>JAUNZM010000176.1:2687144-4030716 GCA_033459285.1 Clamator glandarius | reverse complement strand
CTAGAATACTGAAAAATTAATAAATTACAAGTGCTTTGGATTATAACAATTAATGCAGTGTAGGGAAATTTCTTCAATTCATATGTCGGGCAGAGAAACTTATTTTAACTTTTGCTGAATTGCTATCAAAATAGAGACATAAGTTCAATACTTCCCAGCATCAGCCTTTAGAAAGTCATGTAAATTTTCAGTAAATGATATTTTAAGATGAATGCTCATATGTAGATAAAATAATATACTAATGGATTTCATTTATTCCTATCATTATTTCTGAGTATCTTAAAGACATAAAGTGTTGTGGAGGATTCTGATTACAGACTATTTTTGTTATGTAAAGTTTGTATTTACTGGAGGTAGAATAAAACCTGAACTTTTGATTCAGATTCAGTCACTCAATCTTGGTCATACAGTATTACCATACTAAGCAAAGGGAGGTGCAGGAGAGAGCTGTGCAAGGGGATCAAGGGGGGAGGGCTGAAAATTAAAATTGTATTTTTAAATATTTTTTTTTCCTTGCTGTCAGTATCAGTTTCTGCTGCCAGTAGGGAGAGGAGATAAGGTTGATCCTCTGCTGGAAAATATAAAAGCCTCTTCATCTAGCTGTATTAATTTGTCTTACTTGCTCTTTGAGTGTTGTGTAAATGGAATAAGGTCAGTTTGGTTTTTGCTGTCCTGTGCAGAGGATGCTTTGTTTGCTGTAACTAGGACAGCCTGCTGAGATAATTCCTGTCATGGAGGGGGAATCCCTCCCTCACATGACCAACTGGGGAACATGACCCCAGATGTGGCCAACCTTGTGCTTGAGGACGCAAAGGCAGACGTCTGTCCTCCACTCTGCTCAAGCCCTCAAGCACAATCCTGTGATCAGCACCTGCAGAGATACACTAATACCTTCCCAGGGTATATGAATGGGTAACAGTTCCATAGCAGAGAAGAGCTACGTATCCACCTTACCTCCTTCATTCATTTGCTCTCTGTATTTCTCCAGTATTATTATTCTCTGAGACTGTTAGTAAATCAAAACAGAAATAAAGAAAAACATTTTTTTACAGGCTGGAGACAAAGGGCACTTTCTGTCTAATTTCTTCTCTGATTCTTTGTCTGTCCTCACAAGAAGGAACCATATTAACCATTTCTTTACAGTGCTGAGGTGGGAAATCTGTTGTTGATTTCTTCCCTGAGGCCTCAAATTGGTTTTGAGTCTTGTCAAGCTATGAGTCTCAAACCTCCTACTGACAAAGGTGTGTCTCTCTCTGTAGAGCAACTGGTAAGCTGTTCTGACAGCTGTTCTGACCAAATCAGGATGATAGTCAACATCTCACAGCAAACAAAACCACTTCCATCCCTTACTTAGAGCTGTGAGAGAAAAAAATTAACAGATCATCTTTATTATGGTGACTCTGTGAGCCTGATTTTACATCCCTTGACATCATATGTTTCTATAATTTCCACTGACTTCAGAATGCCTCCAGTATTTAAAATTATTTTGTAGCAGTCACCCTTCGTAATTGAACATCTCTGTAGTATGGTCTTTCGATAGGTCATTCAACTCCAATAACTAAGCATAAATCTATCAGTCTTGTTCTTATCTGGTTAAGTTTTTAGTATAAGGGGAAAAATGATAATATTTAATTAGAATACTATTATTTAGTTGATAAACCTCTCAGGAAAAGAAAGAGATTCTTATGTAACATTGACTGTGCTGTATTTCTTACCAGCATTGGAATCTCAATGTTAATCTCTGAATAAAAAGTCAGTTTGATGTAACAGTTCAGCAACAATACATCTATCTGGAATGCATCTGGGCAGTTGTAATCCTCAGAAGAGATTCATAAAGTCAGTAAAAGGAGACAAACCTTTATCTTGCTTTGACTTCTGTATTATGCCTCTAAGGGTGTCTGCTGTTCTTAGCCTACATTTACTGGCAGAATTACCTAGAAAAGATTAGTGGTTAACACACGCAGACAGAAATTGTCAGGTAGAAAAGATACATGTAAAGAAATGGCTCATTTCCTTCAAATGAACACATTCCCATTTTACAGTGTCCAAGATAAGCAGTGTGCCAGCAATGTGCAAGGGATAAGACTGAGAGCAGAAGCAGGAAGCTGACTCTGTGACTTTGCTTGAAATGCAGACCACCAGTGATTCCATCCTGGAAGCTTTGCTGGGAGGCAGCTGTTCACTGCTTGCAACTCGCCTGTGCCTCCCTGGATCTGCCACCCCACATCTCCAAAACAAGGAGAGGGAAGGCTGCTGCTTCTGCTAAGCTGGGATTTCAGTACGAGAAGTGAGCCAGGAGTTCCATATAGGAGACAACAAAGTATAACTATTGAGCTGATGGATGTCATATGGCAGACAGCGCCCGAGCTAACTCAGTGGGAACAGCATATCAACTGAGCTCCTGCAAGTGCTCTGAGAGGAACAGTATTATCCGCAAAGTTATGCTATGCCTGTCTAAAAAAAAAAAAAAAGCAAAGGAATAGTAAACAGAGAGATTAAATTCTCCAGTCTCTCTTCAAATGTATTTCATTTTTACAACTGAAAAGCACTGTTGAAGGCTGTAGTTCTCAGTAGTAGTCTTCTGCTGAGGAGCTCTGAACAGCTAGTATCTCCTTAATCTATCAGACACACTGCAGGGAGACAATTGCTTACCTGCTGTTTTGGCAGCCAACTTCTGACGCACACTTCACAATTACTTTTCTCTCCTGGAGAAGTTTGTTTGAACTACAGGGAAACAGATTGGCCCTGGGAAGGAGGCAGTGTAGTGCAAGACAGTCATGGCAACAGAATGTCTCCCCACTGCCTATTTTGGCTTCAAGGGGAGGCTGCTGGTTCCCAGAGTCATGAAGAGTCCTGCTGGCAGGAGGCAGAGAGAGAAAGGCATGCACTGGAGTTATGTTCCACCATGGACCATTTCTGGTTCCTCTCTAGCTGGTCAAGCACAGACAGTTGCAGCTGATCAGTTCTTTCTCTGTTCTTCCTGGTATACCTCTCTCCCTCACCCTGGGTGGTTATTGCTTACACTATTTTTCCTAAAGCTTGTTTAGGAAATAAATAAAAAACCTTTATACTTTGAGTCTGAGTATCTCTTTCTGAGAAAAGTTTTTTTGCTAATTTTTTAACTAAATAGATTTCTTTATAATGACATTTGATTTCTAACAGAGAGGCTTTAGATGGTGTGGGTGTTTGACTTGGCAGAGGATCTGTCCTCCTTCCCTGACCTTTTCTAAGTGCTTATTTGTAACCAGTTTCACTTTTTATTAGAGAATTCATTAATTATGTATATTAGGGTACAAAAGTCCAAAGAAGTACTGTGACCTGTGAATCCAGATCTGCCTAGGAAATAGATTTAGAAGTTCATTAGGAATACCAAATTTGTAGCCAGATTGGAAACTTGTAAAAGAGTTCTTGTTTGCAGTTAGTAAATAGGGCAATAAATAAAAATAGCATAAAGACAGGATAAGCTAAAGACTTGATTGAAGACCAAAAAAAAGTGACAAGTTAAAAACTCATAACTATTTTAAAAACCCAAACTCACGGCTTACTTTTAAAACAAAATAAATGGACATACATACTGGAATAGTAACAGACTGTGCCACATGTCTGTCAAGTGACAAAATGATGTTAATATTCACTTAAGACTGAATAATTTAAGGAGAGAGATTCTGAAAAAGGCTTATGTGTTTTAGCTTCAGAAGTACACCTAAAAGGTTTGGAAATCATTAATGTTCCTAAACTCCTTTTGCACCTTTGAAAACTTCCATTTCTAAGCATTCTCTGTATTATTAGAGCCTGACTACTTTCATAACGCAAACTGATTTATACATCTAGAGTGCTCTTCATTGTAAGGCCTATTTTGTGTATGTATTTGTCTTTATTTCCTAATTTATGCAAATACTTTTGATTTTCAATAAAAATGGAGGGAATATCTGCCGCCATTGAACTCCTGCTTCACTAAGAGATGGGAAGAGAGGAAAGAAGTCACAGGACCCAGGGGCTTGCTTTGGTCAGAAGCAGGACTAACAACATAGCTGGAAGCTGGGAATATCCTTTCATTGGGCGACTCAGCCTAATAAAAAGGCAACACACATTGCTTTTCCCAGTGCTAGCAGGACTGAGTTTTGGTATTTAATTTCCTTTAGGTTTTCTCTTCAGATAGCACGACTAATATTTTTTCTATATTCATGATCTTTTTTAATGTAGTTTCTTTAAAATCAGTTCTGTTGTTAGTTTGGGCATAAACAATTTCTGGAGAGCTGCTTAGCTAGGCATGACTTGTCATTAAGTTGGTTTATTAACATGTGCCATGCAACTCAGATGTACTGATTTAATGGTTAAAAATATGCTAATTTGCACAGCATTGTGATGTGTAAATATCTGTAAAAATATCTGCAATTAATATTGTAAATTATTTTTATAAATGAATGCATTCTAAGTAAGAAAAAGCAGTCGACTGAATTAAGATGAAAATTCATGTTATGGTCTAGACCAGTAGTCTGTGTGGTTGGTGGGGAGCTGGCTGACAGGCTGCACCAGGGTGATGCGTAGGTTGATGACAGGGTGATGATAAATAGTTCCTTTTCAAACTGGCAACCTACCACAGATGGAGCCCCAAAGGGATCAAGATTGGGCTCAACACTGTTTTAATATATTCATCAGTGATCTGCATGATGGGATGAATTGTACCCTGATGAAATTTGCCAGTGATATGAAACTGAGTGGCCAAGGGAGAGCTGCCCTGCAGGAAGATGTTGATAGCCTGGAAAAGTGGGCTAACATGAACCGTATGAAGTTCAACAAAGACAAATGTATGATCTTGCACATGGGAAAACAAAATCCAGGAGTGCAGCACAGAGTAGGATATATAGAGCTGGAGAGCAGCTCTATGGAAATTGACCTGGGGTCCTGGTGGACAATAAGATAAAGATGAGCAATCAGAGTGCTGCTAGAGCAAACAAGGACACCAGGATGCTGGGTTGCATCAACAACGACATCACCAGCAGAGAAAAAGAAGTCATTATCGCACTCTTCTCAGCACCTGTCAGGCCACACCTGGAATGTTGTGTTCAGTTTCGGTTTTTGCTATGCAAAAAAGATGTGGACAGCCTGGAGAGGGTCCAGAAATGGACCACAAAGATGATCAAAGTAGTAGGAAGCCTGCCACATGAGGAAAGGCTGAGAAAACTGAGTTTGTTCAGCTTTGAGAAAAGAAGACATTATCACCGTGTTCCAGTATTTAATGGGTAGCTATGAAGCAGATGGAGACTCCCCTTTTACAAGGAGTCACATGGAAAGGACAAGAGGTAATGGATACAAGTTACTCCTGGGGAGATTCTGATTGGACACGAGGAAAAATTTTTCACATTGAGAACAATCAGCCATTGCAATAGTCTTCCCAGGGAAGTGGTGGATTCTCTACCATTAGATACTTTTAGGATCCAGCTGGACAGGGCACTGGGACATCTTTTTTAGACCTTTTGCCAAGAAAGGTTGCACAAGACGATCCTTGAGTTCCCTTCCAACCTAGCATTCTATGATTTCATGATGATTCGATGATTCAATTTTAAAGTAACTCTTTGAAATTCAAAACTTGCAATATAGCTTTTTGCGGTCTAGAAAAAAACATTCAAAAGCAACTCAGCAGAGTTGGGGGAAGGGTAGGAGGGGAAGAATATGACTGGTTTTGGTGCCGCTAGCTAAAAATAAATTTTTTATGACATGCAATAAATTCTGAAGCCTAAGTAAAGCATCTTTGGTTCTGGAGTATGGTATTTTATTGGATATACTATGTATCTTTACTTTGAAAATACAATGAAAGTTGTTCTAAGCGTCCTCTTCCATGTGGTGAAAATAAGTGATTATGCCAAGGGAGTTTCCTGTAGAAAATGTTTTTAGAGCACTTGGGAGCAGTGCTTGAGACTAGCATTCCTAGTTGTTCTACTGTGTAGGAATATTTTCTGTAACTTATTTAACAGGAAATTCCTTAAGGCTGGGTACCCCAGCAGTGCAAATGGCTGCTTTAGATATGATACAAAAAGCAATTTTAAAGAAGAATCTGGAATAATGGAAGAGAAGTGAACATTACAATAATGGGGAAGCATAAGAAAGGTCCATTCCTTATTTATTCATGGTCAAGAAAAATTCTATCAAGCTGTGAATATTTCAATATGTCTGTAACTATATGCAAATGTTACCACACAAAGGGGAACTGCTTCTGTGGATAAATTAGAACATTTTGCATTATTCTAGTATCACTGGGAGTAAAAGTGTTTGTACAATAAGTTTCTTCAGGATCTCTTTTATTTCCATTAATAACACAAAAAATACAACTGAAATTATTCATCCAATACTGAGTTCTTTAAGCTGAGAGATTTGACCTTCTATACAATACATTAAAATAACTGATTTAGAAAGAGGTGCTCATATGTAAAAAATATCTTTTATTCTGTGTCTATGAAAATGAAGCATTACATAGCTATAAGTCATAATTCATAATGCAGCTGAGTATTATTACCGCTGTTTTGTTCCCATTTAAGCCCAATTTGAACTTCTGCCTGGTTTTAAGCAATTTTCTATTAATAATCAACAGCCCTATTTTTATGGTTCTGTGGTCAGCACAATACTGACTCACAGAGCAGTCACTGTGCCCGATACTGATAATAAGTAAACAATGTCCACAGTAATAAATGTCTGCAGGGGCAAGACCGTTGTACTATAAATTGTTTCAGATTTGCGGTACATATTCCATAAGAAAAGGTCAGTGAAGCATATTTTTTTTTAGCAAATAATTCTTGTCATTATCAGGAGACGCCTGGAGTTAAGAAAAACAAGGCTGTGATAGGAGACAGGGAATTAAATTTTATCATTGCATACCTAAGGTCTTCAAGAAAATTATTTGAAGGACAATTATGCTTCCCATACTTACTCTGTCAACATTCCAGTTCATCACGTAAAAGATGTTGGTGTATATGTGTACTGTACATCTTGCCCAACACAACCAAATGCACATTATTTCTGCCTTACTAGTTGTACAGGCAAGATTTTCCAACAATTCGTCACATTTCCTACACTGCCAGGCAAAAGATAGAAGACATGTAAAGATTTCTCCTGTTCAGGCATGCATCTTCTGTATGAAGTTCAAATCTCACCAAAATTCTGTGGCAAGCATGGCAGCTTTATGGTCCTTTAGAGGTTGCTACCACTCTCTCTGCAAAGCTTTTTCAATTAATTAAAGGTAAGGCTAGCTGTGTGCATAGACAATACAGCTTCTCCACAGATACTGGCACAATCTTTTAAAACATTGCCATGACAGACTTGGAGAATCTGAAAATCTGTACTTCATGGAAGACTGAGCCCTGAAGAGACACTGGAAAAATCAATTGTTCTGAAATTGAAAAGGAAATCCCAGTTCCCAAGTAAAGAGGTATGGGTAGCCTGGACCAATAGTACCATATTAAAAATGCTAACAGGATGGTTGTGTGGTCTTTTACTGTTTGTATGTCTGTTTCATAACAGGTCTTGAGGGGATTCCGGTATTCCTTGCAAGGAACATAAATTTTCTTTGATAGCTGTAACATTCAGTATATTATGATGGTTGACTGATGAATGTTGGTCAAGAGTTTCCTTTTAATTAACATCCTGAGTTTAGTGAGCACTAAGAAGTATACCATCTTTTGGAAATGTGTCTTCAATGTCTGCTGTGATTCAGCAATTAGAAATTCAGGATTTTTTTTGTTCTTCTTCTGGCAACATCACTTGTTTTGGTTTCTTTCATCAAACTTGGGATACAGTGATCAAATAATGTCCTCTGAAAAAGTATTTCCTGGCTTAAATATTTAAAAATGGTTGCCTCATCCCCTACATAATCAAGAACTTGTCAATCTGCTTTCACTATGGAGACAGTTTGAGTATGTTAGCTGTTTGAAGAAATTTCAGCTGCTATCTTGCATATTCAAAGTGTTTTTATTGAGCACTTCTGGAGTATTTTAGAATTAAATATTCTTAGATGTTGATAGTTAATGAACTTTGGTTCTTAATGTAGCTCATATGGGAGACAGAAAAATAAATCCTTATTCCAGAGAAAGATAGGAGGCAGAGTTCCTAATTTGGTAGGAACTGAGCTGTGCTATCTCTCCAAGAGCTCCCACAGTTGTATGGGGCTGGTTCATTCTTCACAATGTCAAAAAGAAAGATGGAGAGCAGACAAGGAAAAAAGCTTTTCTAGCCTAGTTTTCTCTGCTTTGATATCTAGTGTCTGACCTACAGTTCTTTAATATCTGAGAATACTAGAAACATGAAAAGAAGTCAAACCAGCGTATTGTAAGGCAAATGTAAAATATTTGCAGGCAGGGGTTCTAGTTCTCTCCAACAAGGAATACCTAGTTCAAGTCATCAAATCCTAGCTGGCTTTTCCCCTAAATAACTCACTCAGAAAGATGCCTCCTCCTCTAAGACTTTATTCTGTTTGCTTTTTCATGTGTCATATCTTAATTTAATATATCATTCAATGAAATGTTTGGTTTGCCTTTCCACAAATAGTCTAAATAAGTACATTGTGAAAGAAATAAGACTGAGGTTATTTCTAGTTTTTCTGAGCTTTACAGTCTTTATGTACACCACTCTCTTTATTAGCTGGCAATTATGCTTTTGGTGATGTAGAAGTAAGAGCAATTGCATGGGACAAATAAATGATTTTGAGCTATATATAGCTTCCATGTATTAAAAATTTCAGAGAATGAAAGCAGCTCTGATAAATTATGAGGAAAACCAATTCTGGTATCAAAAAGTCTTAAAATATTTTTCCTTATTTTTTTCATCAAATCTGCAGTTAGCGAAGAAGGCTTGATAGGGACCTGAAATTGCTTCATTTGTTAAAAGCTATTGTAAATTATTCTGGCTTTGAGAAACAATGTTTTATGAATCTCTTATATTCCCAGCCCCTGCTTCCATTACTCACTTCAAGGATTTTACTTTCTCTGCTAGGCAAAATGCCCAGAAGCCAAGGACGTGAAGCAGGACTGCTTAGTTCTGATTCTAGGCTAGTGTCAACTGCAGCTCTGGGAATCAGTCATTTCTCCTACTAGTCTCTTTTGTGGTTATGTTCAAAATGGCCTCTGTCATCACATCCACAACTTCATGTCAGAGAGACATGCTTCAAAACAGGTACCAAGGCTGAGCAGACACAGTGGTTTGCAGTGACAGCAAATAAGCAGAAGAATATCTCAATATCTGTTTTCTTATCTGTCTTCACACTTTATGATTTTTTTTTGTCAAAATATATGCGTATCTTACCTCCGACAGGTTAGTATACTGCTGTGTAAAATATCACCTTTAACACAGGTTATATCTTTGTGACTTGAAGTGGAAATCTTGTTATGTATCAAATAAATGCAACGTTAGGAAAAAATAAAATATAGTGATACTTTGGGTGTCTCCATAGTCAATATTTTTTCTGAGGGTGTTTCTGTTACCTGATATTCTCAGGTAACATTTTTTACTTTGGATGATACATAATACAATGAGTGTATATTTTTTGTTTTATTTCTTTATAGATATTTCATTGATCATAACACAGAAGAAGATATGTATTTCACCATTGATGCTAATACTGGGACCATTAAGACTGCCCAGATCTTTGACAGAGAGGAGACACCATGGTACAACATCACAGTGGCTGCTTCTGAGACAGGTAATGATATATTTGGTACATAGTATCAAGAAAGAAAATAGAAAGGAAAATAATAATTTTCAGATTTTGAGAATCACTATCTTAACCTATTGTGTTCTTTTTAACGCCATGGGGGTTTTAGCCAATTTGGATACAGGAGAATTCTCTCTCTATGTGTAAATTCCATAATTCCACAGAACAAATATACAACCCCCCAAGACTATGTGATTCCACCTACATAAATTTACCATGTTCTTCGGCATGTGATAGAAGGCTGCCAGTTTACCCAGGAACAGTTCCAAGCCTTCAATGTGCTAAAATCAACAGATTGTCCTATTTGTGCTTCATATTTCATATATCTTAACAGATAACACTATATAGCAATGTCTGAGAAATTCATCCTTCCTTCTTATATCTGCTATTAACCTATTTTAGAGAATTGTATGTTAAATACAGCAATATTAATTTGTATCTGATAGGTAACTAGTAGTTGCTGATTATCACGATATACCTCTGGCCTTTATGGGCTAATTACCAAGTAATATGCAATAAATACTTGCCTGTGCATTTGAAAGACCTCAAAGTCTGATGAATTCACCTCAGATAAGACCAGCATTAGTCAAGAAATGTCTGAGTGAGTAGTCCCAGGTAAATACTCTTACATAAGGCAAGGACAGTTTAAAGAATGTTTCAGTTAACCTTTTTATTATAGGGTCTTTGTTTTTAAAGTTTAAAACAACAAATTACATGAAAAAAATCCTAGCCTGGATCAATAGATCCAGTCCTGCTAATTGCTCTTTGTGATATTGTCTTTCAGTAGCAGTGATTTTTATCAAAACTGTGAACTACTTTTATATATATTCCTTTTTTCCTGGTTTTTTATTTCCTTTTCAGCGGTGTATTCTGTCATTGCCAAATGATACAGTACAAGTTTTACCTGTAACAGGTGCCACTGACTTGACTGAGACCCCTCCACTTTCATCTGTTTCAGCTCTTGGTTAAAATGGAATCTGCTCTGCCAAGACAGCACTATCAAATGCTATAGAATAAACAGCATGTACATATTTTATAAGGAAAACAAATTGTTTCTTATTATTGCACTTGCTTTTGCAACTAAATTGACATTTTGAACTAAGCAAATTTCTAACGTAAATAATAAAATTGAGGGGTTTATGGTTAGCTCTTTAAAAAAGGTCAGCACTGATACTTCAATGTGCTCGACATTGTCTTCATATATAATGTCTTATTTCAGTGCAGCATGAAAAAAATATAATTTAAACCAAATCATAAGCAGATGCATAAGAAGTGATAATTTGAATTAAGATTTAAAAAACGCATTGCTACATACTGAAAAAAAAGGAGTAGTTACTAATCTTTTTGGGAAGCCATTCAGTTGCAATGATTTTAAAGAAATCAATCTCAATAGGTTTAAACTTAAATGTTATTTTGTGTGGTCAAAAGAGCGGTATTACCCATACCTTACTAAGAGAATGGTACGGAGAACAGAGAAGGATTATGGTTATAACTACAAGAGAATAGGATGTATAATGAGGATATAATGCCATTTTTTTAAAGATAGACTGCTTAGAATTCTCCACTTCAGTTGCAACTTCTTACAGGAAGTTTGAGATTTTATTTCAGCCTTACATTGTCATTCTTTGTGCTAAAGTTGGAGTTGAAAAGATAAGCAAATTTACAACATCAGTTCAGGGAAATCTGTTTTTTTCTTTAAGACGCACTGTTATTTAATAGTACCATACAGTGAGAAAGAGTGAGATTTTGTTGTCCAGGGCACATCATTGAAGCTGTTTCTTCAATTGTCTCAGGACTGGTACTTCCCAAAAACTCCTTGTGGTACTGGGGTATAAAAAAGATAATAAAATAATACTGTATTTTGTACTGAAGGATCTACAGACTATGTTTGGAGCAGGGGGAAGCACTACAGATTGATGGTAGTAGGATTTTAAAATATGGTTTCACATAGAATTATTAATTTGCCATTAGTTTGTTTGAAATATTTGAAATAGTTTATTAAAATGTATTTGAAAGAAGAAAGAGATAAAGTTTGGTTAGCTCTGTTAAGGCCTGTTGACCAAGTCTTTGACAAAAGTAGTGGAAATAGTAAAATACAAAGCAAGTGCACAAAGTTTTATGGCAGATGAAAGACTGATTTAGAGTATAGAAATACAGTCATAGAGAATGGTTGTTCCTTTGGGAGAGCAAAGAGTAAAAGCTGAGCTATTTTAAGGGCTGATGTAGGAACTGTCAGTTAGAATTCTATGTAATGATAGCACACAATGATAGTAAATGATTTAGATTCCACAAAACACTCCGTGGTTGCTAAGAATTAAAAAATAAAAAAATGAGAGAAATTCACGCAAGAACAAGACACATTGATGTATGGGCTGGATAAATGAATGATGAAGTGGCCTCAAAATTGTCTTAAATGGCAGCAGCCCAAAATGCAGCTGGAGGCCAGTCACTAGTGGAGTACACTTTTGAGCTACTGGATGCAATAGTGTTTAATCTCTTCATTAATGACCTGGTTGATTGGACAGAGTGCACTCTTGCCCAGTTTGTAAATGACACAAAACTAGAGTAATGGCTAGTACATTAGAGGGTCATTTTGTCACACAGAGGGATCTCAATATAGTGGAGAAGTGGGTGAACAGGAACATTGTGAAGTTCAATAATTGTAAATGAAGAGTCTAGTACCTGGAGAGAAATAACCACATGCACCAATACACACGCAAGGCCAACTGGCAGCACAGTTGACCCAACTTTGAGTAGGGGAGTTGGACTTACTGATCTATGGAGGTGCCTTCCAACCTCAATCACTCTGTGGTTTGGTGATATTTGGAACAGTGTCTTGAATTTCGACAACAAAAACCCCAACTGTTTCTCCGAAACAGAATGATGGATTTGGGTTGAGGCACTGGAACAGGTTGCCTAGAGAAGTCGTGGATGCCCCATCGCTGGAAGTGTTCAAGGTCAGGTTGGATGGGGCCTTGAGCAACCTGATCTAGTGGGAAGTGTCCCTGCCCACAGCAGGGATGTTGGAACTAGATGATGTTAAAGGACCATTCCTACTCAAACCATATTATTATTCTATGATTCTATACTCAAAGAAAAGAGGTGGTTGTAAAATAGTTGTGGGTAATTAATTTAAAGTTTCTCTCTAGCATGTAGTAGTGCTGACAACAAAGCAAAAGGAACAATAAGCCTGAATCACAACCCCTGCAAGACAAAAATGGCACCAAAATATAATTCTACCAGTTCTAAAACCAATGTCAGGTAGAAAAATAAACATATACTTTCAAAGTGCTGCAAATAGGACAAACAATAGTATCCTTGAAGTCTTTGTGGAATAAAAACTGTTGGGAGAAATAAACACTCCTGTTTGAAGGAACGAGAGAATGTCTTGATTTGAGAATCAAAGTGAGGACTATATTTTTCACTAGAAATTTCTGCTTAGAAATCAGGCAAGGAAGACTGTGTCAGGAAACTCCTTTTAGATAGTAATCCTCACAACTGAACTGGGTATTCTCGGCACCTGCCCAATAGATACAGAGCAAACCGGCTTATAGATATGGCTTTCAGACAATGTTAACATGAAGAGATTACTGGAATTCATAAAGTATTGGACACCTAGATGGATAATAAGAACATCTGTCATAGTAGTAAGAAATGTAGTTTTTTGAAAGCAAGATAAATGCTTGTATTTCAGGGGTGATCCAAAAATTACAGGCATTTAGGATACACTTTCTATTGGGTTTTTTTCATGTTTCTCTTAGGTACTTGTTAAGTGCACCATTGTGTAAAATAGTTTTCTGGATTTACTAGTTTGCTGATCTTTTGGGGATGAAGTTGTAGTGTTCCTGAGCATCTCCAAAATGATCTTCAATGGATGAGAATATTAAAGCAGATGATTTCTCATTATTTACCTAGAGGACCAACTTGAATTCAACGAATGCCCGAACTTATCTTTGAAAGGTCTGTAAAGAGTTCCTAGTCTGTAAATGGTTCCTAATCTGTAAAGCTGTGGAGAGGCTGTGGAGAACAGGAAAGCTGAAATGACATGGTATCTGCCAGGTTCTCTAAGATCCCCCAGACTTGAAGAAATGCTAGCAGAAGGCAGTTAAAAATGACCACATAAAAGGATATTGCACATACAGAGCTTTGATATGATAATATTAGAAATCAAATTACATAAGAGATATCATTATGCAACCAATTTTACAGACAAAACTAAAATCTCCCTATTCAGGGCTTTGTGAATCAGTACCAGAATCTCAAAATGGAGAACCACAGAACCAGTATATTTTGTGGTGCCCTTAACTACTCAGGAGGTAGGCACCAGTGTTTTGTATGAGTTGCAGAATTTTGCTTGCATTAAGGCAGAGGGAGCTGCTAGCTTGAGATCACTAAATGGGCCAAATGTTTAAGTCTGCTGCAGTGCTATTGTAACTATTACTCCTATTGTAATTACTGCTGCCACTACTGGCATGATACAACAGAGGGATCAGTGTCTTCAGGTTTGTATTCTTCAGTGAAAAGACATATTTTGCTATATTAAAAAAAAACCCAAAAAACATTGTCTAGCCAACTGCAGATAACATTATTTAAAAGTACCCTCTACCTTAAAAATAAAGGAGTGGAATAATACACTTACTGCTAGATTCTGCATAGTTTTCTATTTGATAGAAAATTTAATCACATATACAACATCCTGAATTAACATCCTGGGTCCAGCCCTGTTCAATGTCTTTATCAATGACCTGGATGAAGGCATCAAGTGCGCCCTTAGCAAGTTTGTGGATGATACTAAGCTGGGTGGAAGTGTGGATCTCCTGGAGTGTAGGGAGGCTCTGCAAAGGGATCTGAACAGGCTGGACCGCAGGGCAGAGTCCAATGGCATGAGGTTTAACAAGGCCAAATGCCGGGTCCTGCATTAGGGGCACAACAACGCTGTGCAGTGCTACAGACTAGGAGAAGTCTGTCTAGAAAGCAGCCTGGAGGAGAAGGACCTGCGGGTGCTGGTTGACAGCTACTGAACATGAGCCAGCAGTGTGCCCAGGTGGCCAAGAAGGCCAACGACATCTTGGTTTGTATCCAAAATGGCGTGACCAGCAGGTCCAGGGAGGTTATTCTCCCTCTGTTCTTGGCACTGGTGTGACGGCTCCTCGAATCCTGTGTTCAGTTCTGGGGCCCTCACCATAAGAAGGATGGTGAGGCTCTGGAGTGTTTCCAGAGGAAAGCAACAAAGCTGGTGAAGGGGCTGGAGAACAGGCCTTATGAGGAGCAGCTGAGAGAGCTGGGGGTGTTCAGCCTGGAGAAAAGGAGACTGAGGGGAGACCTCATTGCTCTCTACAACTACCTGAAAGGAGGTTGTAGAGAGGAGGGAGCTGGCCTCTTCTGCCAAGTGACAGGGGACAAGACAAGGGGGAATGGCCTCAAGCTCCACCAGGGGAGATTTAGGCTGAACATTAGGAAAAAAATTTTCACAGAATGGGTCATTGGATGCTGGAACAGGCTACCCAGGGAGGTGGTTGAGTCACCTTCCCTGGAGGTGTTTAAGGAATGGGTTGATGAGGTGCTGAGGGGTGTGGTTTAATGTTTGATAGAAATGGTTGGACTTGATTATCCGGTGGGTCTTTTCCAACCTGGTTATTCTATGATTCTATAAAACCAAATATTTTCTGAATATTACTGCTCTCATTTACATATTAGACATTTTTTCAGTAGTTGTTTCAGTAGTATATTTTATCCTTCCAAGATCAATGTTTAGCCTTCTAATCTGTCAAAACTAATAATTATACAAAGAAGTGTGATGAGTGCTTTCTACTTTTCTTTAAAAATATCAGAATAGTTGTTTGAACTTCCTAAGTATTGGCTTGCTCATAAGGTCTTGATAAGGTGTCAAAATGAGGAAAATAGTTGTTATTGACTGATTAATATCAATATGTAATACTGATGGTGTAAAAGCATAGATTGTAATCCTAAGATGGGTGAATATTTTTGTTCTAGATCATGAAAGCATGTACAGTCACTCTGTTTTTTGTAAAATACTTCACCTTTAAAGGTTACCCACAAAATTTAATGGACAGAAGATTCAAGACTTAACACTGACTGTTGATAGGAACTTTTCTAATTTTGAAGAGGATTTGATAGTGGAGGGGCTGATAATGAAATTTATTAACTTTACAGATATTTAGTATTCTGGCAGAGGAACTATTTATTCTGGGAAAAACCTCAAGCATAAGAAAGCAACTCCCTAACGTAGGTGAATCAGAGCAATGTTTCTGCTTCAGTTATCCCTTAGAACAGTAAGCATTCACTTTGAAAAATGTACTCTTGAGGCATAATGCTAATAGAACACAGAATGAAGCTGACTGTTTTATAAAGCACAGGCCTGAAATATATGTCAGCACTGATTATTTTAAAACTGGAAATCTGCCAAACTGCTGCAAGAGATTTGTCTAATTAAGAAAAATGTACTGTTAAAAGGACAGTTATTAGAGTGTTTTAGAGACTGCAGGTGAGTTGTACACCTGAAAAAGATTGGAGTTTATATCTATTTTGTAATAATACAACACAACCAAACATAAAACAAAACAAAAATTTATAAGGTCACTCTTAATTCATTCTCATTCTCTCTCCACCATTACAAACTGTGCTACACATGCACATCTATCTAGTGTACACAATCTGACAAATTTCAAGACTGCTTTGGTAAGTGGTGTTAATACTTACTCTATTTGCATTTTGTAGTGAGTAGGCAGGGAATGTGGAAATACGCTACAAATGTCAATGATCTCATGAGGTAACTGCTTCCAGAAAGATATTAATACTACTTTGTGCATTAAGAACTCTTTTGAACTCATAGGGTATTTATGAATTCTTAGTACTGCAATGCAGCTGCAGAACAAATAAAGGTAAACTCTCAATCTCCATGTGTGAATCTCCATCTGTTAAAATCATGGAAAAGTTACAGACGAGAGTAAGACAGCACTGAGAGTAGTGACAGGTAGACAAGGAGACACATTCAAGCTGGGACAAAGAGATCTGCTGCATGGAAAGTGAAAAAGTATTTACCATTTTTTTTTGCCAGACATTGGACTGAAAAGTTTGATTTTCTTTCCCCAGTAACTATTCCAAATATTTCAGACAGACAGAAGAGTTCTCTCCTTCTAGTACCCTCTGCCCTGTGCTCTTCCTGCTTTCTTGCTCCTTTCCTCTAGATGTATTGTGCCCTGTTAGAGCTTTGAAGATGGTCCTGCTTTGAGCTGGAAGCTGGACTAGTCACCTCCAGAAGTTTCTTTCAACTTAGATTTTTTCCATGATCCTATCATTACCTGATAATTACAACTTCTTTTCCCTTCTGGCAAAAGCTTTTTTGGGATTTCTCAAGTATCAAAATTTTCAATTCCTTCACTATAGTTAATGAATGCACTCCCAAATTCATTTATTTGTCCTCAACCCTTTAGTGCAATTTCTGTCTTCTGTCTCCTTTTTTGTGTGCATACACATAGCTCACAAGCTGTGTGCAAGAGCATCCTGAACAAAGCCTCTGGAACAAAGCTCCTTTGAGTCATAGATTATCTCTAGATCACCTATTGCTAGATATCATAATCTGTAATTGTACTTACAGAACTTCTGTAATTGGATTGTCTGATGACTTTGACAGAGGAATTTGCCTAAACAAATTTGTCAGCTATATTTCAGTGAGCAATAATATTCAACCACTAGTGCTTGTGCTATTCTGCATAATCTAATGACCCACCTCCGGAGAAGAATCAAACACCTTTTTGCATTAATACCCATATTACAACTGGTCTTCTGGAGAGAAGAGCAAAGGTAGATAAAATGTTTCCTTTCTCCTATCTGCTTAGTGAACAGCCAAGTGTCATTCTTCCTCACCTTCACTTCATATATTCCCAGCATTTTAACATTCTTCAGGTTTTCCACTAGAAGTGGTTTTTTTTCTAGATAGCAATGGAAAGCCTCAATCTTGCATGAAAACAATTGAGAGAGCTGACTTTAGTACCTTAGTTCATCTGTTATGAAGATGTCCTAGTTTCAGGATAAAACTGAAAATACCAGCAGTCAAAGAAAACTTCAGGAAGAAGACAGAATTTGCAAGCCTATAAATATCTTCTGAGTGTGTTCTTATGACTTCTAATGCTAATGTTAATTGGGAATAGAGGCTCCAATATTACCTAAGTCTCTGTTGACTTTTTTGATCTCTTTTCTGTTCTCATTTTATGGGTATAATTGACTAAGTTTCAAAAGTGAATTAAAATCAACTGGTGAACATAAGTGTATTTGTTGAAAAGAAAATCTGAAGAGAGCTTCTAGATTCCAGGATCTTTGATTAGTATCCCAGGTGAAAGCAGAGAAGGATAAATCTCTCCCTTTTCAAAGGAAACTTCAACGTTCTCAAATATTCCTTCATTTGGAGGTTACATTACTGGTGGCTTTGATTCCAAATTTGTTTTTCAGAATTCTGAGTGGAAGCCACTAAAGGTATAATGAATCTAAAGAATTTTATAAATGAACATAATGTGTATTAATTAAGATAAAAATAACCAAGGTGAATGAAATTTAAACCGCTACTGTTTCTCTTTATTTTTCTTTTGTTTCCTCTTATGGGGACAGATAAAAACATGCACTTTTAAAAAGTAAATCTTAAGACCTTATTCTTCCATCCTGTTGCATTTCAAAGTTTGACTTTGCCATGTTTTGATGACAGTTTTTTTAATTTGTGAAGGTAAAATGAAGTTTGTCATCTAAACGATTAGTATTTATACAGACTTCACAAGGCATATTTTATCTAATTAGAAACAAAATAATATATAACTCTTCAAAAATATTTTTGTAGTACTTAGCAATAAGAACAAGGGTATTGGGGATTTTGAAAAAATGGGAGGGTTTTTTGATTTTATCGTGGAAAGTGTGTTCTTCTTGAAAGGATTCTACTTATTGTGCTTTTTGAGGATGAGCTCTTATTCAAATGCAGATCATAGCCTAGGACATCATTATTTAAACATTGTTTTCTTGCTGGTATGTCACTGCTAAAGCAGGACTTGTAAACAACTTCGTATAATAACTTGTGAGGAAGATGAATTGAAGTTTGGGAAAAGTATATATGTCCTTATGCATTCATATTTTCTTGTCATCTTGGCATTTTTTCCTGAACTCTTCAAGGGACTGAGAAAAAGAAGATGTATTTAATATTTTTCATATTAGATTTTATTCAGTACTGTGGTGACACTTTCACATTCATTACATACTATGCAATAACTCAAACAGCTTTATCTCACTTCAGTTCCTGAGTTGCTTGCATTTTTATTGACATAACTGGCTTAAGACTAATGTTACACTTTCCACTCTTTTTTTACAAATTATTTCTCAAAACAGTTAATGAAGGACAGTAAACACCATCTTTTAGTATTTCGCTACTTAAATTTCTACAGCTGTATCTAGTTCTCATCTAGCTATCATGTTAAGAAACCATGTTTAACTTCAAGATGTCATGGAATATTTCAAAAGGTTTAATACCCCCTTGTGCATTTTACAGACAATCCTGGGCTAGTGAGCCATGTTCCAGTTGGTATTAGAATTCTGGATGTCAATGACAACCCTCCAGAGCTCGCCAGAGAGTATGATGTAGTCGTCTGTGAGAATGCAAAGCCCGGTCAGGTAACTCTCAGAGTTATATTTCTCCCAGTGAAAAATAATTACCTCATTTGTTAATGCCATATATATAAGAAGTTTGATTTGAGGAACACATGTTGTAATTATTTCTGATTTTATTTTCATATTTCATATTTGATTAATTTTTTAAAATGTATTAGGCTGATGGGAGAAGGTTTGGGAATTTGTTGAATATATCTTTCTTGTTGCGGAAAAAACTATCCAAGCTGTCTTCGGTAAAGACATGCAAAACTAGAAACTAGTCAGATAAGTGATTGAATTTAACAAGTCACTTCCCTAACAAAATGAAGCAGATTTAACAGCTCTCATTGAAGTGCCATATGGTAGCAAGGTTTCACATACAGCTGAGTGGAATGGCTGGTTAACATGACTGCCATCCTCAATTTTTGCATGTTGATTGCCCTTGTCAGTGCCGGGTCATTATGCAAAAGATGTTGAACAAGTTTTCCACAACTATGAGCATGAGATATATCAGAATTGAGACTGAATAGCAGAATCACATTCCAGACACTGCTGCTGTGATTGATACACTTCGTTGTATTCCATGGTTTGAGCAATTTTACCAAATGTCCCTGCTTTTCTGCATAGAGTTTTTATCCCAAACTATATGGTGGTTTTTTGTTACTACACAGATTGTAAGTTGCAGTTGTGACCTCATACCTTTCTTGATGAATATATTACTGGTAAAATAAAAGTATTCCCATCAGATCTTTAAAAGCAGTGTACATAAATGTATAATAACATATTTCTGTTTTTAATGTTGAGACTATAAATACACTGCACGTAATTAGACTGTATTCTGACCAAAGTTACCTTGATTCTATGAGTAGACAAAAGCTAATAACTAAAAAGCAGTATAAGAATATGGCAAGCATGTATTTTACTTACTCAAAGTACCTCTAATCTCAGATCATTTGCAGATCGTTTCCAGATCCACATATGGTTTCTGTGGTTTTAATAATCCTTTAAAAACCATCATATATGAATATCTAGCTTTTCCTATAATGAACACAAACTTTTGATATCTGCTACCTCATGCAGCAAGGAATTTTACATTTTAATTGCATGTTTCAGGAAGATCTACCACCTTCTGGGTTTTTAAATTTTTTTTTCCTTTATTTTAATCCTCCTATACTGTCTTCAATCAACATTTACCAGGTCTTGTGCTGGGGGAGAGGGAGCAGTTGACCCTATTTATTATCTTTGTGCCGTGCATCAATCTAGAGCACATTGTCCCTCAGCTGTCTCTCGTTCAGACTGAAGAGTCCTACTTAACTTGGACAAGCCATGATAAATCCTTTCTAGGCTTTTGATCGTTCATCTTGTCTTCCTCTAAACTTTCTCCAGTTCCTTTATATCCACCTTGAGATGGGGAATCAAGATTCAAGATGCAGCTATGCAGTGGTTTATAATTCTTATTATAGTTTATGCTCCATAGGATATGATGATCTCTGTTTTATTCTCTATTCCTTTCATAGCAGTTTCTAACAGTGGTTTTGCTTTTTAACCACTAGTAAGCATTGAATACAAATAGCTATTTGCCATAACACCTGTATCATTACAGGTAATAGTCAGCTTAGAGTTCATTATTGCATATATGAATTTAAGATTTTATATCTGTGATGAATTTCACTTGTATTTGTATTGACTGGCTAAAACTGTGTTGAAAGATCTTTAGTGCCAGCCCTTCTTCTTCTTTGATTAACTCAGTATCATAAGTAGACCCGATGGGCTCATTATTCATAATCTTTGTAAGACAGTTATTATTACACTGCCACAAGTGGCCAGCATAAAACTGTGTGGAACAGGAAATCTCTGCGAATTTCTTTCCTTGTGGCAAATTCACAGAATAACCAGGTTGGAAGAGACCCACTGGATCGTCGAGTCCAACCATTCCCACCAATCCCTAAATCATGCTCCTAAGCACCTCATCTACCCTAACCTTAAACACCTACAGGGACGGTGACTCAACCACCTCCCTTGGCAGACCGTTCCAATGCCTAACCACCCTCTCTGTGAAGAACTTTTTCCTAATCTCAAGCCTAAATCTCCCCTGGCCGAGCTTAAGGCCATTCCCTCTTGTCCTGTCCCCTGTCACTCGGGAGAAGAGGCCAGCTCCCTCCTCTCCACAACCTCCCTTCAGGTAGTTGTAGAGAGTAATAAGGTCTCCCCTCAGCCTCCTCTTCTCCAGGCTGAACAACCCCAGCTCTCTCAGCCGCTCCTCATAAGATTTGTTCTCCAGCCCCTTCACCAGCTTTGTTGCTCTTCTCTGGACTCGCTCCAGAGCCTCAACATCCTTCTTGTGGTGAGGGGCCCAGAACTGAACTCAGAATTTGAGGTGCGGTCTCACCAGTGCCGAGTACAGGGGGAGAATAACCTCCCTGGACCTGCTGGTCACGCCATTTTGGATACAAGCCAAGATGCCATTGGCCTTCTTGGCCACCTGGGCACACTGCTGGCTCCTGTTCAGTCGGTTGTCAACCAGCACCCCCAGGTCCTTCTCCTCCAGGCAGCTTTCTAGACAGACTTCTCCTAGTTTGTACCTCTGCTTAGGGTTGTTGTGCCCCAAGTGCAGGACCCGGCATTTGGCCTTGTTAAACCTCATGCCGTTGGTCTCAGCCCAGCAGTCCAGCCTGTCCAGATCCCTTTGCAGAGCCTCCCGACCCTCCAGCAGATCCACACTTCCTCCCAGCTTGGTGTCATCTGCAAACTTGCTAAGGGAGCACTCAATGGGAATAGACCATTTTCAGAAGAGATCCTAATTCCAGTCTTTTGAGCAATTATTTGTGCAGGGACCTTCCTTCTTATCTCATGACCGTGTAGCTTTCTTCAGTGCTTTTATTGAGACACCTCACTGAAAGCCTTTGAAAATCTAAGTAGGTCTGTCTATCAGCTGAATAGTTGTTATTAACATGATTATTAAAGTAAAACTAATGTACTGAAATTCTCATATAGAGCCAAATATAAAGAACTAAAATATGTAAAAGACTAATTTAGGAAAAAAAAAAAGATAAAAGCTCTTAAGCATTAATTGGAATTGCTTTCAACATATTCTGATTTTTTGTAAATTATATAATTTTTAAAGCATTGTTATAAATAAGCTAAAGCATGCAGTGAAGCTAGTATAAAACTGCTCTTTTTGCATGTTATCTTGCTGCTGGTGTGTAGATAATGTTAGTTATTAGGAGAGTTTTAACCCTCTAATGGTAGATTTGCAAATGGAAACTTACGAGAGAGATAAAGGATAAAATAAGTTTTACTAGAGTAGCATTTGCTCCAGATTTAGGTCAGTGTTGTATTTCTCTCTGACCTTCTGTTGCAGGCATGTTTGCATCCTGGATTCTGTAGCATTTCAGTTTAACATTCAAGATTAATGCTGCCACAGAGGACTCTACAGGCAGTAGTTTAACATGAAAGGCTGCATCAGCATACTGTTGTATTCTTAAACTAACAGGACTCCATTATGTACATGACATGCACTAATTTTTAGTCACGTTGCATAAGAATGCTTCAGAAAATATTGTGATACCATTGCAGTGTACAAAAAAAAAAACCCCAAAACAAAACACAAATATACATGT
This sequence comes from Clamator glandarius, assembly GCA_033459285.1. Taxonomy (NCBI): domain Eukaryota; kingdom Metazoa; phylum Chordata; class Aves; order Cuculiformes; family Cuculidae; genus Clamator; species Clamator glandarius. The sequence continues at coordinate 4,007,751 of JAUNZM010000176.1, read as the reverse complement.
CTTTTACTTGGAAGATCTCATTGTCTAGTTTAAGAAAGAAAATTACAATATTCAATAAATATTAAGGAGGGATGAATAAACAAGGCTTACAGAATAAGACAATGTTCCATATGTTGAAAAGTATACTCAGCTGTGTGGTTACGTATTACTAAAAATGTTGTATTTACTCATCATTATTCGTCATTTTGAGAGAATTATTCATAAGATTTATCAGTAAAGGACAAATTCTATCAGGTACTGCTGCGAGGTTCGGCTCCAGCCCTGCACTGCTCTGCACATATATTTTTAATTTATTGCATGCAAGGTAAACTAACCGATAGTTTGTCACTGGAAATCTTTTTGTGTCTGCTTGTTTATTTTCAGAAAAGCTTCTACGGAGAGAAATTGCAGTACTGTTTAATTGCAAAGCCCCTAGCATTATCTTCTTTATATCCCTCTATAGCTCAATATATTTGCTTAAAAAAGAAAAAAAATCCAGTAAAACTTAAGTGCTTGAATGAGTGCTAAAGAACTTTAGTGCTTGAATGAATGCCTCTAAGGCATCTCAAATAGAAAGTGATTGTGAGAACAAACATGCACACACACAAATTTTTCAGAATCTAGGTGTATAAATATTGTGCTATCAACATGAACTGCCTTTCCCTGGATGCTAATACTTCTAGTAGCCAAGGGAAATCAATGTCAGCTGGCAAGGAATGGCTCTGCTGTAAGTTCGTTTTGTGTATTTACTTGTTTATTGATTCAGTTCTGAAATGGATCTAAGTAGAATTTAGCACATCCTTTTCACGGAATTACAGAATCACTAGGTTAGAAATGACCCACTGGATCATCAAGTCCAACCATTCCTATCAATCACTAAACCATGCCCCTCAGCACCTCATCCACCCATCTTTTAAACACCTCCAGGGAAGGTGACTCAACCACCTCCCTGGGCAGCCTCTGCCAGTGTCCAGTGACCCTTTCCATGAAAAATATTTTCCTGATGTCAAGCCTGAACCTCCCTGGTGGAGCTTGAGGCCATTCCCTCTTGTCCTGTCGTTATATTTTAATCAGCTTTGGTAAGATGCATATTAATGTCTGGCAACAGGCCATTAATTAGTTGGCCTGTTAATTAGAGAAGGGTCAATAGTACGTTTTAGGGAGGACACATTGTTTTGTTCCTCAGCTCTGAATGAATGTCTTAAAATTCTTCTCCTTAGAAATAAAGAGTGTTTAATAAAGATAGTGTGAACTATCTGTTTAAAAACAGATCTGTCAAAAATATTTTGTCCTGTTCTGTTACACAGTGTCTATTTTCCACATGAAAAAAGCATGATTTTCATACCTTCTAGTGATATATTTTTTACATATGTCAGTGATTTCAGGGGATACGTGATTTCCATGTGTGAAATCAAAGAATGCAGGTAGTATATTTTGTTGAGTTTTAAAATAAGTCTTACAAGCAAGTAAATTATATACTAGTCTTGTGGCACTGAGCTCTTGATCAAAGGTATTTTCATTGCAAACTACCATGTTCTTGAAGCAAGATTCTGTAAAATGTCACTGAATGTTTTGAGAGGACAACAGGACAAATTATATCTACTAATCTGTCAAATAAAAACTGAAGATACATGGTGAAATTATTTATGTTTCTCTGATAAAGAGCACTGAGGATTTATAAACAGTATTTAATAAATTCATTTTTAAGGTATTATCTGCTTTCTTACAGCTATGTATAGTATTTAACTGTATTTTTTAGTATTTGCATTAAAACAGAAACTGATTATCTTGAAAATATTCTTTCATCAATTTTTTGTCTTGTTTTGCCTCATAGCATTTCAAGATTATTAAAAATATGTCTATCTAAGATAATCTTATATTTCTGTTTTTACATAGCATTTTTTTTCGATAACAGTTACACCACCTTTGCAAAATTAAGTAGAGAAAAATGAGGTTTTGCCAAACTTTTTCACCAGTATTGCTAATACGACTCTCACCACTATTCACCAATATGACTTTGGTAAACTGCATGACTATAGATGTATCAGACCAGTCTATTTCTGTTACAGCTCAGCAAAAAAGTGTTGCAACAAACTTTTAAACTATTCTCAGCAATTATCATTTGTATTGTTAATTGTCTCAAGTGTGTATGGGCAATATAATGTAATATATTGTATATAGTCAATGGAATAAACATTATACTCCTTTGGCTTTAAAATGTATTTGATTTTCTTCTCTTACGTGAATGGAGGTAGAGAACTGTGTGCTATGTTTTAGTTTTAAAAAGACCAAACCACTTGAGTCCACACTGTTTATGCTTCAGGTTCAGTCCAGACAGACTACATCTGAATACTGAATAGAAAAATTCTTATGAGTACTTTCCCTCCCCCTTTTACATCTCCCTCAGGATATCTATCAGCTCTGTGCAGCAGTCTGTGTGGGCTTCACTGCATAAATCAAAAAAAAAAACTTTTATTAAATTCTACTTTAGCACTTGAGCTTCCAGGCCCAGCATGGAAACCAGGCAGACATAGAAATATTGCTTGGTCACACATTGCAAAAGCTTTGGTTCAGTTTTAGTAGAAAGCAAACTTTTAAAACCACCAGGCCTGTCAAAGGCAAAGGTCCTAAATTTCAAATATACCTCAGATATACATGATTGGTACCTCTAATTCTGCACCTTTTGGGCAAGCCTACTAAGACCAGTATTGGCTGCTTTTTTTTCCTATTTTGTTATCCAACAAGTTAAAGCTGATTCTTAACAGGAATTTTAATCAGAGAGCTGGTATGATATTCCTGCCATTTCAAGTAAAACAATTGAAGAGCATCTAATTATTGGGATGGCAAGCAGGTGATGTTCTGCATAGATCATCCTGGTTCAGCCTAAATTTTAGCTCCATGGAAACACATGTATAGGTGAAGCTAACTCTGAAAGTCACCAGGATGCAATGTAAATGGTGAAAATCTCTGCACCAGGTCCTGATCATATCAGAATGTCAGAAAGTACAGATGTTTTAGATGCTTTTATCTAGCTCTGAAGTGTAGTTCCTAAAATATTTCATGCTAGAGATATCAAGCTAATGGACCAGTCATTTCATTCATTGAATTTAGCAGCACTCAAGTAGAAAATTAAAATAAGCTAAGTTTGAATATCTTGCAAGGGTCAGGTTCAATTTGGGTAAAGTTCAAATTTCAACATATTCACTGTCAATTTTCATTTCAGGTAATTCAGACTATCACTGCAACTGACAAAGACAACACTGCAAATGGGGAAAGATTCCATTTTTCCCTTGAAGAAGGTCTTTCTTTCAACCCAAATTTTACTCTAAGGGACAATGAAGGTAAATCAAACACAAATCTCAGAGAAATGGGTCTTTGTTTTGTCTGAGATGTCTCACTGAATGTAACAGTTTCCATGCATTGCTTGACAGAATGGGAAAACTGTAATTTGTCATCACTAAACTGGCTAATACAAGGACATGGGGTATAAAACACAATGCAACCTATGAATAGTTATAAATTGAATTCTGTTTTTTTTTTTTTTAGCTTTTATACTTGATACATTCAGGGATCTTTTTAAAAAGTAGAGTAATGAAAAATGTGTTGGCAGTTTTGTCTGTTCTAGGTGAATAGCACTGAGTGGAGACTATTAAGGTTATTGCTTGTTATTGCTCTAAAGGAGAAAATAAGAATTTAAGGGGCATAAAAAGTTGAATTCATGCTTACTTTTATTGATATGGTACCAAAAGTAGGTCCTTCGGTGTATCCTGAGTGATAGTCTATCATGCCCTTTTTAATAATGTGTGCCTTAAATTACAATCAGAAATTCATAGCAATTAGACTCGTAAGGGGAAGGGCTTTCACACTCACCCAGCCAAGTGTTTCTGAACATTTGGTGAACCAGAGAACCATGCAGTCTTTCAAAAATAAAAAAAAAAAAACCCAAACCCAAATCAGCCTTACTATTGGTTGAATATTGTCTCATGGTTTCCATTTTGCAACCTGGTGAAAATAAGAGTAAACTTTAAATACTTGTTTATAGCTTTCCTCTTGAGCTTTTGTGTATGTGTGTATTGTGTGGTTTTGTTTGTGTGTATGCAAGGAAGTGTGATGGAAATGGCTTTATTTTACAGTTATGTTTTTGCAGTAGTGCCATGGAATGAATGCCTTCTAAGATCTTACAGATCAGTACTCATCTGTAATGACTGAGAAGCATTAACTCCATCATTGGTGCGCAGAGCGCTATAGTGACAGTGATGTTTAAACTATTCTTTACAGATATTTTTTATCTCTTTTCAAAACCTTCTGGGAAAGGAGACTGCATAATCTTCCTAAAGAACTGGTCCACTATTTAACTATACTTGCAGCAGAAAAAATATCAAGTCATGTTATTTGTTCAAACTAGATAAATGACCCTCGTATTTTGGTTCCAAAAGAGATCAACCCAGTATCTATCAATGTTAAAAATCTAATAATATTTAAAGGAATAATTCATATGTTAAAAATATTCCTTAAGTGAATACTCCACTTCTCTTCCAGATTAGTGTATCGATTCCAATCAGATCATGATGGAGCATTATAACAGAAGCCAAAGGGCCTGAAATATAGAAGGTTTACATTTGTGTATTTTTGTATTTGAGTCCAAGATTCAAATAAACTCATTGAGTATTGGACCATGATCTCATGTGTGAGACCATGGCCGTATTCATTTCAGTACAAGATATTTACATCCAGAATTACTGCTTTTGAATAACTCTATTAAAATTCTGGTTCTTGATTGTAATGGTTTAGCCCTGGTCCAGCCTAATCGGCAGCGAAACATGAGCAGTTGTCATCCTAATTCTCTTCTCCCCTCTCTCAGGGAAAGGGGAAAGGGAAATGAGAGAAAAATACTTATGGTTTGGAAACTAAAACTAAATCAGCTTTAATAAAATAATAATAATAATAATGAATAAAATACTATTAATAAATAAGAGAATATATAAAAATATACAATATTCCACACTCCCCAGGCGACTGCATCACCACAGATACTGTACAGCAGGCACAAAAAAGGTCCTGGCCTGGAGTCAGCAGCTGGAGGGAGCTGAATTCAGGAACTGGATTCAGGAATGCATGGAACTGGGATTAGGGCAAAATACAGATGAGGTCCTCACTGAACGTCACCTGCTGAAGAAGAGAGCTTGACCCTCTGATCCCTCAGTTTTATACCAAGTGTGACCTATATGGGAAGGAATGCTCTTTTTGTCAGTTTTGAGTCACCTGTCCTGTCTGCCCTTGCCTACAAATTTCACCCTCTTATGGCCATTTTTACTTATGGCACTCCACCAGTTCAAGAACGGCCTTGGTTTCTATAGAAATAAGTATGAGGAATGGCCTTTCTGCATACCAATGCCCCATGTTATCAGTTCTAGAGAGAAACACTGTCTGAAAATCATGCACTTAACTCTCAGAAAATGAAGTTACCCAAATGAACCTTAGCTGAAGTTAGAAAACTGATTCTACTTCAGCTCAAACCACAACAATGATGAAGTAGATATTTTCTGATATTCTAACATATTTTAATTGGGGATTATATTGTATGTATTTATTACCAGTGGAAGACGATGTGTTATACTTTAAGGGCTGCATGTCAACATAAGTTATTTACCTAAACAGATTAATAAGAAGGTGAGAAATTCTCATAAATCTCTATGCATTAGTGTCATGCTTTGGGTATAAGTATGTGGTAGTAAGTATTTTACAGCTGCATCCAGCGACGGGATGGTGAGTTCTGTGGTGGGGGTGGCCATTAAAAAGCTGGTGGGGCGCTTCCCTGAGCAGGGAAGCCTAAAACACTCGATCGGGGGTCGGCGCCGGGCTCCTGGCTCAACGGCCGCTCCCGCGCGGTGCCTGACGGGAGGGGGCGGTCCGGGAGCTACCGCGGGGGATTTAAACGGCCCTTAGGGAGCACAGCGACTAGCAGCAGGGCAAAGTGGTGTGGGGCATGTTAAAACAGGGCAGTTCGAGCGGGCAGGGCGAGCAGGGAGGGTGCAGAGATGGCGCAGAGATGGTGCAGAGAGGGGCTGGAGCACGGCCAGAAGGGACTGAGAACCATGGTGGCTACCCATAAGAAGATTAAGGTTGCACCAAGCATGATGGAAGCTGCCATATTTATGACAAAGTGACTCGGCTGCTGGATGAGGGAAAGGCTGTGGATGTATCTTTCTGGACCTCAGTAAAGCCTTTGACACAGTTTCTCACAGCATTCTGCTACGGAAACTGTCAGCCTCTGGCCTGGACAGGCACACACTCTCCTGGATGGAAAACTGGTTGGATGGCCAGGCCCAGAGAGTGGTGGGAAATGGAGTTAAATCCAGCTGGAGGCCAGTTCCAAGTGGGGTTCCCCAAGGCTCAGTGCTGGGCCGAGCCCTGTTCGATGTCTTCATCAATGACCTGGATGAAGGCATCGAGTGCACCCTTAGCAAGTTTGCAGATGACACTAAGCTGAGTGGAAGTGCGGATCTGCTGGAGGGTAGGGAGGGTCTGCAAAGGGTTATGAACAGGCTGGACCGCAGGGCAGAGTCCAATGGCATGAGGTTTAACACAGCAAAATGCCGGGTCCTGCTCTTGGGGCACAACAACCCTGTGCAGTGCTACAGACTGGGAGAAGTCTGGCTAGAAAGCTGCCTGGAGGAGAAGGACCTGGGGGTGTTGGTTGACAGCCGACTGAACATGAGCCAGCAGTGTGCCCAGGTGGCCAAAAAGGCCAGTGGCATCCTGGCTTGTATCAGAAATGATGAGACCAGCAGGTCCAGGGAGGTTATTTTCCCTCTATACTCTGCAGTGGTGAGACCGCACCTTGAATCCTGTGTTCCATTCTGGGCCCCTCACCACAAGAAGGATGTTGAGGCTCTGGAGCGAGTCCAGAGAAGAGCAACAAAGCTGGTGAAGGGGCTGGAGAACAGGCCTTATGAGGAGCGGCTGAGGGAGCTGGGGTTGTTTATCCTGGAGAAGAGGAGGCTGAGGGGAGACCTCATTGCTCTCTATAACTACCTGAGGGGAGGTTGTAGAGAGGAGGGAGCTGGCCTCTTCTCCCAAGTGACAGGAGGCAGGACGAGAGGGAATGGCCTCAAACTCCACCAGGGGAGATTTAGGCTGGACATAAGGAAAAAATTTTTCATAGAAGGGGTCATTGGGCACTGGAACAGGCTGCCTAGGGAGGTGGTTGATTCACCTTCCCTAGAGGTGTTTAAGGCACAGGAGGATGAGGTGTTAAGGGGCATGGTTTAGTTTTTGATAGGAATGGTTGGACTTGATGATCCGGTGGGTCTCTTCCAACCTGGTTTTTCTATGATTCTATTTGTTGCTTCCTTGTTAGCTCCGTAAGAGCAGCAAGCAATGACTTTTCCACCAATAGCAGAAGTCAGTGTTTATACTATCTAAATTTGGATTTGGCAGGGGGAAAGTAGAGAAAGGAAATGGAAAATTTGTCCCTTAAGGTAAAAGCCTGTTGTGTATTATGTTTTTTATTTCACCTAAGGCAATAAAAATTAAGTATGCATTTTCTGTAGCACATCACATAAAACTTCTACAATTAGAGAGAATCCAGAGATGTAATTCATCTATAATTATAGAGGCTTCAGAGACACAGTTTCCAATTTGCTATGTAATTAACACAATGACAGTTTAACTGAAATCATAACATGAAACTTATCTTATAATATAAGGCTTTGTCACTATTTTGCTCAGCACATAGCCCTTTGATTGTACTGCTTAAACACTGTCCTTTAATGGGACTGTCTTTTTGTGACACAATCCATATGTAAAGCATCAGTAAAAAACTTATAAAGTGCATTTACAATATCTGGTTATTTCGCAAAGGTTTACTTTCATGAAAATCTAAGTAGACACTTTCTTCTCTTATTTTCATAATCCAGAACAACAAACTCTTCTCTTTGAACCCAAATACATACACTGTTGCATGCATGTCTGCCCACTCCACTGTCATCAGTACAGCTACAAGATCAAAAATACGCTACAGCAATGAACTGGATCTTTAAATATTAACGCATCTATGCACTTCAACTTAAATCTAAGGGGCTTGCACAAGTGTAAAATTTCATAGTTTGTCCTTTCCTACCTGTATAGAATGAAGCAGTACACAATCTCAGCATGTATATGATTCAGGTCAATAATATACTATGAATTCAGCAGAGGAATAGATATTAATGCATCAGTCCAGATAATTGACCATATGATCAGTTAAGCTTTTATCTCGTGGGCATTAACTAGTGACTTTACTCAGTAACAATCCACAGTGTTTGAATATGCACTCTCATAATGCAGAGCTTATAACCCTCAGGGAAATGTAAATCAGGAGACAGCCACAGGGCTGTACCAAACATGCGGTTCAGAAGAAGCTCAGAGTGGCTTAGATCACCTTCTGGATTCTGTTGATATTCACAATTTTCATTTTAAAGGAAAAAAAAATTGAAAAGAATACTATACCTTTTTCCCTGCTGACTGGATTCTAAAGCTATAGTAGATTCTTTGATGCTATTTGAGTTTTTAATATTCTGACAAAACACTATGCAGAGAGAGTGAAGCCATAAGAGTATAAACAAGAGGCCAGCCAACAAAATAATGCATTATCTGTGCATATATAAGCAAGAGATAACAAGAACTGCAACAGGATTTCTTTGCTATACAAAGAAAATGCATTAAGTGCAATTTTAGAGAGCAAACTCAAGGAAGATGCCTTTTTGTTTGGAAATTGTACGGACAAAGGCTTTTTAATGAAAAGAGGGCTGTTTACAATTTATTCTGCACAGAACAATGCTGCAATTTCTATTAAAACCTGAGCATTCAAATACTTTTTAATCTGCTTTTATGTTGCAGTTCAGATGATACATAATTCAATACATTGTTGTCTGTGTCCTTCTCACTTTGCTTTTTAGGATGTTATCATAGATAATTTTTAATACTTCTTTTCACGTGTGTAATATCTCAAATTTACACTTTTTGCCTAGTCAGAAATATCCACTTTTTCATGGCCCTTTAAAGTTTTGCCAGGGCAATATGAGACTAAAATCCCCTTCTCTTGGAGAAGAAGAGGAAAGATGAACGATTTTGTTCACAATAGAAATATTTCTAAGTACTGAATTGTAAAGTGGTACTTCTTTATCCTGAAATAACCATAATATTTTTCTAGATGCTTAAATAATATTTGATATATTTGTAAAAATTTGTTAGTTTGATGGAAAATGCATTTGAGCACATATCAATTTTATGATATGCCCAACCATAGTCTCTTTCTATGTTTAAAAAGTTCATTTCCTCTTTCTGCTTATTTTGTTACCTATTAGAGACCTCTTTCAGAAGTCACAAAATGCTTTTCAGGAAGCTGGCAAAAGATTGAACACCCAGAGAACAGTTCAGTTAAGTGCAAGAGAACATTTATGAATTTTATGCTCTGTAAAGCACTGTTTTGCCAGTGGTATATTTTTTTCACAACATATACCTTCTACCATGGATGCTCCAATGAATACTGTAAATTTCCTGGATGATAAGAGTTCATGCAGACACTGTGCACATTCACCCAACACACCAGTAGGATTTGTACATTCTTTTACTTTAATAAATTGAGACTGGCAGCTTCTGAAATTAGACAAAGTTTACATTAGTTCTAAGGAAGAACAATTCCTTAGAGAATTCTTAGCATTTTTTTCTCCTTTCCTTTTATTTCTTCTGGACAGAGATTTCGTTTCACAAAAATACTTGCAGGTTTTGGGTTTTTTTTCCCCTCTGCCCATTTTTCTCAAAGATCTGGCCTTTTGAAAATTGCCCAGTGATGCAGAATTTCTGGAGTTGGAACAAAGGTTGGCCATTTTTCTTATAATATCCCTCTGGAGATTTTTTGCTTAATGTAATGCCACAAGACACTTCAATACCCACAGAAGCGGGGACCTTCTTTTCTATAAAATCTGGAGCATAAGTTCAGTGACATCTGTATAAAATTAGATTTCTAATACATTCACCCACCCATGCCTGTGATGCCAATTAATGCTTTTCCTGTGTTGCAGATAAAAAATGAGTAAGAAAAAAGATTAGTTTTACTTGGCATTGCTGATATTTAGGGGGAGAGAAACCTCCAGAGAGTAATTAATAGCATCCCAGCATGAACTCCCTTGCAGAAGTTTCTGTTTATCTTTCCTCCCTGAAATGTGAAAAAAATTCTTATCTCCAACTACATTGCACAAGATGTCTGTAGCAGGCCAGTGGACTGACTTTTGATCTTTAAAGTTGCCAATAAGCATGCCAGATATCAGCCCATGCCTTAGTTGCTCTAGAATACCTGAAGTGGCATTAAAAAAAGTTTTAAACTCTTGCTTTGCAACTCATCATAGGTGGGAAACAGCTACATAGTTCCTCTCTTCCTTTACATCAAAGTATTGTGCTCCCTCTGATTATGTAGTATTGCAAGATACTACTGCCCTTCCATGAAATATCATCATGTAAAGAAGACAGGTTGTAACTTGAGAGAGATACTGTGTGAGAAAGTACAGAATTAGGATTGTACATGGTGACTGTAAGTACAATTCATGGAACTGCTGTTTCTGTAAACGGAATGAATGCCTGAGCAGCTATTATCACAGAATCAGCATCTGAAAGGAATAAAAGGAATTCCACCGTGAGTACAAAGGACAAGAAAGCAGGACTTGCTACCACAGAGGAAGATGTTTTTCTTCCTTACATCTATGAACTCCATTGTTTGGGTATTTTTTTTAATTAAAAAAAATGGATCTAAAATTGACCACATAGGTAAGTTAGTGCATAGTGTATAGGTTCTTCATGCTTTTCTTTTCAGTGCTGCTACCTGTTTGTATTTCACAAAACAACCCATCAGCACATAACCCTGCTTCAGGCCCAAAAAGTCTGCTATGATGCTTTTCAGTTTAGTTATCCAGTGAAATAGAAAAGGAGCCCATTGGCAACACCTCTGAAATCAGCACAAAGGAAAGTATATTTACAAGAGTTATTAGTAAATAAATGAAACAGAAATGCCTATCAATATAGTTCCACATAAACAAATTAACTGCTCTAACTTTAGAAATATATGTAAATCATTCCAATATATTTTCTTTGATTTTAATTCATTATGACTTCTCAGAAAATTTGTAGAAGTTGAACTGCTGATATAAGCAGAGCTGAAATTTAAAACACACCTTAAGCTATAAACAGATTTTAACTCTGCTTTTTTACTTCTTTTTCTCTTGTGTCTGCCTGTAATGCATAATGTGTCAAAGATATTCTTAACCTGTGAATAATAAGTGAAAATCCTCCAAAGTGCTCCACTAGTCACCTTCCATGGTGTTATCATTGTATCTCAGCTTCCTTGATTTTCCTATGCCCTGCTTTCTTTTCTTGGTTCAGAAGCTCTATGGGAAAAGGCAGAGATAATGGAAAGAGGAATGTGATAACAGCCTTCTGTGTAGTGTGCAGTCTGGCTTAATAAACAACCACATATTTAGAGTGTGAAGAGATACTGCATTAACAGCCATGTAGAATTTTCAGTGTGTAACCTCAAATCCACTTCAGATGTATCTCAAGTTCTAATTTCCATGTTTGCAAAGCACAGCCCAAATGTGAGAGCTGAGATCATGAAATGGGGTGACGTGCACCACAAGGAACCAGATAAATCTTTCTTTCCCTGTGACCTGTTAATTTCCTTTATCAGTGAGGCATTTCATCTCCAGTGAGTCCTGTCTTATCATAGTTCTCATGAGAAGGTCACATTTTAAAGTTATTGAGATAAAAAGGTCTTTTCTTCCAGGCCTGTAAGAATCAGATTTGTAGTTCTATTGCTGTTGTCTGTACACTTGTCTTCCTTGTATATTGGCTCTCTCAGTTTTCTAGTATCAAAGGAATTTCTCAATCCATGACTCCCTCCCTCACCTTCAAACTACCTTTGTTGATATAACATCCCCTCCTCCTCCACCCTCTCAGTAGATGCTTTCGTAGGTCATCAGCATCTGTCTTCATACTTGGATGGCTGTAGCTTTTAAGGTTTGTGGGATTTTTTTGTTTCATGCTAAGACTTTTCTCCTTAAAGTTGCTGTCTTTCTAGCTCTTACCTCAGTGAGTTCTCCAATAGTTTTTGATAAGGAATATAAACAAAGTATGGAAACTTAGAACATCAGAATAGCTGTCAGGATGCAGTTGGTACTGCAGTTTGGCTAAACTTTTATAGCCTATTCATTTTGTTAACATATGTTTACATACAATTGTCCTCAAGAATAGAGCTCTGACTAGAACACACTAGACATGTTGTCTTTGTTTTGCCAACTTCATTAGCTTTGGTCATTGTCTAGTGTACTTGATTCTCAGTGACCTGTGAAAAGTCAATTCTTAGATACAGATTCCTTCTCTATAAAAATGTTGGAGATCTCATTTCTAAAATATTTTGAAAGATTTAATAAGAAAGAATAGCATGTGAGAGCTGAGTATTGTATTTCTATGTACACACAGGCATGCACAGAGAGTTACTTTCTGTAACTCTGTAATAGTGAGAGTAAGAACAGTGAGAATTATTACTAGTAATAATGTAGGGAGTAGAAAATTTCAATGCCAGAGCCTAAAAGAGTACAATCATATTTTTTTGTTTTTATTGAAATTTGTGAAATTGCATTCAAACAACACCTTTACATTGTTCCTGTGAAAATGCTTATAATTGTGTATGTTGCTGCAGAATCTCTTGGGTATAGGTCATGTAATATCTGTTCCCCTGAAATCTAGTTATTACTCAGGAAAATACAAACAACATAAATACACTATGGCAATTTTTTTAATAAAATATTTGATTCTGGCTCCCACTTTGCCTAAATTTGTGTCCTATATGAATATTTAATTCTGTGATGCTAACAATACAAGAAAAACAATTTAATGTTGAAGAAAATGTAACATTAAAATAAAATAATGTCTATTTTTTTCAATTTGTATTTGTTTTTTGTGGTGTGAAAATGCCAGTCCCTTGTTTGGAAAGTCCTTCCCCCCAGAGAAACATGGTTTAATTATAGCTTTTTTCAGATTTTTTTCACCATAACATGTGAATTGTCCTGTATGTCTCTTCCTTGAAATTTCTTCCTGTCAATAAATACACGCCCTAGAAAGTGCATACGGGAGTGTTGCACCTAATGACTTCAGGGAGATTTCTAGGTGACCACTCAGTTTTTACTACATTGTGGCAGTATTGGTGCTGAAGGGAAAAAAAGAACTATAACCCTCAAAGTAAAACAAGACTGCAACTGTTCTCTTGCAATTAAGCTTAATAACATAAGCTGTGTACATTACACAGAACTTGGCCTTGTATGTCCTCTGGACCCTTTATATTACCCAGTGGAGCTTAGATTTCATTATTATGGTGTTTTGATTTGTTTTGTTTTCTCTTCTGATTTTAGGAAATAACGTGAATGCTGTTTTTCAGCCCAACAGAGCATTGTTATCATGGCACAAAAGGGAGTCACATGCTGTAGAGTGTGTAGCATGAAGCTATTTAAAGATTACTTCAGCTCTGCAGGTCATTGGAATGATGTTGAAGCATTGTGTAAAAGTGGGAGGTGACAAACCTGTACACTCTTCTCTATACTACCTGCTGGGAGGAGTCCCAGCTATATGCTGTTAACTCTGGCTGTGGTTGGGTGATATGTGACAGAGTCCTAGTTGGCGCAGACCAACAAAATACCAGGGAGAGTGCCGAAATTTAGCAGCATGAAGTCACTGTTCCAGGGCTCATACTTACTCTCAGCAACTGCAGGAGATTAAAAGAGAGGTAGTCTGCTAATAATCTGTAACAACTTGTATTTCAAAGAGTAGTAACAAGTATTAATTGAATTCTGAACAACTAGAAATTCAGTGGAGTTTTTCATGTATATGGGGGAAATGACAATGAAGCTTTATCTGAGTGTAGAAAGGCAGAAGCAGCAGTCATCACCTTGTATATATACTGGGAATTAACTTTGTTATGCAAAATATGTATTTGTTTGAAATTCTATACTAATCACAGATATGTGAGTTTATTTCTGCTCTTGGGCTGTATCTAGAGCTCAATCTGCCACTGCTTTGGCAGCTGACAGGCACACCAGCTGAAGGTCATTTTGTATTCTATGGTGATTTCTCTTGTGTTTTCTTTTTTGCTAGACTGTCAGTCCCAACTTCCCCAATATTTCTCTTTTATTTGTGTCCTCGAGCAGTATTAGGGAAGTTGGGACTGACAGTCTACCAAAAAATAATGTAGAGATTGGTAAAATGTTTTTATGAAACATTATGTAGCAGAAAGATAAAGCAGCTGCTTACTTTATGCCCTGGCTATACCAAAATATATATTGAAAAATTAAAAAACATGAATGCAATCTACCTTTTTGTAATCTGTGTTTCCTATGAATATTTGCTTGGTTTAGGAGTGTTATTTAATTAAACGTGGAAAACTACTTTCACAATGCCAAATTAAGCAATATGGAGAAAAGCTTAAATGCTTAAAAGAGTCTTTAAAAAAATTAAAGAACTATTCCTTCATGTCATATGCTACAAGGATATAGGAATCCTTTCTATAAAAAAAATACTGATTTACTGTACATCTTTTAGTCACCTCTTTGTTGAGGTTCTTCTCCAGGTTACTGAAAACACTATATATATATTTTTTTTTTTTTAATTTTGGGATATGTGTGTGTATATATCTGCCAATTTTGTAAGGAAAATAGTGTATTTTATCATAGGTATTTTATATAATCATAGAATCATTATGTAGGAAAAGACCTTAGAGATCATCACCTCCAACTGTACCTGTCTACTACTAAATCATTTTTCTGAGCAACTCATCTACCCACCTTTTAAGCACCTCCAGGGATGGTGATTCAAACACCTCCCTGGGCAGTCTGCTCCAGTGCTTGATAAGCCTTTCTGTGAAAAAAAATTTCATAATGTCCAATCTAAACTTCCCCTGATTCAGCTTGATGCCATTCCCTCTTATCTTATCACCTATCACTTGGGAGAAGAGACCAATACCGACCTCTCTGCAACCTTCTTTTAGGTATTTATAGAGAGAAATAAGGTCTCACCTCATCTTCCTCTTCTCCAGGCTAAACAACTCAAGTTCCCTCAGCTGCTTCTTGGAAGACTTGTTTTCCAGCCCCTTCGCTAGTTTCATCATTCTTCTCTGGACACTCTCCAGGACCTCAGTGTCTTTCTTATAGTGGGGGATCCCAAACTGAACACAGTATTCAAGGTGTGGCCTCACCAGTGCAGAGTACAGGGGAAGAACCATTTCTGTGGTCATCTGGCAACACCATTTCTGATGCAGGCCAAGATAACTCACGTTCTGTCAGCTGTTGACCAACACTCCCAGGTCTTTCTCTTCCTGACAGCTTTCAAGCCACTCTTCCCCAAGCCTGTAGCACTTGCCGCATGGAGGTTTTGTGTGGGCTCTGCACTTGGCTTTGTTAAGCCTCATCTCATTGGCCTCAGCCCATTGATCCATCCTGTTCAGATTCCTTTGCAGAGCCTCCTTACCCTCCAGCAGATCGACACTTTCTCCCAGTTTAGTGTCATCTGCAAACGTGCTAAGGGTGTGTTCAATCCCCTCCTCCAGGTCATTGATGAAGATATTGAACAGGGCTGGACCCAGCACTGAGCCCTGGGGAACCCCACTTATGACAGGCCTCCAGCTGTATTGCCTCCAGTTACCACCACTAGCTTATTTTATAATCTCTGTGCAAGTGTAATTTCCATAACATGATGATTTTACTCTGTGTCAGATTTTTTTCAGATGGAAGAATTACCTATTCAACTTATTCTGCTTGCAACAGAGTTCTGTAAATGGGATTAATATAAGTGCCAGTGTAAGGCCTTGGTGTAATAAAAAAGTAAAAGAGAATTTTAAGCCTACTGTTAGTAAATAAATGAGTATCATATTTTGCACCCACTGCTAATGGTAAGAAAAAGTCTTACTGAATTTTTAACAAACTCATCATACTAGAAGCGTCCAAGAGGATAAGTGGGGAGGTGAAGAAGATGAGCTAATGAACTTCAATGCAGTGAAGCCTGATGCTCAGTTCTTGGCTGGTCAGCAAGGGCATCACCTCTCAACTCATATATGTATTTATTGTGTGAATTCTGTTACTAAGTATGATATGTTACAATATCATGCTGATGTGCAGCTACACTTCTAGTTTTTCTCAGTACCGCTGTTGGGTGATATGCAAAAGCAAAGTGTTGAAAGAAGTGAGTTAAAATAAATGTTTAAAAATTGGCAGAGAGCTTGATAGAAGATGTGTCAGGGTGAGTAGTCACCTGGTAAACAGTTTATATCCAATTTAAACAAAAGCTTAACTCCTCCATTGAAATGTTCATGTGGAAAGTTATCAGTCCTGTGGGCTAAAATATGCTACATTAGCTGCATATATTGAACTAAATTTTCACAAGCTGACACAGACTTAGTTTTTTCATAAATTATGATAAACCCATTTAATGCTGTAGCCACAGTGATAAGGAAAATGAAGAAATTTTCTGGTTTGTAGTAGGAAGAGAAACCCATCAGATATATTTTTGCACTTATCACTCCTTTGTTGTTTGTTAAAGAAACTCCAAACCCACAACCCTGCAACAGGAAACTGTGTGACTGTTAATCATGGGCAAGCAGTACGAGAGCAGAGCTCTTTTATTTCAATCTCTCTTGCTATTTCTCAGTCCCCATCTCTTTCTCTCTCCACAACTGCTTGTGTCTCTTATTTCTCACTGTCTCAGTTTTTTTAAATTTATCTGTGGGGTCTTATTCACGGCCCAGTACTTACAAATTGGTATTAAATTTTGCATGGATGAAAAAAAAATTATATAGTATTGTAGTATTTTTTCCCTCTCTTTATTCCCCGTAATTTCTTGGACTTAAAGGGATATGGCTGGCAGTTTACCATCCTAACTAGTGCTCTTGCAATGTGTATGTAATAAGCATTGGTATTCCCATTGACCGTAATATATGACAGATGAACCTGTAGGTGACATAATGGTGACAAAAGCTTACATCACTGTCTCTACATTGCCTACTTACCTTTAAGCTCTGCCAGTTCAGAACATGTAATATCTGCTCTTTTCCCCTTCCTTTCCCTTCCTCCATCCCCATTCCCTTCCCTTATTCCTCCTGACCTTTTCACAGCATGAGTCTTTGGCCACTGTCCTTTCAGATGTTTGCTCATTTGATCTAAAATATGTATCACAAACATTAAAACATGAAAAAATGTCTTACTTTAGCTTTTACAAAAGACCTTTTAACATTCACCTGAAAATTAAGGGGATTTTATGTTGTAGGTGATACCATAACATATATTTTCAGAATTACAGGTATTTGCCTTTCCAAGTGTTCCTTTACTACCAGCAGCATATATGGGAAAAAACACTTGAAAATTGAACTGCAAATAGTTGTCAAAGTTCATTTAGACTCTAGGACAAGTACATGAGCTTAAATAGCCTTATTTATGCAATATCAATTATTTTCCCCTGCTTCCTTTTTTTTTCCTCTGTGGGCCGCAAATGCTTCCTGCTTAGTTGTAATTCTAGGTTGTGCATTTTCACAGATTAGGATTGTCTTGTTTTAAGATGCCTCTTGCTTCTATTTGATGGGATACAGCAGTCAATAACAGGTTTTGGTGGGTTTTTTTGCTTCATTAAAATGGTATTCTGGGTTTGATATTGTAGATAATACAGCCAGTATCCTAACAAGACGAAGAAGATACAGTCGAACGACTAAAGACATCTATTACCTCCCAGTTTTGATTTCTGATGGTGGAGTGCCCCCTCTCAGCAGCAGCAGTACTCTCACAATTAGGGTTTGTGCCTGCGAAAGAGATGGACGAGTGAGAACTTGCCATGCTGAAGCTTTCCTTTCCTCCGCTGGCTTGAGCACAGGAGCTTTAATCGCGATTCTACTCTGTGTTGTCATACTTCTTGGTAAGCCATTTTCAATATTAAGTAATGCTAGCCTTCCACTGTGTCTCTGAATGTGACAGGGCAGAAATTTTTAACAATATATGCTTTTGGACCAGAGGGTTCCTGATAGTAGGAGTTAACTAGAAACACATAGCTGTGATTAGAGGGGGGAGCTTTAGGTAAAATTAGTAGTGAAAAGTAATTTGAGGTACATTCATGAATATCTGGAATCCACTAGAAATTATTTTTCAGAGGTTATCAAGTAATTAGCACTGGAGATCTTTTTGTCTGCAATTTGGAAAGATTTCAAAAAGCCACTGACTTTAATTCCATGTCTAGAACAGTGTGAAAAATGTTAGAAAAGAGATGAGGAAAGCTTTTTGAAATACATTACACTGTAAGGAGCACCATTAGCACTGTACAAAAGTCATTTCTTAATTACCTTTGTGGGATAAGCTGATACCAATGCACAACATTAGTCCACAGGGGCAAGGAATGTATGAGACTATGAAATGATTTCATTAGATGAATGCTGTTGCAAGTGCATTTTCTTTTGATTCTGTCTTGACTACATTTTCGGCTCAGACCAATTTGAATATTAGGTGTTAGTTAATATTCATTTTTATGTTTTCTTGACAAAGGAATAACTTGCTGGGTGCATATCTCTGCGCTACTCACATGCCTTTCTGAATTCTTACAGAGACAGCAAGAAATAATGGGAATTGGAGATTTTGAGGATTTTTTTTCCAAAAGCTCTACATTTTATAGACTGCTTTCCTCACAGCTTTCATCGGAACTGTTTTAAAATGTATAGTAATACATTTAGTTTATCATATTTTATTGAATAGTCATATAAAAAAAAGATTTACATCTTAATTATATCTATAAACTGATTATATATTTTAACTAAGCACTGAAAATCTTAACGATGCTTCTGAAAAATATCAGCCCTAGTTAACACTCCTCATTTAACTAGAAGTATGTTAACGTCTTTTAATCCTTTATGAAATCTCTAATAATATAACTAGCAGGTTTCATTACTGACTCAAGATACCCTAGCAATTACCTCAAAGAAAATATACAGCACAAGAGTACTCTTTACTCACCCTTTGAAAGACCAGGCTATATTGAAAGTTTGTAGTTTCAGTACAGAATTATCACTTTTTCCATAATTGTGTGGACTCAGCCTGTTGCACTTTGGTATGTTGCTATGTCAGTACACGGCAGTATGGATTTTGTGAGTACTTCCCAGGCATACAGTAATCTACCTTCAGGTAATACTTTACACAACAAAGGCGTTGGTTACTTAAGAATATAAATACACCTTTTCCACACTGGACAGATTTGGTGATCATTTGTGGATATACCATTCAGGCATATGCCCAATGTAACGGTACTGAATACCAATATTAGCCTGACATTATTATACCTCTGTGTTTATGACTTAGTATCTGCTATATTTTAGCATATATCTACTTACATTGTGTTCAGTTCTGGGCCCCTCACCACAAGAAGGATGTTGTGACTCTGGAGCGAGTCCAGAGAAGAGCAACGAAGCTGGTGAGGGGGCTGGAGAACAGGCCTTATGAGGAGCGGCTGAGAGAGCTGGGGTTGTTTAGCCTGGAGAAGAGGAGGCTGAGGGGAGACCTCACTGTTCTCTATAACTACCTGAGGGGAGGTTGTAGAGAGGAGGGAGCTGGCCTGTTCTCCCAAGTGACAGGAGGCAGGACGAGAGGGAATGGCCTCAAGTTCCGCCAGGGGAGATTTAGGCTTGAGGTAAGGAAAAAATTCTTCACGGAGAGGGTGGTTAGGCATTGGAACAGTCTGCCCAGGGAGGTGGTTTATTCACCGTCCCTGGAGGTGTTTAAGGTGAGGGTGGATGAGGTACTTAGGGGCATGATTCAGGGATTGGTGGGAATGGTTGGATTTGATGATCCAGTGGGTCTCTTCCAACCTGGTTATTCTGTGATTCTGTGATACAATGGATGTTAATTTTAAACATAATCTAATATCTGCAGTTTTCTCTTTAGCAATTGTGGTCCTTTTCATCACCCTAAGACGTAGCAAGAAGGAGCCTTTAATCATTTCAGAAGAAGACGTCCGGGAAAATGTTGTGACGTATGATGATGAAGGTGGTGGAGAAGAAGACACAGAAGCCTTTGACATCACAGCACTGCGGAATCCATCAGCTGCTGAGGAGCTAAAATATCGGAGGGATGTTCGCCCTGAAGTGAAGGCTCCACCCAGGCATCTTCTTTCCTCAAGCCTTGACAGTATAGATGTTCAGGAGTTCATTAAGCAAAGACTGGCAGAGGCTGATCTGGACCCCAGCGTGCCCCCATATGACTCCCTACAGACATATGCCTATGAGGGCCAGAGATCAGAAGCTGGATCTATCAGCTCTCTGGATTCAGCCACAACACACTCTGACCAGGATTATAATTACCTTGGAGACTGGGGACCTGAGTTCAAGAAGCTAGCTGAACTCTATGGGGAAATAGAATCAGAAAGAACAACTTAGGTGTAATACCCAGAAAAGAGTGGTTCCTAAACGACTGAAGATATTATGACAGCAATGGTCACAAAAATTGAATACAGTACTTGGAACTGAGCAAGTTGTATGCAGTTACTGTAGAACAAGTGCCCTTTTCGTATTTGAAACTGGGTTCTCCAATTGGAAGAAAGTCAAATTTTGAAAAATACAGAAAAAAGAAGCTATTGTCCCTTGCGTATATTTTTTAATTGCTCAATAAAGTCTGTGGCACTGTATCTGTAACAATACCTAAAGTAAAGCCAATCAATGACGTTTTTATTGCAATATGCTTAAGATCTCCAAGCTACAGTAAGCTAATGGTCATGCCTGTTTTGGAAGATAGCTAACAGAGGAGGAAATTTCTTGCAGGTGGTAGTGATGTTGCATTTCTAGCTGTGCTCTAAGCCTTGTGATCACAATGTGAGATAGCCAGTGAGGTTTACTATCAGTATGAGAAGTGCTAACGGTCCCTTACATAAGGGATAAGCTACATCTGCCCTCTTAAAATAAATGGTCCTTTGATGATTTAATCTTATTGAATTAGCAGGTTGCATTGAGATGATATCATTTCATTACGTCCTTCATAATCTTTTCATCCATAACCAGCTAACAGAAGGAGGGCATCATTAGTTGCTAGCCCAAACATGACTCTAAGCGGGTAACCCCAGACCTGCTATGTTTCTGCATGCTAGAGGAACTGTTGCTTCCAGTGTTGTGCTTTTTATTTTTGTCTTTTCACAGGAACATCATTCATTTAAATGGAATGGGTCCAAAGTACTTTTTATGAAGTGAAGCAGATGAAGCATAGGCGCTAACAATAAAGACATTGGCAGCACCATTAAACTATGCAGTTGTTTGCTTCAGTGTGCTTCTCTTATGTTAATCGATGAAGCTCCAGCAACCAGTTTAAATGACAGAATTCTTAATTGTAATGTCTTTCCATTTCTGTATATGACAAAAAGCAAACTAGAGTTGCTAGTAAGACATTGGAATAGAAAAAATTGAAACAAAGAGAATGAGAATATGATGGTTTTTTTTTTTAGTTTTTAATTCAAGCCATTCATATTTAATTTCTCTTAGAGTAATTTCCATCTAAGCAGAGCAAGCTTTTTCCCCCCAGTTTCAAGCATCATAGGAACAGGAAAATTTTGAGTCGTTGGAGGAACAAAAAATGAAAAGGTACCATTATTGTGATTCCTGCTTAAATAAATTGATTTCTTGCTTTAGTAATTTTTTAGCCTTACAGAACTGCTAAGATTTTTGCTTAACACTGTAGGCTGCTTAACACTTAATCCAGCAGATACTTTTATTTTCCCTTTTTTGTTTGAAACTTTAACATTTTGTTTGTCTTTTGTGTGATAGTACTGGGAGAGGACCAGGAGCTCCTCCTATCCCATGAAAGATGGGATAATAATGTTCACCATCTCTTACAGTCTTCTGCTTCTAAGAAAATTTACATCTGCTTAGGGAAGCGGACTTCTTTCAATGTGCATTTGATAGGGAAATTGTCCAGAGCAGAAGTTGTGTACATTTTGTTTACTGTCTGGGCTGGTGTGGAGAATGATATAGATCTGTACTCTCCACTAGATTCCTCCCTTTGTATTTTAGGTGTCAATTATCTTAAGCTTAGTAGAGGAGAGAATACTTTTTGCTCCTCAAAGCAAGGTCTGTATTTTTGGCTGACCTGCTCTGGGCCAAACTGGTGAACCGGATTATTAATCCTTCCTTTTTTTACTGTATGGTTGGGTAGGTCCTAGATAAGACTGAAACTCTGGATCGGTTCTACTTTGAACAGTTTTTTCTGTTTTAAAATTAACTCCTTCCTGAGATGATGTTGACTATTTTTTGGTTTTCCAGCCTTCTCGAAATAATAGCAAATAACTCTTTAAGAAATTCTGCAAACTCTAAAAAGTGTTAGTGTACTACCAGAATTGGGTTTTACTGCCCTGTTTTGTTTGCAACTTGAAAATTGTAATGTTTGCCTTTCTACCGACATCTGAACCCACAAGGCAATTTGGAGTTTAAAAAAAAAAAAAATTGAACTTCAAAAATGTTCCAGTGATGGTTTGAAAGTAGTCATAATCTGTGTTCTTTTTTTTTTTTAATTTTTATCAAATACAGAAACTTCTAGAAATACATTTAAAGAGATACTCATTGTAGAGTTTGTAAAGTAAAGATAAACAGATGCTTTAATGCAGTAAGAGTTATACTCAAGCTGAGAATTGTTTATGTATTGTCTTTTTTGGGGGTAGATTTAGGATATGTTTCAGTTTTATCCCATATGAAGCAATTAGCTGTGCAGGATTTTATGAAGAGACATTTTCTTTCATTAGGTTGCTTTTGCTTTATACCAATATTTAAATTTTATATTATGTTAATAGAGTGCTAAGAAAATCTTCCAGCAGTAGTAGTACTGTGGGCCACAATATTTTGTACCACATCTGCATGAAAACTGCATTCATTGTATTATAGTTTTGAGAGCCAACTATTAGTTTATCTTTGTGTTTGTTCCCTCTGGCCCTACACCAAAGCAGGGAAAATCAATTTTATTTTGTGGTTTAAGCAGTGTTCCCACCATTATTTTCTTTTTATTTGCATGATAGAATGCTTAGGCTTAAAGCCACCAGAAGCGCAATGACATGAGCAAATAATTGCTTCTTATGCTCATGTTTTGATTAAGTTAAGGAGAGAAGGAGATCATATCTTAAATAAATAAGAATCCCTTTTCACCATTCCTAGTGCTCTCTCTACTGCTCAACAGCACATGCATTGTACCCACAGCCCCAGGACTCCTGAATCCTTTAAAACTCTGCAGGGTTATTGAGATGCTGCTTCAGTGATGTTGCAGTGTGTCCTGTTTCGTATGTCCTATCCACAGTGATCGCAGAATGTGCTTTTCTATCATGATACGTCTGCATGCTTGCTATTCTTGCTGGTTTTAACTCAAATACACATCACAGTGTCGTGTTGTTTGCATGACAAATGGCAGAATATTAAATCTTCAGGGCCACAGAAGATGGCCTCACAGTCCAGAAAGAACAGGTTTACAGATTTCTCTTTCTGAACCCACAATTTTTCCTTTGTTCCTTTGTGTCCTAGAAAAATATTTAAACTCTATTTGAGAATTTGTATGCTCACACTGATTAAACTGGAAAAACATTAACAGTATGCCATGGAGGGCACAATCATTTTGTAGCATTGCTTATTTAAATGAAGTATACGTTCATTGAAACTGTTGTGGGAAACTCCTAGTTTATATTTAAATCTGATTTTATACACTTTGTTCAAAGCTGTCATAGATCTTTTGTGTACTCATATTCTCAGTATTTTTCTAATAGCCTAAATAGTAATCCAGTTGCTATTTAACAACTAACACTGAAAACTGCCAGTTTTACTTAAAATGGAAGATACTGAGTGAAGTTAACTGGTACATACAAAGTGATGCTTAAGGGCTTTCCAATTTACATTTTTATTTCTGCAACAGCTATTCAACTAATAGTACATGTACACCAAATTAATTACTCACATTCTTTCAAATAAAACCTCTTTCTTGTAATGGTGAGGGCACTTGGTATGCTATAATCTTGACACATCATCTGAGTAAATGGTATAAGTATTTGAAAATGTAAAATATATTGTCGACCTAAAACTTAATACACTTTAAAGACAAGGAAGAGCTTGAATTCATATGGCATTAGATTAAGATTCAAACATTGAAAACAAATGAATTTGTTTATCAGTTATTAATATTATAATCGTCATTTATTGCATACATATAGAAGACTGTAAAAGTTGAAAGTAATTTCACTCTGTTAGGCACTTTATTTTTTTCATTTTTCTTAGAAAACCAAAATAATTGTAAACATTTTTGGGTTTGAATTCTAAGTTGTGAATACTACAAGAAAATGCCTATGTAAACATATTCTCACTGGTATTTAAAAGGAATTACAGAATTTCTGTGGTCTAAGGCTTTGTAAAATCATCTTTTAGAAAATCTAAATATTGGACCAATCTGGAGTTAACCAAACTCATAGACACGCACAGAGAGTGACAAAGAAAATGTTCTGAATGCAGAAAAGAATATGAAATTATGCTGTCTAGGGATTTGTGGATTATAAAGTGCTAAGACCTTGTACTTGCAGTACATATAAATGACACAGTACAGTCTAAGGAACACTAGGAGTGTGTTGCAAGTATTGGTCCATCCTTATTTTTCCAAAGTCTCCAAAAATATACATATATTTTTAAGAAAGGAGTAATGTAAAGTATACCTCCTTATGCAAGTGTTACTGATAGAAATTGTTATGTTTTCTTTTAATAAACAAAAGGGACAAAATCTTTTATTCGTATTTTTCAAATAAAATATGGTCTTTACTATCGTGATGGGTTATTGTATTCCTCATCACAACTGGAACGGGTTATTTTCTCATTACTCCTGCATTTTATACTCACCAAAGATAGATAACAATCTATAGGCAGATGTGATACAGCAGTACTAATGAGGTCAATGTCAGAAACGGTAAGGTAACTTTAACTAGACGTTAATGCCTGATATAGTCACTCAGTTGTGTCACTGTTTCAAAGACTGTCTAACATGATAATTGCTACAGACGGGCAGGGAGGAAAAGAGACACCAAGAGATAGTTTGCAACAGACTGCAGTATAAGTGCTGAATGGTTCATTACTTTTACTTGTGACAACTATTCCACTCCAGCCATGACTGTCCTGAAACCGAAACACAGAGTTATAGGATGAATACATTATCCACATGAGTGAGTTGGGGAATTGCACATCTATGAATGCAAACTGCTGGTAATGGAGAGGGAGAGGGAGAGGGAGAGGGAGAGGGAGAGGGAGAGGGAGAGGGAGAGGGAGAGGGAGAGGGAGAGGGAGAGGGAGAGGGAGAGGGAGAGGGAGAGGGAGAGGGAGAAGAGGGGAGGGAGAGGGAGAGAAGGGGAGGGAGAGGGAGGGAGGGGAGGGAGAGGGGAGGGGAGGGGAGGGGAGGGGAGGGGAGGGGAGGGGAGGGGAGGGGAGGGGAGGGGAGGGGAGGGGAGGGGAGGAAAATAGGCAAGGACACTCACAGCAATCAAGTTAAAGCATATGCAATGAAAGTGAACAGAAGTCATATTCTTTCTCAAAGGAATGAACAGGATTTATGTTGGTAAATGTGGGGTTTGTACCAATATGCTATGCAATTCCTACTTGTGCCTCAGTCTAGCCCAGAAAGTAATTATTATGGTAAGATAATATTTGCAAGGCAAATATTCTCAACTTGAATATGAATGCAAGTTGAGAGGAGTAACTAGTGATTGTGTGGACAACCATAGTGGCCCTTGTCCTCATGCATGTTCAATGTCCAAATAGCTGGTGAGCTCAATGGAAAGCCTAATAAAGATACATGTAAATAAGTGAACTATTGAAGTATCTGAACTGTCACATTTTCTGCTAGATTCCTGGGCAGAATGAGTCAGTCCTAATGCATTTCCCAGGCTTTCAGCATGGACAATTTTCTGAGGCATGCTGCAGTTCTAACATACACCTTTACCTGCCACATTAACTATTTTGAAACAAATTAGATCAGCCTTGACTTTAATATGAAAATTTTACATTGTTTATTTAAAATTTGAAATAGTATTTATGGGCTGTATTTAAAAGTAATTCTTTCCTCTATTTGAATTGGTTTGAGGACAGAGTACCGACAGGTAAAATGCAACCATGTTTTGAATTCACAAGCACAACATATCTAACAACCAGTTTCCATAGTAGGATTTGGGTTGGGCAAAAATCAAATACCAGTAGTGTAGAAGTAAAATTCATTCTTGCTAAGAAAACTACTTTTTATGTAGGTCTATTGATTTAAAACTGTGCTTGAAGTGTAAAGGTGAATGAGAATGTACACAACCTGACTATGTCACAGAGACCACATCTGGATCACTCAAAAAAAAAAATGTAATTGATTCACAGTCTACAGTTTGCAACCTCTTTGAACTTACTCTTTTTGATCAAACTTGTATTTTCCAGTTACTTTAAATTCTTTGTGCTGCATAAATTTTCAATTTGGAACTGGTAATGCACAGGAGAAGGAATCAGAGATTATAATCTTTTTAATCTCTAGCTGTTATAACTCTTAAAAAAGACTACAATTGAAAAAGTCTTTATGAAACAAATTGAATTATCAGCTCTGAAAAGCAAATCACTTACATATGATGATGGTAATAATAGAAAGAATAATGCTCTTGTTCTTTCTTACTTTTTTATCATAAAGGATCAAATAAGGAATTGTGGTGCCCTTTCTTCTATTGTGTGTTTCTAAAACTTGACATATAAAAGGAACATGTCTATGAATGAGGTATCTGT
Source organism: Clamator glandarius (assembly GCA_033459285.1). Lineage (NCBI taxonomy): Eukaryota > Metazoa > Chordata > Aves > Cuculiformes > Cuculidae > Clamator > Clamator glandarius. Next base: position 3,980,927 of record JAUNZM010000176.1, on the reverse strand, counting down.
TTGTTCTGGTTTGTCTATCCTGAGACCAAGATGTTTTTAAAATAGTTTTGTACTGAGAATTTTCTTAATGTAAGATACTAAAGTATCCTTTAAGTGTTAACTAGTTGTGTTACATAACTGCAAATATAGCATCCAATTTTCTGAAAGAAAGAAGGAAATGAAAGGCAAAGTAAAGCTCTCAAATCTTGCACATGGAAGACTCTAAGCAGATCTAAACCCACCACCTTATAAGTATATTCTATCCTGTGTAGTGTTATTTAAAAATGAGGAAAAAACCCAAACCTCTAGTGCTCACTTCATGTTGTGTCCTTGTTTCCCAAATGAGCATTTCTTGTATTTTTATCATGCTTTTTTTCAATTCTATTTTAGTATTTCAGTAGAACTCACTAAAATCTTTTTGACAACTCTTCTTCTAATTTCCTCAGAATATTAAGAAATATTTTTTGTCGAATTTGATGGAAAGTCTATCAGAAGGGCTGTTGTTTGACCAAATCTAGGCAGTCCTGAAAGGACTAATCATAACTGACAGGTCGAAGCACTTTATCATGGATGTGGAACGGTAGCTTCAGAGCAGAATGTTAGATGAGGATTTCCTAGTTCAGCTATTCAATTTATTATCCCACATCACAAACTTCACTTTTTTTTTTTTAATGGATTGTTTAATGTGTATTTTTGGGTAAATCAACATTCTTATTTTCTGTCAAGCTCTGTGGGGCTGAGTGATCTTGAAATCATGAGCTTCTTCACTTTATATCCTCCTTTATTGTTTCACACTGTTGTCATTCTTTTCTACCCCTGCCAGCCCCCTTTATGTGCTGAGTGCTTGACATCTTAAGAATGTCAAGGGAATCTAGGAATAAAACTTCATCTCTCTGGAAAATGGAAATACTTATCACTGGTATCTGTTGTCAAATGTACTAGCCTTCATTTTTTACTCTGGGGCAAATATTTTAATGGGAATTTATAACAACTGAATTCCTTATCTCTTTCCCATGAATAATAACATGAAATTTAAATCAGCTTCTGTGATAACTTGAACAATCTTGGGGTTACTGAATATTAGTATTAGCCAAAATCCTAGTGTCCTAAGTCGCATAGAAAATGACATTATTTGGCTAAAGAATTTCTGTTTTAAAAGGTGAAATTTCTTGTCTTTTAATCCAATATTACAAAGAAAAACTTGAAAGGGAGGAAAGGGTATTTTAGGAAGTGTGACAAGCATTGGGAGGGTACTAGAGTAGAGGGCAAACATCACAAGGCAGATACAATTACCAGTCAAATGATCAGAGAGATCATACAATCAATAAAATACATAAGACAGATTTTCATAAAATTATTATTATTATTATTATTATTATTATTATTGTTGTTGTTGTTGTTGTTGTTGTTGTTGTTGTTGTTGTTGTTATGTTATTGTTGTTATTATTATTAAGCTTTATAATTTAATGTGGCCTGTTTTGTGACTATTCCCACTACAGGTAATAAAAACATGATATATAATGAGGACAGACTATGAAATTCAGAAAACTATTACAGAACAAAAAGAATTCATTTAAAAGATGTTTATTTATATATTTGTCTTTGTATTTCTTTATACTATTCAGCTAATGCTAATTTCTGTTGTTGATATTGTAAATGCCCATTTTGTTAGATCAGTCATGTACATGCAGATTTCTGCTGGTACACTTAGGTTTTTGGCTTGCTGATTTTACGTATGTATTTTGAAAATTCTTTTTTTTTTCTGTGGGAAGTTACAGACTGTATTTTTATAATGAAAACTACAATTTCCTCACTTCTATAGCAGAATTTTAATTTTTCTGATAAAGATTATACGTTGCAAGAACAGTGACAGTAGCTACACAGAGGGCTGCAGGTGAAAATCATCATATGTCTGCTTACAGGTATCTATTAATTTTTGCCTGATTTGTATCCACACAAAATACTGGCAGAGCTCACAAGATATTGGAGAAAGCTTCTGTCAGAATGCACATATCAAAACCTCTGTTGATTCTTTTCTAGCTTTTTCATGTCTAACCTAATTTCAGATTAGGTGAGTTTATTGTGATTTTATTTCTCACATTTTGTTTTGCTTGTGTGAAAAATATAAAGTCAAAAGAATATGGACATCATACAAAATATGGAACATAAATGCACAATTTGTGGACCTTACACTTTATTTATCTTACTATCTAAGCTTTTTCCCTACAAGAAGAAAGTGAAAAGGGGCAAACTCTCTGGCTAGCTTGGACCTTCAACTTCTACACTGGATTCTCAACTGTCATATCAGTGAAATTATGGTTATAATGTGTACACTCAGTGATGCTGTGTGTCAATTGAAAAGCAGGTGACTTTGGGCAACAGTTTAGACTTAAACTCAGGATGCCTTTTGCCAAGTTATATTTCAGAAAGAAAAAACACCTTGTGAAAGAGGGGTCTGATGACAGAAACATCTCAATTTAGGTGTGTGAAAGGGATATTTTTTGTCTTGTAGAGTTTTACATCACTATGACAGCCAAGAAGATGCTGCTCTGGCTTGTTCTCATGGAAAAGAAAATTTTGCCCTCTGAAAGTGAAAAGCTTTTCCTTGTTTGCAAGGTGTTTTATGTCAGATATTTTCACAACTTGAAAGGATTCATCCTGAATGCGAGAGGTTATGATGGCCAATCTGTCTCTTTGCATCTTTTCAGTTTAGTGTTGATGGTGCAGTCTGTATGATCCTTGCTGTTTCTAAGGAGCATCCCATTACTAATAATTTTTAATAAACACATGATGGCAAATTTATTCGGTTAATAAAATTAATATGAAATACTGAGCATTTCAGTTCAAAGTGGCTATTTCATATTTTAAATAGAAATGAGAAATGCAAACATGACTGCTTACATGAAATGCGTTTGTATTCTCCCTTGAGGGTAAGTGTAGAATACTTGTATGGTGGCACTGCCAAAGAAATAGTTAAGTCTGAGCACCATATTGCTGTCTGCTCCTAATTATGTCCTGAGTTTCTTGTTTGACTTTGAGGTTCTAACAAGAATTCCTGTAAACACTCCTATCAAATTTGCAAGTAATAGCACTATGGATGTAGTCAGCAACATGTTCCATCGCCAACTTCCATCTTGGCTACATTGGTGGTGATGTCTCCAGATTGGAGTGGGACATCATCATCATGTCTCAGCAGCTGTCAAAATTTGAAACATTTTTCTGCAGAAGCCATCAAAATAAACATATTCTGTCTGTGTATAGAATTTAACTCTAGTTTTGTCTGTTTTGATTTATGTAAATACAGCTTAAAATCTCACCTCCCTTCATCATGATAATGAAGTTTAGCAAAGTTGTTTCCACTAAAGAGGAACTTGAGCCAGGAAATTTCACATTTAAATATCAAATAAAATGGCCAAATAGTATAAAGATATATTGGCAATAATACAGCTATGTAAAGAATAAGGAATAAGTGGTAGAAATTAAGCAAAGGTCTGTACAGTGGCCTCCAAATTGCCACTAGAAATACTAAATTATTAGAGATCTGTCATAGAAAAAGAACAATGAATAAATCATTGCACTGGACCCCCAGAATACAGAACTATTATGTAATCTAAAGGCCATAAATAAGAGTGGCTTTGCTAAATGGGAAAATCCCAGAAATCTGTTTATTTGTACAGCAGTATCACCTAAAGAATTCCTGGATGATCAGGACCTGCATTCTTGCTTTGAATAAACACCAGCTGAGCTTTGCTACCTCAGGGATCTTAGCATTTAAAGGAGGCTGAGAAAAGCTGTCATTCATTTAATGAAAGAAACAATATGAATAGAAATAAAGGATAATGAAGGAAGTTTTATAACTGAAGTCCAAGAGATGGCCTGACTAAGGGAAAGAAGACTGCATAATTTCTGAGAGAAATAGAATAAACAACTTGATGCTTCTGGGTGATGTAATATATCTAGAGATTTGCAATAGAAAACTTACGGGTGAGCAGAAGTCTTTGATAAAGTTTTTCTGAAACATGATAAAGGATCGCCTCACAATACACACAGGGAAGACAAGCAACCATATGAGATTGAGTAACAATGGACATGAAACTATAATCGCTTAGTGATAAGAGAGCACTCTGTATATAATGATATAAAATCAAGATCAAATATTTTGCTAGTGAGAAGAGTAAACATAGAAGAAAACTTCTTCCTTGAGCTTAGTATAATAAAAGTGAAATTATGTTCCATGAAAAAGAGATGTTGATGCATCCATATGCAAATATTTTTCTCCTGTCTCTGTGTTGTGGTTTGAGCTAAATTAGAGTCAGTGTTGTGACTAACTCGGTTGTTTTAAGTAACTTAATTCTCTGAAAGTTAATTGCATGTTTTTGAGACAGTATTCTTCTCCCAAAGTGATTATGCAGGGCATTGCTATGCAAAAATGCCAACTCTTATACTTATTTCTATAGCAACCAAGACCATTCTTGAGCTGGAGGAAAAGGACTGCACCTGCAAGAAGGGGTGAATAGGGCAGGTGACCCTAAACTGACCAACAGAGTATTCCATCCCACATACATCATACTCCGTATAGAAGCTGAGAGACAATGAGGATTTAGCCCTCTTCTGCAATGGCTGACATCCAGTGAGGACCTCATCTGTCTGATTGTTCCTGACCCTAGATCTATGCATTCTTGAATCCAGTTCCTGAGTCCAGCCCCCTCCTAGCCGTGGAACGATTTCCTCATGTGTGCTCTATAATATTTGTGGTAATATGCAGTCATCAAGATGTGAGAGCACAATCTCATATATTTGTCTATATTTTATTACTCTCTAATTATAATTATTATTTTGGATTTTTTCTTCATTAAAACTGTAGTTTTAGTTTCCAACCCACAAGTATTTTTCCTTTCATTTCCCTCTCCCATTTACCTGAGGTGGGATGGGGTGGGATTTGGAGTTCAACTGCACGGTATTAGCTGCCAAAATTTAGATGGGCTGGAGCTAAAACCGTGATACTGTTATTAATCCCCTCTCTTTAAGCAAACACTCTAATATATGTCTATTATCAAGTAACACACTTATTTCTTCCAGTGCTGTCACAAACAGCAAAATCAATTGTACCCAGCAATTCACAGGGAAAAGGAAATCTTGGTTATGGAGGTGGTCAATCTACTAGAATTTCTTGAAGGTGTCAACAAGCCCTTGAATAAGGATAATCTGATTGATTTAGTGCGCTTGGATTTCCAATAGACTTTTTACAAAGTCCTTCATGTAACCTATTGTAGAATAACACCATCTTAAATACTGATTCAAGAATAGGAAGCAAAATACAAGAAAGCTTTTAAAGATTTCTCAGTGAAAAGAGTACTGTTAGGCATTGTACTAGAACCAGAATTATTTGATAGAATCAAAGATAATCTTGAAATGCAAAGTGTGAATACTTGCAAAGCAATCAATGGGTACTTAGTGCATGTACTAAAGATGTGGATGAAACTGAAATAAATGCAAGGTAATGCAAAAAGGCAAAACCAACCCAAAGAACACCTGCACCATGAGCTCAGAATAAATTGCTATTACTCAGGGAGGATATTTGAGTTATTCTTTCTATCTAAATATCTGCTAAGCAGTCATCAAAAACATCATAAACAAGTCTGGTGTTAAGAATTATTAGGCAATACTAGAAAACCAGTTAGAAAGTATTATTATGCTGCTTTGAAAACCCAGAGTGATTCAACAATTCAGCTACCCAGTAAAACAGTGTAGTCCCATAGGAAAACTAGAAGATGCACACAGAAAACAAGAACAATGTTCAAAGATAACAAATAGAACTCTTCTCAGGAGAACTTCTCAACATGAAAAAGGAATTACTGATGAAGATAATATTGAATAAATTATAAAAATTAAAAAACCTGTAAAATTAGAACTATCACATGGGAAATAAACAGAAAATTACTATTATTATTTTTCATAATGGAAGTACAAGGAGCCTCAAAATAAACCTTTAGTTAACAGATTTAAAATAAACAAAAGTAGATTTTTTTTCATATAAGTGGTAAAAGTCATGTTATGGATACAGAGCTAATAAAGCCTTTTTTATATGCCAGATGTGGCTTTAGAACTCACACAGCTGTGATTTGTTGTTAAGTACAGACAACAGTGTGGCTGGCATGCACCATCCTCCTGAGATTGTTTTCAAAAATTGCTTTACTGCAAAGAAATTTTTGCCTAGTGCAATGGAAAAAATCTGCCTTCTGCCAAAGGGAAAAGATACTAAAAAGAGACAAAATTATTTTTGCACTGTTTCATGTTTAATGGTTTGGAATACAAGGAAACCATCAAATTATTTCCCATCCTGTAATAGTTACCTTCATCTCCTCCCATGTCTTTCAAATTTGCCTATCACCCAGTTACAATTGTAGTTCATGAACCTTCTTTAGCTGACTTGGTTCATCTGTAGATAATACCAGTCAGGAAAATGAACCCATAAGTCCGTTTAAAATCCAATGAATTATGAAACTGAAGTCAAAGAACTGCTGGCCTCTCATCCTATACTGTCCACAGTTATCCCATTCAAAATGCTCTGAAGTGAGTCATTACTTAATTAAATTACTGAGAGCTGAGATTACAGAGTAACCACATAAAAGATTCAGAGAATTCATTTTAAAGAGAAATAAAATTGTGAACCATCAAATTCCTCAGTTGTTAATCATAGCACCTCTGACATTCATGGGGATTTTTCATACTATACTTGAGACTGCAGCTGACAAAATAGCTAGTAAGAAACAAACTGAGCTATGTGCTTTATTCAGTGTCAGAATGGCTCAAAGAATACTTTGACATTAAAGATTTCAACTATATGTGTTAAAATTTAAGAAATTCAAAGCAAACCAAATCAGATGTTGAAATCTATCTCTTGTTGTAAATTATATTTGAGAAGAATGCACTGAACTGTCACATCTTTAGTTACAAATGTGATAATATGAAAGGAAGGAAATCAATATTTTAAAAATTCATATTATGCATACAGAAGGGCAAGTGCCACAAAAACACATTTACTTCTTACCTTTAAATTAGCGAGTGGTTTTATTAGAATGTCTTCTTTTTTCAGTACCTAAATTTCTTAAAGGAACTACTGTAAACTATATTACCTGATAATGTTTTATACTGTCTTTGTAAAAATAGACTGTTTTTCATTTAAAAAGTACAATTGTTGCTTACTTAGGAAAAAAAAGTCACACATGTAATTTAACAGGACATGTTAAAATTATATTGGTTGTAATAAAATATGTGTGGTGCTTGGATTATATATGGTTCTATGAAGGTCTTTTTGTGTGCATACATATGTGCAACTATACAGCCATATGAACTAAACACATTGTAGCTTATTCTTATTCTCCTTTTGCAGAATGAAGGTTGCATTCTATGCACAGCTAGGATTTATTGATAATGCACTAGAATTTTGTGGGGGACTGATTGTGTTGTGGTGACCTATGTGTTCCTTCCTACGTGAAAGAAGAACTTTTGCTTCTTATATTTAAAATTCATCAGGATTTATAAGCTTATATCTAACTTACAACATTTTAGTAGTTCTTTCAATGACACTTCCAAACGCGAGAGTTACCACCCAGGGAAAACAGCTTATTTATTTATGCTGAACTCATACCAATATACTAGACATGGTAATCATATAATCACATTAGATATGATCATTTGAAGTGCTTCTGCACAAAATGGAGGAGAACATTTTGGTTGTATAAATAAATAACTCTGTCTCTTTTATTTGGACTATTCTAGGAAGACCAGAAAAATAAAACTCTTGTATTACAAAGTTCTGCTTACAGATCAAATTTTATGCAGTAAAGCAAATCACACCTTCCATGGATTCACATCACACATACAAACTCTTGATATACTGTTTCACTTTAAACATTTTAAATATGTGGTAAAACTAATAACTTGGTTTAAATAAAGAGTTTAAACTGCTGAGAAACAGTAGTTGTAAAACAGATGCAGAATGTCACAGCAGAACAACAAATTCCATGCACTTGTGTCAAAAGTAAAGAGCTTTTATCCTTGTACTGAAAAGCTTCAATACATCTTCTTCACTAGTATGTTTCTTTGATAGAACCAAGGGGCGTTGTTGCATCAAACTGAAAAAATAAAGAAAAGAAAATCCAAACAAAAACAAAAATAAAAAAAAACCAAAAAAAAAGCAACAAACAAAAAGAAAAAAATCTTTCTGTTTGGTGATATATAGGCTGGTATAGAGAAATTATTAAGATGGGAAAGTTATTGAGGGTTAAGACAAATGAAAGAAGGCCTCTAATATCTATATGGGATACTCATTTTTGGTCATTTGAGGTAGCAACAGAGCTAGATTATTTCTGTATGGTGTATTAATAATTACCTGTCCATTTTTTAACATTGTTGCATGAACTGCAAAACTGAACGGACCACTTCATACTTGGATGGCTTGCCTGCTTTTCTGGTTCCACTAGAAACAGGCTCAGATTGTATCTCAGTTCAAAGACACTACCCTGATAGTCTTTCTGAAGGAAAACAGCTTTGCATTCCAAGATATCAGGAGTATATTAGGAGAGAGATGTCAGCAGGTGGTATTGTGCTAGAAGCGTTTGGTTTTCCATTTCAAAAAGCCTGGGGCAGGTGTAGGTCTAATCTGCATTTTAGCTATTACTGATGCTGCTACATTACCTAAAAGCCTTAAAGACCATTATAGAATATTATTTATAGGAAAAATAAGACTAACATGTGAGATTCAAATGCTTTTTACTGAAAAATTTCTTATTTGAACCACTTCATAGAAGCCAAAATGCAGGCAATTGCCAATAAATCAAGTCTCTGGTATTGGAAGAAATAATAATGGGGTTTATACCTCTGTCCTGCACGAAAACAGCACCAGGCTCACCTGTTTCATGATATTGCTGCTTTTGAAGCCTAAATTTTGTATAGCTGGGCATGATGAACTATTCTTTGTATTTTGCTCGATGGAGTAAAACTGCTTTCCAGCAGGGCTTTCTAAATAATTTTTTGCTGTTAGTCACACATCCAGCTGCAGTTCATTCATACTGCTTCTAGGCGCACAATAAAAAGGGGTTTTTGTATGACTACAAGTAGCCCAGTACAATATTTTGAAGTCATGGTTGTTGGTTTATCATCTTGCAAGGTAGGAACATAAGCATCAGGGAATCAGGAATTCTGCTTTCAGCAGCCTTTTCCTTATCATTACTCCTGGGAACTAAAGTACTCTTTTAGGTTGTCTAGCACTTGGACCTCTGTCTAGCAGGAGACTTGATTTCATTTGTTGGCCTAAAGACACAAGAACAAATTCCAGGCTATGTTTATGCAATTCAATGGACTAGTTTTAGTATTTGATTTTTATTTGTGAGTAAATTTGGTTCAAACTCAGTGCATTTTCCATGAGTTGACTCTCAGGCATGATAGAAGTGCAAATAAATAAGATATCTAAAGCAGAAAAACATTTACTGAACTTCTCTGTTTTTCTTATGTTCTTCTGTTAGTGGAAAACAAATAATTAGAAACTAAAATGCTTTCAGAAATCTCATTAATAGCTTTTGCTATCAAGTTTTGACAATTAGACAGTGATTTATGTTCACATGTTCTTGTGCATTTAACCTGACAGCCACACACTAGGTTCAGCCCCTGCCCCAGTGGGGCTGGAGCGGGGCCAGTCTCCAGCTCCCCACATTTCTGCCCTGGATTTGGGGTCTGCAGAGCTGGGCCCGCTCATGACCCCACATCCCATCCTGTCCTCAGCCATTTCTTGTCCCCAGGGACGCGCCTGGTGCCCAGGGTTGAGGCTGTTCCAGTGTTCCTTGAGTGCTCTGATCCTGGCTGGGGGGTGGGATGTGCCCTGGATGATAAGCATTGCCATTACCCACCCTGGGAGTCCTCAGCACTCTAAGAGCAAAACCCTCTTAAATCAATGGGTGAATTACTAGCAATATCAACTTTCCTGGTGTATTCCTTTTCATACACTTAGCAAGTTCCTTCTTTAATGTAATTTGTTTTCCTACCCAATCAGTCCTTGGTTCTTGGTAGGCTGCTGTGGTGGGTTGACTTTGGCAAGCTGCCAGGCACTCATCCAGGCATTCTCTCAGTCCTGCTCAGGACCGGGGTGAAGGATAAGAAAGTTGAAAAGCTTGTGGGGTGAAATAAAGACAAGGAGATCACTGACCAGTTGCTGTCACTGGTAAAATTTACTCAAGTTGGGGAAAATCGATTTAATGCATTGCCAGTTAAAAGGACGTCAAGAAATGAAGACAAAACCAGAGCTCCAGTCAATTGGTAATAGCTCCTAGCTCTTCTTTGCCATTCTATTCACACTTTTCCCTGTCCCATGGGGGTCTCTCCCGTGACCTCAAGGAAATCCCTGCGGGGGCACTTGGAGTGCCTCCTGCCCTCCAGCTTGCAGGGCTGTTTCTCACATGATTTCCCCCAACCCTGGGTGCTGGGCAGTGTTTTGCCCTTTCTGACCCAAAGGCCCACCTGGCTGAGGGGCTCAGGACCTGGTTGTGGTGTGTGTGGCACAGCCCTGGCCATTCTGCACGGAGGCCACCCCTACAACTCCCCACTGCTGCTGCTGGCAGCACCAGGGCACCTGTGCCTGCTACAGCTTCTCCAGAACGTTATATATAGCTGTGATTATTTAAATGCATCTCACTGTTTTTTCTTTTACATTGGATCTTGCATGATTTCCAAAAGAATTTTGTGTTTTTTTCTTTTCTCCTAACCTCAGATCTAACTTGTCCAACCTAACCTCTATAAAAGCCAACCGGAGTGTTACTGCACATTTTCACTGGGCGTTTGAAAAACCTGATCATGCCTACAAACTGTATTCTGTAAACATAAGATATCACCTCATATTTAGTGGTCTGACACTAAGCTCTCCCTTCTATTCCTTTGGATGGAGTTTAAGGGCAGCTGATGTGATTTAATATGTCTAGCTCACAGAATATATTTGTTGGTTTTCTGCTTGGTAACAATGTCTAGCTACCAAACAAGACTACAGAGCTGAGCTCTCTTTTGCATTCTCTCCATGCCACTAGATTTTGCCGCTCCTATAAACTTCAAACTGAAGCTGAAGAAGCACAAACAGAAGTGCAATTGATTTCTCATGGTGAATGGAGATAGAAGAACCTGTAAACTTAACTTAAAATCATAAATGATTTTATGATGCATAAAAAAATGCGTACTTCTATATTGAAACAATGTTCCCTAAGGTTTGTCCAGTACTTCAATTTCCAGTAGTATTGCAAAGGAGAAAATTCTGAATACTACATAATATATATTCAGTGCATATCCTGAGTAAGCTGGTACTTGACATCATTATTCATAGTTGTCTTTGCTGCAAGAAAATGTACTTTTTTATTTAAGACACGGTATGTGCCTTTAAATCTGGTTGCTTAAAATATTCTATAAAACTCCATGTAGTTTTGTGCAGAGAGCAAGAGAACCAGAAAAAAAAAATTAAAGGCAACCCGAAATCCATTCTTTACTATTTTTTTTAAACATTACCACCTTTACCTCTCATTTTCCATAGCAGTGATCAAGTCTTTCACTAGAATTCTTGTAACACTTTTCAGATAGTTTCAGTCATTTTTGTTTCACTTGATGGAGATTCCTATTCCCATGTGTTGTGTTAGCTAAGCAGTCATGCACCACATTTGAGGTTTGAATTAAAAGTCCAATTTTTCCCCTTGAACAAGGTCCATAAATAAAAAATATCCTCTTGGAATAAAATTCAGGTATTGCACTGAAGGGAAAAAGCTTTACAAGTTAACACTGTCAAGATTCAACGATGCATAGTAAAATGGCTCCACAAGTGATGAAATTCAGATTTCAAGATAAGTTCTTGGAATTCCATTTAAGAAAATGCACCACTTTTCTTAGTTTTGCAAGGATTTCAGTCAGGACCAGGTCGATTTTAGTATGTGGTAGTGCTGAATAGAGAAACTAAACACACATGTTTTTTGTACTTTAAATAATCACTTATAGGGTTGTCCCATTGCCCTAGAGGAGACCACTTTCAAAACATTTTATTTGACAGAAACACAGCAAGACGGCATCTAGATGCATTCATTTTCATACACTCATTTTCCTTTATCCAACTGTAATGTTAATTCAACAGGATCTTGTCCTATTTCATCCTGATACAATTAGCATCTGCTCCCTTTGCAAGTTTTGCTCCCTTAGCAATTTTGCGGACGACACTAAGCTGGGTGGAAGTGTGGATCTGCTGGAGGGTCGGGAGGCTCTGCAAAGGGATTTGAACAGGCTGGACCGCTGGGCAGAGTCCAATGGCATGAGGTTTAACACAGGTCCTGCACTTGGGGCACAACAACCCTGGGCAGAGCTACAGACTAGGAGAAGCCTGGTTTGAAAGCTGCCAGGAGGAGAAAGACCTGGGGGTGCTGGTTGACAGCCGACTGAACATGAGCCAGCAGTGTGCCCAGGTGGCCAAGAAGGCCAATGGCATCTTGGCTTGTATCAGAAATGGCGTGACCAGCAGGTCCAGGGAGGTTATTCTCCCTCCGTACTTAGCACTGCTGAGACTGCACCTCGAGTACTGTGTTCAGTTCTGAGCCCCTCACCACAAGAAGGATGTTGAGGCTCTGGAGCGAGTCCAGAGAAGAGCAACAAAGCTGGTGAAGGGGCTGGAGAGCAAGTCTTACGAGGAGCTACTGAGAGAGCTGTGTGCTGTGTTTAGCCTGGAGAAGAGGAGGCTGAGGGGAGACCTCATTGCTCTCTATAACTACCTGAAAGGAGGTTGTGGAGAGGAGGTTGCTGGCCTCTTCTCCCAAGTGACAGGGAACAGGACAAGAGAGAATGGCCACAAGCTCTGCCAGGGGAGGTTCAGGCTTGAGATAAGGAAAAAAACTGTTCATGGAAAGGGTCATTAGGCAATGGAACAGGCTACCCAAGGAGGTGGTTTGCTCGCCTTCCCTAAAGGTGTTTAAGGTGAGGGTGGATGAGGTGCTTAGGGGCATGGTTTAGAGACTGGTGGGAATGGTTGGACTCAACGATCCGGTGGGTCTCTTCCAACCTAGTGATTCTATGATTCTATATTATGTCTATTCTTGCAACTGTCAAAGGAATATGATTGTTCAGATTATGGATGGTCGTTCCATATTGGCACAAGTTATTGGCACTGTTAGCTCCCTTGAAAAAAACACTGACAATTGTGCACAGTCAGTTCATATCAGTTTGGCATTTAAGGAAGGTTCTCATACTCATTTCTTTCACATTCTTTGTGTATGAGCAGTCTCTGGGCAAATAGGTATCTAGCCCTATTCAATAGCAAGACATTAGGACAACTATGTGTATCCATCTGTGAAAACTGAAATTCTTTACTGCTCAAGTCTTCAAGTACCATACCAAATTAATACTCAAAATATAAATACGATCAGGGTACATGTACTGTTTAAAAGAGAGAAAGATTACTTTTAAACTGCTGCTTTGAGAGTGTCATTAATTTTGTGTGAATTTAATTGTTCTTTTTTGCAGCTTTGTCTATCTCTTTCCAAAACACCACCATAAATAAAACAGTTTTAGAGAAAAAAGTAGATTAAAAAGAATTGTTTTCATTATATATCTAGTCCTGCTTTAAAAACAATGAACGAACCTCCTACAGCACTTTAAATCTTGCTTGATTCCTTAGAGAGTTTTCCTAACAAAAGTCATATCTCACATTATGGAAAATACAACCATTTTCATAAATCCACTTATTTAAAGAATAAAAATAGGTCAAATTCAGATATTAAAATAATTGTTTGTACAGATCTGCACAGCTCAACTTGAGAAAAAATATCTGTCTTGCTATATTCATCTTTAGTTCTGTGAATTGACTCTGTATCAGAAGGACACACAGAACACTCATGGAAAGTTACAACCGCTGTGGGAATAAAGCTAAATGAGGGAAGAAATCTAAATATAGGGAGAAGTGGGGACCCTTAAGTTTTCTGAATACAACCGCCCCATAGGTTAAGTATGCATCATTGGAGATGCAGCACACTTTTAATCAGAAAGGAATGCAGGAAGGGAATCTTCCCCTGTGAAGGAGGGGGATGGGAGATTTGGAGATGGATGTAGCCAGGCCCCACTATCATCAAGGAGCGTGGTCCCAATTATTTCCTGAGAAGTCAAATAGCAGCTTCTGCTCTGACAATCTTGCCCTCCATCTGACAGGTACTCATCATAACATCATTGTAGTATCATTATAATACTAAAACACACCTCCACACCTAAGGCTAACTGCCTCCTCCCGACCTCTAAGGCAAATCAATCCCATAACCACTCCTATCAGGCATGCACTGTTAAGTTTTGTCATGAGAATGCAAAGCAAGAGTTTTTTTCTCAATCAATCAGCAGGGTTTAATGCAATGACTTCAGTCACTCAAGCTCCACCTAAAACCCCTCCTCAAAGGTGCAAGTTAGTATAAAAATGAAAATAAAGGGGAAAGTTGTTGGATGGATATGTTGTTGAAACTTTTGGGATCAGCTGATGGGTTGGACCTCATTTCCCCTCCCCCTGCTGGGATGCCATCTTGGGTAAGACCTTTGTTTTACGTGCATTAAAGATCCATCTTAACATCAAGCTAATTATTAGTATATTTTTATACTCTGACCTTAACTACATATTTCTTGCCTGCATATCACTTCTATCTATGTGCTTGACTTTCAATCTATTTTTGCAAACCATGTCTTACCCCAGCCACCATAAACCCTTTATTTAGTCACTAATTTTAATAATAAAATTATTATAATAACATTGACTTGTTCGTAAATATAAAAGTCTCAGGAATATTACAAATCATTAAGGGTTTAAAGGGAGTTTCTGATTTAAACTTAGCAAGCTAGACAAGATTAATTGAAAACTCATATAATATTTTCATCAAGTTTTGAATATTTGGTTTTAGTTTGTTCTTCATTGATTAGAAAAATAGGCAGTTATATCCTTTCTATATTTTGATTCTACTTTTCTGTCATATCATAGACTGCATTGTCCTCCACTCATTTTTCTAACTCATTTCAAAACAAAAATTCTTTTTTCATGTACTGAGTGATATTTAATAAACCTAGTAATTGTTTTGACACATACTTCAAATTATAAAGTAAAAACTGCAGTTTTGAAAAATACTCCTTTTTTTCACTTAAGTATGTGCTAAACACATTCTTTTTAATCATTCCTTTGATGAAAGAGCATTCAGCATTCCTTCTCTCATCTTTTCATCCCGAACTCTAATCCCATCATTTGCTCAACTCACTCTCTTGAAGTCTGACATTTGGTTTATTCATGCATTGTAAAAAGAATAAGCTGGAGCATCCACACAGGTGAGATCTGTTTGCCCGTACAGTCCTGGCTTCTCTGCCTCTCATTTGTCTTAATAATACAGCCAGCAGATTTAATAAGCCTTATCAGGTGGCATCAGTTAATGAACTGTCACAAACTAAATTTTCTTTTTAAAGGCAGAAGGGAATCATTTCAAGACTAGATCTCTTCTGGACATTATCAACATCTTTGCTTCTCCCCTCCTAACGAGCTCTCCTCTCTCTTAACCATAACTGGTTTTAATTAATATAATTTCGTCCTTTCTTTAGGTCAGTGAGCCAGTAATAACCTATGGTATGTCATTTTATGTTATGTTATGACATTTGTATGCCAGTATCTTGAGCATAGCATTAGATCTCTTTGTACAGCTGCAGATCTACTGCTTATTGCTCTAGACCACTGTATCGAAAGGTGGAGTACTACTTTTTTAAGGGTTTTTTTCTTACATTTTGCATGTTTTGATGCTGAAAATAGGAATTAAATGAGAAGATATATAGGTTTATAGCATTTATGTTAATACTCAATTCACAGTATAAAATTATCATACATTTAGACCACATTAACAAGATGTAAGCTATTATTTTGTTATGAAAATCAATTTTGTATCAGCTGAATTTTTGTCATTGACTTAGTAGGAGAGGTATTCATACTTTAATTTCATTAAGGTACAGATTAAGATTTAAGGTGTCTTGGAAAGAAACATGATCAAAATAGCATGAGACATCTGTTCCAGCAATGCTTACTTTGTTTTTATAGTTTTAATGGTAACTGCCATCTATAGGATTTTTTTCTGTATTTTTCAAAGCTCTAAGCCAGTTTCTAACCTTACTTCTAGAAGAGATTAATTTATATCTGCAGCATCAGCCTCTTTTACACAGATAAGATGTTTAGAATGCCACAAAGTCAATGCTTTCTCAGCTACTAAACATAGGGGACTAAATCTAGTCTATCACTGCTGAAAATCTTAACCATGGTTGATTCCAAGACAAATGATAAATCTTCTTTAAACTTCAAAACCAGATTTTAAATTAAAAGCTGATGTTTACTTGATAGGCTGAAGATAGTAGACTACCTGGCAAGATGAAAGTCAAATATTTACATTTTGAATTATTGATTCTGTAATTTTGTGAGTTGCCACGTCTATTCCTGGTATATGACTGGGTTTTTTAGCTATTTCTATTTGATGTTAAAAACGCATGAAGGTGCCTATGCTTCTACAGGGTGCCTTTCCACATAATATTAAACATCTGTGTAAATGTATTTTGCAGTCATAAATCTATCAAAATACTAGTGCTATTCTTGGTCTCAGTATGAGGGAATTGGTATATGTTCATAAAATTATGAACTTCTTGACTGAATGTAAGCAAAATTGAGTGATCTAATCCCACCATTACTGCATGGCTGACACTTCTCTTTGCATCCAAAAGAACACAAAACCCCAGCCATATAGAAAAATATTACCAAATGAGATGGGACTGGTCTCTACAATAAATGCAGTTGCAAATGATGTGTTTGTACAGTTAAGCATGGATGAATACATAATATGCTTTTTATAAGTTATATAGACTTTTAATAAGAATTTGATGTATATTTAGTAAGCTATAATGCATGGATAAACAAATGTCTTGTAGGAACACTGAATTTGGCTCTTGAAATAGTTTGTGAAGATAAAACTAAATGCGTCTGAAACATCTTCAAAAATCATCTGAATATAGAGAATAAAATGCTTGGTATCTGTGTTAATTTAAAGAAGTTAATAGAAATAATGGTTATAATCATATATCTTTTCAGAAGTGAAGAGCTCTATAATACATAAAAAGCATACGTTTTGCAAAAAAAATAAATGTAGTGTCAAAAGCTATGATCATTTAATTAAACATTTAAAATGCAAAGGTAATGCATAAAACAACCACTGTTTCTGCGTTTAATTTTATTCCATTTTAAAAGGAGTAGGACTGGAAAAGAGAGACAGAGATGTTCATTAGTACTTCAATTACGCCTTTGGCCTTATCTGTAGAAGAATTTAATAAAAATGTTTGCAATGTCATCTATAACAGTGACTGTACAAATAATAAAAAAAAAAAAAACCCACCCTAGCTTTCTCACATCCTAAATTTCAGTCTCAATATAGGGAGGCTTGTGATCTGAACAAAACAGCACAGAGTATCAGCAGAAAACAGGCTCAAGTGCTGTTCTTTGTAAGTATGTTATTTACATGGTGCAGAACAGGTGCTCCCAGAAAATGAATGATGGCAATGTGATTATTTAGTAATAGAATTTGTATAACCCCTCTTGACACATTATGTCGTTTTATTATCAGTATGACATAGACTTGATAGAACTTTGATGACAGACCTTTTTACAGTCTTTAACTTTCCTCACATAACTTCTTTCTTTTTGGTGGGCACTTCTGCTGTTTCAGCAGTTACTGGCCATGGCTTGGTTTACTGTCCTCTGATTCCTCAGTATTAATTTTAAAAGGTAAATGCAGCTATATTGTAAGACTAGCTGTACTTGCAAGAGTTGCAACTTTTTTAGTTTCTTATTTAACATTGTTAATTGAACCTGCTCCCCAAGAAGCCAGATAGGGGCACCATGACTTTGCAGGATTTGCATCTGGTCAGACTTGAAGTCTGTATCAGAGTTGGGAGCTGAGTAGTCTTACTTGGTTGCCATTCAATTTCATAACATGCCTTTCCTTTTAAACTCAAGAGGCTTACACTAATTTCCAATGAATAAGTTTTTCTGCAAAATGCAGACCAGGTAATAAGTTTCCTGTACTATGCTAAGTGCATTTACTTAAATATCGTTGACTCACATGAGGCTGTGCATGTGGCTGATATATTGCATTAACCAGAGATATTTTATTAGAATGCCATCAGATTAATGATGCAAGTATAAAGTATGCCTCACACAGGGTTTATCGATGATTTAGATGCTATATCCATGCTATAAACTATGTATTATATAGAAGACTTTTTAGAAAATACATCCACACTAATAGGAATAATAGAATGCCTAGGTTGGAAAAGATCTTTTAGATCATCAAGTCCAACTGTATCCATCTACTACTAAATCATAGAATCACTAGGTTGGAAAAGACCCACTGGATCATTGAGTCCAACCATTCCTATCAAATACTAAACCATGCCCCTCAGCGCCTCATCCACCTGTGCCTTAAACACCTCCAGGGAAGGTGACTCAACCACCTCCCTGGGCAGCCTGCTCCAGTGCCCAATGGCCCTTTCTGTGAATTTTTTTATCATAATATTCAGGCTAAACCTCCCCTGGTGGAGCTTGAGGCCATTCCACCTTGTCCTGTCCCCTTTCACTTGGGGGAAGAGGCCAGCACCCTCACCTCCATGACTTCCATGGGCAACATGTGCCAGTGCCTCACCACCCTCATGGTGACAAATTTCCTCCTTATGTCAAGCTTAAATCTTCCCCTCTCCAATTTAAAGCCATTCCCCCTAGTCCTAGACTTTGTAAGAAGTCCCTCACTATCTTTCTTGTGGGCCCCTTTCAGGTAGTAGAAGGTCACTATAAGGTCTGTCCTGGAGCCTTCTCTTCTCCAGGATGAACAACCTCAACTCTCCCAGCCTGTCCTCATATGATTGGTACTCCAACCCTCTGATCACCTTTGTAGCCCTCCTCTGAACAAGTTCCAGTCATCTGATCTTAGGTGGTAGCTCCTCAACAGAAAAGTGGTTTTACCCTTTATGTACTTCTCGCTCCTACTTCTTTTTCTTCATTAGTCATCCCTTTATGAATTCTCTGCCTTTGGTGTATTTGATTTCTAATCTGCCCTGAATTCCTGGTGCTTCGTGACTTGCCAACAGTCTGTCAGCTTGTGTTTCACAAAACTTTTCCAAAAGCCCAGATGCATTTTGTCACATGAACTGTTGTTATCAAGCTTGTTAGGGTTATAACCTCTATAGTAAAGCTCCAAGCAGTTAAACAGCAGCTTAAGAATTTTGGGAATGTTTCTTATCTTCCATCTTTTGACTGCTTTTTCAACTAAAGATGCAGCCTTATATATGTGTGTATATGTATATGTATATGTATATGTATATGTATATGTATATGTATATGTATATGTATATGTATATGTATATGTATATCTATATCTATATCTATATCTATATCTATATCTATATCTATATCTATATCTATATCTATATCTATATCTATATCTATATCTATCTCATATATTTACAATGGCAGCTTTCTATATAAAATACAGAAATACAAAGAATATATTTCAAGCATTAAAATTTAAATTAGTCTAGAGTTGCACTATGTACAGATAAATCCAAGGCATAGGCAAATTTTCCATTAAATTCTTTCAGTATTGTCTTGGCTTGGAAATAGATCTCATTTTATGAGATTCTTGGATACTATGCTACGTCTGTGTTAGACTGTAAGAAAGATTTCTGGCTTCAAATAGGCAAAAGAGATGAGCAAATGATCTTGGTGGTTTGATTGCCACTATTAATTTTCCTGACACTGTTTGTTTACTGTTAATTATGTATGCACTAGTTAGGATGTTAGGAATGTCAGACCAGGTTTGCTGAAATGGTAAGTAAAGTAGTAACAAACTTAAGGAAATGAAAACACTGAATAAGTAAAAGGTTGTTATTTATAATAGATGGGACTTCTAAAGTGATATTGATTTAGAAAAGGCTCACTTAACAAGAATTATCACTGAGGTGTTAACCAATATTTATCACCAGGTGGTACTGGCCTTTTTAAAAAATTGTTCATTTGATGGTATTATTACTAAAGTCCAGAACAGGAGACAATACATCACACCCAAGTGAAAGGCTTACAGAGACTTCCCAGAATACTAATGGTTCCTTTATAATGTTAATTCCCACCAAAGACAATGGGCAAATCTTGATTTCTTTATGCGTTTAGAGCTGGTTGATTTTAATTTTAAGAACAGAGTATCAAGTATTACATAAGGAACACCAGGCCAAGTGAATTTTAAAGGGTACCCTTTCCCTGTAACTCTTCACTCTCATAGGAAAGTGCCAAACATATTCAAAGAAGATTTAAGGCTGGATTTTAGATTAATTTAAGCTGCTACTGCTGCTCCACTAGGTGAATTTATAGCAGTATTGACATGGAAAGAAGAACACAGGCATTGTACTTTCTTTCTGTCTTGAACACACTGAGAAACCTTGTTTCTTTCATTTCATTCTCCCATTCTGTTGTAGTACTTGTAGACCAGCAGGATCAAAATATAGCCCAAGGTCTTGTCTTGATTTGTCTTAAATTGTTTATTGCACTACCTACGAAGCAGTCAGATGACTTAAGTCTACAAATAAAATCAAATAGTGGTTGTTGCTCAACTACAGGCCTTTTACACTACTATTAATCTCCGTGCTTGTTCAAGCTTAGTTTACTAAATTGTTTGATCTAATGCTTAACTGTTTGAGCCAATGCTTATCAATACCGATGCTTGTTGTGAGCT
This sequence comes from Clamator glandarius, assembly GCA_033459285.1. NCBI lineage: Eukaryota > Metazoa > Chordata > Aves > Cuculiformes > Cuculidae > Clamator > Clamator glandarius. The sequence continues at coordinate 3,960,114 of JAUNZM010000176.1, read as the reverse complement.
AAATTATTAATGATTTAATTGTACGGTTGCTTTTCCCACCCTTTTTATTTTAGATGAGAAATTTTGATTATTATTATGTTGTGTGGGTACAATCTTACCTGGAATAGTAATGACTTCTGTCATATATCATACTATATCATAATACCACCAGTATCACTAATAAATTCATGGTTCTGTATAAGAGAGATATTTCCTTTCGCTCATGAATTTGTGACTATTACAAAAGGGAGTGTGTAGATTGCATGTAGTATTTTTAAGATCCAGTATGCATCAAAGGACTAGGAAGAGGAGGAAGTGAGATGCTTAATTGAACTTAACTGTCTGAAATTTGAGAAATCACACATGAATATCTCATTCTATATTTTTACCTATGTAATCTAATGTCTTTATTATGTTTGTCTTGCCGACAGAAATGTCCAAACTCTGACATCCCCACAACCCAAGATATTTGCAAAAGTGATGTTTTCCACATAAAGAAACATACAGTATCTGGGAATGTTCTCCTGTTTAGGCTTTCTGTCAAAAATGGTATTAGGCTTATGGCTTGAGGCTATGTTTTTCATTTTTATGTATCTTTTACCTTAAAACCCACCTGTTTCAAATCTTGTACACTTGTTCCAAGTGTATATGAAAAGTGCCAGAGGATGCCTACTCATTGTCTTCTTTCCCCCTTCTCTTTCTCTGTTGTTTTTTATTTGTTTGGTTTTAAGTTTTCCCATCTCTTTTGCTATATTCTTCTGCTTAAAAAAAACCAAAACTCAACATGTCTATCTTCTATCTTATTAGAGATCTTCTGAACAAATGTAACACTTGTCTCATGCTTTCTCTAATTATTAGGAGTTTCCATGTATTGTTTCCTACATTGTGCTTCTAAGGTTTTACTGAAAACTTTGCCTTTTTTTAGATTATTTTACTACATACATAAGTATTCACATTATATATATATATATGTACACACACACATACATACATACATACATGCAAAGAATTGCATATATTTCTAGAAAGAGGGCATCCAAAAATATAAAAAACTCACAAGATTTCGCTGGTAATGACAAAAATAAATGGACAGATTAACTAATAATGACCACTGATGCAGCTCAGAATTTAGCCTTACTTTTCATAGCTTTATGAGAACTACTTGAACGAGGAAGTTCAGCTGAGAGGCACCTGTGTTGTCGAGAACAATAACAATGTTCTAGTTAAATGTTTCTGCATTTACCGTGCTGTCATTTAATAGGTTTGACTTACACTGAGCAAGTGAGCAAAACCTTTGTGCTGGCTGGCAGCTGGAGTTGTTTTTATTTTGCCTTTCCTTTTCTAGACCACAGGCCTTCTTCAAAAGTGCAGTCCTTGCCTTGAAGGAATATTGGAGGTGATGGTGATAGCATTCCCATCACTATTCATATGCACCTAGTGGATACCTCTCATGGCCTTGCAAGTCTTGGTATGAAGTAGGAAGATAGTGGTAAAAGTAAATAACTTACTTTGATTTCAGTCATAGTAAGATGCACGGGTCGAAAGAGAGAAATAAACTTCAAGTTCTTATTATGAAATACATAATAATTAATGCACTTGTAGTAACATATCAAACCAGATCAAAGAAAAAAATATACTTAAGAGAAAACATGACCCTAAAATCCTTTACTCTTTCATTTTTTTCATGAGTACTGCCTACAGAAATTGAATCTTTCTTTTCTTTAAAAAAAGATATGGCTTCCTATGAAACTACTCAATTCGGGAAAATAAATTTCTGTGGTGTCACTATATAATAATTATTTTCTGTGGGTTTTTTCCTGGATTCAACAAGATTTTTTACCATGACTATAATATTAATGAATTTTTTTCTTACTTTACAAATTAAAACTTAGTAAGATTGTGTTCTTATATATTTCTTCAGTTTAAATTTAATTCTACTTTAAAAAATATGTATTTATTTAGGATGTTATGAAGTATAAATCTATTTAGTATAAGTAATTGATTTTTGTCAGTCTCTTCTTGTGTGCCTGAAGAATTTAGTGAGACAGAAATACAGTCCATTATTCAAGCATGGATGAAAAATTATCTTCCTATTTTAAGACACTGAAAAGTTCATTAGTCACAGTTCTTAATGGGTCTTTTTCTTTCAGGGAATATGTATATTTCACTCCAAAATATTACATATGAACTTTTCTGATAATTCATAAAGATTACTTTTCCCCTTGGATAAATTAATGTAATTTCTGCCTACATGTTTCTGTCAGTAACCTTGTGGGATTCTGCAATTAATAAAAAAGCCTACTTGTGTCATACCTGTGTGTCCCATTGCTTTTCCCAAAGCAGGAAAATCTGATCTGTTGAACAGGAAAAAAAATTGTTCCTTTTGTAACATCATTACAACTCTCTCACTTTGGAGAGTACCTAAAACCTCAGCATACAGACTGAAAAAATTGCCAGGGACAATAGATTACTATATTCCTTTTTCTCAATTTAAATGATTAAATGGCACTCATGCTCATCCTAACTAATAGACATAAGAAAAAATAATGATATAAAAACCATTTCAGCACAATGCCAGGTATGGATAATGGAAAATATAAGCAATTACCAACAAAACTACATATCCCTTCTGTTTAAGATAATAAATAAGAAAATTTTTATAAAATATTTATATTTTAAGGAAATGCAGTATTCTTTTAGTATGTCTGTATAAATATATCAAAGTATTAAAAAAGATATAAACCTCCCCTTATTTTATAATACCTCTGCACTCCCACAACTGTTTATAGGCAAAAAAATTTAAAATATTTAGGGCAAAATAACACAAACACATGTAACCAATGAAGATATCTGAGTCTAATTTTCAAATGCCTAAGTAGCTGAAGGGATCTGAATATGCAGATGGACCTATCTAGAGTTGCAAATATTGGCCTGTGACGTGCTTATTAATTAATCACTTGGACTATTCTCCATTAGTTATGCAAAGCATAAGAAAGCCTCTTGAGGTGTATGACATGTTCCTGAAGAGGTATAATCCCATTTTACAAATAAAAAAAATAAAAAACACAATCCTTTTTCTATGAGCTTTCTCGTTTAGGGCAACATTAGCTAAGTTCTGAATTCCTATGGGCAAAACACAGATGAACATGTGACAACGTAGTATTCAGAAATCAGCAAAATTTTAAAAGTTACTGAAACTTGCTGAGGTGAATCCCATGACTGGACTGTAGCTGTTCAATGACTACATTCTGTTTAGAAGTGGCAGACCAGGAAGGAGGGGTGGAAGTGTTGCCTTCTATATGAGGAAATTGAAAGAATGTGAAGAGTTGTCCCCTGAATAGCCACAAACCGGTTGAAAGTTTATGGGTGAGAATAAAAGACCAAGGCAGCAAAAGGCATATTGTGGTTGGTGGATGCTACAGGCCACCTGATCAAGGAGAGCAAATCGATGACCACCTTCTTCCAGCTACAGGAGGCTTCACGTTCATAAGCTCTCATCCTGCTGAGGGACTTCAACCACCCTTACATAGGGTGGAAAAGTGCCATGGCAAGCTTTAGGCAATCCAGGAGAATCCTAGAGTGCATCAAAGATAATTTCTTAACCCAGTTAATTGACACTCCCACCCAACGGGATGCAATACTTGACCTAATGGTCACCAGTGCAGATGAGCTCATCAGTAAGCCTGTGCTGCACTGGAGTTCAAGGTTGCGAGAGATATGGGACAGGTGAGGAGTATAGTCAGGACCCTAAACTCTACAAAAGCAAAATTCCAGCACTTCAAGGAGTTAGTCAGTAGGACCTTCATGGGATATAGCCCTCAAGGACAAGGGAGCAGAGCAGAGCTGGCAAATATATAAGGATGCTTTCCATAAAGCGCAAGACTGCTCAGTCCCTAGATGTAGGAAACCAAGCAGAATCACAGAATCACAGAATAACCAGGTTGGAAGAGACCCACTGGATCGTCGAGTCCAACCATTCCCACCAATCCCTAAATCATGCTTCTAAGCACCTCGTCTACCCTAACCTTAAACACCTCCAGGGATGGTTACTCAACCACCTCCCTTGGCAGACCGTTCCAATGCCTAACCACCCTCTCCGTGAAGAACTTTTTCCTAATCTCAAGCCTAAATCTCCCCTGGCGGAGCTTGAGGCCATTCCCTCTCGTCCTGTCCCCTGTCACTTGGGAGAAGAGGCCAGCTCCCTCCTCTCCACAACCTCCCTTCAGGTAGATGTAGAGAGTAATAAGGTCTCCCCTCAGCCTCCTCTTTTCCAGGCTGAACAACCCCAGCTCTCTCAGCCGCTCCTCATAAGATTTGTTCTCCAGCCCCTTCACCAGCTTTGTTGCCCTTCTCTGGACTCACTCCAGAGCCTCAACATCCCTCTTGTGGTGAGGGGCCCAGAATGGAACACAGTACTCGAGGTGCGGTCTCACCAGTGCCGAGTACAGGGGGAGAATAACCTCCCTGGACCTGCTGGTCACGCCGTTTCTGATACAAGCCAAGATGCCATTGGCATTTTTGGCCACCTGGGCACATTGCTGGCTCATGTTCAGTCGGTTGTCAACCAGCACCCCCAGGTCCTTCTCCTCCTGGCAGCTTTCCAGCCAGGTTTCTCCGAGTTTGTACCTCTGCTTAGGGTTGTTGTGCCCCAAGTGCAGGACCCGGCATTTGGCCTTGTTAAACCTCATGCCGTTGGTCTCAGCCCAGCAGTCCAGCCTGTTCAGGTCCCTTTGCAGAGCCTCCCGACCCTCCAGGAGATCCACACTTCCACCCAGCTTGGTGTCATCTGCAAACTTGCTAAGGGAGGACTCAAGCAGGAAAGGGAAGAGATCAGAGTGGCTGAGTTAAGACTCAGTAAGGCTGAGCTGAGACTCAGTAAGGCTGAGTCAAGCAAGTGTGGACTGCACAGGCAGTGCAAGCAGGGAAAGGTAACCTGGGAAGAGTATAGGGACACTGCCCAGTTGTGTAGGGATGGGGTCAGGCGGGCCAAGGCGCAGCTGGAGCTGACCTTGGTAAGGGAAGCAAAGACTAACAAGAAGGATATACATCAACTCATGAACAGAAATGGTGACCTTGTATCAACAGATGAGGAGAAGGTTGAGGTACCCAACAACCTTTTTGCCTCAGTCTTCACTGAAAACCACTCTCCTCACCCCTGCTGGGTCAATGGACAACAAGATGGGGACCAGTGAGGTAAAGCCCCCCTACTGTAGCGGAAGATCAGGTTTGTTACTACCTGAGGAACCTGAAAATACCTAAGTCTGTGAGACCTGATGAGATGCATCCCAGAATCCTGAGGGAATTGGCTGATGTGATGGTTAAGCCACTTTCCAAGATATTTGAAAAGTCATGGCAGTCAGAAGTTCCAGGTGACTGGAAGAAGGACAACATTGTGTCCACTTTTAAAAAGGGTAGAAAAAAATGACCCTAGGTACTACAATACTGTTAGCCTCTGTGCCTGGGAAGATCACGGGAAAGATCCCCCTATAAGCTATGCTAAAGCACATGGAGGACAGGGAGGTGATTTGAGACAGCCAGCATGGCTTCACCAAGGGCAAATCCTGCCTGACCAACCTAGTAGTTTTCTATGATGGGGTAATCACATCAGTGGACACAGGAAAAGCAATGGATATAATCTATCTGGACCTCAGTAAAGCCATTGATGTGGTCCCCCAAAACATCCTTCTTCCTAAAATGGATAGATATGGATTTGAAGGGTGGACTGTTCAGTGGATAAGGAATTGGTTAGATGATTGCATTCAGGGAGTAGTGGTCAGTGGCTAAATGTCTAGATGGAGGTCTGTGACAAATGATGTCCCTCAGGGTTCTGTACTGGAAGCATTGCTGTTTAATACCTTCATTGATGACATAGACAGTGAGATCGCATGCATTCTCAGCAAATTTGCAAAAGACACCAAGCTGAGTGGTGCAATTGTCGCACCAGAAGGAAAGGATGTCATCCAAGAAGGACCTGGACAAGCTGGAGAAGTGAACTTGTGTGAACCTCATGAGATTCAACAAGGCCAAGTGCAAAATCCTACACCTGATTTCAACACAGGCTGGGGCATGAAGTGATTGAAAATGTCCCTCCAGAGAAGGACTTGGGGGTGCTCATTGATGATAAGCTCAACATGAACTGGCAATGTGCACTTGCAGCCCAGAAGGCCAACTGGATCCTGGGCTGCATCAAAAAAACTGCAGCCAGAGTGTTGAGGGAGGTGATCTGCCCCTCTACTCTGCTCTTGTGAGACACCACCTGGAATACTGCATCCAGTTCTTGAATCCCTAACATAAGAAGGATGGATCAAGAGGATGATTACAAAGATGATCAGAGGAGTGGACCACGTCTGCTATGAGGACAGTCTGAGAAAGCTGAGGCTGTTCAGCCTTGCATGGAGCTGACATGGCATGGGTTAAATGGCTCAAAGCAAGTGATTGCCTTCAGCCCCAGTGGCAAGTGCTGGATAGCATGTCTAGACTTGTCTAGGGAGGAGAGACATGCCTGAGCCTGTTACCTGTCCTTCCCCCACCTGATCACATGAGGGGCAGAGACAGAGACTTTAAAAATCCCTGGGAAAGCCTGTAACTCTGCTCTGTTTGTCTTGTCTTGTGTTTGTGTGTTCTGTGTGGACACCCAACATCTTCTGGGCACCAGGACAAAGAAACATGCTGCTACATATGGAGTTCCAAAGATGTTGACTATATCACATCTTTCCTATTTCTCTTGTAACTATTTCTCTCTTTTATCCTTTCCTATCTTTTCTCCTTTCCTCTTTGAAACACGTGCAGCTGCAGCAGACTGTAGCTAGTGTTTTTTTTTTGATTTCGAGTTTAACTCCAGGAAACATTAGGGCTCCTTGTCCAGCCTTGGTTAAGCTGATTGTTACAATGGTGTTAAGGCTTCTCCCGTGACACCCAGAGCTGCACTTTTCCTGTCTCTGCTCTGTCCTGTAGGGGTTGTTTACTCATTTGAATCCATTGTTTTAAAGGCATGTGTCTTGTTTAGTAAAAGGTACAGTACACACCACTGCCCCTGAGTGATTCTGAATTGCTTTGGTGCCTTGCTGGGATTATGAGTTCACTTTCTTCTAAAGAGGACCTTGACAAGCCTGGAGAAGAGAAGACTCTGAGGTGACCTTATAGTGGCCTTCCAGTACCTGAAGGGAGTGTTCAAGAAAGCTGGGGAGGGTCGTTTTACAAGGGCATGATAGGTCTAGGAGGAATGGCTTTAAATTGGAGAGAGTAAGATTAAGATTAGACATTCCGAAGAAGTTTATGCTGAGGGTGGTGAGACACTGGCAGAGGTTGCCCAGGGAAGTTGTGGCTGCCCCATCCCTGGAGGTGTTCAAGGCAGGCTGGATGGGGCCTTGAGCAGCCTGGTCTCTTTGGAGGTGTTCCTGCCCATGACAAGGGCTTTGGAACTGGATGATCTTCCAACCCAAATAGTTATATGATTCTATGACAAAGACCACAAAACTTCTCATTTCCTTCCTTAAAGAAGGAATGGACTTTTCTTGGAAATTACTTCTCTGTGCAAGTTATATCTAAGTTCTCTTTATCCTAGCCTGATGTTATCTAGAAAACTTAGATGAGAAATGTGTCCAACAGTTCTGCTTGACTAACTCAATGAACTTCTGTAAGGATAAAGACGATATGTAGTAAATAAAACTGAGATTGACTAATCCAGACAGTCTAAAAAATTGTTCATCTTTATTTTTAGGATACTTCATTTTTTCTTCAAAATGTAAATAAAGAAATAAAACCCACAAATCAATACTTCCTTTAAAAGAATCAAACCTCTACTTTCCCCTGTTATACAACATTCTAATTAACAGACTCTTGTAACTAAGAGGGCAAACTTGACAGAATTTTTTGCATTACTTAATGCACTGGTGAAGGCAGTTGGACATTAAAATGATTGTCACATGCTAAAATTGTATGTACAAGTAATTGATCTGACCCACAACTGCACAGCACTATCTTAGCTTTCTTTATCAGTTGTTGGTAACAGCCAAACATGTCTAAAACTGAGTCCACAATCAGTGGGCTGTGATGGAATAGCACTTTCTCTCATTCCGTCATCAAAATATGGTCAAGAATCAATTAGGCTGAAAAGGACCTTAATTTAGGAAATTGGTTTTTTACATACTAGTTTGGAAAGACCAAGCACTAGGAAGAGATTTATGGAAGCTTCAGTTTGTATGGAGAGACTTGTAGCGTTCCTGGGGAAAAAAAAAAAAACACAGCTGCCCATGGAGCATTAAATGTGAGCAGTGTAAGCAAAATTTTACAGCAGTCAAAGTAAAATGTACTTTTCTCCCCTTTCCCTCCACCTTTCTATTCTTTTTCTTTCAATACCCAGAATCCCTGAGCAGTACATGTATACTCTTTGGTTTATACTAAAGGTAGCAGGAAAATACAAGCAAGCAAAAGACTTGTAACATTTTACAAAGAAAACAGAAATAAGAATGCATATAGACAGGGAAGTGGAACATAAGGATGCACTTGAGATGATATGATACCACAAAAACAATTATCCAGAAGAATCAGGGGATCAGGCTAAAAGCATAGAAAACAATGACGACAACAACAGTAAGAAAAGGATATAGCACTACGCCAGCATGATGAGTTTTTCCTGGCTTCTGTGGACCTTATTTTCTTTGAGGTCACAGGATGACTGTAATACATCAAGGAAGAAGGCAGCAGTTCTTTGTCACTGCTCAAAACAGTTCTTCAATAGCTCAGTAGCCATGACCTGAAGATTGTCAAGCATTTAGAGCACTAGAAGTAGCTCTGGTAATGGTGGGTTATGTGTCTGTGGATGAGTGAAGATCTCACAGAAACACGGTTGTGTTCTGAAACTGATTCTTTAGGTATTTCCAACAGACATGTAGGGTTTGCTACTAGAGATTTTGTACAAATTTAACATGAAGGTAATACTAATGATAACATTTGTTACTATTAGGCCTACCAGCACTGCTAGACCATGAGGCCACAATACAGCACTTACTGTAAAAAAAAATCCCCCCAAAAATTCGTCTACTCCATTCATAAAATTAGGAAGTGACTAATCAAAAATCAGAAAATCTGGGTTTGGAACTGAAATGCAGAGTTGAGAGCGCAGTATTCCCCTTCAGACATTGTTTTAAAACATGGGGGAATTTCATCTCTCTCAGCTTTAAGTACTTTCAAATTGGAGGCTAATATGTGCATACAGCTGAAAGACACAGAGGCTCCTCAAGGGAGCAGTTTCAGATCGGAGCCGAAGTTACGTGTTCCAAATCATTCACTACATTATTCTTTTTCTCTTGTTTATATATGGGTCCTAGACAGACTTGCCACTAGACATATTAATTGGTTGGGTTGTTATACTTCCCTGATGCCTTAATTTATGCAGTAGATAAATTGCTGTTACAAAGCAAGCAGAATATCTGTTAACACAAAGGAAAAAGGACCTGGTTCACTACATCAGTGAATCAACACAGAAAAATTTCAAACAAATAATCAGCAGATTTTTTTTTTAATATTGCTAGCATTTTTAATGGAATTTTAAAGGGTTTTTAAAGTGTTGTTCATATATTATCTTTGATCAACTGATATTGATGGGTCATAGACAAGAGCCCAAACATTCTTAAACAAGGCATCTTGAAGAGATCTGACCCTCAAGCTAACCCTTATGACTCAGATTTACATAACTTAGGTTTCCTGTTGATCTTTCATAAACCCGATTCCAGGTACTGAATTATTCATCACTCAAGGACAACCATACTCTGTGCAGTGTAGTAGTGTTTGTTTTCTTATTTTCACCTACACAGGTCCAGGTGGCTGAGTAATTACAGCCCAGGTTACAGTTGCTACTGTACAGGAATCATGGTCAGACAAAAAGAAGCAAGATATACCTGTGAACAGCAGCCAAGGAGAATTGCAATATGTAGATTTTCAGAACTGTATGGATGACTGCTTTTGGTCTTACAATATCTTGAAAGGAAAAGCAGCAAAAACATACCACTTTATTTTTATTATAGCTGGACAGAGAGGAAGACACAGGGCTTTACCACACCACTTGGAGGCATATAAATGAAGAAATTGACTAGATGACCTTTAAAAGTCCCCTGCAACCCAAACTATTCTAAGATTCTATGGTTCTATAAAAAGCTGTACAATATTTTATTCAGTGTAGCTACCTCAGTGGGAAATCTCCAGCAGCAGCTGCATTATGCTTGGGAAGATAGGTTAAAGCAAATAATATTAATTTAAGCAGCCTTATTGCTATCATTAACCTTTCCCTAAGATTGGAATTCACATATGTTCTTTTTTCCTTGGTAATTCTCTATGCTGATCTATATAGTCAGAAGGAAACCACGGCAAGGGCGTAAGGGAGAAACTAGTTGTCGTCAAATGAAGTAAACTGAAAGAAACATTTTGATTAAGTATTCCCATCTTTTTGATGTGAAATATTATTATTTATAATTTTTTTTGTCATAGTACATTATTTTATTCAGGCCCTGGATCTTGAAATTCTGCTCTTCATGCAGCAGATTGCTTAGTCTGAGCAGAAAGTGTTATTTAGCTCTAGTATAAGAGGAGCCGTGTTCAAGAAAGTTGAATTGCTATATATTTAAAAAATATCTAAAGATGGTAAATGTTCAGACAGCAGAGAAGAATCTTCAGAATAATGTGAATATGGCTCTTTTCTCTACTGGGATTATGTTTTATTGACCTTTCAGAATGCTTCTCTCAAACACTATTTTGCATAGTTTGTAAGGACTAGAGGTCAGATTCCCAGCAGATGAGTTTCATGGAAAGTAAAACTATTATGAGATTGTATGATTTTTTCATATTATTTTTGCAACTGATGCTAAAACATGCAGCAATGTTTTCTTGGGTAGCTGCATCTAATTCTCTTCAGCTGCAGGAAATACAATCTTCCAGAGGGGAAAACCAGAATATTTTCTGCAGTCAAGGAGTATTTATACCACCTATTTATTAAGATTTATGTGTTGGATCTAAATCTGAATTTGCCAACCTGTCTAACACAGACAGCTTGCTGTTTTGCACTTCCTGCTGGAAGTTGGAAGCCCCAGGTAGACTTTCTCTGGTGTCCCTGATATAAAAATTAACTAAGAGCAGGTGATGAATTTTCTGTCTGTCCTCTCATTAAATAAATAAGTGCACAGTTCAGGGGACTATTGAAAAAAGACCCTAAAAAGGCTGCTTGATTAGAAAGTGCTTTCTCATGCTAGATTATTGTTACTTATGCAGATCTAAATTAACCTCACAGGACTATGACTCTATCTGACAACTCAGTTCTTCATTTGCAGTTCCTGTTTTAGTGTTCTACTATGTGATCTTGTCTGTAAAATATTTCCTTTAAAAAGCCCCTAGGGGAAACAACAGATAACTAAATTCATCTTTTAAAATGGAACTGTGCAATTAAGAGCTTTCATTCTGCTACAAATAATTCTGACAAGCAATGATCTGGATTCTCAATTTTGCATCTCTGTTTTATGTCAATATTATCAGGAAGATATCAGAAAGAAATTTTTCACAGAAAGGGTCATCAGGCACTGGAACAAGCTTCCCAGGGAGGTGGTTCAGTCACCATCCCTGGAGGTGTTTAAAAGACAGGTGGACAAGATGCTCAGGGACATGGTTTGGCGGCAGATAGGAATGGTTGGACTTAATGATCCAAGTGGCCTTTTCCAACCTGGTGATTCTATGATTCTATGATTATCCCCCTGAATTCAAGACAGATAGGCTAATGGTAAAACTCTTAAATAAGGGGCAAGAAGGCAAAGAATTCAATTGTAATACTTTTTGTGAGTTCTGAAAAGAGATATCTTCACTAAATACACGTGTCATGAAAAACAAAACAAGTACTTTGGGTAGATGATTTGTGGAGTGAGAAGGGAAAGAGTAAGGATGTCTGCTTTAACCATAGATGTATCACACAGCAGTCAACAGTTGAAGCTCTAGTGGTAACAAATTAAAGCTACCTTCTGTCTGAACTGTCCATTCCTTAAGGGGTGATTGCTGAAAACTGAAAATCAGTGACATAACAATCACCGAAAGTCATAATTTTCATCTTCCATTTAATGCTTTCAAATCAGAACTTATAGTAGTTAAAGATTGTGTCTCTGGAGCTGAAGGAAATAATATATATATGAAATCTGTTGTTGTTTTTAAATGTAATAACCAAAAAGAATGACCAGAAATTCCACACAGTTGTGGAAACCAAAAGTCTTATGTCTTTGCACTGCTAGCAAATATATCTGTACTGTGAAATCACTTTAAAAGGCAATTGATATTAACGAATGTGCTTATGCTACTAGTACTATGCATGTAATGTAAAAAAGATGTTGTTGGTTTGGACTTCTGATATAATTTGAACCAACAACAGAACTCTCATTCAAACCCCTAATTTTGCTCAAAAGATTCAGCAACGACAGAGTAAATGTGGCTTCACTGATCTTCTGTATTTATCTGTCAGAGAAGAAAACCTCTAGAGCATATATTAACTATTCTTTAATTAACACGTGGATAGGTGTGCAAAAATGAAACACACGGGAATGGGAACCCTGATTTTCTCCAAAAGCCTCTCCCCATCACCAGACATATTGTGATAACAGAAAGCAATTTCAGCTGTGAGAGCCACAGGTGCAGTGGCTGCTCATATCAAATGTATGTGGTTGCCATGGAAAAGGCCTGTTCTAGCCAAGTGGTATGTTCTGCCTTGCTGGAATGAAGAAAGGGGCACTACTTCCAGGTGGAACAGTCATTCTTCGTGACCAAAACCAGCATTGTGTGCATGGAACTGCAAAGATAAGATGGTAGAAAAGATGGGTTGCTGGTGCCACTTGAGCAACAGATCGTGATTATTTAACTCTTGACTGTTAACACTGAATATATCCTCTTAACAAGAATGGCCTTGTAGGACAGGTAAAAAACATCGGGTTACCTTCGAAAAATGGTACTGTGAACTTCAGTAAAACAAGGCAGGAGAAAGCATGTGGAAGAGATGTGCACTGCTCATCTCTTAACACAGGGCTGCGCCAGGATCCAGGGACAGGAGAAAGCTTTTACATCCCAGGGGAAGGCCCTCTCTGCTTCTCCCTGTCTGACCATATGATAATAATCATGTCCAGTGGTGTACACCTTAACCAGATATAATAATTTTTTTTAACAAATTTCCAAATGTTAACACGAAGGACCACACAGGCCTTATAAGCTGAGACTTTGCCATTAAACCTTGAGCGAAACTCTATTTGAGGGCAAGCTGTCATCTGGCTGTCTGCTGATACCTGTCCAGTTTCCTTTGTGCCATGTGCTGCTGTTCCTTATTGGAAAAGAAATCCTAGCGTAATCCCATCAGAAACTTTTCTGTGTTATATCTGGCAATTTGTCATAATTTATCAAGAATATTATATTCTTTAGCTTTTTCTTCCCCTTTGTTTGTTAACCATAGCCTTCCACTTTGCTAACACTGTTCCTCTTTTTACTTTGCAGCTTACTTCAGAGAAATGTAGTAAGTATGTATTCAAATGCTGTATTACGAAAATACGTGAACAAAGTCTGTGTGAGTTTCAAAAAAGGCATAGAATAGTATTAAATGTAAGACAATTGTACTGAGAAGTAAAGTATATTATTATAAGTGCCTTATCAAATTCAGAATCTGAGTGGGTGTGTGTCCAATCATTCTGAGTTCAAGTCACCTTCAATATCTTTAGTTGATATATTTTCACTGTAGTACCTTGAAACATGTTGTCTTTGTTGATAACATTGAATATATCAACACTTCCATTACTAAGCTGTGTTGGCAATTTCTCTTGTTATTTTTTTTTATTCATTGTTTCGTCTTGTCAGAAGCCTCTAGCAAATTTTGTCATTTTAGATAGTTGTTATTCTCACCGTGCCATGCTATTTCTCCACATATGTTTTTTTTATATCCTAGTTCTCTGTGTTTTTACACATAAAATTGAACTGCTGATATCTTGTATGACCCTTAAGGTTGCATTTGTCACAGGTTGAAGCAGCAGCTAGAATGTGCTGAATAATTTCAAGGATGGCTGGCATTTTAGCCTTTTTTGGACAGCTGAGTGTAAAAGTTATCCAAAACCACAACTGTATATTGAAATGAAAGAAACCCATATTTGTGTTTAATCTGTTTATACAAAGACCAGATATGAAAGATCTCAATGATTTTTTTTTTTTTTGGTAGATAAATTCCTAGTTCTCCTGTGCCGGGATTCTGTATCCTACGTCTGCTAAATTTTTGGGGTTTTTTTGTGAAAGCAGGCTAATTTTAAGAGAAAACTATTTTGGTGGAGAGACAACATATGGTAATCCTCTTATATCTCATGTAAAACTATGCAGATGTAGTGTCCCCAATTTATGCACTCCTACTCATTCAGACTACAGTTCTGGCAAATGTTTGACTAAATTTAAAAATTCCTGTCTTATTTGGGGAATACTTGAAAAAATTTCAGACAAATGTAGGTTTGGTAAAACAATTATCTTCTGTAGGCTCACAAAAGAGTTCAGCTTGGAAGTGGCATCTGTTTTCCAAACTTCCATTCAAAGCCAAGTCCATTATCCACAACATTCTTAAAGTTTTATTATTATTATTATTACAACAACGTTGCACTTTCCATGCCACCCAGTAGACAAGAAGAGAGCCAGGTTTTTGTCTTCCATTTGCTTTACTAGTTTACCTTTCTACTGACATGATGCTCATGCAACACAAAAAGCAATTAAGAAACAGCTGCAACTTCTAACATTTCTTGATGTTGATCACAAATATAATTTTCTCCTAGTTAATTTATTCTGCTGTTTCCTTTAATTTTCTTGTAAACTTTCAGGGGAAATGTAATATTCCTCTTCCAGAGACAGGTCTTGTCACATTTCTGGTGCTACTACTGTACCAATATCAAACTAAGAGGACAGTGAAATAGTAGTCCCCTACACAGCCCTATGGAGCTGCAAAACATCAGCATGTTGTGGTGTGGCAGAGGAAGAAACAACCAATCATCCATTTATAATAATCACAGAATCAGAGTAGTTTAAATCAGAGAAGGCCTTTAGGATCTTCAAGTCCAATTGTAAACCTAGGGGTGCCAAGTCCACCACTAAACCTTGTCCCGAAGAACCACATCTACACATCTTTTAAATACCTTCAGAGGTGGCAACTCAACCACTTCCCTGGGCAACCTGTTCCAATTCTTGACAAATGTTTTAGTGAAGTAATATTCCCTAATATCTAGTTTAAGGCTCCTGTGGCAGAACTTGAGACCATTTCCTCTTGTTCTACCACTTGTTACTTGAGAGAAGAAACAAACATACACCTCACTACAACCTCCTTCCAGGTGGCAGTAAAGAGCAGGAAAGTTTCCCTCAAGTCTTTTCTCTCCAAGCCAAAGAACATTAGTTCTCTCTCTGGCTTCAGAACAGATTCAGCTACAGACGACATGCATGTGAATTCCCTGCTCCTACTTTTTAATTGTATTTCCAGATAGAAAAGGAAGTAGTAACAAAATTAATAAGAGTTCAGCAAATTTTCTTTGAGTAAAATTTACTCTGGCTAGGACTCTTCAGCATGAAAGGTGGATGTGGCTTATTTGTTAAATATTCATTTTAAAAAATTAATATCATAAAGAAGATCAGTAAGAAACAATATATCAGTACACCATAAAAAAAAAAAATCCTGCTAAGTTTTTTCTCCACTTCAAGAGGTTTAGTCCTAGTAGGTTTGAAAAGCTACTAAACACCATCAGGGGGTAGAGATCGAGTAGTAACTACTGAAAAAATAAAAATCCAGATGCAATTTAATATTCTAGAAGACCCTAAACTAGAAGACAGGAGGTAAAAGCAGGAGAAGGCTTACTGTAACCAACAGTGATTGTCTATTTGAATAGATAGAAAATTAGGCTAGTAGAAACTTTATGTCTGATCATACAGAGCTTTTCATCTGTCACATACAGATGTGGGCAAATACCTTCTTTTCCATAATGCATACTCAGTAAGTATAATGTGAAAAACCCAAAACAAACAAACAAAACAAAACCCCCAAACAACTGGGAAAATATACTTGGTTTTTTTCTTTATTTCAGCATTTTTATCTTCATTTACAGTGTCATTGACAGGAAAGTGTTGCAGTTAAATAAACAGAGAAATTATTTCAGATATAAGTAACATACTTTTTTCACAAATCAGAATGTTTTGGTAAAATACCTCCAAACTAACTGTTGGAATGAGACATGAGACAGGAGTATTTTAACATTTTGCAAGAGTACGTTTTGTTAGATGAGTGACTGTGTAGTAGAAAGCAATATTTGCTCAAGAGTTTGCAATTATTACTTTAAGTAAATTAACCTAAGCTCTTGTTAAATTTGGCTTTGTAAGCTTGCTTGAGGAAATATAGACTAGAACAGGCATAATATATCAAAAACCAAATAACTCTTAAGACTTATTTCAGATGTTTCTAGGAAGTGAAATTCAGCTTTTATAATACTTTACAAGCAAATAATTAAAAGTAAAATCTAGCATTCAGAAAGAATCTACATTTGAATTTATAAGAATAATAATAGTACTAATCAGATCAATAAATCTGAAACACTAAGCTGACTTTATTAGGAATCACGTGAAAGAGAAAATATAAGTTGTAGGAAGATCCACCAAACCTCTGTTTCTCCCCTCACTTTTTCTATTTCACACTCTCCCCACATAAATATTCCACAGCTCCCTTCCCTTTTAAGAGATGACAATTTATTCATTTTCGGTGGTAGCCGACCTTACGAGATATCAGTACCTGAATCCAGGTAGAGATCTTATCTGAGGCTCCCAGCAGTAACTGTTTGGATGCTTGATGATGAAAAGACCCTTGCCTTGTATATCTCTGAAAAAGTCTTGGTTGGAAAAAGGCAAGATTTCGGGCTTTTTTTGTTTGCTTGGTTGTTTTTTTGGTTTTTTGTTTGGGTTTTTTTTAAAAGACTAGAAAGTGGAAAAAAAAAGACAAACTCAATCTATATAACGACAGATTTGTTCCAATGTACAGAATGAAATTGATGGAGGTGAGAGAGACACCAGTATCTGTTAGGCATAAATATATGCTAGTCAATGTGGTTGTTGAAGATCTAATTTCTTAGATGACAGAGCTTACTTTCATTATTTTTTTTTTCTAGCAAGAGAGACTGAGAATGACCTACTTTTAACTGACCAATAGATAAGAGTTTCAACTGAAATGTGGGAGAACTGCAGTACGAGATCTTCCCCCAGGGTCTTCCATATCTCACCTAGGAGTCCCTGTTATAGGAATATTGTTTTCCTCTAGGAAAAAAAAAAAAAAAAAAAAAAACCCAAAACCCAAATTAGAGCATCTTTGTGTTGTCTTTCAATTTTTAATTTTTTTTATCAGGACTAGGAGCACAAAAGCATTACCCATGTTGAAAGATCAATCTACTGCAAGCTGAGTAGAGAGTTTATAGATGCTATTTAAGCCTGAAGCTGAGATCCTTGGAAGGTATTGGCTAAGCCCAGTGTAGAGTCTGGGATGTACTTCCCCAGCAATGCTGCTGCTGTCAGTTATGACAGATCTTGTAACTTTGTGTAACACTGAGCTTTGCTCTACAAAAGGTGGAGGAAAGGCTCACCTATCAGCCAGGACCTCATTCAAGTTCTGTGAAATGAGAAGAGTCCATTGACTATAGCATGAACTAATAGTTAGACACATGATATCAGAGGAATTTCAGCCTTCTGCCAAGACCTGACCGGTGTCTGCGTTGTCTAATAAAATAATTTTGGCATTTTATGAAGTCTTAAGCAGCAACTAAGATAAAAATATTCTCACACAGATTTTAGAAAACAAGTTTAAAAATGTCTAAAATGGGCTGCTAAATTGTTAAATGCTCTAGGTATGGCACGAGGCAAATTCACCTGCTTTTTCATCTCTGTGTACTGACATTTCAAGAGCCAGAGCTATGGGAAAATTTATTGAAGAGCTTATTGTTTCTACTAGTGTACAGAAGGAAAAGAACAAAGCCAAGGACATAGTTTACATTCTGCATTTCAACAAAAGCTGATTAGGTGATAACAGTATTAATTACTCTCTGGCAAGCAAAGAGGCTAGGTAATCAAAAATGTATTTACTGCAATGAGATTTGTATTGTCATGAGAAAATAAATGGCAGACACAGCATTCTGGAGAGGGAATTTGGATTAACTAGGACTCCTGTCTATCTAGGTGCAGCAGCAGTACTGCAGCTTAGGCTGCGCTATGGCAGTGCCTACATACCCTTCTACTAGAGGAAGTGACAAAACTAGCACTAATGTATAAATATTAATAAAATATTTGCACAGAAAATGGTGAAACAATAGAGATTACTTCCAAAAAAAAGAGAAAAGATAAGAAATAAAATATTAGATTGAAGCTACACATGAACTGCTTTTTTTTTGGATTTTTTTTTTCCTGAGATTATGGTTTGCTGTTTTCTTTTAAGCATAGAAGATATAATTTGTATATAGGGATTGATACTGTTTGAAGATAAAGCAAATCTTACAATAAAGTAAAATTTACCAAAGTAAAATTATAGCTAAATATCACAAACATTTTTTATTAAGTCCATGACAAATGATACTTAAGATTTTTATGAACTAAATGCAATGAAGGTATTATCTGTGGTAGGAAGGCCCAGCTCATTCACTTCTACTAATACTCTATTTTCATTTCACTGAATTCCTCTTTTTTGTGTGTGTGTTAAGAAACTACAGTCCCAATTATCATGAAACCATAGAAATTTATTCATTTAGAAGCATAGAAGCAATCTAAAAATCACATCATATATTTAAGACTGCACAGTTAATTTTACTTATAATTCCGTTACTGCTTTCATATTTTTCATTCAAAATAACATGAAGTCTCACTATATCAATATTGTGAAGAAAATAAACACTTAAAATAAAAGTGACCTGAAAGTTATCTACCAAGTATATTTTATAGCAAGGAGCCATTTATAACCTGTCCATTTGGATGAGGTAAGGTGAACCCTCATAACTAACACTTGATGCAGCCTTTTCTGAGAACAGTCCCAGAAGCTAGGGTTCCTGTACTTATGATTTTCAATTTTTAGAAGAAATTTAACACTGAGGAGAATATCTTCCCATTCATAAGAATAGAAGGAAGCTCGGAATCTCAGAGGAGAGGATGGGGAGTCTAATGTTTTTAGAATTCTGCTAGCACAAATGTGCTTTTTTATAGTGCCATGCATGTGGAGGTTTTTTGGTTTTACTTTTTGTTCTTTGTGTTCTTTGTTTCACTTTGCCCTGCCAGAGGCAACTCCTCATTCATCTTTCATTTGTATGTCCAGTTATTAGGATTATTGCATTAATGACAGGGTCTTGTCACAATTTCCACTACAACAGCTGTTGCATACAGGTGATTATACATCCATGCAGCAGCTTCCTCATTGCTGATTCT
Source organism: Clamator glandarius (assembly GCA_033459285.1). Lineage (NCBI taxonomy): Eukaryota > Metazoa > Chordata > Aves > Cuculiformes > Cuculidae > Clamator > Clamator glandarius. The sequence continues at coordinate 3,940,668 of JAUNZM010000176.1, read as the reverse complement.
TGTTTGTCATAATGTTTCTATAATGTACATGTGTTGTGTGCCTTATATGCATGGGATGTTGAAAAATTAATTCAAGAATCTAAACTTTAATTAAAAATACGTATATATAATCACTGGAAATATATGTATGATTTATTGTTGTTGTTATAGTTATCTTGATGTGAAAGACCATTGGAAACTTACCTGGGTTTATCTCCCTGGAGTTAGTTATTTGTGCTACCCAGCATTTTCATCTAACCACATCAAGGTTAAAAAAAATTTCCCATGCTCCATTCTTAAATATTCTTTAAGAATATTTCATGTTATTGAGTGTTATTGAGTTAGCTATCCCACCACCTACTGAGAAGTAGGCCTTCAGTACAGGCAGCAGTTGCTCTGGAGGACAACAGTTGTAATAATGGATACACTCCCGCATCCTCCTTTCTCTTAGATTTGCTCATATGGTATGGAATATCCCTTTGGTCAGTTTGGTGGATGCTGGAGGAACAGCCTTGGTGCTATGTTACCACTTCAAAGAGCCAAAACACTGGTGTGTTATCAAGACCTTTCTAGCTATAGTGCCAAGCACAGCACTATGAGGCCTGCTTTGGGGAAAATGAACTCCACTTCAGCAGACCTGAAGCAGGAAATAATATGGAAAAAATTAAATGTATCTTTGTATACATTGTGCTACTGTCTGGCCTTCTGTTCTTGCTAGTGCTGCAAGTCTGGCAAACAAGACCATAAACAAGAATCCTATCGTTCATTTTCCTCAGGTTGAAATGGAGAGCTATAATGGTACCTTATGAGCTACTATCAAAAGAAATTCTCCTGTCTAGGACAGTAGCAAGCTACATAAAACACTTTTTCTTACATTTTGATGCACGTTAAAAAGTTAGACCTTTGAGCTTAGTAAAAGACAACAGTATTAAAGTCATCTGCTATAAATTACTGCCAAGGACCACCTTTTTTTTTTGATAGCAAATTGTAAACAATTAATTGTATACTTTTTTTTTTCCAGTAGACAGGGAGATTAATCCAGCATAACAAAATACCTGGTGTATTTATGTGATAACAACAAGATTATCTTATTTTAAATCCACTCTTTCCTTCCAAAAAGTGATTCTGATAATCATATTAATTAATCTTGTAAACATGTTTGGTATAGGTTTCTATTGAATTTTACGGTTGTGAAAGTGTGCCAGCATTTTGAAAGTCATTTGCGTATACATTTCCAGCAATTGAATGCACCACAAAGATTCTGTATCTCCAGAGTGAAAGCTGTACTAAAATGAACTAGAGGGGTTTCACTTTTCTAAACAGAGATACTTAAGATCTGGTGGGAAGACTAAACAGTAAAATAAGTTGAGAATAACTGTTCAGCCTACTCACTACATTCTTCATAGGAAGGTCTCTTTTATTAGTCCTATATTCAATTCAGAAATTTTCTGACTTTCAGCAAATGCCACACACTGTTTCTATATCTCTAACATTTTTTTCATTCTGTCACGTCTGACATTTATGTATTTATTTGTTCCACTGTTTTCCAGAATCTTTCTGCTGTTACACTTTCTTTTGTCCTTTTTCAGTCACTGCCTGTCCTTCTGTATGTCAGGAAAGTCACCCATCTGAGCAGTCTCAGGCATGCTCTATAAAGACATTTACCACCCTAGAGGGTTATTGTTGGCTGCAGAGTTTGCAGGCAGAACAAGTAAAATAGGAGTGCTCTTCTGCTCAATGATGCTATCTTTAAAGAAAAGATTACCTGAGAGTGAAACAGATATCCACCACAAAAAGCAACATTTGCAACTGGAGTTCGAAGTGAAATTAAGTGTCTTATTTACAAAATTTTACTTGTCCTGTGCATTTAGCATTTTGGTGATCCACCAAAACAGCTTTTTTTTTTTATTCTGTTGAATTCTGTTTTTGAGGGGTAAGAGGAAAATGCATCTATCTTCAGTCAGATTTAAAACCACAGTACAATCTGAATTATGGTAATTTTTAATCTAGATATACAATCTTTATGGCAGTATCTTGTGGAAGGTTCATTATATGAATAATATAATCATGTTTAACATAGGACATGCTTGTACTGCTCAGTAGGCAATGTTTAAAAGTAAAGAAAGCTTAAAAAAGAAAAAAAAATCAGGAAACAAAACCTTTTACAGGACTTCTTTACTTTGTGCAGAGTTCATGGGAAGAAGGAGCTTCATCACATCATGTGATGCTTTATTACTTGCTAAATGAGTCATTTATGCCCACTTGGACAGCCAGCTCACTGTGCTTTTAAAATCACAGCAAGGCTTTCTCTTGATGAGCCTCCTGGGCAGTTAATTTATCCTCCTTGCCTTAATACTGGTTCCATGAACTATGAGATTTTTCTTGTAGCACATTTTATAATAAAAAATAGGAGCCAGCTTGAAGCAATAGCAGTTCTGGCACCAGAGGTCAAGTATTAAAATTTTCTTTTCGAAATATCCTACTACTCCTCTTGTTTTAGACAATTGTCTCCATTTATAACTATTACCTGCCAGAATGGACAAAACATTGCTCTGTGCTATAGAGCAGGTAACTTCAAATATGCAGTGCTTTGCAGAGGTACATGCGAAAAAACTCACAATGCCAGACTTGCGCTTTGCATGTTGGACCTTCACCCTCCTGAGAAGCAAGTTCAACTGTTTTGGTGACAGTATTGGCAGATACCCTGTGTGTAGTTGTAATTACAGGAAGATAATGCATGGCAGCTGCCTTGGAAACAACCCTTCTGGCATGCAGCAGAATTTCTAGATATACTGCTGTATAGAATATCATATCTATTATTTTAATGGAAAAATTATAAATACTAAACTAATATTCAAAACTAGAATAGAAAAATGTGGAACAACAAAAATATACAATTTCAGGTCATATTCTGTAGGAAGCCCTTACTTTGAGGGTACTTTGCATCTATGAGAAAGCAAAAAGAAGACCCAGACTGTACTTTTTTAGGAAAAACAATATGGTTTCTTAGAAGATAATGCAAACTACTTGCTGCAGAATAAGGTGTAGAACAACTTTCTGTCTGTAATGTCAAGGAAGTGATGATCACATTAACTATCTAAAATTCTGTTTATGCCTACTTCACTGTACCCATTGAAATGAAATGAGCAGACTTTTCAATTATTTACAACTACTGGGGTTAACTGGGCTTTCACGATAACTAATACAGGTACTAATAAAACAGGCACTTTTACTGTTTTGTTTTTTCACTTCTCTCTTTAAGAAGTTCTTCAAATACCTGTGTTGTGAAGAGTACGATTTTTTTTATCTGTTGCTATTTTTTTTCCCTTTAGTGATGTCCTAGACTGCTCTGGAGATTCACAGCCTCTCAATGGCTTCAAGAAAATGTAACAGTGCCTCATATAGCTATGGACTATGTATGAGTATAGCAGTCAACTGATGAAACTGGACTGAGACGAGCATTTTAATGAGGAAGTAACACCTAGGAGATGTAACTTCTTATCCCTAAAAAAACACTTAGAAAAATGACCTGGTTAAATGTTTCAAGTATGTGTAGTGGGCAAAGAAGCCTGGGATGGCAGCTAGGCAACTGTCCAAGAATCATCCTTCCATCTGTTGCCAAACCAACACTACTGTACTACTCACTGAAGAAAGAGACCAGAATCTGCATTATCTTGTCAGGGAATATCAGTGTAAGTAATTTCAGTGAGTAGAAACTAAGTCTGGGCTAAACAGACTCTTGCAAGACAAGCACGAGACCATTCAGAGCAAAGGAAACGAGCATGTGAAAAGTGTATTTAAAAAAAGTTTTAAGAAATGCTACTCTTTTTCTCAGGTAGAAAAATCAGCCTAACAGTACCAGCTCTGCTTCCAAATTTTCAACTTGCATTGGGATTTCCTGAGGGATAACTGCATACTATTAATTTCTAAAAATTGCTGTTAAAAGTAAGAGGCCTGCTTTCTTAATCTGTTTCCTCTAGGTCCCTGAAAGTGATATGATGCTTTGAGTACTACTATTGTATTTTCCTTCCAGTTCTATAATTGTTCTGTAAGACTCCGTCTGTTACGTTTTACTTAGAAATATTGCAAAATCATACAGACTTATTTATATGTCATAATCTTATTCAAACAGTTATAATTTGCAACTTAAGTTGCAGGGAAGAAAGACGTGTAAGTTATTTAGAGGCATTTATTTTTCTTTTTGATTATTGCTGTAAATGCTAATTAATCTTTCTGTCATTCACTCTTATTCAGGGTGAAGCTGTTACTATTGTGTTGTACTAATTCAATTACCTTTACAATGAAGCTAGAAGGGAATATTTAGAACTCAGCATTGCCACTAAAATTGCCCAGAGGTCATATATTTACCTCCCAGTAAGGACTTGCTTGTCTGACACTCCTTAATGGGTCTCTTATTCATAAGATTTCAAGCAAGATTTAATTGTACTAGTACCCGACAACTTCACTTTATGATACTCTTTTATAGAGAGTTTCCACTCTTTTGTCAGAATCTAAACTTTAATTAAAAAAAATATATACATAATCACTGGAAATATATGTATGATATTTTTTGTTGTTATAGTTACCTTGATGTGAAAGACCATTAGAAATATATCTGGGTTTACTTCCCTGGAGTTAGTTATTTGTTTTATCCAGTGTTTTCAGCTAACCACATCAAGGTAAAAAAAATTCCATGCTCCATGCCTTTAAGAATATTTCATGAAGAGTGGTATTGAGTTAGCTATATCAGTCCAAAAAGACACCTACAATGCAGCCAAGACATAAATCATGTCTGCACTAGAAAGACACCCACCTAAGTGAGCGCTTCCTTGCCCACAGGCTAAATGAAATGGAGAAGTTGTGCTCATGCAGCTCAGACCTTTCTCTCTTCTAGGAACAGTTGTCATGTTCACAGTACCTGAAATAGTTCCTATCCCATGTGTGTGGGATGTCTCATTATAGAATAGATCATATTAGCTGCTCATATTCACCCTAGTCTTTACTTTGGCACTTGACTATATGTATTCTTCTAAGAGATTATTCAAGACATCTAAAATTATAGCATTTACTGTAAAGTGACAACACGTTCCTTCACAAGGTTGTATTGTAAATGGACCAATGAAAGAAAAAGGCAGAATTACGAACATGCTTTAGCACCTGATTTATTAGACATCTGATGCTGTTTGGGGTTTTGTGATGTGGGATTTTTTTCCTGATCTTTTATTCTGCTAAGATTGGCCTTTATTGTTATTATGTTTAAGGAAATTTGCTCTGCTACTGTTCTGAGGGAGTTAAATAAGACTGAAAACCTTAGGCAAACATGCTTAAAGTATATTGGTGTAAGCTCACTGGGTAGCAATAACAAGGAAACTGCACCTGTATAAATTTCCTAATACAGACAAGGCCTGAATTCAGCAGTGTTCCTGATAGGCTTAGAATCATAGAATGGTTTGTATTGGAAGGGACCTTAAAGATCTAGTTCTTCCCCCTCCTGCCATGGGCAGGGAATGCTTGAGAATATGACAGGATACTTCTCAGGTTGCCTCATATTAGAAGATTTCATCTGAAGCTTTACAAGTTGATACTGCTGCACCAGTCCAGTGAAGAGGAACTGTAAAAGAAATATAGTGGTCCATTATGTCATCTGAATACATATCCTACCCTTGCATTAGTTGGGAGAAGTAATTCAAACCAGTAAAAGTTAAGTTTTGAGATCAAGAAAGCTAGGAATATTTTAATGAAAGGCAATTAAGTATTCTGTTCTCTTAGATGTTGCTCTTATCTGTTGCGTCATTGCAAATATTTTGTTATCACGAATAGTGGTGGCCTGATCATCTAAGGTAATGTTAAATATCTTTGGACAGGCATAGCGAGGCAAGCTCTGCAGTATTTAATTAAGAACTGGCCTTGGCATTTATTTTGAAACAGAATTTTAAGGAATGGAGGAACTCCCTTCTATTTTCCTACTTCGAGTCCCTGTTTCCACTTTATTCATTTTACTGGTCCCCAGGCCCTTTGAAAAACATCTGCTACTCCCATCCCAACATTTCTAATGTAGAATCATAAGGATGCTTCATTATTGGTGCACGGCAAGGGTAGGCATTTGCCAGAATGTAGCCAAAGACGCAGCTTTAAGCCTGCAATTGCCTACTGAATCAAGAATGCAGGTTGAAACCCAATGGATGAATTTCGTCATAAACAATAAATAGATTAGCAGGGACTAAGGAAGCTGTAATTGACAGAATTTAAAAACCTCTGTGGTTTCCTTGAATCAAGCTGTGCTTGCATTTAATCAGAAAAAAAATGTGATAGATACAATTAAGTCATATCTAGTAGATGATAACCAGAAAAATAAGCTCTCTTCAGAGCAAAGAGTTTGAATATGTAAAGCAAAATGTTGCACAGGAAGGATGAAAAATACCATATTATTGTGTGCCGGAAAAAGAATGAGTAAGTGTTTTCAGAACTCTGGCTTTCTTTTTTTTTTTGGTCTTGGAGGCATTTATTTAGAAGTCTAACACCTCTTGAAAGGTGTAATCTCAGGCGCCAGCTTTACATTGCATTCCCCTTCTCTCACATATCACTATTTCACTCTGTTATGAGGAGAAATAACATGATTAAACCAAATATCCTTCACTCCAAAGATTTCCTTTAAAAGAAATTGGTAGATGTAATACCGGTTCATCCAGAGGTTGCTGCAATTTTAATTTCAAAACTCCTACCACTTTCCTTTTACACAATTTTATCACATTTAGACCCCATAGTTATTTCAATGATTTCTTCTTCCAACAACTTTTCCAACACTGGAATCCTCCAGTCATCACTGTCACAGTTCAGCCCTGCCCTGGCTTGATAGGCAGTTAAACATGGGCAGTTGTGACCCCAATCAAACCTGCTCCCACCAGGGAAAGGGGAAGGAGAAATGACAGAGAGATTTGTGTATTGAAAATTAAAACTAAAACATATTTAATTATTATTATTAATAATAACAATAATAATAATTAAGATACTATTCATAAAAATATAATAATATATATACAAATATATTACATTGAACCTCTTAATACATCACCACTGATGCTGCAGAGCAGGCACAGGGAAAGCCCCCAGAAGAGTGCTGGACTGGGGAACAGATTTCAGGAACACACAGATCTGGGAAAGGGGCAAAAGGAAAAATGAGGACCGTATTAGACTCTAGTCATCAAAGAATAGAAGTTTGACCCTTGTGATCCCTCAGTTTTATACCAAGAATGATGTATATGAAACCGAATACTCTGTTGGTCAGTTTCGGGTCACCTGTTCTGTTTGCTGCTCTCTGCAGGTGTGATCTTTTTTTGACCCTTTGACTTACGGCATTTCACCAAGTTAAGGATGACTTTCATCTCCTCAGGGACACAGGTAAACAACAGCCTTTCTGCATACCAATGACCTGTTACTTTGGTGATAATCCTAGATTTTAAGCGTTATCATTTCTGAAGTCAGGCACTGTCTAAAAACATAGTTAACTCTAAGAAAATGAAGTTACTTAGGCAAGGCTTATCTGAAAAGTCAGAGAGTTGGCTTTGCTTTACCTCAAACCAGAACAATCACATATTTCAAGTTTGTTCTAGGTTATTCCACTTGGCAAGTGTCAGGCTGCATTCCCGGATCTATAGCAATGGTTTCTGAATTTTTTCTTTGTGGACGGGAGAGAATATTTTGATTTGATTTACCAGTTACTTACATATCCTAAAAGTTTAGGCTGCGGTGGATATTATCTTCACTTTGTGCTCAAAATTTTCAAACTCCTGTCTCCAAAATATTTCATGAGGAGCAGAACTAGTTAAGATCAGTTTCACAGGGATTTATTCCACATCCTTTCTAGCTATGTACCATACTGTTGCTGCTTCATCTCTAACCTTGCCTGCTGGCACCTTAGCTTTCATAATTACTGTAAGACCTCTTTCCCTCCTCCAGATAATCTCTTATTTTCATTGTCTCTCGTGACGTTTTAGAGCTAAAACTGAATTTTTATCTTGTAGCAAGGGCAATCACCTCTCTACTCCTGTGCCTGTTTTTATGAAACTTGCAGGAACTTAAGAGCTGTGAGACTTCTGTGCTAAATGTGGTAGAAATTGGGCAGTTACTTCAAAATTGCCCAGGGAAGAATTCGTAGACCACATAAACTTTATGTCACAGAAATAAAATGGATTCTTTATGAGGAAGACTATTATGATGACATCAAGAATAATAACTCCTATAGTTTTGTTTTGGTCAGGTGCTGAAAAAAATCATATTTGTATTTATTGAAACTAAAATGACTGTGATGATTAAAGTTTTCTTCTGTGCTCTGGAAGGTTTTTTTTGGAAGGCTTAGATGGCATGCAATATAGAGCAAAATAAAGAAATTACATAAGAAGGTAAATAGGACATCTTCCAGTGAGCTATGTAGCAAAAGTCATAGGAGGGATTGGAGAAGACTGAGAGACAGAAAAAGTCTGAAAAGTAAATAATTTTTTTTTCCACATGAGTTCTTTCAAATAAAAAAAGTGAACAAATTTATAACACTGACTTCTTTAGGAGGAAAAAGAAATGCTAAAGTAGACTGGGATTACAATGTGGGTGTATGATGCAAACTGAAGAATATATAGGAGACTGATGAAAGACTGGAATCTCTCCTGGCAAGTCTGATTTCAAAGTATGAACTGTTCTTGTCCTCTAAGGACATCAGCTTTTCTGACCCATTGGCCTCCAGGACCTGTCCTGTCCGGTTTGCCATGTAAATTCACAAAAAAGTCCAAATCTGGTGTCCTGAACTCCAAAACTGTGACTTTACCATTTGTCTGGCTCACTTCTCTCAGAATCTTAAACTCTACTTTGCCACTGACTATTACAACTTCCATCCATTCTTCTTTGTTTATGCAGAAACAGTCCTACAAGGGGCATCTCATTTTGACCTAGCAATCAACAATCCATTGGTTCATTAATAATCATCAGTTGTCTTTGACAGTCTCCAGAAAACTCCAGGATTACTTGTGCCATGTCAAATTGCCTTCACAGTAGATTATGAGATTGTAAATCATGGAATTAACTGTTTAAAAACAATTAGGTACCTGAATATTTTTACTGAGTTCTAACACTATTATTTCCCCTTTAAGAACACTCCACTGGAAAAATATACAGCAAAAGACTAAGTGCATTGAGTGAAAATATCTCTGAGCAGCAACATATGTAAACCTACCCAGGCATGTACCATTACCTGAAAGATGATTATACTGAAAGTCAATTATGCCTATCAGCAGTACAGTAAAAGTAAAGGGCAAGATGCAAAGATTGCATTGTTTGGTCCAGTAGTACAGTCTACAGAGGAATTTCTGTATTCACGAGTTAGACAATTCTAAGTTACTGGTTTTACTGGTTGCAGAACTTACCATTACTTTGCAGAATCTTTAAAAGATGCACTGAATTTGTGAGCCAAACACCAGACTGCAGGTACCAAATTTTTATATTAACAACAAATTAAAAGTGCATACTGATAAAACTCGAGTTGCACAAATAGGATATTGAAACTGGACCAAAAATGTGTTCTAAATATTAGCTGATTGTGTCAGACTACTCCAGTAAATGTTCTATTAAAACTATTAGCCAAATCATTCTCTTAAAAATGGCCTGTAATAGGTGAATCTGTTTTATGTTAGATTGTTCCGTGAGTGCAATGAGCCCACAAAAGGAACCTAAACATGGTGATTGATATACAATTCTGGTAAATAAGTTTATCTAGCTTGGATGCAGGTATTCATATGGAAACCCTTGGTTTAGCTGAGCTGTGAGGTACATTTGCTGCTGCAATTCTGTGGATATATCCTATGGTACTTTGCCCTGTACTAAGACAAATCACTTCATACAGTATCTCTTCCAATCCAAGTGTGAGGACTTTATTCTAGGATCTTGGAGGGCTGTGATAAATTTGTCCAGGACTACGAGACTCATGTCCTATGTTCTTACTAAAAAATTAGCAAGTGGTCAGCCTAAATGAATGGTTCTGTCCTGGTGGGAAAGACCACATAGAACCATTAGATCTATAGAGGAATTTGCCTTTTTCTGAGGCAATGAAATGGTAAATAAACTTTTTTGTGACAAAAGTGGCACACTGTATGTTTGACTTAGAATATCACTCTGCATGCTTTCTGAGACTGGAGTTGGAATTTCATTAATGACATGATTCTACCAGTGGGAAGCCACAGAATATGAAATTTAAGAAGATAGCATTACAGTTCTACTCCTCATGAAATAAGCAAATACCTCATCTTTCAGAAATTATAGGCACTAATATTGTTTATCTTACACATTGTCAAAACTTTTTCCTAAGAAGATGGATAGAATTACCTTCTGTTTCAAAAGCAGGCATAAATAAAATCTTACAGTTCCAACTGAAATACCTATTTTTAGTGATAAAACAAGTCTTGCAAAGAAATGTTGTATTAAAATGAAAGTATAGAAATTGAACCAAGATTTGTTGTTTCCTACCAAATTTCTACTGCATCTTTGCTGCCTAACTATGATTACATTGCAACAGATGCATTTTCTCAGTTCCAGCCCCTACAGGAGTGGGCTGAGCATTTGGAACATCTGTCATTAGATGAAAAAAGGTTAATCACTGCATTCTCCTGGTATTCTTAGTTGAGTTAGTATATGCTAATTTAGGAAAGAAAAAAAAAAGGGAAATGTGGGAGGCAGGTGGTTCTTCAACAAGGAAAACTCCCCCTAGACCTTTAATAAATGCCAGAAGTATGTACATAAATATTTCTGTGAATCTGTAGGAAATTCAGTTTCCTTTGAGTGTGAATAGTTTGGTCTTTGCTTACAGAATAAGCTCATTATCTCTAAAGGTGATTATGAGAGAGACAAATAAAAAAGACTGATGTTCTGTCTTGGAAAAGATACGTTTTAATGAATAAAATAAAAAACTTACTTATACTTTAACCAAATACAAAAGTTAACACCGGATGAGAATGAGTCATGTAGTTTTGTTATATTAACAAGGACAGTATAAACAGACAGCAAAGCAAAAAATAATTGAATACAAAACATTTTCAGAAAAATGGAAAACATTAATGTTCTTTCTTTCTCTTTCTCTCTCCATGGAAATAAACCATCTATATATATAATTGTCTGAATGTCTTGGGAAATTTGTTTCTACAGAAGGAATAAAAAATTATCAGTACAAACCAGTTTCTCTTGTATTGCTGTTTTACTACAGAGTGCGAAGCAAGATCTTTTATTTGCAAAAGGAAACATGTTACATCTAATTCTTAATGCTGTGGTATTCTTTGCATCCATTTCCAGCATTTGTCTTGTGAAGCAGCAGCACATAATGAAAGGCACAACGGTGCCTTCCTCAATGTCCTGCTTCTACCTGCAGATCTCTATCTGATACTTCAAGAGAATGTGAGAAGCTCTTCCCCTTTACCTCATATACAGCATATATATCATATATACCTCATATATATCATATATACCTCACTGTACCAATGTTTATATTGACAGTTATCTATCAATATCTATTAAAAATGTGAAAGTCTAAACTGTAATTCCATATATTTTGAGTACATAGGTTTAAATAATCTTCCTCAGATCAGGCTGGACAGAGAAAAGAGCACAATTTCATGTGTTTTTCTTTATTCTTGGAAGTGACCTTAACATTCTCTACAAGCACCTGAAGGGAGGTTGTAGAAAGGTGGGTGTTGATTTCTTCTCCCAAGTACAAAGTGATAGTACAAGAGGAAATGGCCTAAAGTTGCACCAGGGGAGGTTTAGAGCAGGTATTAGGAAATATTTCTTCAGTGAAATGGTTATCAAGCACTGGAACAGGCTGCCTAGGGAAGTGATTGAGTCACCATCCCTGGAGGTATTTAAAAGACATACAGATGTGGTACTTAGGGACATGGTTCGGTGATTAACTTGGTGGTGTTAGGCTTACAGTGCTCTTAAAGGTCTTTTCCATGTTTCTTTGATTTTATGATTGAAAGATTTGACACTCTTAAAAGTCCTTTGGTACTAAATTTTATTGCCTCATTAGCACAGTCACTGTCATATAGGTATCCTGACTCCAGTCCTTAGAGAGGCCACCTTTCTAGAAGGTAATGTCTGTTTATCCTGTCAATTTTAATTTTGAAACAATTATCTTTTCTGTATCTCTGACAGAAATTTGTTTAGTGGCCTTGAGATGAGAAAGCTATGCATATGTTCTGAATCAGAGGAAAAAAAGACTTTTCCTTTTTATCTCTTCCATGACATTCATTAGTATATGGAGCTTTTTGTGAACTTTGCAAAAGGTTGATGGATTGATGCAAAGGAAATCCTTTACTTTGTTAAAATCTACTTCTCAGCACTATTTGTGAGTGAAAGACTTAACACAGTACAGACTTTAAATGAAGGTCAGCATTAGATGATAGATATAAAGCAGAGAACAGAACAATGAAAGATAAATTATACAAAAGATTTATTAGGAGGTTAAGCTGCTGAAGAGTAAAGAAGAATAAGAAGGATTTTCACTTTTAAGAAAATATAATTAAGAGTATGGTCTCAGTAAGTTCTAAGGCAAGTGTTTACTTCATTAGTGTTGTATTAATATTTATGTGCTCTTCCTTTGGTCATCTACTGTAACAGGAAAAGTACTGCACAAAAGTAGAGTAGTGGTGTGGATTTCCATAACCACGTAAAAGCATACTAGAGATATGGGGAATATTTTCATTCTCATATCTAAAATTGATGTAGACGAACTACCTGAAATAAGAATATAAGAGAAAAGAAGACTGCATTTAACTTTCTTTGTGCTTTCTTCTGTGCTTTAACTTCACAAGATGGAAATATTTTGTAATGTTAACTGCTTATAATGTTAACTGTTAACTGCTGCGGTTGTGCCTGGCCTGGTTTTGATCTGTTTTTTCATGGAGCTTCTTCTCCAATTCAATTCATTCTTTCATTTCCTTCATTTAGAAATGCTAGTTTTGACCAATCACTGATGGTGTTACTTCTTGTTGGTATGGGTACTGTGTGTATGTGTATGGAAGAGAATATCTGCTTCTTAGATGGAGTTTAGCCTCAACCTGGAAGTATAACCTCTGTATTCATTAATTATACTACAGCATAACAAATAAAGAGAGTTGTCTGGAAAGTCGAAGCGTGATATTACCATTGTTACCAGTAACACTGTAAGCATACAAACAAATTCCTTCTTAAAATTCATTTGTGATACTTGGCTGTATGTGCTCATATACATTTGTATATACCAGGCGCTGGAGGTTATTCCATCACTGATTCTCCCTCATGCATGAATGGATGGTTTACATAGTCTTTCTTCCTTTAAGAGACTGGCTGAAAGTCTTGATTGGCTATCTCTAAGTAGCCAAACAGACATTGAGGGAAATGTACTTCTTCTAGAGTATCACCAAGTCCTTGTGATGAAGAAGCAGACTAGCCGTAAGATTGAAGTTTTAGTCCTTGGCTAGCAAGGAATTTGAGCAAGAGGCTTACCACAGGCCAACATTGCTACCCTCTTCTTATCTCACTGGAGGTGCTCTGGAAGTGGATATTTTTCTTCTTAGAATCTTCTCTATTCTGATGAAAATTCCTTTTCTTTAGGTAAATTAATAAAATATTTCTCCAGTTAGATGCTGTGGTTTTAAATATAACTGTAATATGTGTAACAGGAAAACGCTAATAAAATGTATGTTGACATACATGTGTAAGATTGGGAGCTGGCACCTTAAATCTGTTATTACTCCAAGTGGTTGATTGTAGTCAAGTCTCATCTCAGTCAACAATTCTGGTAACAAACATACAATCATAAATTGTTGTTGTTTGTATTATCTCCCACTTTAATAAACATATTAACATAAGATGTTCAGCAAAAAATCTTTTTCTGACTAAAACTTGACAATCAGGCACCAAAGAGAGAACAAGTGTATTAAACTTCATTGAAGCAAATAATTATTTTCTAGCTGTTAAAAGTGAGCAGATGACTTCTAATGTAAGAAAATGACTTCATGTAGCTATTGAAGGGAAACGACTTTAAACTAGTTAGATAGGTGATCAGACTGCCTTTTAAGTATAGAAAAAAACTAAGTAAGAGTTTGGAAGAACAAACTAATGATATGGAAGGAGAAATTACATTTTAAATCTGCCATGCTCTACAGGTAAGAGAAGAGTTTAAATATATGACATTATTGTAACCAGATGAGTTATAGCTTTTCAATCACTTATGTCTATGTGTTTACAAACATTTAGAACTCTATTGTCTATTTTGGATGCTGTTAATAAAATATTGTCTCTATATATTTATCTTGTGCTAAGTAAAGAGAACTGGAAAACACAAACATTTTTCTCAACCACAAGTGCTGACCCTATATTAGGACACCCCCTTGAAATGACCCAGTTGTTTTTCTGCACATTTCTAAACCTTCAAAAAATACCACAAGATCTTTCCATTTTAGATGCATCAGCTGGAGGCAAAGGCAGCACCAAGAGGATTTGGAAAAGCAAAATTGTCTTTCAGGGACTGTTGGAGACATGCAACACTCTCTGGCATACACTGGAATGATGTGTATCTCTTGTTCAATACTACCAATTGTGCAGAAGGAAAAAAAGAAATCAAAAAGGGCTAGTGTCTGTATTTTTAAAAGTCTTTTAAAATTAGATTTTACTCAGTATAATAATAAAAATACAGGATAATACAGTGGTTGGTATTAAATAAATGAAAAAAGGTAACATAAAAACCCCCTACAGAATCATAATAAAATAATGTACATGGAGATGACTGTATGATTATAAGGATTTTAAAATAAGCAAAGCCCAAACCAACTAATCAGTCAGATATACCATCAGAACTGTGGCAACTACCCTGTTATCTAACGTTTTCACATTTTGAGATGGAAATAAGAAAATATATGCACTGTTACTAGCATGACTCTGATAGTATGAAATATCAAAACTGGAGACTCACTAGAAAACTTCAGTAGAGAACAATGGGCTGTAAATGTGCTGCTTAGCAATCAGAATGAACCACTTGGCTAAAACGGAAAAAGATTATACAAATCCTTTTTTTTTTTCCTAGCAAAGATAATGGATTTTCTTGTTTCCCTAAGGGATAGGAAGTCAATTTTCCCTACTGGAGATTGAAATGCAAACCTTATGAACCTCTAGGACTTAAAGGGAAAAGTAATTTTCCTTCTTTTTAATATGCTTTTTTTCCCCCACATCTTTTGTACAGTCCATGTTATTTAAATCTACCACATAAAGAATATAGAATAGAAGCTATGTTTTATTAGGAAAATAAATCATGGCAGGAAAGTATGATTGCACAGTATAATCAGCTGAATTTATGGAAGTTTTATAAAGTTAACTTGCAGAAGTGAAAGCAGATTGTTTAAGTTTGTCTCTATTTTCACTTTAGCACAAAAAACAACACTGAATGCTAATATTTAAGAAACTGTAGGCTAACACTGCAGGCTACAAAATAAACTTCATTTATACACTCAGGTTTTCTTCTACCACCTGGACTTTCACATAATTAAGCTTTAGAAGACTGCATAATTTCAGTCTCAAGGTTTATTTCTCTTGTAATCACACACCTATGGAAAAAAGTTCTTATTTTCTCTATTTTTTTGCTGTAGTATTTTAAATCATAGTTTTCCTCCTCAATAATATTAATGAAACTGGTATATTGATCACAGGGTATAAAGCACTAAGACCTAAGTCCTTTGATCTAGAATGCAACAATATTTTTTGAACTAGATTGCAATAATATTCTATGATTTGCTAAAGCATATTTGTAATCAGGTATGAATTAGACCTTAGTGAACTTTCATGGATTTGGTATTCTACAGATAAGCAGCTAGTGTGTTATTTAATTTTCCTGATCACAGAGGTCTGCAAAAGCAGGCTGATCCATTCACAAATTTGTGTGTCTGGTAACTGAACTTGCCTGTACTGAAGCAGTCTTTGCCCGAGGAATATATTTCAAAGGACAAATCTGAACTTGGCCTTCCCACTGAATGTTTTTGAGTCTTTGGCATACTCCAGAGCCTTTCAGGTTGAAGTATCCTGGACCATCATGACACCTTTTCTAAAGTAGACCTTCATCATGTTTTCCTTCTTGCAGGAATTCTTGCCTGCTGCTCAGCCCAATCCTGTGGATGTTATATTCGGTAATATACAGAAGATATCGCTTGGCACATACTGTTACCTCCCAGAACACTGCAGCAAATTTCAAGGAAAAGGAGTCAGCCTTGACTGAGGAGGAACTACAAAAAAACTTCAATAGAGAGCCATGAGACCTCTTTGCTCTAGGGCTTATCATTCCCTTTAAGTAGGAACTGATATCATTAGGATCTTGCCTAGACTTGACCTAGCTAAATGGAAGGCAGAACAGCTGACCTCTGCCTCACATTGTAAAATTTAAGGTTCAAGTATGTGTCATAGTCCGAGTAATGTTTTTCAGTCATACAGAGCAAAAGATATGAGCAGTAAATGCTGAAGTGTGAAATTATATCAGGCATATGTTATGTGCAAACTGACCATCTAAGTATAACTTGGAGCTGTTTTTCCAGGCTGCAAAGTGGTTGGCAGCTCAGAAGACTTGGGTCTACTAACAATTCTGGTATTGACTAGTAATGCTATTAAAAATTTACAAGGCACATTGAAAACTGAAAATGTGAATTATGCCTGCCTGTTCATTCATGTGTTTAGAGTGGCAAGGCAGGTAATGTTTCATGTTGCAGATTTCCCTAATAACAGAAGCTGAAGCCAGCATTCCAGTAACAAGGATAGAGCTGTGTTCTGGCAAGCGTCAACTGACAGCAAGAGATGCAGAGTCTTGCCCATGCAATCACTCTATGGCCAAAATGTGATTTTGCCATCCTTTGGACTTATGAGCAGGCTAACACAAAGACTATAACATAAACAAATACTGCAAAAATGATAAACCAGAGAATATCTCAACAGATGGGTATCCACAAGATTTTTTTCTCTACCTTTCAACTGCAGAGTTCTTATATTTCTGCTCAGAGGCTTGAAAAGAAAAGAGATTGTACCTAGGCAGAACACCTGGCAAGTGCACCCTAGAGGAAGTTATCAAAAGGTAGTATTGATGTAGACCCAAGATTTATCCTTTTGTTTCATTTCCCCTGGTATCTTCAATTTTTAGCTGTGAGGCCTGGTCTTGACATTCAGAACAGACAAATGAAGACAGAGCTGCAGCAGTAATGCTTCACCACTGCCCACATGAAAAGTCATGCTCCTTTAGGATTACATATTCTAACCCTGACTTGCTGACACAGGATATTAGTTTGATCTCAAAGCTGCAACATTGTGAAGGATGTGCCTGGTGATCTAGACACCTGGGTGAATCTGACAACTATAAGCAGATGGTTCTGTCACCCTTCTCAGGTACCATGAGACTGCCACTGTCTCACCAGCCTCGTGTTAAAGCCTCTTGTTCCCTTTTCCAAGCTAAGCATGCTCCCTTACTGCTTCCTAAGAAGAAAAGGGAGGAGGGGAAGAGGAGGGAACTGCAAAAAGAGAGAACTCCAGAGCTATTCAACAGAAGCAGAAGTTAAAAAGCCCACCTTTTTGTTTCATCAAGTGGTTTCTGTGAAGCACTTGGTCACATTCATCTCATTAAAAAAAGAACGGAAAAAGAACTGACATGTTAATTCTTTCTTATCTTAAGAAGAAGATGATTTTTGGTAGAGTCAAACTGTTTGGTAAAATGGTCAAGTCTGTCTCTACCCCAAAATGCTATTTTTCTTAAAATAGCATAGATAATATATACCTATGCATGCATACACATATACATATTCTTAGGTTTGAATTATTAGTTTTATATAATACCTGATGAAAAGATTTTATTGTTATTCTTCTGACTGTTTTTTCCCTCTTTTTGTGTGTTAAACTGGCTGAAATTTTATATTAGTGTAAATCTGTGCAGTTAGCGTTGAGATGAAGATCACTCTGTGGGGAATTTGCCCTGTACCAACCGTATTACTGTTTAAATTGTGCCAATGTTCCCTATAGCAATGGCTCTACAATGGACAGTCTTTACATGAAGCGTGAGCCGAAATGAAGACCTTTACTGCTGGTAAATATTACTGCAAACACATTCAAGCACTCTTGAGAACTCAGGAAATCTCTGCTTACTATTTGAACTAGTTTCTTTCACAATCCACTTGCCTGTGTTTGGATCCATACTACTCCCAGAGGACAATGTAGTGAATCAACAAATTCAGTTAATGCCAGCCTTTGTCAGTAGATTTCTTACTGGCCTGGGGAATTCATGTAGCAATAGTCCATGCTCATGCTATTTCAATTATATTTGGTACGCTCCAGTGATATTTCCAAAATAAAAGATGTAAGAAAAGATGCTTTGTCAAAAATGTCACTGAAGGTGGATACATACTTCCAGACAAATATCATGCAGCTTTTCTCATATTCATCAATGTAGCATACAGACATTGGAAAAGTCCTTCACCAGCCTTACACTTCTTTATTTGACTTTTGTTCCAAATACATACAAATGTCCCAAATACAAATAAGATTTATACACAGAGCTATGTAAGTTGTCTGTGAAAAGAGCACATTTTTTAACAGGCAGCTTCACACATGCCTCCCCTGTCCATTAAAATTTAAGATAATATCTCAGGAATCTAGCTGAGGAGTACAAAAGACATTATTTTGAGTACATCATTCTGATAATAAAGGGAAGTGAAGTTCCAGTTGGCAACAGGGAGCCTAGGAAAAAGTCAAATAAGAATCTCAAGTCTACTCCTACCAAAGTCATGAGGTTATAGCATGGTAGGAGACGGAAGGCTCCAACTCACATTAATCACCTCCAGGTCATCCATGTGCTTTAGCAGAGCTTCTAGGAGGATCTGTTCCATGATCTTCCCAGGCACAGAGGTGAGGCTGACAGGTTGGTAGTTCTCAGGGTCATTTTTTCTACCCTTTTTAAAAATGGGCACAATGTTGCCCTTCTTCCCATTATCTGGGACTTCTCCTGATTAACATGACTTCTTAAATATCACAGAGAGTGACTTGGCAGCCAGATTGGCCAATTTCCTCAGGACTCTGAGATGCATCTCATCAGGTCCCATAGGCTTACATATATTCAGGTTCCTCAGTTGGTCATGAACCAGATCCTCCTCTACAGTGGGAAAGGGTTTACCCACCTGATGACCATCTTGCTGTCCTATGATGCAGGAGGTATGAGGAGAGTGGTTATCAGTGAAGACTGTGGCAAAAAGTTAAGTACCTCAGCCTTCAGCCCGTCTGTTGATACGTGATCACCAGAGCCAACCATCAGTGGGGGTGCATACTCTTCCATTTTCCTCTTTTGACTGATGTACCTGGAGAAGCCCTTCTTGTTAGTTTTCACTTGCCTTGCCAAGTTCTGCTCCAGGTGCTCCTTGGCCTTCCTGACTTCATCTCTACACAACTGTACAGTGTCCCTATACACATCCCAGGTTCCCTGTCCCTGCTCGCATTCTCTTCTTCTTTTTCTTTAGCCAGCAGGTCTTGACCTAGCCATGCTCTATGGAAAGCATCCTAAATATTTTCCAAATGCTTTATCTCATTTCAGTAAATACTCCGCCTTATTAAACGCTTTGTTGAGCTGAGTTTTTATGATCCTACTCTATTTAGAGTTTCTCAATAAAAAGAAGACATAAGAGAAAGAGAAGGTAAGAAAATTAACAAACTTAAAAAAATGCCAAAGGCTCAAAGATAACCCAGTTTTCAAACAGCTCCGTAATTAACATGTCAACTATAGTCTTTGTGATGTGGAATTTGAAGTATTCTTTAAAGGTTAGAAATGTATTTTTTCCTTCAGAACTTACTATAAGAAATGGCACTGTCATCAATATAGGAGCTCTTGCAGAAAATTACAATGGAAACAAAAAATTTTGGAAGTCAGTTAACTAGTTTTATGACAATTTACATAGCGAACATATTTTCATAAAAATTTCTCAAGCTGAACAATTTAGCTCACAGTTATATTTGAAGTCTGGGACATGGGTCTGAAATAGAGAAGGCAAGTCATCATGTCACTTTTGTGTTTTCTGGAATTCTGAACATCTTTGATGTTCTCGAGATCAAAGTAACTAATTTTGTGTTAGATTTACTAAAATATTCAGAAAATATTAAATAATTTCTCCAAGTATAATGTATTTTCCAAAATGCAGTTATGACAGTTCTCTGAAATTGCAGTGTCTGCCGTGCATCAAGAAATATTAGAATGTTTTAGTCAGTGCTAGCTGCTAGTGTCTGGAGTGCACTGTGACTCAGATGCTGCAGTGTTTCACAGAATCACAGAATCACAGAATAACCAGGTTGGAAGAGACCCACTGGATCGTCGAGTCCAACCATTCCCACCAATCCCTAAATCATGCTCCTAAGTACCTCATCCACCCTCACCTTAAACACCTCCAGGGACGGCGACTCAAACACCTCCCTTGGCAGACCGTTCCAGTGCCTAACCACCCTCTCCTTGAAGAATTTTTTCCTAATCTCAAGCCTAAATCTCCCCTGGCGGAGCTTGAGGCCATGTCCTGTCCCCTGTCACTTGGGAGAAGAGGCCAGCTCCCTCCTCTCCACAACCTCCCTTCAGGTATTTGTAGAGAGTAATAAGGTCTCCCCTCAGCCTCCTCTTCTCCAGGCTAAACAACCCCAGCTCTCCCAGTCTCTCCTCATAAGATTTGTTCTCCAGCCCCTTCACCAGCTTTGTTGCTCTTCTCTGGACTCGCTCCAGAGCCACAACATCCCTCTTGTGGTGAGGGGCCCAGAACTAAACACAGTATTCGAGGTGCGGTCTCACCAGTGCCAAGTGCAGAGGGAGAATAACCTCCCTGGATCTGCTGGTCACACCGTTTCTGATACAAGCCAAGATGCCATTGGCCTTTTTGGCCACCTGGGCACACTGCTGGCTCATGTTCAGTCGGTTGTCAACCAACACCCCCAGGTCCTTCTCCTCCTGGCAGCTTTCCAGCCAAGTTTCTCCTAGTCTGTAGCTCTGCTTAGGGTTGTTGTGCCCCAAGTGCAGGACCTGGCATTTGGCCGTGTTAAACCTCATGCCGCTGGTCTCAGCCCAGCAGCCCAGCCAGTTCAGATCCCTTTGCAGAGCCTCCCTACCCTCCAGCAGATCGACACTTCCACTCAGCTTGGTGTCATCTGCAAACTTGCTAAGGGAGGACTCGATGCCTTCATCCAGGTCGTTGATAAAGACATTAAACAGGACTGGACCCAGGACTGAGCCCTGGGGAACCCCACTTGTAACTGGCCTCCAGCTGGATTTAACTCCATTTACCACCACCCTCTGGGCCTGGTCATTCAACCAGTTTTCCACCCAGGAGAGTGTGCGCCTGTCCAGGCCAGAGGCTGACAGTTTCCGAAGCAGAATGCTATGTATCAAAGGCTTTACTGAAGTCCAGGAAGATACATCCACAGCCTTTCCCTCATCCAAGAGTTTAGTCACTCGGTCATAGAAGGTGATCAGATTACTCTGACAAGACCTGCCTTTCATGAACCCGTGTTGACTGGGCCTGATCACCCACTTCTCTTGCAAGTGCTTCTTGATAGCACTCAAGATCACCTGTTCCATGACTTTCCCCAGTACTGAAGTCAGGCTGACAGGCCTGTAGTTCCCTGGATCCTCCCTGCGCCCCTTCTTATAGATGGGCACGACATCAGCCAGCCTCCAGTCCAGTGGTACCTCCCCAGTCATCCAGGACTGTTGGAAGATGATGGAAAGGGGTTTGGCCAGCACATCCGCCAGTTCCCTCAAAACTCTTGG
The DNA here is from genome assembly GCA_033459285.1 of Clamator glandarius. Lineage (NCBI taxonomy): Eukaryota > Metazoa > Chordata > Aves > Cuculiformes > Cuculidae > Clamator > Clamator glandarius. The sequence goes on along the minus strand of JAUNZM010000176.1, from coordinate 3,918,866 downwards.
GTGGACTCCATCCAACCCCATAGACTTGTAGGGGTCTAGCTGGGCAAGCAAGTCTCTAACCACCTCCTCTTGAACCTTGGGAATCTCATACTTCACTTCCAGCCCTTGGGGTTGTGCACAGAGGGAACAAGTTTGCTTGGTATTTGGTGTATATAAATTTTTGCCAAAATATGTGTCTTCTCTTGATGTGTGAAAAACACAGAGCTAGGTGACTACAGGGTAAATGTACAGAATGGATATGGGATCATACTGTCACATCAAATACACTAGGACTGTTTGATCATGCAATACACTTTCTGTAGTCTTGTGAAAAGGGAGAATAAAACACCATCATTTTCTCTTGGCAGGCTTTTGCAAACGGCAGAAGTAACACACACACAAGTGAACCTACAGAGACTAGAATATCTGAATTTAAATTTTTTTCTAGTCTGTAAAGGAATAAAGAAATACCTAGAGTGCAACAGGACCAGTTTTGTACATCCTATATAACCCACGAACAGCACCATGTTATTTCAGAATGTACTGGCATCTTATCCGTCATCTATCTTGAACAACTTTATCTTTGCAAACTTGATAAATATTTATGGGAGCAAAAATGGTTTTGATTTTTTCTTGAGAAAGGATGGTTACTTATGGCGCTGATCCTTCAAGGAATGAATCAGCTCTAATTACACTTAATTATATGATAAACTTGAATTACTAGTGATATTCAGCAATTCCATTATTACAATTACTAATATTTGTCTAACATTCAGGCACTTTAAGGGCTAAACTCAGGTGCTGGCTAAATTGTCAGCATTTAACAACAGTAAATATCTAACTATGAATGTTTATCTGTCTGAAGTTTGCTGTTATATAACAATGTAAAATATACATTTTAAAATAATTTGTGTATTCTCGTACACATCTTGCTCTTGTTTTCTCTCATGCAAGTGATAATGTATATCCAACTTTGTAATATTTTAGGGCTGGTTTTCTTACTTGATCAATTAAGTATGTTTATCTTTTCAGAGGCTGTGATGAGTTGACAAAGATCTTGAGTAGGCAACGCAATGCAATAAACACCATTTTACATTGTACTTTGGTGGAGATGGAAATGTATGGAACTAATAGAAATTTAATAGAAAGTGATCTAGAAAGTATCAAAAGGAAAATCTTAGTTAACAACTAATATCAGGTTAAATATACATTTAATCTGAGGATACATATTTTAGAGAAAAGAAGTCTGCTCCTATATGTCTAATGAAAAGTTTGAATGCATAAAGTAAATTGCACTTCCTCGTAAGTATAAATGCTAGTAGTATTGGATTATTTTAGACACTCCTAACTCAAGAATGCTAACACAGAAATGAAGAAGAAAGATAATCAGAATGACACAAAGGTGGGAGGGTAAGATATATGACTAAATGAGATCTGCATACGTTAACAGAAACAAAACAAAACAAAACCAAAAACAAATCAAGAGGACTTTGATATACATCCAGAATGTGATGACAAGATTACAGTTAAAGAGATGAAAGAGATTTTGCTATGAATCCTTGCAGGGACTGCAGCCTTGTTGTTATATCAAGCTGTAGTACATGAAAGTTGCTGCCTCATGGTCAACACAAAGATTATTTTAAGTCCAATAGCTCCATTGATTCTCCAATACTTTTCTTCTTGTGGTTAAATTCAGCTCTAAGTGCAGTTTTCTGATTGAAATTGAAGAAGTGAATCCATGTTATGTTTATTTTTTATTAAATGGACTGCATAATTCTACAAAGTATATAAGTCTGATAGTATTCTGATTTTAGGCATTATCCATAGCAACATAGATATATATTTGACATATGAGCCCCTAATACAGTGATTATGATAGATTAACGTCATGGTGTAATCATCTGCTGCCACACATGTGTAGTAACTACCTGTCTAAATATTAGACTGAGAAGGAACCAAACCTACTGAATGAATTCTGTGGTGGGGGTGGCCATTAAAGGCGGTGGCGCACTTCCCTGAGTGGGGAAGCTCTGGTGATAGCTACTCTGCTTACCAGGCAACGGGGAATGAACTCTGTTCCCTCTAAGAGGGCTGAAGGCTCAGCAGCTCAGCTGAAGTGCATTTACACCAATGCACGCAGCATGGGGAATAAGAAGGAAGAGCTGGAAGCTGTCGTAGGGCAAGGAGCCTATGATGTCATTGCCATCATGGAAACGTGGTGGGATGACTCATATAACTGGAGTACAGATATGGTGGGGTACAAACTCTTCAGGAGGGATAGGAAGGGAAGGAGAGGAGGTGGGGTAGCCCTCTTTGTAAGGGAGGACTTGGACACTGTTGAAATGGATTGTGGCGATGAGGAGATTGAGTGCCTGTGGGTTAAAATCAGAAGAGCCCATAAGAAGGTAGATTTTGTGAGGGGAGTCTGTTACAGGCCACCCAGCCAAGGAGAAGCAGCTGATGAGCTCTTCTATAAACAGGCGGGGTTAATCTCTAGACCAATGCCTCTCATTCTCGTGGGAGACTTCAGTCTTCCTGATATCTGCTGGAAGTACAATAGAGCAGAAAAGCAGCAGTCTAGGAGGTTCCTGGAGTGTGTGGAAGACAATTTCCTTGCACAGCTGGTGAATGAACCAACAAGGGAAGGTGCCCTCCTGGACCTGCTGTTTGTGAACAGAGAAGGCCTTGTGGGGGATGTGGCAGTAGGAGGACGCTTAGGACTAAGCGATCATGAGATGACAGGGTTTTCTGTTCTAGGTGAAGTGAAGAGGGTGGTTAGCAGGACAGTAGCATTAAATTTCCAGAGGGCAGACTTTGAACTCTTCAGAAGGCTGGTTGGCAAAGTCTCATGGGAGACAGTGCTTAAGGGCAAGGGAGCCCATGAGGGCTGGGAGCTCTTCAGAAAGGACATCCTAGCGGCTCAGGAGAAAGCCATCCTCATGTTCCGAAAAAAAAGCCGGCAGGGGAAAAAAACAGCTTGGTTGAACAGTGAGATCCTGAGTAATATCAAGAAGAAGAGGAATGTTTATGGGCTCTGGAAGAGGCGACAGACCTCTTGGGTGGACTACAAGAGGGAAGTGAGATTGTGTAGAGAAAAAATCAGACAGGCTAAGGCTCAACTAGAAATCAGATTGGCAAAGTCAGTGAAAGATAACAAAAAATCTTTCTATAAATATATAAATAATAAAAGAAGGACTAGGGAGACCATACAGTCCCTATTGGATGCAGAAGGAACAACAGTGACAGGAGATGAGGAAAAGGCTGAGGTACTTAACGCCTTCTTTCCCTCAGTCTTTAATTGTAAAGAAAGTTGTTCCCTCTGTGTACAAACCCAGGAGCTAGAGGAGCAACATGAGGCTCCCATGGTCCAAGAGGAGGTGGTCAGAGCCTTGATAGCCCGACTAGACACCCACAAGTCTATGGGGCTGGGTGGGATTCACCCAAGGGTATTGAAGGAGCTGGCAGATGTGCTGGCCAAACCCCTTTCCATCATCTTCCAACAGTCCTGGAAGACCGAGGAAGTTCCACTGGACTGGAGACTGGCTGATGTTGTGCCCATCTACAAGAAGGGTCGCAGGGAGGATCCAGGGAACTACAGACCTGTCAGCCTGACCTCAGTGCCAGGGAAAGTCATGGAACAGGTGATCTTGAGTGCGATCATGAAGCACATGCAAGAGAACCGGGTGATCAGGCCCAGCCAACATGGGTTCACAAAAGGCAGGTCTTGCCAAACTAACCTGATCGTCTTCTATGACAAAGTGACTCGACTACTGGATGAGGGAAAGGCTGTGGATGTATCTTTCTGGACCTCAGTAAAGCCTTTGGCTTGGTTTATCACAGCATTCTGCTTCGGAAACTGTCAGCCTCTGGCCTGGACAGGCGCACACTCTCCTGGGTGGAAAACTGGTTGGATGGCCGGACCCAGAGAGTGGTGGGAAATGGAGTTAAATCCAGCTGGAGGCCAGTGACAAGTGGGGTTCCCCAGGGCTCAGTGCTGGGTCCAGCCCTGTTTAGTGTCTTTATCAACGACCTGGATGAAGGCATCGAGTCCTCCCTTAGCAAGTGTGCAGATGACACTAAGCTAAGTGGAAGTGTGGATCGGCTGGAGGGTAGGGAGGCTCTGCAAAGGGATATGAACAGGCTGGACCGCAGAGCAGAGTCCAACGGCATGAGGTTTAACAAGGCCAAATGCCGGGTCCTGCACTTGGGGCACAACCCTGTGCAGTGCTACAGACTAGGAGAAATCTGTCTAGAAAGCTGCCTGGAGGAGAAGGACCTAGGGGTGTTGGTTGACAGCTGACTGAACATGAGCCAGCAGTGTGCCCAGGTGGCCAAAAAGGCCAATGGCATCTTGGCTTGTATCAGAAACGGCGTGACCAGCAGGTCCAGGGAGGTTATTCTCCCTCTGCACTTGGCACTGGTGAGACCGCACCTAGAATACTGTGTTTAGTTCTGGGCCCCTCACCACAAGAAGGATGTTGAGGCTCTGGAGTGTTTCCAGAGAAGAGCAACGAAGCTGGTGAAGGGGCTGGAGAACAGGCCTTATAAACAGTTGCTGAGGGAGCTGGGGTTGTTTAGCCTGGAGAAGAGGAGGCTGAGAGGAGACCTCTTTGCTCTCTATAACTAAGTGAGGGGAGATTGTAGAGAGGAGGATGCTGGCCTCTTCTCCCAAGTGACAGGGGACAGGATGAGAGGGAATGGCCACAAGCTCCCCCAGGGGAGATTTAGGCTGGATATTAGGAAAAAATTTTCATGGAAAGGGTCGTTGGGCACTGGAATAGGCTGCCCAGGGAGGTGGTTGATTCACCTTCCCTGGAGGTGTTTAAGGCACAGGTGGACTAGGTGCTAAGGGGCATGATTTAGTGTTTGATAGGAATGGTTGGACTTGATGATCCGGTGGGTCTCTTCCGACCTGGTTATTCTATGATTCTACTAGTATTTCTTATTATGTTTTTATTGTTAAGCCTTCATTTAATCTTTGCTAGAAAATAGTGATGGTTACATTTGTAAACCTGCTTCTCTTTTGTGTAATCTCATTTAACTTGTGCAATTTTTGGATGCCCACTTTTTTTTTTAGTTTTGAAATTGAACTTCTAATTATCAGTTAGCTTTCTTTTCCGAATGTAAATCTGTGCTTATCACGTGTTTCTTAAATTAGCTGATATTTTATGCTCCCTCATGTTTCTTTTGTTTGCCTACATATTTTAAAGTCTCAAGTGGATAAAACAGAGTGGCAAAACAATTTTTTGAAAAGTCTGTAAACATAATCCTCTCTGTCTTGACTATCCAAATGAGAAGACAATCTGGAACAGAATCCAAATATTTTTAGATTTTCCTTGGTGTGTAGTACCAGCTTTAGATGTAAGGAAGTGAAAATCTTCATGCTGTGCAGACTAGTAATGCCAAACAGTTTAATCAACCATTAGATCTGTCAACAAATGATGTGCTTTTTTAATTTTTAATAATCATTAGTGGAGAAAATGAAACACCTGTTTTACTCTTCAACAGGATCAGATGCAGTGGTGATCATACTTAACCACAAATTATTAGTATATTAAGAATTTATTGAAAGCAGAAAGACCTTTTTGTTGCCATAAAGGGACACACCGAGGGGAAATATGCTCGAGCAGATATGAGTGGCATCCTCACTATTATGTTCTACTGGAACACCTTCCATAATTTAGCCTGGTGATTCATTCAGTGGCATGCTTAAATGTAATTCTTAAAAGTTGTCTCCTTTCCTGCTTCCTGGTGAAGCAAGGATGTGAGATTAGTCACAAAAACATGAACTTCTTAGCTGCTGTGAACAAAAAAAGATGTGATTCACTCAGATGTGTGAATGTCCTTTTTCTTTATGTTTCTGTTTCTGGAAAGGAAAATTCATTCCTGACAACAACTGGAGACACAAAAAGCTTACTTTATCAGCATATGGATAGAATTGCAAAAGCAGAAGCAGGAAACTTCTATACTGATTGCATAAATTTGGCCTATCATCTGGATAAGAACTTGAAATCCTCACACTACCATTTTTTTTTTTCTTCCATGTTTCTCTTCTGGGTGTTTTAATTGCCTTAGGAAACTATTAAATACTGTTAAAGTACTTTTAAAGAACTGTCAGAGATTCTCGCCTTGTTGTTTTTTGCTTTACTCTCTGACATCTTTTTCTCCTCTCTCCAAAACTTCGGTCTCTTTTTTATTATCCCTTGGCACCTAAGTGACTTTGACTGTCCTCCTTTCCTATCTCAAGTTAACTGAGTGGAAAGTAAGTTTTGCCCCAAGGAAGAAGACTGTATTTACATACACCTTACAGGAGTGGAGTGACAGTTGCTTAAATAACCTACCCAAAGATCTTCTTTTTTGTTCTAAGACTAGAGCGATACAGGAGATAGAAGGGAGAATACTGTGGATGGATTCCTTATTTCAGGGGCCTGGGAGCTAGGGATGCCAAACAATTGTTGTTATAGCTCCTGTAGGAGTTAATCTACTGAAAGGATCAGCAGGGTACTGGATGGGTAGACAGATCTGGAAGACGTTCTCCAAATACCAGAGAGACAGAATTCATCAACAAGGTTGCCCTTCATCACTAAACTTTTCTTGAGCATTTGAGAGCAGTCATTGTCCCCTTGCTTCTTTTACATGTGATTGCAACCCCGTTTCAAATCTTCCATCTCCTTGTGGACAGGCACACTCACTGGAAAAATTCATAATTTGAAATTCATGTAGTGAATTCATTTAGCAATATCCCCTGTGAGTCTTTTCTAAGGAGCAGAATTTACCTTTTAACCTTCAAATCTTTCATAGATTGGATGACAAGAACTCATCCATAATATAACAAGTCAATTTCTCCAGCCTGAAACTGTTTTAGATTCTTCCTAAAATATCTGTTCCTTTCTAGATATAGAGATATATAAAATATGAGCAGACACCACACACTCAAACTAAAATCAAATAATAAAAATGAAAGATTGTAAGCACCTGAAGCAACAGCCAAATCCTAAAATTAAAGAAATAAAATTACTCCTACAGCTACAACTGAACTTCATCCATCCACTCATCCCCAACCCCCACAAGGTGGTGAAAGGAAGTGTTTTACTCACTATAGAGAATCAAATTTTCAGGAGACAAATGTGGATCTGTGTAATAAAAGGACATTTTCAGGTGAGTTGGTGTAATAAGTGAGAAACAATCTATTGCAAGATAAGTTTGTTAAGGTATCTTATCCTAAGAAACTAATTTTTTTTCCTAACACTGCCATAGTATTCCTTTACATTGCTGAGCAAGCTACTTGAAATAGTTGTTTTTATCACAGGAAAAGATTTCTCATTTCTAAATGCCTGACTTGAATTTCATAAACTCCCAAGTGAAGCCAGTGGGAGTGTGCTTTGAATGTGTAAAGTGTTATAAAAAGGAAGAGTACATTGGGAGTTCATGTGCAAAGTGCCTCAGACAAGTCTCCAGGAACAAGCATATGTTTTTATCTTAAATTATCTGTCCCCATCTGTAACAGTGGGATAATAAATAATATCCCTTCATCTCACAGGAGTGTTGTGAATATTCTTAATAAATGTAAAACACTTAAACACAGTGCAATGATGAGTGCTATATAAAACCCGGAAGTAAATTAATAATTCTGAGTTCATAGAGAAATTGAAAATTGTGCAGTGAATATAGAATAGAACAACACACTGCAGAAGGCCAAAACAAAATATCAAACAGCTGTTTGCTAACTAAACATCATTCTGCCAGTGCACAGAATTGAACACAGGGAAACAGACTGTTGCAATCACATAATTAAGACTGAATCAAGATACATATGTACTATGTACCTGAATTAAGATTACATAGGAGATTAAATTTGCATTTTGTAACTTCTAAGTGCTTAATGATACAGTATTAACAAGTTGTGTGGTATTTCCTAGACTTTTCTTAACACTGACATTAAGAAAACAATTTTCATTTGGTAATATTGTGTTGATACTTAACAGCTTATTAGCAGTGCTATAATCTTTTTCTCCATGCAGAATGTTTTTACTAATAAGTAACCTAATAAATGGCCTAATAAGGTACCAGTAAACAGAAGTTGTTGGCTTTCATGGAGACTGGAATAAAAGCAGGGCCAAAAGCAATATTTTGCTGGTAGATTTCACAGAATTTGATCAGAAGAGCAGGATCTGGAGTAGAACAGATTATGTGTCCATGCTCTGCTGGACATAAATACTTCTCCCCTGTAATTTCAAGTACAATTCCATTTTGTCTGAAGGGCTAGACAAGGATGCCGGGTGGCCATAGGTGGCAGGAACATGCCCTTCACTTCTTGGTGGAGTGCAGTCTCTTTTGCTTTGAACAACCAAGAAGGGCTTGGACCAAAACAGGGCCCAGGGTCAAGGTCTCAGGGACAGCCATGGGCCAGATCAGGAGAAACCTAAGAAAGCCTTACCCAACCAATCCTTATCTCACTCCAGTAGCTGTTGAAGAATAACCAGGACTGGACAACTAGGAAGAGTAGAACAAAAGGGCTTATTAAAGTGATCCTTCTTATTTTCTATATTTCTGGAAGTCAGCTCTTCAGGGGTTTCCTGAGCTAGAGAAAGCTTGTATTACAAATATTGCTACATAAAGTCCCTGTGAAACACTCCTACCCTTCCTTGTCCTTCAAACCTGTACTCACATACAAAACTACTTATAATTTCTCTTCTTTCCTTTCTGGTACTATGTTCTTTAGCCACCCAACTTGTCCTTAGCAACAGAGGAAAGATCCTCTGATCCCTGAGATCGGCATCCTGAAACCACGGTAAATATAGCACTGGGCCATAATAACATTAAAAATAATAAATACCAAACTCTAAGTTGAAGCAGTCCCAAGATCGAGAGGAAAAATTTGGTTTCTACCTTCAAGAGTCCTCTTATAATGCTCTTTCCACAAAAGTTTTCAAAAAAATTACTAACCCAGGCAGAATAATAACTAATTCCTTCTGATTTCCCTTAGTGTTCTCTGAAATGACTGAATCATTTTCACAAAACTTTTACTAAAACTCAACCTGTTAAACATGTGACCCCACCATTAAAATTTTGTAGGCTTTTTGTAGGCTGTTTTTCAGCCTTTCAGGCATGGTCACGGTCACTAGGAATAACAAATATTCAGGTGAAAGATCCACTTGGACAAAGCAAAGTTCTTAGGAGAACTACCCGCTGAATGTTCCAGCATGCTTTGAATATTTTCATAATTTGAATGCTAATGCATATGCATATCTTCTGTATGGCAAGATGGTTCTTACCTGGCCCAAAATGCATAATAAATGCATGAAGTTCTTCTAACTTTCAAGGTCCACTTAAAATATATGATAAATTAAATGTGAGATGAGACGTTTGAGGATGTTCAGTAAAACTTAAAAAATACATATTACTCAGACTTAATTAAAATAATTAACCTTTAAATAATGTCAAGAAACTGACCAAGATTTATCCTGTCTTGTAGTGAATATATATTCTTCTACAAAAGGCACTTGAATTTCTAAGAAAGCATTGAGAAGAGGACATAATGATCCTGCAAGATTTACTTCTGTTCAGCTGAAAAACCATCTAACATAAATCAGGTGTCAACCTTGCCTCTTAGGAATGTCACTGTTAAAGATGTACAAACTTTCAGAAAAAGGCCATTTGAAAGGAAAAGCTACAACCTGCATGTCTTCTCTAGAGACTTCAGTAGTAATTTAGTGTCCTAAATAATCAAGGGTGATACAGAATAGGAATGACTAAATCAAAGTTCTTTTGACTTTGAGCAGAATAATAGTTCAAAGTTTGAGCTGTATAACTAGGAATTGTCCGAACCTTGCAAGTCAAGTTATCATCTTCTTATTAGGAAATGCTTTATTGAAATAACCCAATAATCTCGATAACTTAAGTAAAATAATGAATACTAAGCAAATGGAAGTGACCAGCATTTTACCTCCAAGTTTACAGAAAGAAATGGAAAATAGCAAAAATAACATAACAGTACAAAGCACTGCTGTTGAACTTATCTAATATTAAAAAACTGCCAAGGACATGATAACCAACCCAGATTTGCATAGACTATTTTAACACACAGGTACATTTTGTACATACAATTTTAACTAAGAGTCCTAATACTTTTTTAACAGATTTTTAATAGATTTTTAACTGTGCTTTATTTTTTCTCTCATTTATTTAACATTACGCTTTCTGTGTTTCCCTAGGAGTCTTCTTTGGTGCTTCACCACCTTATTGTTTTCATGTAGTCTTTTCATAGTTTTTGCATGGTACAGTGTTTTAGGTTATATGATAAAGCTCACTGCTCTGAGTATGAGAGTATGTATGTGTCTCTAGGGCTGAGAGCAGCAGAGCGTTATCTATGGGACCAGGAGAATCCCCACCAGTCTAGATGGGTGTTTATGCGAGTGCGCACAACAGCCTCTACTAGCAAGTGGGATGGGATTTTGTTTGTCACACTACAAACACAGCTGGGGATACTGAGATCCAGGAGCCAGGAACTGGACAGACTATGTAGGGCCAGCTGCTGGCAAGATCCACCATTTACCTATATCTATGCCTATGCCTACACCTATACCTATGCCCAAGGCCTAATGTGTAAACAAAGCAAAACAAAACAAAAAGACAGACTGTAACTCCCTTTATTTAAAAAATTAAGGAAATCAGCTAAGATCACTGTCAAAATAGTTTCCTTCTGAGTTGACACACAGCTGCATATGATGCTGCCAATATTCAAAGCAATTCCGCAGATCATTTTCTGAAAAGCTGTTGAGTATCCCCATTGATTTTGCTTTCACATCTTCTGCCAATAAAAAAATGAGTTCCTTTGGGATCTCTTTACCATGTCTCAATCAACAATTGAAGTTTCTATTGTGTATTTCTTCAGTTTCACAAACAGCTTGATGTTAGCTCACTGTTCAGTCTTGCATACCACATTTTCTGATCAAGGGTAGGAAAACATCTATATTTGAACACATATCCACTCATGCTGGGAGAAGTGATTGAGTTGAACTTTGTCTCACTGTAACAGGTTAGAATATGTTCTACAACCATATTTTAGTCTCTCCCCTCCTATTCTTGGTTTCCAACCTACAGGTTTAGTTTCTTTTTCTTGTGTGCTCACTAGAGGACTTCTACTCTGTCTAGTCAGAGAGGGGAGCAGGATGAGACTGTTGGTGCTGTCCATGTTTGTATGAGTGCTTTAAGTGTCTGCCAGCTGCTTATGTGTCTGGCCATTGATATATATGTGGTGTAATACATGTTCTCTGTGTGCATATGCTTGCTGGGAATACGTCTTCAGCCCCACTGATGGCTGGATCTGGGAACAGGGATCTATAGCAGCCTCATGTCTCTCAGACTGTTGGATCTGACATGATAAATTTTCCTCTAAGAATATGGACTATGTGCCAGTTTTACCCTTGGGGCAAAAAAGATATAGCACATATGTAGTATACGCATGTACTCTGTGTGTGTGTGCCTGCTGGGAATACATCTTCAGCATCACTGCTCATTGGATCTGGGACACAAAGTGGCAACGCCCTTACAATTTTCATGCTGCTGGATAAGGCATGACATATATTCCTCTAACAGAATGATTCATCTCTTCATTCAAATACAATTTAAAACAAGCCACTTATGGTGGTGTCTGATACTTCACTAGCAGGTATCTTCTATTTTTCCATCCCTAACCACAGTTATATTGTATTAAATTATAAAGCAAATATAGGAACTAGATGTTGGAAATGCATTTTGACTATTACAAGTCCAACAAGCACCCAGAAAAGATGCACACTTTATTCCAGCAGGCATTTGTCTTATTGATCTTATCCTCCATGGCACAAATTAGCTAACAATGCTGAAAATAACTGCAGCAGTTAGAAAACAGTGTTTTGCAGAACAAACCCTTCTGAGGAGAGCTTTTCTGTTTGAGTGAAGAAAATACTCTGTAGGATATTTGGAAAAAACATTCACATTCTTTATACTCCAATGCTACTGCAGAAGTATTGATTAAAATGCTACGTTCAGCAATACAGGGGGCATATTTTTGGTTGGGCTACATGTGATCCTGGTCTATCTTGTATTTGGTCAACTTAATTGTAAATAAAGAATGTAAATATTGCAATATTTGCATTAGTAAACTACCAGTTTCCTTGCATGAGCAGCATTACACGTCTCCTCAATACTTTTTAAGTCACACTAGCTAGTGAAGAACAAGCAACAGATTATTCCACATCCTTAAGACTGGATATTCAAACAATTAAATTTTCTCCTATATAGCTGAATCAAATGTTGACTTTTTGTTTGTTTTGTGAAAAAAGCCATTTTAAAACACCTATCATGGAGTGAGGAAAATACATTTCTCAAAAGACTTCTGAGATCTGAGTTTACAAAATAAACTAAAAGTTGTTTAATAGTATTCAGAATGCTTTATAAAAACTACAGACTTGTACAGAATATTAATTTTTTGATGATGGATGGGATGAAAGGACTTTCCTGGGTCATGGGACAACACGATGGTGACCAAGGAGTTAGATTCCCTCCCACTCTAGAGGAGGATCAGGTTCATGAACACCCGCAGAATCAGAATGTATATAAATTTATGGGACTCGATGAGATGCGTCTCAGAGTCCTGAGGAAATTGACCAATCTGGTTGCCAAGCCACTCTCTGTGATATTTAAGAAGTCATGTTAATCAGCAGAAGTCCCTGATGATAGGAAGAAGGGCAACATTGTGCCCATTTTTAAAAAGGACAGAAAAAATGACCCTGAGAACTACTGACCTGTCAGCCTCACCTTTGTGCCTGGGAAGATCATGGAACAGATCCTCCTAGAAGCTCTGCTAAAGCACATGGAATACCTGGAGATGATTAATGGCAGCCAGCACGGCTTCATGAGGGGCAAGTCCTGTATGACCAGCTTAGTGGCTTTTTTATGATGGGGTAACCACAGCAGTGGACGTAGGAAAACCAATGGATGTGATCTATTATGACTTCTGTAAAGCCTTTGACATGGACCTCCACAACAACCTTCTCTCTAAATTGGAGAGATATGGATTTCATGGGTGGACAGTATAGTGGATAAGTAACTGGTTGGATGGTCGTATTCAGAGAGTAGTCATCAATGGCTCCAAGTCCAGATGGAGATCTGTGACAAGTGGTGTCCCTCAGGGGTCTGTACTGGGACCAGTGCTGTTTAATATTTTCATCAATGATATCAACAGCAAGATTGAGTGCTCCCTCAGCAAGTTTTCAGATGACACCAAGCTGAGTGGTGTAGTTGTCACACCAGAAGGATGAGATGTCATCCAGAGGGACCTGGACAGGTTGAAGAAGTGGGGCTCTGAGAACCTCGTGAGGTTCAACAGGGCCAGGTGCAAAATTTTTTCCTTATCTCAAGCCTAAATCTCCCCTGGTGGAGCTTGAGGCCATTGCCTCTCGTCCTGTCCCCTGTCACTTGGGAGAAGAGGTCAACACCCTCCTCTCCACAACCTCCCTTCAGGTAGTTGTAGAGAGTAGTAAGGTCTCCCCTAGATATGAAGGTATCCCCTACATATCCTCAACATATGAAGGATATGGGGCTGTTGGAATGGGTCTAGATGAGGGCTAGGGAGTTGATCAGAGGGCTGGAGCACCTTCCATGTGAGGACAGGCTGAAAGAGTTGCTCTTGTTCAGCCTGGAGAAGACAAGGTTCTGAGAAAATCTTATAGCTACCTCCCAGTACTTCAAGGGAGCCTGCAAGAAAGATGAGGAAGGACTTTGTACAAAGTCTTGTAGTGACAGGACTAGGGGCAATGGGTACAAAATGGAGAGGGGCAGATTTTGAACAGACATAAAGAAGAAATTCTTTGCTATGAGAATGGTGAGACACTGGAACATTTTTCCTATGGAAGTTGGGGTTGGAGCTAGATGATTTTTAAGGTCCCTTCGAACCCTTATATTCTATGATTTTATGATTGTATGATTCCTTGACATCTCAAATTAAACATAAATGTCAGAATTATAAAAATTCAATTTGCCTTGGATAATTTGAAAAATTGAGTGTTGTAAATAGTACAATAATTTTTTTTCCAGTAGTAACTAGTGATATTAGAAAATATGAAAAGAATGCTTTGTATGTAAATATCTAAAAAAAATAATTATATAAGCTTTTCTGAATTATAATTCCAGTCACTCATAATTAGTTGCTTGGTAAACCACTCAACTATAATCTATCCAACCATGCTTTCTGTAATATTAAGAGGTGGTGGTGGCAGTACTTAGCTGGGCCCACCAAAAAATGATAACTCACAACGGCGGTACTACCATTGTGGAAATGGAGATAACTGGATTAGTTGGAGGAAGGAAGTAGACAGGCCTCCCGAGGTGACAAGGTAACTAACTTTCTCCTTCTTAAGGAGAGATTATAGGTAAGAGAACTCTCTAGTAATTTTTATTTAGATCAGGAAAAGGAAGCACTAAGTATATCCCACCAAAGGCAGTAATTAACAAAAAGATCAGAAGTGGAAGTCAGACCCTTCTTCTGATCAGCACTTATGTAGCTGAAGCAGAGCAAGAGTCAGAAAGCATGACTTCCTTCGGCTGGTTGAAGGGGGAAGAGAGAGATATTAGTTTCCTTTTTCTAGAGAACAAAGAAATCAACCATCTAGTTAATAGATCTATAAGGTTGCCTTCATGGAGAACAACTTGATATTAAAAGAAATAGCATGTGATAATGGAGTGAATGGTACAGTTACCTGAGACATTACATTGTGCAGAAAAGTGGTTTTCTTCATAATATATTTTAAATGTTTGGGGTTTTTTCCCTACCATTTGACTGCACCTTATTTCAGATCTTGCAATCTGAGAGTCAAAAATCCTAGTTGAAAGATTGCATTAAAGCACAGTATGATATTATCCTTTAGAATTCACTCATATTTTTAGTCAGGTGAATTTATTCTGCAAGAAGATGTCTGAGAAATAAACTTGCATTATTACTTATCTTCTAGTAAACAACAACAACAAAGCACAAAATTATTTCTGAGAAGACCTATATTCTCAATAGAGGTTCTGAACTATTTTCCAAACAATCTCAGGCATGCTCTGACCCCAGCAGAGTTGGTTCAACATTCAAGAATAGTGTTTGATATTTTGTCTGAACTGAGAGATCTGTCAAGGCTCCTGCAAAAAAAGAATATAACCTTGCCAGGGGCTCCGTGATTAATGTCCAGAAAGATTTGTGTGGTTTGTATCAATGGCTGACAAACCTTTGATGTTACATTGAAAAAAGTAAGCAGAGAACACATCCTTTAGAAATATTTCACTCTGTCAGGACACATATATTATAATCGGTGTTGGATAGCTTTCGAGGAGTCTGGCAAGCAATATGTAAAACCAGTACATAAATACAAGGGTAACTTTAATTGCAGAAATCAATATATTATATTCTGTGTATCTATGATTCTCCACACGTTTATGAATAAGAATATGAGATGAAAAAATTTCCCAAATATTGAAGAATCTTGTTCTAGATCAGATCAACACTATAACTGTAATTGCTGAAATAAAGTTTGTTTACTAGAGTGTCAATATTCATAATCTCATATTCTGGTATACTACATGAGATACTAAGTGAAATCTCACAGTTACATTTTTATTAGTGAGAGGTTGTTACAATCTAGACATAGAATTGTTTTGAATTGTTCTAGAGAGCAGAAATAGAGGTGATCATTATTTGGGAGTAATGATTTTGAAAAAAGGCACTAAGCCGTAAAAAAGTAATAAAAACTATCAAGAAAATTGAGACCTGAACAATTTGTTTCTAAATTCACAAAAAAACATGTATCATGACCTCCAAGAATTATGTTTTTAAGGTACATTTTAATAATACAGATTTTATATGCTTTAAAAGGGAAACAAGTCTATTGCATGACTAAAGGTGAGAAGTTTTTGTTGTATGAGTCTGTGTTATATGGGTTTGATCTGACGATTCACGAAAGGATGGCTACAAGGTGCTAGAATGGCTGTTTAGACTACTTCCAAAAGCAGTTGTGGGCATGGTCAAGAAATGCTTTAGGAAACAGAACTGGCACAAAGGATTTCATTATTTTCAGATACAAGCAGGGCCAGGCAGGTAGAACCAAGCTCAGCATGCAGCATATCTGGTAGAGGGAAATACTACAGAAAAAAAAAAACCAAACCAAAAACGTATTGTATTCTTTTACTCCTTTTGAAACAAGAGGTAAACAAAGAGGAAAAATTCCTGCTATGCTTTCAAGGGCAAGAAGCCATGTTAATTTCTTGCTGGTTATAAACTGGGATTTATAAAATGTGAGGACTGCTTCACTAAATCATCTCACCATTATCCCAAATCCCTGCAGAAGCTATTAGGTGAAGAAGCACCAGTCTTCTCAGTCCCAGAGACTCTCGGGGAAAATGTGCTGAGTGAAGCATTACACTGAATGAGGTGGTGAAGAATAATTCCCAATTCATACACCAGTTGAATACTTGCCTATGTAAAATGAACTGTGGAATACAATATTTGTTCAACTCAGATTTTATACTAGTGCTACTGTTGGAATGAATATCCAAAAAAATCCAGTTAAAAACTGATAGCATTAACTTGAACAGTAGCAGTTAAACTGTATTAAAAACACTTAAATAAGTAGATAGACACATTTATATACTGCAAGGCTCAACTTAGCAATCCTTTCAAAGACTGACTTCAGAAAAAAAGGGTGAAGCTGATTTATACCTGATCTTTTTTTCTGAGATATTTTGGCCAGCATTTTAGGATAGCAGCTACCAGTGGATGTTCTCAAAATTATCAACATCCATTTTCAGAGTTCTGCACTGAGGATCTCAGGAGGAATTATATGAAGTCAGAATCACATTCTAAGGAAATAATATCCTTTCAGGCAAATTACAAGTAAGCCATTTGACAGGTACATTATAAGCTTTTTTGTACTTCAGATTTATTAAAATCTTTTAACTCATACTGTGAAAATTATATGAGAAAAATAAAGAAAAAATAAGTCTAGTAGAATTCTATTACTAATCTAACAAACAAGTGATTCCGTTTTTAGAAACAGATGTTGATCTGAGCATTTTGGCCTCCAGTAAAGGAGCTACGAGATAAAGATAAATGTATATCGTGATTTCTGGGTAATGAAAAGTGATTAGGGGGAAAAAAAGGAATTGAAGTAGCAGGGCACTGACAATTATGGGTATATTACATGATAGTCTTTCAAAACCCTAGGAAAATTAATGCCTTTGTCTTTTCCTGTGATCTGTTACTGCTTTGTCACTTACGGTACGTGAGCATGTTTAGGTTTCTTTTGAAAATGTCCTGGTATACTATTTATAACAGTTCAAGTTTAACCTAAGGAAACAAAAGTCAGTGTCTTCACACTGTTTAAAGTCTGTTTCATATAGGTTATCTGGACTATCACATACGGTGATATTGATCTTGTGTTGCAATTTATATTGGAGGATGTGTGTAATGCTACAATATCCTTTCTTACTCCCCTTCTCCCTTGTCTGATGAATGATCACCAGTGATTATCAGTAAGGTTTCAGAAAACTTCCCTTCTCTCTCATTACCTCATATAACATTAATTTCATAAATTCATTTTTTATGAAGAATCAAATACCTATTATTACAGATATTACAAATACCTATTATTACAGAAAAGACCAAAGCATAAACATCAATACCTCATGTAACATGGTGGTATCTTTATTTTCAGTGCCTATGCAATTCTGTCAGAGGTGTGAGTGTTCAAAAATGCCAAGGCTTAACTGGAGAAAATAATTTCCTAGTTATCTCAGTTAATTTATATGTTTATTATATTATAAGGCAGTTGCATTTTTTAACACACACATGCCTGTATATATGTGTGTGTGTGTGTGTGTGTGTATATATAGACATGAGTAAACTGACATGGGTAAACCAACAGGTGTAATCTATTTAAATGTCTATAAAGCCTTTGACATGGACCCTCACAACACCTTTCTCTCTAAATTGGAGATGTATATATTTCATAGGTGGACTATTCTGTGGATAGAAAACTGGCTGGATGGTTGTATTCAAAGAGTAGTCATCAATGGTTCCAAGTCCAGATAGAGATCTGTGAAAAGTGGTGTCCCTCAGGGGTCCATACTGGGACCAGTGTTGTTAAATATTTTCATCAATGATATTGACAGCTAGACTGAGTGCACCCTCAGCAAGTTTGCAGATGACACCAAGCTGAGTGGTGTAGTTCTCACACCGAAAGGACGGGATGTCATCCAGAGGGACCTGGACAGATTGGAGAAGTGAGAACCTGGTGAGGATCAACAGGGCCATGTGCAAGGTCCTGCACCTGGATCGGAGCAATCCCCATTTTCAGTACATGATGGGGGGTGACATGATTGAGAGCTGCCCTGCAGAGAAGGACTTGGGGATGCTGGTCAATAAGAAGCTCAACATGAGCCAGCAATGTGCGCTTGCAGCCCAGAAGGTGTTGATCTGAGGGCTGGAGCACCTTCCATGTGAGGCCAGGCTGAGAGAGTTGGGCTTGTTCAGCCTGGAGAAGAGAAGGCTCTGTGAAGATCTTATAGCGACTTTCCAGCAACTGAAAGGAGAATCGCTGGAGAGGGACTATTCATAAAGACTTGTGGTGATTGTACAAGGGGGAAGGGGTATAAATGGGAGAAGGGAGATTTAAACTAGACATTTCTTCACCATGAGAGTAATGAGATACTGGAACAGGTTACCAAGAGGAGGTTGTGGGTGACTCATCCCTGGAGGTTTTAAGGCAGGGTTGGATGGGGTCTAACCTGATCTAGTGGGATGTCGCTGCCTGAGGCAGGGGAATTGGAACTAGATGATTTATAAGGTCCCTTCCAACCCTAACTGTTCTACAATTCTATGTTTCTATACACATATGAGATGAGGAGGGAGAGGCTTACTGCCTAGTCCATAATTTCCTTTGTCTGTCGTTGTTTACAGGCAGACTTACTGAAGTACTTATGTACTTAATCTCAATGAAACTATTGAAAGCAACATTAGTAATATAGTCAGAGGAAAGCATTTCAATTACATGTTCATAAATGAGTCTTACAGGAAACAAGTATCTTTATAAACACACATTGATATCTAGAATTATATATATTTATTCACGGTGTGTTTGGTATTCATCAAAAGGACAAAACATCAATCTAGTAATAAAAACCTGTCATAACACTGATTCAGAACAAAGATACCACACACAATAATGCAACTTAAACAACAGAAGACAAGTTAGTCCCCTGGATTTCTTAGTGCAGTTTTTCTGTATGATTAACACTAGTGCTAATAGGTTGATTTTTTTTCTCCACATTCTCCTTTTGTGTATAAGAGGGTAATGCTTGAAATTTAAACTCTGGAGAATATAGTAACTATATACAGCTGTATCCTTTTTTAAAAACATGTTAATTTTAATAGATTTCTCTCTGATAATTATTTGATCTCTAGTAATCCTAAAAATCCTTGTCAGGATGTTTCCAGTGAGCTTGAGAATGTGTATAGTAAGATCTTCAGATGTAGGCAACAAATGACTTAAAAGCAATGCTCATTGGTAAATGAATCACAAAGAAAGTCACGGAAAGTTTAATATATTAAATACACAAGACAAATGGGTGGAGTATTAACCAAATATTTCTGAAATCAATGGAGAACTTCAGGCAGTGTTTTGCAGGCACAACACGAGCTGAATTTCAAGGCAAGATCTGAAGCAAGGCAATGGTTTGACTTTGTAATATTTGTTGTGCGCTACTGAAGATTAGCAGTAGTACTGCAGAGCATTTGAAGACACTTGACTTTTTTGTAGTGAGAGTAAGAGGAGTTTTACAATTTTTTTTTCACAAAAAATGCCATGCATGTGTATTTTCAAGAAAAATGTTACCTATGGAAAGGTCACAGAAAGTTTATGTGTAACTATAGGGCTACAAGCTTTGATGTATTTGTAATTTTAATCAAGGTTTTAGTACAAGTGCAAAAAGGGAAAATAACGTTTGTGCACATTTACATGTGACTTAAATACTGGCTATATGTGCATTATATATAGAAATAGAGAATTAGTTTTTTGATCCTTTTTGCTCTTACCCAAATTCTGTTATACACATCTAGTAGACTTCAAGTTAAACATTCTACTTTTTATTATCTCAAAAATGCATGTACTCTGGATAATTATATTTTTACATGTTGATAAAGTTCTTGATTTTGTAAACCTTGCTAGGTCCTTTTGTGAATTGTTTGATTTTGTTAATGCTAATATTATGCAGAAAGACCATATCAATACTGCATCCTCTCTTTATGATCATGAAGTACCTAAAATGTAGTACGCTGCTATGGTAATATTTTCTAATGAGACTAAAATGTTAAACATCTCAATTGAGAAGTATGGTTATAGCTTGAGATTTCTAATTTTTTTTTTTTTTGAAATATCATATATCTCCTTAAAGTAGGTAGGGTAAGATTTTCAAAAATCTTATTCTCACACATATGTGGTGCAACCCAATTTGTGTTCATCTTCACTTTACATTGAAGTATAGCAAGTAACAGAAGGGAAATCATACAAATGATCCTTAATGTTTTTTATGACAAGCCTTAGTTGCTCTGCATATTTTCAGATTTCCCATAGAATCAGATGAAGACTGAAGAAACAATCAGGTAAATGAAAAAGAAAACAAAGTGTTCTCTTTAGCAATTAATCAAGGTATTTGCAAAATTTAATCTTCCTTAGTTGTTGTCAGGAAATCTTAAATTTCCTATTTGAATAACACAGGAAGAAACATATAAGGAATATATTTCTAGGCTTTTGGGACAAATTTTTTTTAAAAAAAACCCTGATAAATTATAATCTGACCTATGCCTACTAAAATTCCTACTAAGAGATTTATATTTAGAATTCAAATGCATGTTTTCTGGCATACACTTTATTTTTTATTTATATTTATAAGGAAATACTAAATCTCATGTTGCCTGTACGCTGGGTTTCCACATCTAACTGTAGTAATTTAACTTAATGCAATTTTGTATTTATTTTTTCAGCAGGTAGGTACTTACAAAAAATAAAGATAAATCATGCATTGTTATGACATACAACTGCAACATCCAGATCTACATCTCTGGCAGAACTGTTCTCAGAAACAGGGAAGTAAAACCATAGTTAAATCAAATAAATGTAGCTTGTCACAGCACTATGCAAGTTCATAAACTTAGATGACGATAAATATAAGCAGTCAATTCCTCTTGCCTTTGAGAAAAGCTGCAAGATGATATATATAAGTATAAAAATATATACCAAAAAAAATTAAATAATCAGATGAACATCCCCTAAGGTGTTGATAGACTTATTTTCAGGGTACTTGGTTAAGTTATAGGAACATCAAGAACTAAGTCCCTGTTCTGAACCTATAGGTCAAAAGTTATAAGGGATGGCTCACAGTCAGAGACCAGGGATCTTAGTGTCCCAACAGCTGCCTGCAGAAGAAAATAGGGAGCTGCTGCTTTGATTGCACAACTCAAAAAAGAAAGGGAAAGACATAGGAGCGTGAACCAAAGATTTGCTGGCAAACCAGAAAAAAGGGTGGCATGAAGTATCTCCAGGGCCAAGAATGGATTCTTTGGTTAGCGATGAAAATGAAACAGAAAGGCTGGGTTGTTTCATGGACACTAAAATAGAGGATAGGACAGGCAGCTGAAAATCCAGTTGTTTTCTCTGAGAACACTCCCAAGAGCTATGCTGACCAATGATGCTGATCTGTCTTGGGATCACCTCCAAATGGCTTCTATGGCAGCTCTTTGGCTGTGCTATAGATGTCCTCCTTAAGTGCAGCTAGCTGGAAAGGTCAGTATCTCCCCTTCCACAGTCATACTTAGAGGGTGATAAACAAATAAAGCAGAGTACAGGGCTTTTCACAGGTTTGGTTCATGTGCACAGCATAAGTTCACATGCATGAATTGTTTCTTTAGTAGACGGCGCACACTTTCACTCAGTAGGAAAAGCAGGCAACCAGGAAAGAAAAGCAAGCCACAGTTATAATTTTCAACTTTTCTCTCAGTCTGAAAGGCATCTTAATTTTTCTTAATCAACTTTGTAAGTTCAGACTTTGAAACTCTGGAAACAGGAGGACTGCTATCAGAGATCGTTGCATTAAATTTACAGTCCTCCGTCAAATACTTTGAAGTTACTTACTATAGCTGTTAGTTCATAATTCTTTTTATTAATCTGACCTGTTTCCATTAAACCTCTGGAAATTTTTCAGGTTTTAAACTTTACTTATGTTTTATCCAATTGCCCATGTTTTTATTTATTTTTAGCTTGTTATTTTCAAAAGAAATTCCTATGCATGAAAGTATAAATAGTTGAGGTACATTACAAAAGTCAGACATTACAGTGCTGTCAGTTCCTTTTCAAGTCATATCTGCTTGGTGCTGAAATATAGGCATCAGAATTCATACTAAACAGAAGCATATATGTAAATGAACTTGTTTATCATATGTTAAACAATAAAGAATGACATTATAGAGTATGTTCTGTAGAGATTGTGTTTAAAGTTCAGATTTAAACTTATATCAACATATTTAAACTTGCCTATGAGCAGGATTTTCACATTTTAACTTAAAAAAAGATGATATAAATATTGCATTTCTCTTAACAAGAACATTTATCACAGAAATAGAATATTCTTCAGAGCAGTCATGCTACTTAGTCTTACTAAATATCCACATTAAGGAATATATTTTAATCCTTTTATCTGTGAGTTTCAGAAAGCTGTTCTGAGTTATCTGACAATATTCTTCACTTTTAAATTCTGTGAAGAGCAAGCATTCAACAACTTTTGACATAATACACCATGCAACATGTGTTGTCAAACTGAGCTTTCTGGAGAAATTATTTTCTGGAACTAACAGCTTCAATGTTGTGGATTGTTCTAATGATGCTCACTGCTGTCAAAAAGTACAATAATAAAACTCAAAATTTAGCATTTTGGTTTGAAGTTAATGCCAAAAACTCCTCAAAAACTCTGAAAACATGTCTTGCTTTCTGTGTGATTTTACTAATTTCTTATTTTGGGATTTCTCCTATGAGGGGTTCTGCTATTCAAACTGACTAGAGGCAAAACTCACTTTAAAATTAATAAAATATTGATGAATTCTAGTCTTATAAAAATTAGCATAAAGTATAATAAGAATCTATGAGTGGTGTCACGCTTGATATTAAAAATTACCAAGTCCCCACTGTCTTCATATCCTTTTGAAAAAAATTTTTCCTTTTTTTTTCTCCCCTTCAAGCTACCCCTTCTGCCTCTCAGGCATTTAAAGGTCTTAGGTTTTTCAAATTTTATCTAAGAACAATTTAGAATAAAAGTCACTATCATTCAAAATGCTTTGCAAATAAACGATTTCTAGTATTTTCTATTTCAGGTGAAATAATTGATTTTTAGAAAAAAATTATTTTGAAAGACAATAATAATCAGGCACACTTCATGGTACGCTCCATCAAAGTCTAATGTTTAATCTTTTTGCATCAATGTTTAAAATTTCTGGTATAATAGTAAAAATATGAATAAATCTTTTTTTTTTTTTAATATCAGGAATCTCCTTTGCTGTGGTGCAAACTCTAAGAAGCATCACTTCAATGTTCTGTCCAATACGTGAAAGAAAAATATGAAAACTTTAGCTACTAGTGAATCAGTGCTTATGACACAGATTCGAATATCATATATAAACTACTGGTGCTTTAGAAGGGAGGCAATGATTATGTCATGCTTACAAAACTAAGAACATAAACAGTGAAAATGTCTACATCCTGTACTAAGCTAAAAAAAATGCAAGCCTTGTATAATATATATCTACTTGCGTTTTGGAAACAGAACAAACACATAGATAAACAGATTATATGCACTTTACCTGCACATTTTTATTAGCTTTAATATTTCCCTCTATATGTTAGAGGTGTTTTGAGCTAGAAAACCTAAAAAAAATATGCATTAGGAAAACAGTGTTGAAATTTAACACAGCAGAACAACCAGAAATGTATTGCTTTACTCCTTCTTTATTCTTTCATGACTTAGGTTTTGTTCTCTTTTTTTCAAGGTTACTAATGTGTTAACTATACATACAAGATGGTCATCAGTTCAACAGGATGACAAAGATGCTGTCTTTGTGTCATATTCTATCTGATTAAAAAAAAAAAGATTTATTTTCCAAAGTGCCAAAGTGAGGTCAAGTAGGTAGGAATTTGACACAAGGTTGGAACCTATAGTTGCTTGAAGGAGTGAGATACTCCCCTACTTTCAAATTATTCACCCAAACCCACCCTTTCATTTCATACCTTAGAAAGCAGTGTGCTTTAAGGAAGGGGAATATGTTGAAGGATTCATAAGGTAATGCATGCAGTGTGTCATCAAAATATTGTTTTGATATAAGAAAGATAGGAAAAATCCTTAAAATAGATGAAAAAAATAAAGTGCCTTTTGTATACTTCATTTTGAATGTTGGATGTTGATTAATTTTCTTCATATATATTTAGGATTATTTAATGAAGAATGTGACTGACAAGTTCCTGGTGGTAATAAGCAGAATTGATAGATTCTGTAGTGCACAGCGGTAAAATAATACAGCTACTTAAGGAGTATAATAGCTCCCCTAATATATAATCCTTGCTGTGTCTTTATCATGAAGGACTACGGCTAGATAAGAAAGACCATAGTTTTTTAATAGCTAAGGCAGACATACTGGTTCTATCAAAATCCATCTTTAACATCTTTATAAGTTTATATCTTTAATGAGCACCACTGTATAGTATAGGAGAAGATACCAGATTAAAACAATGATTATGCTTTTAAGATATTTATTTTATTAATGAAACATATTTTTTGATATAGCAGTGTACATTCCCTTCAGATTCTTTGAAGGTAAAAGTTATCACTTACAGAGAAAGATCTTGTAATTATAGATTTTAATACCCAGAGATAAAAAGTGCACATTTTTTTCTTTTATAACTCAGAATATGGTTATTATTAGAAATGGGTGCTCTAGATTGAGAAGTTATGGAAAAGCAGATATTATATGAGTTACAGAAAAGACCTTGTAATGAATCAGAGCACAGAAGATTAAAATTCTGTTAAAAGCATTCATTTTCTTCTATTAGTGTTTCTCTCAGTAGAAATGTGAATGATGACGCTAAAAAACACAAGGTTGCTCTATATCCTAGTTTTAAAAAGCAGATTTTAATGAATGTATTTGATGGAATACTTGAGGTCTATTACAAAAAAATCTGCAAAATGCTTAAGATAATGAGTTATTGCTGTGTATACTTTTCAGCTAGCATATAAATGACAAGGAGAAATTTTGTTTCTGTATGGGGATACTGTAAGGAGAGCAAATTTTAAATGAATGCTATAAATGAAGAAAATTGCCTGTCAGTTAGTAAAATAATTTTCTAGATAAAACAATTTTCTGTATCAGTATCATGCAGTCTGATGGTCTTAGTATGTCAGAATATGATTTATCAAATTGTTAAATTTTTCATTATCCTGCCTTAGCTTTTCAATGTTGTAGAATGAGTAAGTAAAGTGTAAGCTCAGATAAAATTGTGCTAAAATGAAAATTACAGGAATTTCTGTGTAATGAAGTATGCATTAAGCTTGGAACACTAATGACCATAGTAACAAAAAGCAAATGGCGTATTTTATGTATCTCTACCTCTTCTTCTTTGTGTTCAGTGAAATGGATACATTGAGATAATTATAGAGGCTTTACATTCATTTTGGCACAAAAATAATTAAGAGCTTTAGAACTCCACCTTCTTAACTCCATTCTTTGTTTTAATTTTCTGCTTCTTGAAATAAAATATTTTGTCTCAAGAAATAATATTCTCAGATACCAGCAGGAAATCACTTTGGAAAGTGATTTTGGAGAATCCTAAAGGTATATTTTTTTAGTTGTATACCAACATCTTAATCACCCCATTTGTACTAAACATATAACTTTCATTTGACTCATGTCTAAAGTGATCACTGCTGTTACCTTTTTTTCTGAAAAAGGGGGCAGCTGCTAAGACAGTACAAAGACATCATTTTCTCTCTAGCAGCTTTTCTGAGTTTTACAATTTCTATGATCTCTCAACAGGCCTTGATCCCTTGTTAAGCTGAACTTGCTTGTCCTTAACCACTGCCTAAATAATGAGATCGTTCTTTGCAAAAGAGGTTTATTTTTTTAGTTCAGTCTATTGGTAAGGGGTTAGCCACAGCAGAACTGTTCTTTGCCAAGCTTCCAAATTTTTTTGGAAATGGAAGCATTAATTTATTCTCAAAAATGTACATTTAGATACCTGAAAAACTCTCTTCATACAGCATTTCTTTCAGATCTCACATGACTCACATTTAAAAAAATATCAAATCAGCATAAACTTAATGGATTTGGTTTGTGGAGAATTTATTAACAACAAAATAAAAACTTTACATGGTAATTACCTGCAAGTGCATTTTGTCAAACTAAAACTAGGAACAGCATTCCTGGGGATCTGTTAGGCATATATGAGGGCATGATCAGGGCAGAAACATCAAGTAGAACAGAGGTGGGAGGGCAGTATGAGATTTTTCTTCATGAAATAAAATTTTCACATGCAGTTTGGGAGTTGACTGTAGTTTGAACTGCTAATCAATTCTTCTGAATTTCATTGAACTGCTTCTGGTATAGTCTTATATATCTCAAGGCATTCAAATTTTAAAAATTGAAACAACTTTGAAAATTATAGATTGGCTATGTCACAGTGATCTCCACAAATCACTAAAACTACCTTCAAGCATTTTGTGACTATTTTTTTCTTTTTATTTTTACATAATTTGTAACAGTCCTGAAGTGCAAAACTGTCCATGAAGGCTGCACTTTCTTCAAGAGGAAATTCTTAAGGGTGCAGGAATAGGTTGTCACCATGTGCCACAAGACAAACTGTTGGGGAAGACAGCAAACCTTTCTGAGCAGGGAAATTTTGCTAGGGCTCAGGAAAAAAAAGAGAGTTTACCACTTTTGGAAGAGGAATGAGACAACTCAAGAAGAGTACTGGGATCTTGTTAGGTCATCTGTATTGGATGCCAGTGGGGAACATTGCTACCAAGGATGAGGAAAAAGCTGAGGTGCTTAATACCTTCAGTCCTTAATAGTCAGACCAGTTATCCCCAGGGTATTCAGCCCCCTGAGCTGGAAGACAGGGATGGTAAACAGAATAAACCGCTCATAATACAGGAGGAAGGAGTTAGCTATCTGCTATGCCACCTGGGCACTCACAAGTCTATGGGGCTGGATGGGATCCACTCAAGAGTACTGAGGGAGCTGCTGGCAGAGCTTGCTAAGCCACTCTCTGGCATTTCTCAGCAGCCCTGCTAACAGGGGTGGTCCCAGATGACTGGAGGCTTGTCAATGTGATTCCCATCTACAAGAAGATCCTGGAGGAGGATCCAGGGAAGTAAGGACCTGTCAGCCAGCCCTCAGTGCTTTGGAAGATTATGGAGTGGTTAATCTTGAGTGCGATCCCCAGGTAAGTGCAGGACAACCAGGGGATCAGGCCCAGCCAGCGTAGGTACATGAAAGGTAGGTCCTGCTTGATGAACTTGATCTCTTTCTATGACCAGGTGATCCATCTGGTGGATCCATCAGTAAAGCCTTTGACTCTGTCTCCTATGGCATTCTCTTGGAGAAGCTGACAGCTCGTGGCTTAGACAGGTGTACTCTTGACAGGGTAAAAAACTGACTGGATGGCTGAGCCCAGGGAGTTGTGGTAAATGGAACTAAATGCAGCTGGCAGCCAGTCACAAGTGGTATTGCTCAGGGCTCAGAGTTGAGCAAAATCTTCTCAAGTTATGGTATGTTCTGATTTGAGCTGGTAAAACAATTCGTTTTATTTATTTTGTGATTTCTTTTATATACGTTTCTATTATTGTTTTTATTTGCAAAGCCTATGAACTTGTTAAATATTTCGTGAATCTTTTTATCAAAATTATTCAATGTGTTGAAAAGTTCAAATACGAATTTCAATTGTGGTTTTTCATCTA
The DNA here is from genome assembly GCA_033459285.1 of Clamator glandarius. NCBI lineage: Eukaryota > Metazoa > Chordata > Aves > Cuculiformes > Cuculidae > Clamator > Clamator glandarius. Next base: position 3,890,819 of record JAUNZM010000176.1, on the reverse strand, counting down.
TTATTAATTCAATTTTCAAGGATCAATTTTAACAGTATGATGAGGTATATGGTTTCCACAATAGACAGGAAAATATGAAGCAATTTGGTGGATCTTAAATGTCACTGTCCTGCTATTTTTATTATCACATTCAGGTATCGAAAAGGTGTAAAGGGGATTTAGGACTATCTTGGAAGAAGAACAGCTTGACAATTTCTCTTCTGTATGTGTTTTATTAAGGACTTTCTGATAGCAGCAGGTCAAGCTGTTGTCACTAGACTCTACCTGGAATGAAAAGAGAGCAGTGGTTGAACTTGGGGAAGCTGGTGATTCTTTTGATTGCATTTTAGTTTGTCCTCTGAGCTTTATTCTCTGGCATTGAGCACTTCCTCCTAATGATTTGGAAAAGTAGATCATTTCATGTCAAAGATTATAGAAGACCAGAGATCCCTTGGGGAAGGCGAGATGGAGTTTCTTCAGCATTCATGAGATTTCATCAGGACAAAATTGCACCTCTTGTCCAAGTTTTATTGACAAATGAGAAAGCGACATGATTTTCATCTCTGAATTTATATCAGAATATGAATGGCTCCATAATTGATATGTGTCTCAATATGGATTTGTAATAAGCCATACTTATTTTTGTTAGTGACTTCTTTTATTAAGGGTTTACTCTCAGCAATGGATATCTGATGATCTGATGACTGTCACTGATCTGTCATACCTTTTTTTTTCTGTTCACCCCCAATGTGGTGATGTTTTCTGTTCCATGAACTTTCTGTTCCATGGAGAACAGATGCTGTACAGCAGAGGTTTACTGTAATGGGTTTCCTGTGGCACCCATTAACATGTTTGTCCTGCAGAATGTGCAAGGCACCAGTTTAGTCTACGTGCGGGTCAACAGCCTGTACCTAATGCTTTCTAGTTATGGTGTATTCACAGCTATGCCCTGTTAGGAACCATTTTGTACAACACATCATCCTGTTAGTGTACGAGTTGCTGGATATATAAAATTCTTAACAAGTGTCTGAAGTTCATTTTTAACTTCCTCAGAGAGCTTCCCTTGCCCTAAAGTCTTCCAGGCTAAAAACCCCTGTAACTGTGCATAGATCAGCACTGTGTCTGTGTGAACATCACATTTTAAAGTGTGACTTTGATTGTATGTCGGTTGTATGCATATATGAGAGATTCTGCTTAGGTGAGTGTCAGGGTCCTAAGGACATTGCCAGCCCTGACTGCCCTAGTCCACCCCATGGGGTTCTGCCACTGTGCCCATGGCCTGGGACCCCATTTCAGACCCCAGGTCTCCTACTTACACTAGACAGTAAGAAAAAAGAAGTACGTTCTTGAGAGGCTTTGCTGATTGGGATCCTTATCTGTTTCTTATTTAGAAATATATAGAATTAAATATTTGCCTCAAATATAAAGCATTACATCATCAGAGTGATAATAAAATCATGCACTTTTTAATGTGTTAAACTCATAGACTGAAAAGTTCTCATGTTGGGCAATGCAAACCTTTTATGATGACATGCATTAGAAAATATTTGTAAAGATGAGCTGTCTTCATACCACATGCCTTGAGACACTTGTGAGTTCAAAATCATATATCAGGCAAATTAAGTGCTTCTGCTAATGTTGAAAGGATATGAAAGTGTCCAAAATTTTTTAGGTGCATATATGACCATAAATGAAAATATAAATTGGAGAGCTGAGCTGGTTTCAGATAGTGGGTGTTTTTCCGGTGATGAGACCTTTGGTATTTCTTCTGTTTCATGTTCATTCATAGCCAAAGAAGTTATCGGTATAAGACACAGCTACGGGATTTATTTTGCTGTTTTACTTATTTTTAGGAATAGTATGTTAAAAGCAGAAAATTTTATCCCGTGCACTCACCAGAATGGATATATAGCCCAGACAGATCTCGCATGAAGACAAGCAACTGTCCTGGTCTCCTGCTGCAGGGAGTGCCAGAGCCTTTTACTGGTAATGGATGTCAATAGGGAGAACAGCTGTGTGAGGTGTGACCACATGAACAATCTGGTCAGTCTGGTGGCAGCACTACAAGATGAAGTAGAAAGGTTGAGGAGCATCAGGGAGTCTGGGAAAGAAATAAAGTTGTGGAGCCATCCCTGCAGACAGAAACATTAACAACTATTAATAAAAAAACCCAAACCACCACCAAGGGGATCCTCTATCTCTTCCCCTGCAGGCGGAAGGCTATCTTAAAGAGAAGCAAGTCTATGCTTGGTGCAGCAGGCAAATCCCCTCCTTTCCCACCTCACCTTCCAAGCTGCCTGTGCACACATAAGTATGACAATCAGGAGTTGAGAGGATAGTCAATGGATGATGAGGATGGCAATTGACTTACAGCAGAGGTGTCACTAGGTCCAGAAAGGTCTGCCACCCATATCATAACCACCTGCAGGAGGAATAAAAGATTGGTTATACCGGTAGGTGACTCTGAGGGAAAGGTGGGTCCAATATGCCAGACAGACCCTCCTCTTAGGGAAGTGTGCTACCTCCTTTGGGCCACAGTTATGGACATCATCTGGAGACTTCCTAGCTTGGTATGGCCCTTGGACAGTATTATATTACATATAATTACTTATTACTATTCTTCCATATGGGTGGTGATGAAGTTACAATGTGTAGTCCAAAGGTGTTTAACATAGACTTTAGGGTCTTGGGACAGTTGATGAGGGTATCTGAAACACAGGTTATATTTATCTTTCTCCTTCCAGTTTCAGGCAGCGACACTGGAAGGCACAGATACATCCAGTTTGTTAATACATGGCTCTGCATCTGGTTTCACCACAGCAATTTAGGGTTTTTCAATAGTGAGGTGGCCTACATGGCACCAGGCTTGCTGGCATCAGATGGGATTCACCTTTCTCGAAGTGTGAAGATATCTTTGCTCAGGAGTTTGCAACAGGGCTCAGTGACAGACCTTTAAACTAGATTTCACTGTGCAGGGGAGGGAATAATATCAGGCTCACCCGTGACAAGATGTGGAATGACACACCAAGCTTAAAGGCACAGGGTGCTAGCGAGTGCCGTCAGCCCCAAGAGGGACTTGGGGGCACTAGTGGATCAAAAGTTGGACATGAGTGGGCGATGTGGGCTCACAGTCCAGAAGGTCAACAGTATTCTGGGTTGCATCAAAAAAGGGATGGCCAGCGTATCCAGGGAAGTGATTCTGCCACTCTAGTCTACTCTGTTGAGATCCCACCTACAGTACTATGTCCAGATCTGGAGCCCTCAGCACAAAAAAGGTATGAACCTGTGTCCAGAGGAGGGTCACAAAAATGATCAGAGGGATGGAACACCTCTCCTATAAAGAAAGGCTGAGAGAGTTGGGATTGTTTAGCCCAGAGAAAAGACAGCTCCAAGGAGAACTTATTGTGGCCTCTCAGTACTTAGAGGGGGCCTATAAGATTAGGATAAACTTTTTAGCAGAGCCTGTTACAATAGGACAAGGGGTAATGGTTTTAAAATAAAAAAGAGTAGATTTAGACTAGATGTAAGGAAGACATTTTTTATAATGAGGATGTTAAAACACAGGAACAGGTTGCCCAGAGAGGTGGTAGAATATGTATTCCTGGAAACATTCAAGGTCTGGTTGGATGGGGCTCTGATCAAGCTGATCAAGTTGAAAATGTCCCTTCGAACCCAAACCATTATAAGATTCTATGAAATATTGTCCTTTTTTTAAACTCTTCTTGCAGTGTAAACATCATATATAGTTACTTAAATTTAGCTCTTTAAGAGGGAAAAATCTAGTCATAGGTTACGAGACTGCCTTGTTTTTATCTAATAGTACTTTAGTCTAAAAATTTTATATTAAGATGCATTTTGTTAGACGTCCCTGCTGGCTTTCTCTTTGTTTTCCCATCACTTTCATTGTGCATGGCATAGATGCTTTATGAACATGCTTGGAAATTATAATCTCCAAGGTCTTTTCCAACCTAATGATTCTATGGTTCTTATAATTGACCTGATACTGTACTCCTTATTGAGCTGTCCATATAATCACTGGTAGACATGAACACAATTTTTTTAGAAGAGTTAAATAATTGGGTGGCAATTACTTAGATTCAGAAAAGAGTTTTCACTCAGTTTATTGGTAAATAAGCATCTCTGTATCAGGTCCTTGTCCTGTGAAGTAAGTCTGTGTCGGAAACAGCAGGTACATTTTTTCTCCATGGTGTTAAACTACAATAGTATGAGAGTACATTGAACTTGACAACTAACAGAAAAAATAAGAACATTCACTATTTGGACGCCATTGATTAACTGATCCACCACCAGCAGCTATGAAGCAGGAGCTGTGATAAGCCTTTCAATGTTGAACAATTTCACAAGGAAGAAACAAATTATTGCATATCACAAGGCTATTCAAATGCTAATTTTTCCAATAATAAGTCTGGCACTGAAATTGGTACCCATGAAGACTTGTAATTCTTTATTTTCTCAGGATTAAAACAGCACTCCATATATATCATTCAAAACATTTCTTTTTCAAAAATCCTGTACAAATTGTTTTATATAATAACTGTTATAGATGACTCTAAAAGCAAACAAACCCCAAAGTTTTCCCTAAATCAAAGCTATTTCAGTTTCTTATATGTTTGTTTATGCACTTGTCCAAGGAAAACAACAGAGGAATTCAATGACTTTTCCATTGGTTGCGAAACAAACTATCAGTTCCATGTATTCTAATGAACATGTTGCAGTATACAAGGACGGAGAGAAGTAATCTGCAATGAAGATCAGAAATTAAAAAGTTTTAATATTGAAATTATTGTCAATGGGAATGAAGATTTGGAAAGATAATAAAAAAATATGCTTAATATTTATACAATATCGGTGTTAAGATAGGCTGTATGGTTTAAGCAATTCAGTCCTTATACGAATGATATTTGCTTGTTATTTTTATGTGATGAGAAAGATACGTTTAAGGAATTGCACTGAGAGTCAACATATCAATTCTGATTTGCTTTTGCTACAAAATTTCTGTATTATATTTGTACCTATTTGAGGTATTGCTTCCAAAGCATTGTCTACCTGTCTCTGGAGTGTTGTGAGAATAAACGCATTATTGTCTGAGTCATCAAGGTGTTCTGATGGTAAGATACAAAGTAACAGTGAAGATAAAATGCACATACTTTTGCTTCTTTCTTCACACAGAGCTCGCCTTTGTTTTCTTCTGAATTAATCTGGTATTAATCAGTCCTATCTTTATTTCTGTACCAGTAAGTTGTGTATGTCAAGTGAAATACTCCTGCCCTTATTCTTATTGAAAAATTTATAGAACATTGGTGAGTCAAATGATGTGTCAGATTCTCCATAATGTCAAATGTTTACACAGGCATAGTGTGCATGCAACCAGCCAAGAGAAGAGCAAACAGTTTTAGTGAAACATAGGTGCATTTTGATGGAAGATCACAATGTAAACTAGTGCTTATATATTTCCACATTTTTTCACAATAATAATTTGCATAAGTTTACAATAAGAAAACAACAGTACCAACAACATGGTCTTTTCCTTGCTGCGGGTTTTTGTCCTTAGTGGTGTACACAAATACTCTTGATTTAAGGTACTCCTTATGGATTGAGTGGAATTCCTCTTCTCCATTTATGACAGCGGAAAGAAACTAATAGAACCTGATGACCATGTTCCAAAGAACAGTGCAGGTAATCATCTAAAGAGAGAAAAAAAACCCCAGACTTTTGATAGTCAGTGTTTATATAACTATTCCATTAAATGGAAAGACAAAGCACCTTGAAAAGTACAGGGGAAATTTCTGAATTGCCAGCTGCACAACTAAGAAAGAAAAAGAGCTAGACATGAAAAATCTGCCAAGGGCAAGTTTAAAGGAGCTTGGACTTGATACCAATGATAGGAAGTTTCCTATTCCTAGGTGCCAAAGGATTTTAGATATTGTTTTTTAAGAAAGGGGGTTATATTAGAAATGCCAAAATTTTTCATTTTCTCTACAGAAAAACAACCCTTGGGGCCCTGAATTTGGGCCCACTCCTTGTTTTAGAACACAGTTACAGATAACTCTGGGGCACACTGATTTACTTCGACAGCAATAACTAGTTTTGTTTTAAATTTTATCATGTTGCCCTTGTAGGTGACATTTAGGTGATTAATGTGATGCTAATTACTTAAAAAAATTAAATAACTCCATTTCTAGTGCTAGAACAGAATAATATCCCATTACATGCCTTTCTCTGGCAACTCTACATTTTGTAATACACTCACTTCTGTATGGTTAGAGATAGTCTTCTAAACCTGGGCATCATGATACCTGAGGTTAGGATAAGTTCACATGATTTAGAAAAAGCAGAATTAATTATTGACACCTTTCTTCTTATGCAAAAGAATTAAGAGGAACAATTGCTCCTCTAATAACTTTTATTAGGCAAGAAAATACTACCTACTATGTTGATAGTGGTTCAGTTTCTTCAGAGTGCAGATACACATCTGTGGGCTGAGCTGATCACGACTTGGGGATTTGAAAAACAAATGAGAAAAACAAGGTAATGTGCTTATACGTTTTAAGATCTATGCCTTAATGAAAATACAACAGATTAATATATATCAGTCCTGATACCACAGTTACACATTCTGCCAGTTCTGTGTAAATTAACAAAACATATCCTGTTTACAAATATGCGTGTTAAATATGCAGTTATGGCTGATTGAATGAATAGAGTATATCCTTCTGACAGAAATTTTATGTGGATGTTCACCATGGGAGCTCTTAGCATAAAACATAACCTAAATATTAATAAGGACAAATGTTCAGAACCTGGAACAGGTGTTAAGGCATGCATCTTGCAGATAAAGCCAGTAGTAGCTGAGAAACTAAAACCCTTTAACATGTCTGAAGTGTTACATCTTACCTGTTATGTTTCACTGCTCAAAAAAGATGATGAGAATTTTTGTTACCGCTGTTGAGCTTCTTTGAAAAGAATAAGTAGATGATGTAGGACTACTGCTAAACTGTACTAGAAAATACTTGGTTTTATAAGATTAATAGGGGATAAAAAGCCAGAAAGTAAGAGTAAGAGCAGTTTTTTGTTTCAGTGTCAGGGTGTTACAAAGGCTAACTATTCTCTACAGTCTGGGATCCACAAGGAAACCCTGGGCTGGCAGAGCAAGGGGACTTGCCAGACAGAGCCTATCTCATTCCCTCAGCAAAGTAATTTGCTTGTCTATAGAACTGAGAGTTTGAAACTGCTAATGCCTGCACAATTAAAAACTGTACCTAAGTAGTCTAAGGAGGATTTTCTAGTCAAGGAAACAACGATCTTTTTGGGGTTGAAATAAAAGCGCTGGGCTTACCAAGTCAATTTTTGTTGATCTTGATATAAACTATTTATTTTCTCTGCTTGCATACTTCCAGGAAAATAAGGAAGTCTTTCTCTATTGTTAGGTGGAGTTTCTCATAAGCACTGATTCATTTATGAGATGCTTGCAATTGGAAGCACCATTAATCAATCATTCTACGTGTATCCCAACAGAGTCTAAGCTTTCAAAATAAACTTTCAAGCTTTCTGGAATACGAAAAAGCTAACTGCAAAGTCTGAGTGAAGGAGAGGACTGAAGAGGAAACAAAATTTGGAGTATATGCCTAATGTGAACATTATTAAGAATGTGAAACATAACAGAGGTATCAAAATTCCTTTTGACTCTTTCTAACATGGTGCAATCAACTGTGCTATTGCTACCAGTGTTTACAGAAGAGTAATCAGCCAAAACACCACTATGAAGAGTTAGTAGCGCTCTGTCTTTGAGCTCAACTGCTGTAGCACAAGAGATTTTATTAGCCTTGCTCCCACTAACAGCACCATGAAATAAAAGATTATATCATCAGTTAAGGTGCTGCAATCAACAATATAATGGTAAATTGATTCGGTTTGCATTTTTGGAACTGTATAACTGTAAACCAGAAGCTGATCATATCTACGATAACACTAGGCCATTATCTAGAAGTGATAAATAATCATTTGTATGTAGGGGACTGCCAGAAGAAGAGTAATAAAACCACAGAAACTAACAGCAATTATTTTCTTCCTGGAAATAAGCTATTAGTCAGGTGAGAATTACCAGCAGTCGAAGGATAATCTTTATTTTTTCACTAAAGATTACATAGATTGCTCCAGAGAAATATTTCTATAGCCCCAGTTAAATTGTATTAGCTATTTTTTGTTGGAATTGATATATAGAGGGGCTTGACAATATTATGTCAAACTTTAATATCAATTAAATCCTAATTTTTATACTCTTAGTAGCTGTAGAAAACCAAACAGAATGCCGACAAGGCAAGAATATGAAATATTAATAGTATATTTTCCTGAATCTGTTAGCAAGACAAGTGCGTTTAAACCTGATTTTCACATAAAATAGACAGCAATAACTTGTCCTGATGTTCCTATTTAATCCCTAGTTCTAGACACAGAACATGTACTCCTTTTCAGCTCTGCTTCCTCTATTCCACTTGAAACTATGCACAAAAACACAATGGTATTGCACTCTGGGGGAAAAGATCTTTAGATATTCATAATAAACTCAAAAATACCTGCAGAGCTAAATAGTTAATATTATATTTCTGAAAATAAACTAAATGATTACAGTGAATAAATCATCTTAAAGGCATAAGCAATATTGTCAGCCAGTTTACAAGTGGATAAATAGGCTGACGTAAGAGCAAAGTATGTAAGCTTGTGCCTTGCTGGACTCTGAAGTCACTGAGAATGCTTATTTAAGTAGTTATTTGAAAGGTCTTATGCAGATACAGTGAAGAATAAAAATGTCAGTTTAAACAGTTAGCACTCTTACATGTTTTCTCCTCTGCTTCATGGCATTGACCAGGGAAAACTTTGTAATACAGTGACAAAAGCAAGAATTGAATGAATACAATTTTTATCTTGGTGCATTATCAGCAATGAATCCTTACTTGAATCTCATAATCTTTAAGAAAACTCTAATGTTTCAGGAGATGCTCCATGAGGCATTCAGCCTTTGTTTTATGGACAGCTATGAGAGCTGGAGGGCAGCTGGCCTGGGCATGTAGCACTGCAACTGCAGCAGGACCTGCTGTTGTAGGTTTAGTACTCAGAAAAACAGACATTCTGTAATACACAGCTAGACTTAGCAGTCTAGGGAATTAGACTTCCAGGCCATATTGGTGAAGATGAAACAGAAGAAGGAGATGGAAGTGCTTTGGAAACAATAATCATTTACACATTACAAGAAGAGTGGCAATTAATGCATTGTCTTCCCAGCATCACTGTGTAAGTTATCTCTTCACAGTCAGATTTCTTAGAACCTGTAGCCAATTAATGTTCTCGTTTTACAATATATGCTTAGAAGTTTCTGTTATTTTGTGAAAAAAATTTTGAATTTAGCATAAAATTCAATTTATGGTTCCTAGTAGTTTCTACTAGCATTCTAAGAAATACACTTTTTGCTTTTTAATGTCTCAGCTTGCTAGAAGCTTCTTACTCCCTAGCTTTTCTGTTAGTACAACAGTACTATAAAAATTATATGAATATTTCAATAAAAGTATAAGAAGTCCCTGATGATGTATCATGGTGTAAAGTCCTGAAATTTCTTTCTTTGAAATAATTCCAATGTCCTCGTGGTGCATAGAAATAAGTCTTTGTCTTAAAAAATCAATTCCCATTCTCTTTGTCTCCTTCCAGTGTTTCACAGAAACTTACTATTTTCTCTGGAAAAGGTCTGTAGTATAATCACTTCTGAGGACTTGCAACATAATACCTTTAGTACAGTTTCCTTGCCATTGTGAGGATAGTTCATTGTAGCCCATTATAGTAAAATAAATATTTTAGAAGTATAAACAAGATATTGACAGATTTGAGGACTGTAGTTTCACCTATAGCACTTTGTACTTTGAGTGTCCTTTCTTGATAATGTCAATTAAAATGAATACTTCTTTTCTGCAGAAAATGTCCTTTATCAAAGCTAAGAACTTTTAAATAAAACTTCAACAGGAAAATTTTATGATATTATTCGGAAGTTCTGCTTTGATGTTTCAGCAGAATTTCCAAAGAGATATGCTGCCATTTTTCTGTGTTTGATTTAGATCATTGCTGAAATCATGCTGAAGCAGCAGCAACTCTCCCTCTGACAGGAGAGTTTGTTATGGCAGTTATCCCAAACAGTGTTTCATGTATTTTGAGAAAATAATTTACAACCATAAAGTATCCTGGAACAATTTGTAACTGAAAGGGTTGACTTTGCATTAGGAAATCTAGACTCTCAGCAGAAAGTAGTTTCCTGTGTGTAAATATTTTTTAGTTGAAAATTCAGGTTTCCATTAAAAATAGGCTTGGTACATTTTTTCCATCTATTTTATTTTCCATTACATTCTGTCTGATCATCCCTCTTCTAAAATACATTCTTCTTATAAAATTCCAGTATCCGATCTCTAATAGTATCCTGTCTTCATCTCCCTTCCTATTTTTGTTTCATATTGTTTTCTTTGCTGACTTCTTTCAGTTTGATCTACACAAATGCTGTATTTAAAAGGAAGGATATGGGAGAAAAGTGGATGGAGAGGCAGAATCACTAGGAAATCTTACCTTTTCTTTCTTTAAAATTGTTTTGAAATTGCCTTATAATTAGTTGAATATCCATCTAGGGTATCTGGTGATACAATATTGTTTCAAGTGCTGTCAGTTCAGACTGTCTAGCTTTCATAATGGTTTTCTGAGACCTCTGCTGAATTGCTTTCACTAACCACAGACAGAATATGTGCAATGTTTCTTTCTTCCCATCTTCCTTCACTTAACAAGTAGCAATTAAATATATTGATCTCATCTTCCCCCAAGAATATGACCACCCTGTGGGATGTCCATTCCAGTCTCTGCCTTTTATCTCAGGAAAATGTTCATAAATATCATTATTTGTTACAAAATAATAACAAAATATTTCTTTCTTTCTCCATTTGCATTCCTGTAATAAGACAGTTTTAGAGACATTCGAGGTTTACCATTCCTTTCTGGCTTGAAGAAATCACTTTTATACTACTTTGTGTCATTAATACGTATTAAAATAACTGAACTATTGTCTTGGCAAACCTGATAATCATTTACATATGTGTGTATTATTATGCATGAAAAGCATATAAAGAACTGTGGTTTGAACCTTTAGCATTTTAATGTATTACCATTAATGTTTGGAAATTTGGAGATAATCTTTCATAGATAATGCAAACATGAAAGCAACTTCGATAATTTTTTTTCAAGTGTGCCTGTCTTCAAGGTCAAGCAGCAAAAAAATGTATTTTCTAAACAAAGATTTCCATGGCAACAAAAGGGAATCAGGGAAAGAAGATGTTCTTAATTCATGTGTCTTATTATAAAAGAATATTCTTATGACATTTTTATTTGATTTGTTTACATGACAAGCAAACACACAAAAAAAATCAAGTATATTTTTTGACAAAATTTGTACGTTTTTTATATGAATCAATATATCTTACTAGACTTTACCAAAATCAACATGATTACTTGGATAGACATGAAGAAGTAAAATTTCTAGAGACACCTCTTACAAATTCTTAATTTCTTGGTGCTTGCTTATCCTTATCAATTATATTGTGGTTTAATCAAGTGAAGGGTGTGAGAAGTGAGTCAGAAGAATTCCAATGTATTCTTAACTTATTTCTGAAATACATTTGTATCAGAGCTCAATTTCAGCATATGTTTTAGCCTCTAGTTGATGTTGTTGTTGTTTTCTATTTTAATAGGAGGCATTTGCTGGTATGCATAGCACAGGGAGTGCTGTCCTTGATGGTGATCTATCAATCAGCATGAATACCAAACATTTAAGACTCTGTATGTGGGATACAGGGTCAAAAGTCTAGTAGTACCGTCACAAACCTCAGTGACAAAAGCAAGAATTCTGTATTGCATAAGTGTATCATAAATCATCTTAGCAGATAAATGGCAAATGCAAAATATTTAAAAAGCTTGGCTAAATTTTTTACAAGGTTTATTTACAGCAAATAATGGTTCTCTGTTTATATGCTGGGTAGAATTGTTAGCACACCTATGACAATACAGCAGATTAAGTTCTTTTGAGAAATGTGGAAAAACCGTATGTTTCAGAACACTTCAAAAAGAACTTTTGCTTCCTTCAGGGGTCTGAATTCTTCAGGCAGGCAATTCTCTCTAACCAACGTGCATGTGCACTTCCCTTCTTAGAATATAATTTAAATTCTGTTAGATTAGCAAGAATAAATGCTTCCCATTAATGATGTTTTAGAAAAGATATTTCTGTAAGGTAGGGCTTAAACATATATGAATATTTCATACATATTTTAGATAATTAATTGTACTTCCTTAGTCAATGAGTTCCATTTACTAACATAAACTACTGTTAAAAATTGGACTGTTGCCCTTGGTCACTACCTTGCATCACATCTTTAAATCTAGATACATAAAATATTTCAGAAAATGTTGACCATGTAGCGTTACATAAACTGTTCAATGAATTGAGGCATGACACCTCCCTTGCATATATATTAAAAATTTATACTACTGTGACTTCCTTCTCAGCATATCTAGAGATCACAAACCCTTTTACTCCATCAGAGCAGCTCTAGCAATGTAAGCCATAGAGCCACCTATCCATGTTTATTTGTCTTAAAATAATTGTTGTATTTAAAAAAATGATATTGCTATCCAAATGATACTCACTTCAAGTGTTGAATTTCTTTTGCTGCAAATACACAAATTAGGAACTCTGACACTAGGAGTAGCTGTCCATTAGTCAGAAAAAGAAAAAGGCAAATCAGTTTTCTCCTTGAAGTCCTGTTTGTTGATCTTGTCAGTTCTTCACCATGAGAGAGCATCCAAGATGCCTATTTGTCTATATAATACAAAATGTAGTGAAGTAAGTAAAGACCTTCTCCATAGGTAATTTTATCGCAATACAAATTGCCCATGGATTCAGTCTCATTCTTTTCACATTTACCATATACTAGTTTGCACAGGAAACTTCTGTTCACCTTTACTTTTAGACCCACAGTGAGCTTCTATTGCTCATGTCGGAAACAAGTTCCTGCTTAAAACTAAAGGTAGAATTGGAGCCTGTCATCTGAGATTGATGATTGGAGTAAATGAACACAATAAAATCTTTTTAATTTAGTGAAATTATCATGGTTATCTATTCCATGTAACAAAACCTGCTGGCATCTCACAGAAGCCTAAACAATCTTCCTAGTGTAAAGAGTTATTTAAAGATTTGTGGAAACAGACTTGTTAAGAGAGTTAAAAATACACCACAGGGGATTTACATATGCAGAAAACACTCCTTATTCCCCCTTTATCTGTTTATTGATAGTATTGATGAGATTGTAGGATTCAAGCCTCATGATAACTGGACCTGCAAAAAGACAAGTTTAAAATTTGAGACTTGGTTACAGATTATGGATGTGTAGTCCAAACACTTTTTTGTGAAAAATGTAGTTTAGGCAATTCTAATTGCTTAGCAACATCATGGTCTAAAAGATATTGTATTTTTTAAAGCTTATGTGTACCATGTAATCCTATGTCTAATTTCCTAACAGAAATTCCAATAGATAAAATTATCAAGTAAATAAATACACATCTGCCACTAAAGATAAATGTCTATACTAATATTAGAGTTATGTTATTATGCTAGTATCATCTGCATTTCTTAAAGCACAACAAGTATTTTCTATTCACATACCCAATATGTTACACTATGTATAACAAGAAATTAATCCGTCTTGGATGTTTTGAATTTAACTTATTTGTGAATTATTTTCTTATTTCTGTCAACATAAGTAATGACTCTAGGGATGGGAAAAAAGAGAAACAGAATTATATGGCTTTATTAACATGACTAAAAACTGGATTATCAAAATGAATGGCAGCATTTCTAGCACAGGCACCTTAAAATAATGATTTAAAAATAGAGATAAGAAATAATGCTTCAATTTTAAACTGAATTCCTACATTTCTCTTCCTACAGATTTCCTGTTAAATGGCTGTTGTTCTTATTGATGCCAAAACCTGTGACTTGACTAAGAATGATTATTTAAATAATATATCACTGCCATCATTTTCCTGGGTATCTTCTCTTCTGATAGTTTTCTATGTGTTAATAACACACAGGTGTTGAGGTTGTGTGGTGTCTTCATGTATACTATCTGTACAGAATATGACAAGCTAGCCATTTTACTGATAATTTTTATCTGAGATGATGTGACTAAAGGAAAGGAAGAAGTTTTATATTTGTCTGTTTAGTCCATGCACTTGAATAGCTTTTCCTGCTCTTTATCATGCTAGATAAAAACTACCAAAAAAAAGTATGCCAATAGTTAGAAAGAGCAAGTTTGGGGGAGGTAGGAGGAAGGGAAGAAAAAGAAAACATCTACCTTCATCCTGAAGCTATCCTATTAAGTAGAACATCTGCAGTGCAGCTGTCTAAGATTCTACTGTATAAATCGTATCTCACTAAGAAAGCCTCAAAAACTAAGTGTTAATTAAGGTGCAATGTACTTAAAACTCTATGTATACACAGAGGTCTATAAAAGTCAGTTAAATAAATGTTTAAATGAATCCAAATTATTCTATGATGATTGAAGTAAGTCGCAAGAGGGTTGGTAAAACATCATTCAACAAAAAATGTGTGCTTACTGCAGAGAGAGAGAAATATAGGTAAATACTTAAGTGCATTTTTTATTAAATGAGACACTGTGTGTTCTTGAATTATGTTCCCAGTATTTTCCATCAAGTTCCTCAATCTCTGAATTCCTGTGGAGACAGACATATAGATGCACATAGCTATGCATATATATGTGCATTACATGCAGAATAAACACACTCTGTTTAATCCCATGATATATTTAGAAAGAAAGAATTATTAAAGGCTTGGTTCTGCTGTCCTTATATATAATAAGTGGAGACCACAAAGTTCCTTATGTCAGCTAATAGGATTGTTTCTGTAGAAACATGTAGAACTTTACTGGTATTTGCTGATCAAAATTAATATCAAATTCATAAAGATTAGACTTCTTAAGATATTCAGACTGTGGATACTGATCTGAACATTTTACATACTGTCTCCAAACTTATTTTTTTATACACTGATGTTGCTTTCTGCCCTGGATACCCAGGCTCAAAATTGACATAATAATTTCTATATTGTATCATTATAATGCAACAGACTGCTTCTGACAGCTAGGGAATAGGCTGATGGAGGGAAATCCACCAATCAGATTTCAGTTTTCTAACATTTCTCTCAAATATAGTTGTATTCATATGCTGAGTCAAGCACACACTTTGTTCATCCTGTAAGTCAGTAAAGATTAACTGTACAACAGTTAAGGAAGAAAAGAAACCTTGCCAAAACACTGAAGTTGCTGTTACTTTAAGTAGAACAAATTACTTTCCTGCATGCCATAAATATATAAAATTTTCTTTTAAACTAGAGCAGGTTTTGCAGTACAGGCACAGGCTGTTTCTTCTTGCAAGTTTTCATCATCTGTGACAACACACTTTCTGGGTCATAAATGTAGCCAAGATGTTGTTGTTTATCGTGTTATTTTAACAAAATTATTTAAAAGAAGTTAAGTAAGCCTCAGCAGATGGATTAATAAATGCAGGTTGTTATTGCTATGCTGTGATATGATTTATCTGACTGTTGGCTATTTGTTATGTATTAATTAAATGAACTAAAAGAACATAGTAAGTTTAAGGTCCTAATAAGAATTGAATTAGTTTATTCATTGCATTAACTGCCTACAGGAAGGAAAATTAATTGTGTGCCATCAAATTTTATTTCGTGCTACTATTTTGTGCTTTAACAAGCACACTGCTGAATATTAAATATATAATGATATTCCCATCTACTTCATTTAGCAAATTGTTTCTCTCAGCTGCATTGCTGTCAAGTATATACCAACATGCCTAAGAAATAATTTGAATCCATGTCTATTTCTTTTGCCATATCAAATGCAGTATGTAAATCGTACTGGCAAAGAAAGCAGTAAGAAAGGGAAAGGTCCATCAGCATGGCATTAGAGCCAGGAAGGAGACTGTAGCCCTGTTCCCCACATTCATGCAGGAGCAGCTCTAGTGTGTGTGCCTCTGTCTTACCACTTCTTCCTTCCAGGTCTCCAAGGTAAACGACACTGAGTAACGGAGGAGCTAAAATGCTGGTTTGAGAATGCAAGGAGGAGATTACACTAAACTCCCCTACGGGAGGTTACTCTAAATCCCCTCAGCAAAAATTTCATACACTTGAAAGAAGGGGCAGAAATGCACATGACAGCATTCATCGCAGCACACTACTAGCAGGGAGATAGGAAAGAAGAACATGTCAATGACTGCAATGAGTGCTTTCTAGATCCAGTTGCCAGCAGCAATGCTGTGGTTTCCAATACAGTAGAGTCAGAATTAAAGACATAGTTTCTATTTCTTCTCTACTTTCCGTTTCTTAAAGAAAATTTTACTCAACTTTATTTCAGATAGGTGCAATTCCCACTTAATGAACATTTACAAATTGTCTGAGGTCTGCAATACTTCATGTTTCAGAAGTAAGTATTTATGGTGGCAATGTGGAAATACTGATGGATCATGTACCAACGGAGAGCAGAGGGAACAGCTGAAACACTAGATTACTTGGCAGATCTTGATAAATTATGGGTGCACTTACAGTAGCATTATAGTTAGGACTGGGAGAAATAAATATTCTAGTAACTCCTCTTAACAATACTTTGGGCAAAATCATGACACAGCCTTCAAGACCAGGACTTCTACTTCCTTTGGGTGAAATTAAACTGGGAGATGAGTTCTAGGCGTGCACCTAGTGTGCCTCTACTTCTGTGGGCCATTTTGATCACAGGTCTAGGCTAGTCTGAAGTACATTTTTATTATCTGAAGCATGCACAATATTAATGTCAAGGTCTCAGTGCCCACTGTTCAGGTCACAGATGCACATTTATTGGTCCATATTACTTCATAATGTAGACATGGTCCCCTTATGTATATGTCTAGCCAGTGCTGCAATATAGAAAGGAATTCCTCCGTTAAAGGAAGTTATTCTTATCTTCAGACAAAGGATCTTTTTTGCATGATTAGGCAGCTTAAGCTCAAAATAATGCTTAAGTTCAGGTCTTAGTCTAGGAAGAAAAGTTCAAAATAGATTTTTGTTTGAGGTCCAGCTGACTTCTGGATTCAGTGTAGGGGCTCTCCAGTCAAAAGCCTCAAAGAGAAGAAAGCAGTAGAGTGTCTTTCGCTTATGTAAGAACACAACATTCTCAACAAAAACATAACATAACAAAACAAATGGAAAACAAAAAACCCCCCACAACTCAATCGCAAATTAGTTTCAAATATCAGGTCCCTTCTTCAAGCAGGCTGTGGTTTCAGCACTTTCATGATTCAGTCAGCCTGTCACTTCTAAAGAGGTGCAGCAGCAGTTCAGTAAGCCTTTGTCTTCACATAATCCTGATGAGTCACACTGTGACACACTGTGAACCTGATATTCAAAATTCTGCACTCCAGCATCCTAAGAGTCTGTACAAATCCTTGTCAGTTTTGATCTAAACAAACTTGCAAACTGAGAGTTCTGCTTTGAATGTGGAATATAATCACACACTTACAAGCTAAACAAACCTCTGAACAACAGTTTAAATCCGTGTACTCTTTTTTTAATGTGTAAGCCATGCAAAGCAGTGAATTGTGGATTTGTATGACTTTAATATATAAAGAAGAATGTACTTGATTCTGGGTTCTTTTGAAAGGTCAGTGAGTCATGAAAAAAATCTGTATTGAATGTGAGTCATAACTGAGATTCTCAACAATACATCTGAGCCTTAATGAATAGGGCTGAATTTTGTACTGAAATTTTGTTAGAACTGGGTGTTTGAAGCTAAAAGAGAGTTACTTGATTTTTACTGCTTTTAACAAAAATGTTGAAAACAGCACAGCTTAAGTCTGAGAAATAATTTTGAGTCAAATCAAGGCATCTTATACATATTTCTTTTGAAAACAGAGCCTGAAGCTAATGATACTATTAGCCTCAGCAACGACAACAGGTAGGAAACAGTGAGAATATGCTTCCTATTTCACTTGAAAGGAAGGAATAATCTTGAAAAAGGAGTCTGCTATGACTGGGTGAATTGCTACCCTAGTCCCTAGGAAGAAAGGGTTCGTAAGTCTAAGTGTGTATACAAGCAGTGCTATGAAACAGGAGGGACTTAAACTTGTGGGCCATCTCTAGTGTATTCTTCAACATAGATGTCTCAGTAGTTGAGCTATAGCATAAGTCAGCATTGAAATATCTGACATGAAACTATTGCATGTATTTAACAATGTTTGTTGTGTTTATATTGCTAGACAGACTCTTGTGTGAGCTAGAGCTAGGTACACAGATTAAACTGACTGGTCGTACTGATAGCACCCTCTTGCTGGACAAGGTGCAAGATGAGAGTCAGGATTCAAAGCTGAAAAATGGTGTGAGTAGCTACCAATTCTGAGGGGGCTAGTGTTGACCATATATGTATTTGTGTTATAGAGCTTAGTTAAAAAAATGATCTTTAACTACTTGAGGGCTATGCAGTGAAGCAAACTAGTGGAAAAGTGTCTGTGCTATTTTCAGTTGGGAGTTGGCAAAAAGCATCATTGTTTTATAGCTAAGTCTAATAAATGCCTCCCTCAAAGGAGAAACATCACCGGACTTTAACTTAATTTTACAGATCAACAGAGGCTTACTGGCTTACTAAGATAAGGTGAAGGCTCAGGCTAAGAATAGTTCATACTTGGAACTAGATGGCTCTGTGAAAGATCTTTTGGGAAATGTTAGCAGTGTCTGAAATAATTCAACTTTAGATATGAATACAATGAAAATCGAAGGTGTAAAGACACTTATATAGATAAGTTTGATTTAATGTAAAGCTAACTATGTGAAGGAATTTTAATAGTAATTCATAGCAGTGGAAGATTCTAAGTAATATGAAAAAATCTGTAAAATATCCTGTATAAGTCTTCAGGAAGCTATGCTCTACTCCAATATTCTCTTAGCTGAATTGGTAGCAGGACCCAAGTTAGCTATATAAAATTTAATTGAAGCAAATTACTTATTTTCTTTTTTTAATGCTGAAATAAAGAAAGTCCTTTTTTTCTGTTGTTTTATTCAATTTTGTATAATTTACAAACTATTATTAATGTTAATTTGGGTTTTCTAAAGTTTCTTAGCTTACTGGATATTATTTTGTAATAAGACAAAAGTTTTTTTTTCCCCTTTCCTTTAAAATGTAGTTCTCCCCATTGCATTTTCTTCAGTTTGATCAAAAAATAATAGTTAGGAACAATATCATTACTTTGTTCATAGTGAAGTGTGCAATTATTCAGATTCTGGATCAAGTCTGAATACATGAAAAAAATAAAAAAAAAAGCATGGAGCAGAGTAATAGAGATGACATGACATTACTAAAATATCATTTTAAGCCAAAAGTTGTACTTAGGACAGAATTAGTTTTCACTGTGATATTCAAGAAGAGTATTTTCTCTTTATAATGAAGTTACTGATTTTAAATATTTAATGCTGAACAAATGAAATGTCACATAATGTCAGGAATCATTTAATATGTATAAATTATAAAGGCAATAATTATTAGAGTCTATATGTCCATGGACATTTACAGGCTACCAATATTTGCATTCTTTTTAGAATGCAAAGCAGTATTTTCTGGTTTATAGAAGTGGTATAGTGGCATATTTTGCTCATTTATATTAAGTAAGAGCTGCTAGGACTGTTTGGACCTTTGGTTGACCAAAGGCACTAATTCCTGCACTTAACAGTGCTCTCAGCAATGGCACTTGCTTTCCCTGTTATCATTCATTCTTTTTGCTCACTTTCCTTGAAAGCACATAAGTAGATAAGCAACCATTATTTGCATTTGTGCACCCTTACTTTTTCCCCTCTGTCTTCCCCCTTTACTGTAAAAAAACAAAAAAGGATGGACCTATAAATAAAGCAGCTAATGATGTCTGATTTTTCATTCATTCTTTTTGGTCATATTACATCTTTAATATGTCATGTTTTGTTGCTCTTCTAGGATGATTGCAGCTAATGTACTTTGAGTTTCTTTCCCATATTGGTGGAAACCTGACATCATGATGCCATTGGCATAGTATGTGGGGCATATGAACTAAGCAATTACCTGCTTAGAGGCCAGCAGGCAGTACAATGATTTTTACAAGAATCCCTGCAATAGATCTTCACTCCAGGTTTGGACTAGCTCAGATCTGAGAATTATCTATTTATCTTTCTGAGCACTCCTCTTTGACGAGTGAGGGTGTTGTAAAGGTTGGATTTGAATTGGAAAACTGAGGAAGGAACTTTGAAAGCTATTTAGTCCCATTTCTCTTGTAATAGACAGCAGGTAACTTTTCAAAATTCATATATTAAAAATCTCCCTATATATGTATTGCTGAACTGTAAGAATTGTGCTTTTAGTCATCTGTTTTTTAAATAACTCTGCATTAACAACATTTTATGATACCATTACAATACTCAGGATTGATTTTAACCTTATTTCTTGTAACTTTCTATAATTACAAACATGTGGAAAGTAGAAACTTTTCTGCCAATTATATTTAGTATGCACAGAATTAAGCAATATAACATTTGATTTATGTATACCGCTGTGTTTAGTTTGATTTACTATTGATTTGGTTTATCTTGCTTCTTTTTTATTGCAACATTTTGATACTATTTAATCATTAAAAGCAATTCCAATATTAATCTTAATAATTTAGTAGACTAGTTGCAGTATTTGTTCATTTCCTTTAATTCATTATGTCTTAAGAGATCAACAACTGTGTTACTTCTTAATGAGGGTTACTGTGTGACTGCAGGAAAGAAAATTACCTCCCTCAGTCTGCTGGAAAAGCAAGTACAGTCTCATACTGGCAGGAACCATCAACACCCTCTTTGTCTCTTAGCTCTCTCTTTTATTGTAGTTGCTAAATTGCACAATACAAATAATAATATGCATACCTCATTGACTAAAATATTTTTGGGGGCTCTGTGTTTATTTAACACAGAGAAATTAACAAGGTATTAACATCTTTCTTCCCAGATCTATGGAACACTGCAATGTACTACTAATGACTGAAACAAATTCAAGTTCTTATTCCAGTTGTTTAAGTTATAATGTTTAGTTATGATTAGCTAAATAAAATCTCCATACTATTGTTTCTTATCTCATATGGAATTGATACTATATTTTTTTATGTAAGTTTGAAATTGGATGTTTACCAAACCTTTAAAAGTAAACTACCACAAACATGCCAGATGTTTTGAACGCAAAAACTGACCAAGAAAGAGGCAATTAGATTTTCAAGGCAATTACTTTAAAGTGTCATAATTTTAGAATCATTATTTAAATAATTTGTCAGTCTCTAACTGATATTGGAAAGCCACAATAGCACTTTAGATTTACTTGGAAGAAACCATATAGTGAAAAAAAACCCAGATTCTCTGATTCCATTTTTATTTCAGCTGTGGGAAAAAGAATGAAAAATATCCCTTATGCTGCTGAGACACATTATGGCTTGAGCACCATACTTAAATGCAGCAGTTACTTCTGCGACTGAACTATGTTTTCCATCATCTTTTATATTCATTAAGCCTTGTTGAATGGTCTGTATAAAACGTGACCTCCAGAGTGTTGTGACTGGTGAGGTTTCAGTACTCCATCATAGAGCTTTCTCTAGTGTTAGACTTTTACACAAAACAAAGCACAGTAGTGCATTTGAACCCATGAATCCTGTATGACTGATAACACTGGGAGTAATTTAAATTTAAAACAGTAAATCCAGAGCATAGAATTAAGTATGAAACCTTACTTACAAATTAAACTCATATATTCTACTTACTTATTGCAACAGTAGAAAACAAGTAATACTTTAATTAGAATATGTGGATCATACATTAGTAGAAGGTACTTTATTACAGATACAAAAAATCTAGAATGTGGTTTCTTTGTTTAAGGTTATAGCAGTTATATTTTCAAACTACTGGAGAATAGCAACTCTCTCATCTATATTCATTCATTCATTGCTGGTTTGTGCTAAACCAACAAATAAACCACTGAATAAGGGGTTACTATGATGAAATCATTGCCATAACTAGGATAAACAAGAGAACCATCCCTCAAATTAAATTATTCTCCAGTGAAATGTTATGCTATAGTAACTAAATAATTTGAAATCTTTTTCCTTTTAAATACTGTTTCCAAAGTTTGTTAAAAGAATGCTTATGTTTAAAACTGCCACAAAATAACTGTTCAATAATGCAGTTTGTAATGAAAAATATATAAGACTGTAGAGATCTGAAGTCAGTTGCAATGCGTTGATAGTTGCCCTACCTCATTACATGCTCTTCGAATGTGTTGCAAATATGTTCCTTTGCTGCTTCATCTTCAGCCGCCTTTTTCATAACAGATTTTAAGCAATGAGCTTTAATAGTGGGGTTCTTTGACCTCATGTCTGTGACAACTTATATGTCTGGTATTTTCATATTTCTGCGAAGAAAGGAAGCTCAACTCTACCTATCAAAACTATGTTCAAAACATTTTGGACTAAGAAAATATATTTCTCTTTCTAAAATCAATGAGATTAGCTAAACAGCTGCACATATTGTCAGAGCATCCATAAACAAGAGATCTTAGGTGCAGTTTTATACTTGTTTATGTTTAAAACTATTATAAAAACATCCACAACAGTCCTGCATCAAGGTATTTATTATATATGGTACCATTCTTTGTGATGTTTTCTGTAAAATGTTCCTCAGCTCACAGTCATTTTGAATAAGACATTTATGCTACATTTGCAGCTTGTACCAATTAATTTAAAAAATCAGTTTTGACTTTTTTTTACCACTCATCGTTGTTCCTCTCCCAGCAACAATGGGAATGTCTCATTAAAAAAAAATAGTATTTTTGAGCTGTCAGCATCTCATCTTCACTGATATGTTATACAAGAGAGAAAATTTGTTGAAGTATCTATAAGTCTAGTAATTTGTTGAAGTATCTATCAGTTTAGTAATGCATTTGTAAAAACTCCAACCTTTTTGAAGACAAGTATATTTTGTTAATACACTTTTATGTTTTCTGTGCTGTGCGTGGCACTATTGCCTATCCAGCAATTCTGGACCAAGATAAGTAAGTGTTCACTATGTTTTCTAAGTTATGGTTTCTATATTGATGGAATTCTGTTTCTTTGCCAATCTAAATGTGACTGAAATGTATGAAAGATTGGTATGTTTCTTAAAGAAATGTTTTAGATTTCAAAATTGCTAGCACTCAACAGCTGAGTCATAAATAATTTTTTTTCTGAGGCAAAAATGGCAATTGCTAAAAGGTATGCGACTTTGTTGTTGTAAAGTGACATAAATACATACAGTTAAAATAAACAAAGAAAAATAATTTAATTAAAAATAAAATTATAAAAATGGTCATATTGTATTGACAAATTCCAAGCTAAAAATACATCTTTACATTGATGCCAAATCTACCTTTGGAAAATTCTACCATGTCTGCAACGTTAATTATGGATTTCTGAAATGCAACACCTTCATATCAATGAAAGTTTCCATAATTATGTGGTTTGTGTATATAATTAATTATTTCAGTCAGAAACAATGATAATAAAGATCACTTCTCTGGTCATTAGCTATTGTACTTTTGTGTAACACTGCTTAACTCAATCAAGACTGTAAGAGAAGGTTTCACTGCTGCGGGAAAGGTGGTAAGTTCTCGTACCATCAAACTGTGACTCCAACACATGTAAAACTTTGTCTGAGATACTAACAACATACTAAATATGCCATCATGATTGACATTTCTTTGCTTCTCAGCACGAAAAAATATATGAATATTTATGAAAGGTGAACTCTCATATCATTTCCAGACTACTGATGCCTCCCAGTTAATCTAAAAACAGTCTGGCAGAGAACTGACCAACTGTGGAATAGCATGACACGTTAGTAAACTCCCAAAATCAAACACAGAAATAAGTTAAAATTAAGAGATATGCAAAGATTGTCTACATTAGGTCAATCATCACAGTAAACTCTCTCTCCACGGGCAGATATCTGTTGCACTGCTGGCTTTCATGGGCTGCCTCACTTCATCACAGGCTGCAGGGGAATATCTGTGCTGGTGCCCAGAGCACCTCCTCACTCTTCTTTCTTCTTCACTATCCTTTGTGCCTGCAGGGTTTTTGGTTACTTCGCTCACATATTCTCACTGCTGCCCTCTCACTGCTGCTGTGCAGGTTCCTTCCCACATCACTTCTTAAATATGTTATCACAGAGGTTAACACTATTGCTGATCGGCTCAGCCTTGACTAGTGGTGGGTCAGTCTTGGAGTTGCTGACATTGACTCTAACAGGTACGGAGGCAGTTTCTGACATCTACTTAGAGAAACCAAGTCTGCAAATCACTGACTAGCAAAACCTTGACACATAAACCCAATACAATGATGAAAATACACACAATGAAAACATTGTTGTTTGTCTCTCAAAGTACTGAAAATGAGGATTAAATTCAGAGACTGGATCTCTTCTTCTTCTAAGGAGCAATAGATTAGTTTTTTCCACATTAATTTTTTCTCTAGAGAGAAAATCAATCCTATTTTAAACAGAAACACACTACAGACTATAACAATTTTATGTTTTGGTTTTGTTTTTCTTAATGGAAGGGACTGGACCAATGCTTTTGATTTTTGAGGCACAGCCATTTGCTTAGGTACTAAGTATGTGTATGGGTGACTAGGACAGTTATTTTCAGTCTGTTAAGGCAGCGTACATATATGCTGTTCTAAGAGCAATTCAACTGTTGAAACCCTTTTGTCTGACTAGGTTATTGGAATCCTAGATTAAAATGGATTTGTATGTCAGCTGATTATTTTAAGGTTTTTATTCAAATTGTAATTGAATTATCAGAAATAACTCCATATCCAGAGGATGACAGAGAACCCTTTTGTTACCACTAACAAAGAATTTCTATTTGATTGGCACTGTCCAGTGCAGCATTTTTTGCACAGCACAATAATACTGTAAAGTCATAGTTCCCAACATTTTATAGGTGTTCCAGGAGACCTTTTAATGGATACTCCAGGTATTTCAAGAGAAATATTGATGGATAGTCTGATTTATACGGCATTAAGCAACGATGACTGAATTGTTCCCATCAAAGACAATTGTTTTAGCTTTTCAGTTGGTTATTCCTTGGAAACTGGATGAGGTTGAAGAGTGGGAGATGAAGTGAACAAGTACTCGTAGGGACAACTTCAGGCTTCTAACAAGGGTGCTCTGAATTTTCTCTGGGACCACGTGTTTTTGCTGACAACTTAAAAAATTAAAGACATAACCTTTGCATTCTGCATCATATTCTAAGGTGAATGCATAATGAATAATTCTCCATCAAAAATAAACAAGCCAACTTAATCTTTGTCTTCTCTTTCAAATGAAAACATTCATCATTTTCCTCCCCTCATACTTCTCTATGTGACTGTTATATGAAAAGAGGGGTGATTGATTCAGAATGCACGGAGTCTCTAATTTTGTAACTTGAAAGAAGATAGATTTCTAACTAACTGGTATATATCTGATTTGCAGTAGCTCAGTAGTGGGCATTTTCTTTCTCTTTTTAAGATTAGAAAACAGATGGATTTTCAGAGGTGCTGCATGCTTGCAGCTCCTACTGAAACTGCAAGTCATTTTCATAATATGATGCTGGCATAGAAGCATATGTTATTAAGATCACAGAGTGGATTTTGTTTTTCAGAAATAACTTTCGTTGCCAAAGAGGGAGGAATTTGGAAGAGGGAAATGAAACTGTTATTGCTTTGTGGCTTATTGCACGGTATCTCTTCCTAGCACAATAGCAATTCATAAAGAATGAGGTGAAGAATTGTAGAGAGATGGTTTGCTTTTCTGGCTTTCCTGAGCTTTATAATTTATATAAATATATTTATATTTTCTAGGCTAAATCATAAAAATGGAGTGCAATGTACCTTACAAGAACATTATTTTCTCACTCTGCCCCCAACAGAAGAAACTCTCCCTCATTCCTAAAAGCTGCCAGTCCAAATTGTCCTTAAAAATGTGAATCATTAGAAATTCAGATATATTCCAGAATATTGCTTCAAGAAAGCTAAGAACTTCGCAAACATTTCTCTCTGACTTGAAAACTAAGGTATACCCTTGGTCTTTTTTAAATAACAAAGCCAAAATCCAGGTGTCTGCAACTCAGCAAAAGATACCCATGTGAGCAGCAGGTGTACAGATAATGATGGAGCCAAGGTTTACTGTACACTCTGCTGCAAATATCTCTGTGCCTGCTGTTCCTTCTCCCACTTCATTCTTTTCACTCTGCATAGAAGGTAATTGGGCAATGATCTGGAAGTATATTTCCCCACTAGTTCCCCTGAGCCTAAATGATGAGTACAATCTCTCTCTCCATGGTACAGTTTCTCCAATTTTTGATGCTATGATCAAAGTATTTGTTGCACTTTGCTTCCTAACAGCAAGATGCTAAGATAACCTTCTGAAAGCTGCAAAGCACCCAGATGTGATGGGATGTGTTACTTGTCGACATGTTTTTGTTGAAGAAAACAACAACAACTAGGGAAAGTCTCAGAGCAGCACTTACTACAATGGAGGACGCTGCTTCGACAGTAGTTCTCCAGTGTCCTCTCTTACTAGAACAAATTCTGAAATCCAAGTAGGTTTGTCTCGTTTGTTGTTGTTAGGGACAGCAGCATAATTATTATTTATATATTGATTATTTCTTTCTTCTGCACTTTCCTTTACTTTCCTCACATGGCTTCCTGATTTTCAGAATGTTTTCTGCTTGGTAGTCATGTTTCCCTTCCTTTCTGCTATTATGACAGTTTTTATTTTGTTATCAATTTAGTTTTAAATGCAGTGGAAATAAACACAGTAGGATGTAAATTCTCTGAGACAATCACCATCCTTTCTACTTGTGCAAAGAGTATCATGTTTTCAAAACACTTATCACGTTTTGTTTAACTCAGTAAGACTGATTTACTGGAAGTTAAAGTGAAGGGTAAGATGAATTGCATTAAGGAAGCAATAGTGATCTTCCTTCCCCCATAATACAGTATTGCGTGACAAAAATTGCACAGCTCTTTTTCTCCCTATCCTTCCACATCTTGCACCCACCAAAAATGGAGATGACATTGCAAATAATATTGTGAAATGTTATTACACCTATTTTCGCCACAAGAACTACCATCAGATATGAACTATTGATATATTTTTGAGTGCTTTTGATTTATATTCAAGGAATCCTCAGTGTTTTTGTAAATATAACTCTTTCTTCTGCTCCAAATATTTTCCTGGAAGAATAACTATGCAGGATATTTAGATAATGATATTTAGCTGAGGAATTATGGATGATCAATACCAAAAAGACCTCTTAAGTTATCCACTATCAATCATCAATCTTACATCAAAAGAACAAAAGAGAACCTGAGTATTGGAAATAATCCTTCTCATTGTAAATAATAACACTGATTCACTCTCAGCTGTAAGAAATCATGAAGTTTCCAGCTCAAGGCTAATCCAATAATAGTCTCTCCCTCCAAGACAAAATTTCTTAATACTGATGTTGGTGTCATTCATAAGAGTTGAACTTCTGCAACATTTTAAATATTCATACAAATCCTGTCAAAGTCACTAAGTATTTTACTATTTGCTTCAATGATGTGTAATCTGGGTCCTGATTTTCTGATAAGACAGATCTTCATACGCTAGCAAAAGCCTGCAAATTTCATGGGCTTATAACTGAATTAATGAGACTAATATAACACACTGAACAGTTGTTTTAATATCCTAGATTCTGCATTATCTTAATCTCTATCCCTTTCTTAATGTTGAATATAATGTACATCTATATTTAAAAGTGCTAAATAGCATCATATAGTGTTAAGAATAACTTGAAAGCATGTAGTGCTCCTGGAAATAAGCCATACCAGTAAAACCCCCTGTTGTTTTAACACCCCACAATTACACATTGTTTCTATTTCTAACTTATTTCTCATAGTCATCCTTCAACATCTTTAAAACATAGATGTGTATGGTATCATTATGGGGGCTGCAGTTGCAATTCCTTACAAAGAAGGCTGTATAAGTAGTCTGCTGTATGTTAACTTCCTAAATGGCTCTCAAATCATAGTGTTCATATGAATTCAGCTATATGAAACAGACTGCATCAGACAGCAACCCTTTGTTATAGAGCAAAACTCATAGTCCCTTTCATATCTATTGTCATCTTCCAGCTAATATAATTTAGGCAATATGCAGTAAACCTTAGTGCCAAGAACTCATAAGTATTTTGTCCCTTTAATTTTGAAACAGTAAGTAGAGAAAGATGTTATAACGTAACCTACAAAGACTTCTATAGTTTCAAGAAACTTTGTACCACTTCCATGTAGTAGGAAGAACTGCATTTAGCTACCTTGGCCTCCAATATAGGAAGGAAGAACAACCAGGCTGAATAAATACTTCCCTTTATTGCTATTCTTTGATGTCACCTCAGTCCTGAGGGAATCTGCAGATGTAATGCAAAAAATGTCTCTCCTCCTACTCTACGTAGGTTGCTCATGTGAAAATGAAGTTCTGTATCCATTTCTAGAAGTCATTCTGTGAAACATTTCCTTACTTGAGACAGGACATTGCCAAGAATATTTTGCCATCTGTCTGTGTCATAAATAAGGATGGTGGAAAATAAGTGGTCTTCATAAAACAGTCTTTAAGAACCTGAATGATGGGTATATATATTGGTCTTATGTGGCAAGGTCTTGGTAGCTAGGGACTGCAATGGCGGCTTCTGTGAGAAGAGAAAGCTGTCACCAGCTCTAAAAGAGATGCACTGCTGGCCAAAGCCGAGCTCACCAGGGAAGGTGGTGAAGCCTCTGTAATAACATATTTAAGAAAGGGTAAAAAACCTGTGCAATATATTTGAGAGAGAGAGGTGAGAGAAACAACCCTGAAAACACCAAGGTCAGTGAAGGAGAGGGAAGAGCTGCTTCCTCTGCTACAACAGAGATCTCCCTACAGCCCACAGAGAAGAAAAGTGTGAGATGTGAGGAGATGAGAGAGTGGCTGAGATGAAGTTTTGTGAACTGGCTGTAACCCTCATTCTCTTCTTCCCTGTTCTGCTCAGTGAAGGGAGGCAAGAAAAGAAACAGGAGTGACAACGAGCCTTGGAAGGAAATTAGGTAGGGAGGAAGGTGTTTTTGGTTTTGTCTTTATTTCTTCCTCTATTTTCAGTTTGCAACAAATTAAAAACCTCTTTATCAAGTTGAGTCTATTTTGAAGGGGACAGTAACTGGCGAGTGATCTGCCTGGTCTTCTCTCAGTCCATGAGCTTTTTTTGTCTTTTTTCTGCCCCTATCCTACCCAGAATTGGAAGTGAGAGCATGAGTTGTTGGACACCTGGCAACCAGCAGGTTAACTCAAGGCAATAATCCATAATGTTCCCAGGCAGCACCAGGATTATGATGGAGTCTGGCTGTGCCATTTAAATTCACATTCAATACATAGGTGTGATTATGCCTCATAGCTTCATTCAGTGAGGGAATTCAATATTTGTTTCATCTTGCTTATTCACCATGAAGTCCAAAATGTTTATCATCACCAAAATACAACATAATTAATCTCTTCCTTAAGAATTTTAATGTATTCTAACCCCAATATTAGAGTGAGTCACAAACATCAATGGCGATAATTATCAATTTGGATGGCTGAATTATCCCTATTTTGCAGAGAAGACAGGAAAGCATAAAGGATCTCAGCATCTGCAAGTGTTATCTAATCTGACCACTCAGCTTCAAAGCCTTGACTTGTTTTTCCAGAAAACTGATTTTCTCCTCCTTTCTTTCCTCCTCTCTCTCCTTCCTTACAAATTAGTTAACATAAAAAGGTAAAATAAATTGACATTTATGATGTGTTATAGTAAGTATTTCAGCCTAAAGCCAGAAGTCAGTGCTTTTGTTGATATATATAGCAGAGACAAGTGTGTACTCCTTAATTTAGTATGGCCACCTACTCAAACAGTAGCACATACTTTGAGTGCAGAGACATAGCTGAAAATAAATATACACAGAGAATCAAAAATTGGCAATGCTTTCACAAGGCATTAAAGCAATTTTATAATTAATTTGGCATTTGATCAAATTTCACTTCAGGTTTCAGAAGATGGAAATGAAGTGCTGAGACTATTTGGTGAGTTAAAATCCTTGTAACAGCAACTCTGAAGTTTGAGTCCTATACTACTTTTCTCCTCAGAACAGACAAAAATATGTCATACAGCTCTGACATACAGGCACTACAGTGCTTTGATTGACCTTGCTAAATAATTAGTGATGATTACCTTTCTGAATTTCTCTGGTGGTTTTACTTTGTTTGGTTTTGTTTGGTTGGTTGAATGGTTTGTATTTTGTGTAGTGATTGATTATTGCTTCAATCCTTTCTATGTGGGTATACAGCCAGTCACAGAACTGGGTGAAAATATACTATTATTGCCATAGGAACTTTCCAGGTAAGAGAAACATGACTGTGAATCCCACCTGTGCGTGCTGATTCTGGTGTTGGCTTTTTAGATTCCCTACATCCTAACCTTGCATTAGTGGCACATCTAATCAGTTATATCAAATCTCATTCTGCATTATCTCCATCCTTTATGTAAGAGGAGGAGTCACCATTGGTTACTAGTGATTAGTTACCCTGTTAGTGTCCACTAGAGGTGTATCCTCTGAAGGCATAAAAGTTTTACTATATGATTCTCTATGCAGTTGCCATGTACCGAGGGAAAAGGCTGCTTTGGTCTTAGAAGTTATTTTTCACTGTGCATTTCTGTCAGGGAGAGCTGAGGCTCTGTTTAGAAGCAAAACTGTAATGAAGATCGTGAGTAAAATAAAGGCATAGCAGAGAAGAATAAGACTTACTGTGTCAGTAAGCAGGAATAACTGTAGGGCATTTTTTATTTGATTCTCTGTGCTTCACAGACCCTAGTTCATGGAGTTTGGAAGCTGAACTCCTGCTATACATGTCTTCAAACTTACACTTTGAATCAAGGTTGCTAGGGAGATCTAGCCTTTTGCTTACAGGCATTTGCAGTCTTTGGGTTATAGAGCTGTACATTAGAAGAGACCATAGGAGAATGCCAGTGGACTGTTAAATAATCCAAAGAGAAAGGTTCTCCTCTATCCCTGTTTCCATATGGAAAGGTATTTTGCTTTACAATCAGGAATGGGAGCTTCTCAGTAAAATTGAAATACTATTTCTGCATAGATATGTAAATTGGCTCAGCCTCAGAGACAACACAGATTTATTTTCAATAAAACTGTGTTGTATTTCACCCCTGATGATTTGGTCCCTATAGCACACATGTATAAATATTTCAAAACAACAAAGTGGGAAGCTGATGAGCATGAATATTGCTGAAACTTACTGCATTGCAGTATTTTTCCTTTTACTCAATTAATAATGTATTTCTTCAACATTGTTGAGAAAAAGAACAATTATTTCATCCATATATTCAGTAGTAAGAAAAATTCCATCCTGGATCTGAACTTTATTTTTAATACTTGGCATAGAGAAAAAAGAAACTATGCATATACACTTTAAATGAATATGCTCTTGTAGAATAAAAGTAAGATGTTCACAGTAAGTATCTGTTTCAATGAACACTGATAAAATTATTAGAATACAATTTAGACCTACAAAAAAATCTTCCAAAACTAACACAATCTAAATATCCTTAATGTTTCTCAGTTTTCGTGTTTACTGTAGAAATATGTGAAAGACTTCATATGCCATGGAAAATAACAGATTTTGCTGTAAATGTACAAGATAATAATTTATTATTGTCCAATGCCTGCATCATTAGAGTAGTATGACAAAATGTTAAATCAGTTTGTATGTTTGAAGGTGGCAAATACGTAAAATATCCCTATTTATCTGACTTCCTTGTTACTATTTTGTCCAGAGACTAAGAGACACTTTTTTTTAAAAAAAAAAAGTTTCTGAAAGTTTCTAAAAGTTGGGTATTAATCCCTTCTCTCAAGTAAAAAGTGATAGGATGAGAGGAAACGGCCTCAAATTATGCCAGTGGAGGTTCAGATTAGATATCAGGACAAATGTATTCACTGCAAGGGTTATCAGGTACTGGAACAGGCTGCCCACAGTGGTGGTTGAGTCACAATTCCTGGAAGTATTTAAAAGGTGGGTAGACGAGGTCTTCAGAGGTATTGTTTAGTAGTGGACAGGTAGGGCTGGATTTGATGATCTCATCCAAACAATTTTATGTTTCTATGATTATATGTTAAATAATTTAAAAAATACCTTCTAATTTCTAAAGCCAATGAGGGCTTTATGACCATAGTACCAGGTGGAATATCAAGTTGTGCCGGGGAGGTTTAGATTACTTTTTATGAAAAATTTCTTCAACAAAAAGCTTTTCAGCATTGGAACAGGCTTCCAATGGTTGATGCACCATGCCTTGAGGTATTTAAAGGATATGCATATGTGGTGTTTGGGGGCATGGCTCAGTGGTAGAATAGGTGGTGTTAGATTAATAGTTGGACTTGATGATCATAAAGGTAATTTCCAACTTAAATAATAGCATTAGTCACCCCAATTCCTTTTCCACCCTACTCCCAAGGACAAGTGGAAATGAGAGAAAAAAGAATTGTGGGCTGGAAACTAATACTAAAATATCTTAAATTAAACAAATAAGAATGAGAATACTATTAATAAGAAAATAATAAAATACATATGAATATACTAAATTGCCTCTCCTTCCCTCCCTCTGCAATGACTACATCACTGTAGATGCTGCCGATCAGGGATGGGGAAAGGTCCCAGTCTAGACTCGGCACCAGGAGCGGGTTGGACTCAGAAACTGGATTCAGAAATACGTGGAACGTAGATAAGGACAAAAAGACAGACAAGGTTCTCACTGGATGTCAACAGTAAAGTAAGAGAACTTGACTCTTGAGATCTCTGTTTTATACTGAGTATGACCTAAATGGAATGGAATGGAATGGAATGGAATGGAATGGAATGGAATGGAATGGAATGGAATGGAATGGAATACTCTGTTGGTCAGTTTTGGGTCACCTGTCCTGTCCACTCCTCCCTGTAGATGTGATACTGTTTGGCCCCTTTCGCTTAACGGCATTCCAAAAGCTAGAGGGAGGCCTATGTTTCTGTTAGAATAAGTTTAAGCAATGGCCTATCTGCACACCAATGCCCCATGTTATCTCTTCTAGAGAGAAACACTGTCTGGAAAAAGTGCAGTCAACCTTCAGAAAATGAACTAACTCAGAAAGGCTTCACTGAAGTTAGAAAATTGATTCTACTTCAGGTCAAACCAGAACAGGTGATTACACCTAAACCTGACCTTTTGGAATAGGCTATTCCTGGCACACATTATAATGTGAGCTGTGTCTCCTCTCACCCATGTTTTATAATTTTTTTAGTTATGATCTATATGATATTGCATAAATGATGTCTGAAATATGTATAAACGATGTCTGAAATACTAATAGAGATTTAAAACAATATCTCTTCTTTCCATGGATTTTCATTAACAAATAGTGTACCAAATCACACTTTTGTGGATTCTAAATAGCAAAAAAGTGCACTTTTTATTACTCTGTTGACCCAGAACTGAACTTGAAATAAAAGCAGAAATGCTTGTGAAAGGATAGGTTCCAATTAAATGCATGTAGTTTTCCATCAAAAAAAATATTGCTACTGACCTGGTGAGTCTAATTTCTCTCCTACTGCTGGACCTATGGAAGACGAAAGCAGGGTATGCACATCCTTGTGGGGTGCGTAAACTGCGTTCATTGCTCTCTCTAGAAGAAGAGGGAAACAATTACTTCATCTTTCACTGCAGTAACTGCAGCTCTGCTCACTGACTAATGGTTATAATTTCAGAATTATATGTTTGAAAGGTATTTTCCTCTTGCCAAATTTGGTCGAATGTGGCCAATAAATTAAACAAACAGCAGGCAGTAGGGATATGGTGACAGATAGACAGATGAATAAACCATTCGAATGCACAAGCTTCCTTTCCTCAGAAAGCCTAGGTAAAAGAACGTCTTTACATATTTAAGGGGCATACTAGCCAAAACTTTTACCAGGAGGATGAGTTCAAGTTAAGAGATTATCTCTGTCTGCAGAACAAGCTACATGACATGGCCCATTAAATTCCTTTCTGTGAGATGTTATTCTGAACTAGTGTCACCCAGGGGACACACAAAACGTGTACAGAAAAATGAGAAAAAAAAACAGTGCTGGAACAAATGACAAAGCATGTGGGAAGAAAACAAGGGCTCTCACCTGAACTTGCGCTGACTTTACTAATACCTGCTTTAGAATAGTGGAACAATAGGATTAAGTGTTCAAAGCTTCACCACTAGCAGTTCCTACCAATATTATCATTTATTCTACATGTGCAACATATATAATAATTCTTAAAAACTGATACCTTCAAAGATGTGTACAGATATTAAATCAAAAGATTAATTTGAGAATGGAATATATTTCTGTATGATGTTAATAGAGTGAAGGATATTGGACTGGTTGCCTGAAGTTCAGTACTACCATTTACTTACTGCTACTTAAATTTAACTCTTCATTGAACAAATGAGTTGCAAAAGGAGACTAAGATGCCTTTCTGTTTCAGTCAAAGAGAATAGACAATAGAAGAGGATGAAATGCCTTATTTAAAAACAAATCAAGGTAAAAACTCTATTTGGTGTAGCTTGCCTGGGGATACAGACAAGATCAGAACAGCACATTTATGACTACTCATCTCCCACTGCATAGTTATAAAACAATAATAAAGATCACTGGATGTCTAGCTCCTGATGGCATAAAGTTGTTGATAAACTATAACACTTTCACAGCAAGAGGCAGACAACAGCATACCTAAATGATTTTGAGGGATGACAGAAAGAAACTATATAAATTGACCTTGGGCCAGGACACTAAGATTCACATCCATACTGTCATAGTTATTATATCATTAGTTAGATAAGACAATAACTTTATGTCTTGTCTTGGATAACCTCAAACACCAGGCATGGTTACAACTTCATTAGAAGCCTGATGGAAATGCTGTTATCTGCTGAATTTCTACCTGAATATTCCCTGAAGGGCTCTCCTCTGAACAGTGAATCAGTCTGATGCCACGTATGTTTTGTGATCTAAACTCACAGCTTGAGGTGACAAAGGCAAAAGCTTAATAGCCATGGTTAGGATGTTATTTCCATTTTAAGTGTTTAATTTCTGCTGCTTATAACTTTCCAAGCCATTAAGTCCTGGAAGGAAATTTCTCAGACTTGTGCTCAATCCAGAGGTGAAGTGCTTAAAAAGTTTGATAAAAATCCATCTGGTTGTTACTGAGGTATCTGAAAATCAAGCTAAAGGAGGGTGAGGAAGAAATTCCTATCACAGAGACAATGTATTTCAGATATCTTCTTTGTTTCTGGAAATTATCAGTGTTATTGATTTTCATGCTGACGCAGTTCAAGCTGTCAAAAATCTGTCATTTCTCCATCAGGTAACATTCACCCTATATACATTTTGGCTTATTGTAAGAGGCCTATATTTGATTGTTTTGTGTTCCTGTTATGTTTATTTATAGAGCTCAGTGAAAGAACAGAGAACATCTACTTTGGTAGAGGAGATGAAAATAGGCTTACAAAGCACAAAGATAATAAAAAAAAGACTTGAAAGTTATTCTAGTCCTTTCTTTTAAAAAATGGTAAAATCTATTTTGCTCTAGATTTACACATTTTCTTTCATTTTACCAGCAGAACATGAACCCAACACATTCTGAAGTCTCAAACTGAATTTTCAAAAAATCTAGGAATTTCTTTAAATGCTTCTGAAATCAAAATGTGTTCATAAAATCTTAATTTCAGTTCAAAATTTCTGAAAGCAAACTATTAACCTAAAACTGGATGTAGCAGACTAAATCCAGGTTTGAAAGAACAAGCTGTTTCCCAGGCTGCTTCTCTATCTGACACCCTTTCCCATATAATTTGCTGTATACTCTGCACTCTATCCTACTCCTGTTTTCCCACATCTCCTGTATCATGACTCTTATGTTCCATTCAGAGGTGGTCTTCTATTCACCTCATTGCACTGTAAACTGTCAAATTATTTTGACCGTGGACATGGTGGTGGTTCATTTAAAACACTCAGGAAGTCATGGCTCCTTTTTTACTAGCAGCTGCACTTCCATATGAATATATTGAACTGGCTGTTACCCAGTTACCTTCAATCCTATCAGTATTTATGGAATATGAAAACCATTTTGAATAAGGTAAAACTCTCTCATACCAGGCTTTTAACCACACGTTCATGTAGTAGGCACCTAACGCTCATTAGAATTAAAAATTATATAAAACCACTAGATTTGACAACATTGCAAGTGCATTCCTAGGAAGAATGGATTTGTTTAAAAACTACAGTAGCTTAGGTTTTTGTTCATTGGAAAACAAAAACTCTTCTGTTGGGTTTTCAACCATTTCTTGCACTGACAACACAAGGCTATGGACTTTAAAACCAAATCATCTATAAGGTACAAGTTAACTGGACTTTCTGGCATGTTGGTATCTGTATCTCTTGAAAGACTACAGCTATATACCAACAAAAAGTACACCGAGGAATTGCAGCGTCCTGCTTCTTAGGAAGGCACTTTGAAAGGTACAGATTGCATTTTAAAGTATTCTGGGAAAGAGAAGTTCACGATTTTATCACAGATAGAGAAGCTCATTACCAGGCTACCATGTTCCAGAGTAGCAGGCAGAAGAGAAGGCGGGGTCAGAGGAGTCAGAGGTAACTTCTACTAATTTCTGGGTTGAGACCCATAGGAATATGAATTTCCTTCTTGGACCATATGTGTAGATTCTATTTCTCCATTACAATTAGGCTTCTTGATGTGCAAAGGAGGGAGAAGATAAGTTATTTAAGATGCTGAAGAATTGTTGCAGAGTGAGCTCTTAGCAATTCCCAAGAGAAAACAGAGTGGAGGACACTGTCTAAGGGAAAAAAAACAAACTGTTAGAAGTCCCAGGGTTAGTGGTAGTGTGCCTAGGAGGAACCCTTGCTAATTGTGCTCCCATAAGGTACAATTGTAAGATCCTTACCATACGCATGAGGGAAAAATCTCATCTGAAATACATCAAGTTTTACATTTGGAAGAAATTTCCCCAGGATTTAAAAATTAGAAAACAGATTCCACAATCTTACTGACTGCAAAATCAGAAAATATTTCAAAAGATTTCAAAACTACTTATATGTGATTACTATCACTTAGATTCTTACCCTTCTGTAAATAATCCTTCTGTAAATTAAGCAGCAGATTGAATGAAAATTTCAAGGATATTTTTCCTGAGCTACAGAATTTGTTAACCCTTCTAACGTTAGTGTGTCTTGAGACACACACCCAACCATGACCAATGTACAGATTGAGAAAAAGTTACAGACTTGAAAAAATCATTTACACCTCCTTTCTTATCCAATTTCTTTATTATGTAAAGTTGGGTGGCTAGGTGGAGAAGTAAAACAGATTCTCCCTCCCCATTTTCACTTGTAGATTAGTATGGTAATTTCTTCTTGGCTCTTAGTTAGGTCTAGGCATAATCCTATGCTGTAATATAAATAAATATTAGTCAGACTATGTGTATCTAAATTCAAGCAGATGTTTTTCCCCTGTGATTTTTATTTTGTTCTTCCATTGCCATGAGCTGCTGCACTGATGAACCAAAAAAACCCCAAAACCCTGGAAGTTTTCTTTCTGTTCAGGGAAAAATGAAACATTCTTTGCTAAGTCTTTTTATCACGAGGCAAGTAGCCTATTCCATCTGCTTGTCTTTATCAATGTGGTTAGATTCTCTTTTCCTTTTTCTCATCTTCCCTTTCTGCAATATCTGGGAATAAAAATATATTGTTAGAAATTTCTTTGAAAAATATTTTTTCATGTTTTTGCACTCACATTTTTTATTTCTTTGCTATTATTCCTTTTTAATCTAAACATGAAAGAAAAAAAATTTATGCTTTCTAATGATTTTAAAAAATAAAAGTCACAAAAAACATTGAGAAATAATGATTTATTGAAAAAGTATAGCAGAAAAGAGATTCACCATTCTGTTCTTTCACAAGTATTTATTTAATTTGCATCCATTAAAAGATTATTGAATGCTACTCTGTTATCAATGATGTACATGATTATGCCCATATGTCCTTAAAACCCAAAGGAAAAAGGAGATATACTGATTTATTGCTTTGTTAAGCTCTGGATCATGGTAATTGGAATTACTTCTATTAAAAAACATGATCAGTCAGCAAGACCATCATAAGTTTTGCTTAAGTGGTTAAAACTGAAAAAGGAATATAGATGTTCTAAATAAATGGGTAAATTCTACAACGTGTTTTTGTCCACTTATTCTAGGTAAAAAGTAAAAAGTTCTTCAAAAACAGTGAAGAAGGAAAATTTCCAGAACACGACTACTGGCAAATTACAATTTTCCATTTCTACAGAATACCCTAAAATGCACTCAGTCTATCAATGATATATTCAG
Organism: Clamator glandarius; assembly: GCA_033459285.1. Classification (NCBI taxonomy): domain Eukaryota; kingdom Metazoa; phylum Chordata; class Aves; order Cuculiformes; family Cuculidae; genus Clamator; species Clamator glandarius. The sequence continues at coordinate 3,852,119 of JAUNZM010000176.1, read as the reverse complement.
AATCAATGTGCTGTGATATGTGGGCTGCAAGGTTTGGGACCTTTCTCCCCAAGGGGAGATATTATTGTAAACATCATTATTGGGTAGTACATAGGTCATTTTTAGAATCTGATTATAAATTACACAGAAATTTGAAAGAGATACTGCATTTAAAGCTTTACTTCAACATTTGCTTTCTTTTTTTTTCTTGTTTTTCTCTTTTTATATGGTAAGATGCATTCTGTGTGTCCTGAAGACTAGATATTTTTCTAAAGGAAGTCTTGTGATTCAGCCTGTAAGAGAAAATATAGTTATCACACAGTTATACAGGGGTGAGTACTGCCATCATACTATATGATCATGTATGTCATTGGAGTCTCTTGCCTTGACTTTTTACTTGCCATTATTTCACTTCTTTCTCTTTATTACTTTTCTAATATAGCAGTCCTGCATATACATAAAGGATCACTTTTTTTTGACTAGACAGTGAAATCAAAATGAATCTATAGGTTCACAGCTGAATAGCAGTGAGTAGATAGGGCATGTCTATGTTTTCAGAGAGTTATTTTATCTCCTGCCCGTAGGATCTGCACGATTAACTGTCTTAAATTAGGTTATCCTGATCTTACACAGCTGACTCTTAGTGGAGTTAAGTAGTAATTAAGATGTCTAAGAACTAAGTAGAAATATTGTTCTATTTATATTTCCAATTCTTTGCTGTTCCATATGTAGACAGCAATGGTTATTGGAGAAAGAAATGAAGAAATTAGACCAGAATTAAAATTTTAGAATCTGAAAGACATTCATGGTGAACAGTCACAGCAAGAAACTTTTCTGGGCAAATCGCTGATTTGAATTGTTAACTGTCAAGTGTCCTGTTCCTGAGATTTGGACAGGAAAGTTAAGATTTTTCCAGGTGGCATTTAGAAAGGAGTTAAGTTACCTTCTCAAGGCAAACTCCCGGTGCTTGGGGAATGCAATGAGTAATTTTTATTCTGATTGAAATATTTTTAGTTTAGAATTCTGGTACGTAGCATGTAATAGATTTGTTTAGCTCTTTGAAGGTAGCAGGACACAGTTGCACACCTGAAAGGTGTTAAAATATAATAGTATTGAAAATGGGAAAAGAAAAAGACTTTTTGAATAGTGTCATTCTTTTAAAAACAGCTTGTGCTTCATCAAAGTCTTTTTTCCCTTGACACTTTTTGATGTATCATTTCTTGCTGTTAATTGCCAGTGAAAAGCATACTGGTAATGTGAATCTTTTGAAACTGTGGAGCATCTCTCTGTGTATTAACTGCTGCTTGCAGATATATATTATATATATTGTACTCAGGGGGATTTTTGTGCGCCACAGGGAAATTTCAACATGGCATTACAAATTGGCCCATTCATCTGTTTGTATGTTTGAACAAAACTACAAAGTCCTCTCTTGCTTTTCTTATAGAGATATATAGAAAGAATCCCCAAAGTGTAATCAGTGTGACACCAAAACTCTTACAAACACCTAATTCTTGAGCATCTGTATAGTGATAATAGTCATTGAAGTTTATACTTGTGTCGAAAGGGTATTTATATGTGATGCTTGAAGTAGTTAACTAAATCTCTGCACAATTTTCTTCCGTTGGTACAAAAAGGTTTTTGGAAAGATAGGTAGACAAGTTTACTAAAAAATTACTGTTCAATAAGATAGTTTCATTTTCTCCCTTTTTCTTTCTATGCCATTAATAAATTGTGACACAAAATGTAGCTAAACCCTTAGTGGAAATCTTATGGAATACCTGCAATAACAGACTATATTAGTTAAAAGTAAAATTATGATCCTCAGCCATTAGGAATATTCTAAATATAACCTTCTAGTTTAAGGTCAGATTCCAACAATTTTTTTCAATGAATCATAGAATTGCTTGAGTTAGAAAAGACCTTTAAGACATCAAGTCCAACCGTAGACATAACACTGTCAAGTTCATCACTAAATCATGTCCCTAAGCACCACATCTACGCATCTTTTAAATACCTCCAGGGATAGTGACTCAACCACTTCCCTGTGTAACCTCCTCCAATTCATGATAATCCTTCCAGTGAAGTAATATTCCCTAATATCCAAACTAAACCTCCCCTGCAGCAACTTGAGACCATTTCCTACCATCTGATCACTTCTTACTTGGGAGAATTGACCAGCACTTGCCTTGCTATAGACTCATTTCAGGTAGTGGTAAAAAGCTATAAGTCTCCCTTCAGAGTCTTTTTCTCTAGACTAAACAGACCCAGTTCCCTTAGCTGCTCCTCATAAGATTTATTATCTTGACACTTTACCACCTTCACTGCCCTTCATCACACATTCTCCAGCAGCTCAGTATCATTGTAGTGAGAGGCCCCAATCTGAACACAGTATTCGAGATGGGGTAAGGCTCATCAATGCCACATACAAAGGAATAATCACTTCCCACCATTATTTGATACAAGCCAGGATGCTCTTGTTCTTCTTGGCCATCTAGGCACGCTGCTGATTCGTATTCAGCTGGCTGTCGACCAACAGTCCCAGGTCCTTTTCCGCCAGGCAGCTTTCCAACCATACATCCTCAAGCCTGCCACATTGCATGGGGTTGTTGTGGGCCGAGTGTTTTTAAATTCCAGCTACTTTTTGATCTGTTATCTTAAAAGAAAATAGTTTCATCTTCTTCAATAGGTTTACTGAAACACTGGTGTATATGCCACTACTTACTCATTTTGCTGGTGGGAATTCCATATTGTTAGGAAAGTGAATAGAGGATGTGTGATGCAATGTGGTCTGAGAGGTTTTTGCTGGTTATTTGGTGGGTTACATACATTCCTGGCCACTTCCCAATAGTCTTGAGAAAATCAGTTTCCCTAGTTTCCAGTTTCCTTTGTAAACTAAGTGATAGCCTGTATTGTAGAGGCTGGTTAGCATTTCTGTCATCAGATCTTGGAAATTACTTTTCTAGAAAAGTTGAACGTTAACTCCTGATATGTATCTGTTACAGCTGTTTTGGCCACTGAAAAGCTGCCATAACATACTGCCAGGCTCAGTATCTTTTTTTTTCATTCATTTGGCAACTACTCTTCCTTTATGGAAAAGCTATGAAAAATTCTGGGCAGTGAAAAGTAAAGCCCAGTAGATTTCACCTAATTAAAATTAATTTGAGAGCTAGGGGAAGGTCAGTGAGAACATATGTAAGTTCTAATCAATTGTTTATTCTAAGATTAGTGTTTGTGAAGTAGCTCGACCAACAATTAACTGCATTAATTGACAGCTAACTTCCTGAGTGAGGCAAAATGCAAACAGTAACCATCTAAAAACGTTTTTTCTATAGAACCTACTGTTACCACAGTGACCTAACTGACCTGCTCAGCAGGATGTATGGCAGGCTAGGTTTCTTTTATATGTTTGTAGGGGGGTCTAGAGTGCTGACAAATCACTACTGGGGTGTACTCAGAATAGAATATTTACTTTAAACATAGTTAAAGTAACAAAACAGATGCAAATATGTACTTTGAACATGATTGAAGTCACATACAGTTTATATCAAGAAGTCGGATATGACTAAATTCACCCAAAAGTGCCAAGTGAAAAAGATAGTGCTGTAGAATAAGGGGAAAGGATGTGGAGAGAATAAGGCCAAAAGAGAAAGAAGAGAAGTAGCAGGGAAAAGAGAACTATAACAAAAAAACAGTCACTACCTCAATGAAATCCAACTGCAGTTTCCTCAGGAAACATGGTCCATGGGATAGAGGGCGTGCACACAGGTGCTGCTTGGCAGAGATTTGTTATAGAGGATCTCCATCCCCTATTAGCATGTGAGGAGGGGTCTCACTGTGCCTGCACCATTTCTCTGTGGGGAAAGTTCTCCGCACAGAAGGTCCTTCAGAAAAGGAATTGAGGCTGCGTGCTCCAAGGGTCACTGGCTGTTCAACAGACTCTTGCTAGCAATGAACTCTGCATGAACCCTTTGGGCACACATGGGCAGTCAGGGGCTTCCCGATTCTTCAGCACTAGGAACCCAACTGCAAGTGTCGGAGCAGGGAGAGCTGTTCCCATTCCTGCACCTCCCTCTCTCTCTTCTGCTGCTGTCAACTGCACAAAGGCCCAAAAAAACCACTGCCTTGCAGCTAGATGATGTTTAAGACACACAGACAAAATACAAATAAGAAGTTAATCTTTACACTTCTTTTGCCTGATTGGCTGAGTGAGTTGAAATAATGTCATTTGGAACATATGTCAAAGAAATTTATCTTTACTTTTTGGGCAAAGTCCTAGCAGTCGTATAATTGTGGCTGACTTTTTGTTGCACTGAAACAAAAAAACTGGGAAAAAAGAGGATTTTTTTTTCCTTCTGCAGGATATAATCTCTCCATCACAGTGCTGGTTTTCAGGATATGGATTTAAGGCAAACTACTTTACACGGCTTCCCTTCCCCTCCTTCCTTTTCTCTTGTGTAATACTCCCACCTCAGTCCCACAGTGGAGAATCAACCTCAAATGTTCCAATAGATTACAAACTTTGTGATGTACAAGATGCATCTTCAGAAGTATAATAAATTTTCGAATTGAATAAAAGTTTCCCATCTGACACATTAGTGGATGCCTTTCTAAAGTAATGAAACAAATACAAATAAGTAGCATGCATGAATATTTATAATAATAGGCAGAAAGCAATGTTTCATTTCAACTTTAATTAAATGGCTTGCAGTCAGTATTGTTAGGATGATATAAGTATGGAGAAGAAATTATATCAATCATTCAGCAGTTACTTCTGTTGTAAATCAGTTCATTTATTTCTCTCTTTGTGCAATAAGTGAAAGGATTTAGAAACTACAGTCTTAGCTGAAAACATTCAGAGCTTAGATCTCATAAGATAGTCTTGTAGTAAGAAAACTTCTCTTTTTAATAAAAATAAAACTTTTGGCTAGAAAAAGGTAAAGTAATTAATTCACACAAAATAAAAGATGAACCAATATCTTGTGGTACAAAGAGAAATATAAACCTGTGAAGCTTTGTATGTCTGATATGAGTTACATATAATAAATTATGTACATAAAGATGGAGTATGACTTTTCAGTTTCTGGATTTCAGGAATTTTTCAAGATTTAATATAATTTTTATGCGGCATAGGTTCCTGGTGCCTGAATAGAGTCCATTAATTAAATGGGAGCTAAAACTAATGATCATTAATATAAAATAATATAAATAATAATATAAAATATCTTTCTTAGAGGCAGAGATTGTAAATAGCATTAAAGTATGTGGGAGTAGTGGAAAACAGTTGTTGAAAATCCCTTGCTGAATAGTGGAAATAATTTAAATCCCTTATTTTGCATTTCATATTCAAATATTGTGACAGCCACAGAAGTATTTAAGAAGCAACTTGTTGTCTTACATATCATGCATGTGTTAAATTTAAGAACAAAAATTCACAATTTTGTGAGAGTCATAAAATGATCGTTTTTAACATGGTGTACTCCCTATGCAGGGCATGAAAGAGGAATTTCAGCCCTTTACAGTGACAACATTAATCCAGCCAGTCTATTTTCTTTTTTATTTATATGTATTTTCTATAAACTACGTATATCAGATAAGGTAATTGCAATGTACTTCTCCTAGTATTTGCCATAGTTATAAGCACTCAGTGTAACAGTGAGAAGAGTAACTCACTCAAATCCCTGAGAAGGGAGGATGGTGCTCGGTCTACCTTTCCATATCTAGATGGTTATAATGACAGTTAACAAAACGATGGATTTTGCACATCTGTGATTCAGTTTTTAAATTGACCCCTATTCATTAAAATACCAAACACAAATTGCTCTCCAAATATCAGACCTAATGACGATTTGTGTCCTACGGGCTTATTTATAAGTACTAAAGTTCTTTCACTGCATGAAATTATTGTCATTAGAGTGGTCTTTACTTCCCACCCTCTGTGTGAAACATACTTTCCTGACCCTTAAACATGCCACAGTAAACACTGGTCCCTTACACGTGCGGCAATTTCACTGATGTAACCCAGCTATTTCGCTACTCCTCATCCTTCTTCACAAGGCTTGTCAAGTAAGTTCTTGACAATGTTGATATAAAGCTACTCTCCAACTACCTGGTAGTAAATACATCCTTGTTGCCTAGGTACTGGCAGACAAATGAATGACGATTACAGATGAAGTCACAATTTAGCTGTTCCCACCTAGAAGCATTGCAATGATGTCTTTATTTTACCCTGGTGTCAATTTACATTCAGGATGTAGAGGAAATTTACCCCTTTGTTTCCTGCTACTGTGACTAGCTATTGTGTATTGAATACAGCAGGATAAATCTGGCAGACAAGCACACATTCTGTATGCATTCTTTATGAATAGATAAGTTATTTTTCCTTAGGGAAATAATCTAGAGTGTAGATCTAATTTTCGGATCCTTGAACATAGATTCTTTATTTTAAATTTGTAACTTCTTTATATCATAAAATCATAGAACAATTAGGGTTGGAAGGAATCTTAAACACTATCTAGTTTCAAACCCCCTGCCATGGGCAGGGAGTTCTCACTAAGTCAGGCTGCCCAAGGCCGCATCTAGCCTGGCCTTGAACACCTCCAGGGATGGAGTAGCCATAATTTCCTTTCGCAACCTGTTCCAGTGCCTCAACACTCTCTTGGTGAAGAAATTCTTCCTTATGTCTATTCCAAATCTGACCCTCTCCAGTTCATGGCCATTCCCCCTCATCCTATCCCCACAAGCCTTTATGAATAGTCCCACTCAAGCTTTCCTGTACGCCCCTTTCAGGTACTGGAAGGTCGCTATAAGATCTCCTCAGAAAGCTGGGAAGGGACTTTTTACAAAGGTTTGTGATGATAGGACTAGGGGCAATGGCTATTAACTGGAGAGGGGTAGATTTGTACTAGACATAAGGAGCAATGTCTTCATGATGAGAATGCTGAAGCACTGGAACAGGTTGCCCAGGGAAGCTATGGCTGCCATGTCCCTGGTGTTCAAGTCCAGGTTGGATGGGGCCTTGAGCAGCCTGATCTAGTGGGATGTATCCCTGCCCATTGCAGGAGGGTTGGAATTAGATGATCTTTAAGGTCCCTTCTAACTCAAAATATTCTATGATTCTATGATTCCATGATTCTATGATTCTAAACCACTTTTTTGTATCCAACTTGTAAACAGGTTTACTAGTACTCCTAAACATTTGAATAATTGTGGATTACTAGGAATCTGGTCCTACATAATATGATAAAACTGATTTAATTCTCTTCCATCTAAACAAATAACAAACAAACTATCTCACAGATATTTATCAGGTCTTATTTACTTAGGAACCCCTTAAGGACCTGTCATGATTACACTTCCCACAGTGAACCCTAGAGCAGGGAAAAGTTGCATAGATTAGTGAATCAGTTCTAGTGTTTCACCTTTACATCAATTCACACCACAAATCTCTCTCTTTTTTTTTTTTTTTTTTAAATGGATAATATATGTAAATCACTTCATAGCTTTGCTAATTTCACCCCTCTAAGATTTACATGACACATGATACTACCACCTCTGGTACAGAACTGTCCACTTCAGAGTTTGATTTTGTGGACTCTCATTCTTCAGTAATGCCCTCAAGTTGAAACTCTTATAACCTTTGTCATTTCTCCATAGCTCTTGTAAATAATTCCATCGTTTCATGTAAGATGACTTTTCTCCTAAGGGAGAAAAAATAAATCACAGAGTATAAATGAACCTAGCTAGAAAAGTGAAAAGAGGTCTGCTCATAAACCACAGAGAAAATATTTTGATCCTTTTATCCCGTTCTCAAGAGTTTTAATGCCATCAGAAATAAGGAGCCAAAGTACACTTCTCAACTGGGGATGTGAGTTCATAGATCAATATGGGCTTATAAATTTCAAATGTCACTGTTGCTCTGATCCACTATTTTCACCAACATAAAAGTGAAAACGATTTCAAGGTGACCTAGCAGGGACTGCTGGCAGGTAGTGTAGATGTCGTGACAGTACAGAGGGATTTGAACGAGGCAGATTTTTAAATGACAAGCAGGAGGTCCATTAGAGAAACATATCTGAAGAGTGGCATCTATGAGTAATAGTTCCTTTTCCTGATTTCCACTGAGGTCCAAGCTCAGCAAAAAAACCTGGAAGCTGCTGTCTGACCCAAAGACGAAGTACAATAATTAAGATACCTGGACTCCTTTTCCTGTGAAAGGCAGCATCTTCAGGCTGCCATTGCATTCAATATCCAATTTGAAAATGAGCAAACATAGCCTGACACTGCAACCTTGAAATATTGCTGATCATGTGTTATAGCTTTTAGTTTGGGCACAATCCAAACTGAGAGTTGTTTTTTCCTCTTGTTTGAATGATTCTAATGGTTCAGGAAGAACTTTTCCTTTCCTAATTTGTTGTACGAGAACAGCAGGTCTGGAGGGAAAAAGATAAACTTGTGAAATATGCATTATTGTTGTTTTAATGAGATGTTTTGAAATGGAATCTAAAACAGACTTAGACCTTGATTCACCCTGAAACCAACCTACTTAGTGCCATTTGTTTTGCATGGCTGTATTCAAGGAACTTAAAAAACTGTCACCCTAACTTTGAAGCCTTGTGGTAAAGCAAGTGTGAATAAATTTTGAACATACTACCACTGAATATATGAAAGCTAAAGCAGATAGATAAATGGATAGATAGGCAGAGAAAGAGGGAGAATTTAGCTCTCATCAAAATAACTAGTGAAGACAGGAAGCTATGAAAGACTGTCTCCCCTTATAGAGTAGGTTTTATTGTTGTTTCTGCTCCCATTCATTTAATCCCTAAGAAGAAAAATTATTAGCAGAGATTTTATAGTGGAGGACATATGACAAAGTACTCACCATTTTTAGTTTTAGAAGTGTAGATAAAATAAAAAGAAATACTGTATTTGTGTGGAAGATGCTCTCTTGCAAGTAGGCATGTAAGTAATACATAAACACGCATTAGTGTGTATAGTAAATGCAAGCAGGATTTCATTCCTCTGATCTGCATTGCAGATATCCTATCTACACTGGGAAACTGCGCTGGATATTCTGAAGTTATTTTAAGTACAGAGGTAAAATTTACATTACCCTTCTACAATTTCTATGATGAATTTTTTTTGTAGATATCTGGACTAAAAGCTGTTTGTTCTATAGGAACCCTGGGATTTTACGCCATTTTCTTGTTCTCATTATTTATTTATTTATTTATTTATTAAGTCATTCATTCTTTAATTGTAACATTTCTAGATTATGGGATCTTCTTACATGAACCTGTCAGAATTTGATCATCAAAATAAAACTCATTGAATCTGCTCCATTAAAAAAAATAAAGTATATTTTTTGCCATCTATTTCAGTGATGATTTTCTCTGTGTCTGAGAAAGTGTGCAGGATCATGATCTTATATTCTAATAACTCCTTTAGCCCATTAGTATTTTTCAAAGCTAAGTTAAAAATTACAGAAATGAGATTTTTGTGTCTGTGTAATGTCAGAATCCGTGCATTATGATTTCATGTATAGATTAATTACATTTCTAAAAATTATCACCATTTTTGTTTACATAGTAACATTTCAAATATACAAGGTCATATATGTATATTATCATATTCATGAACAAGGATATCTTAATGTTAACTGATTTCAAGTGATGTTGATGGACTGGTCAAACAAAGTATTTCAGTGGGATATTAGTAGTAACCTTGTGCATAGCTAAAGTTAATGATGTCTTTGACTTTGTACCAATTACATGGAATATTATTGCAGGCAGAAGATTTGATACTTTTAATATTTTGACATCTTCAAGAATCCTCAGGCAAATAATTTTTTTCCCAAGACAAACTGCAGTGCAATCCTGTGCATTAAAAACTGATGTCTCCATCTTCAGAGATCTTTAGGATATTGGTTGGAATCCTTATAGTTTTAGAGACATTTTGGAATGTCTACAAATTTTCAACTCTTAGTGCAGAATGAATGCAGGAATATTCTAATTACTTGCCTAGCAAGAACGTCTTTATTTGTTTTGTTGGGTGTTAGTTCTTAAAAGAAAGTATATTGTGTGAATCTATTACAAGAACTACTGTTTTGAAATGGACCTCAGGCTTAAAATTTGTGTGCGCTTCAATAAATGTATTGCATTTACATCAACCATTGCCTGCCTGAACATTTAAAACAGATCTTTTACTCTGCTGAAATGTCTTGCAATATCTTAGGGTTGTTATTTTTTAATGTAAATTTCTTAACTGTGTAGTCCATCATTCATTTACATTTTGATTAACTGTTATGACTTGAACGTGTCCATTTCTGTTGCCCTTAGTTTAGAGGTTGTTTGCTACAAAAAGTTGCTGAAAATAAATTTATTTGTGTAAAAATTGTACTAAAGATTGACATAGCCCTTCTTCATGTGATGTTTTAAAGACTTATTTTATATACTGTCCTTAATATACTATATCACAAGCACTTTTTATGAGGAAAAAAAGAAGACAGTTTTATATTGGATATATCGAAGATAAAATTCTTGTCTCCATAATAAGGAAAAATCATTGCAAAGAGGGTAAACATTACAAAATTGTGGCAATATGAAACTGCAAGCAATAATTTAGGAAGTCTGGTGTTTCATATCTTAAAATGAAAATATTTTTTCCCACCTGTCTAGGAAAACATGCTACATATATGATAAAATTAGAAAGAGATATAAGTAATAAATGGTTATATTCTATATGTTACGGTATTTTGGGGGGGATTTTCCTTTAAACCTCTTATTCTATCTATTAAATATAGCCTAAAGAAGAACATATTAAAGAGAAAATATTGTCTTGCTCTCTAAAACGAGTTAGAATTGTGTAAAGATTGTTTGCATGCAAGGGGTAGAAGCTACAACCAAGATTGCAAATCCAGAATTGTTTTGGCTTTACCAGTAAGTTTAAACTCCTTGCCTACTGCCTCCATTTTTTCCCAAATTTGTCTTTGCCATTACTTACTTTCTGTTTGCTCTTTGAATAATGCTTAATAGGTAGAGAGAAAGAATGAAAAAAAACTTTTAAATAAAAAGAATTTTATTAAGATAAACTGTTGTTTAAGTCATAGATCACCACTGAATGATAGGGGTGTGTGTGTATATATATTGTAAACAACTGCTAAATAGAAATTAAATTCAAACTTTGCACTCCTTGACTTAATTTATGTTGATAGTTGGATTTTTCTTTATGAATTTTAATAAGGTGAGTCTGTCCTTAATGACTTTTTCAATTTTCAGATTAGGAAACAGAAGACACAAAAAATAGAAGTCAATACAGAAATACCATAAATAATAAGGAAGTGAAAAAATTTACTTTCAAGACAGTATATAGGAAAATATGAGAATTTCAGATTCTTCATTTGTTGAAGACCTGATGTTGACCATGAGATGTTACTAGCAGATCAAGGGAGGTGGTTCTCCTCCTCTACTTTGCTCTGCTGGGAGCCTATAAGGAGTACGGTGTTCAGCTGTGGGGTATCCAACCTAAGAAAGACAGAGACCTGCTTGAGCAGGTCCAGAGGAAATTCACAAAGATGATGGGAGGCACCTGAGATGTCAAAACAGAAGCAATCTGGCAATGGAAATATAATTCAGCAGATTACATAGGTTATGGTGTTCTGAATATTCCAGAAGAACAATAACGAATGATGGTAGTTCCCATACAGATAGCTGCAACAACAGTTATCTTTCACCTCTGAGCTGCAAGCAAAGTCTGTTTTTGTCATTCATCCTGCTTTTCTGCTGTCTTGTATCTGATGTAGTTAGACTTGATTGGCCTACACCTTATCTGAGAAAAACTTACACTTACTTTAGATTTGCTGCAGGTAAGACCAGGCTAACTACAGCTGACCTAGAACCTTTTCTTCAAAACACTAACAAAAAACTGAGACTTCAAATTATCATTCCAAAAATGTTGACGAGCCTCTTTGATAGTGAGGAGGTAATGCTGGATATTGGAACACGGCAGAAGGCAAGGAGTTTTATTCTTTGAAGAACCATAATAATCATAACCACAATTAAAAAGCATTTAAACTGTATTTACTAATATTTCTTTGGTAATGGAACCATTGATGATAGTTGATGTTGCTCTCCCTTGGCTTCTGGCTCAATGGCAGCAGAAACAGCATAGCATGAGAACATGTGAGCATAAAAGAGCAGCGGGAAAGATTCAGCAAAAGAAAACAGCAAGAAAACAATATAAAACCTAAGCAAATAAATGAAAAGAAGTGTATAGCTGGTTGAATAATACAGAATATAAATAAAATATACAAGAAAACAAACAAAAAAACCCCAAACAAATGAAAAGCTTTGGAGAGACTCAGTTACCATGGGAGCATTTTCTAAAGTAGACAGAAAAACAAGTTTCATACTTATTTCTGGAATAAATCCACAAAAAAGTCCTTTATTTAAAAAAACACACACACCCAGACAAGTCTTGTAGAGATCCTTCTACCCGTATCACTCATCCATTTCTTGCAAGGTTTACATACATTTTTCTACCACAATAAAAGCTGGTAATGCATATTTGACTTAGAATACAACTGCAAGAGAAACAAGATATATGCATCCAAGAACTGCCATCTATGGACTCCTTTATGTGCATTTCGCAGATCTCAGGGGACCGTGTTAACTTTTTACAAGATCTTGTTCCTTGCCTCTCCTCCTTTCTTCCTCCCCTAAAACAACCAAAGGTACTGTTAAAAGTTTATAAAGCCTTAGACTATATCCTTTTTTGAAATTTCCAAACTCCAGATTGGTCTGCCTTGTAAAAATATGTTTAAGTTCACAATGAGCATTGCAATACTTCTAATTCAGACTTATTTAATTGTGATTACATACCAGGTACATTGCTGCTGCTGGGACAAGGAAAACTTTTCTTTAACTTGACCTAACTTGTACTGATATGCTACCAACTGGCTTCCTCTCACAGCAGTCAGTAAGCATGATTCTCCCAAGTACATGATTCTCTACAATACGTGTGCCACAGTCACTAATTTGCACTATTTGAAGAAACTATTTCTATCTTCACAAAGTAAGCAGGCATTATTTTAAGAACAACAGTATCTTGTGACATAAATACAAGTGTATACTTGTCTGTTTCAATGTTTCTGTTGTCCTATGTTCCTAGCAGGACAGGCATCTAAGAAATACTCATAAGATTTCACGACTCAGTTTCTAATATTGCCAGTCCTAATGTTTCCTCTTCATTCAGCTGTCAGATTACAGAGAAAATATCCCTTAATGCCAAACATTTTTCAGTGTATAAATTCTGGTAAGGGGACAACATATATTTTACCTTGAAAAAAACACTTCTTAATTTTATCAAAGCAAGAAAGCGCACTTTCAGTTGCCTTAGGTGTTGTGAACACTCACACAAAATAAAAGAATAGCAACTCTATTCTTATGTTCATTGTTTAAAATAATAATTTTCTTTTAGTAAAAATAACAGTATCTGTCAATCAGTGTCATAGACCATTGCTTCTTGCCTTGAGTGGCTGTGGATGTGTCTTTCTGGACCTCAGTAAAGCCTTTGACACAGTTTCTCACAGCATTCTGCTATGGAAACTATCAGCCTCTGGCCTGGACAGGCGCACACTCCCCTGGGTGGAAAACTGGTTGGATGACCAGGCCCAGAGAGTGGTGGGAAATGGTGTTAAATCCAGCTGAAGGCCAGTGACAAGTGGGGTTCCCCAGGGCTCAGTGCTGTGTCCAGCCCTGTTCAATGTCTTCATCAAAGACCTGGATGAAGGCATCGAGTGCTCTCTTAGCAGGTTTGCAGATGACACTAAGCTGGGTGGAAGTGTGGATCTCCTGGAGGGTAGGGAGGCTCTGCAAAGGGATCTGAACAGGCTGGACCACTGGGCAGAGTCCAATGGCATGAGGTTTAACAAGGCCAAATGCCGGGTCCTGCACTTGGGGCACAATAACTCCATGCAGTGCTACAAACTAGGAGAAGTCTGTCTAGAAAGCCGCCAGGAGGAGAAGGACCTGGGGATGCTGGTTGACAGCTGACTGAACATGAGCCAGCAGTGTGCCCGGGTGGCGAAGAAGGCCAATGGCATCTTGGCTTGTATCAGAAACGGCATGACCAGCAGGTCCAGGGAGGTTATTCTCCCTCTGTACTCGGCACTGGTGAGACTGCACCTCGAACCCTGTGTTCAGTTCTGGGCCCCTCACCACAAGAAGGATGTTGAGGCTCTGGAGCGAGTCCAGAGAAGAGCAACGAAGCTGGTGAAGGGGCTGGAGAACAGGCCTTATGAGGAGCGCCTGAGAGAGCTGGGGTTGTTTAGCCTGGAGAAGAGGAGGCTGAGAGGAGACCTCATTGCTCTCTATAACAACCTGAGGGGAGGTTGTAGAGAGGAGGGTGCTGGCCTCTTCTCCCAAGTGACAGGGGCAGGATGAGAGGCAATGGCCACAAGCTCCACCAGGGGAGATTTAGGCTGGACATCAGAAAAATTTTTTTCAAGGAAAGAGTCATTGGGCACTGGAATAGGCTGCCTAGGGAGGTGGTTGATTCACCTGCCCTGGAGGTGTTTAAGGCACGAGTGGAAGAGGTGCTAAGGGGCATGGTTTAGCGTTTGATAGGAATGGTTGGACTAGATGATCCAGCGGGTCTCTTCCAACCTGGTTATTCTATGATTTTATGATTCTATGATTCTATGAGTATAGTGTATAAGTCAGCCAGAAGGCAACGTTTTTCTTCCTCTAGAAAGATAACAGCAGTGATCCAGACTTTGTATTGAAACAGTCAGAAGGTCAAAAAAATGTGGTAGTATATATTACCTATTGTGTCTTAGGAGGAGATAGCAAATAATTTTTAATTACATATGTTTTTCAAAACAATTTTCAAGATTGTAAAACTATTAATGCACACATGTACGATTCATTTATTTTCATTCACTGTTGTAAATGCGTGTTGTCATATATTTGTGACCCATATGTATAATTTTATTTATGGTAATATTGTTGGGGTCCATTTGTTCTGTGCCAATCCCAGGAAGAATCACAGACACATCAATATGATGCAGATTCAATCCGTTTATTTCACAGGCTGCACACACTTATATACCATCTCATACAGGCTTTGTTCACTAGCCATCTAATCACTGGTTAATAACTACTTCTTTACTTTCAAATCCATTGGTTAGTATCCAATTACATTATCAATACACACGCTCTGACTCCACCTAACCTTCCGGACCCCAAGTCGGTTGCTTAGTTACATTGTCCTTTATCTTGAAACCTCATCAACTTGTTCAAGATAGTCACCAAACTGACTCATATTCCTTTAGCACCGCTAGGGCCCCAACAGTAATATATTTGCACCATGATTGTTATTTTTCTAGTTTAGACACAATTTTCCTCACATTCTCATGTGTGTTGGCAAATGCAAAATCTTAAAAATGTCACATAATAGTGTCTAGAAAAGCTGCATGCTGTTTCCAGTTTCTTAAATAGACTTAGAAGATACCATGCTTCACCATATAATTATGTAAACTAACATTATTTTTCATCTAGAGGTCAGATATAGTGCGTTCACTATACCATAATGGGAGGAAAAAGATAAGTGAGTATTTAAAATTTTGAGAGAATTAAATATTTTTGCTGATAACTATAAAGGAAAAAGCTAAAATATTTGTATGTGTGCCTCATATTAAAAAAATTGCATAAAAAAGTAGATACACTCATTGTTGTCACAAAGACTATTAAAGCCATCAGTTTTTAGAATTTGATTTAGTGGACTAAGTCACACAGTGGGAGTCTTACTGAGGTAAACTCTGTATGTATCCATAAAAAATTCATAGAAGTTTATAAAAGCCAAATTCCTGCTTATAAAAAAAGATACAGAGATTTAATAGTAAATGCATCTACAGCTAGAGAGGGAGTTTTAATTACAGTTCAGAAACTTTAAATTATGAACTAGTAAAAATAACTTTTGGTATCATGCTTTAGTAGAAGGAAAACAGAGTAGTCTTAACATTAGAAGGCTGTAAAATATATATTTCAAATTACAATATTTGGTACCACACTCATAGCCTTCATTATGTAAAATATGAGAGAAAAAGTGTAAAGTATGAGAGAAAAAGTGTAAAATACTTCTTCAGAAAATGGTTAAGTGGTTTTGCATTTTAGGTAAAATTTACCAAAACACTCTTTAGCATCTACCCACAGGAGATGGTCTCCAAAAAGGACATGAAAGTATATTTATTCGTAAGACAATCTTAGACTGAGATACACTGTACATAGATCTGATGACTTGCTCACTGTTATTCAAAAAGTCTGTTGTGCTTGAAGAAAAGAACTTAGAAGTTATACATTAGTAGTTACAAGTCCTCCCCAAAGGCTAAAGTTGGACCACTTTTTCAGACTGACAGAGATCATTAAGATATTTTAATCTTATGAGTGACTTTACCAAGGTCTTTTTACATAGCTGCCTAGGAAGAGGTCTAAGAATGATAATAATTTCATCGAGGTCAACTGAAAACTTCTGAATTTGCTGAACTGGAACCTTAAAAGGCCTCATCCTAGCAATGCATTGCCAAGGAACTGCAAGTAACGCTTTTTGCAAGAATAGTTTTTTGTAGTGTTTCTAAGTAATTCCTTTTTGTTTACTAAGGCCTGACATGACACTTAGAACACTTTAGAACACATCATGCATAAACACTACAAAGGCATGGTAAAATGCAACTCTTCCCTTTCCTGTGAGTGATAGAAATCCCAATCAGATTAACTATGCTTTTCAATGAACTTGAAAGCCATTCTGTTGACACCAATCTGGGAGACTTCTGTACTCCTCAGGTAAGAAAGTATGAGCAAAGTATAACAACGTTTTCCCAGTAGCCACTGAGGAACTGTGAGGCTTAGTGTTTCAAAGGATACAGAAAAAATGTTTGCCTATTCTTCATTTACATGCTATGCTGACACAGTTTGGAATAAACCTAAGAATACAATAACATTAAATCTATATTTACAGTCTGCCAAGAGGCCAGGTATGTTTTATATACAAGTAATTCTCTATATTTGTGTGCATGTGCTTTGTGAAGCTTCAGTGGAAGTATTCACAAAACAAAACTAATATTTTCTTTTTAAAAAATTGACCAGATTTTAATGTATTGTTTTCATTTACATATCTATGTAAAATGATAATTTACACAGAATCTAATCATGGGAGATGCATGAATTCACCTCAGCAAATGTGTTTTCAGAAGCATGGAATCTGTAGCACATAGTTTACAATTTAGGTTGTTTGGCAAACAGGATAGGATTCTTCTGTGTGGCTCATGTTTTACTGGTTACTACTTGCTCTAGTGGACTTGTCGGGGCTGTATTCAATTCCTTATATGGAAAATATGATGGTTAATAGAGATATGTTTAAATCCTTTTTTATTAGGATTCATATTCTTAGCCCAATTCAATTGAGCCAAGAAGATATTTGCCATTTACAGACAGTTCCTTCTTAATATGTGGGCGTTCAGACCCACATTTAAGGATTCAGTAGGCAATATGCCTTGATACCTTACACTCAAAGTCAATCATATTAAAGCTGCAGAAAATGCAGCTGTATGTAACTATATGATATATGCTCCAGTATCATTCTATGACCAATTAACGCATTATGACTGAATGAGACTGAAGCTTTCTTCCCTTACTGGCAGCTCAACATACAGGATATGAGCACATTAAAACTTTGGCTTTTTACATTATATTTTACAGCAGCGTATTTTACAAGGGAATCTACCAAGCATTTCATTTTAACCTTCCTACCGCACTACAGACGTATTGTACAGTATTTTCTCATGGTCTGCAAGCGTTTCTTTTATTTCAGTCTTTAAAATATCATATTGTAACACAAGTAACAGCTGTTAAAATGGAAAGAAATAGCCTTTTTTTAGTTCTTTGTTATTAAGAACATGTTTTAAATCTCTAGTGGGAAGTTAAATGGGCATCTCAGTTTCGTATTTTATAACCTACCCAGGAAGAGGAACAGGAATGAAAGAGATACTTATCTGTGTTATACTTTTAAGACCTGATATGTGGTTTGCTTTAAAATTAACCTAATAACATAATTATCTTTGAATATTTATTGATCTTTTATAGTTTTGGTCGATGCAATTGCAAGAAGTTTACAAGTAAGTAAACATTAGAAAACCTCTTGATTATGTTATCTTCAAATTTCTACTCTAAACAGAGACTGAGTTACATACAGAGGACACTTGTGACTTGCTCAGCAAAGGGATGAATATTGTTTCTGACTGTATGGACTTCCCTGGGCTGTTTTCATCCCTAAATGAACAGGCTGCCTTTAAGATGATAAAACTTATGATGGTGATGAAGGGTGCACTTATGATGTGATGATGCAAATGTCAACACATTCTTGCATTAAGAGTTTTCAATCACAACCACAGGCAATTCTTGCAAGGGTTTTCTAAGCAGTGAGTTTCCCCACCTGTGCACCCTCTGCAACACACTGCTGTCTCTGCTAAAAAGGCAAAACATCAACCCTAAGTAGCTAGAAATCACAATCCAGATTATCAGCTTGAGCTTGCACTCTTTCATAGTACCTTAAGATGCTGAATTATGAGCTCTGGCAGATGAGGAATAGCCATGCAATCCATTCTGCAGCCTATGATGTGTATCCAAGAGTTGATATTGATTGTTTCTAAGCACATGTTATGAATACTGCAGAAGTATAAACCAGAACACTAAAATTCATTATACCGTGGTTGGTTCAGCAGAATTAATTGTGCTTTATTTAGATCAGCTCACATTTTTTGAAATAATTCATTGAGCTCTAATTTTCTGATTTCAACATCTGCCCCAAAATTATATCCTTGAATTATTAAAGCCCAAAAAGCACAAGCTCTCCAAATAATTGAATAAGATAACATTCCTTTTGTGAGAGTAAGAAATACCCTTTTCCACTACTGAATTTGCTGCAGTGATAACAATAAAATGAGAAACAAAATAGTCCAGAATTTTTAAGACAAACTTCTACAGCTGTCAGATACCTTTTTCTCTTTAATTTTTCCACAATAATTAGAATTTTACTGAAACAGTTTGCACAAAGCAATGTGACTCCAATGTTCACTAAAAATAATTCTGCAGCCTTCAGAGCACTGGAAAGCTTCTTTACTTTAATAATTCTCCTTATATGGCAACACTTACTTTTACCAAAGTATGGAATCCAACTCATTGAGAACATTATCATACCTAGCAAGGCAAAAAGCTTATAACTCTTCCGTGGAACTACTCACTCTGTCCAGTTAAAAACCAGGCTACTTGTTAAGAATCCCAGATAAAGAAAGATTTATCATGAATAATAGGACAAAGTCTTCTGGTTTATAACGAAAGGATCCATTAGAAGAAATTTCTAGTTTTCACTGACAACAACTTATCAACCTCAGTATGAAAAAATGACAGGATCCTGTTATGGAGGATATCTACACTTGTAAAGAAATGGGGAAAACCAATCACTTATTCTCCAGGAGGAAATGGAAAACTGAAATCAATACATGACACAGTACAAAATACATTAACAACTCTTTGCTGCTATCTTACAGTTTGAGAAGACACCATAATAATTTGATATTCAAATACACAACTAGGAAAGCTATACACAAAACTTTGGTTATCACTGTTTGTTTTCGCAAACAAGTGGAACTTTTTGTTCCCCAAGAATCCTTACAGAAGGAGAAGGTGTTATATCCCTATGAGTATAACAGAAACATAAGGTTTTGTGTACCTGCCTATGCAGAAATCTTTCCTAACACTGACAGGTGCTGAAATAGTGCTAAAGAAATTATTCTTCCTACCATCTTGAAGCCAGATCATTAATTCAGAATTAAATAAGTCAGGGAGGTATAAGAAATAATTTATTACTGTTGAACACTCAGCCAAGATACAGACATGTTGAAAATATTTGTGAGGAGCTAACAGGTAAAGTGGAGACTTCCTGATTGGCTCTGATTTTCTGTAAAAAAAAAAATATATATATCAAGATTGTGTATATGCAGATTTTTTTTCATTTATTCTATGTAGGCAGCAATGTGTGGAATACAAAATTTATTGAGAACAGTTTACAAAGGTGTGCCTGGGAGATTTAAAAAAAAATGTTACAGAAACTGATAATATATTTGCAAGTAGAATTGACAGATTTGTTCCAGATAATGCATTTTATTAAAATTTCTGAATACTTAAGGGAGGTAGGGAAGTATGTTTTTAATGAAACATGTATAGGAAAAAGAAGCCCACATTTCCATAAAAGAAAGAAAAGGAAAAATAAGCGTGCCCTGCTCTACGGAATTGATGTGTCTGTGTTTACCTTACTGCCAGGTCTATTTGTTTCCCAGAAATAATTTTATCGGAAATAATTCTTACCCTTAATAATAAAATCAATAATAAATCAGTACAAGAAAGCAAGTATAATTGTTTGGTAATAGCTTTTACATTTGAAATTTTCTTTCTAGTTTCAGGTTTTTTCACTTAAAAAAAAATCCATTGAGGAACAAGAGCTCAAAAATACATAGTATCTATTTTAATGCTCTGTGCAAGGTTTTGCTATGTGTGTCAGTCAGACAGTTGCAGTATATGGAACTTAATTCCAGCATTGCAAGCAAATTTTTGTAAAGATGAGAAAAATTTATTGGGACAGAAACTACCCTTCTGTACACACTCAGAATCCAGGCAGTTTTCAGCCCTTTATTTTTCACTGTCTCATTTTAACTCTCTTAACATGCAGACATCTTTGAAAATGGACCATCTTGTTCTGCTGGAAGATGTATTGCATCCCTCCCACCATATAAGTCTCTGAATGTTTGAAGAGCTTCTATAGAAATAGTGTCAGTATTTTATTGCATTTTATAATAAGAAAGAGCAAAATAGATTTTATTTCCTTAAGTTTTATCATTTTTTCCACTTACATGGCCACAGTGGAATAGAAAGTTAAAGGGGATCCTACTATTTTGAAACGTCCAGAATGCTGATCTTCAGCAGAAGAATGCTGGAATCACAAGATTCAAGATGAGATGGAAAGGTCTTTCAATGCTGATTTTCATACACAAAAGAAATCACTGGCAACTTGTTATTTTTAGTAAAGACACAATGAAATTTTTCTAGCTTTATTTCCATAGGAAGTATTATGGAAAAGAACCAAAGCTTTGCAAGTGTTTGTCCCAACCAGCTTCAACATCTTTCAAAAACCTCAAAAAAAATCTTTTGACTCTGCCTTAAATCATCTAAATGGAACAGTGCCCAAGAATCTCACACTAGTGCTCAAAATCAATTTCAGAAAAGTTGACAGGCAAAAAATGTGCTCAGGATTCAAATCTTAAAAAATCCCCAAGTCCTCAGCTATTATTTTAACATACTTACAGTTAAAGATTCAAATGTTGAACAAGAGCAGAATCATTCTCTGATCATAATTTTTAGACATTCAAATCAGTTCAGGAAATATTTATGCCTATGCTAATTCTCATTGACAGCAAGTTAAAATAGTGACAAAAAGCACTTCCACTGCAGCAGTCTTTCCTTGTTGCTGAGCACAGGTGTAGGCAGTGAAGGAAGACCCTTTTCTTGGCAATTTTATTTGTATTTGAAGAAACTGAACTGACTATTCATGGATTATTTGCAAACAAAAAAACCCCAACCATCTCTTCTTCATAATGAAGTCTGGACTTCCGTTATCATCCTTAAAATGTACTTACCATAAAGTTTGAGGCAAAATATTTTATAAAGCTATGTTGCAGACTAGGTTTTTATTTATTTGGATAAATCTATTTGTATGATATACTTTATAATCCAGCAGATTTGTGATAATTTGTAGGTAACCCATGGGGAATTTGCTATGTAGGCAGAAAGGAAAAAGGTATATGTTACATAACTGATGTTAATGCTGGAAAGCAGTTGCTCTCTGGGCTGCATTCCATACAGTAAAAAGGATTTGAAGGCAGTTTGTGATACTAGATCTCAGATCTAGATCACAGACTCCTTGCACCTGTATTTATGCAGACAGAACCTGGTATATACAATTTTCTCTGCCTCTGAGCTGCATCCAATAACTTTATTAACTGATGGAATTCTTGAGCAAAAAAAGTATCAAATTTACAGTGTTTGGATTTTTTTCTGAAAATTAGGTAATCAGAGGAGAAAGACTTCACGCGTCCACTTGATTGGAAAATTGCTGTGTAATCTCATTGTTAGCCATGGAGACTCCTACAGAGGGCACAGATACATACTGCATCTGCAGAGGAACATTTTACATAAAACTTGCTTCAAATTCAGGTTATTTATAAGCTATGATAAAATAGATCTGTTTTATGCATAAGTCTTCAAAAAATGAGATATTCATCCTCACTTAAACACCAGAAGCAGTACAGTTGAAATAGTATCACACTTGATGAAGGCAGTCAAGTTTATTCTAGTAGCTTCATGATGTCCAAATAATATCTGACTGCATTTTGGCAAGATGTAATGAAAAGTGAAAACATTGCTTGTCTTTTCTTGGAGTAGACATTTTCCTATCTGAAACTATCCAGGTTTGGTTTTTTTTCTTTTGTTTATTATTTTTCAAAGGCTAAAGGAAAACATAGTCTTTATTGGCATGAGCTAACTGGTCCATGTAAATAATTAATCCATATATTGTGTGGAAATCACATAGGAGGTGGTCAAGTTTGGGAAAAACAGTAAGTTGTGTAGCTCTGTGTTTTTTATTTGCTTCAACTTCCATAATAAGGTTTGGAATTGAATTATGAGGCCATTCAGACTGAAAAGGTAATACGACAACAATATTTTGTCTCCAAAAATAATCACCAATTTAATTAAGAAAAACTATTTTGTTCACAGATATTGAAAGAATAAACATGCTGCTATTCAAATCTGGATTATGCTTCAGAAAGCATAGTCTTTAACATAGCTTTATAAAATATTTTGCCTCAAACCTTATGGTAATTACATTTTAAGGATGATAACAGAAGTCCAGACTTTATTATGAAGAAGAGATGGTTGGGGTTTTTTTGTTTGCAAATAATCCATGAATGAATCTTGATTGAACAAGTGACTGGATGGGGCTGTGCTGCTGGACAGGGTTAAACTGTGACAATATACTTGACTCATTTCAATAATTTCAGTTCTTAGGTAAATGAGACTGTCTCTCAATTCTTACTCCATAGTTGAGCATCTAAACTTATAAGACAATTAAAATTCACCATCTTTCTCCAGATCACAAAACTACATAGGCATTAAAACGTGAGAGAACAGCACAGGCAGTCCCAAAACAAAGAGGCAGCAAATCTGAAAAGCAAAATAGATACATATAGTATGTATACACAAATAGAAAGGATATGCACCTTTTCAAAACCAGCAAAGTTAATGAGCACTGTTTGCTCTATTGGACACACATCAAATTGTGCATCCACGGAGAAGCTTAATAAGGAAAATACTGATGTTGTCTCCTCTGTATGATACATCATCAAGCTATCTAGTTCCTTCCACTAAAGGAGTGCATTCAATTTTTTTAGTCTTTTGATATTTGTACTGAAATGTAAATTTTAAGAAGAGCTTGTGAAGGAAAGCTGGATGGGTAGGACAAATTGACACTAGGATAGGTGCCTTCTTTTTTCTTTTTCTTTTTTTTTAAATAAACACTAATTCAATTTTCTCTGTGTGGATAGAAAAGACTTCATTCGCATGTTGTTCAAGTTTAACTTGAAAAGTTAAGATATAATGATATTCTTCTGTGAAAAAATTCTAACTATTTAAATATCGTGTCTTCTAACATTGATATAAAAAGGGCATCTTGTATCTAGTTATCTTTTGATTTTGAATTTGCCCAAGGTGGATTTATCAAGGAAAAACATGAAATATTTACATTAAAGCCCAATATTTATATGAGGCAAAGAGATAATTATGAAAAAAAATAAAAAAACAAACCCTAAACCAAAAACCTAGGTGTAAGAATTGCATCACCTGTAGAATAATCAACCTTTGGAAGAGCTCTTAATTTGGAATGGTAGGTGCAAAACATCTGATTAATGCAGGAATTAAGCTTGCTAATTTTGTGAACAGAAGTACATTGGTTAATCTGGAAGTAAGTTGTGTTTTGTGGCTGTCCACTTCTCAATCATATGTCATTCAATAGTGTAGTATAACATAGGGAATCTTGAACATTTCAGGCTCAGCAAACTGTCATAAAATCCAAAGCAATTTCAGCATGATTCTACCTGGGCTTTTCTGTTTCTGCTATAAAGTGTGTTCCCATGCATAGGACTATAGGCAAACTTCCTTCAGGAATAATACTATGTAGCATAAAAAGAGATTCAAGCCCAAACAGACTGCCACAGGTTTTCAAGAGAGTAACTTGTAACCAGGTAAATACTATCTATGATGAATTTCATACTTTCATGACTGATGAGGTAGGAGGATCACAAATAACACTTGTTGCCCGAGCATTGTTTTATATAGTTGAGAATGTTTTCAGTCTGTTCTTAGAACAGCTCTTAAGAGGTCTTCACAGCTATTGCAACATTGAAATGACTGACACTTTAAAGAACAATGATCAACTGCTTAATGAGTTATTTCATAATCACCAAACATTTTTCATTAAAATTATTTCATCATCTGCTAAAAATATGTGGAGCAACAGCTAGAAGAGTTTCTTTGAGTACAGATTCTTTGGTCCTTTTTGCCATTTTCAGATGTTAGGCCAAGAGTTTCCTTGTTTTGTTTACCACAATACTTTCCTGCCCTCACCACTCACTTTCTCTGTCTAGATGACATGTAGAACTACTCCCTTCCATCCAAACATCAGCCTCATCACATCTGCCATGGGCAGACAACCCTTTCTTTACATTTCGTCATGCTTGTTGCAGTTTCTATATGGCTGACTCTGGTTTATGTTAATGCTGAGTTAGGTTAAATGCAAATACTACATCCTCATGTATAAAGTGAGATTCTTCTAAGTTCCTTGTGACTTTCCAGAGCCTAGAACCCAATCTGAACAGTGCTGTCTAGTGGCCCTTCAAAACACTTTGCAATTCAGGGTGCACTTAAAACAACCCCAAAAACCTGGGATTTCCCAGACAGAAGTCAGAAACTGTAAACATATTACAAAACTAGATCTTCAAATTTCACATGCATAGCTATAATACTGGATGAGTAATGGTTGCTGCAAAATTTACATAATTACTTTTGTATGTAACCAGCTGATTAACTGATTTTAGAGCAAATCTAACATTACAACATCTGTATTGTCAACTGGGAACTAGACTAAGCCTTTAAATTCTCACCTTGTTTGTCTTTAATATTCAGTTTCACTAAACCCTTTATCATCTTTGTTTCTGTTTGTGTCACCACACTCAATATAAGTTTGGATTTCATGTTTACTTAGTAGCTTTGACTCAGTTGTACTCAAGGTTTCTGTACAGTAAGAAACTCTAAAATGGCTGATTTTAAATGTGACTGTTAAAGTAATGATGTAAGAGAAACACTTGGTGAAACCTTTTTGTATTATACAAAGCTTCATCAATTTAAAGAGTAAGGATCAATTAAAGAAGTTTGAAGCAAAGAGTTTGATGCCTTCAGACAGATCTTTAGGAGTGAAATCTAAGTATCTTTAGACTGCAGAACATTACAGCAAAATTCAGGCCAGATAAAGATGCCTATGATTCTCCTCAGAAGCTTACAAATACCAATGTTGATCTTAATTTCTGATATTGCCATCTGTTTTTTGTGTTATCTTTGAGCATTTAAATAGTTTGCATAATGACACTTATTGTGAAACAGCCTAATGCAGTGATTTAGTGGTTATAAAATGTCATAGAGTTGGATAAATGATAGATCAGAAAAGTCAAATTTAGTATATGCTTCAAAGACTGAATACACTTCAGTATTTCTCAGTGTCTTTGCTCTTTGTTATGGTGAATCAAATGAGGGGTTTTTTAATAGTAATCAACCCCCTTGACAATCATGAACTTTTATTTACTTCATATAAAAAACCAGTTTCAATTTGACTTTTTGTGTGGTTGACACTAAACATAAATAGAAAACAATTCAGAGAGTGAATTAAATACTTAGCAAAATTAGATAAGGTTAATGATCTGTTTTATCCTCATATTTAATGCGCCTACGGAAACTACATTTCACAGAAGTTTATTGGGCATTTATTGTACACACAGTAAGAAATAAAACAAATGCATTAGTAGCATACAATAAAAACAAGTTTTCTTTTTGAGCATTAAATATTGCTACTTACAGAAGGAGTAAATATAAAAATGAAAAAACAACAAGATTTCAGGTTTGTTTGAATGATATATTGTTACTCATTTACATAGATCATATGTATGGGTTCTTGTTTACATTTTAACAAATATGGATCCCCCTAGAGCAATAAATATTGACGAATTTATTCATCATAAGATATATATATATTTCATGGATTTCATAAAATTTTTATTGATTGTTTCTTCAAGTACTCATGTTGAAATAGCACACAGCACTTCACATAACTCAGACTAATTTTGCAGAATTTCTTTTTTCTTAGTTGTGTGATAACATATTTATATTCTGATCGTTTGACTATCAATAAACAACTTAAAGAAATTATATAACCAGTAATAGAGATGCAGTCTAAAAATGAAGGATTGGGGGTTTTTTGCCTTTCTTTGTGAATGATTCTAGTCTTTTAACTGCTACTAACAGGAATATAGGATTTTAAAGAGTCTTCATGTACTTTATCATCCATCTGAAAAAAATTTAGACTGGAAGTTTTCCACCTGACTTTAATATTATTGAATACATTTGAATTTACTTGGCACTCTCAGAAATAGGTTTCCATAACATCTGAATGAGTCATCAAGCATTTGTATAAAAACATTCTCTTTGAAATCCTATTTTTGCAGTATCTTGGTATTCAGTTGACTTCTTTACATTAACCTCACTGTACTGTTGACCTTTTGGAACACACACATATACCTATATAAATATATTTGCATATGCATATGCATACATCATACTCATACAGTTACATAGGTGTACACACTCATGCATACATACATATACATACACACACACATATACTCATACATATATGCTCTCACCAAAGATGACTCAGGAAAGGAATGTCATAAAAAAAAGTGACTTTCAGCATATTTGTGTTTGGGACTTTCAGTGAACACAGAATGAAACACAAGAGGGTCTTCCTGAATATCAGGAAAATTTTTTTTACTGTGACGATTACTGAGCAGTGACACGGGTTACCCAGAGAGGTTGTGGAGTCTTTCATGCTTGGGGATGCTCAACAGAATCTGGATATGGTTCTTGGTAATCACCTCTAGGTGGGAGAGGAGTGTTCGAATAAAGCTAAATGCAGAAATATGACTGGGTACTCCCACCCCTTCTCCCCTGCCCTCATGGGCTGAGTACAAGACTTTCAAATGCAAAGTCAGTGAAGAATGAAGCATGCCCAGGACTGGACAGGCACCAAGCCCATCTCAATAGCTGAAGAGGTGGATGAGACAGGGAGCAAGCATAGTCACCTCCTGCTATCAGCAAGGCCTCTGCCTGGTCCAATGATTTTAAGATGGATTGCAGCTGCTGCTCTGACAATCCAGCTCTATCAATAAAACACTCACATTCACACCTAAGGCTACCTGCCTCCTCCCCACCTCTGAGGTAAAGCACTCCCCAAACCATGCTTCCTGGGCATGTGCAGTTAAGTTTGGCACGCAAAGTGAGAACTCTTTCTCCAAAATCAGCAGGGCTTGATGTAGTGACTTTAGCCATTCAAACTTCACTCAAAACTCCATCCAGTCTAAAAAGATAGAGTTAATTTAAGGAATTATTTAAGAGGGTGCATTAACTGTATTTTACATCCAGAACCCAGTCTAAAAAAATAACCCTCCCTACATATAAACACAAACATGTAAACAAACATCTATTAACTCTACAGAAGTGCAAAACAAGTAGTTCAGCAAGATGAATAAGGTAGTTACCCTGAGAAACTTCTATTTATTGACCAAGCAAAATGAATATGATGACCGGACAGTGAGATTGAGTGCACCCTCAGCAAATTTGCTGATGACATCAAGGTGTCTGGTGCAGTTGACACATTGGAAGGAAGTGGTGCCATCCAGAGGAACCTAGACAGGCTTAAGAGGTGGGCCTCTGTAAATTTAATGAAGTTCAACATGGCCAAGTGGAAAGTCAGATGCATGAGTTTGGCAATTCCAAGTGCAAATACAATCTGAGTGGAAAAGGTACTGGAAACAGTCCTGAAAAGATGGACTTGGGGGTGTTTGTTGATGAGAAGCTCAAAATGACTGGGCAATATGCGTGTGCAGCCCAGAAATTCAAGTATATCCTGGGCTACATCAAGAGAAACAAGGCCAGCAGGCCAAGAAAGGTGATTCTCTTTCTGTAGTCTGCTGTCATGAAACCCTATCTGGAGTACTGTGTTCAGCTCTGAAGCCCTCAGCACAAGAAGGACACAGATCTGATGGAACAGATCTAGAGGAGGGCCACAGAGAATATCAGAGGCCTGGAAAAACTCTCCTGTGAAGAAAGGCTGAAAGAGTTGGGCTTGTTTAGCCTGGAGATGAGAAGGCTCAGGGGACACCTTATAGCAGCCTTTCACTACCTAAAGAAACTTACAAGAAACCTGGAGAGAGACATTTTTACAAGGGCATGTAGTGATAGTATAAGGGGTAATGGTTTTAAACTTAAAGAGGGTAGTTTTAGGTTAGATATAAGGAAGAATTTCTTCATTATGAGGGTGGTAAAAACCAAGAACAAGTTGTCCAGAGAAGTTGTGGATGGCCGATCCCTGGAAGTGTTCAAGGTCAGGCTGGACGAGGCTTTGAGCTACCTGATCTAGTATAATGGGTCCTTGCCCTTGACAATGAGGGTTGGAAAACAAGATCTTTCAATCCCTTCTAATTCAAACCATTCAATGATTCTGTGACTCTAAATGATGACTTGATACATTCTTCAGTGTTTCAATTGGCTAAAAATCATCTTCACCACCTGGTGCTTTAAAATTAAATATGGTTTATGATGTTGCTTATGAATAATAAAATAAGTACTAAAGAAAACGGCTATAAAACCTAATGTTTTGAAGTTTATTAGTCTTCTCAGGCAGGTTACATTTTACATCAATTTACAGTGTGTGTAATGCTCAGATAGTGCAAGCTCCATGTCAGAGAAATATCTAAATAATGATGATACAAAAAAATAATATTTTTTCTCTAAAAATAAAACATGAACCTATCCAAAACCCACCAGAAAATGAAACATGAGATCTACGCCTGTCCTTCGAATTTTCATTAAGTATTGTTAAGTTTTAAATACCTAACCATACATAGACTCTTTTCTTACTAATATTTTTCTTAATATACCCATGAAATTATTAGGCATTAGTCATTCCATTAGTTATTGTGGGCATAAAGATTCCAGTATTGCATGTATTCTGGGGCAAGCGGCCGATGCCTTGGTGTACCTGCAATATTAGCGGCAAGCACAGAACAAATGGCTGATGTTTTCATGCTTGCTAGCTTGTTGAGACCTTGGAATCTTTATTAAGACCTGTGGGTTAATAGGTAAGGAATGTAATAGGCAGAAGACATGAAGATAAGGGGCACATCTGTGGAGAACAGGGGGTTGCACTCCGTTGCTCTACTATGGGATTCTCACGGGTGGAAATTCTCTGGGATAGCTGTTACTGGATACAAAGGCACTGTATAAGGCTTGCACCCACTCTATAAAGTTGATCTCAATCATTGCCTCATCGACAGGGTTCATGCCTTAATCGCTACAAGTTATTAGTGTATTAACAGACATACAGTATATTATCTGATCGTCTAACTACGCTATTACTGTGTGCAGATCTTGTGAAAATCTTCCCTACTTTTTCATTGTCAGTCTCCTATGTGGAGAGCAGAGCAAATTATTATATTCATGATTTTTAGTAGTGCACTGTCTCTTGCTGTTTCTGAAAAATATCTAACTTTGAATTGTGAATTTTGGAGCCTTTGAACCAAACTTTTCTCCCAGTTAATTCCACATAAATTAAAAGCAAAATTACTTTAAATTCTTTGGAATGTGTTCATTCTCCTCAGCCTCATGACCATTCCCAGTTTTCTTACACTTTTATTTGAAATGATACAGTAAAATACTATTTTCATCTTTTCAACATAATTACTATCTGTCAATTTGAAAGGAACAATATGCACCTATAAAGAATGCTCATTTTGCAGATTTTAAGATTTAACTGGATAGCAGTTCAATCATCATGATTTTTTTTTGCGTTGTTTGTAATTCCAAGTGAATTTAAATATGAGCTCTGAGAATTTTTCTGAATGTTAACATCAGGTATCCTAGGACGCCATGTTATCTTACTTCATAGAACACCTGACATGGAATCTACTGTAATTGCTGAGGTATGGCACATTCTTTTTACTCTGAATATATGAAGTATATTGCACAGAAATCATGAAAAAATCATGAAATAAATTATTTTTTTAGTAAATATGAAGGAGAGAATAATCGTTCTACACTGAATTCAGTCTCTCAGTATTGCAGAATGAATTCCTATAGGGCTATGATATGTCAGGAATTTAGAATTCTTTAGGATTTTAGAGGTAGTTTACAAGGTAGGGGTCTCAGCAGCAATCAGTCATAAGTCGATTTAATATTGAACAAGAAAGATTTGCATGATCAAAGCAGAAACTTAATTACAGATTCAAAGATTACAAGATTCATGTTAATTCACTACACTGTATCCTCAACCAAGACACGCATATACAAGTACAAAACCAGGTGGATATACACACATATGAAGATACGTGGATATTTGTGCATGCTGTAATATTTGGATATCCACACATATAAACACATAAATAAATCTTTAAACACATAAATAGAGAGGTTAACCTGTAGGTAAAATTTCCCTCTTCTTGAGTTTAGTGAAACTTACTCACAATGCTTATCAGCATTCCACAACTGTTGATGATTGTGCCTTGGTCTTGTTCTGGACTTTCTAGTGGTTTTGTGAGTTGATGATCTGTGCTCTAGTTCTCAGAGATGTCCCAGATCAGGGGGGAGATGCTGGTCACAGCCTATTGTGATCCAGAAGAGCTCAAAGGGCCTTCCATGGGACTGCTTCCTTACAAGATCACAGGATGATTGATTTTGATCTGCATTGTTCCACCTTGGCCAACACTTTGATGAGGTATTTCTGATACTTGCCACTAATTCCTTAAGTCCTAGTTGCGCAAGTCCAGAACTCATCAGGTCATACAGTTCTGGTTCTCATCCTCCTTGGGCCATGCTGCAGGTAGTAGCCATATCAGGCTGTTAGGAGAAAATTCTTTCACAAGGTGTGCCTAACTTCTCTGGATCAGGAAGTATCCCAGAACAGTTCCATCACACTTAGGCCATGATTCAGAAAGCGCATATACCAGAATCCTCTCCTAAGGTGTGCCTGACTTTCCTTGCATTAACAAACAGCACTGAGAGGGAGTGAATGGTGTTAACTGGCCCAAGAGGGATGTTGCGCCACCACCCATGTCTTCATACTCCTTTAGAGTCATGAATGTCTCATTACTGCAACCAGAGAGTGATATCTGACACACGATGAACGTATGCCCATAAGTAGCCCAGTTAAGCAGACGTTATCTGTTGTCATATAAAATACAAACAAATGCAAGGAGGATTTTCAAAATCTGACATCTATGTATAAATATCCTAACCTATTAGATCTATTACAAAAATCCAAGGGCATATTAAAAAAATAAACTACAGACATATTTTGCCATAGTATTTTACATAAATAGTATTAAATGAATTCATAATAATGCAGTATACTGTATGAAATATGGTAATTGTTTGAGGGTCATAATTAGCATCTGGACTGAAAAATCACATAAGGACTGATTGTAATAACTGATTTTCTGATAATACTGTTCTATATTTTCAAAGTAATATTGAAAATAACCATAATTTCCTGAGAAGAGTTAATGAAAATAGTTCTCTGCACTCAAGCAATTTCCAAGACATTTTTAGGGCTTAGTAAGTATGGTTTTGCAGCATTTTTCATTTTATTTTCCTAGCCAAAGAAGTCCTGTACTTTAAGTGGTTATTTTAATCTAGAAACTAGAAATCAAGTGAAAATGAACACCTCAGGTTTTTCATTTAATCAGTGACAGCAATTCAATTCCTTACATTTCAAACTGAGAAAACTGTAACACCTTCTCAGCTGATGGAAATCTGAAGAACTCTCTTTATTTCAGTAAGGAAATACTAATCTACACCACTTTGAGAGATGGATGCCATTTATCATCCTTTATCTATCTTCACGTTTCAAGATTTAAGGTGAAATTAAGTGAGAGAAGAACCTCTGGAAGGCTTCCACTGAACATAAAAAGGAGGCTGAAATTTTCATAAAGGATTGCAGGTGGAGTGATCAAATATTATTTAGACATATACTGCCTTAGGAAGCATTTTCAAATCTAGCTCTTACTCCTATTAAAGCTCAAATTGACCTCAAAAAAGTGCCTATAAACTGTTAATGAATCCCTGAAAAAGGAAGCATTTTTTCATGTAAATATTTGAAAATTAAAATGATACTCATGTTAATTAGTTTTCATTCTTTTCTTTAACTTTTAATCAACATTACTTACAAAGGAAATCAAAGTATAGATTATACATGTACATTTTACAGCTATAGATCAGTTACATAAAAATGTGAAAATAAATAGTTGGCATGAAATTTTTCTTAGAAGAAAAATTGTAATTCATTATATCACTGTAATGCCTACCATAATTAAAAAACCCTAGACTCTTACACACTGGCAATAAAAATCAATACAAAGTGCATCCATTTATGACTATATTAAGATCAAGTATAGCAGGATCAAGATAAAGCTCTCTGTTTACTAAATCTTTACAAATATATATCCTCACTGTGATAGCAGCACCTGCAAACTATTTTGCCTTGTGCTTTATGTCTTAAAATAAGTTGTTTTTTTTTTTAAATACCTTACCTTAGAAAATGTGCAAGGTCTTAAATTTTCTGGTATTAAAACACAAAAGGAACCAGAGAGAGCTTGTAAAGACACAGCTGTGTGTTCACTGAAATCCAGTAACCAGACAAAATAATGTATTATACAAATAGAACTATAAGGTGAATAATTCCCATATAAAGCCATGTACTGAATCTGTGTTGCAAGTGACAAATCTAAGGTCTTTGAAAAGAGAAGACTTTCACATTTTTTGACGTAGTGACATTATCTTTAGAAATTCAAAATCTATGATGGGTGAAGAGACTTTCAAATGTTTCCTAGAGTCCTAACATCTTTCAGTCCTGATATTTTTTTCCCCTAGTTCTTTAAATGACTTGTCAGTTTCCTGACTCTTGGCAGGTTCATGCACTCATCAACAAGACTTTGGCATCACATTTATCCCTGTCTCTGTCAATAATCACTGCCAAGCTTGGCAAATACTGCCGATTTCTCCTTTACTGTTGATTTACTCACTTTAAAATAGCTGTTCTCATTTCTGTCTGGGACACGTTGCATTTTGTTTAGTGCTCTACTCCATAGCACAGGACTCCTCTCATCTCACATCATCCCCTGTAAATGTCAATCTCCTACTGCTTTGCTCTAAGAGCTCTTTATGTTGCTGATGTTTGATGACAGTCACTATCACTGCCTTCAGTGATTACCAGTTTGCTGCTTCCCAAAGACGCACATGATCATGAGAACTTTTAAATAAGAGTGGCAAGCTGGTTGCAGATATAGATGCAGACTATCTCTATTTTCAAATATCCTGTACACCTAAAGTTAGCTGGGTTGTTGTTGGTCTTAAGAAAATAGTGATAGACACAACATTCTATAAACTAAAAACTGCAACGATCTTTGAAACACAGCCTATGTATCTACACAGTTCCAAATTTGCAGCTCTCAAGGCATATAATCAACACAGATTTTAATTGAGGATTTCTCTTGTTTTATATCATTTTAATTATTCTGTGCAGGATGTTTTAGCATTGAAATCATAGGATATTAAATGCTACATTTCTTAATTGAACTGGGGACTGATGTGATTTTTGCAGAAATGGATTTCACTCTTGGCAACTCTAACAGCATATTGATAAGGTATCTTTCTTTGGAAAAAAACATTAGTAGCATATACTGTTGATGTCTGGATTATCATAAAATTATTTATATTGGAAAAGACCTTTAAGATCATTGAGATCACCTGTTAACCCTACAGTACAAGTCTACCGCTGAGCCATGTCCATTAGCATCATTTCTACATGTCTATGTGTCTTTTACATACCTCTGGGGATAGTGACTCAAACTCTTCTCTGTACAGCCTGTTCTAATACTTTACAACTCTTCCTGTAAAGATTTTTTTCCTAATTTCCAGTCTAAACCTCCCCTGGCACAACTTGAGGCCAATTCCTCTCATCCTGCCACTTGTTACTTGCCAGAAGAGACCAACATCCACCTCATTACAACCTCCTTCCAGGTAGCAATAGGATCTCCCTTCAGTCTCCTCCAGACTAAACGATCCCAGTTCCCAGAGCTGCTCCTTATAACACTTGTGCTCCTGCCTACTGATAGCAAGTATATACAATTTATTTAGACATTCACCTTTTGAAGTTGAGGTCTCAGAAGACAATCCTAAGAAACAACTAGAAAGCACAAAATGGCAAAGAAGCAAAGAGGATGTAAACATTACCAATACAATCCCATCTTCCTTTCACTTTTTCAAAATTATTTACTCATATTCCTGTGTGGACTTGGAAATAGCTAACATTATGTGGAAAGGGAGAGGGGGAGAGAGAGAGAGATGCACAGATAACTGCAAAGTGTCAGTGCCAATATAAAATTTAGATATTCTGGAACACAGATGAGGTTAAAATATGTGTAACTGGTGCATGGGTTTGTGAAATGTTTACTATGACAATCAGATATTACTTCGATATTAATAGTGAAAGTTACACCAGCAGACAGGAATTGGCAAATGTTTATCCTTCTTTTATGCCTTACATTTCTTCTATCAGCTTAAATCCTGTTGCTAGAGAGTAGGATATGTAACAGGTGTACAGAGAATTCATCAAAATACTGAAAACAAAATTCAGTTGTTGAAGCAAAGTAGAATTATTCTGGATCAGAGCACCATGAAAAAAACTGCTGGTGCTTTTGTACCAGCTTATATTTCACAAACACTTTTGCAACTCTTCCCTTAAATTTTCTCAAAAAGATGAGAGGAATTTCATAAGCTCTTACAGTTACAAAAAATGAACTTGAAGGGTTAGAAAAAGGCAATACACCTGAACAGCAGTATAAACAGTTTGTTTCATGTAAGCAATGGGTTAATTCAGCTACTCAACAGTAGCTTAAAAAATGCCCAGCTTGTCAGCTGTTACCACTCCTTTACTTGGAAGATCTTTTAAATGACAGAATATAACAGCACTGCACACTATTTTGTTGTCCTAAACAAATCATGAAAATTCTCCCCATGACTCTTCCTATGAAAGGCAAGAAGCCCTGGGGTTTTTCTCAAGCTCCACAGTCACCCATCACCAGAAAATCCAGAAGTGTTATTCATCTTTTTATTCTGAAATCATAGAATCATAGAATAGTTAGGGTTGGAAGGGACCTTAAAGATCATCCAGTTACAATCCCCATGCCATGGGCAGGAACATCCCACTAGATCAGGTTACCCAAGGCCCAGTTCAACCTGGCCTTAAATGTCTCCAGGTTCCAGTGTTTCACCACTCTCATGGTGAAGAAATTCTTCCTAATATCTATTCTAAATCTGCCCTTCTCCAGTTTCAAGAAACACAATAATATCAAAGTAGAAATAAACTCAACATTTGCCTCTTGTGATGAACAGAAGGGGTTCCACTTATCACCAAAATGGGAGTTTTGCATAAAGCTTTATTAAATGCTAAAAAATGAGAAAAAAATCTCCATCCACCCACTAGATAGGTTTGGTAGAGACTTCTGTAAAAGCTGCCTAGTAAAAGTTTGTTTGACTAGTAGAATTTTGTAATGTGATTCAAGAAGCAATCAAATAACTTCCTTATCACAAGAGAAGTTATCTTTCCTGTGATTACTAGTGCTTGTCAAATATGCTATTTATAAACTTGACCAATTAGTTCCTACTGAAAGTTTTCTTGACAGGCTCAGCTGTGACCTGTGGTGGGGCTATTGGAGCCAGCTGGAATGAGTTGTGTCCAGCATTTGACAGCCCCTGATGCTCCTCATAGGGGTCACTCCTGCAGCTCCCTACAGCTGCTGCTGCTGCTACTACTGCCAGTAACCGATCACCTGCACCCAGCACAACCCTGTATTGTCAAAATTGATTGTTTATTAGTATACTTCATGTTGGAAGTTGCCAGAGTTACTATAACAGACTTTTTTCAACTCAAACAATCAAGCACACTCACAAAGCTCAACCCAGAAGTCTGACTGGTATTCATCTTTCTTATTCTGCTGTGCCTAACTATGAGAGTAAGTGAAAGTACTGAAATGTGAGGAAAGTTTTCTTTACCCATTGCTTTTAACTCACTTAGAAGAGCTACCGAAAACTTTCCTCTTTCCCAGTCAGACCCTGTCTGAGAAGTCTGTTGTTTTGGAGATTTCTAGCCCACGTGCCAGACTCAGGAGGATAGTGAGGAGGATTTAGGTTCTGAGGATGAATATGATTATCTAATCCCTTACTTTAATACAGATTATGGCATTCAAATCATCACAAATTATTTTGTATTTCTGCATACATTTTAAATGGTGGTCTGTAAATTATAGCTCAAAATGTTTTGGTCCTGTATAATTTATCATACTTTGTGTTTTTACTGAAGTGGAAAGACGCTAACTCAAGAGATGAACTGACTATGCCGTCATTAGTAATGACAATCACAGAGAAAAAATATGATTAGGAACCAGAACAAGAAAGAAAATTAGCCTAACATTCATTATAATAATCACAATTCAACATAATTATAACAAATAAGCAAATCCTATTAATGTCACACCAGACTTTCTTATGTTATAGTTTATCATCTTTTGATAGTCTATAATTCAATTGAACAGGTTTATAAAACTATCGCTAGAAAAACAAAGAAAGAAACAAACATAAATACCCCAAATCACAAAAATCCCCTGTCCTTTTCCCCCTTTCATAAGTACAATCCTAACTTCATCATGAGAAATATATGCAAATAAATATAATTTTTCAGAGATAAATCCAATCAGTCTGGCAATGAAAATATTTATTGAAACTTTTAGTAGAAAAACTTTCATTTTTTTCACAAACAACATGAATTTTATTGGTTTTATATAGGCCTAAAAGCAATGGACAATACTATTTATTCAAGGCAAGCATGAGCTAATGTCTGAATGAAAACCAAGTTAAATTACAGAACCATCACTCACTTCTGTTACTCAGAAGGGTCCCCACACAATCTGATACAAGAAGATGATAATAATATGATAGCATAACTTGAAACGTGATGGTCTATGGCTTTCTCATGTGATCAGACAAGAAAAACAAAAGTTAATTTTTCTTTCTCCTTTTGGCAGTTTGCTTGATTAAAGTGACTGGTTTTGTCTCCTTATCACTTTCAAGATGAACAGCCTCTGCAAATTGAAATGATCAACAAGAATAAATTACATAAGAGGAAAATGCAGTGAACTTTTCAGTTTCCAGTGTTGTATCTTGAAGAAATTATCATTCATCTGATCACAGCACAGTGTTGTATCTATATAACTACCAAGTCTGCACCTCATGCCAAAGAAGGTTTTATTTCAAAAGCAAAATCACTGTTGATGAGATGCAATAAATATTTTTAGTAGACTCTATGAGAAGTCTGATTATTCTTTCTAAGGAAGATTGAACTACATGTACAACTACTGGTACTTTTATATTTTTATGGAAAGCTGGAGTGAAAGGCTAGCTGGAAAGGGGAATTAAACTCTTCCTGCACATAATGAGACCTTCAAACTCTTGCATTAGGATGGATAAAACATAAAACTCACTCGCAAGAAAAGACTGTGTGCTTGTGCTGATCTATACCAGCAGCTGCAGATTTAGTGGTTGGTTACTCCAGCTAGAGTTGCAGAAGTAGGCAGAACTGCACAATTCTGAGTTTCTTATTTATACTTATAGTATAAAGTAAATCTTCAGTCCTCTGCCAGAGTATGTAATTAATGCCAGAAGTGAAACTTTCTAAGGACTGGAGACAGAAGTATTTTAACCTCTAACCACTCTACTTCTACAATTTCAGTGCTGAAATAAAATTAAAACTGGGGCACATCCATAGTCATACCTAGTAAAAGAAAGCATGTTCTGGAACGGTTCCCAGTGTTACTCATGATGCTACTCTTAGAAAAATCTATGACCAGGCACCATGAACTGTATCTCCACTCTCACTTTTCTGTACCAGCTTTCAGGTTTGGAAAATTGTAATTACTATTAGCCACTGATTCATAGAGCTGACCTCTATCCAGCAGCAACTACTTGCCTGGTATTAACAAGAGGTAATGACTGTGCAAAAATATTTCAGTAGCAATGTAGCACTCTTACAGGAAGGCTTCTTAAGCTCATTTTTTTTTCCTTTAATTTTTAATGACAAAACTGGCCCAGGACTCAAAGTTTTGGCTCTTACAGATCCATCATCCTTTTGCAGTTCACATGAAGGCCCAGGTAGTTACAGATTACCAGTGACATCATGGCTTTCTTCTGGTAAAAAAAAAAGATTGTCCAGATTTATGGTTTGCAAAAAGATTTTATCAGCTGCCTCAGATTATTTTCTTGTTCATCTCACATTTGAAGCTTGAGTTTGACATGATTTCATTAGATCCAGTAGCAGTGAGCTAACAAACCTCTTCTACTAACAGTCACCTCAGTATACAGATTCCCACAAATGTATGGTTTTTGCATGAACCACAGTGCTGTCTGCTGTGGAAATTAATCCCCTAGGTGAGCTGGACTCTGAAGTGAGATGCAGAACAGCAAATTTGCACACCAAAATTAGTGTGAACATTCTTATACTTTTTCTATGGCCATCTTCATCTGTGTTTCATTATTTTACACTAAGAAGCAATTGAAACCATATGAAATATTTTAAAAATCTTGTTTATATATTTCATTGCCTCTGTTATATTTATACTCCATTATGATTATGAGGCAGTAGAAGCAAAAGAACACAAGACAAATAAACTCTTTTTATATACACTTCCTTTGCAATGACCAGGAAAAATGAAACATACAGAAAATGTCATATTGAATGAACAGCTCTTTCAAAATATAATATTCTCTACAAGAAAAAATTTAATAAGGTACCAGCAGTTCGTTATGGAAGCAAATATTCATTTTTGATGCCTTTAGCTGTTAGCCATCCCTTGATATAGAAGCTTAATGATGCAGAGAAGTATGCACAACACTCTTGCAATAAGTTCTATTTGATCAATAATATAAATGTAGAGGCATATACACAAACACACAGATGTGGAGAGAAATTACTTCAGGTTAGAGTTGCCACAACAGAAATCCAAGGATTCATTCAATCCTTAACCAATGTATTGGAAAATACTTGCTTTCTGTCTTTGTGGTTTATGATGTATAGTAACTTCTGTTCCATTGAAAAGATGTCTTCTTTATGCTGTCCTGATAGCTGCACAGAGTCAGGTGTAAATATATGAAGGAGAAATAACTTGTTTCTGAGGAAAACTGACACATATTTGTGCAGAGAAGTTTCCAGAGCATGAAGGTAGGACATCCATGAAAAGAAGACATTAAGTGTGTAAGAAATACAGTCAGCACTGACTTAACAGCACGGTATGGAACGGAAAAAGAAAAAAACATCTGAGCAAGACATCAGAGGTAACACAATGAAAGGGAGTCTCTGGGAATATCTGTGTGTTGCCCCCTGCAAAATAGAAAGTCTCCAAAAGGCTGTTGCCCTTCATGGGAACTTGTAAGAAAGAAAGGGATATTGAAGATGGAAACACAGAGAGAGAAGAGTGACCCTCCTTCACTAGATTGCTTTTGTTCAAGTCTCTTATTCTGTGAAACAGATTGTACCAGCAGGATATAAACAATTTAAAGCATATAATGATTATTTATTCACTAATGCACACAGTTTGCAGGTAGGATGACCATGTTACTATGTTAAACATTAGCATACTTGCTCTGAACATTACGCCACTACATCTTGCACTCAACAATTCTGACTGGACTCTCAGACCATTTAATATCCCTCCAAACCTCCAGCCTCATCTGAGCTTCAGTGAGGGCAGGAAGGGAGGACATAGACAGAAAAAGAACAGCCACCTGGTAGAGTTTGCTCCTGACTGTTCCTCATGCATCTGGGGCTGTAAAGGTTCCAGAGGAAACCCTAGTCAGGCTCTGAACAAAAGGCCTTGGGCTAAAAAAATGGAATGTTTTTTAGAATACATAACATATTTAAGGCAGACATGACTGGAGCTGCATTTGCTGTAAACACAGCTTCTGTGTACATTGCTGCTCCTGAAGAACAAAAATCCAGTCAATGTGATCAGATATTATCATCTGCTGGAAAAGCATATCTATAAAATGCTTCATAAACATGAAGGCAACAATTCTCTTGACCAAAACCAGTCATCTAGTGCCATTTTGGTTGTTCTAGGCTATCTGAAAAATCCCCGGTGTTCTGGAAGATACAGCCAAGAGAAGACTCATGTCCTTATGGAAAGCAAACTTTGTACAATACCTGGGAAGACAGTACCCATTTATATCTTCTGAGGCATTAATTTAGGAACTAAGCTTGCTAAAATGCTCATTAACAATCCCTGGCCTGTGAACCTATGTTTTTACAGTAAGAAGAGTCTGTTGTAATCATGGAGGATAAATTATACTTCTTGAATTTTTACTTTTATTGCAATTTTATCTGGCAAGTGGTTTGCCTCTTGTAATAAATATTATCCCAAATCTCGGTGTGGCTCTGTTGTAGTTCAGGGGTTTCTATGACATTTATGTTTCCAGGTGTTTTTATGCTACCATGATAAATTCTTTATAAATAAAAATATCTATTCATACTTTTGCTAACCATGGATAGGCAGTAGTATTTAAAAAAATAAATAAATGAACATGTATCTTGAGGGATAAAGAAAGAATATTTTACAGACAGATTAGTTATTATCCAGACAGAACTTCATAAACTGTAGTGCAATTAAATGAGACAGGAATAAACACAGGACAATATGAGGCTAAAGGAATAAAACAACTCAAGAAGGCTTTACAGGATCTTGTAGGTATCCTCACTATTAGTACCATAAATCTTCTGTGGTGACCCTGTTATTAACTGGATAGGAATAGGTGTGTTGACTGCATGAAGTTATACTGAAGTTAAAAATAGAAAGGAATTAGGGTCCTAAAACTATATTTCAATGTACGTTTTTCCTATAGAGTTTGCTTAAATGACCCATGTCCTGTGTCAGCACGATGTAACAGTCCAGGGAATTCATAGAGTTGAAAAATATTACTGCAAATAGAGTGGTATTTTGCAGCTAGTCTAGTTACTATTTCTCCAATATCATTCAGGGCAAGAATGCGCAAACAAATGTTCCTACAAAAGAGCTTTAAGAGAAGTGAAAGACAAGGAGAGAGGAACAAGCATATACAAGCAGGGCATTCTGAGCAGACCTGGGCAGTTTTGACACCAAACGTGAAATTATGTACAAAGAAGCTTATCAGAGAAGAATAATTTGTCCTTGGAACATATGAATGCATGATATTTTTTTTCCTCTTCTTAATGGAGGAGAAAAAAAAATGCATTTTGCTGATTTCCCTTTAGTGTGCTGGAGATTACAATGAATCCGGTTTGCTAAAAGACTATAAAGTTTTACACCAATACTTAAAAAATTTAATCCTTTTGACTACATTATAAAATAGAATATAGATTTATGTATGTTGATGATTACTCAATTAAATAAGCCATCTCCAAAGATGTTGTGACATAATATAGATAAGAATATACATGGGGAACCTTTAGTCACAAAAAGACATATTTGGAGAAGGATCCATCAACAGCCCACTTATCTTTTTTTTCCATTTGATTAAACATTTGCATTTATTTTTACTGTAGTATCTCCCATGCTTGCTGGATGATTTTGTACTACTATTCTTTCCCTGTATCCCTGGAATTCAGTCACCTGCATCACTCTTTCATTGCTCTCATGGATAACTTCCCACATGCTAAGACTTATGCACAGAAGTTAGTTTTTCTAGCTAAAAATTTCTGACAAGATAATGAAAGAAGGAGGTCTATTTTTAAGGAAAAAATAATGGAAAGCAATCCATCTCAGCTCAGAGCAGAGTTTTCAGTTATAATCATTTCTATATGGCTGTATTTGCCATATATGAGGTCTGATAAGCCAAAGGTAGATTTGCAAACATAGGCAGAGGAAAGCTCCTTACTGCCTTGTAAGAGCACTCGACTGTCCTGTTAAAAATACTGCAGCTCTTTCTGAAGCTGAAAAGTGAGGTTCTGGCCCTGTGAGGTGCTCCATTACCTTCCTCATAACAAGGGCAAATAAAGGACATTTTGGAGGATCCGTACTTAATCTTCTGGCCTCGTGAATAAGGCTTTTAAGAGTATTGGATCTGTGCATGTCATTGGAAACATTTCAGCTGAAGGTCTAGCTGACCACCAGTTTTAAGGAGACACTGTAATAATATAAATTATTGGAACTATTTTTAAGACAGCACTCCAGGGAATACTCTCTTCAGGAAACAATTATGCACAGAGTTAACAGGTGCACCAGATCTGAGCTCTAAACACATTTTCATATTCTCATACCATTCTATGTGACTAGGGAAACTGTAATAGTTGTTACACTGTGTGAATGGAATAAGCAGGTAGCACAGGACAGCACTAAAGAGGAGATAATTGCTCTCAGACCTGATGGGAACAGCATTATGTCAGTTGTTGGGAGCTTTATGACGTAGTTTAAGTAGCTAGTTTGTTAGTTAAAGTTTTCTGAAGTTCTAAATCCACATTTTATCTGAGGACAAATTCCTTTAGTTAAAATAACTGCATTTGAAAGAGAAAAATGTTTCTAAGCTATTAAGCAATGTTTTTTCAGTGAATGTAAAACTCTGGGGAAAAAAATATTTATTCTGGATGTTCTTTCCAAATTCTGTGGTATTACACTTGAAGTCAAACAGAAGTTTTACAGGCATCAGGGGCAAAAATATCTTTAGAAACTGATGCATTCAAGTTCAGAAAATAAAATAAAGTTAAAAAACATTCTGGATTGTCTTTGAAAATGACCTTTTTTTTTTTCCAAATATGCCTACTATGAAAATAAAACTGTATTTTCATTTTCTGCTATTATGATATCCAAATACCTCAAAGCAACGTGTCCTTTCATTTTTCATTGAAGCTGCAAAGGAAAATAAAAGGGGATGATAGTGTGTGGAATCTATAGTATAGATTGCAGTTTCAAAGCTGAATGGCAGCACTTACAACAAACTTCACCCAAGAACCCATCTGAATTGGACAAGATTGAGACTTGCAGCGCAAGTCAGTGAGAAAAATCCTGCACATCCCCAATTGTATTCATTGTCACTGATTTTATTTCTTTAATAATAATCTTAGTTTGCCATCTAAACTGCCATTTGTGACCTATGAGTCTCGTTTCTTGATGTTCTAGCAACCTAATAAGTTAGAGAAGTCCATCCAGCATATGATCCTGTTTATGACACATGTGAAGAATGAGCACATTCTGGAAGGAGAAACAGGACAGCCATTTAGTGACATTTCTCCATTATACTTTCCTGGTCTCTAGCGATTTGTGCCTGAGAATGCCTGAATCTTATCCACGTCTCAGTGGTTTAATAGTCCTCTCTCCTCACATGCTTTGAGCTTTTTGAGTTTTGTTTTTGTTTTGTTGGTTTTTCTTGTTCAGTTGGTTGGGTTTGATTCACCTTTTGAACCTTCATGCAATTTTATCACTTATGATGTCCTTTTGCCTGACTGTAGCTATCTGTTAGATGAAAGGTACCTCATCTGTTGCAAGCCCTCCCTCCCAAACTCCTTTGTTGCATCATTCCATTGCAAGGATAATAAATGTGCTTAAAAACACCATTGTATTTTCAGGATTTAACAATACTGTGAAAAGTTCACAGTGTGCTGTGGGAGTAGATACTCAAATGACTGCTCAGGTTCAAGTTGCTCTTCTCATTTTGCTTTATCTGATTCCACACTATTGCCATAAGGTTAGGTACAGGCGCTTAGATGTCATGATGTGATTCTGTGCAGCACCTATAAGGGACACAGAGTATCATGTGCAACCTGGTGTGCACACAAATTTTTCAATCTATGTTAAAGTATTTTACTGCTCTAGAAACTAGCACAAAGTGGAGAAGGTCCAACTTTGGCAAAACAAAGGACTACTTTAACTTTTAATAGTGGTCTTTATTCCCATTTCCTCCAGCCAGAAAAACTTTTTTCCTTTTTGTGATAATAAAACAGCTAACAAGAAGAAATGCGTTGATGTTGCTGTAACATTATTTTAAAAGTATCAAATGAAGCACAACTTCTATTGGAATATATATATTGCTATATTTTTACAGATAGCTTTGTTTTATGGGAGTTTTTTAGCTTTAATGTTGTATTCTTGAAAGCTTTTTATGCCTTGGGATTTCAGAGAATTCTGACTTATACATTCAGCTTCTATTTAGAGGAAGTGATAAATGTGGTTTAAGTTTTTTAGTATCCCATGGAGATACAGAGCACAAAATTATTTTCTCAGATCTATTCAAGGGAATCATGAATAATCAGGTCAATTCACAGAATATTTGATTTATGAATTCAA
Source organism: Clamator glandarius (assembly GCA_033459285.1). Lineage (NCBI taxonomy): Eukaryota > Metazoa > Chordata > Aves > Cuculiformes > Cuculidae > Clamator > Clamator glandarius. Next base: position 3,807,241 of record JAUNZM010000176.1, on the reverse strand, counting down.
AGGCACAATTTATCCCAAGATCTAGCTTCAGAATAAGGTAAGTGGGATATAGAATAGTTAGAGTTGGAAGAGACCTTAAAGATCATCTATTTACAACCCCCCTGACATGGGCAGGGACATCTCACTAGATCAGGTTGACCAAGCCCCCATCCAACCTGGCCTTGAACACCTCCAGGGATCCACAGCTTTCCTGGGCAACCTGTTACGGCGCCTCAACACTCTCATGGTGAAGAAATTCTCCCTTATATCAAACCTAAATCTGCCCCTCTCCACTTTATACCTGTTCCCCCTTGTACTGTCACCACAAGCCTTTATGAATAGCCCTTCTCCAGCCTTCATGTAGGCCCCTTTCAAGCACTGTAAAGGCACTATAAGATCTCCTCAGAGCCTTCTCTTCTCCAGGCTGAACAACCCCAAATCTTTCAGTCTGTCCTTGTACAGAACATGCTCCAGCCCTCAGTTCACAGAATCACAGAATGACCAGGTTGGAAGAGACCCGCTGGATAGTCGAGTCCAACCATTCCCACCAAAAGTTGATATTTATTGTCCTCCTCTGGACCCATTCCAACAGCTCCATTGCAGAACTGGACACAGCACTCCAGATGAGGTCTCCCAAGAGTGGAATAGAGGGGCAGAATCCCCTGCCTCGACCTGCAGGCCACGCTTCTTTTGATGCAGCCCAGGGCACAATTGGCTTTCTGGGATGCAATTGCACACTGCTGGCTCATGTTGAGCTTCTCATCTACCAGCACCCCCAAATCTTCCTCTGTAGGGCAGCTCTCAATTATGTCACCCCCCATCATGTACTGAAATTGGAGATTGCCCCCTTCCAGCTGTAGGACCTTGCACTTGGTCTTGTTGAACCTCATGAGGTTCTCACAGCCCAAGCTCTCCAGTCTGTCCAGGTCCTTCTGGATGACATCCTGTCCTTCCAATGTGGCAACTACACCACTCAGCTGAATATAGGGAAATATTCAGGGATATATAGAAAAGTTGTCTTTCTATTTATCTGTTAATAAATGCATAAGCTGATTTTTATGGAGAGAAAAAAAATGTGTGCATGAAGTTATATGTAACAACTTTTTTAAGCACAGAACTCCCAGAGGATGAATGCTAGGAATATTTCAGTACAGAAAATCCTAAAAATTGGTAGGTTCAGCCAAGCAAAACATGGATGGATTATTCTCAGCAAGCATAAAGCATAAAAACTTGAATGTACTGCAAATGTTTTTATCAGGTAGGGGAACTGGGCAGCAAAAATAGAATCAGACAACACCTGTGACTTTGGTAATATTAGGTGGCTGTCTGTACTCTCTTCATTTTGGTGGTGTCTCTCATGATACATTTTTTTAATAGAAACCCCTCACTATTGTCTGAAAATATAGTCAATGTGTTGCAGACAAGAAAAAAAACCAAAACAAAACAAAACTGTTTTTATTTAGCAGGATTTTAGTCCTGCCTGCCAAAGCAATATCAAAACTAGTTGGATCTGTTTGCTGGCATGTCAGTGACGGTGAAGTGACAGAACAGACACCTGCAGCCTATCTGTATGAGCAAGAAAAGGCTACTGCAACAGTCTCTTGAGTAATTTCTGAAAGCAAGTTCTGTTCAAGACAGAGCCAGGAACAAAATCTGGTTGATGAAATACAGAACAACAAGAAAAGGACTCACAGACATACTACATTAGATAACAATCCTGCAATAATATGACTAATATGGAAAAAAATGCAAAAAAGAAAGCTTCGAAGTTTAGATTTCTAAGTAATGTCATGAACAACCAACACTGAGAGAGGACAAGAATGCATCTTACTGCCAGCTGAAGTATTTTTAGGTATTCTAACAGTGTGCTATGAAGTCTGCCTAAATCCACTGCACTCCGAGCAACACACATTCTGCTGCTTAGCAAGAGAACAGTTGGATGTGATTTCTCACACTGTTAGCAGTCAGCAGCCCTACAAATACAGGCCAAAAATATAGTACAAACAGAGAGACTTTGTAAATATTATAAAGCAGGAAATCGGGGGCCGTCATGCAATATGGCTGCTGGAATGTTTTCTGGCCTTTATGCCAGCGTTTGAAGGGCATATGTGAGATTGGGCTGGTTTTTTTCTGTAGTTTTCTTTTGGTTATTGGACCACTGCATATCAAATTTCAATTTGTGAAAATCCTATACCCAATGACTTAAAAATTGATGTTTCGCTAAGCTGTCACTGGCAGTTATTTTTTCAAAGAATAACGAGTTGGAGTTAAGACATAAACCTTTAAACAAAGGCCATTTGTGCTGGATTGAGTTGCATTTTGCTACTTTTCCCATCATCTGCTCTGGGCTGTGAAATATATCAGAAGAAAATTTGTCAGGTACCAGGTGCTGAAATGACATTTTATCTGTCCAAACCACAGGGTTTCTATTGGGAAACTTAATCTAAAGCAATCCTCCTTATAGAGTGATAAAGGGTGTGTATAAAGTCTGTTTAGATGAGAAAACACTAACTTTGTCCTTAAATTTCTAATGTACATGCGAGATTACAAATAATGGGTCGAAAAACATAACCTTGTCATGGATCAGTTTTCAGATTTACTGTTACAGACATATATACAGAAAGACCTGCCTGTGCTTGTATAGAGGAGTTATTATACTTGCCTTCTGCCTTTCAGGGATGTCTCACCTGTCCAGAGGGAATGCATCCACACTGCAACATAAAAACACAAAGCAGGAGAGCTGAGTTCCACATAGCTGAAACAGTGAAATGGAATTAATATCAGATTAGTTAATTTTAGTCATGCTAAGGGTTTCTCCTCTTAGGCAATTGAAGGAACTCACTGGTGTGCTGCTGGGTAGGACTGTGCAAAGCATTTCTGTGGTTGTGAATTTTCATGCCTTAACACAGATATGAAGCACAGCACAGGAGCTGATAAATTGTCTGTGAGATCAGCTTAGACAAGTAGAATTACACTGGTAATCAAAACTATGAATCCAGCACTATAGGCAGAGTGGGCAGTTTCCAGAGAATTTGACCCAGTAGAGAGTCCAATGTAGCTGGATGGGTTTCAAAATAATTATAGACAAACTAAAAATTTATTGGAATGACAATATTTTTTTTCCTTGTCTCTGTCACAGTCTACATATGCAAAACTGTTCATGGGCAGTTGTTTGTGATAAACGGTATAGAAAGCATGAATGTTGCAAGATTTTTATTTTTATCTACTCTTCCCTTCCCCTGTCCCCGATAGATCACCATCATTCTGACCACTGTACTCACAGGTTGGAATCAGAATTCGTTCTGATACCAATTAGCAATTTTAGAAATACCATAGTTTGGTAGGCTATTATTTCATTTTTGAGCACTCATCTCATTATAATAAAGGAGGACTGGATTAAGAAGGAATGCCACTGTTTCGTAATTTATGAAAAATCCAGAATATTTTGCTGAGTATCAGGGGAAATAAAAGCTTGCTCATATTTTTCAGTGGGATCCAATATATTAATCAAAGGTTGCAGCCCATCAACAAGATCATAGAATCATAGAACGGTTAGGTTAAAAGAGACCTCAAAGATCATCTAGTTCCAACCCCCATGGCATGGGCAGGGACATCTGCCCAAGACCCCATCCAACTCGGCCTTGAACACTTCCCAGGATGGGGCATCCACAGCTTCCCTGGGCAAACTCTTCCAGTGTCTCACCACTACCATGGTGAATAAATTCTCCCTTATATCAAGCCTAAATCTGCCCCTCTCCACTTTATACCTGTTCCTTCTCGTCCTGTCACCACAAACCTTTATGAATAGTCCCTCTCCAGCTTTCTTGTAGGCCCCTTTCATGTATTGGAAAGTCACTATAAGATCTCCTCAAAGCCTTTCTTGCTCCAGGCTGAACAAGCCCAACTCTCTCAGTCTGCCCTCATATAGAAGGTGCTCCAGCCCTCGCATCATCTTTGTACTCCTCCTCTGGACCCGGTCATCAGTGGGGGTACCTTCTTTTTAACCTTCATCTTCTGAGTGACATAACTGTAGAAGCCTTTCTTGTTAGTCTTTATTTCCCTTGCCAAGTTCAGCTCCAGCTGCGCCTTAGCCTTCCTGACCTCATCCCTACACAACCAGGCAGCATCCCTGTACATGTCCCAGGTTACCTGTCCTGGCTTGCACTGCCTGTGCAATTCCCTCATCTTCTTTACTTTAATCAACAGGTCTCAACTCAGTCATGCTGGTCTCTTCCATGGCTGCTGGTTTTCTGAATAAAATTGGAGCAGGTGTTTGGGAAGTAGATTTTACCCTAAAAGCAACATGTCTTTCCTTGTGAATGGCTTGGAAATGAGCTGAAAGTTGCAGGTGTAACTGGAGGGGGCATAACTGGTATGAAGACACACCTCCTCCTGTGCCTGCACAACCCAGCACAGAGTCAAGTATCACCTTTCCTCTCATGCAGGGAGAGAAGTCCAAAACTGAGACTTATCTCTACCTGCTGTTGAGGTTGGACCAGTTTATAAAACCAGTGCTGAGATGCTTTGCTGCAGTTAGTCAGGGCTACTGCACTGAACAAAATCACATCTCATGGATAATGCTGCAGCTCAGGTGTCTCAGGGGCACTGGAAATATTGGACTATAATTCAGTGCATAGTCCTGGTCAGCTCACAGAAAATAGTAGTCCAATATGTTTTGCACAGTGCACAATATATATCATCTGTGTCAGTGGATAAGTTAGCTCAGGAAGCACAAGGTTTTTGCTGCAAACTTGGGACTGTTTAACAATCCTTTCTTCCAGATAAGCCTGTAGCTTCCTTAAGAAGCAATGAGCTGCTTTCAGATGCCTGTCCACTAAATGCAGGAAGTGCACAATTTATACCTTTGCATTTGCAGAATGACTTATTCAGATACAAATTTACTATATTTTATATGATCAAAGATTCCCAAGCCTGTTGTGCAATCAAATGCAAACATACTTGGAAAATTAATTTTGAGGTAAAGATGTCAATGTTACAATAAAATATATATAGTACCATAATTTGAAGTAGGATGAAACTACGTTTTAATTAAATTAGAGTGGAATGGAGCAGAAGGGTTTCTAAAGGTGCAGAAGGGCACTTTAGAAGTAAATTTCACCTGTATTTGGTCACTGTAAATGTAGAGGAGATGTGAAACGAAGCTGGTCAGGCAAGTTCACAACAGCTATGTGTGTCTAAAGAAGAGGCAGATCTTTCTGACTTGTGACACAGAAAAGAAAATGAGCATTTCCTTAATGCCCTGACACTACTATTCTATTGCTTTCTCCTTTGCAGTTAATAATTTCAGGTTCTTCACAGACCCTTTGACTTCCTCCTTTATCTCCACACTGCATCAAAGAAAAAAACACTACATGAATAAATGGACATCATTTCACATGCAATCTTTCCTACACATTTAGAGTGTTAGATGCCCTCAGTGTCTATTATCAATGTACACATTATCAATTTTATAAATATGTCCATATCAAGTAAGTCGAAGAAATAAAAATGTGATTTATTTGCAAAAAGAAGGCTACATTCATGGAATGTACTGGTGGAACAGTTTTCTGTTGATTAAGCAAATTTGGCTTATGAATGTGATTTAGTCACTTACTTCATCTGTTTATGTACTGCAAATCATCTCTTTTATGTTGAAGCAAAGTATAGTACAGTTTGTTTTCAAGGCCAGTTGAATCTTGCAGATTTAAGTCAAAACAATAGATTCCAGTGGTTTTATAGAATTATTGTGATATCTTGAGTAAAACTTGAGAGTTAGATCACTACATATATATAAATTTAAATGTATTCACTAAAACTAAATTTGTAACTAAAACCAATTTGTAACAATTTTTTTCCAAATGTTTCTGTAAACAGATTTTTCATCAGAGTAAACCTGTGTCTCCTGTATTAATTTGATTACCATATTTCTGCTTCCCATCATTGCCTAGCCTCTCATTTACAAGGGCAATGTAAGCCCAGGGTTTTCTTTTTCCTTTAGAATTAGATGGACTTGCCATAGAAGTATCTGTCCCTTTCCACTGGCAGTAACAAAGCCTGAGATGATTAACTTGGACAGAAATCTGTGCACTGAGAAATTTTCCATATCTAAATAATGACACATTTAACCCTGTTGTAGAAATGTGACGGATTTTTAGAGTTTGGGCTTTACTGCCACCGGATCTCACTGTGTAAGTGTTGCTAAGAAAGGAAGGGTCCTTTAATAAGGATGCATATAGATATAGTAAATGTAAATTAACCTGTTTTTTTAATTTTCTTTTGTTTTAAAATATTAATTTCACGTTATTTATCCAATTGAAATTTTTAAATACATACTGAAGTATCTTTTAGCAAATTTTTTATAAATATGAAATGAAACTATATATAGTAGCTGAATTAGCACATACATGGTTCTAATTTAATAATAGAAATCATGTATGTGCTTTATCTTCATGAAATATGGTAGACTGAGAGATATTTTGATCTTATGATTGTCAGTTCAAAACTTTTCTTTTGTTATGATAACTGGATTTATGCATAGTTATCAGATATGTAGAATTTATATTACTTTGGTTTTATTAAAGGTCCCTAGTCCTTTCTTATTCTATTTTTCTAATTTAAACAGTTCTGAGTTATGTAACAGTTACCGAAAGCAATATTTGCAAATTACTCTGGTAACAGAACTCATTGTTTGGTAATTGATTGGATGTTTTTAACTCTTTCAGCTTTTCCTTTCTATTTTATCTAGGTATAACTTCCTATTGCTTTTTCCTATGATCTCCTCAGGGGATGATTTTGTTTAATATCATGGTCATAGATGCATAACACTTACAAGCCAGGAGCAGTAGTTCCTCTCATTTTTACATTTTTCACTCCTTCATATAGATTTGGTGACTGTATATCTGCTTTCCCCCTCCATCATATTGATACAATAAACTTTCCTGAAAGTACTTGTGAAATCCAAATGGTAATATCTGATAATATTTTTTTATATTGCTGAATATTTCAAGTTCAGTGGAAATTATAGTGTTAATTACACAGCATGTAGGAGTTCAAATAGTTTTTTAACATATCAGGTGTCTTTAACCAAATAGCTGATGCAAATTTTGCCTGCTTATTGGCCAAACAGTATTTAGTTTTCCCAAGAGACTACAGCAACCTCCATGACAGGTGAGAAATGGACAGTTCTATCTGCTAAGGGTAAGGTTTTCACTTCTGATGATGATCTCCCAGAGGTGTCTTATCAAATAGATTTACTTGCAAATTATTTGTATGAATGGAGTGCTACTCTCCAGCCAGGAGTGTGACTTTCCTGTGCTGCATATGCAATGTGAAAGGTCTCTAAACCATGAGCTTTCAATACAGCCTATGGAACAGCTGATGCATTCTCTCAGGAGTTGAGAAAAAAGGTGGGGATTATCACAATGAGAATGCAAGATAATAGTCATGCAGGTCAAGGTACTATTATGGCCTTCCTTTTTCTTCTTAATAATTTACTCTGAAGGAAGAAAGTAAAGAACAGTTCATTTTAAACTAACAGTTCCCAAATTCTGATTCATTGAACACCACAGGCTGCTTATAGTCATTACATATGACATGCCTTCAACAATCTTTCTTATTATAAGGGTGCATTGTCCATGTTTAGAAAAAAGTTTTGTAACCACTGACTTACTCCAGGACGTTGTTTTTTTTTTTCTTGGCCGAACAATTTCAAGAGGTCAAAGAAGTTCTAAATCAAGGTTGGGGTTCAAGTGCATTAGCAAAGTTACTATCTAGTAGCAATACATATTACCAAGTGTTTTGTTTATTACAGTAATGTTATGAAATTTAATCAAAGTTCTCATGTTTATTTCAGTCTTGAAATGTACACATAAATGTTATACTACTTTACCTATTATACGTTCTGGTAGTAAATGGTTAAGGAAGAATTCAGGGTATATTGGGTGATATAAAACTACTTTTTCTCCTAGATTGTAGTACATTTATCTTTTCCTGTTTTTTTTTTTTTTTCCCAGGGAACATAGAAGTACCTGGAGTTAGGACAAGGTAGAGGGTAAACGGAGGAAAAAGAAGAGAAGGTTATTGGTCCAATTTATGAATTGAACTGAGATATCATCATGATATTATTCAAGTAAAAATTTGCTATTGTAAAAAGTTTTTGACGTATGAGAAGAAATATACTTATTTTATGTGCGCATTTAAAGAATCTTCATGTACATTTTCAAATGCATTAGAACTTCACCCAGCTCCCTCAAATTCTCCATCTGTGCTCAGTACCTGGCCTAATTCCTAAGCACATGAGTGAAAATGAGCCACCATATCATGTGATTCTAAATATAGGACGCTAGCTAGGATGCTGGCATGGAATGGTCATGCTGCTGTCGTTCCACTAGTTGGTATCTGGAATTATCTCGATTAAGGCTATCAAAGATATGTCTTCACATATAGCAATTACACTTCTGGGAAGAGTGTAACTAAGTTGTTAGATACACACAAAACATTATCTTTCAGCTTTCCAATTAGAAAACCCTACATAGAAGAAATTACTAGTAATTCTATTCTTGTTAAGGAGAACAGATATTGGGAAGGTCAGATACGTGGCCTTTAGGATACCAGCAACTTTCTTCTTACAGTGATTTGTAGTATTATCTCACTTCACAGAATAGAAAGAAAATAGGGATGTTGACAGCAGACAAAACTTGTTTCAGCCAGCACTGGAATCATTGACTTATAAAAACCAAAAATAACAATCCTGAGTGTATTACTTTAACTGAAAGCTAACCTGTAAATGAATGTCTTGACATCCTTTAAAAAACATTGAAGAAGGAAGAGAGTCCATGAAGACAAATTTTACAGCAAAACTCTATTAAATATAATTGAATTTGACAAACTTCTCTAGACTTGTAAACAACTTTGAGAGAAAAACAAAGAGAGAGAGAGAGATTCTTCTCATCCTATTATTTGGAATAGTTAAAAAAAATACTATGACAAGCACCTTTTATCTTAAACTTTTTTTTATTAAGTGTGAAACCTTTGGATTCTATATTTTTGTCTTAATTTTGTATGTATTCAATCTCTTGGACAAAACTGAACTCATAATATACTGGTAGCTGGAGAGACATTATGGTAGTGCCATGTTGCTGTGAGGACTGACAGATTCACAGCACTGCATGATTCCTGGGTTCTCCTGACATTAGAACTGTCAGAGGCTTCCCAGCTCCATCAGTTTTAATAAAAAGAAAGTAGGAGTGTTGGGGAAAGGAGGTGTTCAGAGAAAGTATTAGGAAGCATTTTCATCCATGTTGATATAGACTGTCCCTCAGCTCAGGATTTTTACCATTTATAGAGTCCCTGTTTCTATGGATTAAATAAAACTTTGATTCATACCCATATTGATGCAAATCATTGGTATTGAGCATTCAATATATCCCTCTTTTTAAAAAAGTTGCAGCTTTGACTCCTCATTAAGAGTAATTGATAAGATGTAGAACAGTGGAAATCTGATTTTGTGAAGGAAGTTAGAATATTCTTCTATTTTGAAACAGATATATCACATAAACTTATATGTTTCTTTAAAGGACCATAGGAATAACGTTCTGCTAGTGTAATTGTTTGTGAAAGTCACAACTTGGTTATGTTTAGATAAACCACTGGCAACTTTTAAGCCAAGAAGAGAAACTTGTATTGAACTAGGGGTGCTTGAAGAAGGGACGAGAACGTTAAGTGTTAACTGGATCACAATTAAGGCCCCTTTGAGTCTTCATTCTACTAGCAATATGGAATGCACTTGATAAACCTTTTCAAACTACATTTCAATAAGCATGTATAACATTGCATATTTATTTGTAGGATCGAAACTTTGCATCATAAATACATCCACACAAGAAAGATATTTTTAGGAAATAATAATCACAGAAACAGACATAGGTCCATAGATGAAAAACAAAAAAGCTTCAGTATCAGCACTAACAGGTCTATTAAATTCCAGGAATATAATAATTTTCACATTTCTCATTACAAATATGAATGACATCCTGTAGGTGGCATAGCTTGGCATGGTGGTGTTCATAAAGTTTGATTAACTTAGGAAAATGGTTAAAGCTCACTAGGATTTAAAATATACATCTTACAAATATATTTTTTTTTTCCCCTGAAGTAATAATGCCTTCTTGGTCATTTGATAGAATAATTACTATGAATATTTAAATACATTATTCTCTCTAAACAAATAAAATTATTTTGCAGTAAAGCAAATACTTAGGTTGAGAATACACATTTCATTTATTCTTGAAATTAAAAGCTGACACTATAAAGAGATGAGCAAGTGTTATTAAAAACATAGCTGTGGGCTAATCACTGTTTGACTTGCGGTAGAGCAGCAGTGCAATCCACGTTGCTATCTGTTACTGAACATGGTGCTATTAAAAGAAGTCATTTAAATGTGAAATGCTACAGAGAACTTCAATTGTGAAAGTTAAATCTGAGTCATGCTATTCTAAAGAGTTATCATTTAAAAAGATATAATTCTGCGGGACTGCTAATTGCACAGCAAATATCTTTGATCTGTAAAAGCCTGCAAAGTAAACACTCAGATAAATGGTTAAGTGAGCAGTTGCACCCATGTGAACTTTTCTCCCCTGTGGAACTGTGTTTCAAGGACAAACTCTGTGTATTGCTTAACATATACTCAGTGCTATCTTCCTGAAGCAGACTTTTCCGCACTCTGGGACTTCACCTTTTCTCTTGTCTGTTCACACAAAGCTAATACAAAATTAATGCCTTTCTTCTGCTTATCTTTCTGTGTTTTCATTTTAATCAGCCAACATATTTTAAAAATATTAGAGGGAACTATCAAATAACAAAACAAACAATATAAATGAAAAGAACTCAAGATCCGATCCTGTAAACTTTATTTTCATTTTGCCTTTTAATTCTACAGATAAAACATGGGTTCCGTCTATTTGAAATATATTGAATATTTTTTTTTTAAATGAAAGCCCAACAAGCACAAACCAGCAGATATTTTTCTACTTTCTAACTAGCAACGGATATTTTGTCAAAATCATTCATTATTTATATAAGTCAGCACACTAAAAAGGCATGATGTTTAGAAAAATGTTCTTAATAGGTGCTAAAAAGAGGGCATTAAGACATGTTATTAGCACTGCTAAGGTAATTTCAATGGGGAAAAGGCAGAAATATCCTCAAGTCAGTTGTTAACTAGTTGCTCTAGGTATCAAGAGTACTACGGACATGGCAGCACAGAACTTGTTATGGACAGGTTACTCGAGCATTGCTTAGGATTCCCATGATGGTTTTTCAACATGTATTAAGTTCTTCATTCTTTCAGCTACTTTACTGTTGTCGTCTATACTAGATTGCTGAAAGATAGCTTGCATTTTGGCGAGAGAAGTTATAATCATTCTTTGACTGCAAGGTACATTTACCCTTCACAATACTATCTAGTGTACTCTGTCAAAAAACCCAAAGTCGTTGTGGTGACACCAGTCATGGAGCCATGTATTAATTGACTGGACCCATCTGAGCCTTATATTGTCACCACCCATAACTAGAAGGAGAGAATTAAAAGTAACTTGTGACACATATTTCCTCACTAGCCATTCCAAGGCCCTAAAACGTTATTTAATCTCCCTTTGCTACTCACTGCAGCTTCATCCCCTCCCACCTGGAGCAGCAGTAATGGGTAGTAGTCTGTAGGCCTCATCAGGTTGGAAAGTTTCTTGGCAGTAACCCTTAATATCAGACTCTCTAACCCCCTCAGTAGAAAGTCTCCGACAATTATGACTCTCCTTTCCATCCTTGTGGCAGTTGTGGCAATACGACATGTGTGCAGTTGTGGTCTCAGTCTTTGCTCTGATGTAGATGCATCATCCCCTATGTTTTCTTCGGGTCCATCCTCCACATTGAGAGCCTAAAATCTGTTGTGGAGAGGCACCTGAGGAGGTGTGGGCAAGGCAGAGGTTCATTTTCTGTCCCATCGGTGGACTCACTTCCACTCAACACTCACTACTTGCTTTTGAGCCCCTGCCTACAACCTGATGGAGGGAAGATACTAGATCTATTTTGGTCCTGGGCTTTTTCCTGTGACTGATTCTGCTCCTGTATCCTGGAGCTCAGGTTGTGGTTCCACCAGTCTATCTCTAGCTCACACTTCCTGATGCTCTTTGGCATTTCTACTTCCTCTATGTTGCCTCAAAATTAACCAACAGAAATATGTAGCTATACTGAGCTGATTAGACAATGTTTCCTTGTGGCTTTTTGCATAAAAATATAAGATGTTAAAATAGCTCACCTATTTGCAAAAAGCCATTGGAACTTTTGTAAATTCTGGAAATGATTGTATATGGCATTTTCCTAAATTTGTACACTGTTAATAAAGGATTGAATTAATTAGACACAACTGATGCTTCTCATGGATTTAATCAATCAGTATACTTGGAATATCCAGCTGCTTGTAGCAGAAGCACATAGCTCTGTCTAATGTTCCTGGAGAGTAGCCTTAATTGAACAGAAAATGTTGACAAATTTAAATTTCCCCTGACAATCCCATGCCAAAGGGATATCTCTCTACACAACCAAATATATCATTGGCAGGCAGAGGAAATGGATCTGAAATTTTGACGTCTTTCCTAGAAAGAAAACTTTCTGGGATAAAATCAGTTCTGTCATTACTATTTTTTCACCTTCTATGGAAATTTAGAATTTACAGAAATAGATGTAGGAAATGGCTTATATGTACATACATATATATATATATATATTTAGCCTTGTCTAGAAATATATTTGTTTGGTAAATTTTTAATATGCAAATTGGGCACTTGATAAAGGCCTGTGTGAAATATATCAATTCAATATGAGGTACAGAGACACCTATTTGGCAATAATACAGCTATGTGTAGTCCCAGGTTGTGCTCCATTTTGCATACCACTTTGAGTCACTACTTACTTTGCTGTACAGAAAATGCCAATGATACAGGCACTGAACTGTCATAGGGAATAAAAATAAGAAATATTGGTTTGTGGATTTCATTTTTAGTCAGTTGAATTAAGCAATACTTAGTAAAAATTGACTCGCACAATTACAGTGATGATAGCTAACAAACTGCTAGACTGTTGGTAATCTGAGTTTCACAACTTTCAGCAACACAAAATGAGTAGCTATATTGCACAGTTATGTTTTTATCAGATCTCTTCTTCTTTCCATTTTTATAAGAGTGCTGAACACCTTAATCTAACAGTAGGAATAATGTAGCATTTGATGATGGTTCTTAGGTTTTTTTTTTTGTCACAGTATCTAATCTTTCATAAATTTAGAAGTACACCTTTAAATGAAAACAGTGAAGTGGCACTGCCGGAATAGAATATGTAACACAGAGAGCATAAGTATTACGCAGGACTTATATACTATGTTCAGTTTCTCAGTCATAAAGTGAAGTGATTTAACAGCAACAGAAACAGAAGTGGCATTTCATATCTTGTTCGTACTTGTTAAAGACAATGAAATAATTAATTTCTAGAGGTAAGTTAGCCTAAGATATGGTTTCCACCTTGTTTTCTTAGAAAATGTTTCTTTTTTGTACCTGCGTATTCATGTATGTGACTTCTACCCAAAGGTCATCATTTAGGAAAATCAGAAATAAAGTGGGAAATATATATAGTTTTCAATCATTAGCTTGCCCTAAAATATACATAAGAAGTCTAATGTCAAGTATGTCTTCCTATAACTCTTTTTATTTATATATTCAATTTTACAATAATTAACAGAAACATTTTCTTTTTTAAAAAGTTAATTTTTCTGCTTACCATTTTGCCTTCTCTCTTCACATTGAATTCCCCTAAACACTTCCCTTAATATTATCACCAGCAGAAGAAGGATAGGAGAAGCTATGGCTACAAGGGAAGTCTGCATCTTCTCTCATAGCAAGAAAAACTTTGCAGGTGCTCAGCAAATTATTCTGAAATAGAAGCTGCTTCTTATCTTATGCTGAATTATCCCCATAATATAACTTCGTTCTATGAGCCACTTAAACATGGAAGGATTGCAGTGTATTCTCCAATTAGCTGATTATTTTAATCCCTTGTGTTATAGGTAGACCAACTGTTTCATTTCAGATGTTAATAGGATGAAGGAAGAAAATGAATGTTCATTTCCCAGATCCCAGACCAATCTCCGAAACACTGAAGTGTTTCATCTTCATATGTAAGATCATAGTATCAGTAGATTACATCAATGAACCAAAAAGAACTAAAATATTCCTTGAGAGCATTGCAAGGAAAAATCTCCCAGTGAGTTGACATTTGGTCTCCTAGACGTACAGGAGCCCTCTCTCAGGAATCTAGCTTTTGAACTGGACAGGAATTTGTGCAACTCAGAAGCTGTGTAGCAATAAAAATCAATCAATCAATCAATCAAACAAACAAACAAAAGCAGAAATAAAAAACTTGATACATTGGGTACAAAGTCAAAATGGAGCATTGTTCTGACTTAGCAGCTGCCTCTTTTTCTGCTATCTATGTACAGAAACCAGAAATTTCTGCTCTTCACTTATTTGTGTGGAAACTTTGTAAGTACATTGTTGTGTGAGCCTAGGACCCTTCAAATATTAGTCGCTATACAAATAAAAGACAATGATTCTGTATTTTCATATTTGTAACACATTTAAAATTGCTTCAGAATGATAATGTATGACTTCATGAGCATTCACACAGCTGCTTAAATCTGTTAAAACAGTTTCAGAATTCAATTTATGCTACTGCAGAATTTGAGACCTCTTTTGCATAAACTGTGAGTCATTACTTTATATGAACTGTGTCAGATAGTATATAAATGGCTTTAGTCAACAATTTTACATTTGTATTTGTCATTATGTAGAATTTTTTAAATATAGTTTTAAATGAAGTTGACTGACTGATTTGATAAAATGAAAATTCAGATTTTAAAGATCACTTCATCTCAGAAATATTAAAAAAGTCATGGTTATTTTTCTGGAATATATCACCTTAGAAGTGTGCAGATCTTTCTGAAATCTTAAACTATGGTCACCTCCTCCAGTCTTCAAAAGAAGTTTTTAACTTACTATCCTTTGATAGATATGATTATCATAAAAATCTCTCACTCTGTTCTTTTTATTTTTCAATATATGACCTTGTAAAAAATTCCTATGTTCTTGCTTGTCATTATATCCCTTATATTCTAATTAACTCACAGAAATATACAGACCAGCATTTTGACTGATGTGGTGGCTATTCAGTTATTCAGAATGGGTGCCAGTTTTTCAGTCGTATATGGAATCAAGCCACTGTGAAGAGATTATTTGTCTATCATAGCATTCCAGTCTAGCAGAAGAGTTTTGTTTTGAAAACTTTCTTAAAACTAGAAAACCACATTAGACAATCTGGATATTATTCTGCTCTTAACTTCTTAAAAATGCCTGTTGCTTCACTCAAAACCAGTGAGTGAAATACATTCATACCTATTTAGATGCCTCCTCTGAATATTTATCCAGAATTGGCTTGCTGCTATGCCATGAGTAAGTGAACAATCTAAGAAACTGTTCTTATTTTACACGAGGCAGATAGCAATACTACCAAATCTCAGAAAACTTCCATCTGCAGCCATGACTATAATCATCTCTGATCAAAACAAATATTTACGGAGAACAGTATGAGAGATGTGCTCATTTAGTACAGCACGAAGTAGAAGGGAGTGAAAAGAGAAGAGAAACTCTGGCAAATGTGTTAACCCAGCTTTGATAGAAAGAATTAACTATTTCAAATGAAGAATGCAGGGCACTAATCAAGATAAGCTAAAGCAGAGAAAAAAATTGCTTTTTCTTTCCATATGGGAAAAGACCAAATATTGCTTTTGTTATTCTGAAAATGGCTTTGCGGTAGATGAAGAGTCCAATTCTAAAGTGTCAAAACTGCCACTGAGTGAAATGCTGCTATTCATAGCAAGATCTTAGCTTTGTTTGCTATTGTATTTTCATGCCTAAAACAACTTTCATTAAGTTTTCCTCAATTTTGCTCTGCATTTAATTTACTGGAGTAAATATTAGAATGACTGACAATACAGCACCTGGAATTTTGTATTCTTTTTTCATATTCCTTCATATTCATATTTTTTTTCATATTCCATATAAACAAACCTCTCTAGGGAGAGATTCACAGCACCTGATTTACATAGAATGTTTCATCTACGAAAGAGGGACACACATTTGTCTTTGTGTACAGCCCTAATCTTGAAAGGAGCAGAGTTTCGTTGAAATTAAAGGAAAAAAATAGAAAGAATGAAAAATTTGCCCTTGACTCTTTTCAAGCAACTCGAAAGCTTGAATCCAGTGGGAATAATTATTTTGTTAGCCCTTTTCCAGTACAGCAGTTAATTTTCACTTTTGCAGGCAACCAAAATAGTGTTTGAGCAGAATTAGGAAAATACTAGCATTTTATGACCATGACAGGCCAAAAAGCTACATGGAGAATAATAAAAGAGATATCGAAACACAAAGTCTAATTTCAAATTTATATTTTGTTTTTAGGCATACTCCTGAACAAATCCAAAGGAATCTTAAAGATATTATTATTAATAACATTTTATTACTTAGTATTTATTTTTATTATTTCTCATTCTTGTTTATTGTTTATTATTTATGTTACTGTTATTTAGTATTTATTTTATTGTTATTACTAATAATAATAATCATCATCATCCTCTGTAATAATTGGTGTTAGACACGTGAAAAAGCTGCTTGCTATAGGCTAAGGCTGGCTGAATGAAGTGAATAGTTTACAATTCTCTACCAAAAATGTGTCATAACACATTTCCTCTGGATGACATACATTTATGAATAATTTTGTAGCTAAACTTGATCCAGAATAGCTTAGTGACATTTAGATTTTTTTTTCCTCCTTCCTGGCAGATGGTCAGAATAGTCCTTCCATAAATTAATTTTCAAGGCCTTTGTTTCATATTCTGTTATTTTAATCCCTAATGTTCTAAATATCAGGTCCCTGAATGTTTTTGATAAACAAACTCATGTTCACTCATCTTCAGATTCCCTAACATTCCATTACTTCCAAAAAATAATAAAAAAAAAAAAGTAGGAAAGTTGGCAACTTCTACATACTATGTAACTATCTGACCTCTCTTTATTATTACTTCACATTCCATATATTCCACCATGGCCACGCCAGCCAATTTTTCAGTGTCGTTGGGAAACTTCCTGCTCATCGAGAACATGGACATTTGGAGCCAAGAGGAAATTTCTTCAAAAATTTTGGGAAAGGACTTAGAATCATAGTTTTCAGAGGAAATGGGAAGAGAAGGGCAGTCATAGCTGTGTTAGGATTCAAGCTCATGACACATGCAAATTTCTTCTACTTACAAAGGTAGTTTCTCTCACCTTCAGTGGCATAGCTCAAGAGTTTGTACGCAAGTTTTAGCCCCTTGTGAATAGTTCTACTTAGAGCTCTTACGCTGCACTTTTCATGATTTTTTAACATGCATGTGACATGTTTCTTTCAATTTAAAAATATTCCGTTATTACTGATTCTGGAGACAAGGTATATGGTGGACTGTAAGTTGATGGCAGAGGCTCTGCTGACAGAGAGTAAGCAGCTGAATCATATTTGCTAAGTCTGTAAATAGAGGAGGTGTTAACAGCACCTAGGCAGGGCAGTGGTCATGTTGAGACATTTCTGCAGAAATTAGAGGACAGATCTCAGAAGTATAACGAAGTTATGTATGTTTTAAAACAACAATTTTGTCAATTACACCTGCTTTATTTTTGGCAGTTTTTCATAAAACAGAATGACTTTACAAGGTGAGATGTCTTATAAACAGCTTTGGGAATCCAGCTACCGAGGATTAGTGATGGTGTATCCCTGGTTGCTGGTAAAATCATTTTCATAACCTCCCAAAGAATAAGCACTGAGTCATAAATCCTGTTCATCATAGGAAGTGGAGGAAGCCATTCTAGAAATCAAAGACGTGAAGTGCAACCCAGATGTCATGGATTTGATAGCAGTGGACTGTTCATTATAATCCATTTCTAATATTAATCCTCTCTCTATTGAGACCTTTCACATCAGTCATCATCATTCACTATAAGTTCTGAGGTTTCTACCAGTCCCTAGCCCTAGTATGATATCCAGACATTGAGGCTATGAAATTCTTTTTCTGGTGTGCAGAAATTTCAGTTTTATTTCCATGTTCTTCTGCAAATTGACAATGTGACCAATTTCTGGTCTGGGCCGAATCCATGTGCTTTTGCAACTTACACTTTTGGTTGTTGTAGTCGCAGTGGTAGTATGGTACAGAGGAATCAAATAGTGCGTCTGCTTTCCAGGGCCAAGGTTTAGTCTTAGAAGCTGGAGGCTGATCACCTGAAGGAGCTCTCTGTGGTCATCTTGCAGTGCAGAAGAACTGGCATTCTACAGGGCAGTTGAAGATCAGTGGAGAACAGGCAGCAATGCAAACTAGACTGCATGCTGGGCTATATGCTGAGTACTCAACAAATTCAGTGCCTCAGATACTAGAATCACAGAATAACCAGGTTGGAAGAGGCCCACTGGATCATCGAGTCCAACCATTTCCACCAATCCCTAAATCATGCCCCTAAGTACCTCATCAGCCCTCACCTTAAACACCTCCAGGGACGGTGACTCAACCACCTCCCTTGGCAGACTATTCCAATGCCTAACCAACCTCTCCGTGAAGAATTTTTTCCTTACCTCAAGCCTAAATCTCCCCTGGAGGAGCAAGTGGCCATTCCCTCTCATCCTGTCCCCTGTCACTTGGGAGAAGAGGTCAGCACCCTCCTCTCCACAACCTCCCATCAGGTAGTTGTAGAAAGTAATAAGGTCTCCCCTCAGCCTCCTCTTCTCCAGGCTAAACAACCCCAGCTCTCTCAGCCGCTCCTCATAAGATTTTTTCTCCAGCCCCTTCACCAGCTTGGTTGCTCTTCTCTGGACTCACTCCAGAGCCACAACATCCTTCTTGTGGTGAGGGGCCCAGAACTGAACACAGTACTCGAGGTGCGGTCTCACCAGTGCCGAGTGCAGAGGGAGAATAATCTCCCTGGACCTGCTGGTCACACCATTTCTGATACAAGCCAGGATGCCATTGGTCTTCTTGGCCACCTGGGCACACTGCTGGCTCATGTTCAGTCCCTGTCAACCAGCACCCCCAGGTCCTTCTCCTCCAGGCAGATTTCCAGCCAGGCTTCTCCTAGTCTTTACCTCTGCTTAGGGTTGTTGTGCCCCAAGTGCAGGACTCGGTATTTGGCCGTGTTAAACCTCATGCCGTTGGTCTCTGCCCAGCAGTCCAGCCTGTTCAGGTCCCTTTGCAGAGCCTCCCAACCCTCCAGCAGTTTGACACTTCCACCCAGCTTGGTGTCATCTGCAAACTTGATAAGGGTGCACTCAATGCCTTCATCCAGGTTGTTGATAAAGACATTGAACAGGGCTGGACCCAGCAGTGAGCCCTGGGGAACCCCACTTGTCACTGGCCTCCAGATGGATTTAACTCCATTTCCCACCACCCTCTGGGCCCGGCCATCCAACCAGTTTTTCACCCAGGAGAGTGTGCGCCCGTCCAGGCCAGAGGCCGACAGTTTCTGAAGCAGAATGCTGTGAGAATCTGTATCAAAATCTTTACTAAAGTCCAGGAAGATACATCCACAGCCTTTCCCTCGTCCAAGAGTCTAGTCACTCGGTCATAGAAGGTGATCAGATTACTCTGGCAAGACCTGCCTTTCATGAACCCGTGTTGACTGGGCCTGATCACCCAGTTCTCTTGCAATTGCTTCATGATCGCACTCAAGATCACCTGCTCCATGACTTTCCCCGGTACCGAGGTCAGGCTGACAGGCCTGTAGTTCCCCGGATCCTCCCTGCACCCCTTCTTATAGATGGGCACGACATCAGCCAGCCTCCAGTCCAGCGGAACCTCCCCAGTCATCCAGGACTGCTGGAAGATGATGGAAAGGGGTTTGGCCAGCACATCTGCCAGTTCCCTCAAAACTCTTGGGTGGACTCCATCCGGCCCCATAGACTTGTGGGCGTCTAGCTGGGCAACCACCTCCTCTTGGACCTTGGGAATCTCATACTTCTCATACTTCCAAACCCTGAATAAATTCAACAAATATGTTTAGGTACAATTGAACAGATTTCTTCTGTCTAGCTATGTACCGATGCATATGATATTAGTGAATCTAAAGGAAGAAGTAGGAGCAAACAAAATTTTTCTTGTATTTTTAGTCTCCAAACACACCTTAAATTTTATATACATTATACAGCCAAGGCTGGGAGAGTTCTCTATGCTTTCTGAGCTTTATACAAAAGGAGTTTTGGAAAAATTGCAAAATGTTCATTCATCCTTTTACACTTTTTGAAAGCATTGTGGTTTTATACAAAGTTTATGGCTGATTATATACCGCTCAGATAAATATTGTTTGGCTATATAAAATTTGTATTTCATACACTTGGAACACAAGAGACTATGAATTCATAATGATTACTACTACTTCTGAACACTACTGCAGTTGCAGCAAGCACTTTTTTTTTATCTACTACTTTAACATTTGGAGATCTTTGCCCTTTTATCCAAGTAAAACTAGAGTAACACAAGGCCTTCTCTTTAAACTGAAGTGTTTTCTGTTGAAAAGTTTATAAATAGCAGAACTGTAAAGCATCTCCATCAGAAAATATCTTTTATTCAAGCCTAAATAATTCCTGACTCTTACAAGCTTCTACTGTTGGAATAATAACTACTCAAATCCATCTTAGATTCAGATGAAGTATTTTTATTTTCAAGGGCTATTTCACTAGGAATTTCATCAAAGAGAAATGCTCACTTACAGAAACTGTACAAGTAGGAGCTCTTCCTTTACAGTATTTCAGTTCTTCAGGTTCTGTAAAACAAAAGATATGAAACATGTGAATGTTTGTCATCTTTAAGTGACAGAATTTTATTTCAGTGAAGACTGGCACCAGATTATGGGAGATTTTATTCCATCTACAGCAATTTGCCCATACATTATTTTGTTTCTGCCTACCTGTGCATAAGAGCATGCCCACTCCTATGGGCTCTGTCAGTTGTGACTTGAAAACAGTAGACTTAAAAAGACCAACAAGGGCAGAATAATTTTCACTTTTAAGGCAGAACAATGTAAGAATAAATCGGTCATCACATCATCTGAGGAAACACAATTGAAAATCATACACTGATAGCACTCAGGAAAGATTCATATTCAGGAAACATTAAATCTGCCCCACATTAACAACTAACTTTTGCTCTTCTTTAAGGGCTGATGAAGAGGTTCTATTACAAAACCTTTGATTCAAAATACAGAAAGGTATAAAATCATGTTTTCAAAGGTTTTTGATTCCAGCATATAAACAAAATACAAAGGTTATTCTGTTTTTAAAGATAAAAATTGAGGGAACTTTCAAACTTTAGCTGAGTTATATCTCTTTTTAGCAGATCTTTGTAAAGCAAATCAATTATTTGCACACTATGCTGTCAATTACTGAGCTACAGTGAGAAGTATTGTGACATATGCTTAATTTCATTTTCAATTTTCTCAACTGTGGCTCTGTTCTACTTTTTTTATTTCATATACCAGGTTGAGGCAAAGATAAGGTTATGCTACAGGTTTTGATTTTGCAAATCAGTTGGGGATTACCTCCTTAGAAACATGAGATTTTGTACCATGGAAATACAGAGACAACTACTATGCAAATAAAAAGTTTTGGAGAATCAAAGATCCCTTAAAGTTGAATGTTCTTTGAGCAGGCCTAATTTTTAAATGTATTTTACTTATGAAGGAAAATAAAATGCTGTTTTGGATTGCAAGAATGAGCTCAAAATATGCAAAAATAGTTCAGTTTGGATTGCTTTATGTCCAACTGAGCTATATACCAGCTTTGGATTTATTTTTTTCATTAATGCATAAGCGTCCCTTAGGAGTTTTTGACTCAATGTAATTATAATAAAGTTGGGAATATTTAGCCCATTTTTAAGAGGAACTGAGAAGCCCAGGAAGTAATTCTTACATCATTTCACTGGCCAGAACACTCATACCACACATTCATCTGCAAGATTGTCAGGTGATGCTCTGCAGAAATATGTGTGATTGAATTTTATATGTCTATGCTATAGTCATAATAATCACTGTAGCATGTCAGGAAGTAGCAGCATGCAGACCAACAAAGAAGTTAAAACTTACTGGAGAAGCTGGAAGTTTTCTGTTATTAATATATGCCAGGATTTTTGGGTAGTTTTCTGTTAGTGACAGTATTTGCAAAGTATCATTTTCCAATAATTTATGTGTTTAAATATAAAATACTCAAAGTGTACAACTACTGCTTACATACAAACAAGAATCTCACTTGCTACTGTGTCAGAAGAATTTAATCACACTTGTCAGTCATTGTCTACAGCCCTCTAGTCTGTTGGTTTAAGTAAATAGGTACTTCTGAAAACATGTGAACACTGTAAACTGAAAATAACAACTAAAAAACCAAAAAAAATCTAAAATATTACTGTTAAGCTAAACTTAATATTATTAAGCTAAAATTTTATTTTGCTGTACCTCCTTATAGCCTCTGTTTTTTATCAAATACTTCTTTTATCACCTCCTCCTCAAAGTTTTATATAGACTCAAAAGTTCTCAATTTTTAGCAGAAACTTTAAAATGTTTTCCAGCAATTCTGTTGGAAATAATGATAATTACATAGTAATAATTTTGCTGCTAGTTCAAGAGGTCCAGGTGATTTTGTAACTAATTTCTGTCATCACTAGGCTTCCTACAGAAATAATTGCCAGTTAGAGGGAGACAGGGAGGAAGGGGAGGAGAAGGTAAAGAGTTATTAATAATTTTACAGCAAAAGTCCAACACATGGCTGAGAAACTTTTTTGGTTTTACCGCTATCTTTATCTCTTACTTTTTTCTTCTTCATACCCACCGTGTTCATTTTACAAGACTGAGGACAAAGGCTAATGTGTCTACAAGTGGTCTAAGCCCTGGAAGATTACTTCAGGGAGCTTGTATTTCAGATGCAGGAAGTACATTTTTGCATATAATCAGCAGGTCAGTTAAACTAGATAATTTCCTGCTGCTGGTAGGTATGTGCGGTCAAATATAGACTTATGTCATTTCTACACATACCTATTTTAAAATTATTTGCAAAAAGGCTGAGACTTAAAACCAGAGTATGTATAAAGGGGAAAAATTAATTATGCCCCATAAAGATTTTTTTTAAAACAATAATTAGTTATATAAATCTTCTTGGATTTTGTTTTTGTTATATGTCATAATTCAATTTTTTGTGGAAAATGATGAACATCACAAGTCCTTTATTCCTCCAACTAGTTTTAGCACAACTGAAAGGATAGAAGCATGATTAGTTGTTATAATACCAAAAAATAACTTTACTTTCATAAAGTAGATATTGCATAATATTACCTCTCCTCCAAATGAAATGCAGGATTCTCTAGAAAGGAAAGACACTTTCACAGAATTCTCTTCAGGATGCAGCTTCATTAAGGGTCAGAGATGTCAAGAGGGGGTAAGAATGGACGTATTTTAATCCAAACAACTCCACTTCAGGCACAGCTTGTTATAAAACGAGGATCAATACAGGCTCTAAGACTTAAGGTATGTTTGGTCAGCAAATGTACAGGTCTCAGTCTAAGCACTGATGTTACAATAAGCTTGAGAACTCAACCAGTCATTGTCCACTGCAATACACTGTTTTCCAGGTCTATACTTGCAGCACAGTCAAAGTGTCAAAATTATCTTCAGTTAGACGCTGATTTAAGTCTATTCTAGATAACTATGTCAAATCTTGAACAAGTTAATACTGATCTACCAGATAGACTTTTCTGAATTTAAGCATTGTAAATGTGAAAAGCTTGCTTTCAATTTTTGTACCATTAATTCTTTCTGAGCTTTAATAAAATATTTTTACAGAAGTTCCTGGAGAATAGGATTGAAAGTGAAATGAGAAATTCACCAAAGATTTAAACAACTTTTAGAAGTCTTTTCCCTAATCTCAGAGTTAATATGCAAACAAAAAGTAGTCTTGTATGGTCTTTCTCATTGGTGCTGTCTGTGGCCACTTGTTTAAATGAACTTACAAGCATCACAAATCATTCTGGTTCCTTCTAGATCTAATCCTGCAGTCATAGTTAGCAGTCAGCTGCTAACATGAGCAACACTTCATCAGTTCAAAAATCAAAGGCAGCAGATACATAATGTCAAAATGGTACGCTCCTGCTTACAGATGTGGGCATACTTCAGTCAAGTGTATCTGAAGAGCTGTCCAGATGAAGGTAGCTGTAGGGTTCTCAGCACCTCACTAAGCAGGATTGTTATGCTACGGATGAATGCTAATTTCATTTTACTGGGAAAGAATATGTAAGTAACTTTCTTTTCCAAATGTTTTGGCACCTCAGCTCCTCCATATACATAGGCAGAAGGCACACTGTAATATATCAATAATGTTGCCCAATATTGCCTTTTAAGGATATTAGAAACCAGGTATAAATTCCTAAATTACTCCCCCCATCGCCTCGCACTCTGATTAAAATATAGATTAAAAAAAGCCATAGATAAAAATGTCAGCTCAGGAGAACTGAAAAAAAGGCTGCAGGCTTGGGGAGTAATTGAGCATAGATGTGTCAGACACAATTAAATAATGAATCCTTACAGTTAACTTGACGTGCTAGCTCACCTCTAGAGGATGCCAAATTTACTCAGATATTTCCAAGCCTGGGGCACACAGTGTACACAGGCAACCTGGCAGTTGTTGTTTGAAGGGAGTTGTGTACCTAGAGACTATGTGGTATCAGGAGAGAAATCATGTTGAATGTCTTTCTGCCACAATGAATTTTATAAATTAACAATGTGTGCCTTGGGCTTATTTTTTTTTCAGACTGTAAGAATAAACTTATATTTCCTGAGTTGGTTAATTTTAAGTTATTACTTTGCTTTCCTTGTTTTCATTCTACCCTCTTAACTTCAACAAAAGTACTTGATATAATCACGTTTTACACAGTGATTATAATCACAACAGAATAGTAGTTCCACTTAAGGTTCTGCTGTAATTACATAAAAATAAGAGACAATGGAAATGGTATAGCTTTAAGGAATGTTAGTCTTTCTGGTGCACAAACAAACTCCACAAAAAATTACCTGTTGTAAAATGAGAAAAACACTGTTGAAGATGATCCCCAGTGGTAGAATCTTTTTTAAAATAGTTTTGGTTATGCTGTGTAGTTCTGTTATGTACTTTAAAATTGCATAAGCTCAGTGTACTTGTTTTGAAAGAGGCAAGAGGAAAGGAAAACTTTGTACTTGAGACTTTCACTGAGCAAACTCTTAGGAATGTTAGTATACCAATATTTTCCTTTTATCTTCCTATTACTCATTAAGTTATTACATTGTGACATTTTCTGACCAATAACCTGCATGTTAATTAGCTGCATATTAATTTGTGCCTTGGTCTTTTTTACTTTTTATCTACATGCTCATGATGGGTTTGTCTGCTAAACTTAAGTTCCACTTGCTGCATGTTCTTTTTTGTGTTTACAATTAATAGAAAGCTGTATTTTAATCTTGGTCTTTTATTATACATTATTTTTTTTTTCTTCAGGGCAAAAGTTTGTGTTTATACCTCTAGTATTGTACATGCATTTTGTACATATTGTACATACTCTTCTTGGACAAGAAGTATTCATTCTAGGCAAACCTGCTGAGCCTTTGGGAGCTTATTACTTGTTTCCCCACTGAATTCCTTAGTTCTCTACGTGAAAATTTAATCTTTATGAGGTCAAATAGCAGAAAAACAAGGAGCATAAACTTAAAGGTTTTCTTAGGGTTTTATGAGGTTTTGGTCTGGTTTTGGTTTCCAGTATTTAGGTGTATTCTTAAAATAGAAATATCAGATCTTTTCTAACTATTACCATCAACAGTGTCCTAGCATGTGAATTTCCCCACATATAGAAGAAGTTTAAAGTCGACTTTTTGGAATAGTCAGAATTTCTCCTCCACCCTGTACTTTCTTTTACATGGAAATGCCTCTTAGCTTAGACAGAATTCTGAATAAAATCCACAATTCACTAAGGATGCATCACTATTTTGAGGATGTATTAGCCTGCTATGTAATGGCCTCTCTACTAAACATTTCTGCAAGTCATGACTTCCTTCAGCAAACTGTTGCAGACAGGCTAAATTTCATGTTCTAATCAAAATGAGTACTCTAAATTAAATCAGAAGCTGCAGTGCAGTGACTACTCACAGGCCAATATTTAAATTATTATATGTTCCAAAACACATGGGGAAAAAGTGGTTTATGAATCTAGCTCAGGGGAAAATGGAATCAATATGTTGTTCCTCCTGAACTCAGAAGGTGCAGGAAATCTAAAATATGTGCCTCCCACCAAAGTAAGATATTGCTGATCTGCAGTGATCAATCAGAACTCATCTGAGTAGTAACTTGAGATCTCCTGATTCCTGGTGAATTATAACTGCTTAATGGGAGGTAACACTTAATATTTGGACCCTCAAAAAAATTACCACCTGCTTCTGAAGCCCCTGCTATTTACCTGGCAAGGTCTTCCATTTACTGGGAATTAAGAGCTCTTAATTCTGTGCTCAGCAGGAAAAAAGAAGCTATTTCATAGGGAAACAATATTTTAGCTTCCTGAGTGGGAGTAGCTTTTATGACTCAGCGGTTACTGCTTCTCAACTGCAAGACACTGCTGATTGAAACTGTCTTTTTGCTCCTGTGACCGAGCCTGTGGGAGCTCAGCAGCCTTTTAGCTTGGGGAGAAAAGAGCTAAGAGGCAGAGAGAAAAAGACATTTTTTTGTGAGAAAGACAGCAAAATATTGATGACTGATGTGCAGAGAGAAAAAGAAAAAGCCAAGAAATGACCTTCACTTACTTGCTCTAGTAATAGACTTTTGTTTTAAATACAATAGAGCCACAGAGAGTTGACTGATAATGCATGCTGGAAAGATGAGACTTTATTTCTCTGAATCACAGAGCTGACTGCCACTCAGCTCTCAGTCGAGGACTGCAGAAGAGGCATATCAATGATCTGTTTTCCAAAAACATGCTTCCATTTTTAGAAGCTGGACTCACAAGTTCCTTCCATGCACAGAAATCTAGCTTTCCTAATGAAGCTGACACTTCCAAAAGATAATGGGCACATAAAACAGGGTTTTAGTGGAAAAATATCTACCACAAAAAGTAGTTATAAAAAATAGAACACCTCAAACAAAAATTCTTTAAAGTAGGAAAGGGAGTTAAAAATCAGGGAAAAAAAAAGACAAAAGAAAATAATTAGTATCTTGTGTCTCAGGTCCCCACTGTAGAGAACTGAGGGTTCATGAGCCTCAAATTAATCTTAAACATTTTGCATGTGATGGCCAAGGCCATCTAAATTACTACATACACACATTATTGAGCTATGTTTTTGCAATATCTAGCACAATGAGGTTGTAACCCTAGTTAGTTTCTAGATATTAACATAATGACCATGATAAATTATACATTTTTATCTCAGAAATTATGTTTGTTTTTCTTTGTGCCACAATTAATCCACTTTTGCCACAGTGAAGACAGCTAATTAAGCTCTGCATTTCTTGTTTCTTTCCATAGGATTTGGGATCTCTTTTTTCTTTCTCCTTTATCTTGATTTAAAATTAAAGTAAATGGAGTGCCACCATTAATTTCAGGGGAGTTTGAATGAAGCTGCCTAAGCACTGTATGGAAAAGATACTTCTCCTTCTTCGCTTATGGAATAAACAACGCTATAACAGATTCTCTCTCCTGTAAGAGTACAGTATAAAAGACAAATTATTCTAAGAAGTACTTAAGAGAAAAAACAATATTGTTCTCTTCAGGTTTGGGAAGGAAAAGAGCTACATGTCCCTATTGCAGTCTGGTTCCTTTGGACACTGCTCAATTTTCTAGTGAAATAAAATCTCCTTTTCCCAAGAAACCTACAGGATTTCTGTATAACATGACTTAACTGTTAAGTACTTGCAGAATGATGTAACTGAGTACGAACCATTTAAGACTCAAGATCCATTTTGCTACATGACGTACAAAAGGAGTTGGAGAATGACTATTTCTTTACTTTACAGGCTAAAGACAAAAGACAGGAAAAGTTCTGAGAAAAGCAATTACTTCTATTTTATTTCTGAAAAAAACCCTAGTTATGAAGCAGAGAGAGAAATTAAGCAAACAGGAAACCAAACAACTTGCTACAGGTCAATGATAAAGTGAATAACTATAAATAGATCTCAAGACCAATCTTTGGATAGAAAGACACATATCATAGAACATATAATTTAACATAGATTGCTTGGGAACATCAAATAAGAAAAGAGAGAAGAAATGACAAACAACAAAACAAATGACTTAAGAAAAAAAATGTGTAAATTTTGGAAGGAGCACTAAGGGAAATAAGGTACAATTTTAAAGGTCTGTAAATTGTTATTAGCACAGCAACATCAAAACTTTAGAGCCTTAGAGAAGGCTACAGGTTTGAAGATATTGAAAGACTGGGATTTTCCTGCATATGAAAAGCAAGGATGTTTTGGTGAAGAACAGATCAGAGAGATGGTGAAGGCTGAGATCAACAGCTGAAAAACAAAGGAAGTGGCTAATGATGCAAAATGATCTGACAGGCAGGGCATGGACCAAAACATTAAGGACTCAAAGGCAAGGATACTATGTTTATGTATGCTTATATGTTGAACATGAAGGAAATAAAGAGCCTAAGAGGGGAGAGGGAGGAATATTGTCTTGTCAAAGCCAGCAGTTAAGAAGGCAGTTAAGAAAACATTTCCAGAAGCATAGGAGGTTTAGTTATTTTGCTTGCAACAGAAAATATTCTAGAATCAGTGGAGTATATGTTTCCATACTATAATTCTCTGGATTGTTTGGATTGAATGTAGGCTGACTTATGACTTATGACACTTGAAATGTCATCCCAGTAGTCTATTTAACTTTATTTTTAAAATAAAAAAAATAAATATTGATATATAACAAATACAGATAGTTGGATTTTAAATTCTGTTTTTAATAAGCACTTAAGCAGTGACTTCTTGAAAGTACCTGTCAAAATACCATTTTCATTTTTAGGTACCTAAAATGTTTTGAATGCATGGTACAAAGGTGTAATTGTAAGACATAAAATCCCTGCTTAGGAATCTGAACTTCAGTATCCAGACATTGTACCTCTGATATTCTTTTCAATAACAAGAATCTAGCATCACAGTAACCTTGTGGTAAGTGTTGCTAAGCAATAGCAGTTCTCATCTATTCTGAAATAATTTAAATAAAGTAACTGTCTACCTGCTGCAAAGTTGTGAACAGGCATACTCCTAATTAATCTGTAAATTATCTAAGCAATTATCTAAAATATTTCTAAACATTATATTTGTTGAATTAAAATTAAAATAAAAAGTATCTACATATTTGTTTGGCATATAATATATAGATATATATAACAATTCCCTAGTTTATGTAAAACATCATCTGAAGTGAAGTAAAATGTAATCATAATTGACATGTAAAAACCTGGAAAAAACATTTAACGATTTAATCTGTTGATATAAATGAGAAAATGCAGTTTAATTTGCTAATAAGCAAGGAAGACAACTGTCTCAATGCTTTTCAATGAAGACAATATAACATTGAGTCTGGAAAACTGATCCTGTACCTGTAGAAGCTGTAATTTATACCTAGCAGAAAGATATGTGATGAATAACAAATCAGAAGCAAAGGATTACAGAGGTTTGGTGCATTACTTGTGTAAACATGGGATTATTCTTTCTCACTTTGCTTGTCGCGCAATTTTGATGAACATTTATTATAAAAAAATATGGTCGGTGACAAGACTTGGAAATGACACTATCCAGTTCCCTAGACATATAGAAAAGGAGTGAATATTATTAGAATAAGAACAAAAATAAAACAAAGAAGAAATTACTTCTGTTAAAATTCATAATTAATTTGCCGTCAGATTCCTTCCCCGTGTAGTTAGAATACATGTGGGTGTAATCAGGCTATAGAATTAATAACAGTGATACCTCTATTGGTACACCTCAAGAAGCAAATTGGTAAAGCCAAGATGTTTTATTATTATTCTCCTCATTAGAAATCTAGGCTGGCTAAAAAGACTTGATAAAACTGCTCAGCTTTTGCTACTGCAGATATATCTAGAAATGGTTCAAAGTCAACTTTATTTTGCCATCTCTGAAAATCTAAAAAGATTGTGTGGGAACTATCTGAATCTTTTTAGAATAACTAGTGCAGGCATTTGCAACTTTAATTTCCTCTACCAAGTACGTTTTATATTTGCGTTTCTGCTTCAGTCTAATTCTGGTTCACTGTGCAGAGAAACATGACTTTTTTTCCTGAAAATTACTACTAAATTTGTTCATAGGGAAAATCCTGATGATGTAATACTGTCAGTGTAATATACACTCTTTCTTCCTAACATATACCATATTAGCTCTCTGGATTTGATGGCCTGATTCAAACTATGCAACTAGGAAGTGTTTTCAATATTAAATTCCAAACTTAGCAACTATTTTCTGATCTCCAAGTAAGGGAAGAAAAAGTGCATCATGACAACAGAAGCCAAGATATCCGAAAAAGCAAATAGAGGTATAATATATTCTTTTCTCTTTCAGGAAAAATCTTCATACAAAATTCAGTCATCTGTTCAGATTGGCAACTCCTGGTTTTCTGGTATCTAGAATCCAATCATACAATGCTTAAATCAGTCGTCACTTTCCTGTTGTCATACAGTTGAGTAATTTCATGTCTATTATCTCAACTGAGACTCCTACAAGCAGAAGCTTGGTTCTTATATGTGACAGTCAGACATTCATACATAATCATTCCTGCCTTACACAACTAGGACGAATAAAAACAAGATCCAGAACTGAGAAAACGTATACACAGACAGAGGGAGAGAGAGGTGGAGGGGAGCTTTCCTTACCTTTAGATATGGACTAGATATGGTGAAGCTGTAAATTTCTTTTACATAGGAGGTGATGGAAATATACTTTAAATCAAAAACAAATAAAACATGATGAGAATCATTCTTAATTCCACTATTCTAGGACTTCGAGTTCCAACAAAACAGAGAGTTGTGACATTTGTAGCAACACAAAGAAATCTAACTGTCTTTGAAATTCGGCACTGGTAAATCCACAAAGGTTTAGAAGTACTGAGTAAACCTTACAATCCAGTACATCAATTAGCTTGATAACTCATGTAATGAGTTAATTTGGGAAATTAAAATGACAAGTCAAGGAAAGTTCAGACACAGATCATGCAGATAGAAGCAAGCTAGCTGAAGTCTTGGGAGTAATCTAGCTATTAGTAGTGTGACTATACATAGGGACTAATTCATCTTGATAGGATGATGGAACAGTGACTTAGGATGTTGATACATGTTCAGAAAATCAAAATAATATCTCACAAAAAATTAACAAATTTGATTTGGATTAAAAGTTTCATAAATTATTCCGGAAACAAAGGTACTGTAACAAGCTTGATAAAATAAAACCTTCTACTTTCCAATAATATTTTCTTATGAAGTATGTTAAATTATTGACATTTCTGTGGTATGCATGTTTTGCATATTACTTTAATATTCATATTGAATTTTATAATAATATGCAAAAATGTAGCATATTGCAAAAGTATAGTGTAAAATTCTGTAATGTTCTGAATTACAACCATTGTACTAACAAAGCCCATTTTAAACTGGGATTTTACTATGTTTTATAGTTATTCATCATGAGTACCTGTCAACTAACAAATGTGAACAGTGTGGAGTGTACCTGCGGCAACTGTGGTCTGCAAGGCTGATATATCTATAGTTCACAGAGATTAACAGTCTCATTGAGACAACATCAAAGCAATTTAACAAAAAAATCTGCCAGTAGGTCATGACACTGCTGTTGATGTCTGACATAATATGTTATTACCTGTTTGACCTTTCCTAACTGGAAATATTAGAACACTTTTACTGTCATGAAATTCTAAGATTTCTTAGTGTTCTGACCTATTTTTCATGTAGGGAATTCTCAACACCAGTTCAGTGGTTGAATAGCTCCTACACTTATATAGGTGTTGGAAAACAAATATTTTTTGCTTGCCCGATGAAATTCTACAGCTTCAAGAGGAATTCTATGTCAGAGAATAAAAACTTTCAAGTATCTTGCCTACTTCCTCCTGTCAATAACCTGTATACCCATATAATTTGAAACTCACATTCCTTAGGGCCTGGAAAACTTTGTGTTATTTCCCTTCTTTATGACTGATAGTTAATATGTAAAGATGCTTTAATACATTCTGAAAGAACTATTTTCCCCTCATTTTAGTTGTAGTGATTTTTCAGATTATGTGATGTATTTGAAGTTATATGTGACAGAAGAAAAACACTGCTAAACTGTCACTGACAAGTCAAGCAAAATGCTTTCATATCCCTCTCCTTCCAATGCTTTTTTTTCCAACAAACACAAGCTTCCCTCTGAGAACTCAGAGTGGAGATAAAATCTTAAATTCAATGAATACCATATATCCCTATTGAAAAGCTATGGAAATCTCTTTTTTTTTTCTGGCTTAATAAGATTTGCATGATAAAGTGCATGTATTTCATATTTTTAACAGGTCTAGATATGTTTAAATTTCCTCCAGAAATAATGGAAATAAATCATGATTTCTGACAAATACTAGCATCATTAAAATGGCTCAACATTGAAAGACATTTTAAAGGTATTTTTGATATTTTAATACCAGGACATATTAAATTGAAATCTATCTCACTTCATTTCATGAATGCTATTAAAGAAGCAGTGCCTTTTAAAAGTTATTTTAATTGTTTATCTAGCATTTGCTTTGTGTAACAGTAACTGTTTTCGAATTTGAGTGGTTAAATAAAATATTTATCTATAAAACCAAATCAGATATCTTCCATATATTATGTTCTCATGCAGCTATTAAGCTGGTTATGTAAGATCAATATTTGCATTCCTAACATATTGCAGTTTATATTTTAACTAAGTATTTCTTCTTCATTTTTCCCTAAGGGATCTTTCTTTATTAATAAAAGAGATGTTTATATTAAGCTTTTTTTTTGGTAGATAGAAAAATGAAAAAAATATTGGAGGCAAGTCTTATTATTTACATGTTTTTCTTTTCTGTTTATGTTGTGTAGCATTGCTACTTTTGGTATCAGATTCAATAATAATAATGAAGTAAGTAACTATTTGCGTCTACTGGCAACAAACATAAATTGCATTCTAATTATACTTTGCCTTTATAAGACTTGTGGAGAATGATAACACATGCAGCTTACATTGGTGTTGTTTTAACAGGAATTTTTTACCATACACATCAAGGTTAGACTACAAAATCATGTCAATCTGTTCATTTCACATTGTGGGGTTTCTTTTATTTAAAATCATGGCAAAGCTAAAATATGCTACAAATTCAAATCTATGTTAGTAGAATGATTTCACAAAGGTGATTGAGCAACTTAGAGATTTTACGAAGAGTCATGGTTATGAGAACAGCATGTATGAGATAAATTAAAATATCATGTATGTACAAGCACACTTCATACTCCTGTATACCTCAAACACATTCATTTGATGCTGTCAATATATACCTTTTAAAATGTACTAAGTCTTCACATAATACAGCAGACAACGTTCTACACTGGGATGGTTGTGTCACATTCATTTAATTCATACCAATTCTTATCAGTTGGACACTAAAAATAAGACCTATTTACACTTTGCATAAGTGTAGTGAATCCTTTCATGAAATCATAGTAATCACAAGTGACATTTTTACATTTTCCATCACAGGAATCTGCGATTTAATCCAACCATTAGGAATTGTCATCATGATATACACTCAAAATAAACAAAGCTTTAGCTTATGCTGCAGATATATTTGTCCATTTGTTGCACAGATGAGAATAGAGTAGTGCTGCATTAAAATAGGTAACGAAGGCTAACAAATCTCTTTTAGTCCAAAGGGTCTTCTAAGAATCTAATATTGTGGTAAATGATATCCTTTTGCTTGCAGATAAGAACAGGTTTTATCACTTATTTTTACTTGAGATTGGTTCAGACTAGAATTTGGAGTTAACTATAAGAAAAACATTACTGAATGCTTTCATTTAGAAGCCCTAAAATGAATTGTACCCTTTTGATTCTTAGATTTTAAATTATTCTTAAATTAATGGCACAAAAAAGCCCACAGTATTCATGACAGGACAGGAGTTCTGTCTCCTTTTAGCATATAACGAGCGATATAACTGCATTTGAGCGATTTCTCTGCAGGGAAAGTTCTTAAACTGCTGTATGCACAGAAGTTCCTTTGGAAAAGCTCCTGAACTGGGGCTAGGGTCTCCAGGAGTTCAATGGATCCCTGCCAGAAATAACCCCTCTGTGAACCCTTTGGATGCACATGTGCAGTTAGGGCAGCTCCTGCCTCTTCAGCACAAAGACCCAACACTGCAGGTTAGGAAGTAATTGAGGATAAAGAAGGAGGAGCAGATCCTCCTGCAGAACCTCCCCCTCCCTCTCTCCTCTGCCATAGCAGCCCAGGACAGTTCTTTATGCAACGGCAGCCAAACGGGGCCGTGAGGGGCAGGAGCAGCACCTTCTTCTGCACGTCCACCTCTCTCCTCTCCTGCTGCCAAGCTGTACAAAAAAGTCGTTAGTAGCGCACAGTCTTGCACATAGACTTTACTTAAGTCATATAGACAAAATACAGATAAACACGTTGATCTTTACAGATGAGTGGATATGCTTTTCCACAGCAAAATGTTCCGTGACCTCTAGGCCTGTTTTTATTCTTTTTGGAAGCACTGGACTTTGGCCAAACCTAGAGCATCAGATAAAATAAACAAAGGTTGGGTTATAAGGTGCCTTAAATCTTGTGCTGACTTTTCCCATTGTTCTTGTCCAGAAATGTCATTTAGACAAAGCTTACAGGCTGTCTGAATTTCTTTACCTGCAACAGCCCAGCTGGACTTATTGCTTGTGTAGTTCAAGCAAGTTCAGTCTGCCGGGTACAATCCACTTGGAAGTAATTCCAGTATTTGAGGATTTGGTTAGATGCATTTAACATGTAGTAGTCAGCTACACAGTACTTTTATGTTGAAATTATATGCATGGTACGTTTATATGAAAAACAGATCTGTGTGTGATAATCATATGGAGAGAGAACAATGGAACCTTAGCAAGTAAGTCCTGATAGATTTTCCAAAGTGAACTTAGAGAGTCAGAGGGTTTGGACTTCTATAATCAGAGACTAAGACAACAATCTTATAGTGTACACACTCTTTCACTCTTGTATATTAGATATATTAAGTTTTGTATTATAACTTTTATTTCAGAAAAGAAGTTGAAAAGTGGAGCAAATTCATATTTAGTAATATTGTTACAATATGTTGTCTCATTGACAGCAATGGGTGAAACGTGTTAAAGCATTTATTCTTTTCATCTTGAACCTGAAGTATTAATAAAAAAAACAATAATGGTTTTTAAAGGTTTTTTTTTCGATTTATAGTTTTATGTATATTGGAAAACATTGAGAATAAAGCTAGGATTATACGAAACTGAACTATAGAAAAAGTATGTGTATTTCCTGACATGTTAATATCAGAACTATGTTGAAGCAAAGGAATGGGGACACACGTAACAGGTATTGTGAGGTCTTTGTAGTAGGTGACATTTTTGATTCTACAGAAAACAGCAAATTACCTACAGTAGTCTGAATTATATATTTTTCTTTATTTTCATCCGACTTACAGAAAATTGTGACTGTTTTCAATAAATAATTATGTTTGTTAATGCATAAAACCTACAGAAAAACACTTTCATGAGAACAGTGAAAAAAATTTTTGGAGAGATGTTTATGAACCAGAAAGTAACATAGGCCCTTTTTATTGCATAGCAGAGAAAGAAGTAGATAACTTTAATAATGTTGACATAAGATAAGCACTGTCATGGACAAAAATAACCTACTGACTAATGTATGACTTCACTCTATGAGTTGCACACAGTATTAAGTCCTCTGTGAAGAGAGCACCATTGAAAGGAAATCTCCGTAAGGTACCAATACTCAGATTTGTAAGGCTGTTTTTCTTAGCAGGTCAGCAAAGCTTTTATTTAATGAGATATTGATGGAATATCATTCTATTTAAAGAAGGTATGATAATCAAGTTGTCTTGCATTCAGCATATTCTGCCTACACTAGGTTATTTAGAAAATACTAAGGTGAGTCACCAAAGCATAAAGAGTCAATTGTGCTCAAAATGCTTTGGTGACTGAAGATGTATTTAGTCCACTTATTTTAAAGCTTGCTCACATTCTAAACAAGACATATCATGAATAAATTCTTGAATCAAAATTATTTTTGAATGGTTGTAATAGTTGCTGACATTCTTGATACATCTCCAAAGAAGAGTTGCTTTATGTTAACAAGCTTTCTTTTCTGAAAAATTGAAAGTTTCACTAAGAATACATACATTTAGGTGTATACATAAGAGAAAGTTGCACACAAATCCTTCTCATGCACAGTAATCTTGTTTTAAAGAGAAGCAGACCTCTGCATGAGTTACTGCTCGAATAGTAGAAATAAGAAGCTTTTAGAAAAAAACAGAGATGCTATTACTGACTTTGCCTTCCTTTTACTAGAATCACCATTGTTAGAAATATCACAAAATGTGTCTACTCCCTCACAATAATACCTAATATTCTATTGGAATAATTGACCTAAAACCAAATAGTATCCACATTATTCAGTGATGAGCAGTTAAGATAAATGCAAATCCCCCTATGAAGGAGATTGCCACCAAGTTTTCCTGAGAGCATCCTTTTATTTTACACATGATGGAATCATAGGCTCTTGTCAGCCAGTATTGCTACTTGTGGGTAATGCATTAAATCTAACAAATCGTAAAGATGCAATACTCCTATGTTTTTGTTTAAGCCTGTCATTAGTAGGATATTCTAAAGATGCAGTTCCAGATTTTATATTGACTATGTCAGCTTTAGTTGTCCATTAATGATAAGCTTGATTTTAGTTCTTTCACAAGATAAGTTTTGTAAATTTGCACAGATATTTGTATTCTGGTAGAGGCAAGAAAGGAGCAAGATGAACATCTACAATGCCATATCATGATTTATAGATAGGCCCTATAATTTAATTCTTCTAATTAAGTTGCAGGCTGCCCTTTTATATAGCTACTTGTCCTGTGAAAGAAGGAATTGTTTTAATTAGAAGTGTCATTCCTTCTAGAAATAATATGGTAGGAAAATTGAATGCAAGTTCTGTATTTCTTGTGTGGTTTTCATGCATAATATCATCATTAAAAAAACATCTTTTAGGATATTATAACCGTTAAGTTCAGCAGATCTTTTACTAATACTTGATTTTCACAGCTCTTCAGCATCTAGTAT
This sequence comes from Clamator glandarius, assembly GCA_033459285.1. Classification (NCBI taxonomy): domain Eukaryota; kingdom Metazoa; phylum Chordata; class Aves; order Cuculiformes; family Cuculidae; genus Clamator; species Clamator glandarius. The sequence goes on along the minus strand of JAUNZM010000176.1, from coordinate 3,769,723 downwards.
GTATGAAAGCTCTTAAATACTTTTTTATTATATTTAATATGTAGTAGCAATAGTAATAGCTAGTAGGGAATTGATCTGAAAAAATGTAGTCCTCATGTCATATTGTGTTGTGGCAAGATTTCTTTCCTTCTTAGAACTTCACTTATCCTTTTCAATAAACTGTGTGTTATTCTTCACATCTGACATGTATTCCCATTCCTCTTCCTGATCCTCAAACACTTTCAAACATTTGCCCTGTATTAGAAAATACTCCTATCTTATGCTGGACAACATTATTCTCTCAGATCAATTTAACTTCTTAAAAATGAGTTATGGAAAATTTGTACTTCTATGACAGAGTAGAATATAGCCATGGAATTGCAGACTCTCAGAAGGAGGTGAATGTGTTTAAATGATCTGCTAAAACATTGTTAAAGTGTGTTACTGTAGTTGTAATTAATAAACCACTATTTTATTATGTGTTTATAATAACCATCTACCACACAGCATTCTTGCAAAAAAATGTTATGTTTCAGGTCATGAAACTGGCATTCTCTTGGCATGCACATGGCAATCTACTAGCAAGCAATTAAGTTTTGTTAGAATAAGTGACATTTATTTCTGTTTTGATTATAATAATCATAGTCCTATAGATAAAGCACATTAGCTGGAAAAAATAAAAAAATTTCTAAGCCTATTAAAGGCTGCTGTTGACCTCAGCTGGCTAGGCTTGTACTCAGAATTTCTATGGTATTATCACTGGCAGTGAAAAGATAAACTTATTAAATTTGAACTAATATTGACTTAATTTAATTATTCCTCAGCTTCATCTAAAAAATCATGGATCCCACTGTGAATGTGCATGGAAGTACTACTAGCCCTAAGAAAAGCTAGTTTTGGTATTTCTGTTTCAGGTATAAGAAATATGACAGTTTATTGGCTTATCCTATCCAAGCAATATGCAATGTTTTGGATTAGAATTTTCTGATTCTTTTGAAGTGTGTATTGCATAGCTCTACTGAGTCCAACACTGTATTCAAAAGGAGCGAAAACTGTGAATTGTAGCCTCTAGAACTTTCTGCAGGAACCAAGAACATTTATTATTATTTGTACAGTAACTGTCATTGTGCTATTATTTCATGACACCATTCCTGATATTTTTGAAAATATCATGTATTATGCCAAGAAAACTAAATACTAAATACTTTGAAGCTACAAAAAAAATAATGGCTCATGTCAAAAGTCTTTTCCCTCCCACGGGAATAAAGCCAAATGTGGCGAGAAGTGGGGAACTTAAAATTTTCTGAATACCTCCTCCCCCTGTCATAGGCTGGATACAAGGCTGTTCAAGAAAGCAAGTCCAGTAGAGAGGCAATATATATAGGTGCCTGCAGTAAAATGCTCATAAACAAGGAATGCAGTCACCATGAATCCTCACTTGCATGCTTGTACACTACTTCTTACCCTACTGTGGTGGGGGTTGGGATACTTGAGGTGGAATTGCCAGGCTACATTGTCAGCAAGGGCATTGTGCACAAGGTTCCAAGAAGGTAACTGCATATTTCCTCTGAAAAAGAGACTAGTTGCAGTTGCTGCTTTGGCAATAAGGATGCAAACCTGCCCTCCAACTGCACTGTACACATTATAATATCAGTATAACACTGAAACACTTCCACATTGAAGGCTACCCATGTCCTCCTGCCTTTGAAGGAAACCACTTCCATGATCAGTCCCACTGAGCATGCACAGTCAACTTTTGGCATGTGAAGCAAGAACTTTTTCTCCACCAATCAGAGGAGTTTCATGTTATGACTTTAGTCACTCAAGCTCCTCCTAAAAATCCATCCTTGAGATTCAAACTATTATAAGACTCCAATATAATGGGGGATCATTAGAGAAAATTTACCTTCAAATCTTTTCTGGGATGATTTGACAAATTATCCCTGTTTTCCCTTTCAATTGAGATGCCATTTGGGTAAGAGCTCTGTGTTCTGCATGCCATATTCTAAATCCCATGGTAGCTAATAATATCTTTCTATATCTTGATTTTAACTATGTATTTCTTTCCTGCATATCAGTCCTATATATGCTCGGATGTTTGACTATATATATTGTTGTTGCATGCATTTTCACAAACAGTATCTCATCCCCAGCCACCATCAAATCTCCATGCAGTCACGAATTGCTGTAATATAATTGCTATAGTAAAACTTACTTGTTTGCACATATGTAGGTCTCGAGGAATCTCACTTACCACAAAAAGGGATTTAAATGGAGTTTCTGATTCAAACTCAGCAAGCTGGACAAGATTATTTGAGTCCTAGCGGGACTGCTGATAAGATCATAAGTAAAGCAATGTCAAGCAAGCTGCATAAGATTAATTGTCCTGGCGCAATGGCTTAGTGTTTGCAGCAACCCAATGAGCTGAATGATTTATTTTGTTTTTGCAAGACTGTCAGAGAAAGGGTTAAGCAGACTGGTAAATACTCCCTCTGAACTATCTTGTATTCTAACTAAAATCATGACATCTTCTCATGGGAGGTATAAATCATGTATGCAGATCAGAGAATATGTTCTCAGTTTATTACTCTACTAAAAGAAAATTACTGTTGGAGATGGATCAGGCACACAAACCCAGAAAACCCAGTCTTCTAGCTTTTACAACAGTTAGAATTACAGTTTAACCACTACAAAAACTAAACTATGAGAAACAGAATTTCTGAAGTCATGTTGGGCACATCATTTTATTATTTAAGAGTCAAAATTTGAGTGGGATTCTGGCACTTAAATACAGCTATTGACATTTGTAAAGACTTAAAATATCCAACTATCCTTCAGATGCCTCTCTACAAGAATGCAGGTCTCCAGGAAGGTTGCACCATTTCTGCCAATCTGATGCAGATGTTTTGGTCATCCTCAGACATCTAAAATTATATCAACTTCTTATAATTATTCAATGGTATCATTATTTTATGAGGAATATATCTATGTCAGAGACAGTTAAATTAGGAGTAAAAATGTTCTGCTACTCATGTAACAGTGATTCAGTAAATTTTTATTCATACTGGGAAGATAATGACCTCAAAAAAGTCTGCCATCAAGCGTCAGCAAATTAGTCTACATACCACCAAAAAAAGTGTTTCTTTTTTTTCTCTCTAGTAAACTCAGATCTGTTACATGCATGCTTTACTATAAAGAGAAGAAGATATTTCTTGTCAGATCACATGCATCCAATGCTCAACCAGTGCATCGGTGTTGTTGAGGAAGAAGAAATTTCAGAATGCAGGAGTGGGAAAAAAAAAAATTACAATCTCCCTTGAACTCCATTCACCTAATGATAAAAATGCCCAGGATGAAGAGAGAGAGAATCCTTATTTCAGTGTACCAAAATTACGAGTTGGCAATCTTATTACTAGAAAAGTAAGAAGACATGACAATGAAATAGTAAGTAAGCAGTAAGAAAGTTGACACAGAAGAAATGGGTGCTTCAATGATTTAAATGAGAAACAAAGCAGAATTAATCTGATCCAGGAAGGAACTTCTCTGTATTATTTTATATGGCAAGTAGTATAGTCTTCTGTCCAGCTATGCCTTTGAAATAAAAGGTGAATATGATCAAGTAGCATAGTTTTTTTCTACACTAGCAGCTGGCAACACCACCATGGAATGCATATATAGTAACATTTGCTATAATTTGCACAGGGCAACAAGAAGAAAGATTCCTTTCTCTCCTTCCTTATCCATGTAAGAGCTAGAGATGATGTAATGATATCTATTACAAACAAGGAAAATATTAACAACCTTCAGACAAGATATAGTATTCTTTATTACAAACTGATGATCTTCACTTAATGATTCTAAAATATACTTCTGAAGGAAGGATAGTGAAAGGTATTTTGAACATCTTTATTCCAGATTTAGGAAACAGTCTGAAACAGTGCTGCAATAAAACAGCTCTAGGACAGTGAAGAAGTTGGAGATAGAAATGAAAAAAATGGCCTTCCAAAGACTGAAAGCAGAAAATTCTTGTCAGTGGAAAAGACCTGAAGGAGCAACAAGGTTATTACTGTACTACCAAAACAGAATTTAAGGTAGCTTTTGTTCAGTTTAGATCTCATGACTTCAAAAAAGGAACTGCACAGAGTAGTGAGAAAGTCTTTTAATGATTGAAAGTAGACAATCATATCCTGAGAAAAGGGATGTGATTGATACAGCTCAGTCTGGAAAGAATAGGAACTAAGCATATAGAAGAGCTGTAGATTATTTTAGTTGAAGGAATATGATGTACTACTAACAAGCATTTACATACATATACCCAGAGTTATATTAGCAAATATCTGTCTATGTTTTCGTCATCTTTAAGTCGAGGTCCTCTTAAAGCACAAGTGTATCTTTTTTGCTATCTGAAAGTTTCCTGGGGGACAAAAAGAAACAGAAAAAACAAATGAAATGTGTGGCTGCTACAATTGTATTTTAGTACTGCACATAATCAATGTCTCGTAAGTGTTCACACAGAGCTAGAAAAAAAAATTACTTTACAAGAAACTCAAATTCCTTTTGCAAGAACAGCTTTCCTGACTTTTTCTGTTAACTCAGGAGGTGGAAAAAAACATTTCTTACATTGCATCAATTTGATAAAACTCTTTCATATAGTTCTAACCTAGAAAAATCAGAAAAGAAAGAAAAAAAAATTCAACTAATTTATCTTTTTGCAGTAGTGTCTGGAGCTGGCTGCACCAGCTCCATTTTCACCGCACTGCACCAACAGACTCTACCTGCAATGTTATTTATCTGCAAATTAATCAATAGGTAAGAAAGAAGTAGAAGGAAAATATATTCCCATTTAAAAACTTCTGTGGTGTGCAGACATTGACACATTTCACAGCTGGGCATTTCAGATACTGACACCAATTTCACCTTGTTGAGAGCTTTGAAATTTTATTTTCAGTTAACAAATAAACATGAGCAGAAGCATCACATCTGAGTTCATTAGGGTGTCCTATATGACAGAACTAACTTCACTGAAACCTACTAAATCATGGATGTGACTATTAGACTTTAAAAGGGTACTGAGCCAAACAAAACACAAGCAAAATTTCCAATTTAGATTTCCTAGCTTTATCATATATTTATTCTAAGTCTTGATATACCTCCTATTAGTCTGATGCCATGCTTTAATAGTTTGCAGTAAAACTAGTTTCTAAAACCTGTCGACACACTTACTGTAGACGGCTTCAGTCCTGGAGGATGTGAGTGTTCTCTGGGCCAGGAAAGTAGCTTTATCAAAAGAATCAGTTTGCATCTATAGTCCACAGTGCTGCTGGATATGTCTGCAGACAGAGCAGGGCCCCTGGTTCCTTCCTGCAGAACTGCTTGCAACCAGGCAGGTTCCAGCCTGTATCCTTGCACCAGAGGTTCCTGCCCAGGGGCAGCACTTGGCAATTGTTCCCAATGAATTTAATTAGGCTTCCCCTAGCCCTTTGACATTTCTAGATCTTTTTGTATGGCAGCCCTGCCTGTGCAGGCCTATGGACTGATTCCCCTGGTTTGGTGTCATCTGCAAACTTGGTGGGCATGCCCTCTGCAACCTGTGCTAGGTAACTGACAAAGATACTGAACAGGAGACGTCCCAGCCTAGACATTCTATAGTAATCCACTTGTCAAAGACATCAAGTAGAGTACAACCCATTAACCACTGTCCTCTGGAACCAATTATCCACCCAGCTTTTTTCCCATCTGATTATATAGTCCTCCAGACTGTAATAGCTCCTCTCTAGTAAAGGTAAATCACAGAAGGCAATGGATCACACATGATTTGCCCTTAGTAATCCATCCTGACTGTTCTTACTCACTTTCCTCTTCTGTCTGTGCTCTGAAAAGAGCTCTAAGAGGACTTTATCCATGTTTTTCCCAAAAGTCAAAGATCATCCTTTTGGCTTTTTTGAAGATGTGGGTAATATTTGCCTTTGCCCACACTTTGAGAAGTCCTCTGATCTCCGACAACGTCTCAAAGATTATAGAAATTAGCCTTCCTAACACATTAGCTAGTTCTCTCAGGAGCCTTGTATGCAGTTTTACCAACCAAAAATTCCCTATGGAAACTGAGTATATACTAGAAATAAAATAGCAGTTGAATAGCAGCAGATGGAATAGACAGAACTGCAACAGAAAATTAATACTACATAGACCTGTATTATAAAACCCATTACACTTACATGTCATGTAATTGATCAGTTTTCTTATTTGCCAGAAGACCCTCAGAAAAACTCAATGGGGAAATTATAACAATGTGAGTCACACCTCTCTTTCATGATAACAGATCAGGCAAGTAGGTATGTTTGACATTTGCTGCCTTGTAATTTCATAGCAAGCTGCCAGAGGCAGAAAAATATTAAAACAAAAATTAAACTTTCCTCAATCACTTGGGTATTACCCAATTAAATCAGCCACAGTTATAGAAATCCTAAGTGCTTGCACAGGTACATATTTTCAAACAGCTATGACATATGGCTTGTCCAACTGATACCAGCATGTGTGAAGGAGTTTTTCAGATATTATCTCAACATATGTAACAAAAAACTTTTTTTTCCTAATTTTCTTTTTTTCTTTTCCTTTTTTTTCTATAGAAAGAAGCAACAGGACAGTTAATGACCAATTATCATGCTGAATAATCATTATAAGTTGTTTGACTAATGCATGACTTAACTTTTAATAGAAGAGGGGTAAAAGTACACTACTAAAAGTAAGCCATCTCCTCTGCAATTCTTACTACATAATTGTATTTTCTTTCTTGATAGCACAAAGATACTGAAAGCTGCTGAAAGAATGTAACCAAAGTTTCAGTCCTGGCACAAGGAGATGCATCCTTTTCTGTTACCGTTTGTTATTGCAGAGTACCAGCACTGTCTGAGCAAAGTTATAAAAGTTATGCTGAGTCAACTTGGAATTTGGCTCCAGATCTTTTCTATTGACCCAAACCTAGTTGGATCAATGTATCAACCAGCCTGACTGGCCATCTGAGTGGCCAGCTTCTCTAACCTAAACCCATGAGTAGCTTAGATGTAGAACATGACTGCTCCGTGCCTCAGAAATCCAAAGGAAGGGGAAATTCCAGGACACAGCATAACACCAGAATCTAAGTCTTACAAAACACTCTGCACATTTCTTCACCTGGGTAACAATTTATCCAGTGGATTATTTGCTGCTGTATCTCCACTCTCAGTCATGTGATCTGTCCTACACATACAACAACATACAAGCCACTGTGATCAGTACATGAGACTAGTGACCTATGTCTATGTCCAGCCTGTTGAAATCTCTTCTCTCTGCGGGGCTAAACAGAGCTGTTGCAAAGGTTTAATACCTATGTATCTTCCCTCCTCTAAAACTTTTCCTTTGGAACAGATCTTTCAGAGGAAAATGCTGCACATCTTGTCACAGGCATAAGAAAATTTGTAAGCATGCTAAAAATTTATGCACCATAGCTATCCTTTGAATGTTAAATCTAGAAGTTCCCCTGTTGCTTTCTGGTCCTCTGCCAAACCTTCTCTCTTTGCAGGGATGTCTCATACAGTGCAACAGGCAATGCACTAAGCTTTGGGACCATGAAGTATATGCTGGATACAACACACTATCCCAGGAGTAATTAATTCAATTTGCCTTCCTTTAAGGCTAATCACACTTTCATCTGTTAGTTGCAGCACGAGTACCTGCAGCTTACAGTTTTAATTAACAGTATGGTTATAGCCGGAACTGAGGGAATATCAAAAGTGCATCATCATAATTCAGTTGAACTTTCTACCCTTATTTAATTTTACAAACATACCATCCACTTCAGTGTTTATAGTACATGAATGGGATTCAATTTTTGTATCTTTACTTAGATATAAGCCACAGCAGGAGCAAAACAGGATACACAAAGTCCCACCTATGTTTTTACATATACCACAATATACATTTAATTGCAGTTGGCTACTCCAAAACTGTTTTTGTAAAACTAATTTGAAAATGACACAAAAGAATAACTTCAGTCATTTCAGAAGTTTCAGTATTTCCTTAGAAGATAACTCTTCTGAGGCAATTACTATTCCTCCCTTTAAGCCTTTCCTTCAGCTACTCATCTCAAATTCTGCAGCAAAGAATATCACTGGAAAAAGTCATAGCAAACAGGAGGAGCTTGGAAGAACACTCTGTTACAAAGCAAGGAAAGAATAAATTGTTCCATTTGTATTCTACCCAGCAAATAAACCTACCTTTGTTATACGATGCAGATATTAGTCACACTAATGAAATATAATGTGTATTCATAGTAAACTATGTCTGGTTATTGAAAATATTAAGTTATTATTTGCTATGTAATCTACTGTGGGTGATTACCTCTCAGGAACAAATATTACTGCTTGCATATTTTATGTATAAATATATGCTATCATTAATTTTGTTTTTCTGAATGAAATGTTGTTTTGATTGTTTGTTGAGTAATTAAGAAGAAAGCTAAAAATGTTTTGGTTTTCAATGAATGGTATAATACTACTCAAGGCAAAATTATCCCTTGCAATACTCAAAAAAAAAATCACTGAAAGATAGTTTCTGACCTGTGAACAACAAACAAAAGTACTTTTTAAAATAAGAAAGTAAGAAAAATCACTGAGCAATCTGGGAATTAAACTAGTGAAAAAGCATTAGTGATTTAGGTCAGAAAACCATTTTGTGGTATCATATAGGTATTTAAGTTCAGTCTTTCAATTTCACTGACTTATCCAACCACATTTTCTCACACAGAAAAGTGAAAAAAACCCAGGCCAAACTTACAAAATGAGATGTTAATAAGAAATTGAAGTTATACTTGTTATGTGTGCTTTCTGGGTAGCTACAGTTGGAGGCTTCTGGGTTATATGCACAGTTTTTTCATCAGATTCTGGCAGTATTTTGAACCCAGATTGTATTTTTTAAGTGGCCAGAGCTGTACAGTCATGTATTTGTTGAAGCAGCAGGAGACACTACAACCCATGAGAACCCTTTTTTGTTTTTTTTGTAGTATTTAGGCATTCTGCTAAATAGGAACACCTTAATTAAATTTTTGCTTGCAGAAGGATGCAAAACTTATTTCTATTCAAGGGATAACAGAGGGCTGTAAATAGGTGTAAATACCAATCTTGTTTGGCAGTCTAGCTTCTAATCCAAGTCCACCAGAGATTCATAAGAAACCAATTTATTTTATCAAGGCTAATAGGCTAAAGAAGTTTTTGACAAGCATATGCACCTTGATGACAAGCAATGGAATAGTGCTGAGAGAGAACCACTGTTAATGAGCTCAGTTGGAAGTTAATTTTCCTAAGGTATATTTTTCTGGGAAAGCAACAACAAGAAAGAAGAAGGAGACATGCTATTTACGTGTCTCACAACTAAAAATATTATTGTCAGAGCCCACTTTAAAAAAAAGTGAGGTCTTTATTCTGGCACAGCAACACAGCATCCAAAATCTCTCAAGAGGAGGGTGTACATGATACATTTTACTAAACAAGGTGCATGCCCTTAGGACATTGGATTCAAACTAGCAAGCAACAAGTACATGACAGAGCACTGATGGAATAACTGCAGCAGCTAAAGCTAGGTGAACATCCCATCAGTCCTCAATGACTGGCAACATTATAACAATCTGCTTAACCCAACCACAAAATCAGCATGGAAAGCCCCAGTGCCCATGCAATCAAAACTGGAAAAAAAACCCAAACCCACCAGCTACAGCCCACTACAGCCGCACATGTTGCAAAGAGGAAAGGGAGAGAAAGAGAGGAAGGGACAAAAGAGAGCAAAGGAGAAGAGAGAGAAAAGGAAAAAAGACAGAAAAGGAGAAGAAAGGAAAGAAAAAATGAGAGGAAAGGAGAAAAGAGAGAAAAAGTTGCAAGAGTAATAGTTACAAGAGAAATAGGAAAGATGAGAGATAGTCGCCACCTTAGGGACTCTGCCTGTAGCAAAATGTTCTTTTATGTCCAGTGGCTCCTGAAGATGGTGGGTGTCCACACTCAACATAGCATGACAAGACACATCTCACAAGACACAAGGTTGAAGTCTTTTGCAGGAATTTTTAAGCTCTCTGTCCCCGCTCCTCTCCAGATCAGGTGAGAAGGACAGGTAACAGGTCCAGCATGCCCCCTACTAGTCAGACCCTGACAGACTCACCAGTGCATCTGCTCTTGCTACTGGAAGTTGGAGGGCATCACATGCTTTGAGCTATTACAAACTATGCCAGGTCCATAAAATTATGTTATTGAAATAGTAATTCCAACATATTAAGGCGATATTAGGAGTACAACAGTTATATTGTGAAAGTGCTATGATTTCCAGAAAACATAAAAATTTTATTCAGATCTTATCTTGCTTTTTTGCCTGTGAGTATCCATTTATTGGTCATTGTTACAAACAGCTCCGGAGTCAGATTGAAGTTGTTCTATAAAAAGACTTTTTACCCTGTGCTTTTTCAGCACCTTGAAACAGGGTTTAGGAATGTGATGTGGATTACACTGTTTTATGGCTACTCAAATGATAAATATAGGAAGTAAATAAAAATTTCAAAATGTTAACAGATATCTCAGATGAGTCATAAAATGCTGTAATACTACCACTGAGCTATTATCTGACTGCAGAAGCTAAGATCTGACAGATGCCTCGAACAAAAAGCTGTGTTGGTTTAAGAAAATTCCCAACATTGGACTGTTATTCTGCATTTCCAAGGGTATTACCATCCCCAGATCTGGGTATCTTCATGTGAATGATGCCAGATCTTTTTCAGCCCATGTCAGGCAATGTTAATTTCAATAATTTCAAGGGGCAGTTGGAGATAATCCATCTAATTTTGCCTGAATTAGAAAGCTGGTAGCACTCCAAAGTGCTTTGAGAGATGTCGGGTAGTAGCCTCTTGCAAAGCAGCTTACACATCACTATTTAAAACAAATCAAAGACATGAGACAGTAACTTCATATGAAGTTCAAACTAATGAAATCTATTCTAAATAGATAAATAGGTAGATGCATTCTGTTACAACTCTGCAAAGATGAGTATAAAGTAGCACCAGTGAGATAGGAAGCATTTTAAACAAGTAAATGACACACATATTAATGCCTTTCACTTCAGGGTATCATCTTCCACACCTTTCTTGCACAACTGGCATGTGAGATCATTTGAGTTTTAGAAAAAGTGACTGCACAAAATGTTATTTGACTAGGTGGTTTTTTTCTGTAGCATATCAAATAAGAAATATCATGCATATCATGTAAGTACACTTCACTATACTTCTTTATATCTCTATTGTGTCTTTTGGAAGACAGCTTTGTAACACAAGAAGTGATGGGGAGGAAAAGTGCAGAGGAATCGCAAGGCACCTGAAACCCTGAACTTTGTCTCTTCTCCATTATTTACCAGACATGTTTAATGTGCCACTTGTGACTGGACTTCTGTCAACCTCCTACAATATCATTTGAGTAACAACAGTAGCTTTCCTATTCCCAGGATCTACTGTTCTTTTTTTAAACTGGCTAATACTTTACATTGCAGTTACTTATTGTCTCCTATTGTAATTGTTACATTCAGGGAACTTACAGAAATTCTGCCTTGAATTTATAAATGTTGTTCAGAGTTTTTGTCTAATTGGATTTACTCCTTGTGATTCCAAGGTGGCCTACAAGAAAGGTAGAGAGGGACTTTTTGAAAGGCATGTAGTGATATGACTAGGGGATATGGCTATAAATAAGAAAGGGGAAGATTTAGACTAGGCATAAGCAGGAAATTCTTCACAATGAGTGTGGTGAGACACTGGAACAGGTTGACCAGGGAAGTTGTGTGTGTCGCCTTGAACATCCGTGAAGGTGTTCAAGGCCAGATTGGATTGGGCCTTGGGCAGCCTGATCCAGTGGAAGGTGTCCGTGCCCATGGCAAGGGGGTTAGAACTAGATGATCTTTAAGGTCCCTTGCAACTAAAATCATTCTATGATTCTATTATTCTACGTTATTTCATTAGAAAATATATCTTCTCTGCTTTTCTTTTGTAGTCCCTAATTCTATGCCTCCATCTCTCTAACAAGATTAAAGTGACATCAAATAGACGTAAGAACTGATGGGGCAATTTTAGGGGTTCAAAGGACACTAAGAAATGAATAGTATAATGCAGTGACACTTCTGTGCCATCAGTGCATAATTTAGGAGAACAATAGTACTTCTGTTGCAGATTCTTCAGAAGGGAAAACTAGCTACTTGGTCTTCTGGCCAACAGTATCCATTAGGTATGAGTCAGCTCTTAGTTTTCCCATGCTCTTTTATTGTTTAGTTAAAACAAAAAAATAATTTTCTCTTGATTTCTTTATCTTAATCTCCTCTGTGCAGAAGATAAACACAGTAGCACTCAAATCCTACATAGTTGGAGTAATCGTATTTAGAGTGATTTTGATGTGTGTTCCAATGGACTCTAATAAAGTGAGTCTGAAAGTGTAAAGACACTTATTTTGTTTATATTAAGCCTATGTCAGTGACACAGTCATGGCTTACAAAATTATATCTTTCTTCTAATAATTTTGGGTGCAATTGTTTTTACTATTTTGCTGTATTGATTAGGTTTTTCAGAACAGTATAATTGGTTGTCAGAACAGCAAGATTGGTTGTCATTATTATATGTTCAATAGTCTGAACAGTTTGGAGAGGGTGATTCTATTCACTTAAAGCTTCTTCAGTAAAAAGAAAAAAAAATCAATGCACTAAAGGCAGTCCTGTGGACAGAAGAGAGACTATCATATGCCCTTCTTTTTCTCCTAATTTAGATTGTGCCTAAATACAACCCTGTGTGTTTAAGGTTAGCTTTAAAAGGGATTGTTTCAAATAATGTTGACGTTTAATTAATCTACAGTTTTTAAATTATTGCATTTTCTTTGCTTTTTATGTAATGAGTCATCAAGATTTTCTTTTTTTTCTAATATGAACAAAGGCAGTGTCAGTTCACAAGAACAGTTTTGACCTCTCCTTGACTGTTGGAAGTGATCTCACTCGTGTGTTTTTGTGCTGAAACAGAAAGGCAAGCTTGCAGGAAAGCTTCTTGCTATGAGCAAAAATTATATGGTTGCTGTTGAGTATCAAAGACTTCTTAAACAACGAGAGTCCAAAAATAATGTTAAAAGAATCTGTAGGTGCCTCTGTTAACCTGAGATTCCTACCATGGTTCCTAGCATCCATTCACTGAGGGCCTTATTCATGTGTTTCAGTGTTATACTCTCTTCATCTGCAGCCTTCTGGCACCTTTTTTTTTCCTTATCCTTATGCTCAGGTAGGTGGTAGAAATGGTGAAAGTATTTCAGAGACTCATCTGGGTGACACAGAAATCATGAGAAGCATTTAAAACCTGGCAGGAAAAACAAGAGGAAGAGAATAGCAATGCTGGAGAAAGGGAAGTAGAGACGACACTGATCTTGAGATGACCTCAATACCCTTTCAGGAGCCTGACAGATTCCCAGAGCTCTGATTGAGCTCCTTATGAAAACTGGAGCACCACTCTATAATGTACAGTGTATTTAGCCAATAGAGATGATGTGGTGAGGGTATACACTGCCAATATCCACGCAGTGATATGTAAGCGCTTTGATGTCTTTGTATTGTGGCTTCATGTTTCTTATCTGAGATCACAGACTTCATATCGAAGAAACTGTCATAGCTGTGACTGACCTTGATGTAATATTAAATTAAATAGCAGCATCTAATAATAATAGTAATTTATCTGGCTGAACAGCAGCTAGTTCAGAAGATCAAATATTCAAAATAAGTGATAGTTGCTGTTAGAAAAAAAGATTAGAGTGGCTCATTGGCCAATTGGAAAGATATACTGATGAACAGGTGAAGCACTGACTAAATCTTAACTTTTCTAGTAATCCTTACTGCATTACACAGCACAACAAATATATTTAAAAACCAACAAACAAAAACACCCAACACATCAATTTTAAGAGAGAGAATAAGACACTTGGCAAACTGTAACATCTGCAGGTAACATACATTTTATTCACCTTTAATTATGACAGCAGGAAAAAAAGTGAATGGAAATCCTTAGAGAACTCCAGACTAGTTGGTTATCCATGTAATAGCTAAACATTTGTAAGCAATAAAGACATATAATTAATAATACAAATTGACTACAAAAATTTTATATTATAACAAGTGAGGAGAAAGCTTTCTAATGAAAGACAAGTTCATCTGGCCTTAAAACAGTGTTCATACAAAGGCTGCAACAGATTCCCTAAAAAAAATGGTTTTGAAATTTAGTTTTCAGATAAATTAGGTAAGATTTCTTCCTTAATAGGTTTTCCAACAAAAAATTGTTCTGTCCTGATCTAATTTCTATTGAGTTATACTTAATTTCTTTACCGAATTGTGTGCAGTTATGGAAATACTCTGCAGCTTTCTTTCCTTTTTCTGCTTTTATTCCATACGTATATTAAATACCTGGATGTGCAATACACAGGATATTTATGAAATGTTCAGATGATCCTAGGCAGAAATGCAATGAAATAACTTTGAATGATAGGATTAGAATTGGAGAAATTATCAGTAACATCCAGATTGCAATTCAGTAATTTCAAAAACAAAAATGTAAATCTTACGAAAACATTATACAAGAACAAGGTGGGAAATGGCTTAGGTCAGCTGTTAAATGGAAGATGATGTGGTGCATAAAGTGTTTCACAAATTTAACACAATATAACACACTATTTAGCAGATAAAAACAAACTTTATATTGAGAGGAATTACAAGGAAAGCTGCAATGTAGAATACACAAAGAAATATTTCTGTATTGGTAACACCTCAGATGTGAAGTGTTATTATCATAGAATCATAGAATAACCAGGTTGGAAGAGACCCACCGGATCATCGAGTCCAACCATTCCTATCAAACACTAAACCATGTCCCTTAGCACCTCGTCCACACATGACTTAAACACCTCCAGGGAAGGTGAATCAACCACTTCACTGGGTAGCCTGTTCCAGTGCCCAATGACCCCTTTTGTGAAAAATTTTTTCCTGATGTCCAGCCTGGTGGAGCAAGTGGCCATTCCCTCTTGTCCTGTTCCCTGTCACTTGGGAGAAGAGGCCAGCTCCCTCCTCTCCACAACCTCCCCTCAGGTAGTTATAGAGAGCAATGAGGTCTCCCCTCAGACTCCTCTTCTCCGGGCTAAACACCCCCAGCTCTCTCAGCCGCTCCTCATAAGATTTGTTCTCCAGCCCCTTCACCAGCTTTGTTGCTCTTCTCTGGACTCGCTCCAGAGCCTCAACATCCTTCTTGTGGTGAGGGGCCCAGAACTGAACACAGGACTCGAGGTGCGGTCTCACCAGGGCTGAGTACAGAGGGAGCATAACCTCCCTGGACCTGCTGGTCACGCCATTTCTGATACAAGCCAAGATGCCATTGGCCTTCTTGGCCACCTGGGCACACTGCTGGCTCATGTTCAGTCGGCTGTCAACCAACACCCCCAGGTCCTTCTCCTCCAGGCAGCTTTCCAGCCAGGCTTCTCCTAGTCTGTACCTCTGCTTAGGGTTGTTGTGCCCCAAGTGCAGGACCCGGCATTTGGCCGTGTTAAACCTCATGCCATTGTACTCAGCCCAGTGATCCAGTCTGTTCAGATCCCTTTGCAGAGCCTCTCTACCCTCCAGCAGATCCACACTTCCACCCAGCTTAGTGTCATCTGCAAACTTGCTAAGGGTCCACTCGATGCCTTCATCCAGGTCATTGTTAAAGACATTGAACAGGGCTGGACCCAGCAGTGAGCCCTGGGGAACATCATTGTCACTGGCCTCCAGCTGGATTTAACTCCATTTCCCACCACTCTCTGGGCCCGGCCATCCAACCAGTTTTCCACCCAGGAGAGTGTGCGCCTGTCCAGGCCAGAGGTGACAGTTTCCATAGCAGAATGCTGTGAGAAACTGTGCCAAAGGCTTTACTGAGTTCCAGAAAGATACATCCACAGCCTTTCCCTAGTCCAGCAGCCAAGTCACTTTATCATAGAAGGCGATCAGGTTAGTTTGGCAAGACCTGCCTTTTGTGAACCCATGTTGACTGGGCCTGATCACCCGGTTCTCTTGCATATGCTTCATGATAGCACTCGAGATCACCTGTTCCTTGACTTTTCCTGGCACTGAGGTCAGACTGACAGGCCTGTAGTTACCTGGATCCTACCTGCTACCCTTCTTCTTTGCCAGAGTAATCTGATCACCTTCTATGACAGAGTGACTAAACTCTTGGATGAAGGAAAGGCTGTGGATGTATCTTCCTGGACCTTAGTAAAGCCTTTGATACAGTTTCTCACAGCATTCTGCTTCGGAAATGTTGGCCTCTGGCCTGGACAGGCGCACACTCTCCTGGGTGGAAAACTGGTTGAATGGCTGAGCCCAGAGAGTGGTGGGAAATGGTGTTAAATCCAGCTGGAGGCCAGTGACAAGTGGGGTTCCCCAGGGCTTACTGCTGGGTCCACTCCTGTTTAATGTCTTTATCAACGACCTGGATGAAGGCATCGAGTGGACCCTTAGCAAGTTTGCAGATGACACCAAGCTGGGTGGAAGTGTCAAACTGCTGGAGGGTCGGGAGGCTCTGCAAAGGGACCTGAACAGGCTGGACCGCTGGGCTGAGACCAGTGGCATGAGGTTTAACAAGGCCAAATGCCGGGTCCTGCACTTGGGGCACAACAACCCTGTGCAGTGCTACAGACTAGGAGAAGCCTGGCTGGAAAGCTGCCAGTAGGAGAAGGACCTGGGGGTGTTGGTTGACAGCCGACTGAACATGAGCCAGCAGTGTGCCCAGGTGGCCAAGAAGGCCAATGGCATCTTGGCTTGTATCAGAAACGGTGTGACCAGCAGGTCCAGGGAGGTTATTCTCCCTCCGTACTCAGCACTGGTGAGACAGCACCTCGAGTCCTGTGTTCAGTTCTGGGCCCCTCACCACAAGAAGGATGTTGAGGCTCTGGAGCGAGTCCAGAGAAGAGCAACGAAGCTGGTGAAGGGGCTGGAGAACAAATCTTATGAGGAGCGACTGGGAGAGCTGGGGTTGTTCACCCAGTGTGTTCACCCCCACTCCGTGGTGCTGTACTGGTGGTCCTCTCCAGCACACCCTCTCTAAATCACCAGTGCCCCACGTCCAGGTTCGCTCCTGTCTAGTCTGGTCTCAATCCCCCTCTTCACATCTAGTTTAAAGCTCGATTTAGGAGCTTACCTAGGTTTTTAGCCAGGGCTTTAACCCCCTTAGAAGACACATGTCCCATCCTTAGCAACAATGTCTGGGGGTGTGTGAGCCATCCCATGATCAAAGAAGCTGAAGCCCCTCTCCTCACACCAGGCTCAGAGCCAGGCATTAATCAAGTTCTTCTTCCTGACTTCCTGCTCCTCTCTATTTAGCCTTGGGATGGAGCAGAATACTATCTGAGCCCCAGTGCCCACCATCATTTTCCCAATGGCCCTGAAGCCTTTCTTGATGGCTTTGGTCTTTCTGTTTACTAAATCATCATTACCAGTTTGGACTAGTATCAGAGGATAGTAGTCTGTCTCGTGGACCAGAGAAGGAAGTTTTCTAGCTACCTCCTTCACTGATGCCCCCGGTAAGCAGCAGACCTCTCTGTGGTGCAGGTCTGGTGTGCAAATGGGTCCCTCTGTTCCTTTTAGGAGGGAGTCCCCTACAACAATCACCCTCCTCTTCTTCTTAATGGAGGATGTTTTATCTTTTTCTGAGGATGGTGTGGCCTAGGGAAAGATTCTAGGCTGTGGGAGCCATCATCCTCAGGACAGGATTCCACCTGCAGCACGTGGTATTTGTTCACCAGGGGGATCTCAGGTTTTGCTGTCTGGTTGAGGAGAGCAGGTTTCCTTCGTCTGGCAGGAACTTGCTGCCATTACCCATCTCTTGTAACCCCAATGTATGATCCAGCATACATTCCTGCAAAACTGCAGGAAGCTGAGGAAAAAAAAAAGAGAATAATCAGAAATGTGAGAAACCATATGTTCGAGATCAGTTAGTTATAGCTGAGATTTGTTGAGTCTGGTCAAAAGTATCTGTGAAGGGAGATGTGATTAAAACGTTATACATATGCTGATTACAGTAAAAAAGGAAGGCAATTTTCCATGTTTATTGTGGATATGACAAGAAACTACAGGCTTACACTGTAATAAGAAGAATTTTGCTATTGTAAGGTGGTCTTAATTCCAGCAAAATACCTTACTGAATCTATAGGGAGAGTGTGGAGAGTTTTAAGAGCTGGTTAGACAGGAACCTTTCAAGTATGGATTACATACAACTGTGCTTAATTAGATAGTGAACAATACCATAGATGCCTTCTGAGATTCCTTTTAACTCTATATTTCGTAATCAGTAGTACGTTAAAACTTTATGAATAAATACCTAAGTACCATATATAAGAATATCAAAATTGCACTATTTATCAGACTTCAGCTAGAAAAAAGACCCATAACATAAAGATGTATTTTAAGGTTAACCTTAAAAGGTTTACCTGTTTGATGCCATTAAAATTTAAATCCAACAGAGAGGAGTCTCAGGATTAACTTTTTTTTTAGTCATCTTTCTAATCACCTTCTGAAACAATTTTTCCCCACAGACTGTCTTAGCCAGGATGTTCTTTATTCGTTACTTATAGTTTATTACTTCAGTAACAGAAAATTATACTTTCTTGTATGCCTTCACTGGAAAATACACAATATCTTTTGTACATCTTTTGTATTAGTGTTTCTTCAGTATTCCTCTAACAGAGTTTCACATCTTGCACCAGTTGTTTGTTTTGTTCCACTTTTTTATACACTTCTGTCATCATCTCAGGAAAATATGAGTTGCTTCTGTTTGTGCTTACTCTCCTAGAAAAACAGAACACACTGTATTCATTGTCTGAATCACCTACCCAGCCTCTGCTCACAAGGATATTAATAGTTAATTTCTCTTTGCCATCCCTACTTCTAACTTCTAGCATTCTCCTATCCACCACTTTATCTCTCACTGACCTGATTTCTCTGTTCCGATGCTTTAAGGTCAGACTCAGTAAGAATACTTAAATTCAGTACAAAATATGAATTATGAAAGATACATTCTTCAAAATAATGATACATAATTTTGATCTGAAGACAGTTGTAATGGAACACAATTACATATTCCAATGGTATTATTTTCAATTCATACTTTTGTAATTGAAAGAAGAATCAAATACTATTTATAGTATTCCTCTTTGATTGCCATATAAATATGTCTTGATAAACACATCAATTCTCATAATCAGTCATGAAACATAATTTAAGAAAAAATTGAAACAAAGTAATGTTTTATAAACTTCAATACTTATTACTCTGAAATTGTTGTCCATCTCATAGTGGTTTTGAGCAATTTTCCCCAAATGACCAGTTCCTTCTAAACAACAGACGACATTGCTACTCTGTATTATATGCAATTTTACCTGATTTGTTTTAGTTTTACAGGACTCCAGTGAGGAAAAATATAATCCAGGCTTCCAATATGATCCACAATATTGTATACTAAAAGTAACTTAAGATGAAGAAGCTGACTACAAATTTCTGTGCACATAATAATGTACACAATAAATAGTATGTAAGAACTAAACATTCATTGATAAATGTGTCATTGATTAATTAATTTACCAAAGTTTACTTTAAAATTTACTTTAAATCTTAATATTGGCCAGATGCATCAGTCTTCTGAATACTCCTGTCACAATAATTTCTAATTTCCTAACTGATATGCCTACTTCTTCTTACCCTAAACATATTCAGTTACTACAATGCACTTTACAGTTTGTTCCTGATCTTCAGCAATTCCCATGTCATCATGAGACACATTGTGCAATGGAGAATGATTCATTATCTTTATTGCAATAGACTGACATATGCAATATCCTGTCCTGGATCTCTTTTCCTCCCATTTTGGCAGATCATAGATCATATTTCTCACCTCAGATTTCACAGTTTCATCAGGACTTCAACATTAGTCTTTAACTTCCCAACCATCTATTTTAACTGTTAAAGTACTAAATGAATGTTTAATAATCTCTCCTGCTGCACTTAGTCTACTGTTTCATCAACAATTATCACTTGAACAAAGAAGGAAGATTACATTGTTTTATAGAATAACAACATTTTACATTAAAGGATGAGATTCAAATTATTCAAGATACAATGAATGTCTACACAAAGAGGAAAAGACATCATAGTAGAGATTCACAATGAAATGTTTTGGCAGTTAAAGCATTTATGTGTACTGTAGAATTCAAATAATCCCTAGGGTGGAGAAAAGAGCTCTGGTTTCTCAAATCTGGATAAAAATCTTAACCCATAGGCTTTTACTGTTCTGTGGAGGACTAGTCTCTTCAGTGACTACCAGCAAATTCTTGAAAGCCCTATTTATACATAGAATACAGTAAGATTAAAGAGGACTATTACTATTTTGAGTGTAATTTAATCAATGACTGATAACAGCCACAACATCAACAAAAAGAGGAATCCTAGGAAAATCTGAAAAACAAGTCATGTTATGCTTCTAATTTCTTAAAATTCTGTAGCAGCTGAAATCTGAGGACATTCATTTCCATAGAAAAAAGTAAGGAACAGATTTTTACCAGCTGACAACTCATGTTTTGTAAGGTTCATACAAGGAGGAACAGGCATTTGTATGTTATAAGCAGTGCAAATGCTTTTTAATTTTTTTGGAGTTCTTGCCTAAGCAGCACACCCAGGCTTTAGATCCTCCTGAGTAGTTCATTGGTAAGATATTTCCACAAGGTGATTAATGTAAAAACCAAATAATTCTTTTTATCTTTCTTCACTGATTAAACAGGAAATCCACATTTCTTTTTTCCTGTAATGACTCAGTTTCGGTAGAGTATATCAACATCTAAGGGTCCCTGTTTTTTGCTTCAAGTATGCTTAGACTGACACGCAGTGAATAAGATCAAAACACACAGAGATTACAAGAAACATATTATGGTAGATATACCTGGCAGAATGTGTGGTATATACATATAAAAAGGAACATCTTAAAATATAAATTTATACATATAAAAAGGAACATATAAAAAGGGGCATGATTTAGGGACTGGTGGGAATGGTTGGACTCGACGATCCAGTGGGTCTCTTCCAACCTGGTTATTCTGTGATTCTGTGATCTGCTTTCAAATACCCTAAGTAGTCTTAGGAAATAAATACAGGTAAGTAAAAGGGGAATCATTATTCAACTAGGGGCTTGCTGAGGTATACAACAGAAATCAAGACAAAATGCTTAATTAAGAATCCTTTTAAAAAGTAATGTTGGAGGTGGTATTTTTAAATGATGTTGAAACCACTGTATTTTTATGTAACTTTTGAAATGACTAGTCATATTTCTGATAAATGTCTTTTAATAATTTTTAGTACATAATTGATCATAAATTTTAATTAATTAATGAGACTGAATATTTTCATACTCCCAAAGTATTTCACCTTCATAGAAGCAATCTAACCATATGAAAACTTTACCCCCTAATATGATGTAAGTAGTTCTCTGAGGCTTGTTTGTTGCTGCCTTTCTTTGCTGTCATCCCCAAAAAGGTTCAATCTGACTTTGTGGACAGCTAATTTTAGTATTCATTTTTCAGAAGGATATTTCACAAAGTTTTTTTCATACAACCAAGGTGAAACTGGAAGAATGTTTTTAAAATGTTGACCATTTATATGCAGATAAAAAGAATTTGGCTGAAGCTTTCAGGTAAGATATTATTAATGGAATAATTTGAAATAAAAATAGTTTTAAAATTAACATATGCTAATTTGAAGTGGAATTGCCACAATCTTAAGGAAAAAGTATACATTATCTTATTTACACAGAAATCAATGACATCTTTACTCGACTCAAGGGACAAGATATTTCTAAATTGTTATGTCTTGCATCATGATTCCATATGTTACTAAATTGTCTGTACAGAATGTTAAAGGACTTGCAGCTGTTTCTCCAACATAAAGGGTATTTTAAATCATGTATGGAACATTGAAAAGGCAACTCCTTTTAACAGGAGGAGCATTGGTAGAAAGATATTATTGAAATAGCACAGAAATTTCACGACATTTCTTGAAGTAAACACTTGGAGAAATGGGGCAGTGCTTAGACTGGATGATCTGGCACATGCCTCATCATTCCTCTTTCTACCTATCCACAGAGGGAGCAATCATCCAATTCACAAGTATAGCCATTGAGACAACACAGTAGGTATTAGGACAGCTAGCAATTGCCCAAGGAGAAGACTATTTTTAGATCAGACTTCTTTTAAAAGGCTGAAGAACTCAACAAATGTTTTGCCTCAGTCTTCTCTGACAATCTTTCTTTACGTACCTCTAAAGTGGATGGACTGTAAGGCAGGGGCTGGAGGAGTGAAGTCCCTCCCACTCTAAGACAAGATTGGATTTGTGACCACCTGAGGAATTAGAACATATGTAAATCTATGGGACCCAACAAGATGCATCTCAGAGTCCTGAGGGAGAGGGAGTGACACATCCCCCCCAAGAAGCTGCTGAAGCAGGCTCCTTCTTTACTAAGTCAGCGATGTGGAACAGAACTGGACAGAGACCTGGTGGCCACACCATATCAGCGGCCATCTCAAAGCCCATCTGTGCAGCAAAAAATAAGTCTGGGATAATGGGCAATTATGTCTCTGCCACTCGTTTTGCCTATCAGAATGATCAAACTGGCCCATGAGACCCCCCTCTCCCACATACCAACACAGGTGTGCGGATATACATCCTAACTGTGAAACAAAACAAGATTCAGAAGTGGTCCTCAAAACCGAAACTATTAATAAGATTAATGAGTTTGTCGTGATGGGATTATCCTGATCTATGACCCTAGAATTATCTGTATTCATACACACTGGTGGGGGCTGCTCGGCAATCCATTGTTTCTCAAACCACTGGCACTACTGATAAGATTGGGCCAACTGGGACCCCAGATATTCAGAACAAACTATAAAAGACTGACAGGAGCAAGTAGAAATTGGAGCTCCCTCTCACCTGGCCTGAGACCCCCCCTCCTCCCCTGCTATTGATGTCATTTGCAACCCACGGACATCGACCCGGAGAGTTTGCGGAAACTTCACTCACAGCAGCTTCGAGGAAACATATGAAGACTCTATCACTGAACTCTGTACAGGGTGTATGGTCCTTCCCAAATGCTTATAAGATACTAATTTTAGTCTAAACTTAAGCTTATATTCTTGACTTAGAATTGTAACATTATAGGTAATAAACTGAATGTTTAAATACAATTCTGGGTCCTACTCTGTCCGCCTTTCGGGGTGTGACAGGGAGAGGAAGAAGGAGAGGGGGAGGGAGAGGAAGAGGGAGAGGGAAAGGGAATATTTTCCACAAGTAATTTAAAATTGTTTGTAGTAATACAAAATCAGAGCTACAAACCCCTTAAACAATCCTATATTAGCTTACATTATCATTTACATCGGTGCAGCACAGAGATAGTTTAATATTCCTCAATGTTTCTCACATTGAACTGTGATGTTGCTATTAGCTTCCTATTCCTCTGCTCCATTTATAAGCCAGGGTGCAGAATGAAAAAATGAACACCTCGTGTTCCTTATTTATATTGTTTAAGTAATAATTATTTGGTAAGAAAACTCATTAAGTTGAACTTGGATGACAGTTGTTTATTTTTTTTACTCTTTGAAACTTCATTATTGCTGTACATAGCAATAGCACTTCTGGTTTTACTCCTTATTTCACACAGAAGATACAAAAGGAGGAGAATTTTGCCCTGGCTTATACTTTGATATTAGTTGTGTTTCCTGTAAAAGTCTTTCAGATGGATCCAGCCACAATGTATTCACTAATCTGTTGAAATACTCTAACAAAGCAAGCCAAAGAACTTGGAAATTAAACAAATTATGGAGTAGTTTTCATGGCTTCTAAATATTGATAATTACAAAGCCATTAAGTAGCTGCATCTCTGTTACAAAAGGTACTGTAGGGAGCACTGAAAGAGATTTTCCCAATTAAGAAAAAAGGAAAAAAAAAAGGAGAATAGGACAATGACAGAGATTATGCTATCTTGCTGTAAAATCATGGAATTTTGCTGAATAGATTGTTGCTTCCTGCAGGGGAAAAAAATGGGCAGAACTGTGTCAGGCACAGCCTGGTATTAGATGATAAAGAAAATTAAAAATTAGAATTATGGTTATGTCTCTCTTCCAAAGTGAAAATAAAAGGACATGGGTTGAATGCTTTGACATTAATTCATGGTGTTCAAAAACCAGTACAACATTTATCTACTATGTTAACAAATGTCAGCCAAAGTAGACTTCTTCAAAAATACAGATTTTCATGAAGTAACTTAGCTGATATGATCTATAATTGAGAATGAATGACAGGAATTATACAAGGTAATATTTGGTCACCTATATTCACATCTGTGGGTTTGACGATCTACCCATGGATGCTTTTGAACTTGCATAGTGGAACTAGTTACTAGGGCACCAAGGGTGTTCACCAAGCTCACCAAGGCCAGGAGTGCCAGGTCCTCCCTTGGGTTGATCACAGCAGGACCTGGAAGTCAGGACCCATCCTACCACCCTAACCAGGAGCAGGGCAACTGGGAGGCAATGGGACGGATACAGCCCCAGTCATCCCATCCCTGGGGATGGGGATGGGCCAAGATTGGGCTGGGACGTGTCCCTGTAGGTAAGCCTGGCTTGGCAGGGCCCATGGCTGGGCAGGGCAGGGCAGTATATTCATGTGTGGGACAGTAAGAGAACACAGAATAGCAGAATTACAGGACTTGTCTGCATTTGATAACAAAGGGCTCACAGAGGTATCCTGAAGCATTGCTTCATTTTCAGGTAGACCACTGTCATAACAGAGCTTTATAAAACACGATGGCTAAAACCACTAATACTCTAAATGAGTAAAGGAGCAAGATGATGTTCATTTAATCATTTTTATGTAAGTGGGCAGGAAGGAGAATAGTTACTTACATGGGATGGGAGGCACAGCAATAATGAGGTTGCATAGATATGGATAGCACTGTGAAACTAGCTTAATAACTCTCAAGGCCATTATTATAACATTTTATTTCCTTCTGTTCATATAAAAAGAGTTATGCATTCTAGCTCCTGTCCCCTAATTATATAGAACACACATCTCTCTAAAATTCAGAACAAAATGTACACGCCAACCAAAACTAGTCTGAAGTAGTGATTCATAGCAGCAAAACAAGTTATGTAATTACAGTAGCATCAATACAGCAAAAAGTAAATTTTTTCATGCATTATGACAACTGTACTGGACTTTGACTAAAAGGAAAATTCTCAGGACTGTGTAGGGTAAAATAAAAGAACACATAAATAGGACAAATAAATGGAAATACAATGAATAGGTAGTATGGTGGGATATTTGTTTTATAATACCGAAGAAACTCTTCACATATGCCAGGAACTTATTGCACTGGGTATCATTTAAATTTATGTCAGAAACAGTGAGATTGCCTAAGAATTCAAACAGCAAAACTCTCTGGGGAAGGAGAGAGTCCTCCATGAGGTGAGAGGAGGCCACGTGTGACAGTTAGAAACAAATGACACTGTGGAGATTAAATGTATTTGAATACCAAAACACTTCAGTCACAGGTATATGTACAGTTCCACAAATAATGACCTCTGTGTTCTGCAGATGAGAAAATGCAGTCCTGGAGAAAAGTTCTCTGTGTTGGCATAGTGCATCCAGCCTTGGGGTTCATTGTCAGGCACTGGGCTGCAGGGTCTAATCCTAGCCATGGTGTGTGCAGTCATGTGTTCACTGGAGTCCTCTCCTGTTTTCTGTCATCCCTGTGTTGCAGTGATGGTCTCAAATCCTTGACCAAAATCATGGAGGCACTGGGTAACCCCAGCCCCCAAAATACTCTCAAATTCTTTATTCTGAGTATCTTCCACAGCCTCCCCCCTTGGAATTTCCCTTAAATTTCTTTAGTTTCCCAGTTTACAGG
This sequence comes from Clamator glandarius, assembly GCA_033459285.1. NCBI lineage: Eukaryota > Metazoa > Chordata > Aves > Cuculiformes > Cuculidae > Clamator > Clamator glandarius. Next base: position 3,743,703 of record JAUNZM010000176.1, on the reverse strand, counting down.
ATTAGGTAGAGAATATTTACTTGGTGACTAGTTTGTTCCATTTACATTGTTGTTTCCTCATTTGCTTTTGCCATTTTTAGTACTATAACCAGAGTGGTCAGGAAACTTCTGGGCATGTTTGCACTCTAGGATCAGCATGTTGTTTGTATAGTTCAGTTTTCTATTTCTTTGAATGTACAAAAATATATAAGGCTGATTCTGTGTTTGGGACAAGGTGTTGGTGCCATTTTGTCTCTTCTAAAAAAAATAAAGGTGGCTAAAGCTCACAGGTGTAGGCTAGCAGCTATGCTGACTTGGGTTTAATTCCTGCAAATTGCTACACAATACCTACAGGACAATGGGGCCTTTCCCACCATCCCCTTTCCACCTGGGCATAGTCTCACCATGCTTCCACAAGCTCAGCTGAGTGGAGCCAGGAGTGGCCGTAGTCTGGTGATACCCAGGGAAGGCAGCAGCAAGAAGGCACCTTTGAGTGCAGGACAGGTATTCAGGGTTACTGACCGGGAAGCGAGGTGCACAGTTGCAGCAGATCAGTTCAAGAGCAAGAATGAGCACCTGAGCTTCAATACAGCTCCCATGAGATAGGGGCATGTCTATTCTTCTCACAGCTCTTGCCTAGCAGTCAAGTCCCACAGTTGCTCCAGGTCAGAGATAGCTGAAAACACAGGTGGCTAAATCCATGGTGGGATAGAGCTGCGGAGTCTGTTGGTAATGTCAGGCTGCTGTTGCTAATTTTTCTGAGGAAGAAGAAAGAGCAAATGTAGGCCATAAGAGAGAATTTTCCAAAGATTATACAAGAGTACAGAAATAGACACATACCTAATGTACTGTGGTCCAGAGTGAATCTGATTTATACTTCAACATATGTGACAGAAAAATCTAAATATGAAAGAAAACATATTTGGATTTAAGGATCACTAACTTCAGTAAACTTACTATTTAAAAGCAAAATAATTCAACATAAGATAGCAGGAAAAAAAGTTTTCCAGAATTAGTACTGAAAGAATTCCTGTGGAGATGGTAGTGATGCTTTTAATAGTCCAGTAATGTGATGCAAATATTTGTAGCTCCTGTGGAAATGACAATATTTTGTGAGAATGAAGCTGCATCTTAAATGAAAATGTTAGCTAATAATATGCATTATTAAAGAAAAGGAAATGTTGTTGTTGTTAATGCACATAAAACAATAAAGATGGAAGCCATTTACTGTGTGATATCAGCACTGTTAAGAATTCAGTTCCCAGATGTGTTCTAAACAGGAATGTGAGATTTAAATTTTTTTTTTTTATTTACATTTTCATCCACTACTGGGACAAGCCTTGCCTTATATTCTCTATATGTATAACATTTCATAAGGAAATGTTAAGAAGTTACTATAACAATGCAATTATTTTACCCTCAGAGAGGTTATTTCTTTTAATGATACTATCTCTGTCTTTCCCTCTTCAACACCACTAAGAAGAAGAAATAAATCACTTTAAAACTCAACGCACTATGTAGTAATTCTGATTTAATGTGCTGTGCATGAGGCTGAAGGTCAACAGCTACAACAGTATATAGGCATAAAGTATTACATAATAAATTCACATTTAGTAGAATCTTATTGTATGGCATAGGACTGGGAACATGGAAATAAAAAGGCCTTTATGGGCATAAATTAGAAAGACCACATTTCTTACATGTGAATGGATAATTCTGACCTTTTCAAACATCAATGAGAGCAAAGTGAAGCATTTTCTGCTCTAAATTACGATGATGTGACTCTGGATTAACTACAGAGATACCCCGACAGAGTAGCACAGCACTCTCTATAATTTCTGCACTCTGATCAATTTATTAGGAAAGATAAAGACCAGCAAACAGGTGTAATATTCTGAACTAGCTGAAGTAACTTCTGCATACATACTGATTGGCATGTTGGGCCCTCCTCTAGTATACTCCAGTTAAGTGAAAAGTAAAATAAGATCTTATATTATTACATAAATACGATGATTAAAATTCCATAATTTGTATTAATAGTTTCAGTTCAATAGTTTAAATTCATTTCACTATTTCCTGTGTCCATATTGATAATATGTATAATAGAATCATATAATGCACTGTAATGATAGAAGAATATTTTATCTTTAGGAAATAAAGACCCTGGGCCTCCACAAAGAGACAGAAAAGGTTTCATGATGATTGGATGAGTTTATTAAAAAAAATATTTTAGTCAAAAAGTTAAATATAGACATACTCCAGAACTAGTGATGTCTGTACCTTTGGAAGCTGTTTATCATGACTGTATAGTCTCTGAGTTACCCTTAATAAACAATACTTGGTGAATTTTCTCAAAGTTGTCCCTGTAAGGAGTTTTTCTTCTTGAATTGCAACTCTGCTGTATGAAGTGGTTTTATACTTCCTTGTGATCTTCAAGAAATTAAATATATTCAATATTTTTGTACCTAGAAGAAAACATTCATACCTAACATCAGTAGAAAAAAATTAGCCAATTATTCTGTACATGTACTTTTTAATGAGTTTTAAGTGGAAACTACTTACTAATATATGGAAGATCATATAACACTAGTAAAATAAAAACATATTTTTCCCCTTTGGCCTTCATAATAATGACACAAAATTGATTGAGATGAGTCAAACTTCCAGTAGATATAGCAGATGTTTTAATAATTTTGATTTTCTCATTTTTCTCTGTGAAAAGTCAACAACTGTTTAATGCTTCATCTCTACTGGAACTCTTGTAAATTGAATAATCTTTCTTGTATTAATTCTGTAGATCCACTAACAATTTATTTCAGAAAAAATCACAATAACTTTCTCTTCACTCTACATGCACACTTAAAGCTATGAACACCCTTGGACTGTTTAAACTTATTCTATAAGAAAGAATTATCCTTAATTTTGAACATTTACGTAATACTTTGCTCTATTAATTTTGCTATCTTCTCTAAATTCTGCTATTATTTATATTATTTCATAATCCCTCTGTCTTAACCATCACTTGTAGCATTAAATAACAGAATTATACTTTTTTTAGTGTTACCCATTCTATATCTATTGTATTTCATGAATTTCACAGTAATCTGTTTTTCAGGTGAATTCACATACTTTTGGATATGGACACAACTAGAAGATACTACTGAATACAAGGATAAAAAGAATAGGATGTATGGACGTGTGTTTGTCTACAGATCTTGAACTTCTATCTATATGAACTCAATTTAGTTTTTAATTGTGGATCAAAATGAAAAATTTAATTTTTTTAATGGAGAGTTTTTATGAAGTTTGTGATAATTTATCAAACAGATTCCAGATTCCAACATTACATTTTGTAATACTTATACATGAGGTCTAACACAAAAAAAACCCCTGAGACTAACCCTATAACTTGGAAAGCAAAAGTGGGAGGAGGGAGGAAGAGAGATGACTATTGAACATGTTCTAACTTGTCACTGTGAGTCAAGGCTCAACTTGATCACATCGTTCAGCACAAGTACACGTGTGTTCAAAATCAAACGTTTTCTTACCCTTAGTCAGAAAATATCAATACGTGCCAGCATCAAAAATTAAGTATCGCACAACCTTTCAAAAATTTTTAGAGTTATCCAGTCATATTGCTACACTAATTATTACACCATAAATGAGAATTGTACGGTAATTTGTTAAGATAAGAAGGATATTCTGCACATAGTCTCTACAGATACTAGGTATAACAGTGTGCAGAGAGCTGGCTGGATTTGTCTGAAATCCAACGAATTTCTGATATATTTTCTGTAGAGCAAGTAATAAACTTGATTAGGATTCAAAATCAGTGCCTAGGTAGCAAAATCCACTGTGTCAAAGTAGTTATTTTTAACAAGTTTATGCATTTTGCCTTATGCCAGGCATTCCTTCTCATGCTATTGGATTCTTAATGCAATAGGAGAGAGGCTATTAATCTTGGTAATAAAATGTTTGAATACAGAATGTACAGATTTGCATGTAGCAGAAACCATACAGAAGTTAATGGGCCAGATTTAGCATGGGGTTAATTCTACTCAAATCACTGGAGATAAGCCAGGGTTCAGTCTCAGTTAATGACATTTGTACTAAGCTAGTGAATTTGTCATACATATGACATTATGTGATTTATTGTGTTTAAAACAACAAATGGTGTTCCCTGCTGAGTGCACTATCACTTATCATGTCACCTATTCAAGTCAAAGACATTGAGGTTATATGGAAGTGCTTTTCATCCATGTACACAGCGACAAAGCAAATATCTGATGAGTTAGGTAAAAAAAGGTATTTTTATTGAACTATGAATTATGAGGAATAGTAACAACCACACTGACTCTGTGAAAAACAGTAATCAAGATTACTATTTTGTTAATGAATTTAAAAAAAAACAAAAACACTTCTGCACAACCAAATAAATCCCCTATAGAAACATACTGTAACTTCATCAGAAACATGGCCAGTTTATAAGGAATTAGTGATCATACACTCAACTTTTCCTGTTGTAAATAGTAATAAATCATGGGAGAAATTTTCATAAAATTAATTTACTAATTAAGAAATGGCATTTGCAAAGGAGCAAAGATACTGATAACTTATTTAATAAACAAGCATGCAAATATTTCAAGTGGAGTAAACACTTAGTGAACAATACCTTTTGTGACAAGAGGTCTCTAGCCTCGACAGTGGATTAAAGAATCTTTCCTCTCTGTTCTGCTGAAGGAAAAAAACATGTGATCTGCTTTTGCCCAACTAAATTTTAACATTTTCCTTCACTGGACAATCTGTTCCAATGTCTCACCACACTCACATTGAAAAAAATATTTCTTATGTTAAATCTAAATCTACCATCTTTCAGTTTAAAACTATTCTCCCTTATTCCATCACTGTAGGCCCCCACTTTCTTCTAAGCCACCTTAAAATAGTAAAAAACCACATTAAGGTCTCCCTGGACCTTTCTCTTCTCCAGGCTGGACAACCCTAACTCTCTCAGGCAGAGATATTCCAGCCTTCTAGTCATTTTCACAGACCTCATTTGGACCTGCAGTAACAGGTTCATGCCTTTCTTGTGCTGAGGGCTTGAGATCAGGACATAGTACTCCAGAAGGGGTCTCACAAGAGTGAGAGGGAAAGAATCACCTCCCTCACTCTGCCAGACACTTATCCCTTGATGCAGCCAAGGATACAATTGGATTCCTGAGCTACAAGTACAGGTTTCAGCTCATATATCTTTTTCATCTGCCAATATCCCAAAGTCCTCCTTGGGGCTACTCTTGATCAGTTCTTCACCCAGTCTATATAGATGTCAGGGATTTCTCAGGCCCAAATTCAGGACCTTTCACTTGGCCTTGTTTAACTCTGTGAGGTTCAAACGGGCCCATTTCTCAAGACTGCCAAGGTCCCACTGGATGACATGTTTGCCCACAACAGAATTAACCACACTGCTCAGCTTCGTGTCATCTACAAACTTGCTGAGGGTGCACTCAATCTGACTATCAATGTTACATAATATCGATCCCAGCATACACCCATGAGGGCAACCACTCATCACTGGTTTCCACTTGGACATGGAGACATTGACTGTAAGCCTTTGGATGCCACCATCCAACCAATTCCTGTGTCAACTAACAAACAGTCCTTCCATAATTCAATATCTCTAATTTAGAGGCAAAAAAGTTGTATGGAACTGAATCAGTGAACGTACAGAAGTCCAGATAGATGGCATCAGTATCTCTTCTCTTGTCTAATGGTGATTTACTCCATTGTAGACAGCCACTAGATTAGACAGGCATGATTTGTCCTTGTTGAAATCATCTTGGCTATCTCTAAGCGCTCCTTGTCTTCCATATGTTTCAATATATCTCCCAGGAGTGTCTGCTCCATTATGTTACTCTGTCTGGAGGTGAGTCTGACTAGTTAGTAGTTCCCAAGGTCCTCCTTATCATTCTTTTAGAAAATGGGTACAAAATTCCCTTTTCTTCAGTCACTGGAGACTTCACCTGTCTACCATGAATTTTCAAATATGATGGAATGTCACTCAGTGTGCTTTTACGCATCTTAGAGTTTTCCACTTCTCAGCACATGTATTCAAAAGATGCTCATGAAATTTGTCCTAGGAAACAGAAATGGAATTTGTCCTAGGAAACAGAATATGTGGGAAGCATTGTTTTTTGCCTTTGTCTGTGATATGGCGTGTTCAGTTATTAGTATTCTGTCATAGAAAATAAAACTTGTGAAAAAGGGTTTTGCATATCAAAATAATTCACATGCAGAGTCCTCTTTATTATATCATGTTCATGGGCAATATCACTAAAAATGCAATCAAACATACTCATAAATAAAGCTACTTTTTTGCCTCAGAGAACAAACCACTTATGTTGGCAAGAAATACAGCCAATGACCCTTTACTTTGCGAAGAGGCAGCTCTGTTTTTTCAGGGCTGCCGCTCTAAATCTGCTCCTTATTGTTGCTTTCATGTGTTCAATTACTAATTCAGCTCCACATCATTTCACCTACACTTTGAAATTCATTTCAATGGAATTATTATGAATATATTTTTGCCATTTAAAAAATAATTGCTATTCTCTGTTAACCTGTTCAATAAGAAATTACATCTAAGTTGAAAATGCATTTCAGGTAAGATGCAGGTTCCACCAAGCATCAGATAAAAATATGACACTAGTTTGCAGTCCATTATTGTCCTGAATGTCCTTTATAAAGTCATTTTCAAAGGCATGAATCCAGTCAGTCTATTTTAATAAGATCTATTGCACACTAACTCAACTTTGTTTCAGGTAACTGAAAAGCTACACATTTTGGTTTTATTGTACGTAACTAGCTTAATTACTCTAGGGAGTAGACTTTTGTGGCAGTCTGGGTTTGCTTTGAACTGCAATATGTTACACAGATACCTACTTTTGCAGGAAAACTGTGAGTTTATGCATTTTTAAAAAAGAAATCTTACCCAATGCAGGAACTTGGCTGTACTATCCTTTTTCCATCCATCAATGACCCTCTGCAGTGTGGCAGAAACTATTTCCCAGCTTCTACTCATGCTAAGCATATTCGCAGATATAATTCTTTTGGGAGGTCCATTAGATGATACTTTATTTGGATTCTTTCCTTTCCTTAAGACTACGTTTGTGAGCATGCAGCATCATGCCGTACATCATACCTTCAGCATCACATGTGCCTTGGTAAAACAAACAAAGGATTTTTTCAGCAAGACAAAGTCAGCAAGACAAAATCTACAGGATTGGAACCAAAGGCTTATAAATATAAAAAGTAATCCAATTGCATTAGTAAATAGATAGTTATTGAGATATTCATGTTTTGCTGGTCAGAAGTTTGAAGACATAATGCATAGAAACTCATGGTGACATGTCAATCCTGTCTTTGCTTCTGAATCTAAATAACAAGTGTGTTGCTCTCCAGACTAGGTTATCCTATTAAGGTCTCCCTCCAGCAAATTTCTAGTGTCCCTCTTTAATCTAAATCCCAGCCATTTACTTCCCCCGCATTAAAAATACAGGCATGGAGACTCACATTTCATGCTTCTGTTGTGTCAATGACTTTAGGCTTTACATACAGATACAACTCCACTTAAGTGTTCTTCCAGGAGACAGATGACTTATTTGATATAAACTTGATTTCTTCTGCCATCATTTAGTCCAATATCAACTGTTTTAGTTTCAACTATCTCCCTTATTTATTATACAGCTATTATCTGTATTATCTATTATTCTCTGGAATGTCATCAGTCTTACCAGAAAACACACATATATAATTTCTGATCACTTTCATAATATTACCTAACAATGCTTATGAATCAGCATTTTCTTCTATTAATCATTTCCATGTTCCAGTGCCATCCTATTTGTTCTCCTTCAAATGCTAGGAAAACAAGAAAACACACTTAAAAAGCAATTTGAATTAAAAATTCTTGTTTCACTACTGTACATGACTTGAATTTCTCTGCTTCTGTCTTTCCATTGAATTCAGTGGTCCTGAAAAACTGCAATCCTGTCTTGAAGATAAGTCATACATTTGTCACAAAAGAGATAAAGACAAAAGGGAGGGTCAGAATATTTTCAGCCTTGCCAATTCATCTGAGCTATTAGTGGGGAATCATCTTTAAAGAAAAGGTGATCTTGCTGGTTTAGCTGTATTTAATTTCTGGGAGACTCAGGGTTTGTAATTATGCCCATTCAGGTCCTTTCACTAAAGACTGATCACTGACAGCAGACAACTCCTGGCATTAGTGACCTGATTCGGTTTTAAAATAACTTTAAAATTGCATGGTAAATGTATATAACTCAATACAAAGCTTAAGTCAACATTTAAAGTTCTTGTACTTACTTAAATACTTAATAATCATGCAGAAAATTAACAGTAATCCCCATAAAGCCCAAAATAATTATTTCCTTTAGCACTTTTCACAGTTCTTTACTACGTGTTAAGCAGTGTTAATGTCATTTAAAGAAACCTTAGATAACAGACCCAGTGTTCTTGATGTAATTGATGTAAACATGTAAGAAAAAATTTGCACAATTTTAATTAACTTACATTACTACAGTTATTTACATTTTAAATAAACTTCAGGATACAAGGTTTCAAAAACTAACCTTTTCCAACCAAAAAATAACTAGTCTTTTGAAAACATCTCTATTTATAAACCATCTTCCTTGCATGATCTTATATCTGGCAAATACTTTAAAATTATCTGCAGTCCATGACTTCCTTCTTTTCTGAACACAGTCTTCTAAGTTATATAATATATGCACTATCCAATCTTATTTGCCAAAAAAACCTATCATCATAAGAGTATTAAAACATAAACATATAAGGATGGTTTATCTAGAAAATCAGTATGAAGTAGTTTTCTGTTTAATGCTCATGTCATCATGTACACTTAAAAGGAACACTGAGCTCTGCCAAAAGACTATGAACTCGCTGAATGTTTTGGTAATAGAAGCACACAGGCACCTACAAAGCACAGATAGTAAGAGCTCTTGTCTTCTATTCATTAATTTAAAGACTGTTGGCTTCCATTCATTAGTTTAACAATTATATCAACTACATTCTCTGAAGTACTGCATCCAGCATTTCCTTCTGTAAAAACCTACTTCTTTACTTCCATTCATTGTCTTAAACATTGTCTGAGTACAGAGCTGTGTGCACCTGAGGAGCTTTACTGTGGCTCCTGTTTAACAATGAAAGGGGCAGGTGTAGGAGCAGGTACTGGTCCCTGCCCCACCTCACCTACTGACTGACTCATTATCCTGGGCAGGCTGCTGCAGACTGGGGGGGAAAGGTGGAACAGTGTCTGCTGCCCATGCACACGCGTACTCAAAGGATTCAAACATAGATTATTTTGGCATGGGTCTGTCAAACTGCCAGTGACCCTGGAACTCCCAGCCTGAGTTCCAGAGCCAAATGAAATTTTGGCTGTGTCCAATAAATACTGCATTTGAGTTTACCCTGGGAGATTTGTCGGTCTCCAATTTGCCATGCAGGTGTCAAAAGACCCTCTCCCTTTGACTGTGCAGATTGGGGTGAGCTCTAACACTTAATCTACTCAAAGGGCAGAATACACTTAATTTCTTAATTATTGTGCCTTTTAGAAAGTCATAAAATTATATATATACACACACACTATATACACCATATAATCTTTTATTCCAATGAGACATAAAGTTCCTTTTCATTATCTTAGGATAAAACAGTAGAAAATATGAATACATCAGTAACTCTCAAACAGTACCATCAGTACCAATGGTATCTCTTATGCTAATATAATTGTGGCCATATATTGTATTCTGAACAGCATCAATGTGTTGACAAGACTGGGAAGCTTCCAACAATCTCTAGAAAGGCAAGCTGCCTCTGTCTTTATCTTTCAAAAAAACAATCAACATACTGACTTCTTTGACTAGCGGAATGCCTTTTTAGCTGCTAATATGAACTTGTCTTCAAACAAACAGTTTCCACAGCAAAGATTTCATCAGTAAGCTGCTGTTTTTCTAGTGAAAACCATTTTGCTAGGGGCATAACAACTTCGCCTTCTGTTTTTACCTCTATAAATTTTGTTCATACCACTATGAAATTAATTCTATATACACTTCATCCAACTCCTCTCTAAATCAGTGAAAAGTCTGACCTTGATCTCAGCCAACTGACTCATGCTGTGGAGCTGGATGTGCCTTTTGAAACAATTAGAGCTAAATACCTTATCCAGTATTTTAGTATTATTCATGAACTATTATTTCTGTTCCTTATGTGTCTGGCATACACTACAAGATGTTGTAGAAGGTAAGCCAATGCCCCACAAAGTTCAGCTGTCTGTTGTTTATGTCTTATGTTGGATAGCCCTTGTCTGTACTATTAACTTTAAGAATGGATAAATTGGCTTATACTTGAAAAGGCATGAAAGAGCTTTGTTATTGATGTTCATAGTCACCTGAAGAAAACCAGTGTCACAGGAAAATAATTATTCCCATCTTTTACTTTTCTGCTCTCTAACAAAAATCATTTGATAAGAGTTTCTTAACTAAAATTTTCAGAAGAAATATTTTCAGTCTCAAATACATGCAAAAGGTATAAACAGACATTATTCTTTTCCCTGGGAATACAAGCAATACTCTCCTAATCACAAAGCTGTACACTTTGTGAAGATTTAAAAAGCTATAGCTGCTCAATTAAAAATTGTAAATGTGAAATTTTCCAAACATTTATATAAATTATCAAGCTTATAATTATGAAGTCCATCATAAGATATGTAAAGTTTTACTATGAATTACAGGAAGCTATATTTCAAATGGTTCATTCTCCATCCAGAATAACAATTGTCCTCTTCTGTCTTGATGCATATTGGTGTCCCTCTTCTGGCTTACATCAAAATTGAACTGAAGCTATGGGAAAAATTAATGAGAAATTATACTTTTTTTCCCAAGGACAATTCAGTGCAGGAGCATATGTGATAGGACTGACACTTTCCAGAAGAGATTCTGTTAGTGTTTAAAGATGGAAAGGAGTTGTATCCTTTATAGCTATCTGCAAATTAGTAGCTAAAACCAGTCAGTTTGAATTCTCATTTCTCTCAAGATGTTTTATTTCTGAGAGTCAAGAGCTGGAAATGAATATTAAGGAAAAAACCCAAACGTTTTGCATACATTTATACCACTGACAGGATTATTCTGACACATATGAATTATAGTTATGATGACATAATTGACTTTCAGTAACAACTTCAGAAAACATCAATAATACTATGGTAAATGAAAGGGTAGGTTCATTTACCTGCACCACATTTTCAATTAATTTAATATTGACTAAGTTTGCAGTTCATTTAATGAATTTTTTTCTCAGTGATGAGTTATAAAGGTAAAGGAGCTACTAAATATTCTTGTCATCTTTTAATACATGGATAAAGAGATTATTGAAGTGCTTATTGCAGAAAGACACATGACTTTGGATCCATTTTGTAGATACACATTATCAACATAATTTTAGGTTTTCTGCCAAAAAATAACATTTATTTGCACATCATATAACCATATATCTCAGTCATACTTTTGCTGAGATAGTGGCCACTCCCTGTACCCTGAATGCTATCAGTACATAATAAGGAACTTCTCTGACTGTCAGCTTAGAGACCAGTGTGAGACTACCTGTACTTTGCACATCATTTGCAGTATGTTCTACAAAAAAAGAAATTATAATCTGGGAAAAAAAAAAAAGGTGAACTAAGTAGTATTTATAGCTATCTACCAGAATATTTCAATATTTTTATTTTCTTTTCTAGCTTAAGAAACAACAACAAACCCAGAAGAAACTAATAAAAAGGGGATTTCTTTTATAAACCTTATAGATTTGTAGACTAAGCCTCTATTAAATGTCGTTGGATTTTTTTATGTTCTGTTTTGTTCATTTAAAAAAGAATTATTTACCGTGTTATTTTAAATGCAGAAATAGTTAGCTGGTCAGAGGTAAGTTAACAGGGTGATTTCAACATGCCAGCTGGTATATTTATTTAAACACTGTGTGCGCTTATCCGCAGCAGATGTTCAGTCATATTCAGAACTGCTGGAGAAAAAGAGCATTAACGAGGAATTGCATTTTATCCGTGGAAACTTGAAACATGTATCTATGTTTTGATGTTGTGTTTTGTTTTCAAATAGATTATGATCTTTTGTGACAGTTTTCAGTGAACATCACCTTATTTCTTTGTGATTTTTTTTGAAGCACTCTAAGAAGGGATGAGCTGTGAAAGAGCATTCTTCATTTCATATAGAGAACATCGAGCTTCATTGGTGGAGTTCTGAAGCACTAGTTTGCCAGCTAAATTTGATGACACAACAACACACTGTAGCTTGAAGTGATAACGTTTTTAAAAGTTCTTATTGCTTTTCAATTTTTAAGATTTATTAATGAATTTAAGAAATCGAAATATTTCAATATCCTGTTAGACAAAGCCTTGAGCAACCTTGTCTGAGTTCACCAGCTCTGAGCAACAGAATGGACTATCTGGCCTCAAATTCACTTTTAGTCTCTATTTTTCAATGATTATTGTGTTCCAAATTGATAACACCTCATCCTTTGCTGATTTTGCAAAATTCAAAATTTTTCCAATTAATTACATTCTGTGGTAATTCTGGAATTTTAATTACTAAATGTACTAAAACTGTACTTATTTGGTGTATAGTCAATAGTTGAGAAAAGAAAAAACAGAGAGAGATGATATAGTTCATTCTCATCTTGCTTTGACAATCTAATATAGTTCAATTTAGAGCAACAATGTGAACATTCTGACATTATGACCTAGACCTGGAATAACTTTAACTTCCTGTCAAGGCATTTTTCCTGACCCTTCAGCACAGTCTTATATTTAATGAATAAGTTAAACTCATGAACTTCTCTGGTTCCTCATACTGCAAAAGCTTTTCAAGAATGAAAAGTACCTGAAGTTTTTACCCCTTTAGCCATTAAAAAATAATGATCATCACATTTGCATGAAGTATGCTGCTCATTTACGAGTTTGCTTTTTTTTTAACCACTTTTGCACTAAAAAGTCCACACATTTAAAATTAGTTGTCTTTGTGAAGAGACACATTCTGATGATAACAGTGTGGTATGATCTAACTGGCTCTCTTGAAAAAGAGAAGAAAAGATTATGATGACCTTATGCACAAGAAGAAGCCACAAAAGGGAAAAAAATGAACCAAGGCTAGGGCTCCTTATCAGTTGACATGATCCAGGATGAAAGTTAATTCATGACTCATGGTCATGACTCCAAAGGAAGTGCTCTCAGCAACTCAGCAGATACCCGTTTCTGAGTCCTTGGAAGTGTCAGAGAGTGAAGTCTTTGACAGAGTTGCAGTAGCAGGGTATCAAGGTACCACCAAAGTGTTCAAAGTTGTCTTCAGCTGGTAAATGAGTGAAAAGCGGCGTGATGCTGCTGCCCTGCCTCTATTAACCCCAGATGATTTACATAACATTTCCTGAATTTTATAGTACCTACATGTTGTAGTGATGCAGCAGCTGCTGCTCTTGAAGGCAAGGTAAGAATTTACTTTTCTGAATGACACATTTTTCTGCTGAGCTCAGATCTCATTATGCAGGTGATCTATGGCACTTCACAACTTGCATCTGTGTGCAGCAGAGGCTCCCAGGTATGTGATGGATATCTTTTACAGAAAACCAGTCTACTCTTTACTCTACTTTTCATAATGGATCTTTCACTTCTCTAAAAAAGAAAAGAATAGCTACACAAAGAAATGGAAATTTCCAGTGCTTTCTTCATAGATTTGACTTGATTTTGATATGCAATATGCACATACTTCCTTCATTAACAGGGGTTATTTTGTTTAACTTTCTCTGTTGCAGATGACCAGTAAGTAATACAATGAGTCTCTTATCGCTGCAGTACATGGTGGTTTCTGGAGACACTCCTTTGGTGATTTTCAAGTGCACAAAAAAAGCTGTCATGTCTCTAACTTTCATCTTCATATTTCAGAACCTTTCTACTGTCATTGAAGTGTGTTGTTCTACAGTACTGTTATACAAGTGTAACAGGTGGGGGCCTGTAAAAACTGAGGAAATATTATGTTTTTTTTTTCTAATATGTATGTGTGGAAAATTACTAATTACATAATAGCAGTAAAAATCTTACAAGAACATCACAGTTAGTTCTCTTGATGAATAAATTATCATCTGGACTTAATTAACTCTCACAGAAAAATACATCTAAACAGTAAGTAATTTTATCATAAATAATATAGAAGTCTAACTTAGTCTTTTTTTGTAGTATACAGAATATTTAAATCAAATGTTAATTACATAATAGGATGTATTTTTAATTTGCTTAAGGACAGGTGCAGTTTTTGAACCTGCTTATTCATCTCTTCCACATATCTCACAAACAAGACTTCTCAAGAAGTTATCTTCAAACTGAATACTATTACATGTTAGTAGCTTTATCTGTTTAATTAAGTCTAGTTTGCAGAAATGTTGAAGCTTATAGGTTAGCGAAAAAGAGAAATGAATGAATGATTATAGAAAAGATGTAACTTCTGATATTGTTTGGGGTTTTTTCCTTGCTTATTGATGTAGGTATGAAAATAATCTACTAATATTTCATTGTGCTGGGAAGATGTGAGCAACATCAGCTTCTTGAAGAGCTTCTCAGAGAGCTTGAAACTAATTTCTCCTCATGGAGATGTATCTGACAACTAATTCTGTTCTTTCTTATTGTTTTGATAAATAATACCCAAGAGTAGTCATTGATTTGATTCCTTCCTTCTTTCTGAATTTTACAAAATAAAATTGAAATTCAAAGTTTTCCTGCAAATATGGACACTTAAGTGTTGTGGGGTTTGGTTGTTGGTTTTTCAGAAACGTTCAGATTACACAAAGGTTTGTAACATTAATAAAAACAAAACCAGAAATAACACTTTGCGCTTCACCACATCCCTCAATCATAACTCAAGAAGATTAATTTTCATCCTAGAATATCCTGTGTACATTTATGTATCAATGCTTTTTGCAGCAGAGCAAAAGTTAGTGTCCTGGTGTTTGACAATTTAGCACAAAATTTCTCGCCTATCTCTGTTAACACTAAGCTACAAGGTGGTTTCCAGTTGGATCTTTCTCCACAACCTCTGGATGGAGGCATTTAGAGGCTCAATTCATTCTTTCACTGAGATACTGTTAGGTCCCTTTAAAAGGTCCTAATAGGTTATAAATCCCATTTGATTTAAGTTAACATGATAACAACACAAACAATCCTTTCCAGCAATTGATTTTATTTGACATTTTTATGTTTTTAGGCTATAGCGGTGACTGTTAGGCTATAGCTGTGACTGATGGAAAATAAGTGTTGGTTTGCAGGAGTGAAGAAACAGAAAAGAGAAAGAAAATTTACAAAAAGGTAAGACGGAGAGAGGTCTCTGCTCTGCATTCCAGCGCTGGTCCTCTGAGATGTCCTTCTGTTGTTAAGTTCCTCAAGGTGGTGGATGGGCTCACCTGGGCAGACACCTTTTATCCAATGCTGCTTCATATGCCTTCCTCCTCATTAGCATTGAAGGCAAAAGGAGGTGTGTTCTTCTCTCTGTGCGTGCTGGACATGGGTCTCTGAAGGTCAAGGAGAGGCTCTTGTGTTAGTTACCCCCAAAATGTTAGGCCAAGCATTCACAGATTGGTCAAGCACACCTTCTCCTCTGCTCTAATGGGCTGGTTTTTCGAAAATCAATTCTGGGAATGAAATTCATCTTTTGTCACACTTCGTTCTCATGTGCAGTTCCCATTGTCACAAAAACTAAACCACAGAACATAATACTATACTCTAGCTGATTCACAACAAAAATATTTGGGACATTCTAAGCAAAACACTGTGTCACAGTGCTGTGGATAGGGATTTACAAAACTTTGATTTATCAGCCACTTAGAAGCTACTAAGGAAAAATTGTAAGACTCCTATTAACAATTAAATATCGGTTGATTAGCAAAGTGATTAAAATATTCAGTATAAGTGTTATAATCAAATTAATCAGTGACTTAATCAGATTCAAAAATAACAAGCTTCACTCCTTTTTAATACATGATGTGATAAGTCAAACACAGAACAACACGTATGCATACAAAGTTACATCAATATTTTAGCATAAGAGAAGTACAAATTGTAAGAGAGAGAGAGAGCCTTAAAACCTGGCAAGAATATTCACATATAGCACACTAAGCTTCCCAACAGGTAATAGTCAAATCCCGAGGATTCTGGAAGATTTCTTGAGACTGGTGAGAATTCTCACATTCAGTGCACCAGCATTCTTGACAGGTGATTATTGACTCTCAAGGAAGATAACCTCACCTAAGACCTTTTCATTTGCTCTTAGCAAATGAGATAGTGCATTACACCTGGAAGGTTTCCCAAATCTGGGGGAGATTACTTGTGTCAGCTTGCTGCAATGCAAAAGAGCTCAAAGTACCTTCTACGTAATCACATACTTACAGGATTTTGAGATAATTGACTGTTGTCAGATATTTGATTATTTATTTTGACATCTTAATATTCACTTTGGCTGCTCTTGAAAGATGTCAAACCAGTGGAACTTACCACTAGTTCCATCAGACCACCTATCTTGGGTCACAAACAAGGTTTTAAGTGTCCAACGGAGGACTGACTGATGATCAGTCTCTTGCTCAGGTGGTGGTGGGGCCTCTGTCTAGGCACACAGGACCCTAAGAACACTGGGGGAGTGCCCAAATGCCCTGGATCACTACGTTGTAACAAAGGGTACTTTTTCCATGTGTGCCTGGTCAGGATGAACTATTATCAGTTCCCTTCTTCAAATGACTGAGGAATTTTCTTTCCCAAATACAGCAGTTTCAAACAGGCCAAGGGGCTGACTTGGCACCCTGAATGGCTGCTTCTGCACAATAGGAATTCTTCTCCTTACAAAGACCGCGTTCCACTGGATCAGATAGTAGCCCAAAAAAGGGAAAGAAGGTATTTTTCCAAGTGCATCAAAATTGTTGTGCAAAGCAGCACAGAGTGGTTTAGGTAGCTTGTGAGGTGGGAATAAATCCTGTCACAACGCACATATATTTCTTGGTTTGCCTGCAAAAAATCAATGGAAAAAGAATGTGGTAACGGGGGAACTATTAACAGCATCAAAAATAATCTCTTTCATCTCCTTTTTTAACTTAAAATAGTAATGAGTTTTTACAAAAACACATTGTGGGATTTCTGAAATTTTTTTGGAACAGATACTGCTAAGAGTGTCAACATTTTGCCTACTGAAGAATTCAGCACAATTTACATTGAATACTAAAATGAACATATTTGTGGTTCTTGCACATTAATTATAACTCATACAATGTCTTTAGTCTATTTCTAGGTTTGTGTCAGGAATTTTCAATAAAAAAATAAAAATACAATGGAAAGTAAGTGTGAGTCTGACAATAAGTGTGTTCTTATAAGAAAATGTCACTTTTCTGTAGAAGGCTGGAAACAGGAAAAAACTGTCTTTCATGTTCATCTAAATGCAGACTTCATAATTACCAACTGTTCAGTGAAAGGTGATTTCAAAACAAAAAAAAAGCACACCTAAATCCCAGTTTTTCCTCTATACACTTGAATGACATATACATTACTGAATGATAATGTGTCATAGCATGACAGTTTAATATTTTCCTTTAGAAGATTAACATATAGGCTTATTTTTTTGTTTGTTTCTGTTTCTGCGGGCTTTTCTACAACGTGTGTTTATGTAATATATGGATAGTTCTCTAATGCATTTAGTGGCAAACTTTGTATCTGCCCATACTTGTTAACTTGGTTAATCTATAGTCAATCCAATGCAATGCATCACTTCAGGCTACTCTAAATTACATGTGGTAAAGTTTTTCATGCATAATACTTTAAGCTTGTACTGAATATTTTTATCAAGCAACAAGTCTGTTATCTTTGTACCTTGTTGACACTGGTGTTTGGTAAAATGCTATATCCATGAATACAGAATCCTTGCAGCTCTCTAAAATAAGCTAGCAACATTAACATGGAACTTCCCTGTCTGACAGGAAACATAGATAATTTGGTTCAGGGCTAAGACTGAAATTACACTTCAACCACATTACTATCAACTACATTACTCTCAAAATTTGATATCTTTTTCAGCATCATTAATTGAACCTTCTCAATGTAAAAATCTATTTATTGCCTCTTCTGAAATGAAAGCATACGTATTTCTCTTGAGGTGTCAGTTATTTCTCTTGAGGTGTCAGTTATTTCACAAAGAACACTTGATCAGGACTTCAAAGGAAGGATCATATGAAGAGGTGAGCTATTCAGGTACTGCTTATTTGTGTTTTGTTACATCTTAAACTCTGGAAGGTGGCATGGGCTTTTTCAATAGGGTTGTGCTTTTCAAATGCTGTCCTATACTTATTTTAAATTATCTCCTTTTTTTAAAATATGGAGTTTTTCCTTTAGTCTTTTATGTTAGCCTAATTTTTTCATATTTTGTCAGTATCTTCAGTATTTCCTGAGATACTGGATGTCATTCTGCATTTCTCAGATATTCTTTGATACCCTTGAGAGTTGATTTGTTTCAACTGTTTTCTTATGAATATACTCTTTTCTCCTTAGGGCTGCCCTTAAGGATATAATCCAACATGCAATAAACCCCCAAATATTTTTTGTATTTCTTGGATATTACAAAAATCGACTGTCATATGGCCAGACTGATTAACAGCAGAGAAAGTACTGTGTTGCTTTCTGTGAATATTGCTATGAGGAAGGAAAGTGGCATAAAGTAATAACATTCAACTGTCAATTGCTTGCTACTGAATGTACCTTTTATTGCATTATCTGGTTTTGGTAAGTACATGTTCATGAAGGAAGCTAATGTTTTTACAAGTTTTTATTTTTTTTAATTCCTGGAAAACAGAATGTCCAGGCATCAATGGATTCAGAACAGAGATTTCCTATTGTTTGAACTTCTTCAATTTGTTTTACTTGTCAGAACTTTTCCTGACTATAAAACAGTGAGGATCTGTAAAGGATCCAATTCCTGACTATTTCCTGTACTACTGCCATGTGTATGCAATGCTCTTACCAGGCCAGTGGAATGCCACTCTCAGAGGGGTACCCCCCTTTTTCGCACTTCTTCAGGAACTGCTATACCAATGCTATCCCACACCCAGGCTGATGCACCACACTCTATTAACCCACCCTGTCTGCAGCTCTCCTGGTTTCCATGCTTCCTGCCTTTTGCAGGGAGTGTCTTCTCTTCCCATGCTGTATCAGCTGTTTTTCTGAGAGCTGCTGCACCTGGTAGGTTCTCTGCAGGTCTCTACACTCCCTTGGAGTTTCCCTGGCTCAAGAAAACCTGCTGTATGCCACAAACTCCCAGTCTGCTGTGGCGCATACCTGTCCCACAGATGGTTGCCACTGCAAGTGACTTAAAGTTGTGTAAAGTACTCAGTTTCCACAGTTTTCCACAGTTTAACTATATTAACATTTGTGGTTTTCAGAAGCTTGGCAGGTCTGCATATTGAAAATTAAAGATGAATAATATTATGATTCATTCTGCAGTCTTGGCAAATGGTAGGTTTGTTTTCAGATTTATCACTGAACTTCAGACTACTCAGCTTGGGAAACCCTGCTGACATAATACAACCTCATTCTTGGTAGATTTTCCAAATTAGAATAGTGGGACAAAATAAGATTTCTTCTGAAATTACATACTTTTGGTGTCTTCAGTGTTAAAACACGTGAATTTTGTATCTTTAAAAGCTGCACATAAAAGCTGTTAACTTACCCTTTCTCATTCATTCAGATATGGTTTGCATGACCAATGTTCGATTCATTTATGAAACAGCAAATACCCCAACAAAAGAATACTGAGTTATACCTCTGAACCACTGAATTATCACAGCATATTTTGTTTGCATGCATGTATTTGTAATAGAACAGATAGTAAAAAAAAAGAAAAACCATTCTGAATACATAACCAAAATAAATTAGCCCTTCATTTCAACTTCTACTTATAGTTTTTTCTTCTTCTACAAAATATTTGACACTACATTGCTAACAGTAGACATGTCATTTCTTAGCAAAGATGTGTGAAATTAATTCAAAACTACTGATTCAACTATTAAGCTGCCAGAAAGCAGTAAAAGGTAAAGTGTTTCTGTTGTCTTTTAAGTATGTGATTGTTTTCTAAAGATTTCACAAGATCTTTGAATTTAGTCTTCTTTCCATATTTATAATAAAAAATCTAGAATATGCTTTGATTAAATGCCTAGAAAACAGTTTTACTGTCCTTTATCAAAATATTTACAGAATGGTTAAATAACACAGCATATCATATGCTGTATGACATTGACTTCTGTCAAACACTATCTAGCAATTATTAATGTTGTAACTCATTTCCTGAAGATGTCTTTTTCCTGCAATACCTTTAAAAGTCCTTATTGTTACCTTTCACATCCCTTGCCAGATTCAGCTCCAGATGGGCTTTCTTTGACTTCCTGAAACCTATCCCTCAGACTCAGAATTATTTTATATTCCTTCTGGGTCACCAGACCTTTCTTCCAGCTTCTCTTCACTTCCTTTTTCATATTTGAGTATTTCAGGAACTCTTTGCTCATCCATGCAAGCTTTGTGCCATTCTTACTTGATTTTCTTTTTCTTAGGATGGACCATTCTTGAATTTAGAGGAGATGACCCTTGAAAAACACCTGGCTCTCCTGGACATCTTTTCTCCCCATGATTGTATTCCATGAGGTATTTCCAAGCAAATCCCCAAAGAAGCCTAATTCTACTATACGATAGTTCAAGGCTGTGATCCTGCTTTTTATCTTTGTTTCCCATACCCTCCCCTGGTTTTTCAACTCCACCATCTCATAAGCACTGCAGCCACAGCTGCCCCAAGCTTCTGATTTCCCACCAGTACTTCATTTTTTATAAGAATCAACACCAGAAGAATGCCTTTTATCATAAGCTTCTCAATCATCTGTACTAGTTAATTATCATCAGCATACTCACCACAACGCTACACAAGCATTAATGTTCAGCACTGTGAGTAGAAAAGACTGTTTACCTTTTGACCCTCCGTGAGAGGAATAATGCAGGCTCACCAGGCGAAAGACTGGATTCAAGCCTGTAAAGGAAGGTAGCTAATTTTAGCAAAACTGATTGTAAAGAGTGAACGTTTTCTCTAAAAAGTTCTGAAAAGTGGTTTTATTCCTCCAGAGTTTTACACAGTACATAAGCATTTTTGTCAGAACTCCTTGAAATCTCCAAATATCTTGCTTATTGGGGGGGAAAGGGAAACAAATTTATTTATAATTTTTTTTTAAAAAAGCTTTCTTCTCTTAGTATTTTTCCAAGACTTCAGACTTAGTTTAAATTTGTGTTTTGACATGACTAATTTCAGTGAATCAGTCATTTCCTTAGAACCTTTTCCTTTTCTGACTTAATTACATCTGCCTTTATTCTATCTATTGCTGTCCTCCCATTCACCTGATTTCCAAGTAAAAATTCTAAAATACTTGCATTTATAAAAAATATTTACTCATTATTACAACAAAATCATTTGGGGAATATTTCAACCCTAACATATCACCTATTGCATTTTTCCTCAGGATTATCATAGTCCATTTATTCCAATCATCTATATATCCTAGCAGATTTATGTGTTTGTGAGAAGAGTTTCTTTAATTTTGTTGGTAAAAAGTACACAGATGAAACAGTAAAGAGTGTCTTGCAGCAAGATAACTGCAGCAGCAGAAATTTTCCTGAAATTTCACTATTATACAAGAATAATGTACTAACAAACAAAAAAGAAAAACTGCTCTCTCTGAATACCTTCTTCCTCACCAAAATACAAGAAACTCCTCTTTCTTCTTTATTTTGAGAATTATAAATTAATCCTTTTTTTCTAATCTGAAATACACAAGAATAAATCTGACTAATCACTGAAGTCAGTATCACTGACTTCACTTGAAATTTCACTGTTATAAATAGTGTCAACTTCTTGCTTTCTAACAATAACATGGTTTACTTAAAATTAGTTTGAAAACTTATGGATCAGTGAAATTTTGTTTTAAAAAGCAGAGTAAATAAAATACATGTGTTCAAAATTCTCTGATCTTGTTCAGAGAGGTGACTGACCTCCAATTCTTGTGTATGACAATCAAGATTTTTACAGTTATATTTCAGTAGAACAGACGGAGATAGATTTATATGACTGAGAATCTTCAGAACAAATGGTATATGTTCTCTATTCATAAAAAAAAAAAAATGAAGACGCACTTAGAGGACAGCTAGAGCTGCAGAACACATTTTGATGTTGGTTTAACTTGGGAGAATAGAAAAAACCTGCTAAGACAATTTTTCATTAATAAAAGAGCTTAATTTTCCTTGATCCTTTAGATCTCCAGCACTCTTCCACTTCAGAGATCAGCATTTATGAAAATACACTCTCTCTCCTGGAAGGAAGAAGAAGGTTGGAAAAATGTCCAGTTAAAATATATATAAACAAATATTAGCAAAATCCACAGTATTTGTGATAAACTACATAAAATATGACTGGCTAGAAGTAATGTTTTTTTTTTGTTATCCCTTCAGAGTTGTCTTCTTTACAGATTTTGGCAGTTTATATTAAGAAGAAAACATTTTCTCCTTGTTTAATTTAAGTAATTTAAAGATAACATTAACACTCCCAGCCCCTTCCCAAGACAGAAAGTCAGGATAATGCTAACATTGCTAATAGAATAATTAAAGATCAAGATGTCCATGCAATAGTTCAAGCATGTCAACTTAATGAGACAGAAAATCAGGTTCAATAAAGCTGGTCAGGATGAGATAAAGTTCTGAGTGCTCAGTTTGGTGCAAAACCCACACAAACAAATAAGAATACCAAATCATGTGCAAACATCCCACTCCCATAGAGAAACACACTGGCACAACAAAATGTATCAAAATCCCAAACTTCTAGTCATAGAATCATAGAATAGCTTGGGTTGGAAGAGACTTTAAAGATCATCTAGTTCCAACCCCCCTGCCACGGGGAGGGACACCTCCCAGTGGATCAGGCTGCCCAAGGCCCCATCCAGCCTGGCCTTGAACACCTCCAGGGATGGGGCATCCACAGCTTCCCTGGGCAACCTCTGCCAGTGCCTCAACACTCTCATGGTGAAGAAATCCATTCTTATGTCAAGTCTAAATCTGATCTTCTCAACTTTATAGCCATTACCCCTCATCCTATCAATACAAGCCTTTGTGAACAGTTCCTCACCAACTTTCTTGTGGCCCCTTTCAGGTACTGGAAGGTCGCTATAAGTTCTCTTCAGAGCCTTCTCTTCTCCAGGCTGAACAAACCCAGCCCTCTCAGCCTTTCCTTGTAAAGCAATGATCCTTATAATTAATAAAAGGTAGCAAATAACTTTACTGTAATAGGATTAACAATCTGATTAAACTTTACCAATGACATTTTCCAGAGACTGTCTGTTGTTGTCTTGAAAGCGCTCTCCTCTGCCCCTTAAAAAAGCATATAGAACATAGAAGTTCTGTTTTTCTCACAGCACTCAAAGAGCAGAAAAATAATATTGTTTACCTGTGGCAGTTGGCACCGAATATTTTTGCTTTCTTGTACATAACACATATTTAGTCACATGCATTTTTTTCCCACCTGCTATAAATGGAATAAAATTTGCCTTCAATAAGACCTGAAAGGAACATTTCATCTGAAAACCAGTAAGATGTCCTATTACATAAACACACAATGATGTCTTATAGCCCCATTATTTTATCATATCCAAATGAAATTTGTTTATGTTTTGCATGGGTAGATATTATCATAAAAATCATTGCAAATAATATTTTTCAACCCTGCAATACTGAAAAAAAGGAAATAACATTTCTCTTTATATTATTCTGCTGGTTTTATAGGCAAGTAAAATTCATTTATGAAAACATTTATTAAAAAAAGGCAAAAATAATTTAATTGTTGTTTCTGTAATTTTCATCTGACCATCCTTATGACCTTTATTGTTCTTCTACAAGCTTTACCTCATTGTCTAAAGTACCTGACATCCCACTATGGTGCCAATTACAATATATATTTTAAAGCATTTTCTTTCTGAAAACTTGGCTTTAACTGTTTTGGGTTTTCTGTTTTAGTTATTTTTTTTCCCCTTTTTCTTCCCCCTTTTAAAATAAATAGTCTGAGAATTATCAAAAAAAAAAACCCCAAACCTTACATTCTGATGGAACCTCTTTGGTATCTTCTATTGTTTGAAGTGTACCAGTATATTACAGGAAGCCTAAAGAAAAGACTTATGCTCCTCTATGTCCAGCCCTACCAGATAACAGCTTGCATAATGTGAAACAACCCAAATACTGATTAGTTTTTCTGTCCTGCAATATATTATCTTCTTTCTGCAAAAGAGAAGAAAAATGGACACCCAAGGGGTCATAATTTCAACTTTCCTAACAGAAAAAAGTATATCATTGCAGTTTTCTGACTGGAAACTTAAAAAGGTGTTTCTTGTTACAATACAGTTCCAGCAGATTATTCATAACTAATTCTCCCTGAGATGCTGTAGCTGTAACTTTGCTACCAGAGACTTTTGAGAAAACAAAGTGATAAAATAGTAGAACAGTTCATTCATAATATGTAAAACATACATGTAAAAGAGAGATCCCCGAATGACCTCTAGAATTTATTTTCAGCTGTGTGCTCCCTAATCCTCTTTTGACAGTCAAGGATTTGGCCCATAAACTGCAAGAAGTCTTGCAAGTGACATCTTGCTTCTAAAGTAATTGATGTTGTTTTTAAAATATGACTAAGGTTAGGTCTTATCTGATGGTCATATCTGCTGGCTTTACCTCCCCAGTTAAGCTTCAAGGAAAGAGAAAGATCACCTGTAGAGGTGAAATATGGTGTCATCTGCACAAAAGCATTTTCTTCCCAATTACATCTGTTAGTGAGTACCTTGTATCCTGTAGCCTTTTTATACATTTACAATAATTAAATTAATCTGTTTGCGCTACCTTTGTTTGACCTTGTTTTTAAGTTCTACTCTCTGAATAAATTTACTGTTTAAATATACTGCTTTGCCTATTTGGCTTCTGTAGTTTTGTGTACAACAGGTTATTGTAAGAACAATTATATTGCATGACAGTAAAAGCACAAGGAAGTAGTCTAATACTATAGCTCATAAAGAGGAACAGATTTCTGCTGTCTATTCAATACTATTTTTTAGGCAGGCAGATTTTTGGAAGACAATTTATATAGTGTTTCTGACTCCGAGAATCAACTAAAATTTACATATCTCATTTCAATGTCATTTCTTAATATAAGTTAATTTCCATCTTTTGAATAAGTATTTCTCCTAGAAGACATGTCCTCAGTAGCTGAGGTTGCCCTCACACTTATGGAGATGTAATATGAGGATTGAGAGACACTTCATCAACTAATACCTTGCAGAGGTGCATTTAGTATAACCACAGTGGTGGGAAAAACGACATATTTTGAGAACTTGTTTGTTCCTGCACTTAAAGCCATTTCCAAAGGGAATGTAAAAGCCAGTGCATATGGCACAAATGTAATTCTAGACAGAGCTTGCATATGAATTACAACGCAAAGTCAACAGCACCATCTGTCCAAAAAGTCCTTCCTGATCTCCTTGCTTGAAATGTAACAGAATCAGAGAAAGTACCTAACACCATGAAATAAACAGAACAAAGGAGTTGGCTTTTGTGATAAAAATATTATGTTAAAAATAAGTACTTGATAATAAGCCTTCAGATCTAAAATCAAACAGTTCATTGATAATATATCACCTAGAAACAACTGAATTTCTTCCCCCACCCTTAGCCTCGCTTAATACTCAAACTGTCTAAGATTTTGCTGCCATGAGATATTTTGGCTCAGCTTTTCCAAAGAGTTAAAAAAATAAAAAGAATCCCTTAGAATTCCTATGAGCTAATTAGACATATGTTCAGCTGGTAGCTTTGTTTTAGAATACCTTATTTCACAAATAACCACAATGCAGTCTACTATCTACTATATGCATTAAGGTGTAATTCTTTTTCAAAAATAGTCATTTGTGATTTGTTGAAATAAGCATTGTTTTTTGATATACATTAAGTTCTTTTAATCTAGAAGAACTAACTCAGCTTTAATAAAATAAGGTCCATACCCTTCTGCTACAAACCTTTATCTTAAGTCCAAACAAAGGGCATTATTTAATCAATTGACTTTGCTATAAAGCTGTTTAATGAGTGATCTAATTTTTTGGTCACATGGGTGTTGCACAGTCTGCCTTGATGTTGTTCCCATGGTTAAAATGAATTAGAATTCTGATTTTTATAATGCTTGAAATTATGTCCTGTGAATCCACAATGGCCTTACAGGTCAAAGAGAAGTTCTAATGAAACCACAATAGTTTTCTAGTAATGACCTAGAGTTGGTGCCTGGAAATTAAGAAACAAGTAAGCAGATAGTGATATTTCCCAAAAAGTTAATCTTATCCTCTAAATGCCCATGGATTAGAAAGCCTAGTTCTTGAAAGATGTCTACATTAATTACTGGAACAAAATTTTCTTTTACAGGCTCTCTATAAGAGTTTGTCATCCATCTTTCAAAGATTTTCCCTCTGAAAAGTATCTACATACTGTATTATTAAATTTGTTCATGTGATATATTTACTTAACCAACAGTTACAGAATTACAGGAAATATAAATACCAAGCTATTTGCTTATGTCAAGACCTTTATAACAAATTTATTAAACCTTAAGCAACTGATTTAGCTCACTTCCTTACCAAGCATTATTTCCAGTAAAAGTCTAACCAGAAAAAGATTATTTGGAAGATGGAAAAGAAAAATACTTTATTACATAAACTTTCTGCTAGACGTCTCTTGCACATGTAATCGAGGCAGGTGAAATATGCAGGATTATATTTTAAATAAAGGTATGCAATTTTTGGATTCAAAATTATCCTGTACATTGTCAACATTTATATACTTAGAGCAGGCTGCTAAAGAAACTGAAACTGTATTGCTTTTAAATTTATTGGAAATTTAGCAAGATAATAAGAAATTTTAACAAATCAAGTTTCCAGGTTTTCTAAAGACACTTTGCAGATAAAAAAGAAGTCTTTAAGAAATTTGGTTAACATTTCCTTCTTTAAACAGACTGTTTCTATGCATTATTATTTGGTTAACTTAAGTTTGCATCAGATGTATTAAGGATAAAAATGCTATTTTTGTTTGACAAGAAAGATGAAGAAATATTGATAGTATCTTTTCAGCCATTTACCTAGCAATGTATGACAAAAATCACTTGCATTTACAAAGTGAAATTTTAAGGAGAAAAAAGTTTCCTACATCTTCATAATCCTTATCATTATTTTTCAGTTATTTTGCCAAAATAGTGGAAACTCCTAAGAAATTACATCTTAATAATACCACTACAAAACAAATAAAACTACAAACAAATTTGAATTATACTACATGACAAGTGCAGCTCCATTAGATTTAAGGAAAGGGAATGTAGGATTGGAATGAAAACTAAAAGAAATGGTCACTTAATCAGAAACTCACAGTCCATTATCAATCCTATATATAAACATCTCTTTCAAATGAAGTTGTCCGCTCGGGTAGCAAGATAGGATATTAGGAGTTTCGTTATTTTTACATTAGACAGCTCAAATAATAAGGTTAAAATGTAGTCATATTTTACATGAGGATAGGGGAAAATGCAGGGGAGCTTCCTTGGGCTCTTTGCAATTTGACTACACTGCTAGGAGTGTGCTGGCAGTGTCCTGCCAGTATCACGTTAACAGTGTCACTGGGGCAAATCTCTTGTATCTCTTATATTGTGCAGGCAGCATCACAGAGAAAAATCCCTTATTTTAAGAGAGACCACTTCAAGTCCTTTACAATTTGTCCTCCCGACCAGAATCATGTTGTGTAATCAAAGTTTCTGGAAACTTGTATATGTGCACCCAAACCAATTTTATTATAACAATTCATGACACAATAAGGGTTCAATAGTGGCTGGTGATAAAATATTGTTCGTTAAAACCCATCTTAAATAACATGCAATCAAACATCAAGTATAGAAAAAGCAATGTGCATGTAAAGAATACAAAATTAGAAACCAAATATAAAGAGGTAGTAGTAACTAGCATGGTGTTAGAATATAGCTCTCATAACACAAAGGCCTTAGCCAATGCTGTCCCAGCTGGGGGCAAAGATAAGATTCAGCCCACTGACTCATCCTTGAAAGTTTCAACATCAAGTGTGTAGCCATAGACAACTCCTGTCTTGAGTTTTTAACTGCTTGATTTGTATGTTTCAGTGATATATTCTTGGTTATATATATTTGCCTTTAGAAGCCTCATCAAGTATAGGAGTCCTGTATGCTAAATAATGTTTAAACATATTGTTGCATACTTGCTGGATAAAGCATTTGAAATGAAATCAGGGGACTCAGTTAGTATCAAGTGCAGTTTTTTCCAAATCAATTTTGTCCCACTTTGTATCACAACTGCTGATTTTCCTCTGCTTTATGAGGCATACTGATATCTATGAAAAAACCCCCATGTTCAAGACTTACATGAGAATTGTCATTCCTTGTTCTTAAAAATCTAATAATCTGTCTAGGGACAGTGGTAGAGAGTGGAATGGATATGCTGTTGTGATAAATGCAACATGTCCTTACTCACCAAGTTGCTCATTGGAAAGCAGAGGCAATTTTACCTTCTTCTTGGATTTATCTACACGAAAGCACATTGTATTTCTCTTTTACAAATTATCTGGTTGGATAATGGTTGGACTTGATGATCCCATGGGTCTCTTCCAACCTGGTTATTCTGTGATTCTGTGATGGGCACAAAGCATCTACAGTTTTACTGTGCATCCTCCAATAATACTTCTGAAAATAGATGTGTGCCACTAACAGATTACTTCCCAATAGAAAGGAAGATATGCATTTTAAGCTGCATACTTCATGCTCAGACAAGTACTTTCTGTTCTAGAGAGGAGTTTGACATCTAGGAATTATGCAAAGTACTATGAACACTGGAGGCACACTGTATCTCATGAAAAATACTTTATCTTCTACAGAATTTGACCTTTGTGTCTTCTTTGCTCAGAGTCAGCCAACAATATGTGTATCTTATTGCAGTGATATTTTTCTAGTAGATGTGGAATTCAGTAACATTGCCCAGTTTCTGGCATCAGTTTGGAATGCACTATTTATTAGATTATCGTTACTAGGGTTTTATATAGGCTCTAAGTCAGCACATCAGTTGTCTTACAGCTCCAGGTCTGCCTCTTGTACTATGAAGTCACTCCACAGATCTTCATGTGTTCTTTACAGGAAAAAAGTAAACTAACTATTCCCAAATCCTTTGACACTTTTGAACAAACAATATTATCAACTTAAGTTGATTGTAGGGGTGACTGGGAATTCTTCAAGTATCTGATTTTTTCTTATGCAGTTAGCTTTCCTGGAAGAGTATTAATTTAACTTTCCCTGGCTAACTTGAAGGTTCAGGAACCCAGTCAATACCAAATCTCACAGATGATCAAATACCTCTGTATACCCCTGTAATGTCCCAATTTTTTCCAGTGTCTTTTTACCGTTATTTAAAAAAAAAAAAAATAGAAAGTTGCTTTTCGTGGTAGACTTGGTTATTAAGTTCCTGCTCACTCATTTAAGGTGTTAAGATGATCTTCTCTTCAGTCCTGAGAGGTATTCAGTTAGTCTGCGCTGAAAGACTTCTACACTAAATTTCTATATAAGTGAAATTAGGAATTGTGTAGGTTTTAAGCTCTATGCATTGATATGTATATTGATCAAACTTTAAAAAAGTTAAGAAATTAGAAATATCAAAATAAAAACATTCTTTCAAGACTTCTAGTAATTGTTTGCCTATACTCAGGTGATTTAAATTGTTTTCTTAACTGAAAATAATCAAAATATTAGAACATTATCTGATTGACAATTTTTGTGGTCCACCAGTCACTTTATAAAATGCAGCCATCTTGAACATAGTCTAAATCACATCAAATCCTCAGATACATGTCTGCATTTAGAAAGGATTTCAAACCTTCAGGTTCGTTCGTGGCTTAAATTTATAATTTCATCAAGATGATAGTGATCACGAGACATACTGTGTATCTTGTTTAGCTCCAAAAAGTGAAACATGTGTTGCGACATCAGACTGTGTTCCTTATATTTGACTAAGGTCCTTCTACTATAAAAAAAAATTGACAAAAAGTTAATTACTGAATAAATAAACTGACAGAAATGCAATCCATATTAAATACCTAATTGTAAAAAGCATTTTTTCTTGCTAGTTCTATCCTGCTACTAGTTAACAAATTAAATATGAAATTTATTACTGGAGAGTGTCAAGAGAAGTGCCACCAAGTTGGTGAAGGGTTTAGAAAGGAGGTCGTGTGACGAGCAGCTAACATCACTTCATCTGTTCAGCCTCAAGAAGAGGAGACTGAGGGGAGACCCCATCTCAGTTTAGAGCTTCCTCATAGGGGAAGGAGGAGGAGCACATGCTGAGCTCTCTAGTGACCAATGTTAGGACCTGAAGGAATGGCAGGAAGGTTTAGGTTGAATATTAGGAAAAGGTTCTTCACACAGTGGGTGGTGGAACACTAGAACAAGCTCTCCAAGAAAGTAGTCACAGTGCAAGTCTGACAATATTCAAGAAACGTTTGAACAATGCTCTAAGACACACAGTGTGAATTTTGGAGTTGTCCTATGCAGGGACAGGAGCTGGACTAGATGATCCTTAGGGATCCTTTCCAAATCAGGTCATTCTATGGCTCCATGAAATAAGTTAATGAACTATTATGATTCTTACAATGGTTTTATACATGAAACTGTTGTAAACTGACTTCTAAGATTATTGTATCTCAAATGAAAATTATAGCTGTTTTAAAATTCTGTCAATAACATGGTGTAAAAGATGTCTGCATAGAAACTTAAATATTATCTAAATTTAACCCAAATTCTCAATTTATGCAATAGTTATATTTTCTCCATGTTTTAGGAAAGTGGTGTAATGAATGACAATGAAGGAGAAGTAATGAATAGCAATGAAAGGAGTTAATCCTATTATCCAACAACTACTTCTCAACATGTTAATTAGAACTCAGAAAGCTGCCAAAAGATGTAAGGAAGGAAGTAAAAAATTGTCTACCTGTGAAGTGGTGTTTACTGTTCAATAACAGAAATACTCTTCTGTTAAATTTTGTGCAGAAGATTATCAGCCCACCCAGAGAGTGTGCAGAGGCAAATTTAAGAAGTGGTATCAGCTCTGCCTCCAGTGCCAGTCACTGGGTTTCAAAGGTGTGCCAGAGATGCAAGCTGGCAGGGACAGTGTCTCAGGAAAAGGACTGGTGTAAGGAGAGGGGAAACAGATGATCTGGCAGTTGATGAATCAGTGGGAAAATAAAGAAAAATTGAAAGCAAAGCTTTAGAGCAGCTATTTGCATGACAAAGCTAAATGAAGTTGTAGTCTTGAAGCCAAATAACTCTGTCTATTTCTGTTGCTTGCAACAGATTTTATTTTATGATGGTCTTCTTGACCCATCAGGGCTGTAGTGGGTCTTCCAGAATTTTTGTTTTATCCTGTAACTGGAAATGTTTAATAACCAGTTATCTATTATTTATTTAAGTAAATAAAATCACTGACCCCTTGCTTTCACATCTTGATGTGAGAGTTTTCAAAAGCAAACACAAATTCCTCAGTAATACCCCACTACTAAAAAAATTAGTTTCTGCATAGTTCATGTGACCTCCCTTTCCCCCATCATTAGTCATGCTCTTGCTTTGCTGGAGGCACAATCTTAACAAGACACAAGAAAGCAACAACAGAAGAACTGCATAAAATTTTTACAAAACTTCAGCAGCACCGCTCATTGAGCATATTATACACAGGAAAGAATATTTCTTATTTGTCCATAGCAAGTAAGACTATCTATATATAAGTTCTGAAAACTTTTCAATATATAGGTGGAAATAAAATACAATAATATTATTTCTAATAGCTTAATATTCAAAGACCATACAGTTCAACTAAAAGAATTCTCAGTGCCCTGTAAAGTAAAACAGAAATACCAATAGCAAGGGTTAATGGCTTAGTATTCAAGTAGCTTTCTCAAGATCTCTGCAGACAGTGGACAAGTTGACTCAATAATCTGGATTCTCCAGACCAGTATTGCTCTTAACTGCTTATATCAATGACTGGATGAATTCTGACAAAATGTTCTTAATAACTACCCATTTCCACTTTAAAGAGTTCTGAGTCGAGATTTATTAAGGTTTAGAATACTGCAGTTCTTGATTAAAAGCAGGTGCATTTTTTTAAACTAATGTAACAACATAAAATATTAGATTTATATGCCTGACCAAAAATTAAATGTTAGACCTTGCTTTAAATGTTGCAGTACTAAGTAAAGCTGCACTGTGAAGGACTGATTTTGTGATGGAAATGACATGCCTTAAACTAGTTGTTTTCTATTATTAGATTGCAGAAAGAAGCAAGTCCCATGGAGGCAGGAAGGTACCAGCTTCTCCATCTTGCATCAGGCATAACTGTGCCTGTGCAAGGAATGACGTCTAACCAGGTTCGAACTGTTAGAGGGAGCACGGCAATCATCAAAGGTCTCCAAAGATACTAGACTCATTTCCAGAACTTCCAGAACCCTTCAGAAGGGGCATTGTGCATGCACACCAAAGCTCCTCCCTTCTATGCCTAGCATGTAAATACATGCAAATAGAAGAAGAGCACTCATCTATAAATAACACTCTCGAGATATTTTTTGTGTGTGTCCCAACATTCTAGGATCCTAGAAGATGCAAGATAATGCTGGAACCTGGGATGGTGATATCTTACTCTTTTCTCCCTTTTTCTTCTTTATCCTCTCTTTTCTTTCCCTTTTCCTAGCTACAAATTTAACAAGCCAACACCTACCATATTCCTAAGACCTTGGCAGTGTAAATAAATTCCTTTTAAGTCAGTTGTTTGATGTCATTTCATCTTAATTTAGCCCTAGGGAATCTATGAACTCTAGGGACCCTTGGACAGGCCAGTTCAGGTCACAATGCTGCACTTATACATCCTCAAAATTCTGATTATTAAACCATAAAAACTGCTTTATAGAGAGTAATTAGATAGAATTCATTTAACTGTATAATGGGAATGATAAAATAGAATTAATTCATATCAATACTACAGTTTTGGTCTAATTTACCATAAGGCATTGTAAAGTCCCAAGGAGTTTATTTTTTTTAAGAGACTTAATATGTATAAAGCATTAAGATGTTATTTTGCATTCTTTCTAGTCAATATGTCAATCAGATGAAATGTGTAACACACACAAGTTTCTGTTTCCCTGCCAGGTGTTTTTTGTGGTTTACTTTTGCTTTCCTTTTTTTCTGACGTACTCTGCACCTATACAGATACTTTTATTGATTCTTGCATCATTATTCTGAGGAGTTCATAAATGGCAGTAGATCTAACATAATGATTGTGCCAGAATATCTTATTGCAGCTACCATGATGTATTAATTCATAATACATTGTTTTTCCTCTGGTTTCTAATAATATTTTTCATTTCATTTATTTTTCATTTCTTTCTAGTATGTGTGAATGCAATAAAGAAATAATTATCAGTGCAGAGTGTTGGACCACTCAATACAAAACCAGTTCCATAAATAGACACATCTATCATTTTTCAGTGCAAAACCTCATTAAAATAGTTCAGCTATTTCAGCTAGTTTGGATAGTTCAGGTGTATAAGAATAATCATGCATCGAAATGTGTTCTTGAAACCTCTTGTTCCAGGCCATGCTTTTGTCTATAGCCCTTTTCAGGCAAATACAGAAATACCTATTTGTGAGTGCTTAACCTCCACTCATTATTGGCACAGCATCATTTTTGCCCTGAATTTTCTGATGCTTGGAATTTCAAAATATAAGTCAAAATACTAGTATTGCTTGGAAAAATAATTTTGCAATTACAAAAAAAAACAAACCCCAAGCACCCCTGCTACGTTCATATACATCCTTACTACCAATTATACATATTTTAACTCAAGAGTATCCCATCTAGCAGGCATATTTTAAGAAGAAAAAGATATTCTGATAAGTTCTATTTATTTAAATGAACTCTTGGTCACAAAATCATTTTCTATTCCTCTGAAGAAAAAGCTTTGTAAGCTGTTCATTTCCCTATTTATTCATATTCTTATTCATTTTCATATATATTCGTATTTATTCATTGAACTAAAGCACTCTGTATATAACATCTAGCCTTTTCTAACAACAACAACAGGAAAACTATCATTTTCCTCTTTTATTTGTTAAATAGATTTCTGTAGCCTAAGAAAAAAGAGAGGTTTATAGTGCATAAGAATATTTCATAAATTAAAATTATTTCTACAAAGTTTTAAAAGACTGTAGAAATACTACAGATAGGTAAAGACAATTGATTACTGCTAAAAATCAAACAAAAGCCAGAGATCATTGAACCTTTGCTATATTTTAATCAACGAATTTTGAAATATTTATTACTATTTTATTATAAGTGAAATGAAGTTATTCTAATAAAGAAAGAGACAGCTTTGCCAAGACAATTCAGTAATTAAAATTACCCATAGAAAATAGAAAGTGTTATACTACTATCATCATAAAAAAGGGCTATAAAATACAAACCTCATTGATGTCACTTCTTTGGCTGCCACACTAACACTCAAAAGAAACCTACCCCATCCAATCCTGCTAAGCATTTCCTTTGGGGTGAGGCACTTGACACAATATATTTCCACATCCACTACCGTATAGAAAGCCACTAGGCTGGTCAGGCAGGACTGGCCCCTGGTGAAGCCGTGCTGGCTGTCTCAAATCACCTCCATGCCCTCCATGTGCTTTAGCACAGCTTCTAGGAGGATGTTCCATGATCTTCCCAGGCACAGAGGTGAGGCTGACAGGTCGTTAGTTCCCAGGGTCGTCTTTTCTACCCGTTTTAAAAATGGGCACAATGTTGCCCTTCTTCCAGTCACCAGGGCCTTCTCCTGACTGTCATGACTTTCCAAGTATCATAGAGAGTGTTTTGGCCACCACATCAGCCAATTCCTTCAGGATTCTGGGATGCATCTTATCTGATGCCCCAGACTTATATGTATTCAAGTTCCTTGAGTGGTCATGAACCTGATCCTCCTCATCACAGAAAGCCACTAGGTTGTTCAGGCAGATAAACAGATGTAGAAATAAATTTTTAGTGTTTGGTACGTTTCACAAGTCTATGCATGCATGTTGAGCTATCGAGAAGTCAAGATTACAACTCGCTAAAGCGGTGAAAACTCCTCTGTATGCTTCAGACTTGTCTACATCATGACAACATTGAAAGTTTTGCTAGTATGTTGAACAATTTAGGGGTAAACAGAGCTCATTTTGCTTACTTTTTAAGCATAAAAATGATACCTTAATGATACCTTAATGTTAACTGCTCTCTTGAAAACAACTTCTCTTTTTAACACTTGACCTGTCCTGGCTCTGTAGCATGGCTTGAATCCCAACTGTTTTTAGCTGAGCTGCTAGGTAAAAGAAAGAACTTTTAAAAAAATAAATAAGTTCAAGATAGTAAAATGAACAGGTGGACAATTGAAGGGGAGAATTAACTGACTAACTGACTGATATATATTATTTTCAAATAAAACTCCCATATGAAAGTAATATGATGGACTATGTTGTATGAGATATCTCAATATTATTTAGATTTTACTACTTGGAAATAACTAGGAATTGAAAGACTTTACTTTGCTACCTCTAGTCATTATCTCCAGATACTGTCATGCATTTTTATCTGAATCTATTTACTTCCACTTCTTTTTTTCAAGTGGCTGATCCATTTTTCTGTACTACTGAGAGAAGAGTATGATATGATGAGCTGTTTGAATTTTTAAACCGTATTATTACTTGTAAATTAACAGATTTGGGAAAAACTTGCTACTAATAACTCTGGAGTGTTCAGAAAATCTGTCCTTACTAGTCTTACTTTATTGATTATTTAGTATTTTTATTTACTTATTATTCAAATATTTTTGTCAGATCCTTTTCTGGGCGTAATTCAGCCCGTGCACTGTTCACAATCATGATGAAAAAGTTAAATTATTTCAGACAGCTTAGGAGACATTCTTTTGTTCAAAATCTTTTTAAAAACAAAAAAGCAACCCAAACCCAAAACACCTAAGCATTTTTATAATGTACTGAAAATATAAGCTATTGTTTCCTGAAAAATGTTTTCTGAGTAAAGATACAGATTTTATTAAAACAATTTTTTTTTTTTTTTAAAAAAGTAGTCTGGTCCTTGCAGAATGCCATTAAGAACTGACAAATAAAGGGAGTGCCAAATTTAAATGCATACCATTTAGCATGGAAATCATAAGCTTTCTTCTGTTTCTTTTTTGAGATATTTATCTCAGAAATGAATTATCAGTAATTGCTTCATATGAGATATATACAGAGTGAAATTTAATTAGTAATTTATATGTACACCAAATTGGAACACTTTAAATCCCAATTAAAATTAATAGATGCAATTAATTCAGACTTATAAGTCACCAGCTAGTTCTCAATTCCAGCTGCTGACATTTTCAAGCAAAAGAGATGGTGTTTGGTGAGTCCATGTCATAAACAGCGCTATCAAGGGATGCTGTCAGCTGTTTATTTGTCAGAGAGATGTTTCAACCTTTCCATCTGTCTTACAGTTGCTTTTATGAGGGATCTACCAATCTGAAAAAGCTGTCAGATCACCAACTACATAATGTGAAAAAGCTTTCATTAGTCCTGAGATAAGCACAGAGGTGCTCAAAACCTCATGTTTATTTAAATAACCTTTCTTATTAATATGTAAGAAAGTATTTCAGAGTTGTTTGTGTGTATTTCTCAAGAAGAATAATTCACATGCATTAAAGTTGCAAACATATTTTTTGAGAGCACAGGATCATACAATAGGTGATTTAAGATTCACATTTCTTTTGTCCTTATTCCAAGAGGCAATTTAGTCAGAGCTTTTGCACATATTTATTAAACTGTGCATCCTAACCCGAAACTAATTCAAATCAAGACAGATGTAAAATACTTCCTTTGTGGAAATATTTCATTAAATATCCACTAAATCTCACTCTTACATGCGATTATTACACTGCATTCATTTTAAAACTGATGAAACCAACAACACAGAGAAAATGTCACCTGAAGTCAACTGGACAGTCTTACACAAACTCCTTAGTATTGATACCCATACCCAGTGGTCAAGTCAATAAATGACATCCTCTTTCCAAAATGAATGAATATCTATGTTGATGTTCTCAATTTCACTTAGTAGTAAGATCTGTTTACATTGTGCTAAAATCTTGTTAACATGACAAGCTAAAGCTATATCTTACCACAACAGGTTATTATTTTGCATTAGGTAAAATATAATAAAAAGTTCCCTTGTCAAAAATAACTTTTATCTAAGGTGCTGACAAAAAAAAAAAATCTGAACAATGCAAAACAAATTACTCCAGGTTAAAATGACAGATTGAAATGTTAATCAAGGAAATGTCAGTGGACAAGTCAAGTATTACTAGATACGTAGATTTCTGTTCAGCATATGACTAGGAAGTAATGAATTATCTTCTTACGGGTTTCAGATGGGCCTGAAACTGTGTTTGCAATTAGATAATCCTTGCTTTTATTTTCAACATAATAAAAAGTGCAAAGTCTGTAAAATATTTGGTGTTTAATATAATTTTCTCTGCATTTCCCTTCAATATCAAAAGATGAAAAATTTCTTTTTTATTTCACAGAAGATATCTGGGCTCATATATTTTATTTATTAAACAGCCTCTCCCAGAAAATCACTACTTTTCTATAATTTCATTATATGTCACAACTGCAGCAACAAACTACTTCTCTACGACTAGGGTATCAGAAATCAACAAAGTTAAACTATACTTCACAAGTAACTGAACCAGGGCAGTGTTTTGCAGTCCTGCAAACAAAAAATGTTTGTTTTTTTTTTTTTTTTGTGAAAGTCTCCTAGATGTTTTGTGGCTCCATGCTATTAAATTAATTTACTTGCTTGCTGCTTCACAGAAACTCAGAGCCCTTCCTCTTCTTCAGTACATACACAACTGCACAACATCCCCTCACCCACCCTTGGCTTGATGCTTGCATACTTTTGGAACTTATAGATCCTTTGTAGCTGGTGATAAGGCCAGCAATTAGTATAATAAAAGCTATTATCTTTACTTATCCAATTTGGACTAGAATCTGGTGGCCTGAGACCATATCCTTTCCATAAGAAACACTGAATAAGCTTGGAGGAAAGATACTTCTGGATCCATCATGAAGAATGGTAACTAAGATGCAGAGCAGGATGAAGTCAACAGCATAAGAACATGCTAAGGGACTACAAACAGGAGTAAATACACAGACTACAGAAAATTAATTTACAAGAACGCTGTAAGTAGTCAGTAAAATTTGCTTTTAAACTCTTCATTGTTTTCCTCTCTTTCATCAAGTTTTCCTTAGTTAAAGAAGTTTGTTATTGTATTGTGTTTCCTAAAAATATAAATCATCAGAGAGTAAGCCCATTTTTTTAAAGCAAATAGGGGCAGTAGCCTCCAATCACAGTTTGGGATAGTTTTAGATTTAGAAAAATGAGAAATGTTACCAGTGCTAAATACCAGATCTTGCTAATTCAATTTTTGACGAATTTTGACATCATTTTACCTTGCATTTGAGAACTGTGCATCATCTACCACAATATTTTCTCACTGTCTCCCAGAGAACATACATGAAATATTAATTTCTGATGTTTTCAGCTCACTGACGCTAAATTTATTGGTTGGAATCATGTCAGTGCCATACTGCTTTCAAATGTACAGAGAAGAAAAAGAAAGACAACATGGGACTCAAAGGCCCTAACAAAGCAGCTAAAGGATCTTTAAGTTGTCTTGTAATTATGTCTCCTAAACCAACTCCAACTAATCCAGACAATCATTGCACTGCTAAGTGTAGTTTATTCTTAATAGATTATTCAAATGGAGCTCTTTCAAAGTATTTTGTAGTAGCAACAGACAAATCCAGGAATGTAGAAGTAAATTTTTAGATGACTTATCATTTTATTCTTGGTCTACAGAAATACGGACTAATCCTTCTGGTTGCACAAAAGAGAATAGACAATTCGGTTTTCCAAATTTTTATTTTATTTCATTTTATTTGGAAGTATCCTATGAATATTTTTCAGTTAACTCTTTTGGACCCCTCTATGCAGTAGCTAATTCATTTTACAGTTAGTCACTGTGGTTCACGTTAATAAATGTCTTCTCCAAATGAAAAATAAACGAGTTGGAGTAGGAAAATTTAAGAAAGTGTATTATAATTCCTTAGCGTTTAAGTATTTAGATTTTGACTGTGATATTTATTTTTATTGTTTACCTTTTATTGTATCAACAGAGTAATTGGAAGTTTGATGAAATTTGCTGTTATTTGGTAATATTTTAAAATTCTGAGAGACTAAGTTGTTTCGTATAACCCCAAAAAAGACACAAACAAACTGAATAAAATTTTGAAGTTTGTCAACCTGCTGAAAAAAGTAGTTCTTTCCTTCTGAGTGATAATTAATATCAACTTCCACTGATAAAATTTCTAACAGAATTCCATTCCTTGAAAAATTGTA
This sequence comes from Clamator glandarius, assembly GCA_033459285.1. Taxonomy (NCBI): domain Eukaryota; kingdom Metazoa; phylum Chordata; class Aves; order Cuculiformes; family Cuculidae; genus Clamator; species Clamator glandarius. Next base: position 3,703,932 of record JAUNZM010000176.1, on the reverse strand, counting down.
GAAACAGTAAGAATAAAGCCACTGTTTAATTAGTCTGAAGTTCAATGATAAAATATCTAGTAAGTGGTAGATGGCAAAAATTAGTACAAAAGCATTACTGGCGCTAGTGGAAGGTTTCCAATGACTCTGACTTTGTCACAAAGAAAGAAATAAAATTTCTGTGCAAGCTTCTGTTTTTATATATGTAAAAATATTTTAAAACATAAAAAGAATACAATTAAAATTTTCTTGCTTAGTGATAAATATTAAAACAAAGAAACACATTTGCTCTTTACAAAAATATAGCTTTTCCTTTCATATTTAATTCTGAGTACCTTAAGGTGATATATCCCTTTATTAGAAGAAAATATAACTCAAGAAAATAATGGTGTTCTATACAGAGAAGCAATAAAAGCAGAATATGAGATATGCAGTGTCCTTTTGGGTACTCAGCATAAAGTAATTTCAAGTAATAAAATGTTAAAATTAGAATTTTAGTTATTGGTAACTGTTTGGATCATTATGCTTGTGGATGTTAAGCTTTAGACAGCTTGAAAAATCTTATATTTGGAAGAGCAAGATGCTTTTTCCCCTCCCCCTGAAAACTGGCAAAGCAATGTGAAGAGAGAAAAACTGAGACTCCTCAGGCTGCTACTTATTTACAAAATGTTCACCTTGCAATCCAGAACAAAGATTTATTGAGAAAATGAGTTAGTAAGTAGTTAACCTGTGTATCTTATTAGTATTTATTTGAGAGACCTATTGCTGTTTGTATGTTCAGTGTACTACAAACAAAAGACTGAACATGTCAGTCTTGACCCAGAACTGATACTGAACCAAGCCTTTGATTCTCTAAGTAAAAGAAACCACATTTCACATTTGGTTTCCATGCTTAATAAAGCAAGGTCTTGCATGCAAATTAGCAACTGCGTAGCCATGTAGACATATTGACATATGCCACTGGAATCACATTTTAAAATCTTTTTAAGTAGAATTACACAGCTTTCCTAACTTATTGGGCAGATCAATAGGAATTTTTTTTCACATAATTGTTACCAAAATATTTCTACCTGGTTGGCATATTACTATGGAAGACTGTTACTTTTGAGAAAGAAAGTTGTCATCCTAGGAAGGTTATCTTTACAGCTTGTTTTCCATTCTACTCTGTCATTCTCCTAAATTCTATGCTATTTTGTTGCTGAGTAATAGCACTGGCTTATGAGCAGCAAATGAATATTGAGAGTGAACACAAAGAGATATTTTTTGTAAAAGAGCTGCAATGGTATCTTCGCACACAACCACAGGGAAAAAGAAAATTATCTAAAAGTTTCAGATTTGGGAAATAGAAAATTTTGAAAGATAAAGATGGGGTAGAGGGAAAGCATAAATATATTTTGACAGATAAACCTATTGAAATGAATACAACAACCTCAAAACCAGTAACAGTATAAATACCTGTTATACTGTTGCTAATTCTTTACAAAACAGTAAGAAAAATATTTGTCATACATAGCATATTAAATAAGTGTGCAAAGACCAACACCATTTTTTCAGATGTTCCTTTTTCTTTCTTCCCTAATATCTTTTTAAAGAAAATCTAGAGTAATCAGGATACATACAATTAAGAAAACTTACTGTAAAAAGCACCTACCTCAATATGCAGTATAATTTTATACATTTATGTGTTATATTTTTGGACTGTAACAGGGAGATTTGAAACTTAAATCACTAATTGACTCCAGTAAAAATATTACGGTTGGCAAAATAGTACTTACTTTAATAAAGAAGCAATGAAATATAAGCAAGATGCTATATTAAAAAAAAACCCCAACACTTATAAGAAACAATTAAAACAATCTAAGGAAGCAACCAGAAAAAATGTTATTTCACCTGTGACAATTAAATTTTTCTAAGTTTAAAATAGCATAGTAACACTTCACTGTTTAATTTACAGCTTATTTACACAGAATTTCAACTGGGAGGGAGAAGCTGTGATTTTTCCCATTGTTAGTAAGAAACATTGACACAATATGATAAAATGCAGTAGAAGAAGAATGTGAAAATGAACAGGAATTTATGATCAGATTTTTCAATTTCATATTTAACATTGTTTCAACTTTAGAAAAATAAGTTTGGTTAAATTACTTCTGCAAATCACAGTGAAATTACCAGGAACTACCCAACCTATTTTTACAGAAATGTCTACCCTCCAAATTATGGTCTTCATTAGCCAAAAACAGAGCAACAATTTTCAAAAGTGCATGAGTTCATTTTTATAGAAAGTGCTTTTGTATCTTTGTACATTAAACTGACAAAGAGGTTCACGGTAGATACAGAAGGCATACTCTGATTCAAACCAGCTCTCCAACCATGCTCTTGAAATTGTAACTGCTTCTTCCTCAGGAAAGAAAAGGGAAAAGGCAGATAAGATCAAAATATCCTTTTATCTGTACGTCTGAAAGGTTGTTATTAAGTATTGCTGTTTCTTCAAAAGATAGTCCATGGATACACAGATATAGGTGACTTTGAACACTTCAAGTAGCAACAGTTGTTTAAGCATCTCAGCAGAACTGCCTCATAGAATGCTTTCTCAGCTTTGTATGTCAAAGAATGGCATTGTGCTTACTGAAGGTTATGATGCATCACAAAAACCTACTCATCACTGCTACAGAATTTTCAAGTTATTAAATAGAATGCAGTTTGTTTGATGCCATTTTAATAAAAAGTCCATGCATAGCCAGAGATCCATTGGAAGAAGTGCTGCAAAAACCAGCAGAATCCTTAAACACCACAGAAGGCATAAATAACTTGCCTGTGTTATGCCTAAAAGGAAAAAGTCATTCTAACACTCCTGACACCAAGGTTGAATGGTTTGGTCTACTACTAATAAATATTGTAGAACTAGAACTCTATTAGAGTTACACAAATTCCTGAGTAGAGGTTGAAAGTAGGAGAAATTGGCTAAAGCCTATGGGTAGTTTAGAGCAGGGATTAAAGTTTGAACTCAGCTTAGTTCTCATTTCCCTTTAACTACGAGGTCACAGTGTATTTTTACGTAAGACTACCACAATCACTTTGTCTGGGGCTTTGAACCTGTTCAAAAATATATAAAAGACATTCAGGGCAGAACGAACTCTGAATTGACAGTGAAGAGAGACAAGTTGCCTGTTCTGCAGTTAGTTTCATTCTTTATTCAAAATGGGGAAACTTTAAGAAAAGAGGTGCCGCTTGATACGTTTTAGTCACCCTTTATCCTCACACACACTTTCCATCCAAGAAAAACGTATTGCATGATTACTAAGTTTTTGTAGACATCACTGTATATTTCTGCGGAATTCTATACAGAAGTGGGGCATTAGCGCTAGCTCTGCCAGGCCAGATGGAATCTACATATTCCACTAAAAGCCAATAAAACTGCATGCCAATTGGAATGTTTCCTTAGGAAACTGAGGAATCAGAAACAACACAAGATCTTAAGTAGAAATGTGGGATGTATCAGGTCTCAAATCTTAGGAAAGTTGGAAATTTTTTTTTACTAGGCCTGGACCAGATATTTAACCTAGATGCCTTCATCCACTCTAAAGCCTCTGTGGTTTTCAGCAAATTATTGGCCACACCTTCCTCTTTCTGCTGCCTCAATGCAATCTGGTGAAGATCCCTCTAGACCCTTGGCAGCCTGCAACATTCCAGTTATAGAATAATGGCATACCCATTTTGTGAGAAAATCACATTTTAAATTCTAAATCCCCCAAATGTTATTTATACTGTATGCTGAGAAGTCCCTTGAGCAAAATTCTATGTAAAAGTGTCAGTTTCCACTGTCAGTTTCCGTTTTTCAGCTAAAAATTTAAGAAGTGGTTTGGCTTTCTTTCCTGATTTGACTAAATGGCCTATAATAGATTAATTACAGAATTTCCTCCCACTGTAGTTTAGTTCATAGAATTTACGATGTGCAGAGGAATCAAATCTTACAGTTCTGTGTTATTAGTAATTTTAAAAGGAATAACAATCTCTTCATGAGTCAATTTCCCTTCTCACTTCTCTTTATTTCTCTTGGCACGTCTTTCACTACTGCGACCTTTCCAGACATGTTAAAATAAAGTTTTAATGCTATAATCATTGTTACCCTTCCAATTACCCAAAAATCACAAACTAAAAGCTGAAGTTAGTTTAGTTTTGAATGGGTAGGACATAAAAAGCAAACTCCAAGGGAGAGTTCCTTATGCAGAAGAACAAGCAGGCTTTGTTTCAAAAGATTATCAAAATAGAGATTGTGCTGTTTGCAAAGAGTTCAGTCATAATACCCCATAGCCTCTACAGTCACTGCAGTTTCATATTGCAAGGTGAAAAAGGCAAGAAAAAAGCTCTTCTTATCTCTTTGTAGACTACTGCTTTATTAGGAAAATACTGGTACAATTTAAAATTAACAGATAGTCCATTTCCTCAGGTGTGAAAACACGCCTTTGGTCCAGTAAATGCCTCAGCACTAAAAATTCAAACACTCAAGTTTAATTAAAGAATAAAAAGGTAATAATTTCTCTATGATGAAAAAATTAGGAAATTCTGTATTAATGTATTTTCCTAAGAAAACCACTGATTTAATGTATTTCTTTGGAGTTTTGAAGAACGTGGAAAAATAATTCTTAGGCTCATTAAACTCAAAAAATAAGGTTACTAGTACCACATAGAATTTTCATTAAAGCAGGAATCAATTCTAAATAAATTCTTCTCATCTATCAGAAATTGAAATGTACCTTTAGTGCACTGATAAATATTAAACTGAGGCCATGAGAACCTGACATAATCTTCTAAAATTCAGAAAACTCTCTGATAATGTAGTGAAAAAGAGAAAGTCACACAGTACCATCTGCTATGATCTTTGCTTAACTTTGCAGATTACATTTTATGAACAGAAAATCTCTCCAAAATTTAAAATATGCAGGCTTGTGTCAGAAGAATTAATAGAATTAAGATATTGCAGAGAAGGAGACTCTGAAATCAGATGCAAATAAATAAAAAAAAAAGAGGAACACAAAAAGAGATATCACAAAGTTTACAGTAACTGTCTACCTAAAATTTTTAATATACTAGATGATTGGGTACAAAATTAATGAAGTCTCTGGATAATTACTACCTGTGATGCAATTTAGATGCTACCACACTAAACCTAATGCATTGAGAAAACAGCTTCCTCAGCTTCCTCTTGAATGTTAGGGAAAAAATATACAAAACCTGATTCCTTCATTACTAAGATTTACCTAGACCTCCATTGTAACCACAATTTTCTAACTACCTTTAATTTCTGAATGTGAGGAAATTTCTGAAGAAAAAGCAGGTACTGCCCATCTTCTTTCTGCTGTTTATATCAAAAGAAATTGTATATAAATTTGACAGAATTCTTCTGTACACCACAAGAAGTTCCAGTGATGACAGCTCTAATTGACCAGTCAGTGCAAACCCTGCAGTGCCTACACATAGGATTTTAGCATAGTGCTAGAAAAAGCCAATATCAACTTTGTGCAATTTTTATACTAGAGACTCTCTAATTAACAGTGAGTCAAATTCCTGCTTTACTTTTTTTTTACTTTATGTGAAAGCTCTTCCATGAGTTTATTTTTTAGAGAATTGTGCAGCATTTGCAAGAAAATTTGCTTTATTTCTGTATTTTATCCTCTGTTTTAACTTGGAATTTATGTAGATAATTACCTTTAAAAGCTGATGGTGTTCAAGATGTCACCATGACTCTGTCAATCAGACAGATGCAACATGTTCTTTTAAAAACTATTACCTAAAAAAATATAGGGACACATTTAAGTTACAGTTAAAATGCATGACATATTTATAAAAATATATTATTATTTAAATGTGCAAGTGACAACTGAAAGTGCAGCATATCACTGTTGAAACAATTCTAAGTATAAATTTAGTATCTAACAAGCCATTAGTGGCTGTCACATGAGCTAAGATTTTTTTCCGAACAAATATAAATTTAAAACACCAAGCAAGATTTATTTACTCATTGTATAGGTTTCCCATAGGCTGTGCAACACAATCTACTTTTTACTAATAGGGAAATTTTAATTTTTTTCACTTACTTGGACAACTACATAAAGTTGAATATCCTTTTAATAATTTTGATTATTTGCCACTTTTCTGTATACGTATTGTCACCAGGTATGAAAAGTATAAACAATGTTTTCCCTGCAAATATAATACTATGTATTTAATTAGAATAATATATAATGTAGCACAACACTTCAAGAAAAATTCAATACAGGTTACATCAGAAAGTACATACCCATTTTAAAATAACAGATGTTTTAATAAGATTCATAAACAAAGTAAAGCAGAACACAGAATTCTACATTTAAGAATTCTAATTTTGAGCTGTCTTAAAATGTACCTGCTACAAATTAAAGCAATGAAACTATAACTATTACAAATGGAATTATGTTCAACTTGTCTTATTGGGAAAAATTAAAAAAGAAAAAAAAAACCAAACACAAGTCCAAATTGAAACTAACTGAAGCTTTCAAGTAATGTTTCAAGCATTGAATCACATTTTAAGGAATTGAATGTGTTAGTGTTATTTAAAATTTGAACACTGGTATGATATCTTAGAGACAGTTGTTAAAAGACAACATTTGACTTATGTAATTTTAAATCATGTTTAGCTTAACTGTAGCTGTAACTAAGCTATCATAAACTTCTCATCAAATAACTTCTAAACTCTTGATTTGAATTAAAAGTGGATTTAGTTTAGGATTTTCAATAGTTCTTTATAGGCAAAACAGCCAGATACATACAGGTGGAGTTATTTTGTGATTGTGTAGGACAATGAGAACAGACTAGAGAAAGATTCAGGAGAAACAGTATTAATTTACATAAGCTAGAGCACAAACTATTAAGTGACACAGTAATATAGAAATATGAGGGGTTTTCAGCTTTGGTAAAAAATCAAACATAGTGCATAAATATATGGTTTTATCTATATTCTAGATCCATATGACCTCTTTTACAAGGTCATTAGATTACTTTTTGTAGCTAAAACTTTCTGTGACTTTAAAAATAGACCAACTTTGTGCTAGACTTACTTTAACAGTATAAAGAGTAGAGTCTGAGGGTTGCAAATGTCAAAGGTTTTCAAGAAAATACAAAGGGGAAGTAAAATTCACAACTCTCATTAGAACTTAATGAAGCAGGTTATAATATTCACATTCTACTTATGTGAATATTTATGAAAGTACTTTTCTATGTTTGAAAATTAGCTGTTCCTCACTAACCAAAAAGCTGATTTAGTTTGCTGTGACCTACCTCCAAAGCAAACAGCTGGAGTAGTAATGGGGAAACCACTTTCTTTGCAATTGCAAGAAACATTAAATGTCCGTATTTGCAGACGAATGCTTCAGAAACCCTGCTGGCAGAAGATGTGTTGATTAATTTTTGAAGCTTTTTCTTCTCATATGCAATTGCACAGAGAAGACTGATGGATCAGAATTAGGCATATATTGCTTTATTTCAAATGAGGAGAGAATGTATATATGTACCTATGCAAGACAGATATTTTCTGGGAAGACTCATAGAATCGTTTGGTTGAAAAAACCTTTGAGATCATTGAGTCCAACCGTACTTGTCCACTACTAAACCCTGAGCACTTCATCTACCCATCTTTTAAATACCTCCAGGGATGGTGACTCAATCACCTCTTTGAGCAACCTGGTCCAGTGCCTGATAACCCTTTTGATGAAGAAATATTTACCAATGTCTCACCTGACACTCCCGTGGTGCAGCTTGAAGTCATTTCCTCTCACCACATTGCCTGTCACTTGGGAGAAGAGACCAACATGCAACTCACTCGTATAATGAAAAAATAACTCATTATTAACTCGTGAAGATATAGTAATATCTGCTTTCATTCTCTGAAATTGATTCCTCCGAAAAAAAGCCCAACTACACTATACGTCTCATCTAGTCACTGCAGAGAATTTTGCTAATCTTCTAAGAACACTCACAATTTATCCTTCTCCATAATTTTCTTGGTGTAACTTTTACCTACATTTTTATTTCCTTCTGCTGGGAACCTGGAGAAACTGTTTCATTTAAAGAAGATGCTAATTAAAACATTCCTGTTCACTAAGTTGATACATTTTCCACACAGAATCTGAAGCCCATGAAGCCAGTTTTTGAACATCTTTGTCACTGGTGCACATGAACAGGAAGTCTAACATCAACAGTTGTTACAAGGGAAAAACAGAATAATAAAAAATAATAAAATTTTAGTATTTACTATTTTCTAGCACTTTACTTGTGCTAGTTCTTATTGGAAAGTATGCCTTTGGATTCATGGATAGATAAATTCTGAAATTCATATTGCTGAACTTAAGAGACACAATTACTAAACTCACAAAATAACATTGTATCATCTCCTAAACTTCAATAGAAACAGCTATATAGCTCTATATGAAGAACAAAATGAAAATTTTTGTAGGTACGTAACACACTACATGGTCATACTTCCTGAATATGAGCCATCAACAGCAATAGGAAGGAAAAATAGCTTCCTAAACTTTTGGCATTCTTACACTGTAATGAAACTAAATCTCTTTACTGTGAAAACCAAAGAAAAACAAATTTCTGGGAGAATGTAAAACAAACAAAAACTCTTTTATCAAACCAAACTAGAATTGATACTACAATTCTGTACAAGCTGTGACTTCATAATGTATTAAACATATCCTGCTAGCAGGAAACCTTAAAGTAGAACATAAAAAAATCACAATGAATAATTTACTCGCTGAACTTAGCACCTTCTTCATCCTGCAGTGTCTCTGAGAAAAGATAATCATTTCTTCTGTGGCATTTTGGATTCAAAACTTCTGAACAATTACAACAGTCTTCTGTAAGGTAACTGGTAAAAATTAATGATAACAGTTCATACTGAAAGAAAAATATTCTCACTAATAATATGGCACCTTGTATAGATGAACCACACAACACAGAAGGTTTTGCAAACAGATGCATTGAACAGAGATAAGAGTACTGGAAAATTCTTCGTAAATTCATAGGGTCTTTTTATCTACATGATAACAGTGTTGAAAGTTCATGAGCTCTAAAAGTGATTGGATAGCAAAGCAAAGTCTCAAGAAAACATCAGATGTTTCAAAGTAAAAATGGATATGTTAGGGAATGTAAAATTTTGTTGTCATTTTGTAGTTTATCACAAAAATCTTTTTATTAGACAAGACCTGCACTGAGTCACTTTGAAAAGCTGCAGACATAACATGAAGACCAGCAAATGATGATCCAATTGATGATTAATTCTTTTGGGTAACCTGTTTTCTCTAAGTTTTGCAAATGCACAAATCAGAAATTATTAAAGTGAGTTCCCATGTCCTTTTAATAAATTGGCTGTTAAGATACTGGAACTGTGGATGTTACTGCTACCTCAGAGTTAGATGAACACACAGAAAACCTATACATTATGTTCTAAAAACTGTTTTAAGGCGGCTGTTCAAACAGGGCAGGTTCCCTCTATAATAATCCCAGGAGTCTCTGTTGGAGAATCTGACCCCAGCATGCTACTACTTTTCCTTTTCTAAATCATTGAGAAGAATATATATGTTCAGATCCCATCCTGACAAGGGTTAGTATGTAAAGCGTATATCTGGATCAGTGATATGCTTGTAGTTCATGCAGTTAAATACATCCTGACAGAATCACTTTATGGTGGGTAGCTATTTTCAGCCATATTCACAGAGACTGCTGCTTTTTAAGTTTCCTTCATACATACCGATCAGGAGAGAAACAATAAATTTATGAGGACATAAAAAACTCAGTTTTCCAGTATCAAAAACTTCAAAATGGTAAGAATGTTCTAGTTCAGTAAACATCCACTGATGAATTTTCAGTGGAAGCCAAGGCAGCATATTTTAATTATGGGCATCATCTATTTCTGTTTAAACTGATGGCTTTTGTTATGACTTGATTTGCTAACACACAACTGTGTAAATCTGGATTGGTGTTTGGCTTTTTTCCTTCACACCTACTACAGAAAATCTTTGTTTCATAGATGCAGATGGCATCAAATCTGTGGGACACTACTTCACGTTAAGGCTCATGTTTCACTTAAAGAATTTGTCATAGTTCATTTCTTTCAATAGCATGTTTTATTTCAAGTACTTTTTCTCTCTGATTTTATCAGTTGTCCATCCAAATGGGCAAGCTAAATTCAAGAGCTTTCCTAGATCAATTTTATTTTATATGCTACCTCTTATACTGCCCAGTAATTGTTCTGTTTATTTCTCAACATTGTTTTTATTCTCTGTTCTAATTTTAGCTAAAGGAGAACAAAGACTCTAACTTTTCATCTAAGCATCTTCTAAGTAACTTAATTTTCTGAAATACAACACGTTTTTCAGACAGTGTCCATCTCTTTGAATGATAATTCCTGATGCTTATATTTATCACCAAAGTAACAGGGCTTTTACAAGGCCATTGTTTATACTTTTTTCATATATATCATGCTCAGTTTAAGGATTATGAGGATCAAGGTCTCTTCTTCAATGGCCAACATGCAGCAAGGATCTTATCTGTCCATCTTCTCCCGGTCCCAATACAGACATTCCTGAATCCAGTTCCCATATGCCAGTTTGGTATTTTCCCCATAAATGCCCTACAGCATTAGTCATTAGAGGAGATTATTTTGGTTTTGCATATTTGTATATATTTTATTGGGTTTTATTTTTTTCTTTTTTTATTATTATTGTTTCACTAAATCTGTTTTAGTTTTAGTTTCCAGTTCACTAGTCTCACCCCTTCATTTCCCTTTCCTGTCTTCCTTCCCAGTTTTGCTGATGACCAAGTTCCAAGCTCCTGCTGTCCAGTAAATATCAAGATTTTCCTACTTTTTCCTGAAGGCCTTCTTACCACGTTAACTTTTTTTGCCATTTTTTTTAACTTAGGCCATGACAGCATCAACTACCTTTGTGAAACAGATACAACAAGAAATAAAAATCCTAAACTCTACCCAAAACCATTTCCTTTGATTAAATCTATAAATACAGCAGGTCTACACTAATCTTTAGTGTCAGGTATGTATCCACTACAAGATTATAAATAAAAATAAATACAGACTAGACATTACAAGAAAGGTTTTAACTTCTTAGCTTTTGACATTTCTCCCTTGAATACCAATGTAAATGTTTCAGTAATTCTGCAGCCCATAGTCTTAGTAGAGTGCAACATTCCAAGTAGAAGGTTCTTTCAAAGGGCTCCCAACATGACCTAATAGCACAAAGCAAAAATCAATTTAATGATAATTAAATAATTTATTATATTTATTATATAATTAAATAATTAATTTAACTCAACTGCAAAGTCTTTGAGTTCACATTGCAAGGAAAGAAGCTTGTCTTTCTATCTTTGTGTGCTTATTTGGCTGGGATAGTTAATTGTCTTCATAGTACTTTGTATGCATCTGTGGTTTGGATTTGCAGTGTAAGCAATGTTGAAAATACAGGGATGTTTTCACTACTGCTGAGCTGTGCTTACACAGAGTCAAAGCCTTCTCTGCCATTAACTCCACCCCATCAGCAACTAAGTTGGGGGTGCAAAAGCAGCTCAGAGGAAGCAAAACTGGGACAGCTGACCCCAGCTAAACAAAGGGATAATTGTTTGTTTTGGCATTGTTTCTTCCCAAGTGACCATAATGAGTGATGGTTTCCTGGAGATGGCTGACATCTGCTAGCTGGTGGGAAATGGTGATCGAACTCCTTATTTTGCTTTGCTTGTGTGTATGTGGCTCTTGATTTACCTACAAAACTGTCTTTATCTGAACCCACAAATTTTCTGACTTTTGATTCTCTGCCCTATTCTGCTATGGGGAGTGAGTGAGTGGCTCTCTGTGGGGAAGAGGGGAGGGCCTGTGGAAGATGATGAAGAAGTGCTAGCAGAGCAGCAATACAGATACACACAAAGATGTACGCCAGACAGTTTTCTTTATAGACTAAGCCTAGCTGAAATGTCTGAATCATTTCATCAGTCTGCTAAGTTATAAGCCATGGAAAAAATGTAATAACCTGATGTAAGTAACTCAGTCTTGATCCTTAAAGCACTGTTTTCCACAATATCAATCTCAGGACCGTATCTCAAAAGTAATGGAGTAGACAAAACGAGACAGCCAATATAAATGCTAGAACTATTCATGGTTTTAGGTTTCTAAAAAATATTCACATGCTTGTTAGATTTCAACCTAATATAGGTTCTTGTGGTTCATATTGTGATTCATCTACAACTCAAGTATTCTTGAGCCAGCCGTGATGAATCTTCAAATGAGAGAAAAATGCCTTCTTAGCTGAAGATGTAATGGTTCTGTTCTACACTCTAGAGGGTCTAGTTCATTTTCCAGAATTTTAGGCATCATTCTGGTGACATATTTGCTCCAATTTCTAGCACCTTCTAGCATTAGTTTACAAGTTAAGCAACAACAACAAAAACACTGCCAATATGTTGCTCACCATCTTCCATATGTATCAAGTTTAAATAAACTTATCTGTCATCCAGTAGGAACAGTGTTTGGGGTTTTTTTTGTATTTTTTATTTGTTTTAATGTATGAGATTTGACTTCAATTGTGTGTTTCCTAGTGTTTGTGATTACCCTGAGCTCTAATATAATTGGCTTGCACTCATTTTTCTTGTAGCAGAAGAACCTACCCCATACTCTATGAACTCATGGAAAAGCATTTCAAAGCCAAGCATGTAGACAGCTTTGAAAAAGGCAGTGACTAAGCACCTGAACATTAATGGGATTTCAGTGGGGAACAAGCTCTGAGGTATGGGTATAAAATGGTCACAAGAACTCATATTGCTAATTTGACTGAGCTGTTAAGTAACTATGAAAATATATGATCAACCATGTCATATTTTCATTACAGCTTTGCTTTACCTGTTAAACTGCCTTCATCTCAATTCACAAATTTTCTCACTTTTATCTTTCTGATTTTCTTCATCTCACTGTGGTAGGGACTGGGTCAGCAATTGTGTGGCGCTTAGCTGCCTACCAATGTTATTCCAGAAAACTTTATAAGCAACTTGCCTGCCTGTCAAAATGTGGTGGTGGACAGTTTAAGAGCTGCTCCATGGGCTCACTACCAATCTGTAAGTAAAGTTTAGGAGTGATAATACCAAATGTTGTATGCATTTATGCATCCAGGCAGTGCAGTTTGTTTAGAAGTCTGCAAACCATGAGGGTGGTGCATGACAGTGAATATTTACATTTTCACACCAAAAATATTTTAGTTTTAGGTAAATTCTCAATTTCAACAAGTTAACAGAACAAAATAAAATAAAGGAATAAAAGTGCTAATTAAAGCTTCTCTTCCTTCAGTCTCATTTTTGTTTTAACACTTTGTCTTAGAATCATAGAATCATAGAATTACCAGGCTGGAAGAGACCCACAGACTCTTAGCACAATGGCAAAAATTAAAACATTTGCAACAGCAACTTTTGGACAAAATATACTTTTACTCACAGTAGTGTGATAATTAAAGACTTAGCTTTTTCATGAAACTGTTTAAAGATTGTCTCACATTAAAAGCTGGAGAACTAAAACAAGGGAGCACAGGAACTCACTCCAAATGTATGAATTGGAATTCACACATTTCAGGAGGTCTGCAATAATGAACCTTGCCAATTACCTGGAACTTGATTCTGGAAAGTGGTAGACTCTGGTGAGTCTTTTAAGCATGTGCAAAATTCCCATATTCGGCAGCAAACTCATCTCATTTTCACCTTTTATTTCAGATTTTGATGCACTTGATAATGCAAATATTAACAAACCTACAAGTCTGATTGACGAGGACAATTGTTTTGTCTTTGTAATAACCTTTGTGGCTTTAGAAATAATGAAAACAATATAAATATTTTTAGTAATGGAACCCATATGTTTCGCAGTAGACAAATACTGATGGTAAATGAGGAATAAAGCTTTATTAGCTATATTTATTATTTCAATAGCAATTACTTTTTTTTACCACAGTTACGTGGTTATCCAATAGTACTGAAAACAATATGCAGGGGCTTTTCACAAAGAATTTATGTTTGTAATCACAAGTATTACAAATATTTCATGACTTATCAGTGCTTTTCATTTATGCATCCTTTTCATGTCATTTGCTTCATGGTTTTTAGTATTTCTCAGGACAGCATAAGCCATTTGCCAACAGAGAATGGGAGAAGTAAAGGAAACTTTAATGTCTGGTATTTCCTGACTCTTACAATGGGACTTTCATTTTTCATTATGAGAGTAGACTCTACTCATGGTCACAGTTGCAGTGCTGTAGGCATAACTCACAATTTTCCACACAAACAGGATTAGTAGACAACAAATAAGAATTCTCCAGAGAGATTTATTTAGGTGTTCCATTTTACACAATTGGATTATTAATGATTTCTTTTTTCATCAAAGTAACAACAGAAATAGCATGCTAAATATTTGTTCAGTGCCTCTAAAGTTGTACAACCAGCAGAGGCAAAGTAGGTAGTAATTCACTTCTTAAAGCTCACAAACATTTTCAGAAAAAAAAAATCAATAACTTTGACAAGATTCAGAAAAATAATTAATTACAGCTATAGAAAGAAAGAGATTTTTTATACTGGATCCTCCATTTTGGATCCAAAGATCTGAACAAATATCATGAGGCAGATATAGTTCATCCTGACGGATCTACCTGTTTAAAAAATAATATATATATAAAGATATACCACTCAAACTTAAAGCAGTATAGGATATGACATCTAAGAAAACATGACAAAGATGGCTTTCAGTATCAGTGAAATAACTGATAAGAAAGATAATGAAAACTTTGAAATAATAAGCAACTTCAAAAGAGTTTGAAGTTGAAAAAATTGGATTCTTTTAATTTTTTTTGTTTATGTATTGTTGCAAAATTCTGATTTGAATGTGATAGCACATATTTTTTCCAAGCTTTTCCCTATGACTTTTTATTAATTTTTCAAATATTTTGGGTTTTTTGATATGTTTAGGCATATGTACTCATATTGACATTTTTTATTTGAGATCTGTGTATTGGCTTCACTTTTTCTCCAGGGGATTCCTGAAAATAAGAAAGTTAAAGGGTTCTGATTTATTTGTATATTGGTAGAATTTAAAAATCATGGTGATTTTTGAAAGTCCTAAGTAATATATATTATAAATATTTGATATAATTATTTCCATTGGAATATCTTATGGTCTCAATGCCAAAAACCAAAGGGTGAAAATAGTGCTACAAACAATTGGTTCTGCTTGAAGTCTGACAGAATGTAAAATCCCGATCTACCTTATGCTTGGAAAGGACTACAGAGAAATTCTAACTTATAAAAAAAATATTGTTAACTTTCTCTCTCTCTCAGGTTTCATGAACATATTTTACAGCAGACTCATTGCTCTTTTATATCAAAACTGATACTTTTACATAATTTACTAACTCTTATGAGAAATTATTGGGAAATTAGTGACAAATACAAATAAAAATGTATTCTTCAACACATGAAAAACACTCTTTCCCACTATATGTTTTTTTTTAATTGTGTATTTTGGATATTCATTTACATCTATATATACAATAAAAGAAAAAAAGGAGATGGAGAGGTTTTGATAACTGTGATTCAGCAAAAAATTAAATATGTGTTTTCTATGAACTTGACCAAATGTTCCTTGCCCTCATAACACAAAATAATTATATTTTTATTATTTTTCAACACTGATTGCAGCACATGAGAAAAATATTTTTATGAGTAATTTTCCACGTAAACGTATGCATTTTATAATTTAAATCACACCCATCAAACAGAAAAAGAATGTGACACACACAGGAGAAATTCAAGCTTTAGAATTTGGCAGTATGCAGCTTGAGAAATTGCAACTGAGAGAAATTTGCAAAGACAAATTGTTAAACACTGCAAGCTACATGTAACAGATACTTACATAATTTTCTATTGGAGTTTTAAATACATAAGAGACTAGAGATATTGCCCCCTTACCAGACAGGCTTCAGTTTGAGTTAGAAGTAGATATTCTGATTTCTCTGAAGCTGCAAATTTCTTTTATAAGTGAAGTAGAAATCACCTCTCAAAAGTTTGTAAGTCTTGTAAACTATAAACCTTCCAGGGGTCGTATCATTGAATAAGGAATAAAGCTGATAAATACTTGGGCAAATTTCAGAGTATAAAAAAAAGGAAATGAAATTTTTCCTCTATTTTTAGATTTCTGTTTAAATTGCCTTTAAATTTTAAAGACAGGTTACACTTAGCATTTGAATAGCAACTTCTAAGAGAGGATCTCAAATGACCTGGTGGAAGTTTGCAGTAACAACTCCAAATACTACTTCCTGTCTTTGTGGGAGCTTGAGAAGGGGAATAACAGATTGACTAATGGCTCTCTTCATTCTCTTTTTGTTCTTATTCCTGTCAAGAAATGCTATCAGAATGCAGATTCACAAACCAAGTCTGAAATCACCATTTTTTCTTTTTCCTCTGACTGTAACAAAACAGCCTCCAGAGCTCTGTAATGCTAGCTGTTAATTATGTGCTGCAATGCAGTATATACTCTGAAAAGCAATATCGCCTTTGTCATTTGTGACTGATTACCCAATTCTGCCTGTGTTTGAAAGAAGTTATTTCCTGAAATTTGCTTTGCAATTCAGTTCATGTTTCTGCTCATTAGTCTCTTTCAAGCTGTGTCATTTTGCATACTTTATCACACAGACAACAGAAATGTAATGCTAGGAAAAGCACTCATTAAAATACACTTGGTCAGCCCTGCAGTTCTTCCATCCAGCACAATACCGTCTCTGTCCCTCAACAAGTTTTTCCTAGGCAAAAGCTGCTCTGAAGTAGTGAGTGCTGTATTCTGAATGATTTTTAAATTAATGATTTTATCATTCCTTAAACAGACAATATCGCTGGACCAGCATCACACCTAAATGTACATGGCTGCATTGAGAACCTGCAATGAATTTAGCAAAGTGATTTTTCAAGCAGAGCTATCAAATGTAACTGATGATTTGTCTGTGAGTGTGCATGTGCATCTCTGTTGAGTCTCCAGCTCTTGTACATTAATCATTTCAAGTCTATCAACTCTTTTGAACCTGTTTACTCTTCTGGGCTTATATTTGCGAGAAAAATCTAGACGCATTATTTGAACTGGAAGGTTAGTTTTCCCACCACGAAAACAAAAGATGAGCTCTTTAGGATTACATATGTCATACCAAACTAACACTGTTTGTACTTCTTTAATGTAACAAGTTCATAGAGGCATAGAATGGTTTGGATTGGAAGTGACTTTAAAGATCACCCATTCCAACCCCTGCCATTGCCATGGGCAGGGCTGCCTCCCGTTACATCAGGCTGCTCAAGGCCCCATTGTGAAGAATTTCTTGCTAATGTCTAGTCTAATTCTTCCCCCCTCCAATTTAAACCCATTCCCGCTTGTCCTATCAATACACACCCTTGTAAAAAGTCTCTCCCCAGATTTTTGTATGCCCCCTTCAGGTACTGGAAGGTTGTTAAAAGGTGTTCTTGGAGCCTTTTCTTCTCCAGGCTGAACAATCTCAACTCCCTCAGCCTGTCCTTGTATGGGAGGCATTGCAGCCCTCTGACCATCTTTGTGGCCCTCCTTTGTACTTGTTCCAAAAGCACCACATCCTTCTTATGTTGGGGATTCCAGAACTGGACACAATGCTCCAGGTGGGATCTCACAACAACAGAGGAGAGGGGCAAAATCACCTCCCTCAACCTGCTGGCTATGCTTGTTCTGATGCAGGCCAGGGTTTGACCTTCTGGGCTACGAGAGGCATTGCCAAATTATGACGGACTTCTCACCAGGCAGCACTCCCAAGTCCTTGTCCACAGGGATGGTCTCAAACACTCCTCTTCCCTCATCCACATACCTACATAGCCTGCCCCCAAAGCCAGGTACATGCTACAGTTTCTACGGACTGATGAAACACTCATCACAATCTCTGCTCTGCTGTCATATATGGTCAGTTTGAAGTTCAGACAGTGTCTGCAAAATCTGTGGTCAGGAAATGGTGAATTTCCTGTTCACTGTGCACTGAAGGAGACAATGATGACTAATAAAAAAAAAAAAATAAGAGTCTCACCTGTAGCATCATAGCCAAGTAAATCTATGGGAATTTTATTGGTTGTTTTTCTTATTGTTTTGTTTAGAGGAATTTTGGTTTGTTTGTTTGTTTGTTTGTGGCTATTGCTCCTAACAGGACACAAGTTTTGTTGTTAACACAAACATCTCAGGACCTGTCAGGCTTTGTCATGACTTCTCTGTGCATGTCAGAGTATTTGTTTTAGGCTATAACAGCAGTTATCTGATAACCAGTTCATTATTATTTTTTTTTAGATTTGTTTAGATTTGTTCAGTTGTGTAGCGTCAGGACTGTGTGATGTCAGGAGCTACTCTGTGAAGGAACAGCTATCTCTGATGCTGATAAAATGCATAATGAAAGTAAAACTGACATAAGATGACAGCAAGTCCCCTGAATTTCCAAGCATGGAGTGATATGGGTGTCTATGGAGCTATAAACAATTCATCAATAGCTAATGAATGGTCAGAGGAAGGAACCTTTGGGAACTTTGTAACAATGGCTGCATATGTAAAACACGTCACAGATGGTAATTTTGCATATAATATGAACTTGCAAGCCAATGAAGAAAGACCAAGAAATACAGTTGGCAAACATAAAAATTACCTCAAGCATACCTTACACTGAGGAGAAACCATCAACAGCATCACCATTCCTCTCTCAGAAAAGGACTTCAGATGTTAAGTAAACATCCCCTGACCAAGGCTTTCACTTAAGTGGGATAAGCATGGCACCAGACAAAAGGAAATTTACTTGAACGTTCATGTGCGTCTCTTAAAAATCTACATAATTTGAACTTGAAGTGTTAATATCACTGTAATTGAATTAATAATAATTCATTGGTTAGACAAGAAAAGCTTTCATTCTACTAACAATAAATTATTAGGTTTACATTGAGTATAAATAGCTAATGAGAATTCAAACAATCTGATCTGTAACTTGGAAGCAATGAATTAGTAAAATTTGTTTTAGTTTCCAAAAAGACTTCTCTTTCCAACGGGTTGTACTGTTTTCCTTTTTAACTGTCAAAACTGTACACACAGCTGTGTAATATCATAGGTTTTGCATTCAAATGCAAGTAAAAAAGGAAGAAACATTACTCCTCTTTTGACTCAGTGACTGGGAAGGAGAACGCTACATTTTTTATACAGTTGCAAATAGGGTGTTCATCAGGTGGAGAAAAAAAACCACACCAAGAATGAAATGCATTTGTTATTTAGTCCTTTACACTAAAATACTTTTCTATTGTTCTCTTTATTTTAGTCTACAGTACATCTGCTGCCTAGGATTACTTTTAAAATAAATCTTAAGCATAGTCAGAAACTAAGCTGAAATGATAAACCAATTTATCCAAAAATTTCTGGAAAATATACTGAGCTCTGAGAAAGTGGACTGTTGACTATTTGTGCAACTCATTAAATAGTAAAACTCATTCTAATTTAAAGTCTGTAGGCAAGATGATAAGTAAGAACAGCTCTTTTAGTTTTCATTCATGCTAGATACCAGAGGAATGTACAGGCTAATGTTAATGAAGGATAACTGTCTTGCACAACTAAGTAGAGCTATTGATTCTGTTCACCAAACAAAACTGCTCTATCTGAAGCTGCATTTTATAAATGCTGAAGTTTCTTTCCGTAGACAGGCATATCTCCATTAAACCAGAATATTTTTTGCTTAAGTCTAAATATTTTCTGCAACATTGGCTTCAGTTTCACCAGTCAGAAGAGAGCAGACATTGAGTTGTTGCTCAATTCATAGTCCATTGATACAGAAATATAGCTCTATGATTTGTGCAGTCCATATGTAACTGCATAGTTTTTTTTAATTGGCTTAGAAATATGATTAAAATTTTATTTCATGAAGGATACTTAAAGTTATATTTCAAACTATGCCTGCTTTTCTTATTCTTTAATTTGTTCTACATGCCCTTGTCAAAAATAAATTAATTTTCTGCAATGTGTGTGCATATACCCACTTCAGTTAGTGATAAGTTAAATAGTGTTTTTAAGAACAGATAAAAGATACCCAGACACTAACCACTCATCAGAACAACTGGACAGAGTTTCACCAAATTATTCTCTTTAATAAGTCATATATATTGATAACTAAATGTTTATAGATAATAATTCAAGTACTTTAAGTTAAAAAAAAATACAGAACTTGCAATGCACTGCAATTGGTTTGAAGATAAATATTATGAATGCTTCTCACATTGTGCTTTCATTGTAAGCTTGACACACAAACTCTGCTGAATATGTAACTTTGCTCTAAATTTTACACACATGTGAATCTAGGTACTAAGACCTTTTCTGCAAGTTTCATTAGGACAGTATATTTTTCATATTATTTACACAAGTAAGATATCTGTTTGCACATCACACATACTATTGTATTTTTGCACTATGTTCTTCATTTAGATTTCTGTAGTGCTCCATATAAGCAATTTTAGATGAAGACTCCTTCTAGTCTCTTCCTTTTTATTCTACCTTTTCCTGGAGACAGTGATATAGACTTGGCAAGACATATACACAAGGTGTATGTATACAAGATGTGCACCAGAGAATATTCCACCCTCAGCAAATTTATTGTTGAGTGTAAATTATACTGAAGGAAAACCATGAACAAAAGGAGAGCTAGAAAACATCCAGCATTTTCCAGAACTTTTTTAGTCTGTGGAAACTTTAAAAATATATTGGTAAAGACTGTGATTGAAATTTCAGGTGTTATCTAATAAAAAAAAAAGGAAGAAAAAAAAACCCAAAACCAACCCACAAGGCAACAGAATGGGGGAGAGGATGGAATTAGAGAGAATGAAACAAGCACTAACAAGACAGTATATGGGTTTGGAAGAAGGTGTGAAATCACAAGAGTAATATAGAGACTAGAATAGAGAACCTAAGGTTTGCAGGAGCAGAGAAAAAATTAAATAAACTACAGAAATATGACTTCAGTGAGAACATACAATTTAAAAAGAATGTCATGAGAATGTCTGAATAGAAAATATTAAGGAATAAAAAAGAAATTAAGATTAGGATTAAGAAGGGGTTGAGAAATGTTGAAGGAATTTAAATGCCATCTTCTTTTCAGTGTAATAAATAAATACATAAATAAAAATTGTAGAAATGGTCAGAAATCAGAATAGTATAGGGATAGAAAATACTTAAAAAAAACATGTGGCAAATAAATAGAAATAGAAAATAATAGAATATGCTATTGAAGTTCCTTAATCTTATTTCATTTTCTCACTTGCACATAATATTTTTTATGCTATTGTTACAGGTAACAAATTATTTAAACATGAATCATGAACTCTGTCAGCCTTCTTTTTATTTTAGGTTATGTTGCAGAGTTGTACAGGGCATTGGTTTAGAGTTAGAGTGAATTCCTTAGATTGCTAGGCTGCTGTGAGGAATATTGAGGGCCCAATATATCCCTCCCTAGAACAGATGTGGACTTGAAAGACTTCAGTTCCTGTTTCCTGCTATAACTGAATAAAAGTTCTTTTTCCCCTATTTCAGCCTTCCTTCATTACTGATGCTTGCATGTCAAATTTTATAGACTTTGTTCTTTATTCATACAAACTTCCTCAGGTTTATTTTTTTCTGCAGAACTACCTAAGCTTGATGTAAAAGGAAAGTATTCCTAGTCACCATCAACTGCTTAGAAAATGATAGCAATAGCCATAAGCTTCAGGAAACCTTTAACACACAGGGAAAAATATATTTACTCCATGCTTGCAGTTTTCCACAGGGAAATTGGTTAGCGAAGGTGAAAGATGACAATAAATCAGTGGAAGAGTAATGAATCATAGGTGTTGCAATCCCAGATTATATCACAAAAAGGTAAATAGGGCTCAGGAATATCCACAGAAGCAGAAACCTCCATTTTCCAGCTTCTCTGAGTGGGAGAGGATAAAGCAGGAGTTAGTACCAAAAAATATTTGTTAGGCAGAGGCATTTTCTATCTGGCCCATATACAAACTCCTCCAAAAGAACAAAGTCAAAAATTCACACAGAGGAGAGGAGAAAGAGGGGCTAAGAGGCACTGTTTCTCCCTTTTCATACAAGCAGCTATGCTATCACTCATACACCAGGTTATTTCCAGCTTCCTTACAGTTCCTTTGTTTCACTCTATCTCGAGTTACTCCTCTAACCCCTCTCCCTTTTCCTATGACACATCACCGTTTAGCTCCACCCAAAAGTCCCTTCTACTGTTATCATTACAATACTTATCATTAAACTCATGCCTATGGTGTGAGTTCTTTTTTTTTTTTCTAAATTAAGTTTTGTTCACAAGAAGTAGCAGATTCTAAATGGGCTAAGTGTAGAGAAGCTAAGATCATCTAGGGTAATTTTACTTTCTGCTAGAATACACATTTATGCTGTGAGAACTGAAGCTATATGAAAAACAAAAAGTTAATTACCACTGAAGTTATCTTACATTATCTACATATATTTATATTCACAGAAGAGATCTTCTTTACAAATCTTCTTCTAATCTTTAGTAAGTCTAATTTTAGTCTTTAAAATCCTTGACCAATATATCAGTCATAATTGGCTTAACACACAACTACTATGAAGGAGGAAGAGAAAAAAGTCTCCCTGACACACAGTATTTTTCAGCAAGCCAATGAATAAGATCTTTGAGCCATGCTGAGTCTGAAATCTGTAGTTAAGGCTGATTAGTCTTTAGATTGTAAGACACTACTATAATGTCAATAAATCAGAACAGAATTTCACACCAGAGAGTGACTAACATTATTTTGCTGTCACATTAAAGTGCAATGCTGTCTAAATGCCTAACCATGAGGCTGAGATTCTAATTAGTTATCAAAGTGGTAAATCATGTTTGCCCTTTCAAGCTAAAAAATTGATATTGTTAACAGCATTAGCATTCTCATTAAATTTTGAATAACAAAAATCACCCAGACTCCTGTAGAAAGCTGACCAGAAAACAAACCACAATTATCAATACCAGTAAAGTAATTAGGAAAGAAGGAAATCTTAATGATTTTAAGAACAATTCTTCTAGATGGAATATCTTTCAGAGATGATCTTGAGGAATTCAGAAAAATGAACTGAAGAAGAAATATATATATTTCTCAAAACATAAACATTCTTAAATATTTCTGAGGCCTTGGCAAAATTTGGAAATAATTCTTCACTAAAAAGCAGGCTTCTTGTCCTGCAATGACCCACTTCTGGTATCCTGAAAACTTATACCATTTTTTTTTATTTAATGCCTTATGTAAAAAATAAAGCATTGCTTATATATTGTAGGGCTGAATTTTTAATCATACATAAAAAACATCTTTCTTTAAAAGGTTAAAAATAAGCTGGGAAGTTATTGTCATGTCATCAGGATTAATGTTACTCAGACTGAAATTAAGGTATTGTACCTGCATTAATAAGCCAAATACGTTGATAAGTGACAACTGCCTCAGTGACAGTGGAATGTTAAATTTATTTATGAAAGATCCAGGACAGAAGCTGCCTGGGATTGGTTATTTTAGGTTGTAGGTGGAAGCCTAAATTTGCCTACCTACCTGTACATGCACTCAAAGAAGATTCTCCAAAGTGATTCAATGATTCACTTCTGTTACATTTTTACACAAGTTTAAGTCTGTGTCATAAAATCTATTCACAGTATCAATATGGACCAAAACTCGGTATAAATACATGATGGAAGGCTGCTCAGGAATCGTGTCTGTGCACTAACACATCACCTAGCACTGAGATACACTAAGATCTTTACTGATTTTGAGTTTCTCAGATGAAAGAAAATCGAGTAATAAAGCAGGTTGCTCCCAAGAAAGGCATATATTATCTTCCTTTATGCATTTAAAAAACAAGCAAAAATTTAGAAATTGTTTCTAAGTCACTCAAGTTTCTGTTTTGAGACAGTAATAGATTATCTCTTTCCCTTGTGATGCATAGTTTTACTGCAGAAAAAGGGAAGAAGCTCAGCTTTTGAATGATTCACAAAAGGATTTCCTTACAGACCTCAAAATGTTTCACTTATCTTTATCAAAAGATAGCACGTGTACAAAAATAGCTTTTTTAATCACTCCAGAACTTCCTGTGGTCTTTGCACTGAAGTTCACAGCAGGTATAGAATAAAGGGAGAAGAAATTTCCCCCTACCCTTGCACAGTAAAGTAAAGTATCAATAGCTCTTTCTGTATTATGGTATTGAAATGTAAGAGAAATAATACAACAATTTTTATTACCATTCCCTTGGAATTATCTGTATTACTGAGAAGTAAAACATATTGAGTTACATGACTTTTGTAGATTTAGACAGAAATCAGTGATATCCATTACTGTAAAGCAGCGTGTGTTCTGAGTTGTACTATAGTATATTTAATTTTATCTTATAATTCTTATCCAGCTTATTATTTTAACCCACTTTCCTTGAATTTCTGTTTTCTCTCTAAAAAGGAATTGGAGTTTAGGCTCATGGTTATTTGTATCTGCTTTTCATCAAACCATATAATCAGATAAACAAAGGAAATATAGAAATTCTGTTTTTTTTTCTCCTACCTTTAGAATTCATACTGAAAATCAGGGAAAACTAACTTTGAACTAGAGCAGACAAAAAAAAAGTAGTAGGAATCTTAGGGTTTTTTTTCTGAGAGGTACACAATAAACCTGTAGAGAAGCAAGCACACTTTAAAGCCTACCTTATGATCCGATACTCTGCTTGTTGAGACTAAAACTAGCACAAACTGATGTTTGTAAAATAAATACAAAAATCTCCCTCCCAACCAAAGTAATTTAATAAAAAACATTGCTTCTTGTCCATCCATTTCCCATAATATTTATGTTTGACAATTATAATCATGCTGGAAAAACACAAAATATTCAAAAATTATACCTTGCCTTTATGAAGAGACTACCAAAAAATCATCTACCAAAGGAAAGAGAAGGCAGACTCAGTCAGGATGCACTTTTCAGTAATCAACACAAACACACTCACAAGCCCATCAACATGCAAGTTTCTTCAGAGTAGTCATAGAATCATAGAATGGTTTGAGTTGGAAGGGACCTTAAAAATCCCAAAGCATAGGTTGTTCTTGGTTAACAGGAGTGTTAGAGAAAATATAGGGTGGCTGGGACTACTGAAGGGGCCTGTTGAGGGGCAGGAAAACAGAAACCTCAGGGAAGCCATGCTTCAGTAATTCTGTTGACCACAGTACAATATGTCTAAGTAAGTGCACTAAACTGTCTGACTTTTTATTCCTCTGGTGTTTTAATGAAATCTGTAAAAATGTACGTTCACACAACATACAAGTAAATATATGATTTTTTTTTGGTTTTCTGGGTTTCAATATGTTGCTGAGATGCAAAGGGACAGATGCTTTATCAAGTAACAACAATTATAAACTAAAACTTGAACTCAAAATTACCTGCAACAGAAATTTTGTCTAGAGAAAAAGGGAAGACAGCATTAAGGTAGTGTTAGGTGAAGAAAAAAGAAATCAACAAAGTGATTAATACATATATATAATATAAATATATTTTATGGAGAGAAAATATATATATGAGGTCTTACACAAAATAAATGAGACAATGACTGTAAAAGTTTTTATTTTATGAATTAGGAAAATACTTTACCATCACCTTCAGTTCACTTCTGAGTTGACATATAGCTGCATATGTTGCTGCCTGTGTTCAAAGCAATTCTGAAGATAACTTTCTGCAAGACTGTTGAGGATCTCCATTGGTTTTGCTTTCACATCATCTACTCACAGAAGAATGTGTTCCTTGACTTCATCTTTGGGCAGAGGTAGATATCACAGAGAGTCAGGTCTGGCAAATAAGGTGGGTGATCAAGCACAATGATATTATTGATATTGTTATTAGTTCTTTATATTTATGGGGTTGTGGCTGGGATTTTGGGTTTATTCCTTTTCTGGAAAGGTAGCACCAAAAATTATATATGCAATCTTATCATGTGGTTTCCAGCTATTGGAAATTAATTTTCTTTTTCAAGGACAGACGATGCCTAGTACTGAATGAAAATAAAGAACAAAGAAAGATTAAAGATTCTATTACTCGAGCTATTACTCTAAACTTATCTGCATTAGACTTAAAATGGAAGTAGGAGTATTGAGGAGGAGTCTGTCCTATAACTGCGTATTTCTGATCTTCTGACCCAATATATTTTTTCAATGCAGTAATAAAGCTTCACTATGTCATTAAAAGTGAGTTTGTGAATAATATCAGAAGAAACACAACTTATTCATTTTAGCATTACCAGACACAGCTTCACTGTTTTATGTCCTTTATTAAGCTATACTAATTTCATGAGATCTCTGACTGCCTCTTCTAATTTGTAACACATTTGTATTTTCTGTATCATAATAAAGCTAATAAGAGTAAATAATCTTTAAAATTATGACTTACATAATTATATAAAGATAAGGTATTAGACAAAGGTATGTAAAAGCACAATTTATCTGCCTAGTCATAAAAGCCAATTTCTCAATAAGATATCATCTTGGGATATGAACATTTTGAAAGATACAAAGATATATGGGCATTAGAGCAAAAAAAGTTACAGTTATTTCTAAAAATGGTTTTAAAAGTGAGAAACAGTAGTCAAAGAATGGCATCCATACACAAGATAATGATGGCAATACAATTTGAAAAACTTCAGCCATAACAATATGGCCGTAAGTAAGGCTGAAGTGTAACCGGCAGAGTGAGGGAGATGATTCTGCCCCTCTACTCTGCGCTCATGAGAACTCACCCAGAGTACTGCTTTCAGTTCTGGAGTCCTCGGCACAGGAAGGATCTATTAGTGTGAGTCCAGAGGAAGGCCATGAAGATGATCAGAAGGCGAGAGCATTTCCCATATGAGGACGAACTGAGAAAGTTATGATTGTTCAGCCTAGAGAAGAGAAGGCTCTGTGGAGACCTAATAGAAGCCTTCCAATACTTAAAGGGGACCTAAAGGAAAGCTGGGGAGGGGGTCTTTATCAGGGGATACAGTGATAGGACAAGGGGGAATGGTTTTAAGCTGAAAGAGGGGAGATTCAGATTAGACAGTAGGAAGAATTTTTTTACTGTGAGGGTGGTGAGGCACTGGAAGAGGTTGCCTAGAGTAGTTGTGAATACACCATCCCTTGAGGTGTTCAAGATCAGGTTGGATGAGTCTATCTGCATCCTGATCTAGTGGAAGATGTCTCTGCCTATGGCAGGTAAGTTGGTATTGGAAGAAATTTAAGTTCTCTTCCAACCCAAACCAATCCATGGTTCCATGAAAATCATTGCAAACATTGACACTTTGCAAATGAAGAATGAATTCAGATTGTATCAATGGCTATAGGATTCCATAAATAAAGCTGACAGTATAGTAAACAGAGATGGGAAAACTCAGTAAGAAGGAAGCAGACGATCTCTGCTTGTGAAAAATAAGATGTATCAGTGTTCTGTTTGAATTTACAATTATATGTCTGCCTGTTGAATTCCTTTAAAAATTTCAAAAGAGACGGAAGAAGTAACCTCATGGCTTTCATGCAAGGCTCTACTGTGATGGAGATGCTACTGCACCCTCTCGCGGCATTACAAGTGTTTAATTAATATTTATTTTTCTAATACCTTACTGTCTTGATTTTATTGCAACAGAAGTCCATGAGTTCCTGTTTCTAGCTACTGCAGACATGGAGAATGTCCTTCCCTTTCACAACAGACTTTTACATGTTTTACGAATGTTGCATCCTCTCTGTGGTATTTTTAGTCTCATAACATATTTAACCCTTCCTCACATTCTCTCAAGCCCTGATCCTTTACACTGAGCTCATCAGACATTTTCCAAGGGAAGTCCTGCTTTCTCAAAGGGCACTGCCTGCTACTTGTAGTGTTTCCAGGAAAGACTTACTAACTCTGAGTACACCAAAAGACAATATATTCAGCAGCAACTATCTCTCTTTGATATGTACAGCCTACTTACACAGCAGATTCTGAGTGTGAGGGGAGAACTGCAAACAGGAAACTTTGTAGGCCTTTGTGAAGGGAGAAAGTATCTTTGGAAAGACTGTACATATGGCCTCTTTCACGGGAGCATTATTTCAAATTTCTTACAGACTACTTTTCTATTTAGTTTATTCTAATACAGTGTTTATTACTCTGCCAATATATCTGACAGCCAGTCTCCTACCTATGATGCTTTAACTTCCTGATTTTGGAAATAACAGTTCCTAGAGCCATGTATCCTACCTGTATCATTGCAGCTACTTATTTGTATGTATAGTGTGTTGCCCTTATCACTGTCAAAATTCATCCTGTTTTTTCAGGCTATTTTCCAAATTATCCACATCATTTTGAATTCTAATCTTGTTCTCTCCCATACTTGTAGCTCTCTTCAAGTTTGTTTCAACCACAGATTTAGTAAGCATACTTTATATTTCATTTATATTTCAACCTAGCCATTAACACTAATAAAGAATAATACATGTCCAGAACAATGCTTTCTTTGAAAATATATTTTACATAGCCTTCTTTTTTGACAGCAAATAATTAACCCTCTGGAGACTGTTGTGTTTTTTCTTTTTTCCAACAAGTGTTGGATCTGCATCATTAAGCAAATGAATAGGAAGTGTCTTTAAGAATGTCATCTCAGACACTTTCAGAAATAGTATTTAGGGTCAAGATCCATGATACTTGCTGCTTTTTCCCTCTCCCAAAGCTTTATATGACTGGTAACAAGATGTTCTTGGCAAATCTACTTTGGGAGTTACTTACTTATTACTCCAGAAGTGCTCCAGTTTCAGTGCCTTTGTATATTTCAAGGAATTTTACTTTAACAGAGTAGCCTGTAATTCCTTGATTGTTTCTCTTTTTTCTTTTTTTTTTTTTTAACATAAGCAATACTTTTACATGTTTTTACCTCTTAGCATTTGATTTCCTTGAGTTTCTGAAAATAATTGCTGATATTAAGTAATTTGAAAACGTACGGCTGATTAAATAATTTTTAAGTTTTACATCATGTTTTCTTCCTTTTCTATACTAAAAGCCCCTCTTTTTTAATTAGTATTTGTTAGGTGACTTGCTAAACACGGCTGATCTATTTGGGTATCTCTGATGAAAAGAAAATTATTTGGCATCCTAAGTGTCTTCTGTTCCTAGTTTTTCCTTCCACTGATTTATGGATCTATACATTTCTTGAAAATATTTTTGCCAACGACGTAGAATAACACATGTACATTGCAAAACATACATTGTTGTTAAGTTCTATATTGTTTTAGTGAGAATAACTAGTTGATCTTATTGTCATAAAAACTTGCATTTTGTTTAAACTTCACCTTCATTTCCTAAGGAAATGAGGATCTGGCTAGAGTCTTTCTTGCTCTTTTTGAAGCTACTGTAAAAACTTCAATTTGTTTTTACTGAATACTTAAAGATTCAATCTCTTACAAGTACCAGGAGAAATGGAAAATTGATAGAAGGCAAAGAACAAAGATAGTACCCTTTCTGTTTCATACTTCTACCACACAGAAATTAACTGGGCTTTTGTCAGCATTTAGCAATATTAAGATACTTCTGCTAAATGTAACTAGTCAACATTCTGCAGCATAGAGAAAATGCTGTTAGATGTTAATAAACCAGATTTTATCATTACTGATTCCTCCACGCTATGAGAAATAAACCAATAAAATGTCTACTCTTTTCTGATGGTGAGACAAACATGGAGAGAACTTACTTCAAATTTTATAATGAAAAAGGAAAACCAAATAGATTTTACATAGCAGTTTCTGAAAAAATATACATGTTGAATAACACATGCTACCTTGATGGCTTTTAAGTACCTCCATTTTGAAGATTATTTCTGATACATAGATACTATTAGTCTCTGTGTTTTAAATTACTACTTTATCCAAGTACTTTACATGAGTAAATCCTGTAGTATCTATGCAGTCCTAATGTTCAGTGGCAAAATCTGTGAGAAGCAAGAACAAGGGCTGGATAGAGAACTCGCTGGAATGATACATTGAAAATTAAAGTCAGAGGTTGAATAACAAATCTAGTTAGCTAAAGGCAAAATTAAAATGCTTTTCAAATAAGTGTCACAGTGCCTATGAAAAAGGGAAATGAGTGTCTTGACCTGCAGTATTCAGAAATTATGCCACTATATTAACAATGGAAACACACAGAATTTGTCTTATAATATTTGCTTCCTCTTGTTTTTTTTTTTGAAAAGGAATCCAGTAATATGAGGACAGACTTGCATTATCTATACAATATTTCTAGATCAAGGATTCACTACTCAGGAGACAACAGCACAAAAGAAAAGAAATAGACTACTGAACTTCTGCTGTAGCTGTGCACACCTCGGTTAAAGTATCATATAATCACAGAAACATAGAATGGTTTGGGTTGGAAGGGACCATGCAGGTCATCTAGTCCAGCCGCCCTGCAGTGAACAAGGACACCTTCAAAGAGGTTGACTCAGGCGGTTGTTCTGTGCCTTGAAATCTCTGGAGAGTGTCTGAGTTATGGCAGTAGCACTGTGAAGGACCTGCAAGGGTCACTCTGCCCTTTATTTAATTTTCTTCATTTTAACAGAAAAAAATAAGATTGTATGTCTTTACCTGTTACAGACTACTGACTTCTCTGTGTGTTACAAATGACCGATCATTATATTACCAGTTTACAAGTGGAACATACTAATCTTCTCGAAGCTGGCTTCAGAAAATATTGGGAAGAACAACTCACAATTGTGCAGGTAAAGTTAGAACCAGAGTATCATCAGCCTTTGAACTAGATGGAGTAGGGCACAAACTGCAGTTCAGAGAAATAACATGTTTCCTCAGGTACAACCTTCACAGAAATCTGGAGATCTATTGCAAAAAGAAATCTAACAAACACAAAAAAAGTACAGGAAAACCTCATAGCACCCTGCTTTTTTCCCACTTTGCTTTTTTCCTTTCCTAACTGAAGTATTCACTACCTTCCACTTGGCAGAAGATTGAATTCTTCAACTGAGCAGAGTGAAAATATTTTCTGTCCTTTCAGAGAAACTTACCAAAAAATCCCCAAAGAAGAAAATAAAGTAAGAAAGACTTTTTCCACGTGAATCATATTTAGTCCAGTACAGGTGAAGTCTGAGTACTCTATTACTTACAACTCTTGCAACACTCCTTTTTAGCAGTTAACCATACTTTTCGCTTTTCAGTTTCAAGTTCTTTACTTCTGCAATCCTGCTTCTCCTGTTGACGAATGAGCAACCAGAATTAGTATGTTTACTTTTCTCAGTATTTTTTTTTCTAATTTCCTTCATTTCTGTGAGATCAACAAACACATCTTTCTTCATCTATTAACACTTTCTACCTCTACTGAAACAAATTGCAGCATTCAGGGAATACACACTTCTCATTAACAGTTTGTCCTGGTCCTTTCAATGTTTCTGTTTTAAATTACTTCAGAGATAAGTTTTCTCTTCCAACTATGTCATAGTCATCTATGAAATATAGATCTGGTTATATACCTGTTGATGTTGTCACAGATGCTATAGTTTTCCAGAGATAATATGTATTTGTGTTGCTCTTGGGATTCCAGTCCCATTGATTCTAGAACTTGTTATTGTTTTTCAACAAAAAAAAAAATGTATCTTCCCCCAGAAATCATTAACTTCCATTAGTCATGAAATCCTGTTGGCTTTCCCTAGAAACCCTTATAGATCTATGATGGTGTAAATGACAAAAAAGATGTATATATCATAGCATGCGTGCACTATGTAATAGGCAGTACACAATTTGTGTATATGTATGTGATATATGCTAAAGGACAGCTACTAAGATTGAGTTACTCATACAGAAAATTTAATTCACAGACATATCAAATGAATAAAGAACCAAAGCGAAAGACCTGAACTGCAGAGCTACTGTGGAAAATAAAGATTTGGCATCCCAAAGGAAAAAAAATTCTAAATATGGACAGCAATTCAAAATAAAACTTTGAATTATTAAAATGAAGATAATAATTATTTAAAAAGGAAAAACAAAGAACAGCTCTCTGAATCTGATGCAATCACTTTGGTTTAAGAAAAAAAGATACTTAAGTTATTGGCTTTGTATGCAATTTGCCAAAAAAGTTCAACTGTGCCAGCTAACTGAATTACAAGCCATTTAAAATATATTAAAATAAGGGGAAAATAGATTTCATTGAAATTATGATTGAATAAAATCTTAGAAATGTATATAGCACTGAATTTTTCAGCTATTTAGAA
Organism: Clamator glandarius; assembly: GCA_033459285.1. Taxonomy (NCBI): domain Eukaryota; kingdom Metazoa; phylum Chordata; class Aves; order Cuculiformes; family Cuculidae; genus Clamator; species Clamator glandarius. The sequence continues at coordinate 3,671,564 of JAUNZM010000176.1, read as the reverse complement.
TCATAAAATCATAGAATCACCAGGCTAGAAAAGACCTTTGAAATCACCAAGCCCAGCCACACCTGTCCATTACTAAATCATATCCCTAAGTTCTTCATTTACCTGTGTTTTAAATACCTCCAGGGATGGTGATTCAACCACCTCCTTGGGCAGCCTGTGCTTGATAACCCTTTCAAAGGGTTAAGAAATTATGCATCCTCAGCATCAGCTAATAAATAACTAAATATTCAGGAAGAGAGTAATTTACAAAAATATCATCTTTTATGAATATTGCCTTTTGGTAATGTGGAGTAGAGTCAGTTCTAAAGGATGATAAAATAAAATATTTGGACAGCTTGCATCATGCCAATTAATAATAAATTACTTTTTAATTATCAAATAAATTTACTCTCTTTTCAAGGCTTCCAAGGAAAAGGAAGTGCCAGGGTCTAGAAAATTCTGTGCTTACATGCTTTATGTCACTCTTAGAACAGTTACATCTTATGCCATTAGCTATTCAGGTTATGGAGGAAGAAGCTGATCATTCCTTAATTAATGATAACCTCCCATCTAAAGACTTGAAGCCTATTGAACTTGTCAATGGAGAAACACTTAAGAAAGTTAATCTTACTTAACGTTTAAAGTGGATTAATTAAAATGAATTAAAGCCCTGTATTGATCTTTTCATTCAGATTTTCAGCAGCTTTAAATAAATGCAGTCCACTTCAGACTTTAAAGTGAATAAAACTAAATGAAATTAAGCCCTTTTAATTCTGAATATGTGTCTACATTTGGACTAATGTATTTTAACTTTAAACAAGACTACAGGAACTGCAAAAAAAAAACCCTAACAGTGTATTACCTGCTTTGTAACTGCTGCCTATGCTCACATTCCTTCTCCATAGAAAATGCAATTTAGAGTAATTTTACCTTGCAATGAGATTGGGCAAACTAATCACTTACTCATATCTTACTTTGACATGTTGGATATGTCTTTCTTATTTCCACACTCAATTGGTTTGAATAAACTTTCTTGATCATCCAAGACACATACTTTGACGCGGTTAGGTCTGAAAGAGCTTGATGAGAAACTCTCTTCCACATCCAAAGAAAAGAGATTATTTTGGAACATTTTTTAATTTGTGTACGTGTGTGTGAAGTTTATGTTTCTCACACAAACAGTACATTTTCTACAAAAGATTTTCAAAGACTTTAGTCTTATCTTAAAAAAAAAAAAAAAAGTTTAGCTGGAAAATTGTTGGTCACTCCTGAACATAACAATGGCAATGCTTGCTGCCCTTTGTTTGCAATGAATGAAAAGAATCTCAGAAATGCTTCACAATAACTTTGCCAGTCCTGTGGTCTGTATTTTGTTGAAGTTAATGGGGAGAATAATAAGCAATCCATCTAGCTCAAATACAGTGTGCTTGCAGATAAATCTGAGTTGTCATGAGTACTGCTAATTTTAAGCTTTCAAAAATCACTGTCTACTATCCACCTCCTTTTCATGACATTTCTAAACAAACAATTATCTTCAGATATTTTTCTGCCTTCTATTATTTATGTTTTGATATTCATGTATGCCCTCTCCTCATCTGTTAATGCATTCAAAATAAAATAGCTATTAAAACCAAAACCACATGCAGAGTTTCTCATGTAATTGCTGAGTTATGGGACCCATAAGGTTTAAAAAAGTACAAATACAGTAAAATAGAAAAAGCTGTAAATATCTAATTAATGAACTTCATTATTTTTGAGTTTCATAATGCTTGTGTGTTTTTATTCTTATCACTGGAGTACAGATAAATAATCATAATTTGATAAAAATTAGCAGAATTATTAGTTTAATATGTTCTGTTTTTTCATAGACTCTTAATCTACCATTTACATTTTTGTCAAGTTTGTGGTGATGTTTTCAGAAAAATTTCTGTGGCTTACTTTCACAAAGAACTTGATTTCTGTCATTATGGAAAGATTTTAATTTATATTTCCTTCAATTTTAGTCTATTTTATTTTTCATAAAATTCTGTGTGGAACATTGTGTCTTATCTTTTCTTAAGTAATGTAGAGGTACTTCAGATAAACTGCTAAATCCAAAATGTGAGTGAAAGGCATTCTTTAATTTGTTTTTACATTTCATCAGCTCAAATTAAGGAATTCTGGGACATATCTTGATAAACTGCAATTATCCTACTTTTTAACTGTCTCTTAAGCAATTCCTTTTTATCCTCCTCCTGCAAATAGTTATTTAAATTATAAGTGAAAAGAAGAAAGAAAAGAGTGATTTACCTACATCAAAAAGAATTCCTACCAGAAGATTGCAGGGAAATTTATTAATATTCACTTATTAAATATTGGATTTACCTCACCTAGTCCTGGGGAAAATGTCAAGCTTGTCATCTATTTTTAATCTGAAAAACAACTGAGATATAACCAAATTTGTAGATGCATTTTTGTAATCAAGTTAATTGGGGAAATGTTTTTACAAACAAAAGATAAAAATTTTACATATCCCACTGTACCATGATGTCCTCTTTCATTTCTCCATTATATTATTTTCTAAATAAAACCAATATAGAATATTCTGAAAGGTTTTATTTCCCTTTTTTAGTGCTCAAAATTATTTTGGATGAGGCATACAAAGTATCCAGATCTATTCTGTGTCTACTGAAGATTCATTCAAAGGCCCCTTTGCTGATTCCATCCCATCCCTTTAAGAATTTACAAATGTGAAGAATTGAATGTCCTTCAGTTATTACTGCACTGGCAACATAAAATATTGAAGTTAGTTTCTTTTTGTGTAGTTCAGAATAACATCACCATGATAGATACAAGTCTATGCTTAATCATGACAATTCCACATGTATGCTGCTTTGCTACATAGAATTTCTTCTTACTACTACAGCTAGATGATTTATGAAGTTTCAGAAATTTAGAGTGAAATAAAGGGTTGGGTTTTATTTTTTCAGTGTCGATAATGGATATGCCTTTTTTCTTTGTTCTTCTAGAGTTATTGTAGATGCTTTAGAATAGAAGTTACTCCATCACACATTCATACTGCATACTTGGAGGTCATGAAGCCCAAAAGTTTTTTCACTTTATTGCCTCAAACCTAACAGCTTTCCTCTCATAACTGAAGGAAATAACAAATATTAAGCTCTCCAGAATAATTATTTTCTCATTATGTCATGCTACCATCTTTTTAGCTTTCATGGCCTCCCCATCTTGCAGGAAATAGGCAAGCATTCTACTGCTTTATAGAAAAGACCCAGAACGTTCAAAAGGAATCTTAAATCGTTTTTACTATCTGAAAATTCTTACACAAATTAATGAATATGCATGCGTATGATATTTTAGTCATGGTTTGAGGATATTTAACCCTATATGATTAGCCTCACAACAACTAAGGAAGCCTAGTTTTCAGATAGAAAGAATTAAACAAGCTGAAGTACTAAATTTTATTTTCCATATATTATATTTTCTGTAACAAATGATACACAAATATGTGCTTAATTTTTTTTTTTCTTTTCACATTTTTACATAATGGCACGAAATTAATTAGATACTTCTGCTGTATTGTATTCTAAAAATTATTATGAGACTGCTCCAGGCTACCACTTACCCTATTACATTTTATAATCCTTATGTATTTAGCTTTTATTTTTTTTCCCCCAGTTCGCTTCTTAAAGACTGACCAGTATAAATCCCCACACTTCATGTTATGGAAATATAAACAGTTACAGATTGTAAATTCATACTCCAGGTCACAGATCTTAATGTAGTGCTTACCATGTCCTTGATAAGTAATACTGTATTCATTTATCACTTTCTCATTCTCTGTGTACTAAATTATGAAGCTAATTCTTATTTTCAGTTCTACAATAATTGATATCTAGGTTTCCCAGGGTTCAGTATAATTTATCTTCTATTTGTATAACATCAGGTTTCATTACCACTTCCCTATATCACTTCCTATATTCGCTAAGCACGAACACTCTTTTAAACACTTCTGTTATATTTGAGTGCTACCTTTACAAGAGTTCTCTTTAATCAGATGTTCAATAGCTATTCTCTTTGCAAAGAAGAACTAGAGGCCAGTTAAAAGTGGTTTTCCCCACTGCTCCCAGCTGGATCCAGCCCTGTTCAATGTCTTTATCAATGACCTGGATGAAGGCATCGAGTGCTCCCTTAGCAAGTTTGCAGATGACACCAAGCTGGGTGGAAGTGTGGATCTGCTGGAGGGTAGGGAGGCTCTGCAAAGGGACCTGAACAGGCTGGACCGCTGGGTTGAGTCCAAGGGCATGAGGTTTAACATGGCCAAATGCCAAGTCCTGCACTTGGAGCACAACAACCCTAAGCAGAGGTACAGACTAGGAGAAACCTGGCTGGAAAGCTGCCAGGAGGAGAAGGACCTGAGGGAGTTGGTTAACAGTCATCTGAACATTAGCCAACAGTGCTCAGATGGCCAAGAAGGCCAATGGCATCTTGCCTTGTATCAGGAACGGTGTGGCCGGCAGGTCCAGGGAGGTTATTCTCCCTCTGTACTCGGCACTGGTGAGACTGCACCTCAAAGACTGTGTTTAGTTCTGAACCTCTCACCACAAGAAGGATGTTGAGGCTTTGGAGGATTTCCAGAGAAGAGCAACAAAGCTGTTGAAGGTGCTGGAGATCAGTTCTGATGAGGAGCATCTGAAAGAGCTGGGGTTGTTTAGCCTGGAGAAGAGGAGGCTGAGGGGAGACCTTATTGCTTTCTACAGCTGCCTGAAAGGAGGTTGTGGAGAGGAGGGAACTGACCTCTTCTCCCAAGTGACAGAGGACAGGACAAGAGGAAACAACCTCAGGCTCCACCAGGGGAGGTTCAGGCTTTACATCAGGAAAAAAATATTTCATGGAAAAGGTCATTGGGCACTGGAACAGGCTGCCCAGGGAAGTGGTTGAGTCACCTTCCCTGGAGGTGTTTGAGACATGGATGGAGGAGGTGCTGAGGAGCATGGCTTAGTGATTGACAGGAATGATTGGACTCGATGATCCTGGAGGTCTTTTCCAACCTAGTGATTCTGTGATTCTGTGAATATATATTTCAAGATACATTGTGGTTATTTTTGCTGTTTAGAAGCATTTGCTTCTTTTGACACCTTGCCCCTTTTCATGTAGATTTGAATATAACCAACATCTTATAGTGTATTTCTGTTGGCATGTTTCCAATTCACTGGCACAGTGAGTAGATCTGTAACCCTCCCCTCTCTTTGCCTCCCTTTCTTTTTTTTTTTTCTTTATATATATCTACCGTTTGTGCTTTAAAAGGTGTCCTCAGTATATTTCTGCTTGCAAACATGAACACATGAAAAGAAACAGTGTTACACTATAAAGTTTGTTAATCCTTGTCAGGTACCTTTGTGTTGTTCTTCCTTAATATTACAATTCATATCCTCAGTAATTTACCTCTTTTTTTGAAAGCTTTGTGAAAAGCAAATCTCATAATCTGTTCTGAATGCCAGATAGAAGAATGAAGATGATTTCCATGGTGAGGATTTGAAGTTGAAAATACTCCATCAGCAGCTTCCAGTACACAACACCTCATGGGAATGCAAGCTTAAAAAATAATGCCTTTGAACAAATTATAGTATCTGGGGAAAGACCAAGAGTGCAGACAGTTTAAAATGGGATTTTCACTGTTACCAGTTGCAAAGTAGTGCTGAATTTGAAATTCATGATGGTGTTTCACTGACTCTAATAGAAACATCCAAGACAAAGTACTGCTGAATATCTGATAAATAAGGATTTTTTCTGTCTAACATCAGCACCTTTAGATACTCACATAATGAATGAATAAATACTGCACAGATAGTAGGACAGATTCAATACTTTATATGTGGAAAATGTAATTGCAGATTAAGTAATATCCTTCTTTCACTGTTGAATTTCATCTCATGGACCACACAGTTTATATTACAGTTACTTAATTTTGCAAGAGATAATTTAACTGTGAAATAATCCAGATAGGAAAAATGGGCTATAACATCTTAGCTAAGTGCAACTGACCATACACAGTTGGAGAATTGTTTATTTGGAGTTGAGATAGAAAGTTATCTTCACAGATTTTCCCACTATAAAAATGCCACAAACAGTACATAAATCTCTTCTCTGAGAATAAGTGGATTAGCTTTTGCTATTTCTTATTATCTTCTCAATCTACAAGCAATATATTACCTTTATTTATCTTTTCCAGGTTCTTGCTTTCTGAGGAGTCCTTAACCTTTGCAAAAAACAGGTACATAATTTCAATAAATGAAGTACCATAGCTCTGATAGAATTATAGATCTCAACGTGATGCACTTTGAATCCACTACTATCTGTGCATCATTACTAAGCATCTCATGTAAGGTGTGTAAGGGTCTGCCTTCAGATTTCCATGAATAGATGGATGTGAAAAAAAAACTCTGGTCCCCAAAAACACAATGAGGAGAGAGGCAAAAGGGAATTCTCTCTGAAGGACTGCTGTTTAACAGCAGGTCTCACAGAAGAAACAAGTGCCTCTCTCAGAAGAAAGGGACACAAAGTTTAAGCAGAGCTCCTACTGCACCAGAGCAGAGTATACAGGTCTGGCAGAAGAACCAGAAGAGTTTTTAGACCTGGAAAAAAAGAGGATCATAGCAGCAATAGTTAAAAATTTGCAGAACAAGGAAGTTGGTTTGTCTGTATTAGTTCAAACCATCTTTCTGACATGAAACAATAGAAGTTCTTGGTGCTTTATTAAGAGACCTACGGTGGTGCTTTATGCTAGCACATAGCATCTTAAAATGATGTCTCGCATAGTGTAAAAACATCAGAAGTAACATTGTTATTGTTTTTAAATTGACTCTAATATCAATATCTTCCTTTTCCTGCATTTAATAGCATTTCTTGGTAGAAACAAGTTTCGGAACACAGACTGTGTTACTCGAGTTCAGCAGCAAGTTGTGACTGTGTCGATTTACACTTTGCTTAGTTTTGCAACAAAACATACTGTCACCTTGAAAAGAACAGTGAAGCCAGGGGTTTCTTCATTCCAGGTTCTCTCTCAAAAGCAGCAGCAACAAAAAATCTCAATAGAACTACCAAAAGCTTCACTGGTTCCAAAACTTAAAGCAAAGACAGAGATATTCCAGAGATATTAATAAAAACAAAAACAGAAACAAAAAACAGACCTCAAGTAGGAAGGGATTTCATAAATACTAATTAAGCTTTCTCACAGAATGAATTTCAATCTCCCAGATTTACCACAGCATTTTTGATTCTATGATACAGTCAAGGGTCTTGTCCTCATCACATGCATCAAAATGTACAGTACGAAATTATCCTAAATTATGACTGGTAACAGCTGAACCGTTTAATTTTCTTCCACCAATGACTTTGTATTTTACAAATGGGTTTTAGCTCATTGTTGTTTATTTTAATACATTTTCCAGAGATGATCTCAAAATTTAGTAACATCAGGCCTCAAGGAACCCCTGAAACTCCCACATTTCTTACCGGAAGATGACTTACACTCCAGAAATATCTGGATATATCACAGCTGCATCATATACTCAGTATGAAAGCTCAATTTTTGAAGAACTCAATGTTCAAAGTTCATTGATCAAGGACAACTAAATATTATAGTGGTCAAGATGACAAAGAAACTGCCTGGATAACTGAAATGAATTTAACTGAAATGTTTTCATTCACATAGTAACGTATGTAGAAAGGTGGGTTTTTTTCCTCAAAACATGAAGAAAGAAAATCATAGGCAGCCTAATGAGGTAAAATAGTAATGAAATTCAAGAAAGTGAAAGGAAATTAATTGTTTCTTGAAAAGGAGAGAAGAACTATTTCAGTCATTTCTGAATAACAATCGTTTTCCTCTTTGAGATATGTTTTTTTTCTAGGCCAAACTGTTTGCTATTATACAATTTAAGAATTAAATATCCAGATATTAAGCCATGAACTAAGCTGTAAACTGTAAGAGTAATATACGCATGCATGATATATCACAAAAATAAATACTAATTTCACTTATACAAATAAAACTTTAAAGAAAATCTACCACACTTGCATGTGCTAATCTTATATTCCTACATTCCCTAAATGCAATAATGGAAATCTATAGCCATTTTTATTAAAACTATACTATGAAGTTGAAGTCTTAACTAAAGACTTCAGCCTTCTTTATAGAAACTCTGTTAATTTTTTTTCCCTTTTTTAAGTTTCAAAATGTAGCTTCACTCCTACTCCTCAAGGAGTAACTAAAGCTAGTTAGCCTGAGAAATTGTTTAAGACTTTAATACGAATTTAAGTCATGGGTTTATCCCAATCAGTGACAGCTGAAATTAAAAAACTGTGTAATTTCTATTCAGTAAAAACTTAGATAAAGAAAGATCATCTTTCATAGCCTGTAAATCTCTGTGTTCTAAAAGAAGACTCAGGCACAGTTTCCTAACTTTGATAAAATATGGATATATCAACACAGAGAATTCCATTATCTCTGAGGGCAGTTTCCCAGGGGTTCCCATGCACTAATTCCTTAAAAAAATGAAATATCTCTTTCATAATGTTCAGGGTCTTGACCTTATACACCTTCTGGCCTTTATAACTGAGGCAGTGAATTCCACAAGGGTAGGAACACTGCAGTCCAGGCTACCACTGCTTTTGACATCTCTAATTCACCTGTGTTGGTAAGCAACAGGTCTAGTAATATCTTTCCTCTTGTTGGGCTGTCTATCGCCTGGATTGAAAAATTATTTCTTATCTGCTCCTTGAGTCTCCTGGTCTGCTTACAGCTTGAGGTGTTGTTTTTCCAACAGATGCCTGGTTGACTGAAGTCCTTCAGGAGGATCAGAATCTGCAAGCATGATGCTTACTGTAGGTAAAGAGAGAATGTTTTATCAGTATCTTTCAATTGATTGGATGGCTGTAAGGGTCCCAGACCAAAGCTCAGAGAGTTCAGAACCCCCCACACCCGAGATTGAGATGCAAATGAGATCAAATGCCGTACATCAAAATCTTTCTTTAATGCAAAAAAAAGCAGTAGATGGAGAGCAAAGATAAAGAGAAAAGAGAGGAACAAAGAATGTTGAGCAAAGGTTCAGGATAGGCTTGCAAGAATAATCACCAGTCTGTGTCCACAGCATCTTCAAGGGCTGGTGTCTCGGAGGTCCTGTGAAGAATCAAGGGTCCCATGAAGAGTCAGTGGTGGGCAGAAGCACCTATGCAGGCTTTTCTGGGTCCTTTTTTTATCTTTCCCCAGTCCAAGCTGTCACATAGAACATGTTCTGTGCTTCTTCACCTACCTGCGCTTGCACATTGCTGCCCAATGTCTCTAGTGGTCACATATACTCCACCTTGTCAGAGCACCATTTTGCTGACTTTGTGGTTTCAATGGCTTCTTGTGCTGTGTAACACCTTAGCAACAGCTTGTAACAATCTTTGAGACAGATTTTAATTTGAGTCCTCACAGCAGCCTGTAGTAAACACCAACTATGAAGTTTCCTTTGTTAGCTCAGTTTCTTAATTTACACCCATAAGCTTTTAACCTGTCCACCACTATTTTTGAAAGACAGCTATGAGTAATCAATTTTTTTTTTTTTTTACATACAAGGCACCCCCTTCCTTGCCTGTCCCTAGTAAACATTCTATATTCATCAGTTGGGGCAAGTCTCAGTGGCAAAGATGAGATCATAAGTTTCTAGTTGCACCGAGGCTTCCAGCTGCTCTTGTTTGTTACTCATACTACATGCACTGGCATAGGGACACTCAGCTGGGCCATTGATTGTGTCACCTTTTTAGAGGAACATGCCCCAATTCCTTTGAGATGTTTCACAGGTATTTCTCTGTGTGTTCCTGATACTTCAGCAGCCTCTGGTTCTTTTCTGTTATTCAAAATTCTACCCCCTCCCCCTGCTAAGTTTGCTAAAAGTTCTGATTTTAAGTATGGCCAAGTTGTTAGCAAGGACATTCTTGCCCACCTTGGTCAGTTGAATCTAGTCAGCTCCCAAAAGACTGAGTTTTTCAAAGGTAGAACTGTGATCATAGAAGCCAAAACCATCGATAGGCAGCTTCACTCCAAATAAGAGTACTTGAAGATTTGAGCATAATAAATTCATAAACAGACAGGGGAAATACATGTATTTTTAATAAACTTGGTAAGAAGTCCCATGTCATAATTAGAAAGAAAGCATCTTTCTGTTTATTCATTTTAAAATTAATAAATATAGTAATTAATCAGAAGCTGTGGACAAGCAAACAAGCTTTTTCTAAAATGAAAATGAATAACTATTTTCTTGCTTCCTCTTCAGTTAATGCATGTCCTGCCCCATTGAACGCTGATGTTTTATTTCTAATAGATAAACTCCCTTTATAACACCTAATGTTTTCAGCTCCCTCATTTACCTTGTAAATAAGATATGAACATGAGGCAACTGCAATCATTTCAGAAAAGAAAAACCCTTTTTGCAAATTAATCACAGAAACTATTTCATTTAAAAAGGATTCATCTTTTAGTACAACTGAAGGTAATTGTGATCTATTCTTGATGAGATGTTTTAATCTTGTGAAATAAAGAAAAAAATATATAGTAGCTGCAGTCCTACAACGAAAAGTCTTGGCTTAGAGTCTATACACTTGAGCACAAATATCTGATGCTAGTATAATATTTGTCAAATTACCAGTATGTTTTCAAACCAGATGGCATGTATTATTGCTTGGCAAGCTGTATTTGAACAATGTCCAGCAAGTCCACTGATCTGAAATGGCTGCAGTTTAGTTTCACTGCTGCTGGTGGTTCCAAAACATTTAACATGTTTCATTCCTTTTAATATCTTATTCTAACTCATATCCCAGATAATCTTCTGAAGGTGCTTTACATGATGTCAGCAAAAATCTAGAATTACGTGGAATTTCAGGTTATTCTGAGATTGGAATAAGCTTTCAAAAATGTAGAGTTTTCCAGTACAAACACACAAAAAAAGGAAGCATCCTATGATTCCTTATTTCATTACTTAAAAAAGAATATAGGATTTCTCTAGCTTTATCTGAGCCAGCAGAATACCATATTCTGACTAGTCAAGTACATGGCCACTAAATCTGATTTACATCCCCATACTCTTATTACAAGAAATATATTTATCAGGTTTCTCTTCTTTTGTATAATTAGAGACTGCATACAATTTAATATTCCTGGCCTAATATGAACAGAAATATGAACTGCATTAATTAATTTTTAGTATGTCATTTACAGACATAATTTCATATGGTGACTTAAGGGGAAACTCTACTAATCTCTTGTTTGACATCAATATCTATTATCACTTACATGAAATTGTTGTTGTCCTGAACTCTATGCACTGATTTTACTGTTTCACTGCAATTGTGAAATAAATTAGAAGTGCACAGTAGTATTACTACATTCTTTTAGAGAGATGACTGAGGCTAATTTTCAAATTGAATGAGAACTAAGGTAATAGAACTGCTTTTGCAAACATATGCTAAACATGGCAGAAGCACACATTCACAGAAACATGAGTGTTAGCAAAGACATTAAACCAACAAAGATGGAAATCAAATCAATAAACTTTGAAAATAATTAGTCATCAAAATTTCTGTTAATATCAACAGCATTACATCAGTTCTCACTGCCCGGTGATATATTCTTGGCAATTTCATAGGGTGCTACTTACAAATTGACCTTCTTCTTCACCAAGTCAAATGGAAATGAGTACTTAATATAAAATATGAAGAGACTGTGCAAAGGACTCTGGCTAGTTTATTTCCCTAGCATATATTCTTTTGTCAGCTACTACTAGCTGACTTTTTTTTTCATGTCAGCATAATTCTAGTTTCATTTGTGTGTATTCTTCACTCTAATATTTATGAAAATTGATCAGTTTTAATTTGACCTTATATTAAAATCCTAGACCTAACTTAGAGTTTTAAAAATAAACAGATCATCATTTAATGGTTGTACTTGGAACACCACAACATTTGTTATGTTTATGGGTTGGTTTTTTTCCTTCAGTTATCCTCTCAAGAGAGTCTATATGAATATAAACATTAATAGATAGGCAGTGCAAGGAACCGCCAGTCAACTTTCTTTCTTAGCAATTAGTATCAGGGTGATTGTACCCATATCTACCAGGTTTCAGAAGACCACAAAACTGTGTAATATCATCCTGCTATGTGCTATGATTTTTCTTTTTCCAAAGCATGTCAGTCTGTGTGTTTGTGGTTTTACTGATTGTTATTTTAGGAAGCAAAAATTGCTTTATAAAGACAAATGACTGAGTAGCAATAAAGAACTCAGATTGCACCTTTTTTTTTAGAGAGGTGACTGGAAGAACTGTAGCATCAGAGCTGAGGGGAAGACGTTTTTGTACTGGTTTGGATGTTGTTTTCCCTTTCTCCATTTCCAAAACCACAAAATGCTTATTACTTCACTTGAGCTATTAATTGCACTGCTAGAATAGTAAAAGAACAAAACCACATTAACATCCAAGCACAATAACTGCTCTACAAATGCACAGGTAACATAGTTCCTTAAAAACGTGTGTACCACTTCAACACAGAGAAGAATAAACAAATAAATAAAAGGAAAATAATATATATTTTTTTTTACTGAAGGTAAACAATTACACTTCCCAAAAACCTACAGAGGTTTTGAAAGACTTACTGACCTGTGCAGGTAGAGCAAACACTATTTGGCCTCAACAGAGGATTAAACAGACTTGCTAAAAGGGAAGTCTTTTTTTTTGTAGACAACATCATTCCAGTTTCAATGAAAGGCTTTTTGATCTAAATTGCCTTCTGCCCAGCCAGCATAAAGAAAAGACAGGGGTGTTTTCTCTCATCTGAGCCTATTTATTCATTGTCGCTGAAAGTTAATGACACTTACTGTTTACAAGTTTTGGCAAAATAGCTACTGGGGTATTCTCTTGCTTTTTTTCAAGAAATTACATTTTTCAAAACATTTCAAACATCAAAATTATTTGCATCAATGTATAGTTCCATTGTTCAGTTGTGCCCATAGAAATGGAAATTAAAATCTTAGTCATTAAAATAGCATTCTCACAAGCAGAAATAAAGTATTCTCAAAAGAATTTTCTGCAACCAGTATTTTGGAAGTTGGTCACAACAACTCTGTCTGTGAGGAAAAAGACATTCCCTATGGGGAAAAAAAAGACAAGGATTAAGGAGATATTTGTATAGATAACTTTGGTTTTGCTAACAGGCACCTCCCTTAATGCTAGGTATAGGAGTTCTATTTAACAGGAGCAAGTCAGTTATAGGTACTCCAGCACTGTAACTCTAAGGCCAGGATTCCTCAGAATTCTAACACTGAGAAATAGAGAGAGCCTTAAACTCACCAGACATTGCAGGCAATATAGATGGATGGAAAGGAGGAAATGTTTATGCACATTGGCCTGAATACTGTGGCTATAAATCATTTCAACGTAACAGACAGAAAGGCTTCAGAAGTGATGTACTTCAGTGGCACTTAATCCACCACCATAACCTTATACATACAGCTCTCTGGTGAGAGTTGCTGCTTAGCAACAACTCTGTATCTCCCCTGCTCCCAAGAGAAGAGTAGAGGCATGATAAAAAATACAACTCAGGAAAAAAAGACTTATAGCACAGGTACAGTCTCAGCAGACCACACAAGGTTTAATTTACTTGAGTTCATGTTAGAGCAAAAGAGAACATGTGCATGTGTGTTTATTCTCACAGACATACCTACCTCCTGCATAGCACAGATATCACCACTGGGAAACACATTTAGTCCTGCATCAGGTAATACACGAAATGAAAATAATCCAGTGTAAAAATTTACTGTCTTGTAGTTCCCTTAGCCTTCCTCTTTACCTGTCTTGAAGAGAATGTGATGTTCACCTTTATCCAGAAATCACAAAAGTCTCCTCATTACTGCGAACTTTTAAGTGGCAGCAACCTCACATCAACCTTGGTGAGCCCTGTCATCATCATATTTGTTTCTATATGCTTATATTTAATTTGCCTAACTACTTACTCCCTACCTTTCTCCCTGTGTTCTGGGTAGTGTTTCATTCCCACAGCCCTTGTGACAAGGCTCAGACACTAAGCAGGACTGTCATTACACCTCTCCAGTAAGAAAGGAAGCAAATCAATAAATCAGCATCTCAACCCTTTCCATTTCCTGTGTCATTAGTTCCCTTGCCTTATGAGGCAGAGTGCAAATTTTTAGAACTTTTTGTGCCAATGTGCTGTGCAATAAAATAAAGCAACAATGTCTGGCACTCAGTGGCTCTGAGGACACTTATTAACCCCTAATAGGTAGTTAAGCACCAAATGGTCCCATGCTAACTCATGGGTTTTTAAAGTAAAGTGTGATCTGGAACAACTAATGACAAAGACAGAGAAGTATTATTTCTATTGTTCACTCATCCATTCTAGACCAAGAAAAGAAAACCGGACTTCTTGGTATGTAAAAGTAAAGGGTATTTGCATGTCAGACTTCAATACTTCAGTGGCTTCTATAAGGACCAAGAAGGGTATTCTTTCCATCATCAGAATTTAAAATTGTCATGTTAACTTATTTGTGAAGAGGAGGATTAGAGAAAGGAGGCCTCATCTTCTTATGAAGCACCAGGTTTCTGGTAAGGTGTATGAAAGACTGCCAAATGACATACAGATGCTCTGATGTCTGAAATAAGTCTGAGGCATAGGACTATTAGTAATACCTCTCACACTGTTCTGTTCAAGTAGCTTTGAGGTCAGGTAAGATTTTTTCTGCACCTTAAACCTAAACCAGCCTAAACCATGGCGATTTTTTACCTTTCACTGAAAGATTATACTGGAGCTGCTCAATATTTTTATTTAGGTCTGTCTCATCTAGCTGATTTTTTACTCTTGCTGACTTCGGTAATGTTTCTACCCTTCCTCTGTGCTATCTGTGGTCAAAAGCATTTAGGGTTCCGAAATGCTTGAGAACAACCTAATGTGACTTCAGTCTACCTGCTTGCTAGCAGGCTGACAAAACTTATCTCTAATATTGTAGGGTGAACCATAAGAATTTTTGTTATCAGCAGGGGGACACATTCACATCCATCACACACTGCTGAACTCTCCCTGGAAGTGAAAGATTCTGCACAAGAGGTAGTAAACTAAATAATATCAAAAAGTAACTGGAAGACATGGATGCTGAGCAAGTGGCAATTGGATGATGCCAAACTAGCTAGGAGGGTGGTACATGACAGTGAGAGCACTATAATTTTGAAGTAACAGAAAAGGATGAAATTTAGCTTATGACTCAGCTAAGTGTATCCAAAAAATAACAGTAAGGCCAGCAGGATGTAAATATTACTTTATATTGCTGGCAGGAAAGCAAATTCTGGAAAGCACTTAATTCCCTGTCAAAGAGAAATCCAATACTCTGTTCAATAAAGTTGCTTTTTACTAAATAATGGCAATAGAATACAGCTCTTAAAAGGAGTTCACCAGGCAAGAGACATTTTCCAAGACAGTGCTTACTTTTGAGTGCTTTCTGAACACATACCAAACCACTTCTCCACCTGCACAGAAAGAGCCTATTCATGTTCCGCATAAGACTGCTGGATCTCATCTCTCCCTTAGTGCTGCTATAGCTAGCTGGTTGAGACCTTCCTGGGGTGGCAATGAGATATGACCTGAAACAAATTCGTGTTGTGGTGCCCATGGTTTCTAATTAGCTAACAAATGGGAAACAGAATAAATCCAAAACCAAAATATTAGATAACTTAAAAATGATCCTAAAACACAGGTAGAAATTGAACACAAGATGTCTTAATTCAGATCCCAACTTGTAAGCAGAAGCCATGGAATTGTAGAATAACAGAATACTTTGGAAAAGAAGGGACTAAAGGTCATCTAGTCCAACTCCCTGCAATGAAAAGGGACATTTCCAACTAGATAAGGTTTCTCAGAGCCCTGTCCAATCTGACCTTGAATGTGTCCAGTGATGGGGCTTTTACCACCTCTCTGGGCAATCTGTTCCAGCGTTTTGCTACCCTCATCACAAAAATATTCTTCCTTTCTAGTTTAAATCTACTGTCTTTCAGTTTAAAATCATTACCCCTTGTCCTATTAAAACAGATCCTGCTAAAAGGTCTGTCCCCATCTTTCTTATAGGGCCTCTATAAATATAGAGGGAAAAAATAAGGTCTTCTTGAAGCATCCTTTTCTCCAAGTTAAACAACTGCAACTCTTTCAGCTTTTCTTCATAGAAGAGGTGTTCCAACCTGTTGATAATTTTTGTGTTCCTTCTCTGGAGCAACTCAAACAGATTAATGTCTTTCTTGCACTGAGGGCTCCAGAGATATATGCTGTACTCCAGATGGGTTCTCACAAGAGCAGAGTAGAGGAGCAGAACCACCTCCCTGGACCTGCTGGCCAGGCTTCTTTTAATGCATCCTAGAACATAGTTGTGCTTCTGGTATCCACATGGAGGCAGGGGTTTAGAGGTGGTTGACTCACCTTCCCTGGAGATATTTAAGGTGCAGGTGGATGAGGTGCTGAAGGACATGGTTTAGAGATTGGTGGAAATGGTTGGACTCAATGATCCAGTGGGTTTCTTCCAACCTGGTGATTCCATGATTCTATGATTCTGGGCTGTAAGCACACTTTTCCATCTCATGGCCAACTTTTCATCCACCAGTACCCCGAATCCCTTCATAGAATCATAGAATCATAGAATAACCAGGTTGGAAGAGACCCACTGGATCATAAAGTCCAACCATTCCTATCAAACAGTAAACCATGCCCCTCAGCACCTCGTCCACCAGTGCCTTAAACACCTCCAGGGAAGGTGAAACAACCACCTCTCTGGGCAGCCTGTTCCAGTGCTCAATGACCCTTCCTGCGAAAAATTTTTTCCTAATGTCCAGCCTAAATTTCCCCTGGCAGAGCTTGTGTCCGTTCCCTCTTGTCCTGTCCTCTGTCACTTGGGAGAAGAGGCCATTACCCTCCTCTCTACAACCTCCTTTCAGGTAGTTATAGAGAGCAATGAGGTCTCCACTCAACCTCCTCTTCTCAAGGCTAAACACCCCCAGCTCTCTCAGCTGTTCCTCATAAGGCCTGTTCTCCAGCCTCTTCACCAGCTTTGTCGCTCTTCTCTGGACTCATTCCAGAGCCTCTTGTGATGAGGGGCCCAGAACTGAACACAGGATTCAAGGAGCTGTCTCACCAGTGCAGAGTACAGAGGGAGAATAACCTCCCTGGACCTGCTGGTCGCACCATTTCTGATACAAGCCAAGATGCCATTGGCCTTCTTGGCCACCTGGGCACACTGCTGGCTCATGTTCAGTGGGCTGTCAACCAACACCCCCAGCCTGTATTGATACTGACTCTTGTCCTGACCCATGTGAAGGATCTTGCACTTGGCCTTGTTGAGCTTCATGAGTTTCACATGAGACCACTCCTTAAGCTTGTCCAGGTCCCTCTGGATGGCATCCCAGCCCTCAGGGGTATCAGTTCTATTACTCAAATTGGTGCCATCTGCAAACTTGCTGAGGGTGCACTCAATCCCACAATTGATGTCATTAATGATGATACGAATTAGAAAGACCCCTAAAAGGACATCAGTTGACACCAATCTCCATCAGAATATTGAGCTATTGACTGCTACCCTCTGGATGTGACCATCCAATCAATTCCTTGTCCACTGAATAATCCACCCATTAAATGCACACCTCTCCTATTTAGATGATATGATATCCTATTTAGGATGTATTCCTCCTCTACTGAAATTAAAGAAATTAAAGAAAAAGACTACATGTACTAAGAAGTGTATTATACATGTCTGATATAAAACTCCCTGCATTAATTCTTCTTTGTAAAGACTGCTGCAAAAGGCATGACAGGAAAGAAAAACTCAATGTTCAGCCACTTGTGAACCAACATCACCAGGTCCTTTTCCACTGAGCAGCTTTCCAGACATTCTTCCCCAAGCCTGTAGTGTTGCATGGTGGTGTTGTGACCCAAGCGCAACACCAAATACTTAGTCTTGCTGAATCTCACACAATTCACCACAGTTCATGAATCCAGCAAGTCCAGATCACTCTGTAGAGCCTTTCTGTCCCCAAGCAGATTGACACTTCTGACCAACTTGGTGTTGTCTGCAAATTTAGTGAGAGTGAACTCAATTCCCTCATTGAGATCACTGATAAAGGTACGAAACAAAACTGGCCTCAGCACTCTCATAGCTAGCAAAGAAGCTCTATGACAGTCACAGAGTAAAACCTTCAAATCATTTATCACTTCACAACTACTTGTCTACGCATCCAGGAGGAAGAAATGAATTAAAGGATTACCTTTGAGGCAGAGTTGAATAGCATATTACTACTAGCAAGAATGATTGGCATTTTCTCATGTGTATGACCTTATTAAAAACAAAAAATAAAACAAGCCTATGCACCAGCTTTATTAGAATTAAAATAGGTGAATAAATCAGTTTCTTATGCTGGAGTAGCTTCTTTTGAAAGTTGTAAGACTCTCAAATCCTGTGTTCTGAACCATCAACATGCACACAGAGTAATAATATTTTTACTTTTTATACACCATCAAGTCTGTTATAATGACCAGTATATCTAGAATGTGACAACACAATGTGTTTTTATTATATAGACAAAAGTATGGTGGCTCTGTTTTAACCTTGTTCATTCTTTTTTGTCTTTTTTGCTTGTTTCATAACCTGAACATCTCAGAACAAATAAAAAGAGATACATACTCAAGAGAAGTTTGGCTCCAAGAGAAAGTATTTTTGAAATTAATTTTCATCTTCATGGATTTTTTCTCATTAATTAACAAAGGATATAACAAAGCTATAAACATCAGTTCCTTAAGCCCTTGCTTCTTCATTTTTTCTCTTTAATGCTACTGAATATAAGATGAAATATCTATTAAAATATCAGAAGCTAGCACATTGAAATATTAATCATTTAGGAATGCTATGATGTAGAATTTAGGATTTTCTTTTCATTTTAAGGGCAACCTTTGTTGTTTAACGGTGATGAATGATGTGAAGAAACACATGCAGATGGTTACGGCTTTAATATCAAAACAATGTTAATTTGGTTCAAAGTTATATAGAGTATTTAAACTCACAGAAAATGATCTAAATGGTTAAAGTATTTAAAGTCTCTTTCACTGAAAATTTCTAAGTAATCCAAATATAAACAATTGTTACACAGATAGCTAAGATGATACAGAAAGGAAAAGCAATTTAAGTCCTTTAAGAATGATAAACACAATGGCAACAGAAACAATGTGATGAACAAACTAGATACGTGGCACTAAATAATACTGGGTGTTAACAAACACTTTAAGCTGTTAGTCAAGAATGAGTTCATGACTGCATTTGTATCAAAATACAATAAAGATAAGCCCATATGTCATTGAGATCTTTCTTTGTATGGCTTTCTTCACATACAATGTTTAATAATAATTTGATTGAGAATGAAGCAACTTCAATCAGACCAGTCACAGTAACTAATTTAGGGCTTTTCTGTTTGTTTTTTGCAAACCTGAATATTGTGTTTAACCCCCAAAATACATGGATTTTCCAGGCTATGTGCATAACGAGGCACATGAGGTAAGGAGCACCTTTTTGTAGATAATCAGCACTCATATAGAACTTGCTGTAATGGTCTAGTCGTTGCTCTAAGGTAGGAAGCATGATTCTAATGCTGCTTCTAGAAGTATTTGGAGAAAACATTTTTTAGGATTAAATAATTTCATAATCTTTTCAATTTACTATGAAACAAAGAATGAAACAATGAAATAAAACCTCATTTTTTTCTATAGAAAAGAACTGAAAAAACAGAACTCTGAAAACATCAAACTCTGAGGAATTTAATGGGTACGCTGAAAGAAAAGAAAGCAATATCACTGACATCTTTGAAAATAAACAAAAAAACCTATCCTTCCATTATCCACAAGCCAATTTCCTAATGTTTCCTGCCTGGCTAATTAGTTTAAAGTAAATGTGGTTATAGTATTATTACATTTTGAATTGACAAGTAAGCCACTATTTGACATGTTGTTGGAATGATCTGTTATAAATAAGAAGATATTAATGAGTGAGTATAGTCTCTTTGCACTCTTTCTTCATAAGATGGAGTTAGGGGAAGTAAAGAAGAGTAAAGTAAAGGAAACATGGAGAAGTGACTCCCTGAATACTAACAAACACCAAGAAAATGTAGATTCAGCTTTCCTCCTCAGAAATCCCCAAGCTTACTACTGTTACTCTGTACTCAGAATCATAGAATCATAGAATAGTTTGGGTTGGAAGGGATCTTAAAGATCATCTAGTTCCAACCCCCCTGACATGGGCAGGGACATCCCACTAGATCAGGCTGCCCAAGGCCTTGAACACCTCCAGGGATGGGGCAGCCACAGTTTCCCTTTGCAACCTGTTCCAGTGTCTCACCACTCTTGTGGTGAAGAAATTCTTCCTTGTATCAAGCCTAAATCTGCCCCTCTCCAGTTTATACCTGTTCCCCCCTCATCCTATCATCACAAGCCTTTATGAATAGTACCTCTTCAGCTTTCTTGTAGGCCCTTTTCAGGTGTTGGAAGTTGCTATAAAATGTCCTCAGAGCCTTCTCTTCTCCAGGCTGAACAAGCCCAACTTTTTCAGTGTGTCCTTATATGGAAGGCACTCCAGCCCCTGGATCATCTTTGCAGCCCTCCTCTGGACCCATACCAACAGTTCCATATCCTCCTTACATTGAGGATTCCAGAACTGGACACAGTACTCCAGATGAGGTCTCCCAAGAAAGGAATAGAAGCGCAGAATCACTTCCCTTGACCTGCTGGCCACACTTCTTTTGATGCAGTCCAAAATACGGTTGGCCTTCTGGGCAGCGAGCACACACTGCAGGCTCATATTGAGCTTCTTATTGACCAGCACCTCCATATCCTTCTCTGCAGGGCAGCTTTCGATCATGTCATCCCCCATCATGTACTGAAATTGGGGATTGCCCCAACTCAGGTGTAGGACCTTGCACATGGCCTTGAGAGAGGCCTCATGAGATTCACATGGACCCACTTCTCCAGCCTGTCCAGGTCCCTCTGAATGGCATCTTGTACTTCCAATGTGGCAACTACACCTGCCAGCTTGGTGTCATCTGCAAACTTTGTGAGGGGGCACTCAATCTCGGTGTCAATATCATTGATGAAGATTGGTCTGCACTGGTCCCAGTACAGACCCGTGAGGGACATCACTTGTCATGGATCTCCATCTGGACTTCGAGCCATTGACCACTACTCTTTGAATACGACCATCCAACTAGTTTCTTATCCATCAAATGGTCCACCCATCAAATCCTTATTTCTCTAATTTAGAGAGAAGGATGTTGTGGATGACCATGTCGAAGGCTTTACTGAAGTCTAGATAGATCACATCCATTGATTTACCCTTGTCCACTGCTGCAGTCACCCCATCATAGAAAGACAACAAGTTGGTGATACAGGATTTGCCCCTGGTGAAGCCATGCTGGCTGCAATTAACCATCTCTATGTTTTCCATGTGCTTTAACATAGATTCTAGGAGAATCTGTTCCTTGATCTTCCCAGGCACAGAGGTGAGGCTGATAGGTTGGTGACTTCCAGGGTCATCTTTTCTACCCTTTTTAAAAATGGGCACAACATTACCCTTCTTCTAGTCACCAGAGACTTCTCCTGATTGTCATGACTTTTCCAATATCATGATGAGTGGTTTGGCAACCACATCAGTCAATTCCCTCAGGACTCTGGGATGCATCTCATCATGTCCCATAGGCTTATGTATGTTTAGGTTCCTCAAGTCATCACAAACCTGATCCTCCTGTACTGTGGGAAGGAGTTTACCCCTCTGGTCACCATCCTGCTGTCCCATGACCCAGCAGGGGTGAAGAGAGTGGTTCTTGGTGAAGACTGAGGCAAAAAAGTTAAGTACTTCAGCCTTCTCTTCACCTGTTGATAGGAGAAAATCATCTTCACACAGTGACGCTCACAGCTGTATATCTTGGCTTTATGATGGATTTTATTGCTTCTAACATTAGCTCTTACGCTTTAAGTTAAAATTAACTACTATTGACTTTATCTAATAACTGCTTAGTGTAAGGTCTGTAAACTTCCATTAGAGAAAACACTCACCGTGGCAAATCAAAGTAAACTTTCAGATTATGGAATGAAGCGCACAAGAAAAACCCACTTGTCTTTTCACTCTGCATTTGCCGGGGAGAGGGCTGTGCCACACTTAGAATCTGATAATGCAATAAGCTAGCAAAACATTTATATGTTCAAACCCATAAGCTACCACATATAAAGATTTTACTGCTGCTGCTATTTGCATTGACAGAAAAATGTCTAATACTCCTTCTTCCTTATAACCTGGATGTTGGCGGGAGCATCATGGAATCACATTCAGAGATCAGTATGATCAGCGAATGTTCAATTTATTACAGAGCACCAGAAGATTTTATAGAAAAGGCAATAGTACACTAGACAGGTATGTAAATCTTTTCTTTAGCATTGGTTAATATTATGTGTCCATGTGATTACACTGATTGTCTGATTGGTTAGTATCTTCAACAAGAATAATTGCTAGTTAGTGCAGCTTTGCACGTACACACAGGCCCAAAGTTTCTCTTTGCAACATCAGGGAGTTATTCATTCTTGTACTCCCTTAATTCTCACAGGTACTGCTCCTCAGCCATCCTTGGTTTGTTACTTTTTAGTGTACCAGCTTGTAGGCTGGATTGTTTACATGGCCATTTTCCATGAGAAATTCCTTCGATATTCCAAGACCTGGAAATAAGTGCATAGTAATAATTTCTGTCTTTAACAAGATACCAATGTACCTCCACATCCAAGACCTGCTAGATCATAGCTACCAGAAATTTCACTATAAGCCATGCACTATAAGCCATGCATATTCCACTGCCTATGGCAGGAAGTAAGTATTCATTCTATGTTGATTCCTTACACTTGATCACAACATTCTGTGCACATGCTGAAGGCAGGTTGTCAATGGAGGTTCCAGTGAAACACCAGCACCGCTCGTCAGCTCTGAAGAAATTTGCAGAGGAAAATATTTATCACACTTTAAATATTAGAAATGCCCCATAGCTATTCTGTACCTTTTCAGATAAGACCCATCCCTATGTATCTGCCACTTCATCTACTCAATACTCACCAGTTAATGTGAAATATATGATCATAACTCGTTTTCTGCAGTAACAGTACATCTTGTTTTCTTAATGAATGTAGTTTGTGAGATATCTCCAAGACATGGCCAGGAAGAATAGGAATTCAGGTTGTATCCCAAGGCAGTCTGACTTGAGACTAGAATTTTTTCTGTGATCAGTTCTTTTTCACATGAAATCAATTTCAGATATCATCTTCTTTGGCAAAAGAAGTGTTGACTTTTTCTATGTCAAACAGTTTGATATTAAAGTTTACCTCTTTCTTTTTAATTTTCCTCTCTGCTACATCATATGGGATCATTTTACTGAAAAGGATTGGATTTAATCATATCAAAATAAAATGAAAATCTGAGAAATTTATTTCCATTATCACCCTGTTATTACTTGTACCACTACAAAACTGGAATGTGTATAATTACAAAGCAGGCTTTTTGTAAGGGAATATGGAGTAAGTTATGTACACACTGATGTTAACAAAGGAAGTTTAATTCAATAAATTGCTTAATGTGTGCACAGTCCACTTACCAGTACGTCATCGACATACTGGTACAACTAGACCGCTTCTTCTAGGCATATCCTAGCTACTAAGGCATGATGCACAGGCATAGGTGGGTGCTTAGCCTTGTGGTAAGTGGGTGAACATTTACTGAACCCCTTGTCATGTGAAAATGAACTTATCCTGATCAGCTTTCTGTAAAAACACCATAAAAACCATATCTTTCACATTGATAGTGGCTAAAACTTTGTGGGTCTGCTCTTGTATAGTATATCAATTTAGCTGTATTAGGCACAGCTGCTGTTAGTTGGACACTGTTGGCATTCTGTCTTTGATAAGCAATGTTGATACAACATTTGCCATTCAGTTTATGAACTGGGCCTATTGGAGAATAGTAGGTGGAGTGGGTTTGTAAAATTACCCCGTGTTCCTGTAGTTCTTGTATTACCAGTATAATGTCCTCTCTAACTCCCAATGGTAGAGGATTTAGTTTCACACTTAAAGGTTTGGAAGAAGGAATGAGGCAACCTATAAGACCCTCACTGTCATGTTAGGGGACCTGAATGTCCACTCTCTGCCCTTGGATTCAGTCCATGACTTTCACTTCAACAAGTCCTGCCCCAAGAATTTAGTCAGAAGGGTGCCCAATACTTTGTCCGTTGGCTGACAGTCTCCCAGGAGCCAACGCTTTACCCATGCCACTGGCTGATGCTGGAATTAACCAAAAGCATCCATGATTAGGATTTTCTTTTTGTCTGGCACTACCCCACTATGGGTGGCCATGTCCACATTTGAAACCAAGATTTGCGCCAAAATATCTACCACAAAAGTAATGGGAGTTTTGGAAGGGCCCATGGGGAAATTTACCAACCTATTCCCTTGGTAGTTTTCTGTGAGATTTTGTATATGTACCCATCCACCATCCTCCAGCTCACTTACTGGAGACAGTGCAGGAAGTTTCCCGTCTCTGAAATACGAACGGTTGGTTCGGGAAGGGCCAAAAGGAGTGTCTCCATGGTTTTTTCCCTTCCTGGTTCCCTGTCCCCTGGGGACTTCC
Source organism: Clamator glandarius (assembly GCA_033459285.1). Lineage (NCBI taxonomy): Eukaryota > Metazoa > Chordata > Aves > Cuculiformes > Cuculidae > Clamator > Clamator glandarius. The sequence goes on along the minus strand of JAUNZM010000176.1, from coordinate 3,646,819 downwards.
ACACATCTACCAGTAGTTGCAGGCTGGTGAACAACTGCCACTTCATTAGCTCCTTTGGGATGCCATTCCTCATCCCTTCCCTCCACAGCTGATATCACATAGAGATAATGTGAACTCAGTTTTTACTAATTCCTAATTAACTAATTACTGCTCTTTTCATCTCTACATACATAACATGCCACTTGAGGTCCTGTTCCACTGATGAGAAGACAGAAGCACTTAGGAAGAACTACAAAATAATAACTGCTACAGCTTTTTCAGAGCAGTTAATACAAGATATTAATCAGGTATGATTTTAAGTATCCACTTGAAGAGCAGTTGACCAGCTGTCCAGCTCACCACTTTCAAAGCTGTATTTATAAAGCCTTTAAATATATACAGGGCTCTATTATTACAATAGTTTGAAAACACTTGAAGAAACCGCAAACAGACATAAATGTGTTTAGAATGCTCCCACACACTTTGTATTTATACACACACAGATGAAAAAGAAACACCCACATTGGCATGCACTATATTTATAAATATACTTTTTGAAATCCATACAAAAAAAGAAGATTCATTATTTTGTACACTCAGTATATGAATTGTCCCTCATGAATAAATGCACTATTATAAAAAATGCAAGTGTCATACCACATGCTATGTATGACTTCATACTTTAGTAAATTAAAATAAATATCTAGTGTTTTACAAAGGATTTATAATTGAAATACTACCTATGATTATCTAGATATTAGTAAAGATGACAATGTAAACATAATTCTTTTATTTATTTGTTTTAAATGCAAGAATTATACAATACTTTCTGCAAGATTTTCAGATTTGACAGCTGCATGAAAGGAGAGCTTCAGATAGTTTATGTACTTCTCTATTGAAATGTAGCTCTCAGCACAGCTACCTGGCATTCTAGTAATGAAGAATGCTAATTCTATGAAAAGAGAGAAAAAAAAAGAAAAAAAAAAGAGAAAGAGATAAAGAAAGGAATGAATTACAGACATGGAAAATTGTATGAGCTGTGTCCCCTAAAATAATTTTCAGGAATGTTCAAGTCACTGAGTTGGCCATTGTGGGAAGAGCATAATGTGGAGGGTTCACTTTGTACATATCTATTTCTACAAATCATAAGCCTAATGATAACTAACGGAAAAAAAAAACCAGAACCCTCATTGCATTACTCTTAAAATAAAATTAAAGTAAACTAAACTAACACCCCAAAACCCTCATAGGTGTAAGTTTAAAAAATTAACAAGGAATTCCAAAAGTTTGCTGCATAATAGTACATCACTGATGGACTTCATAAGAGTTCAGTTCCTTCTTGAAAACTTTTCTGCTGGCTGTTATTTGAAAGAAAATCTGGCATATTTTATTCATTTTATTTAACCCTAATGCATGATGTCAGACACCTGCAAAAGTTATAGAGAAAACCAAGTTAAATGGACAAGACGTGCACAGACCCACTATTTGTGCACATAATACTTTCCAGGACCCTCTTGTCCTCACTCTTAATAAAGCATAAGCCTTAACCTTCTCCCTGACAGATTTTAAATTTAAAACCTCTAGCTTCATGTCAAGGCTATCATTCAGCCTTAAAATTCCACTGTTCTTCATAAACCATGTGAATAGCTACGTTCCCATTTCTTACATCAACAGAAACCTTCCCTTGAATTTCAAGCCTTGAACAAAATCCGAGATCAATGCTTATTTTGCTTCTTATGTAGACTCTCTCAGGATCATTTCTCTAGCTGATAGGCTTCTGACATGAATTTGATGGCAATATCTGTAATACAGCAGCCAAAAGCATTCCTTCTAAAAATTTCTCATCTTCTGACATCAGCATTAATCAAAATTCCCCTCAAATAAATCCCTGCTATGTATGTTAAAATTACTACTTACATAGCCTTAAATTCCTAAGAAAATATAACTCTATTATTTAAAATGTCCAAGTATGAATGCACATTTGAAATACTGTTATTCATTTCAGCCTCAGATGAAATGTGATCCTGATTGTCTCCTGTATTATGACATGAGCTAATCCTGAGAAGTTACATAGAAACTTAAAAACTTTTATTTATTGATTGGATTCCATGATTAGGGAATTATTGCTGTGAGTATTTTAATGCACTAATGAAGCTTCTACTAGTACTCAACATACGTGAAATTCCATGGAGTTCAGCAGTAATTGTCGTAGTTTTTGCCAGTAATGTAAGAGGACTTGGCCTATCTTAGATAATATAAAGGTAGAAGAAGTTTAATGAGGACAGGAAGGAAGATGTTCATTCCCATTGGTTTCTCCATGCCAAATTACAATCTAAATACAAAATCCAAATATTTGCACAGAAATATAAGACAAGTAAGAAAAGACTTCTTTTTGGAGTAATTCTTGTAGTTAAACAGTTTGATCTAGCAACCTTATTCAGCCAAAAGAGATTCACAATTATTATTGGGGGGCTAAAATAAGATGAGTGGATTAATTACTTTTCACACTCACATTTGATGCTGCTTTTAGTTTGGCAGATGGCACTGCCATTTAGTCCCTGTTTGCAGTCTGAAAATATACAGACGGCATAATCTATTTCAGAAAGCTTTGATTTTATAAATCACAGTGGAAGTAGTGCTTAAACTTCCTGTCATATTTCCCTGTTGACTCAAGCATTCCCAAAACAAAAAGGCTTAGCCTTTCAACAGCAGAGCCAGGGAATATGCACATTGAAATTGAATCAAAAAAAAAAAGCAATACTGCGTGTATCCAGTTCTTTATGTGTAACCAGTCTAGAATATATTCAGTCTATTGCCTCAGCTGTGCAAGATGCTTGAGACTACAGCAGGCCTAAAAATAATGGAAGAAAATAGCAATCTTAATCTGAAGTATGTCATTTGAGAAAGTCCTCCTATTTGTCTTTACAACAACAGTCACCACTGCAAAATTATATCTTCCTTCTTTCTTTCAACTCAAGTTTAAACTTCCAAATGAAATACATCCACTTGCTGCTTTGCTAGAGTTTCCAAACTTGTTCTCTGGGGATTTTTATTTCTTATTTCCTTCTATGTAAAATAGCAAAAAAAAATAAAAGGGAAAGAAACATTGCAGCAATAAAAACACAACATGCTGCACAGAACAAATATATTACTGGTCACTTTGTTATGTTCCAAAACCAAGTTTTATTTCTGTTATATCTCATCTCAGCTGTGTCTTAGTGTGTGACTTTTCTATTTTATGCCTCTGACTCTTTCTTGTAAAAAAACTGACTTCTTGCAACAGCCGACCAATCTCCATGAGAAGAAAAAATTTCTGATGAACCAACACAGAACTATAAATCACAAACTCAGTCACACAGATTATATTTTCACATTATCATTCAGAGTCAAGTGCAGTAGTACTATGCTGGGAATATAAAATAATAAATCTGTACAAAAAGAACAGAGAATCTTTCATTACCATCATCCACCTAGCAGAACCATATCACATGCCAAGATCAACAAGCAGAATTATCAGATGGACTAAAGCAAGAGATTTTTACCAACTGTTAAAAGAGTTCAGTAAAGAGTTCAGTTCTGTATTCCTATAATGTGAAGGAGACAATTATTTTTGTATGTAATTTATTAGGGCTTCAGAGAGATGAATCTGAGTTATTCCTGAATGTAGTTTTATAGGGCATGAGAATTACTTTCTTCAGACTACTGTGACACCTGCCCAATTTTTTTCCCCTGGAACAAAACATAGTGCTTTATAGATTTTCTTATTCTGCCAATTCTAGAAGAAACACTGAAGTCTAATTATCTCTGCATTTTGTAAAGATAACATATGACATAACACCACAAGCCTAGATTAATCTTTATAATTTCTCATAAGGAAGGCATATTGTCATGTCATATTGACAAACTCCTACTTAGTTAAAAACATGATGTAACAAAAGTATAAAACCTATACAAAAATTTCCAGTTCTACCATATTCCAAATAAAGCTGTAAATACCTACTTCTCTTAAATGAACATGGGAAGATGTACTACTCACAGACAAGGGTTTTTTTTCCATTTCTCAATTTACATTTTTATAATTTAGAGTCCATTTAACTTAAAAAAAAAAAAGAAATAGATTCCACATCCATTATTTTTGCAGTTGTATAATAATTTCTTACAGTCTGGTCTCACTGAGAATGAAAATCTGGTGATTATTATTTTGCAAGAGTGTTAGAATTTATCCTGAATAAAAGCATAAACACAGGGAACTGAGTACCCACTCTGCATGTCTAACTGATGGTAGGTATGCTTGACTAACATTTGGCCAGAGATAAAAAACTCTTGTTTTTTTTTTTTTTTTTTTACTTTTAATTACTTAGGCTTTTAAGATTTTACAGACACTTCTCCAAACCATTGTTTCCAAAATTAACTGTTTTTGAAAGTGTTACTAATATTTGCTTCTAGGAAAGTGACTTACTGCTCAGGAATAGTTGAATTTCTTTCTACTGAAAACAGAGACAGACAGAGGCAACTCATTTAGACTCAAGATAACTGAATTCAGGAGCCTTAGTTTGAGGAGCAATGTCTTGTTTCTCATTTATCCATTTTATCAATTATTCTAACTGTAGAAATGGGGTTGATAACAATCTTTAGCTTTCAAGGCCATGCTCCTATTTAGTGCATTTATTTTCATTAAGAACTGAAAGCTTTAATGCTAATCAGAGGAGAAAAGTTCTTCTGTTCCTAGTGCTTAAAGAAAACAGAAAATTGTGTGTGCTATGATCACCACACTCAACTTGAAATCAGCCTGTTTACTCTGTCCCAGATAATTTTACCTTCATATGTCACATCTAGTCCATTCCCTCTCTCATCTAAGACTTTTCCTATTCTTCTGCCTCTTTATGCTTCTTTGTTTGTCATGCCTTTTCCTAACACTGCAGTAAGTAGCGGGTGGCACTGTGATTCCCTCTGTCTGTTTGAGAGACACTTGTAGAAGAGAAGAAAGCAAGGAACAAGGAATCTAACAGGTTAGTTTCAAAAGAGATAACTTGGTCAAAAGAAGAGGGCTACTGAGAGTTCTTATCTCTCTCTTCTTTTTTTCTGTTCTATGTAAAGACTGTCTGATATGAAGAGAAGAATAAATCTCAGAAGGAATAGTACAAATAAGCATAAAGGACAACTTTTAAATAATTAGTTGTGAGAAATATGTATTGACAATATGAACAACTTTGTCACAGATAATTATTCAAGGAAATTTCCTCAACACTTGATGACCTCTAAAATTATGTGACTTAATGTAACTAATCTCTGCTTATTCATCTGGACGCATGCCACGCAGGTGAATTATTACACGAGTGAATTGGAAAATTTATCCGTAAGTGAAAAGTCCTTGGAAATACTTAAGATAAGAGGAAAGTAAAACTTGTTCCTATTTAGCATAGAAAGAAAATGATACAAAATTATTCAGAATCATGCCAAAGAAATGTGATTCAACATCAAGAAAAAGCGTACAAACACTTTGCTTGAAACTAGGCTAGGTTTTGGGGAGATTCCATATGATGGACGAGACATTAAGTCACTTCAATGGATGAGTGAAGAATAGTCAAAATCCAGTGTGGAAAGATGATCCTGAAACTATGCATACTGAATACATCCAGACTATATTAGTTGGTGAAAAAAGAATTACTTTTATAAAATTCATCTTAATCAGTCACAGTAACAGTTGTATTAATTATGTTTGATGAGGGAGAACAGAAGAATCAGGTTTCTGCTTGCCTTTTCACTTCACTATACTAATTTTTTCACAGTGAAAGAGATGTGCAGGGCTGGTTCTGCACAACATAAGAAGGATATAAAACTGTTGGAACAAGTACAGAGGAGGCCTACAAAGATGATCAGAGGGCTGGAGCACCTCTCATATGAGGACAGGCTGAGGGAGTTGGGCTTGTTCAGCCTGGAGAAGAGAAGGCTCTGGGGAGGACTTATAGCAACCTTCCAGTACCTGAAAAGGACTACAAGAAAGCTGGGTAGGGACTGTTTACAAAGAATTGTAGTGATAGGAGTAGAGGCAATGGGTGTAAACTAGAGAGGGGTAGATTTAGGCTAGACATAAGGAAGAATTTCTTCACTATGAGGATGGTGAGGCACCGGAACAGGTTGCCTATGGAGGTTGTGGATGCCTCATCCCTGGAGGTGTTCAAGGCCAGATGGGATGGGCCCTGGGGCAGCCTAATCTAGTAGGATGTCCCTGCCCATGGGAGGGGGGTTGGAACTAGATGATCTTTAAAGTCCCTTCCAATCCAAACTATTCTATGATTCTGTGATTCCATGATTCTATGATTTTCTGTATTAGAATGGGTAGAAATTGATAGGAAATCTCTCTTCTAACCATTGATAGCTGATTCCCAACATAGGTTGAAAGTGGAGAATCAGCACTGTACAAACTGAGCTCCTGATAGCCAGAGGACTTGAGAACAACTAACAATTTCTTGCTGAGTATCCAGAAGCCACTGCACCAGAAACACTTGAGTACCAAAGCCTAGTTTCATTGCTTGCTTTTCTCCAAAATATGTGCAAAACATAGATACTCAGTTATAGCTGTACTATTTATTCAACATTCAATTACATGCTTTTTCACTGTCTCTCCTCCTTTCTGTCCCCAGTTTCTCCTCTTTTCTGCTTCACTGTCAGCTATGCCTCTAACAATTCAGTTTAAAAGACATATTCTTAGCTGGGTACTATGGCAGTTTCGTTGCCATGTTCCAGGTGGCTGCTTACAGCAGAAATCAAAGCAGATGTCTTGCAAGAACCTTAAACACTGTATGCTCACTGAAGTCAACATGATGCTAGTACTATGACAGAAAAAAGAAAACACCAAATGGAAGAATAGAGCTCTTATAAGCCTTCACCCCCCATAAACCTATGTCACAAAAGACATTCCCTCCAAAAACCTAATACTTCCTCAAACAAAAATAAGGACTGTTTATGTTACACACTACTCTGTTTTTATGACTTATAGGTAACAAACATGGGTTCAGGGATGATCTGCCATCTTCCATAGGCTTGTGATGTATTATTTACTTGGTTGACCTCCAAAGGTTCCTTCCAGTCTCAGCCACTGTGGGATTTCCCCATCCCTCAGTGCCTCTTGGGGAGGAAGAGGTAAAGTAATTGGTAATGAAGAAATGAAGTTGAGCATGAAAAATGGAGGAAGGGAGAGGAAAGTGTTTTAGCTTTTATCTTTGTTTTTCACCTTCCTATTCCAATTTAATTGTCAATAAAGAAATTAACTTTCTCCCCAACTGGAGTCTGTTTTGCCCATGATAGTAATTGGTAAGATATCTCTCTGTCTTTATCTAGACCCATGAGCTTTGTCATCCTGCTTTCTGTCTGTGTCCCTCTGAGGAGTGGGACTGAGCAATTAGCTGGGTGGACATTTGACTATTAGACAGGGATAATCCAACACACGAGGAAAACGCAGTCCAGTGCTTAGCACACAGGAGAAGATGAAAGGTACCGAGTTCCATCAGAAAGACTTCAAAGACATCAGCAACATTGCAGCTCTAATAAAATTCATTAATAAGAGCACTAGTAACTCAGATGGACCTCCTGCAGATGCAGTGGTCAACACTGCAATGCAAAATATCTTCTTTGTCATTCTGTAGCACTGAAATCACAAACTATTCTTTCCTATGTAAATAATAAGAAGCAGAGCACAGCAGAAAATGCTGTGTTCATAGAGAAATAGGAAAAGTTATGGCATAACAATTTTTCTCATTTAACTTCTGAGTAGTTAATTACATAATGGCAAAAACTCATGTTTTTTCTATTCCTGTGCAGTACAATGACAGGTTTTTTTAAGAGATACAGTTAGTTGTATTATTTCCTTTCTCTATAATGCTAAGTATCTTACAAAAAAAATTCCTAATTTTGATGTAAAATTCTTATGAATACCACCTTTTAATTTATATTTTCTCATTTTAACATTCTATGTTATACTTTATGTATGTAAATCATGAAAATGTATGTTGCATAATAACTTGTTTATTATCTTACGTGTCACCATAAGCATTAAGTAGCTATGTTATATTAAATTATATATATTTATTATATATCATGCATAATATAATATATGATATAATTTTATTATGTGTATTATTATATTCTATATGATGGCTTAAATGTGTTACATATATTGCTCATACATGTTTCTCTTCTCTCTGATCCTAAGGCAAATCACATTCCCCTTCAAGGTCATAAAGTATTTTGACTGCTTTTTAGTAATGAAGTCAGAGCAATTAAAACAATTTCTAAACATTAGTCTTTAAAGACAAAATGGCAGGGTAGTACTACATTGTGGGTTTCCTCAAATGCGGAAACCTTAATAGTGATTCCTGTATGGCACAAAATCTGTATGCGATAATAAAGATGTTGGAAAATATGAAGAAGTAGTTGTAAACGAGAAGAGAAGCAGAGTGATAGAGTGAATAGAGTGATCAAAGTCAGTAACTGCTTACTATTTTCTTGTTCTTTTGGCATTCCTGGAAAAGAAAGTAATTTATAGTTCAAGCAAGCTCACACAACAGAGTAAGACAACCTCTCTAATGTTTTTCACCCTTATAAAAGCTGCCTAAATTGTTGGGGCAAGGATATTAATAATGGAGATCTACTTCTATATTTGTTCTTTATGCAAACTACTGAAAAAAAAGGTGGAATAATCTCCTTGCAACTGATGAATTAAATTGCACCATTTAATGAGTTTGTGTTTGTTTTAATTGGTAGTGCAGTAGTCAGCAACATTTTGTCCAGTGAATACTTCTATAAACTGGAAGTTTACGTTAGAATTGATAATGGAATTTTAATTATAGGAAAATAACAGAGTTACAAGGGTGCATCTGTAAAATTGCAGTACATTAAACACCCATTGTTCTATTTGATAAACAGGAACACAGACACTAAAATGAAAATGAGCTCATGAGGGGTAGTTTAATTAAAACATAGTTTTTATATCAGTTAAAAATATACTGCAAATCAAATGACTCTACCCATGCTTGCAAAATGCCTTATTAAGAACCAGTTGCTTCCTTGTGATTTGGCTTTATAAAGTGCCCTCTACTAATACATATACTATAGCATTACGTTTTACTATGTATGACTTTTCAGGCTTTTAAAGTTTGCTTATTACAGTAGGCTATAATCTGTGTACTCATTGGTACCATATTGCTCGAGGTTGTGACTAGTTGTATGCAGGAAATCATAGCAAACATGCATTAATGTTATGATTTTGGACAAACCAAACTTATACAAGAAAAAAATGATGTACCCACTAAAAAGCACCTATCCAGTGTAGGATTCCATTCACATTACTGGCTATTCAGAGTGCCTAACTACATCCAGCTCTGGTGTTTTCCCATGAGCCACTGGACAGCCAGAGGAAGCTCAGAGGCACTCAGGGCATTGCATATCTGAGCTGAAGATGTTTATGCTATCAACTTGGTAGGACCATAACTGTAAAATCAGACTGCCTAATACCTACAGTATGTGAATCCTGTTTTCTGAACAGCTTTTAAAATGTAAAGAATTTTTTTTTCCAAAATTTTTCTGATCGTAGTAGATGGTGTTTTGGTGAGTTACCTCCGTAGCTTAAAGAAAAGGTTTAGATTATAGAGAATTTGGATAAATTGCTTCTTACAGGGAGTGCATAGTCACAGTAAATATAGACAAATTGATTTTGAAACAAATATTATATGAAATGAGATAAATTGTAAAAGAAGTTTTGATATTTCCTTTGTTGAATCCATTGGGGCATATACATAAATATATATATAGAGAGGATACAAGTATTTACAAAATCAAGTACATTTCCACATCAACATAGTGTACATTACAGAGACCAGGAAATTAAATGATTTAACACTTAAAAGATTAAGTTACAGTTCTATAACACTTAAGGATATATTCATTTCTTAATCTAAAGAATCAGTAAAGTAAGTTTAATTTTGTTTTGGCTGTTTCTGTAAGGAAATATAGAAAGTAATTCAGCAAGAACAGGCTTTAAAATTATACATGTAAAAATTCTAATAATATCTTCAATCACTGTTTTATTTATAATATTTCTGCAATAATTTTCTTGCTTTGATAAAACTAGTCTCAAAGTGGGAAACAGTTTGATCTGAAAAAATCACGTTAATAGGTTACACAAGGTTCTTATTTACACTTAGCATCCATAGCATTTTTATTTGGTAAATATACATTTAGGTTATACTAAATATTTTCATTTGGGAAAAAAACCCTCAAATATGTCATGCCCTTGAATTTCCATTTGTTCATTCTTAGTAGAGCTGGCTTTTTTCTGCTGTATGATGTTATCTATTTTAACAAAACTTTCTTTTGAAAATGAATACAAAAATCAATGATACAACACATCCTATTGTCAATAATAATTAAGAAAAAAAACCCAAACCAAACCCCACACTTTCCTGCTAGAGATATTAGTATTATAATCTCACAACTGAGTGCTGTTCAACCAAGACAAACATGCAACCTCTGACACTTCACATATAAGAAATGCTGGTTCAAATTCATTGAAGCAAATATATGAGACCACAAGCTGTCTGTTTCTTGTCCTTGCATGAGTTCAGAAGTGGCAGCATTGGATTTACTGCCCCAACCCATCAGATAGAGTGAAACCAGTTTTCTTGAACATTATTCATGCTGTCTGTAGTATGAAGTTTTGATGGTATGAAACTCAGCTATGGCAAATGTGAGGAGTTCATTCATGCTTCATCTGGAAAACATGCTTATGTGTACAGAGATAAGCTTTTCAATGAGGGAGTTTTTTGGCTTAATGTATATCACTGGGAAAGCTGGTCTAAACCACATTAGTACAGCAAAATTTCTTGCTGTATGCCATATATGTCTGGTGGTATTTACCAACACAAGTACAGCGAAGCTGTGGCAAAAGCAGTGCTGTACACAGACCTCAGTGTAGGAGTAAAGTACAGCCAATTTTAAAATGTTCTGCACATTATAGGATGCTGCATATTGTTTACAAATCAACTCTCTGAAAATCTGGAAGGTAAAGTCTTATAACCAGCTTTTACAAGTAGAGGCTAAAATTACAAAGCCTAGAAATGCTACCACCATCTATAAAAGAAAAGATAGGACAAAAATCAATTTCCTTACATAGTTCCCTCACTAAAGGAGGAAATCAATATGTGTCTGAAAAGAAACACTTTATCTACAGCAATGGAGAAGACTGGTCCTTAAGGTGCATTGTATATCTACGTATAGCAAATGTACATCAGGGTCTCTCCATTCAAGAACTCAAATTCTCTCTACATTTTGGTACTTTAAAACCTCATTAAATGAGCAATTAACCTTTCCTCTCAAGTTCTGACCTTGTTTAGTGGTTCAACAGAAGCAAACCACCAGCAACCCCATGAGACTTCACTGAGTGATCCACAATTCTTCTGTCCCTTGCTTGTGCTTTGAACTGCCTTTGTTGTCATGCTTTTATTCATACTACATAATTTGCACTATTTGACACATCAAGTGTTAGTAGTGCTAAAATATAGCATGCCTTTCACATTCCATCTGATTTAATATTACCTTTCCGAGTGGAGAGAGAACAGTAATAAAATGGAGAGACCATTTATCATGTCTCAGATCATGCACAAAATTATTTTGGAGGTTGCCTAACAGTCAGTGAGATGTGTTGTCAGAGAGGAAGACTAATAAAAGCTCTGGCAACCCAATTTGTTCTCATCAATTCAGAATGAGGAGAGTGTTTCTTTACTTCAAAGAGAATATTAGAAAGTTTTAAAACTGTTAGTCAGTGTTCTACAAAAACATCAAAGCGTCAGAAATCCAAACCACATTCTGGAAACCTACTGGAATACTTGGGAAAGTCAAGACTTTCAGCACATTTCAGTTCTCAAGTATTGCAGCAGTAGTAAAAGCTTCTGTGTCATAAGAGCAAAAGATTGTTACCATTTCTAAATAAATGTTGTATTTTTATGGGCTACCATTTTTGAGAAGTAATGGCTCTTAAACACCACAAGGACCATTTTGAAAGGGTAGAAAAGTTAGAAATTTTAATCAAGTTTTACTTCTGTTATTTGCCTTTCATTGCACTTTCAGCAGAGGTTTCCGCTCAACCTTGAGTTGTACTTCATACTGAAAATACATTCAAACAATAACCTAGACCTAGACAACCCCAGGTGAAGCACAATGCAGAGGACAAGTTTTTAACTGAAGACAACAGTTAATTTCATTTTCTCCTCTGATGACAACATTTAAATTTGTGACAATACAAGTTCAGCTCAGGAAAAGTAGTGATGTACTCCTTATGTTCTTATTTTCTTCTAAAGTAGGAGAACAACCACCGTACCTTAACCCAGATTTGACCATCTCCCAGTGAAAAAAAAAAGAGAAAACATACCCTCTTGTGTTCCCACTGATGGTTTTTTACAACCTATGTTGCCTTGATAGGCCGAGAAGAGAGAAAACGAATGATGAGTGGGTCGAGGACTGCTATATGTCCCACTCTGTCATTCCCTTTTTGAGAAGCATGCTGAGCAAGAGCACACACATACCTCAGCAAACCCTGTTGGCTCCAGACTGTGGTCCTGTGTAGAATATTTATAGTTCTCTTACAATCTTTTTAACGCAAGTACACATAGTGTGTGTATGCAGATATGTGTATGAGGATGAAAAGGACAGACTATTGAAATCTCAAATTTTATCTCAGTAAAGATTCAGGGTACGGTTTAAATATGGAGCAAGCATAAATGAAAATTTGTGAAAACATTTTCCTTATGAAAAAAGAAAGGACCTTTTGGACCTATTTCTGGAGCTTTACAATTGTTTGGGGTTTTTGGTTTTTGTTTTTTTTTTTTTTTTGCTAACAATTTTAATGAAAAGCATAGATTTATTTAGAAGTGGAACCTAAATAGTTCTGCCAGTTAAGAAATGGTTTGCAATGACAAAGAGAAGGAAAAATGCTCTGTTTTTAAGAAATGTACTGAATTAAAATGCAGCTCAGATTACGGAGAAGATCTCTGATGCATGAAATTCAGACAGCAACTAGGTCTGAACAGTTTTAAATATAACATTGTTACTTTGGCATAATAGCAAATGTGGCTGATGTTCTATTTATTTATTGATGCAGCACATTCTAATGGGTTTCAAAATGACTACTGTTAGATAAAATTTCAGGGGAGTGAATTATTTAATATTTCTAAATGGCATACTTGACTACCTGTCACATTTTTGCAGTAAAAGATCCAAAGGCAAATATACTACGCAATTATACGAGAAACAGCAGATGAGAGAGAAGCCCTTATTTGATTAAAAAAACATTAAACCCATGATGACAGAAACTGTATATCAAATGGAAATACAATGAAAAAGAATCATTATCTGAACATTAAATCATCAAGTTTTAATGTCAGTAATGATAACAACAGCAATACAAATTATATGAAGACTTCTCTTGTGGTTCAGATGTGGTGCAAAAACACAGCAGGAGCTGAATACTTAGATCTATACAACTTAGTTACAAGCTATAGCAAGACTGACTTTCACGGCCAAATAGTTATGATCAGATTCTGTAACCCTATGAGATTATTTGTATGTAAGCATCTCCTATCACATCTGGGGAGCTGTCACCTAGACATGAAGAGAAAATAGTTTGGGTTGGAAGGGACCTTAAAGATCACCTAGCTGATGTCAAAGAGTACGCACAAAAATGAGTCAATCCTGGCTCAAAATCCAGAAAGCTTAGATTTTTTTCTATGTCAACAGAGATGGGAGGATGCAAGAAAAGTCAGGAAACAGTAGAAAACACAGAAATATCTAAATGCTCTGTCAAGAAATGTGGAAAATACAAGTATGGAGGTTAGGGCAGGGGGATGGCCAGAACTGAGATAAGCTGCTAACAGAATGGATGAAGGAAGCTGGACTGGGATTTGAATTAGGTCATCTCTGAAAGAACAGTTTAGTTGTCCAGTGTTCATGGAACTTCATATTCCATATTTGTTCTTTCAGGATTCCTACCTCTGCTTCACTCACTGATTTTCAGTAGAAGACAGAGTGATATTGTTAAAGGAAATCTTTATTTATCAACATGATCCACAGATGTACAGGTATGTTCAAGTCTTAGTTTTCAGATGGGTTTTTAGGCTACCTCTGCTCAACTATCTCCCTGTGTTCAGAAGTGGCAATTATTCTATTCTTGAGTACATAACACATTTTATTTAACTGGCACAACTAGAAATCTGGACATGGCTCGTAATGTATGTAGCTGTAGTCTGACATTAAGATGTCTATATTCTTATCAGTTTGCCACCATGTTTTATTCTCTTTTGTTTTGCCTTGATTTTATCAAAATCTAACTTTCTAACAACATCCAGTGTTTCTTTGGAGCCCTAGATCTTATTTGCAACTTTACTGTCTCTTTTCAAATGTGATTGGTAAAATGAAATCCCAGACTACCCAGAATAGTAAATGCTCAGCCATAATTGTAATAAAAATTAGACATATACTAGAAATAATGACAGTGTAAAACCTTGTACTTCTCTAGATTAAAGCAGAAAAGCAAAATAAATAGGATAATGGGGAAAATACTCACAGTGAAAAGCCACAAGGAGGCTACTGCTACCTTACATGACTGCTTTACTTCTTTCTCTTCCCACAGGGATCAAACTGGAAACCAGGAAGCATCTGCCACAGTCAGCATACATAACAGGCAAGTTGTTTTGTTTTTACAACTACAAGTGCTGTAGTTCACAAGAAAAAAAAATAAAGGAAGAAAGAAAGAAGAGAAAGAAAAAAGAGAAGGAAGGAAGAGAAGAAAAGAAGGAAGAGAAGAAAGAGAAGGAAGGAAGAGAAGGAAGGCAAGAAGGAGTAGTAATACACTCCAGGAGACTTCCTGAGGCAATCCAACTTATTCAAATAATTTACCCAATTCTGTCAATGTGTGGTCACTCCTATGCTGAAGCTTATATGCAGTGAGTGACATGATACTTCTTAGTGGATGCAATTTGTATGAATGGCATTGCTTGTGCATTAAAATACTCTTGCACATGAATAAGTATGCCAATAATTAGCAGTGAACGATTTTATCCTCTGTTGCTGGGCTGTTATACATCACACAGTTTCATCAGAAAGCAAAATACACATAAAGGTGCCACACAGAATCACTAATAGTAGACAAGATGAATCTATGTCTTTTCTAATATACTTGTACTACTTCTTTGTGATGGAAGGAGAAAGGAGTTGTCTGCAGGTGGGATAAAAGAACAGATAGATATCAAATACTCCAGATTTAGTGATGCACCTAGTTAGATCAGGAAGGACATTCCACCCTGTATTTCACCCTGGCTACACAAGTTATGTGCCTCCTTTCTCTCTTGTCTTGTTTTAAACCATCGGACACTGGCCGCAGCTACAATAGCATAAAAGCCAGTAAGCTGCACCAGGTACCTGTGACTATCAGTGTTTACCATCAGGATACTTTCTGTGATTCTCAGTGGAAAACTGACTGCCAGGTCACACTAACGGAGTTAGTTTTACCTCCTCTAGTAGTCTGAGTACCGAGATGACATGTAGTTTTCTAGGCCTATTTAGGGCAACCACAGTCAAGCCACTGGATACTACTGCAGAAGACTAAGAGATTAGTGAAATACGTTTTCTTCTGCTTTTCTAATTGTGGATGTCAGCAGTAAGGACTCCTCAGACTTCTTAGACACTAACACATGTGGATTCTCACTACTTCATAAGTAGTTCTAGGCTGATAAAATTAATTTGAAGAAATTATGAAATAAAAAGTGATTTCTTTTCTCTGATTCTATTCCATCTGCAGTAGATATTACAGGAATCAAAACCATGGGTGTTAAAAACAGAAGTGAAATTGAATCGCTTTAAGTACTGTCCCAAAATATTTTGGTGAAACTGTTGTACTCAACCAGATTAATGTATAATGAACAGTTTCAATAAACTTGCATGGAGTGAGCTTGAGTTGAGAAAACTGAAAATTGATTAAAGCATGCATTGATTCACAGGTACTTCACCAAATGCATGAAACCAGTTCTGAGACTGTGAAGGGTGTAGGTGAGGAATGTGTACTGAGATTCTAAAGTGGTAGAAGGTGAGAAATAAAGGAATGATAGGGCAGGACTGGGGACATATTAATACAGAAAAAAAAACAGGTAATCCCAGATTATTTCTTGGTCCGTAATAATTAAAAAGAGAGAAGAAATTCCCTATATGCCTCAGAGTTCTGTCAGGATGTACCCACAGAACTGAAAATAGGAAGACCAGGGTAAGATTTTAGAAGTCTCTTATTAATATTAGCTGTAATAATCATTAAAGGATACGCTAAGTTTCTGGTGATGGAGAGTGATGAACTTGTGTTTTTAATCCTATCATCAAGTACAAAATTAAGTAATTAGAGATCTAGTCACTGTATTGAGAATCGTTTCATAGCTGCAGACTAATGTTAAACTATGAAGTCCTTTTAATGACTTTCAGTCTTCTAAGTGCCAAAATTGCCACCTGGTCTAATAGCTAAAAACAAAGGATTCATACAGCTTTCAGAAATAAGAAAAGGTCATTTGTATAAAAAAAAAAAAAAGCAAATAAAATTAGAAATGCAGAACCTTTTAGAAGGACATTCTTATCCTTAGTATTTACCTTGCTCTATCTTATATTACCAAGAGAGTAAATGAAAATAAAGGTATTAATTTCTTCATATACATAGTAGAAAATCTTTAGTACTAATGAGACTTGTCAGATTGACATCCTGGGAGAATAACTTCTGTACTAATAAATCCAGAGAATGAATATTATATTAGGAATGATAATGCAAGCTCCTTTAGACTGGCTCATCAATGTGTCTCAGTCCTGACCTGAAGGGTCCAGAGATGGAAAAAGTTCAGGCTTATTAAGCATGCATCTCCCAGCCTTTTTGTTAGAACTGCCAATCATGATTATCAAAGTAATAGTGGTGCCACACAGGGGTCACTGAGAACAGCATTATAAACAGAATTTAGATAAAGTAAGCTGCAAAATTGAGATTACAAAAAAAAAAAATGTTGCACGGTCTCATTTTGTATCTCCCAAATGTTTAAAGAGTATTTACCTGTATTTGGGATTGTTCAGTCCCAAAGTTATTGCTGTTTTAATAAAAAAAAAAAATCCAGTAAGAAGAGGGTAATTAGCCAGAGAGTTGGTTTGGAAAATGAGGTTTTAGTATTTCAGGACCTCTGGGTCTTTGAAATCTGGTCCAGCAAGACTGATTTAAAATATCACTTTGAAAAACTAGCTGCACTCTATTCAAGCTCAAATTTTAAAGCTATCCAGGCTTCCTAGAACTACTTTTCCTATTGTAAAACTGTCAAGACTATCACTACTCTTATAGCAAGGAAATCTGAAATATTAGCCAGTATTTTTCTGTAATTTTCCTTGTCATCACTGTCCTTCTGGTTCAACAATACTAGCTCTTATTTCCCCTGAATATTTCTAGATAGCTTTTATAGCCCTGGTAACAGTCATTGTCCTATGATATTCTACTAGTCAGAAATTATACAGAAAGAACTAATATTTGTTCTACTCTAAAACAAAAACCAAAACTCAAGTCCGAAGCAACAGCCAAGGTACAGTCCTTCAGAAAAGTGAAAGGAATCACTCAGTCACTTAGACATAAATGTGATATGTAGAACAATTAAAGTAAAAGTATAACAAAAAATACTTGTTTCATCTCAAAAACTACAGCCAGGAAAAAAATTCATTCCGTGCTGTGGTAACATGATTTAAACTGTAGAGAATTTAATAAATGAAAGTACCCCTATTCCTCTGATGCTATTCTCTAGTAATCACTGTGACTCAGATCAAGCTGACTTCAAATGCTGAGCACCTGACACATCTGTTTTGAAAAAGTCTGCTTTATGGTGTATTTTTTCTCATAGCCACTACAATTTTATACAATCACTCCCAAAGACTGTGGTTCACTTGCTCCCAAGTTAATGAGTTCAAGGAGAAAAGCCCTGAAGCAGAAATTGGTTCTTACAGAGTCTAAAATGATTTTTGAAATTTCAGGATAATTTTCAATACTCTTTCTTGCCTCTACTCTTTTCCTTTTAAATTCTTTTTAGTTACAGTGCATTCATGACTCGTTGCTCTCCTGCACATCAACAGTTAGAGGAAGTTTTTTCTTAGAGGCTTGAGAACTGATCTGAAAATAACACTAGAGAAAGTCTAAGTGTCATAGAAGTAACTTATACCTCAATTATTCCCATATTTCTAATTGAGTTCAAACTGCACATGTAGATCAAATTCAGAATCGATCATCAGCTTTAACTTGTTTCTCCAAATTGCCTACACCAAACTACAAAAGCTCTGCATGACACTCTCTGGCTTTTTTAATAATACAAATTATTGGCATGGAAGCTAACTTTAATTTATTAAATATTAGTAGCAATGAAGCTGAAATCAGAGTATTCAATATAATTCAATTTCATCAACCACAAGAGTATTTCATCATGTTCTTTGGTACATTTTGATGCCTATATTATTTTACAGAAGCACATATGTTGCTACCGATGTCTGAGCTAAAATGTACAAAAATAAAGCACAGTTTAATGGAAATTTGTTGGTCTTTTCAGTTCATTAGTTATACATAAAACTTCCCTTTGTATCCTTTATATAGTTAAAAGCATGTGTTGGACTCTCTAATGTTGAAAAGAAAATAAAAATGCAAAAAATGGCAGAAAAAGTGAACAAGAATAAGGGCGAGAAAGAAAAGTCTAAGTCAAGTGAGGGAGGAGATTTTTCAACAATTTTAGGAATAAACCAAAGGATGAGATGTAACCTGCTATTCAAGGGGAAATCAAACACTAAGTCGCTAAAGATGAAATGCCATGAGTATAACTTAACAACAAAGACAATGGGAACTGTTATTTTTTTTGAGTCTGTACAAAAGCAGATTATGGAGAAATAACTCACTGGCTTATTTTCTTCTTTTTTTTTTTTTAAATGGAAGTAGTCTCTGTTATATACTAATAATATCTTTGTATTCATGTTCTTTTAGCATAAAAGAAAAAAAAATTAGTGCTGCAATGCCTAATACCTGGTATTTGTCCATAGTTGAAATACTTGAAAGATCAACTCAAAGTTGGATTCAAGTCTCACACTAAAGCCACTCCACGCTGTCACTTTTTATATTATTCACCTACAATGAAAAAAGAAAAAATCAAACAACCCAAACTGAAAATAAACAATGAGGATTCAAAAGGAAAGAACAGCACCTACGTAAGACACAATTATAACTTTAATACTCATTGTTGACTGAGAATTTGCTCTGAGATTCAAGAGATCATCTGCATTTTCTTTCTTAAGAATGCTTACAAAACCATAAATTTCACACGTTGCTGTCCTTCAAAATTTGAGAGAGGTCACACTACCAGGATATTTGACAAAGCAGAATTAGTACCAAATCTAAACTAAGTCAACAGGCAAAGCTTATTAGATCACAATAGATTAAGATGTTAAATTACAAACAGACATTGGAAATCTATCAATTCCCTGTTTATTCTTCCAATTGCATCTGAAGTAAGTTGCCATCACTAGTTGCCTCTGGGGAACAAAAACTATGGATATTTTTAGAACTGGGACTACTGCATTACAGTACTTGATGTGCTGTTGAGCAAACTGTGTCATTTAGTATTCTCAAAGTCAAAATTTATTGAACAATTCTACCTATTCTTGGCTGCATTATTCTAATAACTCAAGAAGTGAATATATAGCAATTTCAGGATTTTTTTTAAACAACTTTATACACTTGGTTAACAGCTAACAACAAAGTTAACAAAGCTAACAGCAATCTTAAATCTTAATTGTTAACTTCCGTCATAATTTATCCTTCTGCTTTGTTCTGATCCCTTATCACTGTTCCAGAGCTCTTATCTTCTCATTCATGTTGATTATTTTTTTAATAGATGCTTTTACGTTTCCTCCAAGTTCTCCAGTTTTGAGGGGATTTGGAGGTGATGTGTTTAATCACTCCTATTTATACACCTCATATTGCAGTGTTTTAGTACCTACTAAGAAAATATTATTTTAAAAGCTACCATTACTCCTCACATTTTCAGATTCTAGAAAGTTGCTCATAAATAGTTTGAGTTCTTCAAAATTAGAACTTAAACGAATCAAGGCTATGTACCAGTAGTTTGGACTGTGTTTATTTCTTTATTTTTGTATAGAACTATGATCAGAGACAATAGATTTAAAAAAAAATGTGATGTATAAGAACTTAGGGTTATTAACATGAAAAAGAAGCAATAAAATTAATTATTCTAAATTTTCATATGTAGCAGTCATCCATCTTACTTTAAATAACAAGTAATGTTGGGATGCTTTAGGGAACAATGTTTAATCAATTCATACTTGGGCACTGGAACAGTCTGCCCAGAAAGGTGGTTGATTCACCTTCCCTGGAGGTGTTTAAGGCACAGGTGGACGAGGTGCTAAGGGGCATGGTTTAGTGTTTGCTAGGAATGGTTGGACTCAATGATCCGGTGGGTGTCTTCCAACCTGATTATTCCATGATTCTATACTTATAAAGAGCAAATGGACAGAGAAGCATGGTGATTTTTTAGTACTGACCACTGGAAATAAACACGAAGCTAAATGACTGGCAGAACTAATGATTTTAATCAGTTCTTTAACAGTTCAAAAATATTGTGAGCTCAAACAGAAAACAGGGGAAAAAAGAACCAAATAACGAGGAGTGATCTCTCACTGCTTTTAAATACTGTCATGCTGGGTAAGTGCCAAGATGTTTCTGTTTCAGTTTAGCATTTGGAAAACAGAAAAGAAGGGAGGAAGCAAATAAAATTTCATTCTTATGTATTAGGCTAGATTAAATTTTACCAGCTTTGATAAAAGCCAAGCCATAGACAAAACTTGAAATTGTGCTACCTTGAGACCCTACTGATGTTAGGACACAATTTTAAAAATCCTGTTTATTCCAGACAAGGAGAATCTGAAAAACGGATAAAGTCTTTTATTGTCTTCTGTAAGGAAAGAAATGCGAATTGTGCATTTAAAATGGGCTCTGATTTTTACACACATTTAGCAAAATATTAAAGTGTAAGCTTGTCCATTTTCTATGTGATCCTTGAGAGAACAGAGAACAAATTGTTGAAAAGGATCCCACAGATTTACCGTCTTCTTCTCAAATACATTAAAAAAATCATCTTGGAAAAATAACTAGAAATCAGTATTTCCTCAGAGCAAGCACATTAACATATTCCTGATCACTTTCATTCTTAATAAGACTGTACTCAGATTCAGTCATTCTTACTTCTGGAGAATGTATGTCTTTTCTGGCTTTTCTCATAATGTCTCAAAACTACCTTACTTAATATATTGCAATACAGAATACAGAAAGACCTCTGAGACCTAGAGATTTTAAATGGACCACTGTAGTTTAGAGAATGTTGAAAGTCACCAAAATGTATATTTCATTACAGACAATTTGAAAAGCATTTGGAAAAATGAAGATGACAATTCATTATGGAAACCCTAACAGATGATACAAAATAAAATAGAATTATTCTGTTCCATCTTGATGTGGCTATGATCTGTTTTCTAGACTTACATTGTAAGTTGAGGTACTGTGGGAATTTGCTTCATCTGCAGTTAGTCAGGAAATTACAAGAATATGTACATATACATATTTATGCCTTTGTAAATATTTGGAGAAACTTTGCCCTTAGGAGATCACAGTATGTGACTTGCCATTATGAGAAAAAAATACAAGCTTTAAATCAATAAGTTAAAGAGGAAATGGAAGGCTAAGCTTAAATTTAATTGATGAATAACAGGAATAAGTTCCAATAGGTATTATTTGGGGGTTTAGAGAATATCCAAAGGGGGAAAAAAAAACACTAAACCAAACCCCAACAAAACCCTGCAGAATCCTTTCCATATAAGTGCTTTTAAAGCTATTTTTGCCTCTATTTGCATTAATTACATAAGCAACTGAAGCTGCATTACTGGATGTATTGAAGATCACGTTACTTTGGCTGTTCTGAGATTATTAGGCACAAGTGAAATTGAAATTGAACAAAGTAGGCCTCCACCTAAGTCCTTCACAGACCTCTTTTAGAAAAAGTATTCAAAGCAAAATCACAGTGTGATGACAACACTGATATTGGCACCATGCATAAGGATAGTGGCTCCAATCATTACAAAGCACACCAAAGAAAGAGAAACAATCAAGAGAGAACACAACTCTGTGGACCGCTGATGACAGCATCTCCACCATAAAAGGGACAATGTATCTGCTTCAAAGAATGCCTCCACATCTTGTACTTACCAGCCACTGAATAAAGTGTAATATATGTAAGTAAGTACTGGAACCGAGCACTGGAATATAGGACTTTGGTTGGATGAACACCCTGAGAAATTGTGGCTAGGTCACAAATTTTAGTTTGGGTCCATCAGTCTCATATTGTCAAGAGCAAATATAGATCATCTTTGCTTCAAGAATTGATTTCAGTTAGGTGATAGGTGCTACTGGAGAAGAAGAATGCTGAGAACTTTAAATGGTGGGAAATAATTATTTTCTAACATTCTGTTGTCGTAGTTTCAGCTGGGATAGAATACTTTTTCTTCTCAGAATATTACATTTCTAAGTGTATTCTAAGTAGCAAAAGCACCAGGTTTAGTGTGAGAATAAATTGATAAGAGATACTTTAATTTTGCAGTGTGCCATGGTATGTTGTTCCCGTGGAACCCAAGGGCATTTGGAGCTTCAAAATACCCAGGTGCATAAGACTGGGAGAAAGAGATCATGGACAGCTAAACAACATGATCAAAGAATTATTCCATACCACTGTCACATTCCCTATACAAGTGAGAAACTTTATTTGGATGGACATTCTTCTCAATGGGTGCTGTTGCTTAAGGACCTGCTCGTAATGCTGCTAATTCCATCTGCTACTCTGAGCTCAGTTTGCAAGATCACTCCACAATGGCTGCAACATAGAATCACAGAATCACAAGGTTGGAAAAGACCTCTTGGATCATTGAGTCCAACCATTCCTATCAAACACTAAACCATGTCTATGAGCACGTCATTTACATGTCTTTTAAACACCTCCAGGGAAGGTGAATCAACCACCTCTCTGGGCAGCCTGTTCCAGTGCCCAATGACCCTTTCTGTGAAAAATCTTTTCCTGATATCCAGTCTGAACCCCCCTTGGCGGAGCTTGAGGCCATTCCCTCTTGTCCTGTCCCCTGTCACTTGGCAGAAGAGGCCAGCTCCCTCCTCTCTACAACCTCCCCTCAGGTAGTTGTAGAGAGCAATGAGGTCTCCCCTCAGTCTCCTCTTCTCCAGGCTAAACAACCCCAGCTCTCTCAGCTGCTCCTCATAAGGCCTGTTCTCCAGCCCCTTCACCAGCTTTGTTGCTCTTCTCTGGACTCGCTCCAGAGCCTCAACATCCTTCTTGTAGCAAGGGATCCAGAACTGAACACAGGATTCAAGGTAACTGGCAAGGCAGTGGGGTCATTGCTTGTAGCATATATTCTGAGAATCTTAAATATTTATTTTGTATATTTTATATTATTAGTATTAATGCTAGGGGTTTATTGCTTTATTAAAATTGTTTCCTATTTCAACCTTCAGGTCACCTTTTATTTTCTGATTCCCCTTCCTGGTGGGATTAGGGAAAAAGTGTGTGAGAGAGAAACAATTTCTTGCTTAGCTAACAAAAAAAGAGGCTGAACCAGCATATTGGGACAAATGTGACAATGGCTGAATTATTATAAAGTAAAGTGAGTAGCAGCAAAAATCATCATGATCACCAGTTTTTTCTTCTTTGCCTATTAAGCTGTCACCCTGGTGACCTGAATCAACACCCTCCTTAAAGACATACTTAAGTGCTACAGGATTAAATTACGTGTCTAAATAAAGATTAGAAATATGTTGAACATAGTTGTTACATTTTAATATAGAGGTTAGAATCAAATCAATTGAACAAACTAACAAGTCAACAGGCTGCTCGCATGGACTGAAATTCTGAGCTTAAATGGGAACAGTACAATACCAACTATTCTTTACTGCCCACCTGAAAAAGGCAGTAATTCTTGCTGTAGGGAGATCAAAGAAACTGTAATAATAAAGAAGACTGATCATATATTGTAATAAATATAACCAGAAGATCATATTATTAGATAACAGAAATACTTTTTTAGGGAGAATTTAGATTAAAGAGATCAGATTAAATCATACACTTGGTCTTGAGCAACATACAACTTCTGGCTCAGATCTTTAGGAGGTGCTATAAAAATGGCCATAATGGAGACTCACTACGACTTTTGTGAAAGTTAGTCACCCTAATAGACCTACCAGAATTCTGTGAACAGGTGAACGGCTGCAGGAGCAAGTATCATCCATTTCACACAGTCTACCTGGACTTCTAAAAACCTTCACAAGTTGCTCACCAGAACTTTTGAAGGGGACTAAACAGCTGTCTGATAAAAGAAGTGTCACTGAGCAGATAAATACTTGATTAGAAGATAGGGGAGCAAAAATAAGGAGAGGAGAAGGGTCACTGGGGGATTTTCACTTGGGTTTTTTCTGTTTAACACATAGAAAACAGGGTAAGGAATGGGGTGATAGAGTTTACTGCTGAAATTTTTTTTTTCAGGATAGAAAGGATGAGAACAAGTATGCACAACTTGAGGTGAGAGAGTTATGAAGCATATGACTAGACAATAAAATCTCAAGTAAAAGTCATCATATATGAAGAAATGACCACGTGGGGGGAAAAAAATGATTCCTTCACACAGAATAAAACCCCTGAGATCAGCTTAGAAATGTTATTTTATGATTATAATATAGAGCTCTATGAGAAATGTCAACTTACTGTTCAGGATTGATCAAAAATACCAAATCAAAAACTATTTTAAAAGGCAGAGGGGAAAGAAATATAATTATGCCTTATAATAAATCTTTATTTCATCTGCTTCTTGAATACCTCATGTAGCTTGGTACCATCTAAAAAATTGTGCAATAGAACTAGAAGTACAGAGAAGTCCAAGACCTCAAAAGTACGGAGTATTTTTTCATCAGGAATGGCTAAGTGGGCTGTACTTTTCAGCCTGTAAAAGAGATGACATAGGATAGAGTGACTAGCAATCACAAGAAGACAATAGATGGTAGATTGGTTTTCTCTTTCTCGTCTAATAGAACTTACTGCATTAGCCCAGTAAGATCCACACAATAATTTGTTTAACACTGGTGCATTACAAATAAGCATGTAAATAAGATAACTTATTCTAAACTGATGCTCTCATAATTTTTTGCTGTCGAAACAAGCAAAAATTTCTCTTTGGGTTGTCATTGTAATCAACAGTTTACTAGATCTGCCATGTTTCATGGAGAAGTTCCACCGTTGTGAACATAATAACGATTGTCATGTTAAGGTATCTTCACAGTCCTCCAAAGGGGAACTTCAAGGAATCAGAAGTTAATGAATAAAGAGCTGAATACTGTATGTCTTGATGGGCACATGAGAATGGCAAAATCTGAAGTTAAATAACAGCAGCCTAAGGACATTCTGTTTGATATTTTAATATGTATTTTAAATAATTTTCCCTTGTCCCAAAATATCAACCAAAGGAAAAGTCAGCCAATAGAGTAATAGGGGAAATTCTAGACTTTAGTAAATTCCCCCAAAGGCACAAAATTTTCTTTGAAGTATAAACTTTATAAAGTGCAGACACTGAATTTCTGAAATCAAATGAGTTGTGCTGTTTATTGATAATGTATTTCTGCACCATACTCTTAATATGTGGGGGCTTTTATTGTGATTTTCATCTGACAGTTAAAATCTGTTTGACATGGGCAAGAAAAGAGAGACAGGCATTTAGCAATCAAAGATGAGGCAGACAATAAGTGTTTACTAATACTGAACATTAAAATCCCCAAATATTAAAAGAAAACCAAAGAAAACCAAGCCTAA
Source organism: Clamator glandarius (assembly GCA_033459285.1). NCBI lineage: Eukaryota > Metazoa > Chordata > Aves > Cuculiformes > Cuculidae > Clamator > Clamator glandarius. The sequence goes on along the minus strand of JAUNZM010000176.1, from coordinate 3,620,825 downwards.
TATCCTATATAGGAGCTAGAGTTTATAAGCATACCAATCACATCTTCTATGCTAGAGTTCTTTCATTTGTCCAGTGATGGTTCTGTGATGTGGCAGACTATTCAGACCCATCTAAATACTTGACCTTAAGAGCAAGTAAAGAAAATTCAAGAACTCTCCTGGATTGTTTGGTAAGTCACCTCAGAATTCAGCTACACCGAAACATTTAATCTTTTCTTCTCAGGACATGAGGTCCTTTTGACTTTGCTCACACAGAAATTTTGGCATGCAGTTGATACCGAGTGTTAACCAACTCCATCCCACATCACTGTGCAATGCAAAAGAAAAATGAAGTTAAATTTCAAATACTGAGCTTCTATTAACTAAAAACATTTTATTAATTCAGTGCAGGCCCTGCCAAAGGGTATGGAGGGATAAAGGGAAATAAAGGAAGAGAAAATAGTGAACCTAAAGTTTTTCCTTTAAAGAGAATTATTTTCACTTTTAGTCAATTTAAAAGGATCTAGATTGATACTATTTTGCATCATTTTCCAGTAATATTCAAACCCAAATATTACATTTGGTCATAGTGAAGTCAAAGAGAATTAAAAGTCAAAATGATGTTATATTAGAACAATTATGAAGAAATCTCTCCTTCAAACAATGTTCCCATGACACTTCTGGGTTGTTCAAGTTGCACAGTGTAAAAACCCAATGCCAACCAACCTGTCCTGCAGAGTGGGGGGATCATTTTGAGTCTTTGTGGCAGCAAAGAACATGAACACAATCACTTTAGAGATTTTTCTCAAAATTCCAATGTTAACTTTCAACACAGTGAAAGTTATAAAAACTTACAAAAATCATCACAGAATCACTAGGTTGAAAAAGACCCACTGGATCATCAAGTCCAATCATTCCCATCAATCACAAAAACTATACCTCTCAGCACCTCATCCACCTGTCTTTTAAAAGCCTCCAGGGAAGGTGACCCAACTACCTCTCTGGGCAGCCTGTTCCAGTGCCCTTTCCATGAATATTTTTTCCTGATGTCAAGCCTGAACCTTCCCTGGTGGATCTTGAGGCCATTCCCTCTTGTCCTTAGCAAAATATTTTTACAGAAAGTTAACAGTAGCTCAAATACAGAGTTGCCCAAAAGTGCCAAGAAGAAGTAGGTTTTGAAGAGAAGGTAAGAGAGAGAGAGAGAAGAAAAAAAACCCCAAATAACACAAAAATAGGATCCAATTCTGGGTTCAGCTTGTAGTCTTTAAAACTCAGTCATAGTCCAAACGGGTGTGTTTACATGTACTTTGTTAGCACATATTTATTGACAAAATTCTATCCCTTACTACATAGAGGATACCTGTGCAATATTCGTACTTGGACAGTCCAGGAGATGGCACAAGTGTAGTAGTCTTTTCTGGAAGATCCCAAGACAGGATCTGGGGGGTTAGGGGTCACTTGCAGTTTAAATAAAGGACTATTCCCCAGGATAGGCACTGCTTGAACCCTATGGTTGTACAAGTGCTATCAGGCTGTGGGGACACTCACAGCTGAAAAGACCTCTTTCTTCTGTATTAACCACCAGTTGAACCCATTAGACACACAGACCCAGTGAGGCTTTCCAGCCTGGATAAGGTGATTCAGCAGATTTTCCCCTGCTCACAAAACACAAAGCCAGACCCCTCCCTTCTTTAAGGGCACATTCCACACATTGGAGCTACTGGGGCAGTTAAAGTGGGAACTGGCCAAAAGCCTCAGGCACATACAGTGAGAGTGTTTAAGCCATACAAACAAATAATTTAAGCTTTACATGTACTGAAGGTCAAAGTACAAAAAAGCCACGTTTCACTTATTAATATTTTTCTTGATTCTAATTTGGTAACTTATCTCAGAAAGAGAAGGCAAGTCCTTTTATTTTTATTTTTTTCTTTCTTTTCCTCTGAACACGATCAGTTTAAGACCATGGCAGCAAACCTGCTCTGAACTGTCTGCATGTAGCTGTGCTGCCTTGAAAGCCATACAAGGGAAGAACTGTGGTTGGAATTTCCTTACAGATTTACGCTTGATCTGGGCCAGTAGTAAATTTGCTATTGACCTCTAATGGTAAAAATTACAATGCTAATTTAGCCGTGCTTGGTTTGTCATTTGGGTCAGGGCAGCATTGTGTCTCAACTCCATTTTCTCTGCCTTCCCTGTTGACTGCAGTATGTTGATGGCATCCACTGTTTTGGGCACACTGTCCATGAGATGAAAGAATTCAGCCTCACTACCTGGGTTACTTTAAAAGAATGTAAATTAAATGACAGCAAAAATGTTATGAATTGTGTTGGAGCTGACAAGACAGTGTACACATTCATAACATGTTTATGCTGCCATTTTCAGTTCAATACAATTTTCAGTGAGAGAAAAGATAAAAAGTGCTAGCTACAGTGATGAAATTAAAGCAAAAGAAGTGCAGTAGGGCTCTTCAGTACTGTCTGTAAATCAGAAAACATTTATTCTAGCAGTAAGTGCAAACACATCATAACTCATCAAGGGATAGCTAGGAAAAGCAATTGGAACACAAGAAAAATCAGAACACTTTTCTTGGTATGTAAATAAAATGGATTCTTGAAGGTATATCTGTAGATCCACCAGTGCAAACTAATAATAATTCATTACGACAAAAAATGTACTATTTATTTAAATTTAATTTTAAATATTTTAAGAGACAATTCCTCATTTGGGGAAAGAAACTTACAAGTATCAGTTCACTGCAGGACTGAATGAAGAATTATGTTTGACTATTTTGAAAACCATTTATGAATATAACTTAGAATTTTAAATGACATTTGAATAAACTGACTTATATTAGCGGTCTTTCTATATTTTCTTGCTATGTCAAACACTTAGAGGTGTCTGTGGTATACTTTAAGAAACAGATCCTTTTCAGATTTTCACTTGCTAAACTGAAGAACAGCAAAAATGATACAATAATATTTAGGTGTACTGAAAATACAACAGCTGCTGTTTGTGTTTTCCGTAATGAAATCTGTTGTGGTGATGTGATTGCCATGGTGTAATTGCATTTTCACCTTTTTTTTTTTTGACCAAGAGTTTTATATCATTCAATTTTGTGCACCTTGGTGAAACAGTTACTTTCTGCAGGCTTCTTACATAGTTAGTAAAAAAGATTAGTCTTATCCAAGAAAAAAAATACCTAAGAAAAAATTTAATTTGCTTCACCAAGGGCAAGTCCTATATGACCAATCTAGTAGCTTTCTGCAATGGGGTAACCACTGCAGTGGATAAGGGTAAACTAATGATGTGATCTACCTGGACTTCTGTAAAGCTTTTGATATGGTCCCCCCAATATTCTTTTCTCTGAATTGGAGAGGTATGGATTCAATAGGTGAACTGTTACATGGATAAGAAATTGGTTGGATGGTCATATTCAGGGAGTAGTGATCAATGGTTTGATGTCCAGTTGGAGATCCATGAAAAGTGTTGCCCTCAGGGGTCTGTACTGGGACTGTTCTGTACAAGAAAGGTAGGGAGGGACTTTTTAGAAAGGCATGTAGTGATAGGACTAGGCGGAATGGCTATAAATAGGAGAGGGGAAGATTTAGACTAGACCTAAGTAGGAATTTCTTCACAATGAGGGTAGTGAGGCACTGGATTATGTTGCCCAGGGAAGCTGTGGATGCCCCCTCCCTGGAAATGTTCAAGGCCAGGTTGCATTGGGCCTTGGCAGCCTGATCTAGTGGGAGGTATCCCTGCCTATAGCAAGGGATTGGAACTAGATGATCTTTAGTCTTTTTCATCTCAAACCATTCTATGATCTATAAAATAATGTGCAGCAAAACCCTGGGTCTGCTTTTCTGAGTAACCTATCTTAGCTGGCTTCTATGGGCATGCAGAGGAACTCCATGTTAAATATTTCAGATTCATACATCTCTATAAGAATGTTTTCTCCAAGGTGTTTTACAATCAAGCAGAAGCTACCATACAAAATACCATGGTATCAATTATCATCTTTTGTTGGAGGAGTAAGCTCATATTTGTATCATCTCCAGAAACTGCTCAGTTTCATATGGATTCATAACTACTGAAGTTGTTTATGATGTTAATATTCCTGGAGATTTTTTTTAAAATCTCAGTTTAAGAAAATTTTACCTGAGTGTAAGCTATTCTTCAGAAGGGTATTTTTGATGATATAGTTTTCTTAGGCAGAATCAGGATTAGTCCTATAAGAGACAATGATAAATTTTACTACAGCCAAAACCATAAAATTATTATATTTTAAAAGATGTCCAAGTAAAACACTTTGATAAAATTGTATATCATATCTTTTGTAATATTGTGCAATAAACATATCTTTTACACCAGAACTATTGTTTACACTATAAATATAAAATAAAATTAATAAAACCTTGCCATTTCTGCAGTTGGCAATTATAGGCAAAACTATGTATTCCAATACTGCAGACCGTGCAATTATCAGGAAAATAATTAGCCTTGGATTTTTTGGTTGTAAAAACAGGTACAGTTATTAACAAAAGGTTCATCCAAGTCAGATGTTTTCTGCAGAGGCATCTGAATATTCTTTGAAAATATCCTGTTCTGATACCTGATGTAGAGTCAGGAGCAATCTCTCTTCTGACAAATTAAAAAATTCCGGGTCCTGCACTTGGGGCACAACAACCCTGTGCAGTGCTACAGACTAGGAGAAGTCTGTCTAGAAAGCTGCCTGGAGGAGAGGGACCTGGGGGTGCTGGTTGACAGCCGACTGAACATGAGCCAGCAGTGTGCCCAGGTGGCCAAGAAGGCCAATGGCATCTTGGCTTGTGCCCAAAATGGCGTGACCAGCAGGTCCAGGGAGGTTATTCTCCCTCTGTACTCTGCACTGGTGAGACAGCTCCTTGAATCCTGTGTTCAGTTCTGGGCCCCTCACCACAAGAAGGATGTTGATGCTCTGGAGAGAGTCCAGAGAAGAGCAACAAAGCTGGTGAAGGGGCTGGAGAACAAATCTTATGAGGAACGGCTGAGAGAGCTGGGGTTGTTTAGCCTGGAGAAGAGGAGGCTGAGGGGAGACCTCATTGCTTTCTATAACTACCTGAGGGGAGGTTGTGGAGAGGAGGGTAATGGCCTCTTCTCCCAGGTTACAGGGGACAGGACAAGAGGGAATGGCCTCAAGCTCTGCCAGGGGAGATTTAGGCTGGACATTAGGAAAAAATTCTTCATGGAAAGGGTCATTGGGCACTGGAACAGTCTGCCCAGAGAGGTGGTTGATTCACCTTCCCTGGAGGTGTTTAAGGCACGGGTGGAAGAGGTGCTGAGGGGCATGGTTTAGTGTTTGCTAGGAATGGTTGGACTCGATGATCTGGTGGGTGTCTTCCAGCCTGGTTATTCTGTGATTCTTCCTAGCTCTTTTATACCCAGTCACTGCATTATAGGACAAGCTTTTGGCAAACGGGTAGATATCAGCTTAGTAAGGACTGTATTCTGAGTCAGCTAGCTGTCACTGCTTTGAATGGAAAAGCTCTCTGAAGCTTAGGAACAAACATCCCAAACATCAATATCATGGCAAGGCCACTGCCTCACTCATTCTTCAGTCCCAGTCTCCAAGACTAGTTCTCAAGCCCACCCTGTTTCCTCCTGCATTGCTTTCAGTGACAGATGCAATGTTGGTTCTCACACGTTTACCAGCTGATCTATATGTTCCGTTAACACTTTATCTGGGTCACCAAAGGAGTGAAGGTGCTAAGATAAAGGTCCAGCAACATAACAAGCACGGTTTTTTACTGTTACACCATACTGTAGACTGTCAACTAGTATTTGAACTTTTCCAGTATTCTGCTTCCTTATCAGCCTCTACTGTATATTTCTTAGACTCTTACCAACAATCAAAAACTGCTCCAGCTTGAGGCTAAGCAGAAATGTCAACACCTTGCTGCAGTTTTTTCCCATCTCTATACGATTTGCACAGTAGCCAAATAACTACCTTTTTTTCCACTGGTTGTTCCCTTGAGTCTGGTATAATCTGTGAATAACTGAAAAATATACACATATCTTACAATTTTTACATGTGTTAGAAGCTTTATTTTATTATCTGTGTTTCTGGTTTCTACATCACTGCCACATATTTGTTTTTTATTCTGTTCAGTTTCTTTATTCCAAATTTTGTTCTCAGTGAAACAAAACCAGATTTCTCTGTTACTACAGAACACATAAAAACAAGTATACATGGTTCCTAGCCTAAGAAAATGATAAAAAAGATCAAGAAAATTATCCTTGACTTCTCTGAAATTTATAAGACCTGCCCAATGGCAAGACAGTTTGTATTCTTACAGTCTAGTAATTCCTCATCAATGGTATGTTAACCTTTGCATAAGACATCTAATATTTTCTAGTCTAGTGTATTAATCTAAGAAAAATAATTTCACTAGACACTGTTCTTAGTGTCAATATTGACAATCCCAGAAAATGACTTCTACTACTTGCTGAAACCTCTTTAAACCTTATGCTTATTGGGAATGCCTGAAAATATGACAAACAAGTTTGGCTGGAGACTGTCCATTGAATTGCAACTATTCTGTTTGTCTAACCTTACCTGAATATTACTGAATACTAAGGAAAAATTATCAGAAGGGAGTATTTTATATTAGATATATGTCCCTCTTTTGATAAATACAATATAAAAAATTTACTTGTTCAAATACATTCATAAATGCATCAGTAGGCATCTATGAAAAAGAGATGCTACAGATTCAGCAGTAGCATAGAATATAATACATTTATGCACCTAAGGAAGACGGCCTCAATTTCATCAAACCTTTCTTTATGCAAAAGAGTGCTATTTTCTCCAATTGGAATTTATATATATGCCAAATTCTCACTGATTCTTTAAATGAGGAGGACCAAAAAAAAAAAAAAGCAGGCTTTCTCTCAAAAAATGTAAGTTCTCATGTTTGAAGAGATCCCTGATTATGCTTATTGTGAAACCTTACGACTGTATGTGAAGCAAACAAATGAGAATGGTCTGTTCCATTCTAAAGAAAAAGGAAAATGTTATAGATTAGCTAATTAGAATAGTACAGTGTCATTACAACTTCTCTTTTGGAAAAACAGCTACAGTAGAAGGGCAGTGGAACCACAGACCCTGGACTGCTTTGTTTTCAAATTATCTTTGGAAGCATTGAAAACATACTGCTTTCAGCAAAAAATTTTTGCTTCCTACTACATTTTCAGTAGTCTAAGCTTTGCATCTCAAGTTGTTAGAAACTACAGTGCTTAAATAAAAAAAAGGAAACACTAAATCTCAAAAAATGGTACAGACTTATAATTTAACCTCTTGATTCAGTTACAAGGATAGAGATAGAAAAATAGGGAAAGTGAAAGATCTACAAGCAAGTAAAGCAAAACAAGGAATACGTTCACTACTTCCCATCAGCAGGCAGGCTTTTAGCCATCTCCAGTAAAACAGGGCTCCATCATGCCTAAGAACTACTTGGAAAGACAAACATCATAACTCAGAACATCCTCCACCTCCTTGTTCTTCCCCCAGCTTTGCATGCTGAGCATGATGTCATATAGTACAGAATACTCATTTAGTCAATGGGAGGCATCTGCCTCATCTGTGTCACCTCCCATCTTCTTATGCACCCCACCCTACTCACTGGTGGGGCGATGTGAGAGGCAGAAAAGGCCTTAACACTATGTAAGCACTACTCAGCAGTAGCTGAAACATGCGGTGTTGCTAACACTGTTTGACGCAGCACAAATCCAAAACGTAGCCCCCACATCTGCTGTTATAAAGAAAATTAACTCTGCCCTAGTCAAAACCAGCACAAGAAGAGAGAATGACTAGGAAACACACAACTTTTCCCTGAAATTCATAAATATTAACTTTCTTTGCCAGTGCTTAATTGTACTCGGATTATTGTAAGAGTGAGATACAATCCATCAAGAAGGTAGCCAAATTAGGTTGTGATTACACATTTACTGTCCTCTCCAAAATATGTAACAGTTTTAAAAGAGAAAATGCAAAAGCAAAACCATACAGCAAGTGTGAAAATGAATAGAAAGTTTAAACCATTGCTCAGAGGGACAGGCTGACAGCTTTACAGAACCAGAATATGTCAGTCTACAATGGTACATAATACACTCTGCACGTGGAACAAACACAATTTCTGTCAGATATTGCCTGGATCAAGATAACATTAAGGATTACTTTAATGGTCATATAATAAGTCCTATTGAGGAGAAGATAGAACAAAACTTTTTGCTGCTAAGAAGATATTAAAATACATGCTGGCTAACTCTATTTAGTTCAGATATTCTAATATTTTCATAGCTATTCCAGCTGGCAAATATAAGAAGTATGATCTCACATGAAATTTCAGGAGTATTCTGTCTTTTAAAAGAATCAAATACAGAGATACTGTGGGGGTTGTAGACATTGGTGTAACTCATGAGTTTCCAAAGCATGAGAAGAAATAAAAATGTATATCTAATTTTTTTTTTTCAGAAAACCGTAGAAGCATGCATTGTGAGCCTGACCGTCCTTTCAGAGATTCATTGTTTTCTTCCAGACTCCAAAGACATTAGGATTCCCTGGAGTTCTTTAAAGCCAAGAGAATTATGAACAGTCATATTGGACAATAAATGGTGTAAAGGTCATAGGCAGTAATGACTGAGTTATCAAGGTTGAAATAGTTAGCATTAATAGGAGTGTGATATTGGGAGCCATTTCCAACCAATCAATACTGGTTGATAGATTAAATGACCATTGAAGTCTTTGGGTAAGAACAAGCTGCTTAATGGGTACTTTATTTCTATGTTCCTTCTAATAGATTAGACTTTCTCTCAGGGTTTTCTGTCACTAAATATAAAATGTTTAGAGAACATGCACAAACAAAGAAACAAAACAGCCTTGTGAGGCTTTCCCAAAACACACTACAAATCCAATATTAATAAACTATAAAGGCTGTTCCTCAGGGCAAAGAAAATAAAAAAGAGTAAAAGAAACAGTGATGGCTTCCACTAAAAAGTACTTATCCAAGGTTCTTTTATGAACAGTTATAACATTTTGCTGTTAATTTTAATCTTAGATTTAAAGACATAGAGTTTCTTTACAATTGTGTTTTGCCTTCAGTGGAAAAAAGCAACATTTCTTTATAATTATGACTTTTCCACTGAATTGCTATTGGTTCAAAAATGCTGTTGGATGCTTGTAGTCGAGCCAGAAATACTTGAAGTCCAGATGGAGATCCATGATGAGTTGTGTCCCTCAGGGGTCTGTACTGGGACCAGTGCTATTTAATATCTTCATCAATGATATTGAAAGCAGGATTGAGTGCACCCTCAGCAAGTTTGTAGATGACACCAAGCTGAATGATGCAGTGGCCAAACTGACAGGACAGGATGTCATCCAGAGGAACCTGGGCAGGCTGGAGAAGTAGGCGTATGAGAACCTTATGAGGTTCAACAAGGCCAAGTGCAAGTTCCTACACCTGGGTCGAGGGAGGTGATTCTGCCCTTTATTCCTCTCTTGTGAGACCTCATCTGGAGTATTGTGTCCAGTTCTAGAATCCTCAACATAAGAAGGGTATGGAACTGTTTTAATGGGTCCAGAGGAGGGCTACAAAGATCATAAAAGGGCTGGAGCACCACCCATATGAGGACAGGCTGAGAGAATTGGGGTTGCTGAGCAGAGAAGGCTTTGTGGAGACCTTATAATGACCTTTCAGTACCTAAAGGGTGCCTATAAGAAAGCTGAGGAGGGAATTTTTAGAAAGGCTTGTAGTGATAGGACTAGGGGGAATGGCTATAAATAGGAGAAGGGAAGATTTGGACTAGACAAAAGTAGGAAATTTTTCACAATGAGGGTGGTGAGGCACTGGAAGAGGTTACCCAGGGAAGTTCTAAATGCCCCATCCCTGGAGGTGTTCAAGGCCAGGGTGGATGGGGCCTCGGGCAGCCTGATCTAGTGGGAGGTGTCCCTTCCCATGGCAGGAGGGTTAGAATTATAGAATCATAGAAAAGCCAGGTTGGAAGACACCCACCGGATCATCGAGTCGAACCATTCCTAGCAAACACTAAACCATGCCCCTCAGCACCTCTTCCACCCGTGCCTTAAACACCTCCACGGAAGGTAAATCAACCACCTCTCTGGGCAGCCTGTTCCAGTGCCCAATGATCCTTTCTGTGAAGAATTTTTTCCTAATGTCCAGCCTAAAGAGACCCACCGGATCGTCGAGTCCAACCATTCCCACCAATCCCTAAATCATGCTCCTAAGCACCTCATCTACCCTAACCTTAAACACCTCCAGGGACTGTGACTCAACCACCTCCCTTGGCAGACCATTCCAATGCCTAACCACCCTCTCCATGAAGAACTTTTTCCTCAAGCCTAAATCTCCCATGGCGGAGCTTGAGGCCATTCCCTCTAGTCCTGTCCCCCCCTGTCACGTGGGAGAAGAGGCCAGCACCCTCCTTTCCACAACCTCCTTTCAGGTAGTTGTAGAGAGTAATAAGGTCTCCCCTCAGCCTCCTCTTCTCCAGGCTGAACAATCCCAGCTCTTTCAGCCGCTCCTCATAAGATTTGTTCTCCAGCCCCTTCACCAGCTTTGTTGCCCTTCTCTAGACTCGCTCCAGAGCCTCAACATCCTTCTTGTGGTGAGGGGCCCAGAACTGAACACAGTACTCGAGGTGCGGTCTCACCAGTTCCGAGTACAGAGGGAGAATAACCTCCCTGGACCTGCTGGTCATGCCATTTTGGGCACAAGCCAAGATGCCATTGGCCTTTTTGGCCACCTGGGCACACTGCTGGCTCATGTTCAGTCAGTTGTCAACCAGCACCCCCAGGTCCTTCTCCTCTTGGCAGCTTTCCAGCCAGGTTTCTCCTAGTTTGTACCTCTGCTTAGGGTTGTTGTGCCCCAAGTGCAGGACCCGGCATCTGGCCTTGTTAAACCTCATGCCGTTGGTCTCAGCCCAGCAGTCCAGCCTGTTCTGGTCCCTTTGCAGAGCCTCCCTACCCTCCAGCAGATCCACACTTCCACCCAGCTTGGTGTCATCTGCAAACTTGCTAAGGGTGCACTCAATGCCTTTATCCAGGTCGTTGATAAAGACATTAAACAGGACTGGACCCAGGACTGAGCCCTGGGGAACCCCACTTGTCACTGGCCTCCAGCTGGATTTAACTCCGTTTACCACCAACCAGTTTTCCACCCAGGTGAGTGTGCGCCTGTCCAGGCCAGAGGCTGACAGTTTCCAAAGCAGAATGCTGTGAGAAACTGTGTCAAAGGCTTTACTGAAGTCCAGGAAGATACATCCACAGCCTTTCCCTCATCCAGCAGCCAAGACTCTTGGTCATAGAAGGCAATCAGGTGAGTTTGGCAAGACCTGCCTTTTGTAAACCTGTGTTGACTGTGCTTGATCCCCCAGTTCTCTTGCATATACTTCATGATCGCACTCAAGATCACCTGTTCCATGATTTTCCCTGGCACTGAGGTCAGGCTGACAGGCCTGTAGGTCCCTGGATCCTCCCTGCAACCCTTCTTGTAGATGGGCACAACATCAGCCAGCCTCCAGTCCAGTGGAACTTCCCCAGTCTTCCAGGACTGTTGGAAGATGATGGAAAGGGTTTTGGCCAGAACATCCGCCAGCTCTTCAAAACCCTCGGGTGAATCTCATCCAGCCCCATAGACTGTGGGTGTCTAGTTGGGCTAGCAAAGCTCTGACCACCTCCTCTTGGACTATGGGAGCCTCATTTTGCTCCTCTAGCTCTGGGGTTTTTACAGAAAGGGAACAACTTTCTTTACAATTAAAGACTGAGGCAAAGAAAGCATTAAGTATCTCAGCCTTTTCCTCATCCCCTGTCACTGTTGTTCCTTCTGCATCCAATAGGGACTGTATGGTCTCCCTAGTCTTCCTTTTGTTATTTATATATTTATAGAAATAATTTTTTATTATCTTTCACTGAATTTGCCAATCTGATTTCTAGTTGAGCCTTTGCCCTTCTAATTTTTTCTCTACACAATCTCACTTCCCTCCTGTAGTCCACCCAAGAGGCCTGTCCCCTCTTCCAGAGCTCATAAACATTCCTCTTCTTCTTGATATCACTCAAGATCTCTCTCTTCGACCAAGCTGTTTTTTTTCCCTGCCAGCTTTTTTTCCGGAACATGGGGATGACTTTCTCCTGTGCCGCTAGGATCTCCTTTTTGAAGAGCTCCCAGCCCTCATGGACTCCCTTGCCCTTAAGCACTGTCTCCCATGAGACTTTGCCAACCAGCCTTCTGAAGAGTTCAAAGTCTGCCCTCTGGAAATTTAATGCTACTGTCCTGCTAACCACCCTCTTCACTTTGCCTAGAACAGAAAACCCTATCATCTCATGATCGCTTAGTCCTAAGCATCCTCCTACTGCCACATCCCCCACAAGGCCTTCTCTGTTTACAAACAGCAGGTCCAGGAGGGCACCTTCCCTCGTCCATTTGTTCACCAGGTGGGCGAGGAAGTTGTCTTGCACGCACTCCAGGAACCTCCTAGACTGCTTCCTTTCTGCTGTGTTGTACTTCCAGTAGATATTAGGAAGATTGAAGTCTCCCACAGGAAGAAGAGGCACTGATCTAGAGATTAACCCCAGCTGTTTATAGAAGAGCTCGTCAGCTGCTTCTCCTTGGCTGGGTGGCCTGTAACAGACTCCCATCACAAAATCTACCTTCTTATGGGCTCTTCTGATTTTAACCCACAGGCACTCAATCTCCTCATCGCCACAATCCATCTCAACAGTGTCCAAGTCCTCCCTTACAAAGAGGGCTACCCCGCCTCCTCTCCTTCCCTGCCTATCCCTCCTGAAGAGTTTGTACCCCACCATATCTGTACTCCAGTTATATGAGTCATCCCACCATGTTTCTGTGATGGCAATGACATTGTAGACTCCTTGCCCTACAACAGCTTCCAGCTCTTCCTTGTTATTCCCCATGCTGCATGCATTGGTATAAATGCACTTCAGCTGAGCTGCTGAGCCTTCAGCCCTCTTAGAGGGAACAGAGTTCATTCCCAATTGCCTGGTAACTGGAGTAGCTAGCGCCAGAGTGCCCGTATCTCCCTTACCACCCCCATGTGTGTTCACCCCCACTTTCTCTGTGGTGCTGTACTGGTGGTCCTCTCCAGCACACCCTCTCTGAATCACCAGAGCCCCAAGTCCAGGCTCGCTCCTGTCTAGCCTGGTCTCAATCCCCTCCCCCTTCACATCTAGTTTAAAGCTCAATCTATGAGCTTAGCTAAGTTCTTAGCAAGGGCTTTAGCCCCCCTAGTTGACCCATGTGTCCCAACCTTAGCAGCAGAGTTTGGGGGTGCATGAGCCACCCCATGATCAAAGAAGCCAAAGCCCCTTTCCTCACACCAGGCTAGGAGCCAGGCATTAATCAAATTCTTCTTCCTGACTTCCTGCTCCTCTCTGTTTAGCCTTGGGATGGAGCAGAATACTATCTGAGCCCCAGAGCCCTCCATCATTTTCCCAATGGCCCTGAATTGGATGATGCCTTCCACCCCAAACTATTCTACAATTCTATGATTTTACTTTGCATCTATTTAACAGGCACTCTTGTTAATATTAAGATAATTGTAATTGCATCAGAACCTAAGCAGTGTAACAAGATGCAACTTGTGCAAAGATGAGCACCTCCAACACTGGGTTTTAACATAAGTAACAGTGCTGCAAAAGGATGAATGCTACCATTGAGAGCCACAAGACTTCCTAAGGACACAAGTCCTTTCCCAGCTAGACTTGCCTCACCATTAACTGCATTCAGCTGCTGCCACAGAAACAGCTGTTTTAAACAAGGTGAGTAGGGATTGAGAGAATAGGGGCTTGATCGTTTGTTAGCCTTTATCTCTTGTTTTCTTCAGTTTTACTGGTGCATATCCAGTGTTACCATAATAACATCTTTCAATGTTCTGCATCTTAATTGTCATGTCACTCTTTCCTGTCATTATGATTTGCCTTGTAGATGTGTAAAATGGCACATGGCTGTTTCCATAGATAGTAAGTGTAGTACACTGCTTCACTGCTTAAAACAGAGTTTTGCATAACTGCCAAACTTTCATCTGTCTTATAGTGATACATGTGGATTCATATCAGCCTTCTCTTTGAATGGTGTAGTTTCAGATACACACATAGTTCCTTGTAGAAGTCTAAGAAATATCTGAACACACTAAGCCAGGATGTTACATTAAGAAAAATATATTAGGAACAGTATCTGTTACTTCTGTGCAAATCCAGATTACTGATCTTTAGGCAAACAGAATCACTTTTGAATTGTGTTTTTTTTTTTTCTCATATATCCAAGATAGCTATTTAAAATATTGAATAAAGTTCAAACTATGTTCATTACTGAGTGAGAAAACAGTTGGCAGATTCATAGATTTTAAAGACCTACAGCTATTTAAAGTTAATGTAGAATATTACACTATTTTTTATTTTGGATATTGATGTTATAAACGATACTGAAACTTTAGTAAAACTGTGATATGAATTTTAAAGAAATAACGCAATACTGTTACGCAGAGTAAGAGTGACCATTTTTATTCAAATACTTTTTTACATTACCAGAAATATCTTATAAAGAAACTGTAAATTAATTCAGTTGAATCAGGTTGATAATGTTACTAAGATATACCTGAGTAATTCCAAGCAGAATTGAAAAATCTCCTTTAAGATGAAGAGTATTAAATTTACAGATATTTAATACTAACAAACATATCAATCTAACAGATTTGGATTTTGTACAGTGTTTGCTACTCTACAGAACAATAGAATACACATTGATGAACAGTTTAGTCTAGCAAAATTCAAATGAATCAAATAATAAGATTATATCAAATGCACTAGTAAGAAATTTTTAATGCCATTTTTTAGCAATAAAATGCATATGGAAAAAGAAGTAAACATATGAAGTAATTTAGAGAGAACTCATCATTTTTAGGTGTAACAGAATACTTCTGAAAAATCCCCTCTCTGATTTAAAGGAAATCATGTGAAATCATAATTAATAAAAAGAGGAATAAAGCATTACAGACAGACTGTGATAAGAGGCCTGCCTTTTTAATTAAACAGTATTATATATATTTTGACAAAATTACAATCTTGTCCCAGGATATTTTTCTGTCTTGACACTGACGCATATATTATTCTAGTTTTATATCTAAAAGTACAAACTTTGGTAGCCGCATTTTTCGTGATTTAAAATCTTGCCGTACACAAAAACTTTACCTTTGTTCTTTAAGACCATACATGTTATATGCAATTGTACTTGAGGAAGAAAATATACTCAGAATTACCTCTGAAGGTAACTGTTCTACAGTGTTCAGTACTTTCCATCTGTTTTCTTAAAAATATGATTGCCAAATACTGTTGTCTCAGCTTAAGGTCTAATGGTACCATAGAATTTAGTATGGCTACTTTCTCTTAATTTAAATTTAATGAGAACTAAATAAGAAAATCATTCAGAATATGTGGACTTTATAAGAAATAAATTACCATCCTTTTATATTTTCATGTCATACAAAATGAACATTTATATATATGCTGCCTATATTTCTATTGCTGGTAAAACTGTTTTACATATGCAGGGAAGTAACAGCAGGAGAAACTAGTTATGACCCATGACATGTCATGACAGGCATGGAAAAAAATCTGTAATGTTGTAATCAAAACTGATAGTGTATGTCTTTATCTTGTCTCATCACGGAACAAAATACTCCATTGTAAAACCAATGAAATGCACATAGAAGTGCACTTATGAAGGCAACAGTAGAAAGTGCATAATTTGGAATGAAAATAATACAGTTGCTGGAGGCATCTTGTTCTTTATTTACAGCATTTCTATAATTATTTCAAATGAGAACACATTTCTGAACAGACAGATGGGAGCAGAATACATATTTTTGTGGATTAGTTTTGTAGATAAAAACATATAAAAGTATATACATAGTGATGCTATTTTTAGGAAGACACAGTCATTATCTTTTCAATGACATTACCTTCAATTCTATTTCCTTAAGAGAAGAATAATAGATTATGATAATATATAAATGTTGTTGTTCTTATTATTATTAATATTCCATCTAAAAATTCTGTTTCTATAGGAAAGAGAGAGTATCTAGTCTTGATAAAAATAAATTGGAGCAAAGAGTTTGGAAATAAAACTGGACGTGTGGAGATATGTGACTCTGTGTGTGTGTGTGTCCATGGGCTGAGTATAAGGCTTTCAAAAGCAAAGTCAGCAAAGAATGCATAATGCACATGTACCAAGGGCATCTCACTATCTGAAGGAGGGGATGAGGTGTCTGGCAGCAGGTGTGGTAACCTCCTGCTGTCAGAAAAGTTCTTGCAAGGACAGGATCCCAATTATTTTTCCAAGAAGATCGTTTGCTGCTGCTCCTCTGACAATCCAGCCCTCCAGTCTACCTGTAACATCACTGTAACATCATTATAATACTAAAAATCTCAACATCTAAGACCTCCTCCCCAACTCTGAGGCAAACCACTCCCAAAACCACTCATACTAGGCATGGATACTGAAGTTTTGGCAACAAAAGTGAGAATTTTCACCAGTCAGCAGAGTTTGCTGTAGTGAATTTGTCACTCAAGTTGCACCTAAACCTCCACATCAATGTACTGACTCTTCTTTCTGAAGTCTCTCATATTTAAAAATTTACCCCCCCATGACATGACAAAAAGAAGAATAAAAGTAGCAAGAATGGGGAAGAATATTGATGTTATATTTGTATATAATCAGTTGGATTGGTTGATGATTGCATGTTCAATTTAAAAGAAAAAGTACTTTTTAAAGGAATTTCTCCATGTAACCTTTTAAACTGCTATGTAGAGGGAAATAAATCCCCCTGGGATTTTATCCTCAGTCTTTAGATCATAATAAGTTCAATTTTCATTTATTAAACCTATCTTTTTAAGATGTGATAAGTTTTATCAGACTTTATTGCTCATGTCCAAAATTTGTGGGTTTGTCATAGGAGAATAGAAAAAGAAATTCCGAGCCATGTGGAAAAACTTAAAGTTAAGTATATTCAAATTTTAGTTCCTTCATACTCTCAAGTAATTCATAAACTAATTTGGAACTGAAGTGTGTCAGTTAGAGCTTTCTCGAATTTAAAGTTAGAATACCACTTCAATGATGCTTTGGAAAATTCAGATCCAAATTTTGACACTTAATTTCACACTCTGTCAAAGCTAATCATGAAGAGTTTCCACATGCCAACCCAATCTGTGTTGGATTTGTTTTATTTTTTTAAGAATTTTCCTTTGTGAATTTTAATTTAGATGACTGGACAGAACTGATGTATTATGGGACTGTAAAATTGTTAGTGATAACAGAAGAAAAGCAAAAATGCCCTAGATGACACTGATGGGCTAAGCATGTCCTGTTCACAATTTGAGGCAAATTAAAACATGACTTAGCTAATGTGATTACAGCAGTATCATTTCTCACAAAAATCTTCTGTACAATATAGGATCATACTGCTGGCAAGTTCAACAGGGTACTTCAGGCTTATGACTTGGCATTTCCAGTATATAACATACCTGAAAAAGCCCTGAAAGCATTCTGAAGGTACATGGGAAAGGATTGTTTCTACTTTTTGCTCATTCATACTACTGTAATTCATAACATTCCTTCCCATTACACAATCTGTTATCTATATCCATAGGCCTTCTGAAGGGTTTCAGGATAATGTTCAGTGACAGTCACCACAATATGCACGCCAACAACTCTGGATTCCAAATGCTGAAACCCTCAAACCATTTTGTCTACTGCTCATTCATGAAATAAATATGAGCTGCTAGAAACATAAATGACACTGATGGTCTTTAAAAATGAAACAGCAAAGTTCTGGTAGTGAGTAGCAACTTAAAAAGCTAAAAAACTAGAAAAGCAAATTGCTGGAAAAATGTTATACTGAAGAAACAACACTCCTGTCTTACAGAAGAAAATGGAACCATGGAAAACAGTAATGATTACCCAACACAGATTCCTCTTTGTGGGGGTAGACATTTCCAAAGGACTAAATTATAAAACACTAGAAGAAACGTAAGCAGGTTTTCATAAATTCAGTCTTACATAGACAGTATATTGTAGCTTTTGGATAATATACCCACAGTGGAATCACTTTAAGTTAGAAGGCCAAAAGATTTCCTAAGCAAAGAAAACTACATCAGGATTAAAGAAATCTAATGCTTCTTAAAATCAGGAACACTTAAAAGAACATCATAATTTAGTTATAATTAAGAGTCTCTACTGTAAAAAGTACTTTTCACACCTAAGTTCTTCCATAATCTTTCTTAAATACTTAGCAGAAATAGTGGACAGTAGGGATAGGCCAGAAGAAAATTAAAAAAAAAGAAAACAAGACAGAGGAACCACTGTTGCTAGTAGTACCAGCAAGAATAGGCTAACTTTTACAGATAAAACATTTCTTAAATTTATGACCTAAAATGTTCAGCCTGCTCAATTCCAAGTCTATTGAGTCTTTTATGTGGGGGAGGGAATGGTATCTTATACATGTACATATGAATGTCTATTCATCTATTTGCAAATTTCTTCAAAAGCCACAGAAGGTGTTGAAATACAGGAGATACATAAATACAAAAGTAAATTGAGAAGCCAAAGTATATAAGTAAGGGTGTACGTGAAGGTAGAACAATCTTTTATTCTAGTGAAATTATGCAGGAAAAATTCTTGACTAGTCAGTGTTCTCAAAATCAATAGATGATTTTGGGTATATTCATTTCATTACTGATTGAAAGCTTCACCTGTTTCAACATTTGGAGTAACTATGACCTGGGAGCACTGGGACAAGTTTAGCACAGCAGTCTGGACACTCCAGGCTGCCATTAAGCCCAGAGAAAGAGCTCCATTATGCATGTATGGCCAAAGTAGAGGGCTGGTGCACCTGCAAAGCAGAGGTTGATTAAGCAAGCTGTAATAACTACTTGCTTATATTAAAAGTATCCATGCTATAGCTCCACAAGCAGAGTGCAGAAAACCACATGCAATAAAATGTGCAAGTAAAGACATAAGGATTTATAAGCAGCAAGAAAGCCATCTTACAAAAGAAGAAAAAGAAACTAAGCAAGCCTAAAATAGATGGATCTTCCCTTTATTTTTGAGGATGGAATCATTATAAAAAAGCTAGGTAAGGAAAGACAAAGAAGAAAGACGACTTGCACTTTCTTTGCAGCTCTCAGGCCTGATGATCTCAACCTCTATGACTAAGGCCACCGAGGACTGGGACCATCAGCCAGCACTGATGGACAGCAGCAGACCCCTCTTGCGTATACTTACCACTAATAAAAGACAAGGTAGTTCATGACTAAGTGTTTGACTATGTAATGACTGATAGTTGTTAAAAAAACCAGCTAGTGTCCATGTATACTGTTAATGAATGTCGATCCAGTAAAGTGTTGTTTTAACTGCTTAACTGGTTTGATTTGTCAGTCGTTTAAGCAGTCCCATCATGGCAATCCCTAATTCACCAGTGTACATATAAGTCAATAGATATGCATTCAGTGTCAACACAAGCCACCTACCGACGCCCTCAAAGCACTCCATGTTTCTGTCACAGGGCTGTGTTATTTGCTAAAAAACTTCCCAGGAATAGAGCTACACTTATGTGTATTTTGTTTCCTGTTGAGATACTGATTTATTATTTGTAGATGAATATTTATGCTGAGTAAGCCAAAATATGGCTATCTTCCAGTTGCCAGTTTTCCTGTTGTTAAACATGTCTAGCTACTTGGTTAGAGTAAAGTAAATTCACTGAACATTACTTGACGTTTAGGCATTTTATGTTGCCATTAAATTATAAATCAGATGAAACAGGCATGTTTCAAGGTATTATAGAAGATTAAAAGAGAATCTGAAGTCAAAGGAAAAAATGATGGACATATCCATTGTTTCTTCTTTCTCCTCCATAGATCACTCCTTTCTAAATAGTCAAGAGATAAGACATTTTAATCCATCTTATATCAGGCTTTTTTCTAGATCAACCCTTTTAATATAGTCCAGTGACAAAACTTTCGTTAGTGATGTTGGCATGAACATTTTGATCATATTGCTGACAAACAGCAGAGAAGCACCATCAGAGCATGACAGAACACAGAGAAGTGGAGAATCCTCATGCACAAAAAAAAGTAAAATGAAAGATGCAGTTTGAGAAAGCTTGAAATAGAAACAAGCAGGCCATTGTCTCATCACAGTTACACTGGAAAGTGGGGTGCGAATCTACAGAGGCTCAATGAGGAGGAGCTGTCAGCAGCAGTATTCCACTAGGAGAATGCTTTCTAGACGGATAAGTACTACCTAAGGACCACACTTCTCATTGCCCTCTCCAGCTCACCTGTAGCTCAATGTCAGTAATCCACTTGATGTTGAATCAGTGGGCGTAACTGAGCCAAACTGCTCATCTATGAGATACTATTTATTGCTCCAGTGTCTCTTCCTGACTTGAACAGTGAATTTCCCACTTGAGTTTATATATGTAGGGAACAGTAGTAAATGTAGAGAATAAAACTATAAGTGATTAAAGGGAACAGAGCCGGATCCAGGTCAAACACAAAGTATTCAAGCTAGTTTCCAAAACCTTTTGTCAGCACCGGACAACCTTTATTTATTATTTATTCTATTCATATCCAAGCAAGTACTCAAGCCCCAGTTCTGAACATTATTGAGTCATATCATTCCACATATGTATATATTTATAAATATATAAAATTATATGAGTATTTTACAGTCTGGATATCTGCTTCTCTAAATCATACACAGTTATTTTGCTTTGTGGTCTTTTATTTAGCAGCATTGCCACTAACACTCCATTTAAAGATCCATGTTACTTCAGTTCTAACCACCAACATTATTCAGAATTTATGCTATACATTCTTAGGTTTGCTTGGGTTTATTTTGGGAAAAATGCCAAGACAAAAAATGCCTTGTATCCTCTGCTGTTGAGGACTAAAGAAACAAAAATGTTACTGCAATAAGTGTAAACTCACTTTTTTGATTAACAACAGAAATTCAGTTACAAACTCTGAAGTTATAAATGACAAAAGAAGTATTGAAAGTAGTGAATGGCCATATGAGGACTGCAAATTGGCAATCTGGTCAGATACAAAGATGACAAATAAAATCCCTTTAGGTATGCAAAGACAAAATAGGAACTAGGACTGAATGAATCCATGACTGTGCATAAGGAATTTCAGGCTGGAAATGAGAACATTCCTAACCACTAGAGCAATAAAAAACATGTACTGGAATACAGGAGGAATTGATGCAAAGAAAGCTGACATGCTCTATGGATCTTGCTTCATTTAAGAAGTTGGCTCTATGATATATTGTCTGAAAAACAGCACCCGAAGATACTTTCCACTTCATTTGTTCTAATAATCTGTATTCTGAGCTGTTAGGAAGGTAGAGTGGAATAATAATTGAAAAAGGAAAAAATCATAATCTCTCTTCTACAGAGGACATACAAAGACCTAGGGAGACAGAATAAATTAAGATTATAGAGGAAATAAATCTATTTTGATCACAGAAGACCATATTTTAAACATTTGATTAATATTTAATAACTGGGAACATCGGTATATGAAGAACTTCAAATAAAATTGTGTGCTAAGTACTCCACAGAATTCTGCAGAATAGCTTTGCAGCCATTCCCTGTAATTCAGAGGTAGGAGAATTTGTTCCATTGCTTTCACTTACGATCACAATACCTTTGCACTGATTTCAAATTTTTTCATTAAAGGAAAGAGAATAGAGAAATCAGGTTCACATTTACTTCAATGAGTTTTCTTCTTCTTCCTTGACATACAGAGATATTATTACAATAGATAAGCATTAATCTACATGTACTTTCATAGGACAAGTCTAAGGAAGTGTAAAATATTCCAATTATTTGAAAGATTTTGAAATATTCACTCCAGTCTTGAACTGAATACATTTTCTGAATTAAATATACCTGGTCTAAGGACCCTATATTAATTATAAAATACATTTTGTAACAGTACCAAAAGAATTTACTTTTTCTCGCCTCTTTCTATGCTATTCTTCCTATCAATACATTCTTCTATTTTCAGTACTAATGTCTTAAAATTAAAACACATATTCAACTATCTGTTTTTTTCTGCTATGCCCTCCTAACTAGTAGAGGCTTGAATATTTGCCATAAATGATTCAAAAATAGAAGTAGACGTCCACTCTGAAAATTTTATAATTTTTCAGGCAAATGACACACCTTGCCTATGAGAACTTTAAGATTTCTATCAATATCTTATAAATTCAAAAGATACTATATGACTGCCATTCCTAAAAAAATCTATGTAAAAATAATTTCTGACATTTGGTGCCATTCTTTTTAATTCCATGCAGACAAAGCTGCACTTAAGTTGTTTGTTAACATTTCTCTAGAAAATTTTAATTAGTAGAGAGCAGATGGTTTGTTTGACATTCAAACTTGATTCCCAACATTAGTGGATAGATTAGTTCCTATGCTTATATCATCAACGAAAAAGAAAATTCTATACAGTGTTAATATAGAATGTGTGCCATTTTGCTGACTTCTTTTACAAGTAGAGATAGTGGTCAAAATACCCCACTTTCAGTTCAAGGCTAAATAGAAAAAAGATGAATAATAAAATCTTCTTGTCAAGACAGAACCATCCAGAGCTTCAGGTGCAAGCTAAAATGAGGGTAGGATGCATGTTTCCAGTAGAAGGAACTAGATGATCTTTAAGGTCCCTTCCAACCCAAACTATTCTGTGATTCTATGGTTCTACGATTCTATGATTCTATCTACCAAATGAATTTGGGGTACTGAAAGCAGATTTAAACAGTTATGCTAACCTCTTCTAATAGAAACCTGGATTTGACAGTGACGGCTGAATTTTCCAATGCAGCAGAATTTTAAAATGTCAGGTCTTACGCACTTTTCAAATACTCTCGACTTCCAACAAGAATTAGTGTATGTAACCCCATATCATGCATTATGTGGAAGGTAAGATTAGCTCACCGGCATTGTTCTTCCTGGCTGTATATGCTTATAAGCTCCAGTTCTCTTGCCAGGGCATAGAAAGCCGTATAGGGCATGACATCTTTCTCAAAGACCTTCTTTTGCAGAGAAGATTCGCTGTCCCTTGTTTTTGTTTTTCTATACTAATTCTTAATTCTTATTAGTTCTTCCTCTCTACTGCAAGAGCTTTCATTACTAAGATACTGACCTTTTTTTAATTACTGTTATGATTAGGGGACCACAGTGCTATACTGTCAGCAAAGGAGTATACGGTTATTTTGGCTTTCTCAGTGCTTTCCATTATCCTCTTCATGGACTCCAACAAGCTGTATGGACCACATAGTATTGGCACTGTAGAGTACACTGGTACCAACAATGGTGATTTTGCACGACCTTTTGTAGAACTAGTAATTACAGAGTACTTCAACATTTCAATTTGTTGGCATATTGCATATCTGCGGGGGTATTACAGACTGGAAATCTTGAGGAAAACTTTGGTACTGAGGATGCCAGCATGCACCTGAGAAAGTACGTTCAGTGGATAGCTGCAGAAGGTCAAGCTTCCTTTTATTGCTTGAAGTTCAAGTTTTTGTGCCAAAATATGGCTATTAAGCAAAAGAAAAAATCCCTTGCATGGCGACCTTCTATGCATGCATTTGTTTGCATGAAGTCATTAGGATTTAACTAGTTATTTGACTCCGTAGGAATGTAGACAAATATGCTTCATGGAATATATCTAATTTTAGGAAATCTACATGTGAAAATAGTTTGAAAAACTGTGCTACCTTATTAGTACATTTAAGAGAATATTCATTGCTACAATAGTCACAAGCATTGTTCATAAAACCCAATAAAATTATAAAATAAAATTCACAGTGCATGTTCATTAGTTTTAACAGATTTTGACTAAATTAGGAATATAAAATAAAATTTTGCACACAGCAGAAAAGCATTGCAGTATGGGATAGAGAAAGTGGGAGCAAGCTACTTTGAACCTGGGAGCTGGATGCGACCCACTGATGAAATATTCATCAGACCCCAAGATGTTATTCTGCTATTTCCGTTTGTCTCCCTTCCTTCCCTTAATTCTCCTTCATTCTCATCTCCTCCAAAGACCTATATTTCTGAAGAAAAGTCTTTTTTGTTCACCGAGTTTAGGCTACCAGAACTTCATGAATGTATTTTGCAGTCATTAAAAACGTGACTGTGAATATCACCATATTTTCAGAATCTCAAACATCTGAAGCATTATTCCCCCCAAAAACAGACAAATAAACAAAACCACTAAATAAATTTCCCCCAGCAGGGCTGCCAACAGAAGTTATAACAGTCTGCACAGTCCCCTCCATGGGCTTCAGAGAAGCACCTGTCTTATTGTGGTGTCATCTGGGACCCAGGTGATGTCTCCTGGAGCTCCTCCTTTGCTCTTCCTGCTCCCACCTCTGGGCTTGCAGGCCTGTTTCTCACACGGTTTCCCTCAGCTGTAGCTGCCAGGCAGATTTTTGCGCTGGCCACTCTGCCCCTGCAGCCCTCTTTTGCTACCAAACCCTGGACACCTGAACCTGAAATAGGAAAAAATGCTGACTTCCAGAGGATTAAACATGTACTCAAATGAAGTACTATTAGGCCAGAAACTAATAAGGATGTTAAAATAAGGATTTTGTCACGTGTAAAGTACTACTACATCTGCACATGCTTATGCAAATTTAAAGCTACTTCACTATCACAGGAAACTATGCACTATCATGGCAGTTTAATGTTTTAACTTTGAAAATCTTTCAAAATAAGTATTTCACTTATCTTTGTTGGTCTTTGTGTCTGTTGTTCAGTTTTCCATACTTTGTCTCAAAGAACTTTTACAAAGTTCTAGAAGGGAAATCGTCAGTGTTTTCACAAGACATCTCAAGGTCATTTAATTCAAGAATTAAGATAAAACTCAGTTTAGGACTGAAACTAAAGAAGTACTCCTGAAAGAAAATATGTTATTGTCACATTTTAACCAGAAAAGGGGAATGCAGGATAATCTTATCAATTTGACTGGGTGGTGTTAACAGTATGCAAGGACAAAGTTTTATCATTTGTCTAGACTGCCAGGCCCATATAAGCAGAGTACTGACCAACCTGCCAAGACCACTCCAGCAGTATCACAAGAGCAAATTCACAGAATCACAGAATGACCACGTTGAAAGAGACCCACTGGATCGTCAAGTCCAACCATTCCCACCAATCCCTAAATCATGCTCCTAAGCACCTCATCTACCCTAACCTTAAACACCTCCAGGGACGGTGACTCAACCACCTCCCTTGGCAGACTGTTCCAATGTCCTGTCTCTTAAATCCGTATAGAAATGCATCAATAGCAAAAGTAGTATACTAATGAGTAGTATATTCATAACAGTTCATGATAGGATAAGGGTGAGTATGATAAAATACTCTTTGTGAAAATACATTGTAAGCAACATGCAATCAAACACCAAGCATAGAAAAAGCAGCATGCAGGTACAGAATACACAGTTAGAAACCAAATACAGAGAGATACTCGTAGTGTGATGTTAAAATATAGTGCTCATAACACAAAGATCTTACCCAATGACGTCCCAAGTGGAGAGGAAGATAAGATCCAGCCTGTCAATTGAACACATGAAGTTTCAGTTAATTCTTCCCTAAAACTTTCCCCTTGTTCACCATTTCTGTAATAACTTGCATCTTTGAGTAGAGTTTGGATGGTGCTTGAGTGACTTTACTCTTAGATCTTTTCATTCCTAATTGGTGTAAAAAGCTTTTGCTTCATGTTTAAAGGTATAGAACTAAAAGTTAATTGTGTGTTCCCAGTGGGAGTCACTATGGGAGTGGTTTGCCTCTAAGGTGGGGAGGAAGCAGGTAGCCTTTGGCATGGCTAAGTTCAGCTAAAGTTCACATTTAGATTTTTGCTGCTCAAGGCACAACAGATATCCTTCTTTGCCATCATCTCTTTACAGTTTGGTTGCAAAGAATGACCTGAAAGCAACACCCCATACTACATACCAGTGAGGCAGAACATACTGTTCGACAACTGCATGCCTTTGTTATGAGCAGTGTTGGACTTGTGCCTCACACAGCTGTAATTTCTCTAAAATATCACAATATGATAATGACTGGGGGGGGAAAAACTTGGGATTTTCATTCCCTTACATTATGTTATTCTTCCATAGTCATATATGTGACAACAAATACCTTGTAAGTCTCTTTTAAAAACAAAATTCTCTTGGTCCTGAACTATAACAGCCAAGAAAACTACCTGTCCATCTGAATATATTAATTTTGAGAAATTAACAGCCAGCTTGTCATAAAGAAAGGAAAATTGCTTTGATTTGTTGGTTTGCATCCACTATCAGAATATTTTTGAAACATGAGTGTTTACTTCCCAAACGGGATATAGTTAGGAAGTCTTTGGGTAGTATACAGAAAGTATTCCACTGGATACTGGACTCGCTTTCACCTGTTTCCTGAGACAAGGGAAGACTCACCATTGCCTTCCCTCCTACTTTCCTTTCACATCATTCCCACTATCATGAAGCAGAGGTGAATCTGTTCAGAGGAATCTGTCTAGAGGAGAGAAAAGACAGATGAGGATACTATTGGAACTTGATTCCAAATGCTTTAATTTAATATTTCCCAGTTTTTATAAGAAACTACAAAGAGTTTTCTGGACATTAATTCAGTGTTTGATAAGATTTCCTAATACAGATGAATGAGTTTTCCATATCAGAACACTGAAGTTTTCAAATTTTAATCTACTTCACTCCTACTCACTAATTTTTATATACTTACTATACACTTAACACATACCAT
The DNA here is from genome assembly GCA_033459285.1 of Clamator glandarius. Taxonomy (NCBI): domain Eukaryota; kingdom Metazoa; phylum Chordata; class Aves; order Cuculiformes; family Cuculidae; genus Clamator; species Clamator glandarius. The sequence continues at coordinate 3,593,948 of JAUNZM010000176.1, read as the reverse complement.
TTTATCATTACAGACACCCACTCAGCTAGTCAAGGAGTTCAAAAAGTTCCCATTGTGGAGGGAAATAAGCTTAGCATTTCAGTATTATTTTTAAGCAGCTATAGAAAGCAAGTGAATATACCCTACTTATTAAGGAAAACAATTGAAACTTCATAATTTAATTGGCATTTTAAGTGTTTAAGGTTATAGTCTTCACTTCATATTTATGGTTGAAGTGTTTTAAAATATAGATGAATGAAGATTTCACAATCTTGTTCTTCTGATATGAATTTTGAACATCTCTCATGAGATACATTCATTCTATATGTCTGTAACGAAAGAGACATGATATCAAAAGAATCAAATATTTCCTGTCATGCCACACAAACCTGTCAGTAAACGAATCTTTTAATGCAACTACTTTGTGTAAATAGGTAGGGAGCACATCTAAAACATTAATTGTGTAATAAAAAGTACTGCAGCTAAGGAGGAATAAAGAAGAAAAAATAAACCCAGCATCAATTATGACCAAAGCCAGCAGAAAAAATTGAAGTATGTACACCTAAAAAATTAAAAAGCTCAATTTTTTTAAAGGTCTTTTCTTATTTTTTTCTTTTACTTAATGTTAGTCTCTATGCCTTGTTCCTTTTACTTTCACGTACATCACAATGTTTAAGAAGAAACTGCCATTCATCATCACTTATCCCCTTTTAGCCTTCCTTCTTAGAGACACTTTTCTCTCTTCCTCCTCTTAAAAAAATTTCTAGATTTGGAAAAAAGGCAAAATGAAGCATAGACTGTTCATCACAGAAAAAATAAGGGGGGAAATAATTTTTAAAAATCTCAATCAATTAAATAAATCTTAAATAAAACATGAAAACTAAATTTCTGATTTCCCAAAGAGAGAAAATAACATTTCAAACTGTTCTACCCCCAGCAGATAAATGACATGCATGAAAGTAATAGGTTAAGGGGGTTAGCCCACAACTATAATATTGCTTTCAATGTTTGAATTACAGTACAAAACATGACTCCCCTGTGACACAGGTCAAAATGAGACTGTATTTCATATAGCCAATTAATATTTGGGTTGAAAATTTGTTTAATAATGTATTTGATGGAAGTTCTTTCAGTTAGACTTCTCATTTTCCAAAAATACACTCTTCTGATAAGAAGTTTAAACATATTTTCCCTACTCTGTTAATTTTGAAAATAAGTCCCTGTAACAGAATTCAGCCAAGTATTACAGTGTGCCTACTGTATCAAGTAATGTAATCTCACTTTACCTTAGAGAAATGCAGAATGGCTGAGATTGGAAATGATCTCTGGAGATCATGTAGTCCAACACTGCTACTAAGAGGATAATCGCCTAGAGCAGGTTGCCTGGCAACCATGGACCATGTCCACTTGGGTTATGTATATCTCCAAGGATACTATGTCTTTACAATCCTAGTGAGATCTCATCCCTATAACTGCACACAGATGTCTATTTTCTCCTTTATCTTCCCCCATACTGTATGCATGAGTCTGCAGGCACTTCAAAGAGATACCTAGTCATTATGTTTTCCCAGAAGACTTGTGAGAGTTTCCTTCATAATACTATCCTCTAGGCACTTTCTATATGTGTACATATGTTTACCATGCTCTTCATTCAGTCCTGTGCTACTAATTATGAGGAGTCTCTTGTTCACATCATCCCATATATTTTTTTTCCAACCTAGTCTACCACTTTCTCATTTAACTATGGATGGTCATCTCCCTCTCCTTTCATTCCTAGTTTACAGCTCTCCTCAGCACCTATGCTGTCCTGTTGACAAAGATGCTTTATCTCTGCATCATCAGGTAGATCCTTTCTCTTTCAAGAAGTCTTATATCCCTAAAAAGGGTCTCATGATCATAAAAACTAATTTCCTGCTAATGCCAGGCTTTGACACACATGATTCATCTACTCTTTCTTCATGTAATCTTTTCCCTGTACCAAGAGGACTTACTATGCACCATCTGTGTCTCTAAGCAACTCATGATCCCAAAGACATGTAGCCACTTTTAACATGCTCCAGGTCTCCCACAGCTATATTGTTGATATCCAGATGAAAGACTAGTCAGGGATAGTATTTAACTGGTCAGGATTACAAAGCTTCTCTATCAGTTAGTTCTGAAACCTCTGTTAGTCTCTCTCTTTTTTTTTTTTAATTAAAATACTTTATCAAACAATTCCCTGCACAGACACACTTCGAGTATTAACACACAAAGTATAAATTATTTATTTACAGTGTTAAACACATATTTAAAATTAACACATGGTCACAATAAAACCATAACTTCCAACTGCTATTTTATAAGTCACGTAAGTTTCATAAGGTCTTAAGTCACCAAAGAAAAGAGAGGATAATAATTTTCTCAACATTAAAAAAAAAAATAAATTATACAGGTAACAGTAGACCAAACTTGCCTGACATAAATTTCTCTTTATGAAAAGAGTGACACCTGAGAGTATGCAGCCTGCAAGGCATTCTTTCTGATAACTATAAAAGTGAACAATTTCAACAAGTTCATTAACAAATTATTTCATACGCAATATATGTTACTAATAGTTGATGCCATTAGAAAATGTTCAGCATATAAGTTCTGACATGCAAAATAATTCTTTTATGTCTCTACATAGAATCAGACATTTCTTACTTAAATCAATAACATGAAAGTAATTATGTGATAGTGGAGAGTTTGTTGGTGGAACCTTGCCACGGGCTTAAATATTTCTAGAATCAGAGGCCTTCAAAAGTTTCCTCTATTACTGGAAAGGATCATGTGTTTTCCAGTTTCCAGGTGAGACAAATGATGTCTAATTACTAAGGAATCTTGCCAAAGTCTGGAAGAGAAGTAAAAGATCCTAATATATAAGCTGTTTTCTAAAAAGAGAAGACATATCGGAAAGAGAATGTTCTGTATTTGTTCTTGTTGAGCTATTTGTTATGTGCAGGGGCAGAAAAGAAGATGAAATGGTTGTGAGCAAGGTTATGGAAGAAATCAATAAAAAGAAAGGAAACAAAATACCAAGACCTATTGGTAATCAGCTAGGGATCTAAAAAACTGAGACAGCTAAATTACTAACCTAGTTTCTTCCCTGAAACTATGTTCATAGCAGAGGACTGGAAAATAACCAAAGGGATTCAAGCAGATAAAGGTTACTAACCCTGACAATCACAGTGGATAAATCATAGTAAAAGACAGAAATAAAGTACAGAAGTTGAGTCATCTGACTATATATGATACATTAGGGAAACGATCATATTTTTTTTGAAAGGAAAATCATGCATCTTGGAAAATTTCAGAAAGTTTCTGATTAATGCAGGCCAAAATCATAGTATCATAGAATCATTAGGCTGGAAAAGAACTCTTGGATCATCAAGTCCAACAATTCTTATCTGCCACTAGACCATGTCCCTGAGCACCATGTCTGCACATCTTTTAAACATCTCCAGGGATGGTGACTCAACCACCTCCCTGGGCAGCCTGTTCCAGTGCCCAATGACCCTTTCTGTGAAAAAAATTTCTTGATATCCAGTCTGAACTTCCCCTGGCGGAGCCTGAGGCCATTCCCTCTTGTCCTGTCCCCTGTCACTTGGGAGAACAGGACAGCACACTCCTCTCCACAACTTCCTTTCAGGTAGTTGTAGAGAGTAATAAGGTCTCTTTTCAGCCTTCTCTTCTCCAGGCTAAACAACCCCAGCTCTCTCAGCCGCTCCTCATAAGGCCTGTTTTCCAGCCCATTCACCAGCTACGTTGCCCTTCTCTGAACTCACTCCAGAGCCTCAACATCCTTCTTGTGGTGAGGGGCCCAGAATTGAACACAGTACTGTAGGTGCGGTCTCATCTGTGCAGTGTATGAATGGAGAATAACCTCCCTGGACCTGCTGGTCATGCCGTTTCTGATACAAGCCAAGATGCCATTGGCCTTTTTGGCCACCTGGGCACACTGCTGGCTCATGTTCAGTCGGCTGTCAACCAACACCCCCAGGTCCTTCTCCTCCAGGCAGCTTTCCAGCCAGGCTTCTCCTAGTCTGTAGCTCTGCACAGGGTTGTTGTGCCCCAAGTGCAGGACCCGGCATTTGGCTGTGTTAAACCTCATGCCATTGGTCTCAGCCCAGCAGTCCAGCCTGTTCAGATCCCTTTTCAGAGCCTCCTGACCCTCCAGCAGATCCACGCGTCCACCCAGCTTGGTGTCATCTGCAAGTTTGCTAAGGATGCACTCAATGCCTTCATCCAGATCATTTAAAAAGACATTGAATAGGGCTGGACCCAGTACTGAGCCCTGAGGAACCCCACTTGTAACTGGCCTCCAGCTGGATTTAACTCCAATTCCCACCACTCTCTGGGCCCGGCTATCCAACCAGTTTTCCACCAAGGAGAGTGTGCGCCTGTCCAGGCCAGAGGCTGACAGTTTCTGAAGCAGAATGCTGTGAGAAACTCTGTCAAAAGCTTTACTGAAGTCCAAATAATTGAGACAACCTGAAATTATAAGATGCTTTATTTGAAAGCTTTCACTGAGGATGCTTTAGAAGCTAAAATACCTATGACAACAGAGAAAAGGGTCTTGTATGGATAAACAATTTATGAAAAGACAAAAAAGACAAAGTGGGAGTAAACCATCTGTTTTCACAGTGAAGGTGGTTGCCAGTGGGGTTACATGGGGATTTGTGCTAGGACTGGTGCTGTTAAATAGAATGGTAAATAAGGTGAAAGGAGAAGAGTGAGATCACAATATTTGCTCATAATGCAAAGTGGTTCAGAACAGTAAAAATGAAAGACTGTGAAGAACTGTGGAGATCTGCTGCAGGATTCAGAAGACAACTAAATATAACAAAGATAAATGTGAAGGGAATGCTTACATATGAATGAGATGAATGAACCAAACCATGCTTCTCTGACATAAACTTATGCTCCCTGTGCTAGCTTTAGGCATTCAGGGAAAAGACTTTAGGTTTACAACAGGTAAAAAAACATCATTTCAGAGTCGGGCAGTAGACTAAGAAGCTAGTCAGGCTCTAGGGATAATGAGGAAGGAACATTGTAAGAGATAAAATATCATTACAGACTTTCTTAAGTTCCTGGTGGCTGCCACCCTTAAACCCTGTGCAGTTTCAATATTCTCTTCCACAACTTCAAAAGACTGTAGTAGAGCAGATAAAGCTAGAGAAGAGTAAAAAAAGGAGCCTAAGGGTGGAAGAGATTCTCTACAATCAACAATAAAATAATAAACGCCCCTTCAGCCTCAAAAAACCAGCTACCTGAGAGGAGATAGGAGAGATTTACATTCAGGAACTGGAGTTTAATTGCTTCTCACATGCTTTGCTTAACTGTATCTATCGTCACTGTCAAATATATAAAAGCAGCTCTTGCTAGAGCCATGAAAGAAATGCTGTTATATTCCATGCAACATAATAATTAACTATAAATAAATAAATTAAATTCAACACAAGTTTAATTCCAAAATTGCATCACTTTTTCCCCCAGTTTCCAAAACCTTACTTAGGAACAGGTGTTTGCAGTTTAAGAATAAAACCTGAAACATAAGGGAAAAAAAATCCCAAACCATCCTGCTCTTCATGTGCACTATATCAGGAACAGAAAGCAGAACTGCAGCAACTGAAACCCTGGCAGAAAGATATCTTAGATCTATCTAAAAAAGTCCTTAATCTTTCTAAGTGCAACAGACATTAGCACAACAAAATAACAAATGGTCACTGTGGCTGTCAACAGCAAAATCATCCTGGTAATATATGCATCAAGTAGGACAGTAGTTAATGATATATAAAATTCTGGTATACTAAGTTGCTTCCAAACTCAGATAATGCAAAGCCATCTTCTAAATAAGCATAATGAAAAAATGGAAATTTCTCTGAATTTCAAAATTTCAAAGTGCATTGGACTCAAATATAATATGAAGAAATAACCCCAAAATAAGCATGAATAAAATATTACTAATGCAAGAAAAATCAATTCCAATACTGAAAAGTGATATATAGCATAATGGTCATAACAAGCAGAATTACCTTTGATCACTTCAGTTTTAAAATTAGAGTCTATAACTATCTTCAAGTTATTTTCTTTTTCTAAGACAAGCATAATTAAAGAGGAACCACTTAATGCTAGAAAATATGACCAAGAAATTAAAAGGCGGATGCAGATAACTCACAGAATGCTACAGTAAAAAAAAAAGAAAAAATCTGCTAAGGAAGTCATAAGGTCAGTGTCATAAGCAATACATCTCAATTTCTTTTCAACTCACCTTTAAAAAGTCAACTTCCATCCTATCTTTCTGACCATCTACAAACTAACCTTTGCATGTCTTGAAAAAGAAGCAGTTTTTCATTAGCATGGCTATGGACTATTCAGAATAAATATCTTCTGCAGCAAAGAAGAAACTGTCAAGTAATTGAAACTGGAAATGACTCAATAAAATGCAACTGATATCCAATTAAATGTGAATACATGATTGTAAAGCCTCTCAGAAGATCTGAAAAAAAAGGATCATTTACAAATGGCCTTATGTTTATATAAAAATTGGTTAAAAGACAATGGGTGGGATTTTTTTTCCATTCTTTTCCTTCAAGTTTCATGTAGCTTGGTCTTTATTTTGAGCTGATTACAAGCAGTATCATGAAAAAAAAAGGTCATGACAATTCATCAGCTTTTGATGCAAATTACTTCTTTAATGATCAGCTTGTCATAGCTTAATGGCCTTACACACCAATTTTATTTGTAGCACAGAGATACCAGAGTTTGCTGTAAACCAACTGGCTTGAATACTAGAAGCAGTTTAGCCCTGTCTGTGTGATTACACCCAGGATAATTTAACTACAGACTCTGCACAATAAGTACAGTGTTTCTCATTCCTGAGCTGGCTTCTTCAAAGTTAGGGGAAGTATCTCAAACACTGCACTGCCAACAGTTGCATGGAGGATTTCTAATGACAAAAAAGATCTTGGTGCACATTTGGTTATTTAACATTGCCAGGTGCATTCCCAGAGCTCTGTGCAATAGTCAGAGACTGAAATGAGGATGGCACCTTGCACTGAAGTGTTTTATTTCCCTCATTGAGACTGTGAAAGTAACCTGTAGTCTAAATAATCTGATCACATAATATTACCATGATGAAGGTCAGTGTTGAAGTAGTTTGATTGGAGTAGTGTGCTAGTTTTTATGTATTCTGAGATTCAACAATGTTGCTTCTATTGAGGCATTCAAAACATGTGCAACTGCCTAAAAATTCATTACTATCTGCTAAGTATAAGCATCATATGACACTATCCTCAAAAGAGTCCTATTTTGTCATTAACAAATGCAGTAAAATAAAAAATATAATGTTCTGCAGTAGATAGTTTTTCTGTTGGCCAATAATGAATTCTATTCAGTTACAGAATGCAATAACTATGTTTTTCCTGCATAGACAGCAGAATAGTTAGGTAAAAAAACACAGCATCAATTATTAGATTTTGTATCTCTTGCAATGAAAAATTTAGTCTGCTACTCAGTCTCCAATTATACATCCTGGCTTTTAATAACACTGCAGGGTGTGTTATACCAAAAAGTGCATAAGTGTATAGAGAAGACTGGAAGACTGTGGGTGGCAAAGGGAAACAATTAGCCAATAAGACAATGCAGATCCCAAAGACCTACTACAGACAGGAGTTAATGGACTTTACAATATAATAAAACCTTCTTAAAAGAAGACTAGCTACTTAGCTTATTTTTCCTTACATGCCAAATAAACACTTTTAGACAGCTGTCATGAAATTAATAACCCACACTGTGGAGCATCCAGTCCTCTAAAATCAACAATTTAAGCACAAATTGGTTAAAATCCTCCCTCAGATATCAGTTTATCCTTGAAAATGGATATATATCAGAGACATTTTAAAAGCCAATGGTGTTACTGGGTCTAAGGCAGAGATATACGCCTATTCCATTGATAAATAATCTTAAGCAACATTAGCATGGATTTTTGATGAAACTCATTTCAGTATTGCCCTCATTAATGTCTTACCTTTGTATTTGTGCCATTCCTTGACTCTTTAGAATCTTAAACATTATTCCAACAATGATTTTCTCTTTAATAGTATATGAAAACAGTCATTACCACTAAAAAAGGAAAATAACATAATTTTTAAACAGTTATTGAAAATAAGAGGCCTTGTCCATTACAAATTTTCAGTGTCATGAAAAAGTGTGTTAGGAAGCAGGATTTAATTTAATTTAATTTAATTTTATTTTATTTTATTGTAGCTGGGAAACAATTACAGCTTGTAAGGATGAGGAAGTTGCCAAGGGTGTTTTAGACCCAGTACCCCAAAAACCACAAACTCTCCCATCTAGTAATGGATTTTTGACATCTATATTCATGAAGGGTTATAATCTGGGTGTCCTAATGAGTTTATACTAGTCAGATGATCCATGATAGTTTATAAAAACATGTTTAAATTGGTCTAGGTGAAGGCTATGTAGCAAATAAAAACAGTTTGATTGTTGTGCATAAGCCAAAGCAATGTAAAGGAATGGTGTCATATAGCTATTGCTCCATAGCTGAAAGATTTATTAAACACTTGAAGATTAATGTGACTATTTTTCTCGTGCTACGTATGCATGCAAAATTCATGGGTTTTTTTCATATAGTTCTTTCTGACTTATCCCATCAGCTGCCATGGCATCCTTTCTCTAACTGGCACAATGACTGAAAGCCTCAATAAAGCCACACATTCCCATTGATCTCTTCTATACATTGTACATCTAAGAAAACTGACAGCTATACCTTGAAGACTCATATACATCCTTATAGCTGTTAGCAAAGAAAAGGAGATTTGATTGATTGATACCTGAAAATTAATGTGCTAAGAATATGAGACCCTTCACCATATACTAGTTAATGCTAGGAACATGGCTTCACTGTCTGATAGCCGACTTTCTTCAGTGATAAAGGTAGTCCTTTACAAATTAACTGCTCAATGCATATTCTGAACTAATTCATCTGCATTGGCTGATAAGATATGACTTATTAAATGTCATTTCCCTTCAAATATTATAGCAAAGATGAGTGGGGTAAAGTGAATTTGTGAGGCAGTTTAGCATGACGTATGTCTTTCCTATAAGACAAAGAAAAATAAACCAACCTACTTCCATCTCAAAATAGATAAAGTACTGTTTTTGTCAACTTGATGTCCGTTTTGTCAACTGAATTTCAAAGATCTGCAGTCAAATGCTGTAAAGTCTACAACTATCACTCTGAAAGAAATAACAGACAAAGTTTGTTTCCTTGAAGTGAACTTCAATGATAGCTGCTTTGAGTCTAAGTCTAAGTTTTGCTCCTTAGCCTGTATTCTGCCAAACACAGACAGACAGTTCATAACTTCTATTTGCAACTCATTAAGGATATAGGAGGTCTAACATAAAAAAAAAGCCCAGAATGTGACTGTAACTGTTTTAATTTAACAAAAAAAAAAAAAAGAAAATTAACAGCAAACACCTTCAAAATATTTCCGTTCTAGTAATTCTCTAAAAGACTGTGAGGATCTCTGTCACTTTTACTTTCACGTCTACTGACAAAAAATGGTTTCCTTTGAGCAGCGACTTGGTCTCTGGGATCTCTTCAACCCAAGCCTCAGTAAATAATTGAAAATTTTCTGTCACAGATTTCTTCAGTTTCACAAGAAACTTTATGTTAACTTGTTGTTCATTCTTGCACACCAGATTGAGGATAAGAAAACTTCTATACTTGAACATGTGTCCACTCATACTGAATGAAGAGATTGTGTTGAACCTTGTCGCACTGTGACAGGCTAGAATATGTTGTATAAGCAATTCTTTTTCTCTCCCCTCCCACTCTTGGTTCCTGAGCTATAGGATTAATCTCTGGGGGTTTTTTTTGTGTTGGACCTCATATTCATTCCTTAGTCTCTTAAAGTAATATTTCAAGGTCAATTACTGCAAGCTGGACCTGTTGAGTGTCTGTGACCAGAAAAATGATCTGAATCAGAGGCCTGGTATTTTGAAATAACTTGCTTAAATGGATTGCAGTTTTAACTAACTTAAACTGATTGCACTGGACAAAGAATTAAGCACTTTTGTTCCTGAGGGAAAAAGGAAATCAGAAGAGCTAGAGTATATGACATGGCTAGAAGAGAAAAGTTATCATACAGATTTTCAAACAGAGGAATTCAAGTAAATTTCCAAAAGCAGCAAAATTATTCATATATTTTCACAGTTGGACCATTGAACTCCATCTGTTAGTGTTGTCATTACAAGGTTTTATTTACATTTGCTAATGGCTTTGCCAGGTTTCAGTAATTCTGTTCTTATTGTTTATAGTAATTTTGAAGGGATAGAAAGGGGGTAGAGGGTGTAGGTTTTGGAAGAAAAGAGGTGCGTTCATCTTCATTAGCAGTCTGTCAGAATTAATGTTTGTTTTCAAGAACAAGATTGAGGTGGGGGGAGAAGAGGGAAGAATGATCAACACTGGAAGGCATCCATTAGAAAAATAAAATCTCTTCTTTGATATAGGGACTGTAGGTTAGACTTTGAATATGACTTAACCTCATCTGAAATCAGCCACATTTATTAAACATATGCACATTTAGAAACTGTAGAAACTGTCCTGAGTTGAGAAACAAAGAATTACTGAAAACTGTCTTTGCTGAGCACTTCCTGCTTTTCCAGCTGAATAGCACAGAGCAAATGTTTTATGAATTAACCATGTAGCTCCGTATGATACAGAAGCAAGAAGAAGTGGGCACACAGAACTTTTATTGCAGGGGCTGTTGTGGACCTGTGGACCTGAAACTAGTGGCCAGGAGGCAGAATCACATTTACTTTAAATCCATTAATCAGAAATCTGTTACTGATTCAAATTATGAAGGAGACCAAAGCTAAAACTAGTGAACTATTACAGAGGTATGTGGATCAGAACTCAGCACCAGCCATGACCCTGCCTGGGAGCCTAGAGAGAAATGTGTTAGAAATGAGGGATGATCAGTGGCAGAAGAGAGAGGACAATACATAAGATGATGATGTGAAGGAGCCAGAAACTGGAAAAGAGGTGACTTTTCCCAAAGAAAGGTCATTTACTGGACATTTATTTCACAACAGAAATTACTATATGAGAAAGTAAGCGGCCTCATTTCTAAAAAAGAAGTCTTAGAACAGAATAGAAAACAATCAACTAGTCCAACTGCCTGAACACTTCAAGGCTAACAAAAAGTTAAAGCATATTATTAAGGGCATTGTCCAAATGTGCCTTAAACACTGACAGGTGTGGGACATTAACCACACCTCTAGAAGCCTGCTCCAGTGTTTGATCACTTTCTAAGTAAATAAATGTTTCCTGATATCCAGTCTAAACCTCTCCTGAATGCAGCCATTCCACTGGATACCAGGGAGAAGAGATAAGTACCTCTCTCCAGTTCTCCTGCTTGAGAATGACGTCATCCCTTAGCTTCTTTTTCTCCAAAATAGAAAAACCCAGAATCCTTAGGAGCTCCTCATAGGACATTACTTCCAGTCCTTTCACCAGCTTTGTTGTCATCCTCTGGATGCAATTTTTCAGGTATCTTTGGTAGAGCATTTTGGAAAGGTTTTCTAGGTTAAGCAATCACTTAATTCACAACACAATAAATACAGTATCATCAGCCAGATTGTACTGATTTTGGCTGGGATAGATATTCTTTTCTTCATAGAATCTCACATGATATTGTTTCAGATTTGTTAACAAAACAAAGTTAATAACACATTAGCTATTTTAGCTGTTGCTGAAGAACACCTACACAGCATCAAGACCCTTTCTGTTTCTGACGCTTCCCCACCAGAGTAGGCTCTGGGGTGCACAAGCAATTAGGAGGGGACTCAGCTGGGACAGTTGACTCCAAATGACCAAAGGGATATCACAAACCGTATTAAGTCTTGCTCAACAATAAAAGCTGGGGGAAAGAAGGAAGAGGGGAGGTACATTCAGAGTTACGGCATTAGTCTTTCCAATTAACTGTTACACATTATGAAGCTCTTCCTTCCTGGAAATGGAAGCCCTAATTTCCTGACTAAACAGCTGTCTGCCTGCTGATGTGAAATAATTAATTAATTCTGTATTTTTCTTTTTTTGCACACACAGCTTATGATTTCTCTGTTAAACTGCCTTTTTCTCAACTCAGCAGTTTTCTGTTTTACTTATCCTGTTCTCTCTCACATCCTGTTGTAGGGGGAGTGAGCAAGCAGCTGTATGGAGCTTTGCTGTCTGGGTGGGGTTAAGCCACAATACATATTTACAATTAGCAAATGCTCTTTCTACTTTTCCTAATTCAGTCTCTTGACAGATTTATTATCATGCCACCTAAATTTCCAGACATTCTACACTTACATAAAAAATTTAATGAAAAGGAAGTTGGAAAGCTAAGAGTTCATAAATCCAATCTAAATATTTCAAGATGTTACATTCTGTGTTAATAAATGTGTATTACACATGTAATATTCAAGTTTTTCACTCTGCATTGGGAAACAAAATACATCCAATGAATTATAATTAATAATTGTGTAAGGAAATTAGTATCATATCCAATGTTTTTAAAAACAATGCTACATATAACTGAAAAATACTAGTCTTCAGTCACTTTTCTTATGCAACATTCTGATCAAAACAACAGCAATCAAGTCCTGGAAGATTTAAAGCAAATATTCTATTTCATGGTCTATTCTTCCTCAAGTTTATTGATTTAAGGAACTCAAGACATTCAATTCATATAGTTTGCATTTTGTCAATCAAAGAGCCTCATGGCAAGTTAATAGAATGGATGTTCAATCATAATTTAGGCAAAATAAATAAGTTGTGACCCACTAGTATACTCCATTGCTAGTATATTGATCTCTTTTCTGAAACCATAGCGAGCAGAAGGGTATTGCATGAACACACAGAGAAAAGAAATGTTATGAAGGTTGTTTTAGAGTGCCTCTTCATTATGCAAATTCAGCTAGATTTAGTGGAGATAAAGATTTCATGCTACAACCTATTCAATATGATGCCTTTAAAATTCTGTAAAAATATATAAAAAAATATATCAAAGTAAAAGTTCAAGGAGAAATAATTGAAATGGAATGCAACCTCACCTATGTTTATATAAGCTATATACTCCTAAAGGTCATTTGAAGCTCTGAAAAGGAGAAAAGTATCAGCTACAAAAGCTTCATTCTGGAAATTTATCATTTATTGTCTTTCATCTTGAAGAAAGCTACTCCAGCTTCCTTTTCAAGGCTCAGGAGAAGTGATATAGTCATTCTGTGACGTAATCATAAGCGTAAGTGGAAATACAAGCAATTTAAAAGTCATCATAGTCAATGAGAATTCCTTGTTTGTCTTCAAAAAGTTTCAGACTATATTTTGCAGCTGACACAAAAATCACAATATGGTAGGAAGCATGCAATTCTGAGAATTCCATGGGTGCTGTGACAACAAAATATGCCTGCATTGTTTTTGTTCATTGTCTTTGGCCAAACTTGGAAAAAATGTTTGTCTCTCCCTTACTCTGTGCTATTTAGAAAGCTGTTTAAAAGTCAGGCTGGTTTGGTTTTTTTTAAAATTTTTTGAATTGGATTAAAAAAATACAAAAAATTCAAAGCAGGAGAAGTCTCATAAATGTGTCATGGAATGACTGCCTGAATAAGAGACAAATGAAGACATAAGCCAATAAGTACTGTTGCTATGCTGGAAGCTAAAGCAGTTTAGGCAATGTCATAATGGCTATGCCCACTAACAATGTACAACAAAACCTTTTTGACCTCAGGCAGTCACTGCATGCTATGAAAAATAAATATCTATCATCTCATTTCTAGATCCAGTTTGGACAATTTCTAACAATGACTAGAGAGTTTTAGCCTCTGGAACTACACAGTTTTGCCAATTTGGTGATCACAGTGAAGGCTCTATCTATACTTTCCCTAATGACTATGCCTCAAGTCACAGGAAATCATCACTGAGTGAGTATTAAGGGGAAAATGTAGAATTTACATCTTAAAATTTACAACTGGAGACTTCCTTAGTACCATTCTGTAGATATATTGAAGGATCTAAATCATTTCAGCACTGATATCTAAGCAATAAATTGATTAAACGGCAGACCCTTTAGGTTTTGATATTCAGGAGACAAGAAAAACTGTTAATAATTTGACTTGCAAACTAAGATGGGTGGTGTGAAATTGTTTTCAAAGTGTAGTATTTAGTCAAGTATGAGATTAGTCATAAAGTATCATTTAACAATGGCTGAGCTCTATTAGAATTTTGGTATCTCTTTTTTTCCATCATTCTTGACTAATTCAGCATCACACTGTTGAACAGCAGGGGCTGCTAAAAGCTGAATTTGATGTATACAAATTTAGCAATCAAATAACCTTAAAGCTGCTTTGCTATGACCAATGTAACAATAAGGATAAAGCAGGTTGTGAAGTTTTTATACACAGCCTTATAATAAATTTGTTATTCATGTGAGCTGTCAGGTCATTCCTAATAGATGTTAATGAACTTCAGACTTCAGGGGGCCCTGAATAATTTGACAGGTACAGCAATTTTTCAAATCGTTTTTTCTTGTGTTATTGTACAATTTTAATGTGATTACTTTGCAATTATGCTAGAATAGTTTACACAACAGTCTTCTAAAAGCCAGACTTACTAAGACCAACAGTGTGAATGTTAAAACTAGATTAAGAAAAATAATGTCTTAGAAATATATAATACTTTTATTAATACAATATATATTATAATATATATTTATAATGTATATTTTTAAGGTGACCACTTTCTCTATTTGAGAGTGGAGGGATGAGGTGTTTTTTTTTGTTCTTCTGTTAATTTGTTAGTTGTGGCTTTTATTTTGCTACACTATTTCGAAAGGTTGATGTTTGTGATAACTTCACCACATACATAAAACCTGCACATAATGATAGCACAAAGACATCCTGTCAGCACTGTTTATGCAACATATTCAAGGAACACACCAAATAGGTTATTGTTCTGTACATTCCTATCAACTCTGTTGTATTTTAAGCATTTACTCACTGCAAACGTGCAGACTAATATATACCTCCCCAGAAAATCAGATATGTTCTCATCAGGTTGAATCTATTGCATGTATATGGTTTATTCACATATCCAATGACTTTATAAATATGGATGTTTCCATACCATGACAATGAGAATGACCATAGCTATTAGCATACCATCTAAAAAGGCCTTAGGTCATGACAGAGTTTCAGCCTCTTGTCTGCCAGCACAGAAAGAATTGTCATTCCTTATTTCCAGAATATATAATACCAAAACCTCCACAGAGCATTTGTACTTATTGCTAATATAGGTGATCCACTGAAATACATGAATACTTAACAAGTTGAAAGAAAGTGACAGGGCTTAGACTGGTTCCAGTGTCATACGCAGAACATGCCCGAAGACTCTGTGTCCATTCACCCTCAGCTGGTCAAGGGAAAAGCACATTTATGGTTGCTATTTATTGACATGCAAACTTAAATTTGGGACATTCGCCCAGAAAGAAATGTTGGTGTGGTGCTGGACTTATGCAGTAACAGAACTATAGATTTAGCAAGAAAAAAATATAACCTGAAAACACAAATTATGTCCAAGATTGCATATTGTTTATCTTATCTTTAAGCTCAGGTAAAAAAAGGAAGAAGTACCTTTACACTATTAGAGTAATTTCTCAGTATGAGAACTCTGAAAGGAAAATATTTGGTCTTTAAATGCTACTGCTGAAGAAGATCACTTACTAGTAAGAATTGAAGTGGTATTTCCAAAAGCATGTGGCAAAATATGTGTATAATACACTGTGTAACAGAGGTGTGTGGAGTGGTGTGTGTTTATAGAATTCCAAGGAGCAGAATATTCACCACATAATTTTTTCCACTGTTTTAAAAAGTCTGGTAGTTCAACCCTGCTACAAAGAAGCAAAACAAATTCATAATAAATGTAGTTAGGTGTTTCAGAGAAGACTAGCAAAAGTGGCTTAATTATACAGCTGAGGCATGAAATGCATCTAAAATGATACACAGAAAAGAAGTAACAGACACAAAGACACAAAGACACAAAGTCTGCCCTCTGTGAAGAAATAAGCATAATAAGGAGAAATGAACGATATTTTTCAACTTTAATTAAAATATTAATGGGCTTCTTTAAGGATCACAATTGTTTAGAAGTGTTTTAAATGCCCCCATGACTTATCTGTATTTCATGAACCTAGTAAAAATTGTGGTTGTTAGTTAAAAATTATTACGCTTTTTAAATGGTACTTATTGTACTTTATTCAATTCTAGCAGAATCTAATTGATTCTTTGGCTTATTTTCTTATAGAGTCTTTTCAAAGTCCTGTATCTCTATTAAAGAGAGAAGTCTGAATGATTTTCTCTGGTAATTGAACTAGCTGCATACTAAAATCTTTTATCTCTGTCTTAATACATTTTTTTCCTCCTGTAAAGCTGTAAGAGATAAGCACCCCTGAAGCTTATGTGTAGTTCAAATAACAAATAAGGTAGATAAATGGTATGAGCTGAATAAGTGAAAAGAAATCTGCTATGAAATTAAGATATAAATTGTAACTATAGAAACAGCCTTTGTAATTAAGAATAATTTAGAAAGGCATGGAAGATGCTTAATCAGTATGTAAATTAACTGATTCTTTTTAGAAAGGTAATACAAGTTAACTCAATAAAATTCTTTAAAACTTTTAAAGTGGCCTAAAGTAAACCCAAGAAAACAAAAGAATTTCACCCATAGTCCAAATTCTTTGTAATTTTTCATCCCTAAAGGAATAAAACAAATGCCCTACTTCACAACCTCTTTACTATGTGTCATCAAACCCACAATACAAATTGAGCCCAAATTGTCTTCTTATATTTATAGACCAGTATTAATACCTGGATTCCTCATATACTTTCCCCTGATCTTAGTGGTTTTCATTAAGTGTTCATAAACCCTATTATAAAAGAAAATAAAGTTAATATCAATTTCAAAAATGAGGTGGGAGGCAGAAAGTAAAATGATCCAGCTCAGCCAGCCAGCAGATGAGAGACACAGCTGAGAAAAAGAGTTTTGTTTCTAAAGTAGTCTAATGGTCTGGTTCATTAACCAGGAAGAAAAATTATATGAAATCATACTTAATGCAAAGTGCCTATTTGAGTTTACATTGAAAAAATCAGCAGAACTCCCAAGTGAGACACAGAAATGAGCTGGAGCAGGACTGAGCCTTCCATGATACCAGTAAAGAAGGACACCTACTATTAAATTTATTTTATCTACTGGCTTTTGACACAGTCTTGCACTGGTTACCTACTAGGTGTCAGATTGCTTTTTTCAATGAAATTTACGCATAAGACACTCCAATCAACAACATGCCCTTGCAGAGCAATATCCAAGTAACTTGAAGTGAGTTCGGTAAGGTGCTGCAGCAAATACAGACCTCCTCTAAATGACACAGCTGTTAAATCTTCCTACTAGTATTTCCACACATCTGTTAAATAATCATTATCAGTAGAACCATGCTAAAGAACTGAATTTCATACTATAATGTTACAGTATTTCTGAAATTCTACATCAACAAGGTCTAAAATAAAAGCAGAGCAAAAGCCAAACCTTGCAAACACATAGCAACAGGTTACAGATAGAAAGCATATCTTAATAAAATCAAAGTTAAGAAAGAGAGTAAAAGTACTTTGTAAGTATTCTACCCATTTCTTCATCATATTTTGCCCCCTCCCTGGAAGCTGCCCCCCTTGGCTCCCTTCCTGGACATGTTCAAGGCTGGGTTGGATGGGGCCTTGAACAGCTTGACCTAGTGGGATGTGCCCCATGGCAGTGGGGCTGGAACAAGATGATCTTTAAGGTCCTTTCCAACCCAAACCATTCTATGAAATCACTCCAGATGACGTTTGCAATTTTGACTAACAAATCGAGCAACACAGACTCCCCACTTCAGGGTGTGAGATGGAGCTGCTCCAGTTTATCTTCTAAACAGTGTATCCACTTTGCTTTTGCAAAAAGTAGTGGTATTTTAGTAAGTAAGATATTTTTAGATGATAATTACTTAGATAGCAAACAATTGAACAGGTAAGACTGAGATTATCAGAATCTTCAAGAGAGCGAGACAGATTGAATAGGAAACCAAGTCTACCTTTTGATCAATGTGTTTTTGCTAGGAAGGTCTTTTAACCAGTCTTCTCTTATTGCAGCACACTCCCTCTGGTTACCACAGATGTGTTGCCTGCTGCAAACCCATTTCCATAACTGTCTCTCCAGCTCCAAGTCATTTTGTTTGTGCATCTGTCTGACTATGCATTCCCAAAACCCTCTGAGCAGAAACTGCTCAGTTACTCTCAGGCAAAGAAAGAGACACCTTTCCCAGAAGCTTTTGCCATGCTGAAACAATGGCGACACTCTTTTCCATGTCATTTAAGGGAGGTGACACTTCAAACAGAACACCAGAGTGTTTCATACTCGCCCTCCTCATTTCTTTTCAGCGTGACTAGATCTAAACCTCAATAAGAACTTTGCAGTCTTCAAGAAAATGTTTGTGTTCGTTTCCGGTTTAAACTCTGTTACTCAGATCTTCAGAACACAGTGTCTTACTGCATAGAAGTCTTGATATAACAATATATTTCAGGAGCAGCAGCATGGTCAATAAAAGTCATACTTTGCTAGGTATTGTTAGTTTTGTGATTTTTCTTATGTCATTCTGCAACCGAAGAGCTGGAAAGTCTGAAATTCCATATAAAACAAAACTAATGCTCATGAAGTATTTCTCTGACAGTTGTACCCCTACTCACTCCAATTCTCAGTTCTAGAAGTTTACATGAATAAGCTTTCATTCTCACGCACACTTTGAGTATCCACATTGAAAGCTAAACCTCAGCCAGGATATATTTTTACACCATTTGGCATTCACTAAGTATTATAGCCATTTACTTGGAAAATAAAAATGCTAGCTCATCATAAATTATTTTACACTAATGGTTCACAGCCTACAGATTGAACAGTATTTTCCTGCATATCCCAATTTTTTTTCCCAAAAGAGAGTCATCATCCATTTTCTGGGTCAAAGCAGCTGGTGGTAGGAAAGGCAGAGAGGTGGCTCAGACTTGTGGATCCCCTTGTTGGGGATTAAGGTGATCAACTCACAAGGCCTGTACACACACCATCAACTTTAGTAGGAAATGTCAATAGAACAATTGGTTTATAAGCAACATCTGATTTAAGTGGAACAGATATACTGTATGCATTGATCAACTTAAAAATATGTATATCTAAGCTATGTGATTTCATGGGACATTAAGGTAAGACATGATTTACTTAATAAATTTAAGAGATGAAAGAGAGAGAGAAACAGACAGACAGACAGACACAGACGAAAAGAGGGATAATACCAGTCCTGGATGCTGCACTGGACTGTGAAGTGTTTGCTGTAGGGAGTCTCTCAGAGAAAGTGACTCATGGGCTGGAAACTCAAAAAAACCCCAATTTTAATATAATAATAAAACTAATAATAATATCAATAATGAAAATAAGAAAATAGGTACAGATGCTTGAAATTGAACTTCCCTGTGCCTTTAATGATTACATCACCACTGATGCTACAGAGCAAGTACAAAGAAAGGTTCCCACACTGGACTCAGCAGCAGATGAGAAGTGGACTCAGGAATTGGATTCAGGAATACACAGAGCTGAGATGTGGGGCAAAAAGACAGATGAGGTCCTTACTGGTCTCTGATCATCAAAGAAGAGAGCTGGACCCTCGTGATCCCTCAGTTTTATACCAGTTATGATGTATATAGAGTGAAATACTCAGCTGGTCAGTTTTAGGTAACCTGTCGTCTCCTTCTCCCTTTAGATGCCACCCTTTCTTTGCCTCTTTCTACTATGGAATTCCACCAACTTGAGTATGGTCTTGGTATTATGTAAACAATGGCCTTTTTACCTTTCATTCAGACAACTGAATTTTCACTCTAATATAAAATCTTTTATTTTTTCATTCTCAGATTAATTTAATTTGGTTCAATGCCCAATTTGCTGGAAAGCTTTATTGCAAGCATGAATATAAATCAGTGCAAATCACAATAGTTGTTCATATCTTCTTTCAAGGAATTACATACTTTGAGATAATTAAATTCACTATTTTTGTAAATTCTATTTTATCTCAACAATGAATTTTTTAACTCTTACTCTATGAAAGCAATCACAGTGTAAAGAAAATATTTGAGAGTAAAAAATATATTAGTGCATAGCAAAATAAAATATTGCCTTAAATATATAAGTAATTGTACATTTAACCATTATGTTTTATACAATGTTATATTGTAATGTGGAGGACTGCTAGTTTCCACTCTGGTTCTCATCATATCACCAGAATCTAGGACAATACCTATGAATTCTAATAACACAAAATTTGTGATTCAATGCATACAAAGAAAGCATGACCACAGAGATTTTTTTTTTATACTATTGCTTTATCACTTAATTGCAATTCATTCATGTACAGCACAGTCAGCAGAATAGTATTTTTTTTCACTGTAACAAGTAAAATAGAGGGATGGGGTGCTAGCCATCTGTTATAGCTAGGGTATAAACCTTACACATTTTTAGCAGCTACTGAACTAAAACATTAAAATATAGTGCATGCTAATATACTAATTAAAAAAGAAAAAATAGTAAGCTTTCTTCTTCTAAGAAAACAGCTTATTTTCTTGAGTAGTCCTTAATAATCAGTAAAAATAATTCTTGTTTCTCATGCCCACTAATCAATGAACTTTCAGTCAACTCATCTAAATTCAGATATTACAGTGTTCACGTACTACAATCCATTATCTTGGGAGAGATTGATTCTCTAAGAACTGAATATATATGTAAATTGCTAAGTTATTACTCCTGGGGGTGTTCACAAAGGTTTAGATTCACAGCAGCACAAAGAGAAAGTCTATCTGAGCAACTTCATCTGCTGTCTTAAAGGAAAGGTAATATCCATGTCAGTTTGCTACCACCTTCACCCTAAAACTTCATTAAAACATCAAAATGGAAAAGCCTTGTTGATCACGCAATTGGAAGATGTCTCAAAGGCACTGTACCATCAATGTGTTAATCAACAAGGATATGAGTACAAGAATATTCAAAATTATTTCTAAACAAATTTCATGTAGTCTTTTTCTTTTGGGTGGAGGGATTCCTGCCTGCTCATATAGAAAGATTGCATGCATGTTAAAAAAAAAGAAAATTTACCAATGTTTACTGTGTTCCTTGACATTTTAACTCAAATGTACAGCAATTGAATGCTTATGAGATGCAATTAATCTCCCATTTATGGATGGATTAAACACTATAAGATCTAATTAACTTATGCTTAAACAACTTGAAATTATAAATAGCAATCATGTTTCTTAATTTACATGCCCTAAAATTTTCACTCTACTCTCAGAAAAAAAATGAACATTTTAAAGTGTTAGTTAGAAATAGGATAAACACAGCAGTATGTTACATAGGGAACAGAAAATGTGAACACATTTGCCAAATACACTGTATAAATATATTTCAGCAAAAACATTGGTATGTCTCCAGCTTTTTAATAGTATTCCTCTGTGTGGGAAGTGAACAAGGTGGGGAAAAAGGAGGGTATAGATTTTCATATTAAAGGCAACATAAACACAAAGCTGCTTCCAAATCTTTTTTCTCACTCTGTTTTCATATTTAAAGGATTACAGTTGCAGAAAATCTTAGAAACAAACATCTTCAGCTAATCCACCTCTCCAGACATATCATTTCAGCACCAGCTGAAGGGAGAAGAATGTGAGAGATGATACCCTAAATCCATGAGAAAGTATTTGGTGAAGTGCTATTTCTCCCTCTGGCAGAGATATCTATAGTGTAGTCACTGAGACCTTCTCCCTTATTTAAAATATTTTAACACTCCATGTTGAAAAAGAACGAATACAACATATTTTAACAATAAGAGCTAAAGGGAAAACACTCTTTGTTTCCTGAGCTTTGCTTTCTCACTTTTCAATAACACTAGAATTCACAAGAGGAGGAAAAATACACAACTTTGAATGCAATAGCAAATGATATGAAAAGTATTTGTTCAATGCCTTAATCTTGAGTTAAGTGGAAGAGAATAAGGGACGCTGACTAGTTTATCCAGTCACAGTTTATCTCAGCTTCCAGTTTTACTTTGAAGAAGAATTCTACTGACACTTCTGTCTTCTCATCTGTCATTTCTGGCTTCTGTGGAAGCAATTATTAGTTGTGAAGCATCCATCTAATGAGACAATATTCAATGATACAAACTTCTATTATCTTCAAATGTAGTGTGATGTGTGACTTCACAAATACATAGCTAGTCTTTGAGATTTTTTTGGTAGATATTGTGTTCCTCTGAAAGATAGGTAAACCACTACAGGCTTGACTTTTATAAGTGCACTTCTCAGGGACTGAAAACTAGGAAAAGCAAGTGGACAAAACCACTGCAAAGGAGGCAGGGGGAAATAACATGGTTAATGAAATAATAAATGAGTAAGAGAAGTAATAAGAAAAAGGACCTAAGAGTCCTTATGATCTTTCTGCTTTCCTTTCCACAGTTAAATTAACATGAAATAAATGGACAGCTGACATTTGGAAAGTTCCATTCAAAATCTATTAAGTCTCAAGAAGTCGTTTGCAGCCTTTTTACTCATTAAAGTTCACGGACAGGGTTACCCGCTTCTATGAGTTATGTCTTATTAAGATATCAAGGGCCCAATCTGATGACAGGTATTTCCAATTTGTATTTAGGTGGTACTTCACGTCCCACCATGAAATATTTACAAAGACATTTGTTTCCCTAGGTAAAGAGAACAGCTTTTAGTACATCTGTATTTTTGTTAGAAAATTATAAAGCAAAATGCTGTATAGAAACAGTGATAAGAAATACATCACAACTTAAAAAAACGTTAACAACCACAGTAACTTTTCTTCTAACCTATGTAAGAAAAGTACACGTGAGATGTAAGTTAAAGACAGAGTAAGAGACTTCTATGTTCCCTTTGACATAGCAGATATTGTCTTTAAATGCATTTGTCACCAGTCACCCTCCCATATCTTTTTTTTCTGACTTCACTTCCCATCCTCTTCAAAGTTAAAACTAAAAATAGAGAATATATAACAGTAATATGGAGTACTCTTGTCAGTATATAGCCTGTCAAAGAAGAGAGATTTTTCAGGACCTTTGAAGGCAGAGAATTCAAAGCCAACAGAAGCAGAAACTACATTCTTACACACTGGAAAATACTTATCTTAGTATACAAACTGAGCTGTTTAACTAAATAGGCTGTGGCTGCCAACCATCACTGTCCAGGTAAAGGAACAAAAGAAAATAATACAATTACTCCTTGACATCTATCAGAAAAAATGGCCTTGTAACTTTTATCTAGCAGCTTTTTTCCTGGTAAAAATGGTTAAATCATCTAAAATTCAAACTCTAGATTCTTAGATGTCTCACATTTCCTTTTTTTGTTATTTGTGTTCCTGTAATGGTGTATAATGAGCTTAATATGCCCTGATTTTTGTCCTTCCTAATCAAAAGCTTAAACTTGCCTAACTTTCAGGAAAACCACAAAGCTAAGGCCCACTGTAGCAATCTGCATTCTGAATAACACTTATTTGGATGATGGAAGTGGAAAATGCAAATCGGAAAATTCACCTGATTTCTCAGTATTAGAATTAAAACAGGAAAGTATCATTAATGGAAGTGTACTCATATCCCAGTCTAACGGTTGTTAGTACATGATCCATAACTGGCAGTCCTGCTGTTCTCCTGGAAACATTTTTCCACCCCACCCCCCAAATAATACCTCCAAAGTAGAAATAAACCTATACTCTCATGTCCTCTAATGACCTTCTGCCATTTGACCTTTGACATATCTCATTCCTACGTACACTTTCACATTCTACTCTGCAGTGAAAAAGCAGCATGCAGGAATTGGGAACTGCTACTGTAAAATGGTTGTTTACTGCACTCTCATTGACTCCATAATGTGTAAAAAATTAAAAATTAACTCCCCTAACATTTGGTCATTCCAAAACAAAAAGGAGAGGTGTGTCCATAAATCGAATATTTCAAATTTGGTTTCATGATTCTTTTCCTAAACATCAAGCTTTCTTTTACTGGATCATCTACATCAACTTTAAGGAGTTACTGAGATACAAAAAATAATAATAAATATTTAAATTATAATTATTCTGGTAAGAGTGGAAGGGAGAGTTAGGACTCCGTGCACCCATACTTACCCTCTGGCTACAAAGAAAGCAGGGGGCATTGTCCTAGAAAATATGCATAAAACATCAAGAAATACCCTCTAGGGAAAAGTGTTGTTCACAGATGAATAACTTAGCATCTGTTCACAAATGACTCACCATGCAATAAGGTGATTTGCACAGAAAATTTTAATATATGCTATTCTCAGTGAAGGATTTAGTTATGCTAGTCCACATTGCATTCTATAGAAGTGCACTCAGGGCAAACTCTAGAACAAGCAAGAGTGTTTTATCACAAAAGAAATCATATTCTTTTATGACCCTAGGGCTGGCTGTGGGAGATGAATCACAGAATCACAGAATAACCAGGTTGGAAGAGACCCACTGGATCGTCGAGTCCAACCATTTCCACCAATCCCTAAATCATGCCCCTAAGTACCTCGTCCACCCTCACCTTAAACACCTCCAGGGACGGTGACTCAACCACCTCCCTTGGCAGACCGTTCCAATGCCTAACCACCCTCTCCATGAAGAACTTTTTCCTAATCTCAAGCCTAAATCTCCCCTGGCAGAGCTTGAGGCCATTCCCTCTCGTCCTGTCCCCTGTCACTCGGGAGAAGAGGCCAGCTCCCTCCTCTCCACAACCTCCTTTCAGGTAGTTGTAGAGAGCAATAAGGTCTCCCCTCAGCCTCCTCTTCTCCAGGCTAAACAGCCCCAGCTCTCTCAGTCGCTCCTCATAAGATTTGTCCTCCAGCCCCTTCACCAGCTTTGTTGCTCTTCTCTGGACTCGCTCCAGAGCCACAACATCCTTCTTGTGGTGAGGGGCCCAGAACTGAACACAGTACTCGAGGTGCCGTCTCACCAGTGCCGAGTACAGGGGGAGAATAACCTCCCTGGACCTGCTGGTCACGCCGTTTCTGATACAAGCCAAGATGCCATTGGCCTTTTTGGCCACCTGGGCACACTGCTGGCTCATGTTCAGTTGGCTGTCAACTAGCACCCCCAGGTCCCTCTCCTCCAGGCAGCTTTCCAGCCAGGCTTCTCCTAGTCTGTAGCTCTGCTCAGGGTTGTTGTGCCCCAAGTGCAGGACTCGGCATTTGGCCGAAAAACCAGAAGAATTCCTTTGTGCTAGCTGAATGCACTTTCACAACAGGCAAATATTTAGCTGAACTGCTAGGTAGATTAGCAGAACATGGCAATGTGTAGATGCAGGAAAATGCAGAAAATTTAGGCCAGTATACATACAAAATATTTGCTCTGTTCTCTGACTTAGATTACATGTAAAGTCACCTCTGCAGTCAGAAATAAAGAATGTGAATGTAGCAGACCTTGGGAAGTTAATTCTTTACTGAAATTCTGCTTTTGTTATAATTCTCCACTAGATATCAATAACCATGAGCTACTATAAAAGGATTTTAAATTAGCTAAGAAAAACATTGTCATGATGTAGAATTTGAAAGTCAAGAATATTTTTTCTGCCAATAAACAAAACAACAGATTTTACTAGCGTGGTGCCAGTAATGTTTTGCAACTGTGAGGTGTTTCCAAGGAGAAAATAAGAAAAAACAGAAATTCTTTATGATGAGAAGAATGACCTACTTCCTCTCAATACGAAGTCTCTCAGTCATGTTGAATTATCCTTTTAAGAGTATTGTGGATATTATTCTTACAGGCAGCCATGTAATTCTTTATTCAGATTAAAGGAATTGTTGGACAGTGACCTGAAGGGTTCCTTTCCTCCAGAGTTTGGATTTTCCTTTTACAACAGAACTCCACCTCTGTGCAGGCTAGGAATGGGAAATGCATATCGCGGTCTGACCTTTAAGCCTCTGCAGGCAGTGCAGCATGGTAATGAGAGCAACAGCCTGGCCGTTCTCCATCACTAAATAACTGTTCATCAGCACAGCTCCAACATGATGAATTACCGTAGCATGTCATCTTATTGCACAGGAACCTTTCATGGTTCAAAAAATGGGTGTTATTTTTCTCTGTTGGGCACCGGTATTCCTTAGAAAACTGGATTCAGCTGCTTATTCATCCATGCCCTACTGAAATTAGTTGTTCCTAATCCTTAGGAACAGATAACTTTTCATGTAAGCCTAAATTCCTTTACCTCTCCATCAGTCAGAACCTTTCACGTAAAATGAGAGTAATAGCCATTATTTATTTCCAGGGTTTTGAAGGAGTAACTATCCTATCAGAATATCAATAACTACTCCCATCAGAAATGCTCAGATATTTTGGTACTTTAAAAGAACATAAGTCATCTTGGTATTCAGTGTGAAATTAATGATTTACAAAATTCTTCAAACTATGCAGTTATCTTCAGTATTTAAAAGAGACTCTGTTACCTTTCAGGTATCAGCTAACAATGCAGATAGAAATACCTTCCCCTCTATTTGTCTATGTCAAACTGGTTAAGTTTCACAAGATGATTTTTCTCAACTTCCTTGAAAACAACTAAGATAAAAGGAGGGCAAGAAAGGAATCACAGAGTGCCAAGAAACTAGGAATAAAACTGAAGAAACTTCATAATATAAATTTTGTCCTATGGAATGTCCTCTTGAACATACTTTTTAAATTTACCCGTTTGGTAGAATACACATAAACATGCACTGACAGAATCATGTTTGGAAATCCACTCAATGGAAACACAGATATTATCAGTGAGAATGTTATTTTTATAATTTCAAATGGCTCTACAAAGGCTCAAATCACCTTCAAAATGTACTAAAAACAAGCACAGATCTTTCTTAATATGTCTATATAGTCTCTAGATAAAAGACAGGTAATGATGGTTTCTATACACCTATCTGCAGAAGCTTGTTTCTAGTCAAAATAGAAATAATGTTCACAAATGAAACCACTTTATAACAGGAAATCTTTTTCTATATAGTTGAGACTAGAATGAACAATAGACAGCAACAGTACAGAGTCTTCAGGACAAAAGAGACATGAAAAATACAGGATAAAGCTCAGCCATTTATTATTCTTGCTTTCTTCCATGCAAGAAAGGAATCACCAGTCTTCAAGTTGTCATGAAGTTGATTCAGTTACATATGATTTTCAGATCCCATTATACTCAAGAACAGAATGGTATCCCAACCCTTTCCATTTTGTTAATTTTATGGTTACAATTTTTTATCATCGAAAAGAGAGTGATTTTTAATGAGCATCTCAACCATTGCTTTATGTTGGAGATTGTTTCTTTGACAAATGTGTTAATAAAACTGGAGTGAGGGATAAACCTGACCAATTTGTGACCCTATTTAAAAGTTTTTTTCCTTTTAAATGTCTTTCCAAGGTAATAAGAACAATGTCAGGCATGGTGTAGACACCATGCAGTTCATGCAATCCCACAGAATCATGGATTAAGGATGATATGGGACTGTAGAAACTAGATTCCCAGTACTTATACAGCACAGACCATATAGTTCTGAGAGTTGCCCATTGCATCACTTTAAAAGCAGATACATGTGGGGAAACTGACAGTAATTACTAGAAGGATTACCGCAATAATCTCTATCAATTTTAAAAAAAACATAAAACAAACAGGAATAAAACCACAAATGTACATTCATATACCAGTCACCTTCTTACTTTGTCCAGTTTTCTACAATTTTCTACAACCTAGTTCAGAAGGGCAATTGTATCCTGGGTGGCATCAAAATAAGCATGGCCAGCAGATTAAGGGAGGTGATTATTCCCATTTACTCTGCTCTCATGAGACCATACTTGGAATACTTCATCCACCTTTGGAGCCCTCAGCACACGAAAGACATGGACCTGTTGGAGTAGGTCCAGAGTAGGGCCACAAACATGATTAAAGGCCTGGAACACCTACTCTGTGAAGAGAGGCTGAGAGAGTTGGGGTGGTTCAGCTTGGAGAGGAGACTTTATTGCTGTCTATCAGTACTTAAATGAGGCTTATAAGAAAGATGGGGAAAAACTTATTATCAGTGTCTGTTGAATTAGAATAAGGGGTAATGATTTTAAACTAAAAAAAGGTTGATTTAGATCAGATATAAGAGAGAAATTTTTTTGCTTTGAGGATGGTGAAACATTGGAGCAGGTTTCCCAGAGATGTGGTAGATGTCGCATCCCTGGAAACATTCAAGGTCAAGTTGGATGGATCTCTGAGCATCCTGACCTAGCTGAAGATGTCCCTGCTCGCTGCAAGGGGCTTGAAGTAGATGACCTTCATGGTCCCTTCCAATCCAAATCACTCTACAGTTCTGTGATTCCATGAATAACTATTCCTCAAAATAATGTTGATAGTAAGTTCTACTGAAGATACTCCCCAGGTTATTTGTTCCATTTTTGAGTCCAAATTTGAAAAGCTTAGCAGCCTTGGCCATAGCAAGAATGAAGACTCAAACTGAAGATTCCAGTGGGAAACAGGAAACAGACTCTCAGAGCCCACACTTAAGGCATCAAGCAAACAGCCTGTGGCTTGTTCAGGGAGCAGGCAGCTGGGATCATACAGGAGCAGCTCTGAAGGACAAATATGATGAAGAAAGGTCTTATGTGTACCATCCTCCAAATGTTTCCAAAACAGCCATTCCAGTCTTATACTCAGCAAAATGCATCCAATCTAATACTACAACCTACTGAACATACTGCTTTAAATTTATCATCGTTGTCTCTCTTTTTCCTGCCAGTGCACTACAGTAGAGACCCTAGGTCTGTTTTTTCAATAACTTTCTCTAAAGTGACATCTTCTCCAGGTCAAACAAGCCCTGGACCCTCAGCCTCTCCTCACAGGGCAAATTCTGTATCCTCCCATCAGCTGTTGGATCTCTTACTGAACTTAATCCATGTTATTAACATGTTTTTTCTTTTGTGATGCCTGAAGCCAAACACAGTACTCCAGAAGCAGCCTAAAATATGCCAGAAACAGCAGTAAAACTTTCCCCAATCTCCTAGCTGTGCTTCTGTTAATGCAGCCCAGATGTTAATGTATTGTGTTTTTTTGATGTTTCAAGTGAATTATTTGCTCACACAGTATCAGTGAAATAATGCATATCATCATTCAGAGAATGTTTATTATGATTGCTAGCAATAGCAGCCCCAGAGGAACATAAATCTGTCAAAAGACTACTAGAATTCAAAATTATCTGAAACTGGAATCTTAGTATGCAAAAATAAATTGAATTTTAGATGTTTTGTGGGTTTTTTTTAGCATGAAAATGAGATTTTTGTCAAACTCTAGAAGTAATATCAATCACAGGAACAAAAACCACAGATCTTTCAGAGAAGCTGAGACCTATGAATCACCAGTGCTTAGTGTCTCTTAATTAAAATTAGTTCTTATATTAAGTCATAAACGTGAGGCAGATACATCCCCCTGAATTAAAGCTAAAAAAAACCCACTTTCAGTACTGAGTATACACCACAAGGATAGCAAGGTTTTAAGTGGAGGTATCACAAATGGAACTGAGGGAAAAGTTATGACATTTAAATAGGAACAGTCAAGTTTGCAAATACAGAGGAGGAAAGATAAAGGCACTGGGGCTCATCAACTGAACTTCAGCTAATATTGGAAAAAAATGTGAAAATTATATGGGATATATAACAAGAGTATGGATACGAGAAGTTGCAAATTCCTTTTCTCAGCACTGATCAGAACCCACCTGAAATATTCTCTCTGGATCAGGGCAAAATACTTGCAGATGAGTAAGAGCCAATTGTATCAAATGTCAAGAACAGTAATAACAACAAAAAAAAAAAGTCTAGTTTCTGACTAGTTATTTGGGAAAAAAATAAAGGTGAGATTGGAATGCTGTGGAATAATTTGGCTGGAAAAGTACTGGAATTTCTGTTGTTGGTGACATGCTGCAAGGAACCTGTTAGAAACAATGATTGACGAAATGAAAAAAACAAAACACAACAAACAGAACAAAAACCAGATGAGCTTTTGAACACACAGAAGTTCCTTTCATTCCTCTTTCCTTATGAGAGGAAAGAAAGAATTATTATTATTTTGAACAGGACAAATGACTCGATTTCCTTCTGAAGTCCTTCTCACCCTTATGACTGCAGATTGTCTGAAGTGTGCAGGGAGACACTTCATCGTCCAGACTGTCAAATCTGCTAGAGGACAACTTGACACCTTCACTACCTACGCATTCTGATTTTCTTCTGCATACCAGAGCACATAAGTAGGAAGAACAGACTTGAGGGTGATGGTGTGCACCCAGATGTTGCAAATGGTCTGCCCAGGGAGGTGGTTGAGTCACTGTCCTTGGAGGAGTTTAAGGTGAGGGTGGATGAGGTACTTAGGAGCATGATTTAGGGATTGGTGGGAATGGTTGGACTCAACCATCCAGTGGGTCTCTTCCAACCTGGTTATTCTGTGATTCTGTGAAAACAGACTCTCTGGCATCAGATTTTATAAATAAATAATTTGATATAGCAGCATAGTTGACCCCAGGCAGTGGGGCCAAGATGAATGAAGAAACCCCTGGGCAATTATATCTTTACTATTTACCCATCTCTTACATGGCAGTTTGGTCCAGTAGCAATGTTTGGATCTGGAGTCATGTTTTTTACTGGATTTTTTCACTGTCTTTCAGACTAGTTGTTTCAGACTAGTTGTCTAATTGCATCTAGTTTTGATTGTCTATATTCTTAAACATCTATAACAGACTTACTTTGGCTCTGGAGGCCTTGTTTTGTCTAAAAATTACATTTTTTATGGCAAGTTATGTGGAAATTTACATCTTGCAGCCTACTGCTTTAACAAATCTAGCTACTCATGTTATATCAGCAAAGCTAAGCTAACAGTATATTAATTGCTCAATATTATAACTCTAAGTGATTTATTCCATTTCAAATCTTACTCATTTGTGCTAAACTAATCTCTGCTAGAGAGGAGAGTTGCCTGGCATGCCGTCCATTTGCCATCAAGGGAGGATTCAGATGGGGCTCACCAACAATCTGTCATTGGTAAAAGAGCTCTCTGCTTCAAGAAACACTCTTGAGAGGTCCCAGCACAAGAGGAGATCATTGCCATGGAGCCACACTGCCTAGCAGGGAGAGCTCAAAGAAATCTCACTTAGGTTATCATATTTATGGGACAAAAATGATTGGCTAAGAATAAATTTGCACACCATAGGAGTGGTATGCACAACACTCCTTACCCACAGCTTATAGGTATTCACTGTATTGCTCTGCTCCTCATGGATTTACTGGAGGAGATCTTGGCCTGATGGCGGCTCAGGCCTTTGTCCCCTTTGGAGCCTGTATCAAATTTAGCTTTGGCTAAGGAGGGTCAAGTGCATCCATCACATCTCCTCATACTTACAAAAATATATCTCCCAGCATTGTGTTCATAGACTACTGTTTTCCCTGTCCAGGAAACAGTGCAATCTGCTTGTGACATTCTGAGTTGTAAATAAGCCCTTACTGCGTTCAATTATCTATGATATGTTAGTGCAAGTTTTGTGCCAGTAAGAAATAGTTAGCTAAGAGTACGCAAGGAAATGGTGAATGATAGCTAGAACAGAGTATATTTACATTACCAATGTATGATCCCAAGTCTACTGACTTCTTTCTATAGACAAGTTCTTAGTAGGGCTAATAGCATTGTCCTCAGGATTTCTCTTAATTGCTATGTATAGCTGCATCCTCCCAGCTGAACAACAATTCTGTTAGCCTCTGAGTAAAACTCAACTTACTACATTTTACCCCATGTATCCCATTGATTATATTTTTTTCTGACATGGGGTACATTACTGGGCCAAGTCTTTGAGGACTACCCAGTAAACAGTTTTGATGAGTTTAATTTGTAAAAGGGGACAATATTACCATATAGCCCACTATACACTTATATTTGAGGACCCAAATTATGTTATGGTACCATATTTAACAGTCTTAAAAATTATTAAAAGATACATCTTTTAATAATTCATTATGTACTCCTTTGCCTAATTTGTATATGACTCTATTTGTGCTGCGTACAGAGTTCTGAAAATTAGGTATTAATTTGGGCTCAGTAACTGAGATCAAACAACAGAGTTGGTTTATTGACCTGTCAGTAATTTATTTTTAAAAAAATAAATACAGAATTCAATGAAGAATAATTGCATGGTGAAAACAGCATTTTAATTCATCTTCTAGCTAATCATATTATAATATCTTATAACATATAGACAGAAATAACAGAATAAATCCTCATCATACAAATATATATTTTTATGCAATAATGACAGTAGTTTAATTTTTGGAAAAGCATCAGTTACACTGATCTGTGCAATAGGACAGTTCTTGTTTCTCAGAAATTACATTACATGAAAATGTTGTCCAGCATATGCAAACTCTATCCTTCATTATGTGCAGAAATTTCAAAGCCAAAGATTAACCAAAGTTTTAACTAAATGAGTTAATAGAGTACTGCAGTGCAAATACATCGTTTGCAACTGTAGCATCTCAACTCATAAAACACCAAAAGGTACATACATTTTAGAAGTGTTTTCTAAACAAGAGTTTCCAAACTGTTGTATATTCCCAAAGTCTCTGAAAAACACTTGTACAAATCATTTTATCTATTGTGACACATGTAATACCTTGGTAACATGGAAATTCCAAAGACTATTTTATTGTGATAGACACTATGGATATAAGGAATATATGAGTCAAAAAGACCTGTGTCAATACTAGAAGCATTATGCAGTTTTGGGAACTTGATTCACTCCATACAAATAGTAAAAGCAATCTTGAGAAAATACATTGGAATGTGTACATACCGAATTCATAACCTCGATTGCTTTGGCTCAAGTGAAGCAAATAAAGGAAGAAATAGAGCTAAAGAAACTGCTCAGAGGGTCAGACAAACCAACTAGATCAAAGAACTGGTGATTCTTTGTCTGGATCTGCTAATACTTTATGCAGTTGATATATGATACTATAGTAAGCAAGGGCACGTGAAAGCTGGTTATTATTTTGTTACATATACTTTATTGTCTTCTAATAACCTGTACCACCATAGAGTCATTTTGTAGCTCGACTTCACTTGTTTACTATGTCTCTAACACAACCACATCCTTCATTTTAATGTAAAGCAAAACTACAGGTATATTACTCCTGACAAACCTGGAAGGTTGAGGAAAATGAAAATGAAAACTCCACAGTTGTCATTTGTTCAAAACCCTAGCTGGACAGCTGAGTAGGATACCCAGGAGGAGGCCTATTCAGATATTGTGAAATAGTCTCCTCTTATTCTTTTCTTGAAAATAAAGGTCTTGGATAGATATTTGCTATAACAATTATTCTGATTTAATATGTACCATCATTGTGCATAATCCCTAGCACAATATAATAAAATCCCCAAATACAGCTTAACTGAGAGTTCTGTAGTTTGGGTCCATATGAGGATTTTGACCAGCTCAGGTGAGAAACACAACTGGAACTGCTCTGCATCAAATAAGTTGTCTCTACTCTCATGGAGGAAGAAGACTCAGGCAAGAGCTGTTCTGGGTAAGATTAAACTTCCGTGAAGAATAGTTCATTTGTTTTCCAGAGTAGAAGACTCAATAGAAATTTAACAGTAGTCAGCATAAATGACTTCCCACACTGTATATATTTAGCTCTCATTAACAGAGAATTAACTTTTGAAAGCAATGTAACATTATTGTAGTTAGAGTATATTATACAATACTTGTATGTATTGTGAAAGCAAGATTTACCAAATCCTACAAAACGAGGAGGTTTTGGAAAACTTCCATCTTGCTTCCATCAGTTCAAAATTTCACAAAGCTTAAAATGTTCTATTCCTATGACTTCTAGGTAAAAAAGAAATACAGAAGAAAAAACTCCTGCTTCCCTATATGTGAATGTCTTAATCATGATGGGTTCCTCTTTCTGGTTCTGTTAACTCTGGATAATTTTCTGCACACTTTGAGCAAGAATATTGTAGAATGCATATACTTTTCTGTTCTAGAACCTGGTTCCGATCTTGCTTAGGTTAGGACAGGCCTCTGAAGTCACGGTTGAAGTATAAAGTCTGTAGAATAAAACCTGAGATAGAGAGCTTTGAGAGTAGGTCATTCTCACTCTTGCTGTTTCTGTGTTTTTTCAAATGGGAAGAAAGGGACAGTCTTTAGAAGATAATCATGATGTCTAGTTCTAAGAAGTAATAAGACAAAGACACTTTCATCAGTAAATGACCATTACTTCTGTCCTCAGGACTAGACACTTCTCCTTTCATCATTTCCTATTCCATGCATCCATCACTCGGTGTCCTACATGCTGTGTTTTCTTGAGAAATTAAAATGATAAATTTCATGATAAAATTAAATATATTTTATCCTTCTGACTAGCTAAAAACTTTCACTATCTCTATAGCATATTGAAATTCTTTCTTGTTTCAGTACTGAAACTCTCAAAAATTTCAAACGCCCGTAAGAAAACCTCTACCTATGAAACTTTTCTCTTATTAGAATCATAAAATAACCAGGTTGGAAGAGATCCACCGGATCATCGAGTCCAACCATTCTCACTAATGTCTAAACCATGCCCCTCAGTATCTCATCCACCCGCACCTTAAACACCTCCAGGGAAGGCGACTCAACCACCTCCCTGGGCAGACTGTTCCATTGCCTAATGATCCTTTCTGAGAAAAATTTTTTCCTTATGTTGAGCCTGAACCTCTCTTGACAGAGCTTGAGGCCATTCCCTCTTGTCCTGTCCCCTGTCACTTGGGAGAAGAGGCCAACTCCCTCTTGTCTACAACCTCCTTTCAGGTAGTTGTAGAGAGCAATAAGGTCTCCCCTCAGCCTCCTCTTCTCCAGGCTAAACAACCCCAGCTCTCTCAGCCGCTCCTCATAAGGCCTGTTCTCCAGCCCCTTCACCAGCTTTGTTGCTCTTCTCTGGACTCGCTCCAGAGCCTCAACATCCTTCTTACAGTGAGGGGCCCAGAACTGAACAGAGTATTTGAGAATAACCTCCCTGGACCTGCTCATCACGCCATTTCTGATACAGGCCAAGATGCCATTGTCCTTCCTGGCCACTTGCTTGTGACAGCCTTGCTAGGGCATTAAGGAAGTTTTGTTTCTCCCAACTCATTGTTAGGAACATCCCTATTAATCAGTTGCTGATGTTTATATACAAACAAAATCAGGAAGAACAAGCAGTTCCCAAGAATGGTTTCCTGGGAAAACTATTGTTACGCATGAAACTACTTCTGCCCTTCAAAAACAGTTCTTGACTCTTGAGTGAGTACAGTGTTGTCTATAAAGCCATGTAATCACATGGTATTCTACCAAGAAAACAATTACAGGCATGTCATCTTATAGTCCCACTGCATCAAATGCATTTGTACTTGCAATATTAATAAGATAGTCTTTTTATTAGGTCCTTTCCCAGTTCAGCTGTGTAAAATCCTATCCATTAAAATAGCCAGGTGTATTAATTTTCATATGTTCCTACTACAGACACTAATTTCCACTTTGCTACATTTTCTCATAGATAATGTATTCAGTTTCGTCTTGGTGAAGGAATGTTCTTTTACAGGTAGTGCAGAACTCTAGAGAAAGCAGAATCCTGTATCACTGTTTGTTTGAATTTTAAGTACCTTTGAAGCAATTACAAGTACAAAATGCTTTGGAAAGGAAAGGAATATATTAGTGGACAGCCATATCTGTTGAAGCATTTTCTGAATAACCATGACAATACTTGGAAAAGTCAGGTTTTCTGGAAGTTGTCCTTCCATCATAATTTCTCATTTATTTAGCATTCCATCTGTTGGACATATTCAAAATAGATGGGTGGCAAAATTGGAAAGTTGCTGAGGAACTAAGCAAAAAGCTAAGCATTCATGAGAACAGATATAGGAAGCTAGGAGAAATAAGCAAAATAAAGAAAAAGTGTAACAGGAAAAATAAAAAATAAAAAATCCACCTAACTGTGAAACTATCACAGTCCAGTGGCACAGAGCAGCAGCTGGGATGAATTGTCAGAGCATCCATTCTGCTAGTCTAAAATGATCTTTCTTCTTCTTCCAACTACCTATGTTTATATACGGGATTACAAAACTGTAATGACAACCAATATTAAATCCCTTGACATTTATTAGGATACTCAGTTCTGTAAAAAAGAATATATAAACAACAAGGCAGTGATTTGATCTATGAAGTGAAATATCTTCAAATTCTGCCTTAGTTCCAAAATTTCAGGGAAATTGTGTTTTCCAGTGTCTCTACCTTTTAAGTTACAACTCATGTCAGAATTCAAGACTGTATTTAGTTTTTCAGGCCAGGGCATATTGTGTTGTATAATATGCCCCAAAATGACAGTTATATTCCAGGACTTTTGGGTGCAAAGGATGTAAAACTTAAAAATCTTAACTTAGCAGTTAGTATTTTATAAGGGATAGAAATAGCCAATATATAAAAAAAAAAAAAGAAAAAAGAAAAAATAATGATACAGAGAGCTTCACCTTTTCCATTCTTTTCCTATTACCAAAACTAATTCTGAAGCAACCATGCTAAAACCTGCAGGAAAATAATCTATTCTTTTTATATGTTGTCATACATACATATAAGCAGGTTGATAACACTTGACCTTATTTTAAGTTACACTTTAGTTTTAAATCTCATTATGTGATGGATTTTTATAATTAAAACTCATTAAGAATCCAAAGGGACTTGAGAATGCATAAGCTTTCTGCACAATAAGCTATCTTAACAAAAATTTAAAAATACTTAAATGGGGAAAATAAATCAGTAAAAAGAGAGGAACCATTCATAAGGGGAAAATAGACTTTTCTCTTAGTGGAGGGAGAACAACAGAGACCTCAATAGAGATCTAGCTTGTGACATGTGCTCTACTATATCAAATAACTTTTAGACCTGACAAAATGAGTGAAGCTCAATAAAAGTATTGATGAATGAGGTATTTGGGGTAGCAAGAATAAGAACCAAGTGTGAAAAACTGCAGGTAAGCCTGACAAGGTACACTATTGAACAGAACAGAAGCCAATGAAATTAAAAATAGTTGCATAGTGACTTACCCTGGTAGTGACTATCAGTTAGGATACTTGGGCAGTCTCATAGTTGGATCCATGAAAATGCTAGTTTGATATTCAGTAGTGATTGATAAAGCAAATTAAATGTCAGACTTTTGTGGTGGATTGACCTTGGCTGGCTGATAGATGCCCACCCAGCCATCACTTTCACTTATCCTCCTCAAGAGGATGGGAGAGGAAGGGGAAATCAGATGGAAAAGCTTGTGAGTTGAAATAAAGAGCAAGTGTTCACTTACCAGTTACTGTCATGGGCAAAAGAGACACAACATCCTTTCATGAAAGAAATTATGGACATGTTGTTTTCTATTTATTCAATTTTCACCTCAGTATTAGTAAAAAGGTGAGGACCAAAGTTTGTAGAATCGTAGTATGTCCTGAGTTGGAAGGGACCCACACACAAGGATCATTGTATCCAACTCCTATCCCTAAACAGGACAACTCAGAATTCACACTTTGTGTATGAGGGTGTTTTGCCAATGCTTCTCGAATATTATCAGACTTTGTGCCATTACTGCTTCCCTGGGGAGCCTGTTCCAATGCTCCTCCAGTGCTCTGGAGGAAGAACATTTTTGTAATATCCAACCTAAACCACTCCTGGCATATCTTCCTACCACTCCCTTGCTCTCCTTGGTTAATACAGAAGTGCTGAAAACAATCTGATGCTCCTGTAATTCCTCTGAGAAGTGACAAATTGAGAAGTAAGCAGCAATGAAATAATAATAAGCAAAGATGCAAACACTGCAGACAGCCACAAATACAGACAGGTTGCAGCATTAAAGTTTGCACCTCCAAGATCTACCCTCTGCAGCTGCAAAGACTCTAGTTTAAGATAGGTCATATAATGAGTAACTTCTGCTTGTGGAATTGTGGCTACAATGCATAAAAGTGACTGAAATCCAGCAAAAAGGACTGTGGTAAAAAGTAATAATATATTTCCTCATACTCATAAGTTTACTTCATGCTGATCGTCAGTTGAGCTTTGATTTATTTTTCATGGGAGAACAATATCAACACGAACTTTTTCTTGAGCAACACTACATTCTAATCCTTAACCTTCCAGAACTTCTCAGTCTGTGACTAATTCTAAATGGACTTAAACCTGATAATGCTAAAATATTCAAATCCACACATTCTGGGGGGTTTTTTGAATCATAATGTCATAAGGTAGATGGAAAGTATCAGTTTCATATTGGTGACCCAGCCACTTGTTTCTCTTTTGCTTTTTTTCTTAAAGTATAGATCAGATCATCATATTAGTCAAGCTCGACTTAATTTTGTAGTCCTTTGCTGGAGAAAATTATGTCAAACCTGACTTAAAATCTCCTTTTCAGCCATACACACATCAATGAACTCTACAATCTAGCGTCTGATACTCAGCTAATCAAGATTAATGGATTAATTTACCAGATGCTTACAATGTTATTAAGATGCAAATGGTTGGTTTCTGTTAATTGTTTAATATCACATAAAATTAACCTGGGGAGTTGTACACTTTCTTGAGGTTTTGGTACAGTTCACCTGAAAAGCTTAGGGAAGAGAAGTAAAATCTGTTTTTTTCTCAATATAGTTACACAAATAGTAACTTTGAAAAGGTAGCAATTTTGAGTTGGAAATGAATTGGAAAATTGTGAGGTTTAGAATGACCAGATGTAAGAATATAGAAGAGATGAAAAGAAAAAAGATAAAATTGCTAAAATAAGAATATTTGTAGCAATGAAATGGAAGAGGAGGGAAATTAACCACTCTGACGGGAAACTTCCTATTTATACCAGATAGGTACTAACTTTTTTATTCTGAATTTGTCAAAAAAAACCAAACCCAAATAAACAAACAAAAAACAAACAAAACCACCCCACATGTTAATCTGAACCTTTTGCAGAGCTGGGCACAGGCTTTGGTAGACTAAGTCCCAGATAAGTCAACTAAGCTGCTGCAGTGTAACAGAATAATTAAAGGCACTGCTTCAGAAAAAGGGAATGTTGTGGTTCCAGAAAGTTTGGGTTGGCTACTATAGTTCCTGCTTCTCCAGTGGCTGCTAAATTGCTAGTTTACACAGCCCAAACAATTGTGTTCTGCTGCCAGTTTGGGTACTGATAACCCAAACTATAATATTTTATTTTTCTGGACTATAAAATCATGATGGCTCAGCAGATTCACCATGCCTGTAATACCTAAAGTAGGGAGCTATGCCACAGTTTGCTCCTAAAATTTAAGAAGGATCTAAAAGTTTCTTTTGTTCTTTTAAATATGAAGAGGCCAAAGTTTATTTTCCTACCTTCATATATTTTTTGATTATTGTAGAAGAACAGCTGTGTGATTAAGACATGGCAGTTGAGCCTGGTAACCATGTGTTTTGTTCCTAAAGCTACTCTATCCTGACCACAAAATTTAGCAGACATATAAAGTAAATCTAAAATAATTCCTAGAAGAGGACTTCACAGAATTGTAGATTAGGTTTCCAGGCTTCCCACAGGACAATAGACAGTGTTAGGCACTTATATTGTCACAACAGCCAACAGACTTTAGACACTCCTGCAGGCAGCTGGAAGCAATATGACCAGTGGGAAGTCAGCTGGATTTTCTTAATAGGAAATATACTGAGGACATTTATATTGAATCTTCTCTTTTTTTCACTCACAAGCAAAGAGGTCTAAATTCTAGTCCCTCTTCAAATATGCTTATTCATACTGAAATATATGTAAGTAATACTTAGTGTGGACTCATAACCTTGAATTTCTCCTGCTGTAAATGATACTCTATGCGGTTGTGCTTTGCCTCACAGTTGTTTTTTTTTGCTTGTTTTTTTTCATACTAATTAACCTTCAGTTCTTTTTGGCATTGTAAAGCAGATTTCACTGGAAGGATGACATTTATCCTGTTCATAAAGAGCCAGCAGATTTCTGGACAGGATGAATCTGAATTTTGTGTTCCTGTATTTCTTTATACCAGAGGAAGATAAACGAGGCATCTCCTCCTACTCTTCTAAAAGAAAGAAGCAGCCATCACTTTCAGGCTATTTATTGGATTGCATTCATTTATCCACAGGGAACTGGCAAGAAAAAAATTCCTAGCCCCTAGACCTTGGCAGGCCTGAGGTTCAAGCTTGATGAAAAATACTTGAAACTTTTGAAACAGAATCACTCATTTTGACTAAAGCCTACATTAAGAACCTATATTCTTTTTCATCTGTCTCTTTTTTTTTTTTTCCATGATGCTTTTTTGACGGTATGAAAGTAAAATATCCATACAATGCCAGATCAGAAGATCATCACTGAAAGAATGGAACAAATGGAATGAGAAATGGAGCAAGCAGATACTAGCTTAGTTTTCACACCCTTTCTGGTTTACCACACTCATCTTCCAGCAATCACAAATCTATGAACTCCTAAACAAAAGGCAGCAGTAGAGTTATGGTGTCTAATAGCTGTTGAGCTAAGTATACCCTGAGCATGCCTAATTCCCTCTCCTCTGTTTTTCTTTCTTTTTTTTTTTTGTCCTTAAGTACTTAAAGTTTTACTCCCATTTTGCTTTCCCTTTCCCTTCTCTTTCCTTTCATTTATGTAGTATTACCTATTCCTAGCATTGTGCAGAATTAAGAATAATAACTTCTTGTCCACCAAGCAGCAAAGGAAAATAGATGTTCTGAAGGAATTATCCAGTTAACTTCTGGTATTTTTAAAACGATAGAAAGAAGAATGTTAGTGGAATAATCTTGGGATTTAATTGCACTGAATTTGTAGATAGGAACAATAAATACATTATTGTATCTCCATATCTTTAGAAAATGGAAGAAAATTTGAGGTATTACATTTAAAAATTAGAAATAGTGTTTTACTGGACAGCAAAATTCTTTTGAAGGCACAGGCAAAATCCTTTCAAGTTCAGAAACTTATTGAATATATTGTATAATATTTTAATCATGTGTACTCTGGCTAACAGAGAACAAGGCAAGAATATTTGTCCTTTTCTCCTCTTCTATGTAAAATAGATCTGCACTGCCCTAGTACTATTTCTGGGAATATTGTTGCTAAAGAGGAGCTGTAATCCTTCTTAATTTGAAATGTCTTTGAATAACATTCCAAATCTGCACATTCAAGAATCATGGAATGGTTTAGGTTAGAAGGGACCTTAGAGATCACTGAGTTCCAACTCCCCTGCCATGAGCAGGGGCACCTCCCACTAAAGCAGGTTGCTCAAGGCTACATCCAACCTAGCCTTGAACACTTCCAGGAATGGAGCATCAACAACTTCCATGGGCAATCTGTTCCATTGTCTCACTACTGTGAAGAATTGCTTTCTAAACTAGTCTAAATCTTCCCCTTTCCAATTTATACACATTTCTCCTCATTCTGTCTCTACATGCCTTTGTAAAAAGTCCCTCTTCAGCTTTCTTGTACAACCCCTTTCAGGCAACGAAGACTGCTATAAGGTCTCCCCAGAGCCTTCTCTTCTCCAGGCTGAACACCCATAACTCACTCAGTCTGTCCTCATATGGGAGGTGCACTAGCCCTCTGCTCACCTTTGTGGCCATCCTCTGGACCTGTTCCAACAGTTCCATATGCTCCTTATGCTGAGGATTCCAGTGCTGGACACAGTGCTCCAGATGAGGTCTCACAAGAGAGGAATAGAGGGGCAGAATCACTTCCCTTGACCTGCTGGCCACGCTTCTTTTGATGCAGCCCAGGACAGGGTTTGACCTTCTGGTCTCTAAGAACACATTGCCAGCTCATGTTGAGCTTCGCATCAACCAGCACCCCCAAGTCCTTCTTTGCAGTGTCGCTCTCAATCACATCATCCCCCATCATGTACTGAAATTGGGGATTGCCCTGACCTAGGTGTAGGACCTTGCACTTGGCCTTGTTGAACCTCATGAGGTTCACGCTAGCCCACTTCTCCAACTTCTCCACCTTCTCCACATCTTTCTGGATGACATCCCATCCTTCTGCTATGACAGCTGCACCGCTTAGCTTGGTGCCATTTGCAAACTTGCTGAGGGTGCATCTGATCTTGCTGTCTACATCATTGATGAAGATATTAAACTGCATCTATCCCTATATGGATCCCTGAGGGACACCACTTGTCAAGGATCTCTATTTGGACATTGAGCCATTAACCACTGCTCTCTGAATGTGGCTGTCCAACCAATTTCTTATCCACTAAATGGTCCACTCATGAAGTCCATATCTCTCCAATTTAGAGAGAAGGATGTTGTGGAGGATCATGTCAAAGACTTTACAGAAGTCTAGATACTTCACATCTGCTGGGTTTCCCATGTCCAGTGATGTGGTCAGCCCATCATAGAAAACCACTAGCTTTATCAGGTAGGACTTGCCCTTGGTGAAGCCATGCTGGCTGCCTCTAATGACCCCCTCGTCTACCATGCCTTAGTATGGATTTTAGGACAATCTGTTCCATGATCTTTCCAGGCACAGAGGTGAGGCTGACAGCTGGTAGTTTCCAGGGTTATATTTTCTAACCTTTTTAAAGATGGGCACAATGTTGCCCTTCTTCCAATCACCAGAGGCTTCTCCTGGCGGACATGACTTTTCAAATATCATAGAGAGTGGCTTGGCAACGACAACAGCCAATTCCCTCAGGACTCTGGGATGTGTCTTGCCAGGTCCCATAGACTTATACATGTTCAGGTTCCTCAGGTGATCATGAACTTGATCCTCCCCTGTTGTGGGAGACTTTATACTTCCCTGGTCCCCTTCTTTTTTCCATTGAACAAGGAGGGGTGAGGAGAGCAGTTGCCAGAGAAGACTGAGGCAAA
This sequence comes from Clamator glandarius, assembly GCA_033459285.1. Classification (NCBI taxonomy): domain Eukaryota; kingdom Metazoa; phylum Chordata; class Aves; order Cuculiformes; family Cuculidae; genus Clamator; species Clamator glandarius. The sequence continues at coordinate 3,550,868 of JAUNZM010000176.1, read as the reverse complement.
AGAAGTTGTTGAGTACCTCAGCTTTCTCCTCATCTGTTGATAGAAGGTCATCATTTTCATTCATCAGCTGGGGCCCTCTTTCTCTAACCTTCCTTTCTCTAACCTTCCTTTTCTGGTTGACATACCTGTAGAAGCCCTTCTTGTTAGTCTTGATGTCCCTTGTCAAGTTCAGCTCCAGCTGTACCTTGGCCTTCCTGACCCCATCCCTACACATCTGGACAACATCCCTCTACTCTCCTCAGGTTCCCTTTCCCTGCTTGCACTGCCTCTGCAGTTCCTTCTTGTTCTTCATTTTGACCAGCAGGTCTCAACTCAGCTACACTGATATCTTCCCATTCCTGCTTGATTTCCTACATTTGGGGACTGAGCTCTCACACTTTATGGAAAGCATCCTTAAATATTTGTCAGCTCTATTGTGCTCCCTTGTCCCTGAGGACTGTATCTCATGGGGGTCCTACTGACTAGCTCCTTGAAGAGCTGAAATTTTGCTTTCCTGAAATTTAGCATCCTGACAATACTTCTCACCTGTCCTATATCCCTCAGGACCTCAAACTCCACCAGTGCGTGATTGCTGCCCAGGCTGCCTCTGATCTTGACATCAGTGATGAGCTCACTTGCATTAGTAAACATCAGGTCCAGTGTTGTACTTTATCTACAGACAACAAAATTTTCAAACTTCACAACTTCCACAGAAGACGACAATTCATATTTTGTCCCTCCTGTCTTTAAAACCTACATTGGACATTATCTTTGGCTATTAATTCCTTCACACATTTACGTATTTGGTTAATATAGTCTCCTAGATATAGCGATGTAAATTTATGACCTATTTACGGTCTTAAAAAATAGCGTTTTTTCTAGAAATTGTATTGTATTTTTCAGGTATTTTCTACAGACAAATAATCCCTCTATCTTGCCCTTCAGTGTATTTTTTTATTTAGTTTTTATTTCAGAGTGGAACATGTGGATTAAAAAATGTTTTTCTCCTTTGTGTGCATGTCACTACTTGAAACTCCAGACAACCGAATAAAGTAGCTTCTCACCTGTCTAATTACTCTTGTCTTGTTTTTCGGTGCATAGCATTCTTATCAACAAAAGACAATTATGAATCCCAAGTCTGACTGTCAAGGAAATATTGAGAATTATGAAACAGTGCTGGAGGATGACTGCCATATTGTGACTTCCTGATATTCTTTCCATGGTTTAAGAACCTCTCCTCCCCTTCACATGGTGATATTTGTAATGGTTAAATTACTATGTAAATATGAACACAATGTAAGAGAATTTATAAAATGTTTTTATTGTTTCAACTGAAGTGAATTCAACAGGAATGAAAATGTATTTAGTTTCATCTGTGAATTAATTTAAACTCAAAGTGGCAGCTTTGTTATAGCCTTGACTAAAAATTTCTATTTGAAAACTTTTTGAAAACAAAACTCTTTAAAATCCAGATTTAAGACACCTGCACCTCAAAAGTTGACAGTAAAGAGTAGTATTTACAGTGTGTTCCTTTTTGCTTTATAGCTGTTAAACTAATGATGTCAAATGGAATTATACCAACACAAACCAACATCTATGTTAAATTATTCCTAGTGACTAAACCTATATACGTCTATTTCTTGTTCAATATATCCTATCTACTAATATAGGTAGTTTTAATGATGAATGATTTTGTGTTCCTCCTAACCACAGAAATTACTTAAAGCCCCTACAGTTCAAAACTGTCCTTAAACTCCAACCCATCCGCTGCACAACACAGATATTTACTGTCAAGTGACTAATGTTTCCAGAAAATCTTTGTAGATAGTGTTAAAGAGCAGTGGCTAGCAACTAGATCACATCGATTTATACACAGGCCGAGTTCCTCACATCTTCTTCATTTAAATCACTACATCTGCACCAGAAAGAGTCTGTTATCTCTTATTAGTTGATTAAAGCTAGTATTACTTTCTTGTCACAGCTGCTCTGCTTTGTCAATTTTCCAATACTTTTGCTTGAACATTTCTTTGTTAAATCTCCTTCTTCAAATGACATAAAAAAAAAAAGAGAGAGAGATAAAGTGTCTCAAAGGTGAAAGGAACAAGTGAACACACAAAACCGGAAGGAATAAAGAATGTTTTCTTCAAGATCTCAGCATTAAGCTTCATAAGCTTAATATGTGTGATACAGCAAGTTCAATAAATCAGAGTTCCCTTAGTCATAAAGCTAACTTTACATTTCATGTAATCAAGATTCTTGATTTCATATATTGAACTGAAAGAAATAACTGGATTCTCTCAGCCTTCAGGTATATACTAAATAACTAATCATCTGGAATCAAAACAACTGGATTCATATATTTAAAAGTGCTATCTGAGGAAGAGAAATGGGAAAAAATACTTGACCATGCAAAAAATTACTCTATTTCTATCCTCCTAATTTTGTTATGTATTACAAAACACCTAAGCTACACTACTCAGAGCAGTGGCAGCAGCAGCTACAACTATTTTTTAAATTTTTGTTTCTGTCCTGAGTGCTTGCTTCAACTGTGGTTGTAAATATTTGATTCTCAAGCTTAGCCAGAGCTGAGTTTTGAGTGTATGTCATCAGGGAAAATAATGGGATTGTGCACTTCCTTGCACAAGGAGAATTCTTACTAGTGTTGCCTTATATTTTTGCTGTCCAGTCTTATCTTAGGAAATGAGCTGCTGTCTAAAACATATATAAGATTTATTGTCATCTTGTCTTCTGTCTTCCAGAAAATATACCAATATAAATGGAAATCATAACTTTTTGGTCTAACTCATCTTCCTCACACTTTTCTGATCCTCCCATTCTTTCTCTACATGAATTAGTTGATTATGTCGGTTTGGGTTTTATTTTTTTCCAATGAGTACCATATTCACAGAAATGTAGCAATTAATTCTATTCTCTTTTATCTTTTATCAAACCATAAGTACCAAATAAAAATAAAATACAATTGTAACAGATAAGGCATAAAAAAGGAAATGAAATTTGTTTGAGAGAGCATATTGATATGAAAATTAAATAGAGTTTGAGGAAATATAATTTAAGCCTAGACAGAAAAAGACACTTTCAGGATATAGAATGCTTTAGTTTAATTACTATTTTATTTTGAAAAATAGAATGTAGTATTTCAAAGCCAAGATTTTATTTAAATATCTTTGAGTTTTATATTTTCTTTGAAATTGATTTTAAATTGATTTCCTCTCTGCTAACCTGTGGTGAGAATGATAGGGAGGACACAATTTTGCAGCTCAGATTTCCTTAATCCCTGATCCCCGATGCTACAGTAGTCACTTTTTAATAGTTTTGACAGTAAAGGCCCCCAGGGATGGGTTTGTATCAGATAGTCATATTTCTCATCTTTACTTTCATGGCTAAGAGGCACAGGATACACTGTAGGGAAGATATCAATGCAAAACAGGTAATAGATGTGAATAGAAAAAATTGATGTAGAATCATCTTTGTGAATTCTTAATTTTTATGTGTGTATCTGTCTGTGTCAGGTGAATACATAGACAATAACACATACGTATTTTTGGCAGATTTTGATGAACTAGAAAAACTGAACTTCAGTTAATGTGAAATAAGATTTCACAAGGAATGTCAAGATGGAGATGTCCCTGAGCAAATTTACTTCTAATCAGTTAGTTTAATAATCTACATTGATAAATTCCAGTACCCAGTGTAAAACAGGTTAGAAAAAGAAAACTTAAGTCTGTTTGTGTCAACAGAACTTCTGAACATTGCTGCCTGTGTCCAACAGTAATTCTTCTATTTTGCTTTGTCCCCTATCACGGTTAATCCAATGCATGAGTCAGAGGTCAGAAACAGATGGACACACCTTGACATTTTATTAAAGGCCGATAAAAAATAAAGAGAAAAATTCTCTTTATCTTCTTCTAAATATATCACTAAGCACAGTATGTATAATGATGGAGAAAGTCACTATATGCAGTTAAAAAATATTTTTACTTAGAAATAAATATAAAAATTGTTACTAGGGAAAGTCAAAGATGGAGCTAACAACCTAGGAGGAATAGCAGAAGTGGAGTTATGTACTTACTTATGTTCTGTGGCAAGAATCTCTGGTATTTGAAGGGAATTATGTAAGTTATGCACAGAGAAGATTATTTAAACAGGTAGTAGCGATTATCAGCCTAATGATACTCACTGTTGCAACATTATATGGAACAGATATATGAAGGTAAAAATGGTTATTTGAAGAAGTTGTTTTCGAAGCTACTAATATAAAGCTATAAACCCAAGCCTACTTACAAAATAGCATTTGCCTAGTTTTGTTTCAAATACTAATTCTATTCCTAGCAGAGACTGGATATTAATGCTGTTTCAAAAGAATGATCAAGGTAAAATATTTTTGTAATTAGTTTCTCTTAAGTAAATATATGTAAAGTGCAGATGGATTTTTGTCTAAAACCCTACTAAGTATGTTAATTTTAAAATTATTTAAAAAGATTCTAATTTTTTCTCAAAATCTGATTCTCCTAGATTATTCCTCATCTGAAGAGTGCATACGATGTGAATGAGTGAGCATATTTTTGGAAAAAAAATTTAAAAATCCCAAATTGAAATGAAAAATATTAGATTTCTTTTCTTTGCTCATACTGACTAGAGATTTCCAAATTATATATTACAAAACTACCTAATAAAATCAGTCTTCTCCCTTTAACATATTTTTTCCACTTAAAGTGTGGTCTCCTCTCATTTCTTTCTCTAAGCTCAGTAGCAAAATTTGTATCTGTGTGACAATCCCCTGTCATTCAAAAAGTATATAAAGGTATTAGGAATAAAGTTAATAATTCTGACTTAATTGAATGCAGTTTTATTTTTGGCACTCCAACCTCACTTTAACAATTTATGTTCCGTAGCAATACCTTTCAGTAAAAGTTTTCAAGAGTACTTTCTATAGCAACTTTGCATCCATAGTGCCTAGAACAAAGTGACAAATGTTGCAATCAGGCATGAAAATTTGCTTGCCTTTTCAATGTGGAGCTGCGTTTTTGGGTTTTTTTTGTTCAGGTGTCCTTTAATCCATATCTGACTGGATGTAGGTCAAGAGCTGTTGTCTTTATTATGTAGGTACCACTACATTCAACTGAATTTTTGCTCCCTAATGAAAATTTAATTTTCTTAGTGCTGAATTATTGGTATTCACAGTGTAAAATGTTCTCAGCATATATTATAAATGAAGCAGTCAGAGTACCATAGTGCAAAACAATAAATATATTTGTAATTATGCAGGCACTTCATGATGCCAGCAGCCTGGTGTTCAGCTTGGAATTAAATCAGCTTAAGGGTAATGGGTTACTTTTGAATTAATTCAGAAGAGGAATTCACTGAGTACTTCCTGAATGCACAAAGTCATTCTGAAAAACTCATTAACAATTAAGGAGAAAAACCACATTTATCTGGGAGGACTGCTGATTCTTTATCTAAGAATTCCTTAAAATAATTCAGTCTGTTAAGCAGGCCCCCCCAACACATGAAGAAAGAATGAAATCTACTTGTTGTACTCACAAACCACCACAAAAATATTTTAACTATGCAGTCTTCCATACAATAACTAAATAAATAAGGTTTTGAAGCTCTCCTAAAGCATATTTTTCTATTAAATTGTATTAGAGGGAAAACAGAATGATAGAATGATAGAATGATAGAATGGTTTGGGTTGGAAGGGACATTAAAGATCATCTAGTTTCAGCCCCGCTGCCATGGGCAGGGATATTTTCTACTAGATCAGGTTGCTCAAAGCCCCATTCAGCTGGGCCTTGAACATATCCCAGAATGGTGTATCCGTGACTTTCCTGGGAATCTTTTCCTGTGCCTCACCACGCCCATAGGAAAACCTTTCTTCCTAATTTCTAGTCTAAATCTCTCCTCTTGCAGTTTAAAACCATTCCCCTTCATCCTATCACTCCACTCCCTGATGACTAGCCCCTCCCCAATTTGCTGTAGGCCCCTTTTAAGTACTGGAAGGCTGCTATAAGGTCTTCCCAGAGCTTTCTCCTCTCTAGGCTAAACAAGCACAACTCTTTCAGCTTGTCCTCATATGTGTGGTACTCCAGCCCTGATCATCTTTGTGGTCCTCCTCTGGGATCCCGCTAACAGAACCACGTCCTTCCTGAGTGAGGGGTCCAGAACTGAGTGCAGTACTCCAGTTAACTCATGAGAGCAGAGGTCTTCACTTATTTTGATGCAATCTGGGATATGGTTGGCTTTCTGTGCTGCCAGTGCATATTGTTGACTCATGTTGAGCTTCTCATCCAGCAGCAACCTAAAGCCCTTCTCTTCAGGGCTACTCTCAGTCCATTCTCCTCTCAGCCTGTATTTATGCTAGGGATTCCTCCAACTCAGGTGCAAGACCTTGCACTAGTCCTTGTTGTTCTTTCATGAGGTTTGCACAGGTCCACCTCTCAAGCCTGTCAAGATCCTTCAGGATGCTATTGCTTCCCTCCAGTATGTGGACTGCACCACAGAGCTTTGTGTCAGCAGACTTGATGAAGGTGCCATCAATCCCGCTGCCCATATCTATGACAAAGATGTAAAACACCAGTCCCAGTACTGACACTGTGGAGTGCCACTCATAACTGGTCTCCACTTGGACACTGAGCCATTGCCCACAACTTTTTGAGTGTGACCATCCAGTCAATTCCTCATCCACTGAGTGACCCCTCTGCCAAATCCATGTCTCTTCAAATTAGAGACAAGAATGTCATGCAGGACAATGTTAAATACTTTGTAGAAGTCCAGGTAGGTGATGTGAATGACTCTTCCCTTACCCACCAGCGATGTAGACTCATTGTAGAAGGCCACTAAATCTATTAGACATGACTGATTTTCCCTTAGCAAAGCCATGTTTGTTGTCACCAATTTCTTCCTTATTTTGATGTGCCTCAGCAGAGTTTCCAGGAGTATCTGCTCTGTGATGTTGCCGGTCACAGAGGTGAGACTGACTGGCTTGTAGTTCCACAGATCTTCTTTTTTTCCTTTGTTTTAAAAATGTTATGTTTCCCTTTTTCCAGTCTGTGGGAACTTCATCAAACTGCCACAGCTTTTTAGATATGATGGATAGTGGCTTTGCAACTACATGCCATATTTCCCTCTTAATATTATTTAGGCTGCCCCAGCCATATCACTGGTAGCTGCATGAAACAACAGCAGTGGGTAGTAGCCAGTGGGCTGTGCAAGATTTGGCAGACTCTTGGTGACATTCCTGATATGAGCCCCAGGTAAGCAGCATACCTCTCAAGAGACTGTGTTAGAAACACTGCCTGATTAAATCTGTGGAAGTAAATGCAAAAATGAATTCATTAATACAGTTACATTATTAAAAAGCATTTTCAGCTTAGTTTTTTATTGTCCCAAAGGGCAACTCCTATAGTCAAGTAATCCACCACAGAAGGAAAACTACACAAGTCTCAAGACCCTTTCTTTAACTGGAATCCATTTCTATAGATATATTCCCACTTCATCTCTTCTTACGGTCTTTCTGTGCAGTCTTTCATGATTTGTTACTTTGATTTAAAACAAAAATTTAGAATTTTGACAGCATTCACATGTTAAAAAAATATTTATACTGGTTTTGGCTGGGATTTTTTTTTCCAAGCAACATTGATAATACACTAGTGTTTCAGGACTTGCTGAACAGCGCACAGGTCAAGGCCTTTTCTTCTGCTGCTGCTGCCCTGCCAGTGACTAGGCTAGGAGTGCAAAAAAAGCGAGGGGACACAACCAAGAGAGCTGACCCCGACTGACCAGCAATAAAACACTAGAAGAATAAGGAAGGGGGAATGTTCAGTTATAGTGTTTATCATCCCAAATAACTATACAATTGATGGAGCCCTACTAAACATTTGTCCACTGGTGTGAAGTAGGGAATTAATTCCTTATTTTGCTTTGGCTGCATGCAAATTCCTTATTTTGCTTTCCTTATTAATCTGTGTTTATCTCAACCCATGTGTTTTCTCACTCTTACCCATTCAGTTTTCTCTTCTGTCCCACTAAGAATGGAGTAAGGAAGTGGCTACATGGTGCTAAACTGCCTGCCAGGGTTGAACTTTGACAAAGTTAAAAAAAAAGAAACACTTTGAAGTTCAGAAACATTTTTCGAAATAATTTATTCACTTTTAAGAGGAAAAAGTTCCCATTTTCATCCTTCTCTAAACACTTCAAATAGCCAGACTCTTTCCTGTATATCTATAAAAGCAATAGTCTTGCAGAGGCAAGAAGTCAATAGATACAGTCCTCTTAGACTGTAAAACATAAAAAAAAAAAAAAAAAGGTATTTGCTTACTGACTTATGAGTGACAGTGTTCCAAAGCAGATTAGTACATGAATGTAAACATCTTTGGGAACTATCCTGTTCTCTAGCAATATTCACCTGAGGAACTTTCTGGGCAAAAGGGGGAATTTCTGTAAGTCATGGTCTCCTGCGGGCTTCTCTTATGTGAGTCCGCCCCGATCTCTGGGGGCATATGCAGCACACTACTGGCAGAGCTCCACTGCTGCAACATGTTTTGCCAGAAGGACCACAGTCCTTTGGATAGCTCTGAAGCTGCTCCCAGCCAACTTGATTTGTTGCCTGTTGCCTGCAGGTGAAGTAAAAAAACAATAAAGCCTGATTTGCCTTCCACAATTATTTTTTTAAAGATCTCTGTCATAGTTTCCATGAGGTATCTTTTTGCCAGGGCAAGGAATACTTGCTTATTTAGCCATTCCTTGTGCAGAATCTATTCAAATCTTTGATTGTCTTTTCCAACTTAACCTAGTGATGTTATTTTTAGAATAGTGAGAGACAGAACAGTATGCTGAATTCACCCTATCAGAACAACATGGACTTGCGTGGTGATGTGAGAACAATGTTGTTCCCAGATTTCTCTTCCTATACTAATAATTCTGAACATATAAGTTGCTTTTTTCTGATCACTAATAAACACTGACATGACATTTTCATGAAGTTGTGTTATAACCCCCAGATTTCATTTTGTCTAGTAACAGTCAGCTTAGAGCATATCGTTTCAGGTGTATAGCTAGAATAGAATGCATTGTATCACATTACTTTTATCTATATTCAGTTCCACATAACTCTAATGTCTACTCATCTTGCAACATCCTTCTGCACTTCTTTACTGAACAAAACAACTTATTACTGTGAGCAAACATTGCCATCTCATTCTTTACCTCTTTTATTCGTACCATGTCTGAATAGATTAAAACATTAGTCCCAGCAGAGCTCACTTCAGAATTTTCCTGGTGATCTCCTTCCACTCTGAAAAATGATCATATAATTCTACCCTCTACTTCTTGCCTTTTAACCTGTCATTTATTTATGCAAAGTTATTCTATAATATCTTTCAATACTTTAGATGATGGACCTCACTGAAAGACTTTCAAAAATGAGATTAGTCTCTGTTAGTCAAGATCAGTCATACTCTTGTTAATTTGTCAGAAGAATATTTGACTCATAGTTGGTCCTGTCAGATTTACTAGAATTTAACCTTGCTCAATACCTACCTCTATGCAATTCAGGATAACCTACCTTGAGAATCGATCATTTAAATATAATCCACTAAGTTTAATGGCTCCCACTCTATCTGAAGGGCTTCTATCAGTAGCACAATCTGGGAATTGTCTCCAAATGTACATGATTGTAATTCCCAGCTGCTATTAGGGCTAGATATAAATAATCCACAATTTAAGTTGATAAACAAGTCTGAGTTATATACAATGCACAGCTTCATGCCATAATTATCATACAGTGTAAATTTTCAAAGACAATGTTTCAAATGTCTCTGAGTTCAGAAGAATATAGATGATTTTCATATAATTTATGTAATCATCTTTCAAATTATTCCAACACAGAGAGGACCTCACAAAATAATTTTTAGAAGAAAGGTGGACAAGATCAACTTTCTTGAATACTTTGGAAACTTAACAGTAAACGAACTTAAAAGTTCAAAATGAATTCATTTAAAGGCTGAAACTAAATACAAAACATTTTACAAGCAGGTAATAGTATCAGGAATCAGCTATTCAAGTTAAATAGGAGACTGAAAAAAAGCAGCACAAGAATGTTAAATAAAGTTTCTGGTTTTACTGTTCCTCTTAAAATGTTTATGATGTAACATGAATAGAAAATGAATTCTTGTCATAAAGACAAATTTTCTCACTAAAGAGATATCAGGGCTTCTTTTTAATATAAACTACTATTTTTTCTTCTTTTTATATTTTTTGATAAAATCTTCTCTTTTTATCACAGATTCTTTGGTGTTACTCAGAAGGATTTTTCTTGTATGTTTCTGAAAAGTAATTAATCCAAAGATTACACAACCAGGTAAGTCATAACATAGCTTTTTGACTGTTTTCTACTCCTGTCTTTTTCAATCTTGTCAAACTTTCCTTTTCTTTTTTAATCATTATTACAGTTTAAAGTACAGAGAACTCTTTTTCTATAGTACAGTACTGACATGAAGTATTAGTTTTTATTAACTATCCCATACTGCAAAATGTGTTGTATTTTACTTATATGTAGATAGTTCCCCATCTGAATATTTGCTTCAACTTATCACAGTGTGTCAGCTAGTGAAATGCTTAGAAAACTGTATTCAGGGAGCTATGGTTTGAAATAAAAAAGGTACAGCTTAGTTCAAGACCATCATGAACTAATTGCCAATGTTCCTTTTAATTTCCTTTTGGGATATGTAAACAAATGGACAATCTTTGCATTCATTTATGTTAGTTTCCAGAGCTTTTTTATTATTATATTTTTAGTTATATTTATTTTCAATATACATATTAAATCAATATGAATTTTATACATTTGTATATTAAAAAAAAAGAGCATCTGCCAGAACAGCTTTTATTCTGGTTTCCCCTGACAGAAGTGTGTGGTTTAATTTACACCTTGGGCTTGGTAGGAACTTTGAGACACTCACAAGTCTTCAAAAGTTTCAGCCTTGAAAGACACAAAGAGTTCAGTCTCTCTGCAAGTAGACAAATCCACATGCTAATTCTCCATTTTTTCTGATCTTACAATGAATTTCCTGGAGCAAGTAGCAGCAACACAGGACAATAACAACACCTTCAGAAGCAGCAAGAGAAAATTCTTCAACAATGTGTTTTTTCCTTGAAAGCATGCATTCATTGAACAAAGTTCAAAGAAGTACACCACTCTTCCCTGCATGAATGGTCACACTCACAGTTTTGTTCTGAAAAGAACTGATAACTGCAGCTGATGGACATTTTTACAAACAAGAAGAAAATGTTGGTATGGTCAGTTTTGTCCTCCTCCCTCTACAGGGCTTACGTGCCCAGGAGTTGGCTACGTAGGCTCTGCAGGGATGGCCCCTGTGCCAAGCAACCAGGTCTGCCCTACACTTTCCCCATCCTCCTGTGCCACTCAGGAAGGTGGAGGTAGAGGAGTTATGAATGAAGGGCTGAAGCTAAGCCTTGGAATGAAGCAAAGAAAGATGGTTTCATAGCTATCCATGTGTGATTTCTTTTTTTTTGTTCCCCACTACATTTAAATATTTATTTTATTTGGCAATAAATAAATTTTCCCCAAGTCAAGTCTGTTTGGGCCATGACAATAGTTGGTAAGCCATCTCCTTGTCTTTATCTTGACCAAGGAGCTTTACTGTTCCCCTTGTTCTTATTTCATTCCTTCTTTTTTCTGAGAGCAAAGTAAAAAATGAGCAACCGGGTAGGAGTTTGGCTTTTAGTCAAGTTTAATCCACCATGCCTTTCTTCTTTGACTAGCTGTAATTGGTTTCAGATAACATGGCTTTGAAGTGAATATTACTATTAATAACAATTATGAAGTTGGTGCAATGTGAGTCCTGGTGAGAACATGTGAGCCAGAATGAAAAGGTGACAATTAACATCTGCTAGCAATGCGATTTCCACGTTTTAAAGTTAGGGACAAGTTAAAAATCAACACTAAGTGTAAGGAGGCAATGAGAGAGAGAAAGTGGACTTGAGTGTCCAGGGCAAGCATGAGAAGGGATATTAGCAGAACCAGCTACAGGTAGAGGAGGAAGTAACAGGTGTAGGATATACTGTTGCTGCCACTATTTCCAGCAATAACTAGAAGTGGTACCAGAGTATGAAATAAAGGAGTACATGCAGACACCATTTAAATATCCACCTAGCAGATTGTTTTATTAATCTTTCCTTAGTGTGCTAGCTGCCATAAAACAAAAGAATGTCTGAACTGAAGAACTAATTACATGATGCAAAAGAATAAATACAGAAAATATATACTAAGAAATTTAAACAAAACCCGGATAAATTACCAAGGGCCAGGAGCATTTAACTTGCAAACATAATTTTTGTTTATTTGTAAAGTATCTTATAAAAAATCATAGAGGAAAAAAGAATGAGATTAAAATGCAGAAGGAAGAAAATATAGACCTTTGACTAGTATTCCATCTTTCCATAGGAACAGAAAAATAAATAAGAGAATACTTGCTAGTAATATTTTTTTATTTCTAGTAACAAAATAAAGGGTCAGAATTTGAGTGAAAGGTAATGGACTATCACTACTTGGACTCAGAGCTATACTTGAAAAAAAAGATAATTGGAAAACTTCTGTCATGATGTTTAGACAGGAAAATGCAGATAAACAGCAAGACAAAGAATTAGATTTTCTAGAAATTGAATTAAATGGCATAGCTGCTACAAATCTAATTCTCAGTATTTTCAATGTAGTTGTATTTGTGCAGGAGGTTTTGCTGTTATACATACGCAGGCACAAACAGGAACTTGATTTTATTTTATTCACAAAACAAAGATAAATATCTGTTTCTATATTCTACTTGAAACTATTCGCTTTACATAAATAAATCTTGATAGGTAACATATAAATTATCATTTAACATTATAGGATTTATTGTGTATTGATTTGTAGTCAGATAGGAGGGAGTGTTTTCTTTTTTGAGGTTAGATTTACTGTTAATGTAACAGCCGCCTGATAAGATCATTTTTATAACAAACAACATAAGGCATAGTCAATATGTGGGTCTAAAGTTTCCTTTCCTTAGGAATGGGTTAAATATTTAACATTTATGTAAATGAACAGAATCCAGATTGAGTAACTATGCCATTATATTTTTACTACACTGTTTTCCAGTTGATGGGTGTGTATTTTCATCTACATCTATTTTGCATCATGATTCATAAATCCTCCTTCACTTAAGGCAAAACTACAGGTTTAGATGGGAAGTAAAGCAGGTTTTCTACTCCATAAAATATAAATTTTGAAGTTATATTACCTTATTATCAGTGATTAAGCATAAATAAAGAAATGCCAAAAAAATCTTGTGACTGCCAAGCTGGTGTGCCTTTGCATTGGGTTTGCATGGCAAAGTTTTGGTAGAGGGTATGGGTTCCATGGCTGGTTTCTATGATAAGCTGCTAGAAGCCTCTCCAGTGTCTGATAAAGCCAGTGCCATCCAACTCAGAGACAGATCTGCCGCTGGCCAAGGCCAAGAAAATCAGCAACAGTGGTAGTGACTCTGTGATAAGGTATTTAGGGTGGTGGCAAAAAAAAAAAAACCCTGCATGACAGGAAACTGCATCTGGAGGGAGGAGTGAGAATATGTGAGAGAAAGCAATCCACAGACAACAAGGTCAGTGGAGAAGGAGGAACAGGGGTTGCTCCGGGTACCAGAGCAGAGATTCCCCCATGGCCTGAGATGGAGACCATGGTGAAGCAGGCTGACCTCTTGCAGCTCATGGAGTTAACAGTGAAGCAGGCATCCAGCCCATGCCTTCTTGATTGAGCAGCTGACTGCATCCATAGAGGCTTTGATCCTGTGGGAAACCCTTGCTGGAGCAAACTCCTGGCAGAACTTATGACCCAGAGGGGGACACTTGCTGGAGTGGTCTCTTCCTGAAGGACTGCATTCCATGGAAAGGGTCTACCCTGGAGCAGTTCCTGAAGAACTATAGCACAAGAAGGACTCTCATTGGAGAAGTCCATGGAAGCTGACCTCACACAGAGTCATATGCAAAGCAGGAGGAGTCCTTCCCCACCTCTGAGGAAGGAGTGTCAGAGACAACCCCCTTTCCCTATCTCCTTGAACAGATAAGGAGGGGATGAGGACAAGAATTCAGAAGTAAAGGTAAGTTTGGGAAGAAAAGAAGTGTGAGGAGAAGGTGTTTTATGATGTAGTTTTTATTTGTCATTATCCTACTCTGATTTGAGTGGGAATAAAACATGTCCAGCTAAGAAGAGTGATAGAATGGCTTTGATGGGCCCCTGGCATCCATCCAGGGACAATCCACCACAGCTTTGTTGTTGCTATCATCATTTATACATATATAAGCATTTTAATATACATTTACATATTCCATCATTTAAATATATTAATAACATCATATATATGTTAAAAAGTGTGTATATAGATACATATATAAATATAGAAAGTTGTTAAAAGTCTTTGACTTTGAAGCACATTCTGTCTAATTTTTCAGAAAATGTTTACTCTGGTTTTGAAGGAAATTTTTCTGATTTTTTCTCCAGTCAGTCTGTCTTATTCTGCATTCCACATACCTTCAAGATGACATTTGGATGATATAATAAATTAAGCCTGCCTAAATTTTCTATTATTTTTCTTATTTTTTTTCTTATTTTTTTTTCTGGAGCATAGATATAAAATTTGTAGAACTTCTTCATTTATGAAAAAGTTATGCTTCAAGCAACATTTATCCTCTAGTCCACTTGACATTACAATGAATGACTACCTACATAAAACAAAAGATGAGAGATGTACACTCAATTATTTTTATAGCTTTGCAGATCATGTACCTTTCTTTTTCTCTTATGATTAAGTAATAATTATCCAGTAAAAATACAAGTCACTTTGTACACTGAAGTATAAAATATCCATTATGAACTTTGATTTGGCAAGTATTGAGAGCACTTGAGTTTAAAATAGGTGTTTTGCAACAAATCACAATAATATACTTTATTCTCTATAGCATGTAAACAAAGACATTTCAAGCCACAATGATTGTGTCCAAAACAACTTTGCAATCATTTTTGTTCAAACAAATGCATCTAATACAAGAAAAAAATAAAGATTATATTTGACTGATGAAGTTCAAGGAGAGGATCTTAATCTTAAAGCTTCTACGAGGTCAAGGAAAGTAGAATCCAACATCTGATTACAAAAAAATGGTTTCAAACATATTACCTTCAAAGCACTAAGAAACCAATATCAGAGAATGGTCCTGTTGGAATGATCAAGAGAGTAAAGCAGTTATAACTTCTGTAATTCCAGACCTTTATTGTTAAAAACATAGACTATAATTATACATGAGAAAGAAAAAATCATCTGGAGATTAATTCAATTTGCCTCAGTACAAGAATTCATTGTGCAGCTCAACATTATTTAATTATATTGAACAGTATTTGGTGATGTGGAATTGCAGTTGAATCTTACTGGAGCTTACTCTGAAAACAGGCACATGCATTGCAATGTCAATCTTATTTCCTCCTTTGTCTTATTATATTACAGCAGGCAAAAAGAGTTACGAGTTCAGATGATTTGAAATAGTGTGATATTTTATCAGTCAAGACTGCAAAACTTTGTTTTTCTTAGCTGGGGAGAGATATAAGTAAATAAAGAATAGCAGCCAGAAGCAATTATGTAAAATTCTGAACAGTATTCCCTAGAGAGAAAGATACGTACATTTTCCAGTCTAGTTTCATTATGTGTGTTCATTTCAAATCCAGACAGTTTCCAATACAAACAGAAATTGAATTTTGTTCAAACATCATTCCCTTCTAACACATTATGTGCCAAGTGAGAAAAGCAACACAAAACCTCTAAGAAATTAAACATCTCTTTAAGAACAATGCAAAAGGTATTAATTTACTTCCAGTAAAGGGAGTTCTCCTAATTTGCTGTGTGACTACATACTACTTTTGCTAAGAATAACTTGTTTGTTTCTACTTTCAGTCTAATTTTTATACAAAAATATTTTGTCGAACTTCTGAATGTCAACTAATATTATATTGTAAATACAGTCTTTATTAAATACTTTATGAAGATTTATTTAGGCTTTAGTTGAAAGGGAAAAGATAGGATTAGATCATCCCATCACATGCAGCTCTGCTGAGGTGGAGTGATATGCCCATTTTATTAATTTTATAGGATCAATAGGGGGACTGTCCTTAGCCAGCAACAACTGGAACACAGGTAAACACATTTTTCACCTATTTACTGTGCAATGAATGCTGGATGCATCTCTGCTTGATTCATGATGAGTTGTGTAATGCATTTATTGACCTCTGTAGGGAAGGAATTGGACAAATGAACGAAGACTTAAATAAAACACCAGAATTTTCTTTATATGCATATTTTCAGAATCACAGAAGTCACACAGTCACAAAACCATTAGGTTGGAAAAGACCCCCAGGATCATCAAGTCCAACCATTCCTATCAACCGCTGCATTTGATAAAGAGTAAAACATGGAGGAATCATCAGCTGAGGTGCAGAATTGCAAGGACTAGGGAGAAAGTTAGTACAGCAAGATGACATTTGACAAAAAGGTACTAGGCTGTTTAGTTAGAGCTTTGTATCAAGCATTTCTGTTATAAACTAGAATTTTCCACTGCAGTCCAAGTAAGGGAAAGACCAGGAGTGCTAAGTAACGAAAATGAGTGAATGTGATGCATCAATACAACATGGTACTGAAAATGTAAATGTGATTCTGATCCTGAAATATGTCAGAGGTATACAGACAAATATAGTGATATTTATGTGAAAAATACAAGTCATTAGTGTGACTCTAAAATGAACACTGAGTAATTTTGATAACCTGAGTTCAACAAGATAAAGGGAAAGCGAGGATCATGAAAGAGCACTCAGCATGATTAAGAGAAGAGAGGATTCATTTTATGGAATGTAATGAAAAAAATTCATATTATTCATCCTAGTACAATAAAGCAAAGAGGGAATACTTCTCTGACTAAATATGACTGAAGGCAGCTACTGGAAAGCAAATATTCAAATCCAAGAACAAAATTGACATTGAAAGAATGGGTGGAACTCAAGACAGATTTCAAAGCAACAAATTTGTGGAGCAGTCTGCCTGTATGAGTAACAGAAGCAGAAGAGCTGTCTAACTCTAGCAGTGTATAATGATTAGGTTATGAAGTTCCTAAGTTTAATAAGAAAGAAGCAGAGTATGATTTTCTGCAATATTAAAGGGTAGAACTATATGATTTATTTCTAACCTCAAATGCTTCCAAAATGACTATAATTCATGCTTAGAATATGTTATTAATTAGGGTTTTGCTGCAGGCTATATCTAATAGATGCATAGGAACTGACAGGTGTATAAGATCGATGCTTCACAAAGAAAGAGAGAATATGTCTTTTGCTCTCTCTACCCTCTAGCAGAAAAGAGAGTAAGCAGGGACACACTACAAAAGTATATTAATCAAAGGAACAAGTAAGTCAAAGAAACATTAGAACATAACAGCATCTGCAGTGGTTCAGGCCAAGAGTGTAATTGACAGCATAAGCCTTTAGAGTATAAGGATATCTATATACTTATATGTATACACAACTATATTTATATGTATAATATATTGTCATGGCTTAGCCCCACATGGCTAAGTCTCAGCAGATAAAACCATGCAGTTGAGCTCCCAAATTCCTTGCACCCTCCATCCCACAGCAAAAGGAGAGAGGGAAATAAGAAGAAAACTACTTGTGGACAGAAAGCTAAAACTACAGCTTTAATGAAATTATAATAACAATAATAAAATAAATTAGAAAGTAATAAAATATATACAAATATATGAGATGGCACCACTACCCCATCCCTTGATGACTGTATGTCACAACTAATACTGTAGAGCAGACACAATAGAATGGGTCCACAGCTAAGAGGGAGCTGGACTCAGGAACTGGATTCAGGAACACATGGA
Organism: Clamator glandarius; assembly: GCA_033459285.1. Taxonomy (NCBI): domain Eukaryota; kingdom Metazoa; phylum Chordata; class Aves; order Cuculiformes; family Cuculidae; genus Clamator; species Clamator glandarius. The sequence goes on along the minus strand of JAUNZM010000176.1, from coordinate 3,532,898 downwards.
TCTAGGATTAGGAACAACCAGACAGATGATGTCCTCAATGGGTGTCAGCCATCACAGAAGAGATCGAGACCCTTGTGATCTCTCAATTTGATACTGAGTATGACATATATGGGATGGAATACTGTGTTGGTCAGTTTAGGGTCACCTGACATATTCGTTCCTCCTAGATGCGGTACCGTTCCACTAGCTTGAGAATGGCCTTGGGTAAGTGTAAGCATTGGGTTTTTGCATACCAATGCCCTGTGTTATCCCTTTAGGAGAACACAGTTTCAAAAACATGCAGTTAGCTCTCAGGGAATGAATTTGCTTACAGCAATGGAGCTAGTCACAAAACTGTCTCTAATTTAGCTTAAACCATATATGTACACTGTTCCTGACTCCAGCCATTTGTTCCCCAGATGCTTCCTAAAACAAACATTGTTTCTAAGCACTGGGTAAAATTGAATGGATTTCTTCCTCATAAACTTGTTCAAGATCCTTTTAAATTCTATACAAACTTTAAAATTGATCACATCCTATGTCAAAGAGATCTGTAGATGACATAAAATTTGTGGAAAATCATAGAGTAGAATCATAGAATGTATTGGGTTGGAAGGGGTATTTACAAGTCCCCTAATCCAAAGCCCCTACAGGAGCAGGGACATCTTTAACTAGGACAGGTTGCTTAGAGCCCCATCTAATTTGGTCTTGAATGCTTCCATGGATGGGACCCCCACTACCTCCCCAGGCAACCTGTTCCAGTGTTTCACCACCTATATGGTAAAAAAATAGTCCTAATATCTTGTCTAGATCTACCCTCTTTTAGTTTAAAAACATCTGTCCTATCACAACAGGACTTGTTAAAAACTTTGCACTCATATTTCCTGTAGACCCCCTTTAAGTACTGGAAGGTCACTACAAGCCCTCCCCCCCGTCCCCTTCTGTTGTCCAGGCCGAATAATCCCAACTCTCTCAGCATGTCCTTGAAGGAGAGGTTCTTCTGCCCTAAGATCATTTTCATGGTCCTCTTCTGGACCCATTCCAACAGTTTCAAGTCCTTCTTGTGCTGAGGGCTCCAGAGCTGGACACAAAATTCTGGGTGAGGTCTCACCAGAGCTCGTAGAGCGGCAGAATCATCTTCCTTGACCTGCTGACCCTACTTCTTTTGAATGCAGCCCAGGATACAGTTGGCCTTCTCGGCTGTGAGTGTACATTGTTGGCTTGTGTCCAACATTTTGCCCATTAGTACTCCATCAGAAACCACCTCTTTTTATTTATTCTGAACTTGCTCCTTTCTAACTCCATTTAATGTTCCCCAATTGCTCTACAAGAAGAGCGCAATGAAATCCTGTATGATTTTCTCCCCATCTGTAAACCTTTTCAATATTTCTCTCAGTTATTTCTTTTCCAGACCTAAGAGTTCTACCTTTAATTATCCCTTGCATAGAAGCCTCTTGCTCTGGTCATTAATCAGTGTCCTTCCTCGGATCCCACAGAAGCTGTCTCACACATAATTTTTACATTGAAGTTCGGAACTACAGTCCATGCACTATTCTGAACGTGGCCCTAAAACAGAATTATTCTATTATGAAATTGGATAATAATTTAAATTTTTGAAGACCTTGCAGTACACAAAATTTGGTAAAATCTCTTAAATACAAAACAAAGATTTGGGGTCATGTTATGGAATCAATATCCTAAGTTCAGAAAATAACGAGTACTTCATAATGACCTTTCTCTTCCATGCTGATGCACCTTTGCATATATGACTAGTCAATAATAGAAAGGAAGGCTACTCAGATTTTAAGCATAAAGCCAGAAGCATTTTTTTTCTGATGCTGAACATCTAGCCAAACGAAATGACAAAACACCATAATGACACAACTAGAACAGACTTCTGCAGATGCTTTGTTACAGCAAGACAACCACTTTCTAACACTCTCAATTTATCCCCTAATGACTGCTACAGTTAATTAAACCTCAAGGAGGAGTCTTGGACATTATCAAAACCAGCAGTGAAAAGTAATGTGTGTCTAATAACCACAAACACATAATGCATGGAATCCTCATATGATCCTTCCCGCAAGAAAGGTCAAAAGAGATAGTTAGATAGAAAATATGGTACTTTGATAGCTAGCCCAGAGAATACACTAGTGCTGAAATATTTGAGTGGTGCTTTCAGATTTGGTCAGTTTATAAAGTTATTTTGCAAGTATAAACAATATATCAATGAATTTATTCACGTATTGCCAGTTAAGCAGCAAACTCATAAATATATTTGGTGAATTTGCATCCAAATTCTAAGCAAGGATAATTTGTGCTATTTCAACAGATCTTTTAGGAAAATAGATGCTGATTATGGCTATTAATCTGAAGAAGAATTAGCTATTCTCAGTGACTGAAAGCTAGAGTTTAAATGTTGCATGATAATCCATAGAGTGATAAGCTTAGTGGGACATTACATACCTTGGTATGCTGTTTATTATGAAGGTGCATTATTATTTCAGCAACAAATGGGCAACATCCAATGATAAAATATCAAAAGAAGTCTCAACGAAGTGTTTAGAGAAAAGCTTATTGTACTGCTGTGTGCAAATTTAGGCTATAATTTGGCACTTCTCAAGAGCGCCCTACAAGTTACAGGCTTGAGTTCCTCTGTTTCACCAAAGAACGTCTCTCTTAACTGAAGTCTTTGTCCCTACCGTCGCTGTCTCAAACCCCTTAGTCCCTACAACAGCCAACACACAAACCCTCTTGTCTCTCTAGTATTTGTACCAGATTTATAACCTCCCCAACAGTAGGTTCCCAAGCCTCTTATCCTACTCACCAGTTAGTGCAGCTTGATGATGGCTAGCAGTCACACACTGACATACACTCACTTGCAGTCCAGCCCCTTCACTTGCTGATGCCTCAAGTTCATGGACCCCTGTGACACATAGTCACAATCCAGTTGCTGGCTCATAGATGTCCACACACATGCATGCAAACAAATAAGAGTGCCCCCCTCACTCAGGAAAACAGCTAGAATTTATGTTTAATAAGAAGATCAGGCAGACTGTGTGGATTACAGACATGTCAGGACCAGATGAGCATACTGATCAGCTATTTGCCGATGGTTAGGCCCCCTATTGCTCTTTCTTTCCATGCCTTTTCCTCCTTAAACCACCTTGACCCTTTCCTTTCCTGCTTTTTCTTCCTCCCTTAAACATCTCAAGATATTTTGCAGTCCAAAATTTTTCTTCCTCTGTGTCCAAAAATTTCATATCTCCATAAATGATATTGCCTCTCAGTTCAAAAGGTGGTGTAGAGAGCTACGCTCATTGATTGAGGGTGATGAGTATCACCCAGGCCATGGACTGATGTCTTCCCAGTGACAGGTCACGAGGGGGAAGAGCAGGCATGTCTCTGATGAGGCTATTAGGATTTTTCCATTTAGCATTGCACCTCCTTCATGTGTCTAGGGATGAACTTTTTATAACAACCTGACAATGCCTTGCTTTTAGACACATTTATTTTTTCTGTCAGCCCTAAACATTCGACTCCTGGCCCTGGGAATATCCTGGCTGATAAAACGGTTCACACTTTTCATAACTGTGTGATTGTATCTTAACTGCACTGATGCTGACAGTCTTCCTAGCTGTAGGGTTCTAATGGTTTTGGACTAAAGATAGGTTCAGTCCTATAACAAGGAAACCTAGACCATCTAGCTGAAGGCAGAAAGTGCTTTCACCAATTAATATGTCCCTACACTGTCTCTGTAAGGCTTAATATCACTGCCATTATTTCTTTTTTGTTAGCTTTCCTTAGACAGACTCCTTTGATTTAACACTAGCCAGAGAGGCAGGATAAAAAAGGATACAGGTAAAAAAGGCTCATAAAATGTTAGCAATTAATTACACTTAGACCAGAAATCTCTCACTCTTTCTCATCCTCAGTATATGTAACCTATAACATTGCCAATCCAATCATAAAAACAGCTAAAATTGTCCATGTTTGTTCTAAGTTTTAATCTTATTTTTCTGTAACTATAATATTGACTCTCCAGATCACAAGTAGCATGATTAAATGTGCTTTGTTGCTTAAATCATTATTCTTCTCAACCAAAGCTGCTGACAATAGTTTTAGACAATTTTATTTAAACAAGTTTAAAGCACACTACAAAGGCAGAAAATTAATAAGACAGAATCTTCAGAAGATTGTCTTCCAACAAAGGAATAAATGTATGTCTCACTATACTTAGGTTTGGATTTTAGTCTTTGCTGCTGCACAGCTTAACATAGTAAAAATGCTATAATAATAAAAATAAAACACTGAGAATTTCATAAATATTTGGGGAATATCTAGAATTTTCCTTCACATTGTGTTAAATTACATAAAGCTTTAAATATTAGGCCTTCATGGAACCTCTTCTAAAGAATGAAGTCTGACTGTTTTGTTTTGGAACCTTGTGATACAATTCAAAGATTCTATTTAAACTCTTCTTTCTATCTACACCCATATCACAACCTGTTAAATCAAAGCATCTGAGAAGTAAAAATACTGTGTTGCAACACAGAGACCTATCCTATAATTCAAGGCCTCCAAGCAGCTTAGGATACATTATTTCCCTTTTCCTCAATACCATCACCTTCTTGAAGTTATACCATGAAAGAAAAGAAAAATACGTTCCAGTAGCAAAGCTTTCTTTGCAAACATACAATAATTGGATTTCCAGAAAAATAATTGCCTTATTTTGCAGAAGCTAGGCAATCCAAAACCCACTGCACTTTATTCATGCTTAAGCCAAATGAGCTCCCTCTTTCTGAGCTTTCTGATGGCTTTCTGAGTTGCTAATTAAGCTTACTGTCTTAGGAGACAATATCATTTTACCAGCTGTCAGAATAACCAGTTTATGTAAAAACTGTATCTTTAACTGTAAGAAAAGTATTGTTCCATGTTTTTATTCTTCCTGAAGTTCCAGCTATAAAAAAAAAATGCAAACTATTTAGGTAAACTCAAATTTAAATATAATTCCTTACTACGGATTAAGTGATGAAAAAAAATTCTCCAGTTAATATTCTAGTTTTGAAACCATAGGATTCACTTCTTTTCTCTTAATTAAAAAAAAAATCACATAATCTACTTTCTAAATGTCTATGAATAAAAGTAATTACTTCAGTTTCCTCTTTTTTTTTCACAGTTCATAATATTCTACAGATAACTGGCTACCTTTTTACCTTAAATATGTGAGCATCAAAACACAAACCCAGGACGATTATTGTGACTAAAAACATATTTTACATGGCACATTCATAAATGTATATTTAGTCATGAGACATTCTACTTATGCAAACAGATCAAAATACTTGTATCTGTAATTGTTAATGTTCAATGAATTAGAGTTGCACCTATCTTGAGCAGTAGTTAGATAAGAATATGTGAGTGCAATTAAAGAAAAAAAAAAATCTACAAACCTTTGGAGGAACGTAAGACCACAGTGTTTGATCTTTTCTATATTTAAACTATTTTATATTTAAAAGTAGGAGAACTCATTTTTATTTGTGAAATAAATTATAAGTGATTCAGGAGAAACCTAGTAAAGATTCATACACGTCTTCCGCAACTCATCACAAATGCTGAAGATAAATGTACCAAGGTGTCCTGTAACACTGGATGTACTGGAACCAGGTCAGAATGGGCCAAGAGCTACAGATTCTGCAGGGAATTTGGGTAAAGTTGGAATGATTTCTGTAAGTGGATTGATTGAGACAAGGAGTCTAATAGCTGTAGATATGTAAACATTATATGAACATCCACACACTCTACTGTGGACAAGAGTAGCGCTGTACTTGAAAAATACAGCCCTGATCACATTCTGCATATGAAGAACAATTACAGTTGTCATGATTTTCACAGAGTTATCCACAGAGGGTAATATGACTGATTTATTTGAACATATTGTCAAGGATACAAATCATGATGTGTACAGTATTTACTGTAAATATTACTCTATAAACACTAAAACAGGTTATTGCATTGTATCTAGAATCTTATCCGTATAATCCCTTCATATTCAACATTCTTCACTGACTATCATTCACATCTATTCTATATTCTTCTGTGACTTTATGAGCTCCAAATTAAATTCAGAATGGTGTATATATTTCAATTAGAGAACGAATGAGATAAGAAAGGACATCTGGAGGTCATCTAGGCCAATGCTTCTGCTCAAGCAAGATCACCTAGGCATGGTTGCCCAAAACTGTGTCTGGATAGCTTCTGAGTATCATCAAAAACTTCTCTGGGAAACTTGTGCCAGTATTCAGTCAGTCTCACAGTTTCCTGATGCCGAGGAAGCCTCCCACGTTTCCATTTGTGCCATTGCCTCTTGTCCTGTCACTGGGCACTGAAAAGAGCCTGGCTCTATCTTCTCTGTTCTCCCCATCAAGTATATATAAACACCAATAAGATCTCATCTGAGCCTTCTCTTTTCCAGGCTAAGTTTCAGCTCCCTCAAGTCTTTCATCCAGTCCTTTCATCATCTTAGAAGAACCTTGCTGGTCTCTTTCCAATATGCCTGTGATTCTCCTGTACTTGAGGAATCCAGAGCTGGACACAGTACTCCAAATGGGTCCTCACAGTCCTGAGTAGAAGGGAAGTGTCACATCCCTCAACCTGCTGTCAACACTCCTCCTAATGCAGCCCAGTATACCACTAGTCATCTTTGCAGCAATGGTTCCCTTTGATGAACTTTGTGAGGTTCTTTTCAGACTATTTCTTCAGACTGTCAAGGTACACGACCCTGAGAATATCAGCTACTCTGCCCTGCTGTGTGTCACCAGCAAAACTGCTGAAATTCCACTGTGCTCCATCATCCAGGTTATTAATGAAACCTTTTGGAGAGAATTGGACATAATACTGACCCCTGGGGTATACTGCTAGTTATTAACCTCCAACTAGACTTTGTGCTACTGATCACCACATTCTGTGTCTGGCTATCCAGCCAGTTTTCAAACAATCTCACTCACTGACTGCTCATCCATCCTCTACTATATCATACTTCTTTATGAAGGTCTTGTGGGAGAGAGTGTCCAAAGTTTTATTGAGGTCCAGGTAGGCAATATCCACTCCTCTCCCCTCATCTGCCAAGACTGTCATTTCATTGTAGAAGTTTACCATTTTGCCCAGGCATGATTTCTCCTTGATGAATCTATGGTGACTACTCCTGCTCACTTTATTGTTCTTCACGTACTTGGAAATGGTTTTCAGGATTTGCTTCATCACTTTCACAGGAATTGAAATGACTGTGTTTGTTTACTTAGTCAATTTAGTTATCTAAAGATATGAAGAAAGGTATTTGTTTTGTTTTTAAAATCTTCCATTATTATTTACATATCACTATCATATAATGACTATTTTCATTTCATTCATAAGAATAGATATAAAATTTTATATATTACATACATTACATACATTACATACATTACATACATTACATACATTACATACATTACATACATTACATACAGGAATAAAGCCCCGCTCATCCCATGGAGTTTTGTTTATGTACAACTCCTGAAAAAACCTTTGCAGCATCAGTTACGGTACAAAGTAGAAAAATATGTGGTCACTTAACAGATTTTGCTGAAACAGAATGTGTGTGAAAGTGAAAGTAAGAGTGAGTCTGAGCCCTCTTATCTTTTTTGATATATCTTGGAGGGGAAGTGTGAAACATCTGAAATTGCAGGGATTTGTCTGACAGCATTCATTATCAGCACCTCTGACACGCCAGACAGAAACAGTATATAGGAAGATCTCTGCTGTCCAGCCAGCCCCTAAGACATGGTATGTGGCATCCATAATGTCCTTTGTTGGCAACTTCAACTAATCTTGTAGCCTCCTTCCTCACACCTCTGCAATGGCCAATGTCAGAAACAGCACCTGCAGTGTCTTAAGTTGTCTTCTCTGCACATTGTGATGGCAAGGGCAGAGGGAAAAGCTGCAGGCTGCCAGTATTTTTCAGCACTTCCAAAACACTTACATTCATGTTATTACATCAGTTCACACACAGGTCACACCTGTGTGTCCCTGAACTATTGCCAAGAGTACTGCTGTAATACTATGACGGGAAGACAATTAGACCTTCAACCATGTCTATGGGCTCCCTCTAAGTGTAGAGGTAGTCCTTGATTCTGTCCTTGCCCTGGCCCTCAGGGGTCAGTAACTATGAATAATCAGATTTCAGAACTGCAGTGTATAGGAATCATCACAGGTTTATATTTATATAAAATTACTTTTATAGCTTATCTCTTTGAAACACTGTGAAAGACTGGGCTAAATACAGTTAGATGATAGTCTTCAAAGCCAGAAAAACAAAAAAAATCCCCATAAACCAATCAGGAATCATTCTATACTGTAGAGTTTCTTTTGAACTAAGCTCTTACGAGGGACAATGCATAGAGAAATTCACTCACAGAAAACAAGGTTATTTAGTTATATTGTGTAGTAAAATTGAATAAGGTATTGTATTTCTTCTGACCTTGGACCTCAGACAGAAATATTGGGTTGAAAATCCTGTGACTGCAATATAGGAAAGTTCTTTCCTCTGTTAGGGAGAGAAATTAGGTTTCAAAATAGAAGGGTGTAAAGACATACTCAGATACAAACTTGGCATCCATAATCTTTACCAGGATAGAGATCAAGTATGAATTCTTACATGCAGAAATGGAAAATATTTCTTATTAAACATAACTTCTGTCTTAAACGTGACAATTTTTATTTGAACACACACTGTATTCACATTTGGCTGCTCATCTGGTTTAGTCACGGCTTTGTTGCATTACAGCATGACTCTGAATTACTAGGTTGTGTGGTCTTACATTTAGAAATTGGTAAAAGAAAAAGCAGAAATTAACTGAACATACATTTCAGGATCTTTCTGAGTCCTTTAGAAGCAAACCAGTTGTCATAGTCCTGGTCTACCATCACAGTCCATGTAGATTCTTATTTCCTTAGGTTACTGAGTAAAGTCTATATGCTCATAGATGTGAAAAACTATTGTATTCAAAAGGTATCTCTACCTCCCTTTTTGATATTTTCAGCTCCAGAAGATGCCTGTTCATTTGTCACACCTTACAAAAAGAATCTCCCATGTTGACCTTTACATTCCGTAGGATATCTCAAAGACTTTGGTACTTACCACAGCATCCTTCTTCAAGACACTCACTAATGATCTTTTGTTACAAAGCTTGCAAAACCACTTAACAGTGATTAGGTTGGCAATTCAATATAGTTGTTTCTTCTCATATAGACTACTGTTGTCTCTTAGAACTCATCTATCTCGTTATTCAGAGTCCATCCATTTACTCTTCCATAATAAAAGAAGTATAGAATCATGAGCCTTTAAAACAGGGATTTCCTAATTCACAAGAATAAAGTCTGTTCAATGGCCTGCAGTGTCTACCTACCCGTGGGCCTCTAGTTACATTCTTCAGGGAAAAGAAGGCAAAGAAGACACTAAGAAAGCCCATTCGGCTGAAGAAATCAATATACGGATAATTCAGTGACTCTGGCTTATGCAAATCTGTTTATATTTGTATTATAACTTGCTAGTACATTGCTGGCAGTCTGTTTGAAGAAGACTGAATATTTACTCAAACTCTCAGCAGATTTGCATCTCTATTGAGTTACTGTAAGTCCATGTTAGTAAGTTAATATGAGGGGAAAAAAATATAGAAGAAAACACCCAGTGTGAATTGCCTTTGTGATAGTTTCCAGATAGTTTATTTTTCTAATTGAGGCCAAAATTGTGTATTAATTAATATACAGACTGCTACAGACTTCCCAAAATGAAATAATATGTTTCTTTCTTTTCTTACATCTCTCTAGTATTTTGTGAGAGAAAACCATAGACATGATACATAACTAAATATCTATCCTATGCAACAAAAGCATTTTAAAAATTCCCAAATGACAGGGCAAGCCCATTCAAACTACAAGTTTTCATTTAACTTCATGCTGGTGGCACTCATGCATATCCATTTTTAACACATTTATGCAATTCCAGTTTTCTTTTAAGAACTGGCAAAAAAAACAGTCTTTCATCATTCCTGTGGGATTTTTCTTTCCTTTGAAATACTTGTGAGGCAATACAGGCTGACTAAATATTTTATTTCACTTCTGTCTACAGCAAATATGAAATATTTTAGACTTGTTTCACAATGGCAGGTAAGAATAGGTACATAATTTCTAAACTTTATCAGTAATTGGTTTATTTACTTAAGTTTCTCAATAAGAATATATAGGCATTATTACTTTTGTACCAATCTGAGTTACACATCATAAAAAAGGTGTTCCTAATCTATGCACAATCAGATCACACATAAGTAGCCTGCTTCAGATGAACACTGTGAACTGTCATTCATTGTTCAGTTAAATCTGTTAGACTGAAAACCACACAAAATTCATGAGAATTAGAATCAACCCACAGCTCCATACACCTTATGATGACCTTCAATCCATTACTTCCAATATGTATTGTATAATTATTTTAAAGCCTGGTAGAAAGAAAAATATTCAGTAGAAAAAACACTACACCAAGAGCCATGAGATATGAACATCAACTCCTTTCACTGATATCTTGTTTAAGTATGACAAGTGACATGATATCTTTAGTGTACCTCAGTTTGTGTAACTGTGAAATGGTTCTTTATTTCAAAGGCTTATGGTGAATTTCCATAAAGAAAATAAATGAGGCACATTTTCCTCACTCCTTTTGTGCTGCATGACACAGAAAACCAGAGATTTTTAAAATGGTTCCCAAAATACACTTTCTGATCCAGAAGAAAGACTGCTTAAAAAAAACAGTATTTCAGATAATGATACTATACACTTAGGCTCCTCGACTGTTCCTGAAAGTCCTCATACATCTAGCATGGAATCAAAGCATTTTGTATCTGTGTCTGCAGAGCAAATCATGATGTTTTAGTTGAGTGTGAAAAACCACAAGCGTCTGACAACTCTAGCTTGTCCAATTTGGTACTAAATGCGTTGCAGTTACCTTTTAATTAGGAAAGTGTCTATTACAGCATCTTTTAAATGTCAATGGTCCTCATAAGGATAAGTTAAACAGATAAAATATAACTTTATTCTATCTGCTTTTAATGTTACCTGTAATCCTTTAAATTAATGTAGCAGTTGTGGGGACGAAGTTTCAGTTGTAATAGGTGATGATGCAACAGGTGGTTCTGGGATTTTAGGCTCTAACTGCTCAGTGATGACCTCTAGAAGGAGATTTTGTGGGACAAGGTCCCAATTATTTGGCCTCATGTATGAACTACTCTTTGCTGTATCATTAGGCCAAATATGTATTTGCATAATCAGATTGTTTAAACTATTGGATTCTGCTACATAATTAGACAATGGTTTTAAAAAATAAAAAAAGGTTGATGTAGTCATTAGCAATACATGGAATTTCCTGGGTGAGTCATTGTTCTTGTTTAGCCCTCCATTTCCAGTCAAGTCAGTAGCTAAACTGGGTGGCTTTTAGTCCCAAACCCCTCACACAGGAAAGGGAAAAGGAAAATGAGAGAGCAACTGGTGGGGTGGAAACTGACACTAAAACAGCTTTAATAAAACAATAAGAATAATAAAATGAAGAAAATAATAATATTAATGAGAAAATATTAAAATATATTATGTATACAAAACAAATTCCAACTTTCTTGATCACTAATACATCACCGCTGATTCTGCAGGAGAGGTGCAGGGAACATCCTGGACTGGACTCAGGAACTGGACCTAGGAACTGAATTTAGGAATACATGGATGATTTCGGGTGTAGACGGAAAAAAGAGTTCTTCCCTGAGCACTGGCCATCAAAGAAGAGGGCTGACCCTCATTTTCTCTAAGCTTTTATACCTAGTATGATGTACATAACATGGATTTCTTTGTTGGTCAGGTTTTGGTCACCTATTCTGTCTGCTTCTCCCAGTAGGTGCAATGACCTTCATCACCAAATCTAGGATGGTCTTGATTTACTTCAGAATTTATAATACACAAACAGAAATGACCATTATCTTTGTGATAACTATCAGGCTTATCACTTCTAGAGGCAACCACTGTCAGAACACTGTGTTGGTAAACTTCAGCAGCTGAAGTTTTGAAAGAAGCTTAGCTGAAAAGTCAGGTAATATGCTCTGCTTTAACCCAAACTAGAACAGTCAGAGATGACAAATCAGGTCTGAGTGTTTAAATGAAAAGAAGAGATTTGCAGCCTGGCTGATATTCAGCAGTCTTTCATAGCCTAATTTCTCTTTTCCTCACTGGGCACGCTGTATTTCTCCTTCCAGGAGATCAATGCAGACTCACACAGATCATTAGCCCAGATGAAAAATAGTTTGTCAAGCAATGTAATACTTTCAGTGATATGACAATGGCGTATTTGTACATGCTGACCCTGAAAATATACAAGCAGGACCGAAGTGCAGAAGGAAAATTATTCAGCCAGTGATGCTCACTACTTGCAGAAAGTTTTCTACTTGATCTATACAGCACGTCAGAATTCTGAGAGTAAGCATCTTGTAAGCAATGATAATCCTTCACTTGGAAGGTGGAAGAATCACAGAGGAAAATTTTTCAATAGAATGTTCCCTGTCAGTTACTAATCTGCTTGCTGCATCTATCTGCCACAAAGGTCTTAAGTCAACTCTGAAGCTTTCGAAGGGCACATTAAATGAACAAGAGCAGGCAACTATGTATCAGTACTGCCAATATCACAGTGTGGAATGAATAGTCCTTATTGCATAGTATTGAGACTAAGTTCTTAAGCTGCTCAACTTGTGAACGTTTTCCTAAGCTGGAATGTGGATGGAGGGGATGTTATGATGGTAGACATTGGTTTGTATGAGTAGATGCCAAATTACTAAAAAGCATAGTAGTAAGACATTATGCATAGATATTTCTACAGCATACAGGATTCTCCAGTTCTCTTGGACTGACAGTAAGGTGATCACAGAATCAGAGAATAACCAGGTTGGAAGAGACCCACCGGATCATCAAGTCCAAACATTCCTAGCAAACACCAAACCATGCCCCTCAGCACCTCGTCCACCTTAAACACCTCCAGGGAAGGTGAATCAACCACCTCCCTGGGCAGCCTGTTCCAGTGCCCAATGACCCTTTCTCTGCAAAATTTTTTCTAATGTCCAGCCTAAATCTCCCCTGGCAGAGCTTGAGGCCATTTCTTCTTGTCTTGTCCCCTGTCACTTGGGAGAAGAGGCCATTACCCTCCTCTCTACAACCTCCTTTCAGATAGTTATACAGAGCAATGAGGTCTCCTCTCAGCCTCCTCTTCTCCAGGCTAAACAACCCCAGCTCTCTCAGCTGCTCCTCATAAGGCTTATTGTCCAGCCCCTTCACCAGCTTCATTGCTCTTCTCTGGACTCTCTCCAGAGCCTCAACATCCTTCTTGTGGTGAGGGGCCCAGAACTGAACACAGTACTCGAGGTGCGGTCTCACCAGTGCCGAGTACAGAGGGAGAATAACCTCCCTGGACCTGCTGGTCACGCCGTTTCTGATACAAGCCAGGATGCCATTGGCCTTCTTGGCCACCAGGGCCACTGCTGGCTCATATTCAGGTGGCTGTCAACCAACACCCCCAGGTCCTTCTCCTCCAGGCAGCTTTCCAGCCAGGCTTCTCCTAGTCTGTAGCACTGCACAGGGTTGTTGTGCCCCAAGTGCAGGACCCGGCATTTGGCCTTGTTAAACCTCATGCCATTGGACTCTGCCCTGCAGTCCAGCCTGATGGCAGTAAAATGTCTTATTTTATTCAATGAACAAAAACTAGTCTGACTTTTACTGTAGAAATTTTCTACTCTGATTAAATGGAAAGTAGTTCTAAATTTATTGCACATGCACATTGTCCAAGATAACTGGGTTATTGCTTATACCTTGTGTTATGTGTGAGTTTCTGATGTGTAGGTTTGTTGTCTCAAAAGTCATATTTATTATCCAGTGTGTAAACAGACAATCTTATATACCAAGTCAAGATACTGATTTTATTACAGAGTTGCACAAAGCTGGGTGCTTGGTGGCTTTCCACAAATAAGGCACATCTCACCAGAACCTCTGTATTCAATTTATTATGAAAGTTACAGAATGATTAGTTAATGATTTACATAAAGTTACAGCTGATTTCATCATACAAGTTCTCTGTTGCACATATTCAGTGAGTCGGGGTCTGCTATAAGGACATTTTTCTCCTGTATTTCTCTTTCAAATTGGCAATCTTTATGGCAAGGCCTGATTTAATGTGTCAGATGTCCCAGGCTTTCCTTACATAAGATTGTGAGTGTTTTGATCTTTTACTTAGTACACGTTCTACTATTCTGTTTAATATAAACAAATATTAGCCCTTTACTGATTACTATCAAGGTGTTCAGAGCAGTACACACTCTTTTGCAACAGGTTCACATTAAAAGATCAGATTATGCTAACATCTATTTGCTTCAAATTTGAAATTCTTTTCATACTTCATTTCACATGTGATCAAAGGAGGCATATAGTTTTATCTATGAATACAGAGAGAAATGTGAAGGCAGAGTCACTAATTATCAATAAGAACCTTGAAATTATTTTGATTCTAAGACAAATGCTTTGTGAAAAGGCTACAGCAGGAAGCTGGTGAGACAAACCAGCTCCAGAAACAGCATCAACCAGAATCTGCTTTATAGTAAATAATTAATGTTGAAATAGGAGAAATGGGGCAAGTGTTGAAGCATGCAGCCTAAGGTAATATTTCTGTTTTATTAGGGGCTCATTAATATCTCCCTCATAGTTTACTCCCTGTCTGTATCTCAGGTACTGTTTCCGTATTTCAATGGCCTGTTAAGAGGTGCAGCTCACAATTGTTCGTCACAGTGTTTAACAGCTAGAACAGGATATGCTGGCCTCTCACAGACGCTTCATCTAAACATGTTGCATAAGTTGCCTCAGAAACCAATGAAGAAAGAGGTACTATGCCAGGACACAATTTTTTTTTCCTTAACAACATGAAAGGAAAAGGACCAGCTTGCTTTCAGGAGTTCTTGCTATTAGTACCAGTAGCTTTAGGAAGATAAAGGTATGTAGAAATTAGATGTAGCAAATCAGACACCCCTGCACAACCCTAGGTGCCTTTGCAATCTGCCTTCCAAAAATAAAATAAATAAAACCCCTAAACAGTATGACTTAATCTCTCAAGTTGAATAGAAATGACTAATAGTATCAGTACTCTGACCAGACATGTTTGGAATCCCACTGAACTGAGTTCTATCATTGAGAATCCAGGTCTAGCACTGCTCCTTTAATTCTTGTGACATCTCTGATTTTACAATATTTTTTTTTTTTAACTTCACTGTGAGCATTCACTGAAAACAAACAATAAAAGAAAAACAAGCAGAGGCCACTTTACCTTTTCTCACTCTGCTTTTACCCTCTGTGATTAGAAGGGCTCTCCCCAGTCATTAGGGAATGCTAGCGCTCAGTTTTGATATAAAATATGAAGGAATTCTACTAGTAACCTCCTTTCTTTTGAACATTTCATCTTTTAACGTACATTGTATTCATTTCAGCCCATGTGATCATTTTTACAGTTCTTATGCTATTTCCTGTATTTTTATGTTTAAGTTTATTATTTAACAAATAACACCAAATCATATGTTTTATTCAGGCCTTCACACAGTTATCCTTTGTTTTGAAAACAGCTGGTTATCTTAAAGAAGAATGATGGGCTAGTCTGACATGACTCCTAACATTACTTCATCTTATTCTGCTTCAATATCCATTTCTAGAACTAGATTACTTCTGATTTAATTTTTTTCCAAGTTCTGGCATAAAACTGAAGCAGGAAAAGAAGTCCTTAGTGAAGGGAGGGGGTGAGACATTTTACCTCCATCTTAAATATTCATATTATTATTCTCCAGTTAGCTGGTACCACCAGACAGAATGCTGGGACAGAGCCCATTTGATTTCTTGTTCTTCTTCCTTCCTTTTAGCTTAGGCCACTGAACTTACAAATACTTTGTCTTCTCACAGTATTCCATTTTCCATGAGTTCTTTCCCATTGATTATATTGCTTGGTTTTCTACATTCTGTATCATTTTTCTTAACAAAAAGTGAGGGTAAGTTTTATTTTAATGCCAAAGCATGTTTGTAGTTTGCTCTGTCTTATTTCTTCCCATGTTCTCATTTTATTTATATGCTATTTGTTTTAATTATTTTCCTTGATCCATTTCCTTGACTTCTGGTAATATTTTTTGGTTTCTAAGAAGAACTTCCCTGTTCTGATTAGTCTTTTTCTTCATTCACACAATTCCAGTTGCTGGTTGCCAAGCTTTCCTACGGAAACTTGTGATGATATTCTAATGTAATGATGGAGACTCCAGCCACTAATCAAACAGAGCCACATGCTCACCAAGCCACTCTATCACTCTCATACCTCAGCTGGGGAGAACAGGGAAATCAACCATCAACTACTGTCATGGGCAAAAGAGGTTCGACTTCGGGAAATTAATTTATTATCAATGAAATCAGAGTCGGATACTGAGAAATAAAAATCAAATCTTAATAACACCTTCCTCCCCATCTCCCTTCTTCATGAGCTCAACTTCACTCCTGATTTCCTGTACCTCCTACCCTGGTGTGGCACAGAGGTATGTGGAGGTGGTAGTCAATTCATCACTTTGCCTGTACTGCTCCTTCACCCTCACAGTCTTCCTGTGCTCCAGCATGGGGGTTTCCCTCTCTCACAAGACAATCCTCAACAAAATTCTCCGATATGGGTCCTTTCCTCAAGGTGCAGTCCTTCGGGAACAGACTGCTCCAGCATAGGGGAATCTCCATAGCTAACAGGTGGCTATCTGCTCTACCCTGGACCTCCACGGGCTGAGGAAGACGGGGTGCCTTATCATGGTCATCACCACAGACTGCCGAAGTGCCTGGAGCTCCTTCTCCCTTTCAGTTACCTTGGTGTCTGGGTAGTTGTTTCTCTCACTTCTCTCTTCTGGTTGCTATTGTGCAGCTGGTTTTCTTGCCCCATTTAAAATATGTTATCCCAGTGGTGCTACCACTGTTGCTGATTGGCTTGGCCTTGCCCAGCAGTGGGTCCATCTTGGAGCTAGCTGGCATTGGCTCTGTCAGATTTAGGTGAAGTTTCTAGCAGCTTCTTACAGAAGCCACCCATGTAGCCCCCATCCTCTACCAAACCCTCGCCACTCAAATCCCATACAAAATTAAATTTGCGTTTTTCACACAATTTTACTTTAATCTGCTTTGATTGTTATCTGTATAAAAGTGACCAGTAACTGCTGTTTTCAATTTCTTAAGCTTTGTGGAATCCTTTTAAAATGTTTACACTAACTATAAAATGATAAAATCATTCAATTAAGGAAATAAAACAAATATTGGGGCTCCAATAGGAACAATATATTTAAATTTGCAGCCAAATGACAGCAACAGCTACGGGTTTTTCTGCCTTCCCCCCCCGCCCCATTCAGCCTTCTTGGCTGCTTCTTCATAAGAAAATATATTGCAGATAACTACTGCAGCATATATTCTGGTACAAGACTCTGGACAGGTATATCAGCTTAGAAATTAACTCACATCATTGTGGTGATAATTGTTGGAGCTCAGTTACATGTTTTTGCTAATTAAAGATTGAGAGAAATACCATAGAAGAGACATTAACATTTGTTAACAAGAATACACTAATGATTTGGCTGTTTCCATTTACCTCTAGAAAGGTTAGACTGCTGGAGTTGTTGGGTGAACTAGTAAATATGTCAAATCTTGGTTATTCTTTATCTCGTTTAAAAGAAAGAAACAATATTTCATCTCACTGGTAGATAAGAGGAAAAAAGTAATTGATTACTCTGAATATTTAATAACATTACACAGAATTTTCACACACTGTAACCCTTGTTTTTATATTTCACTATCTAAGCTGATAAATTTAATTACCTTATATGTTTTGCCTTCTAATAGTTTTTGAACCCTGCTAAAACAGTATCAACCAATTTGAAAGAGGAGTAGCAGTCTCAGGATGACTACATTTTCTGAGAAGTATCATATATTTTGTAAGGTATATAATTCTTATCTATCAGCTACAGCTATTGCAAAAAGTGAGGTAGTGCCACCTTTCAAAAATAAGTACAAATGTAGCAAAAAATAAAAATACTTCTTAAATAAAATTGTCCTCTTTTAAAATTTGAAGTAAGATCATTATGTGTTTAAAATAATTTCATTTAAGTAGTATATCCTTGGACTCACTGTGTTATATTGTCTACATGATCAAGTAAGTTGCTGTCTTTCTTTCCTAAAGCTCAATTAAATTTCATTTAAATTTTATCTAAAGACTATTCTGAATATTCACTCATAAGGATCCACCACTAGAAATAATTTGGTAAGTACTAAAATCCTCTACAGTAAACTCAAAAGACACCATGCACAGGCAGAGCAGAGATGAATTTGAAGCAGACTTCATAGCTCTGAATCTTACTATTCAAATTATTTTCTTTGCATTTTGAGTATATATTACAACTTGCCATCACATCATTTACTGCTGGAAGACAAGACAGACAAGGAAAAGGTCATACATTAACCCAATGTTATGTAATTGTATTAAGTTAAAGTATTGATCACATTAATGGTAAATAAGTTAGACTTAGGAAACCATTGAATTTCCAGGCCAATAAGCATTTTCCTTTCTTTTACTTAGTGTTTTAGAAAAGGAAATATTTGCATTCCTTATCATTGTAAGAATCACAGTATTTTTGTCATGGAGATATAATTTCTTGTTTATGCATTCTAATTATGTAAATATTATGCAATCTGATACATAACTGCAAATTAAATAATTGCTTCAGTGTTGATTAATGCAATAGATCCGCAGAAGTAAAGATCTTAAGTTACAAATCAAATTATTAGGTATCTTTGAGGTGGCTTTATAAATGTTATTTGTTTATGGGAGTCAGTAAAAAATGATGTTGATGCAGCAGAAAAGAAAATTAAACAATACTGAGAGGCGTCAAAAACAGCAAGCTGCAAATGTTTGTCTTTCAGTATCAGGCTTGTGTTTTGGGTTTTGCTGCTATCAAACTACCCTATTCTAGTGAGATAGTTGCTGTTTATTAACTGACAATATGTTCTATTGCTTATATTTAATTTTGCCTGTGTGAATGATATTTGGGAACTAAATGATTGCAAAACATCAAATATAGTCTTACGCAAGCTAGGAACATAAAATTGTGTGATAACTTGCTTTTTTAAATTCTGAACTTGGAGTGGGACTCTTAAAAAAACCCTGAATTTCTCAGAACAAGTCATGACACCTAGCAGTGTCATTTCTTATTTTTGTTAATACTGGATTTTTTTTTTCCTTATATCAAGATCTTTGCTAATATCAGAATATACTTGAAAAGAGTAGATACAGTAAATGTCAGGAAAAAAAAACTTGTCAGGGTAATTCTTATTCTGTTAAATAACTTACTCAGTACAATACCAGAAAACATGCTGTCCTTTACTTATTTATATATTTATTTAATTTTATTTTTAATGTCACTACTCAAATTTCATGGCTATCAAGTCTTCCACCATAACTTCAGTTAAATCTTCTTAAATTCTTTCACAGTCTCTCACTTGGTTGTCACATATTCCTCAGTATACCTAATAGATCACAGAAAGGAAACAACTTTATACTCTGCGCTACCCACAGAGAGGTATTGTAGCAAAATTTGTACAATTTGTCTGAGGTAGATAGCTCCTTTCAGCAGATTAAATTATTTTTATTATATAGTTCAAATTGCATGCTTTTGTATATTTTAAATAATTTTTTTCCTCATAATGTTTTATTATCTTGAGAGTCCAAAGGGAAGTAGTGTGTTCGATTCTGCTTATTTTTCACTGAATATTACTATAAATGTTGCTGGCATACAATGGAATAGTTCACAGACTGGATGTCTCATATTTTCAAAAGGGCAGAAAATACATTTTTTCACTGCTCATTCTTCTACAGTTGTCATTTTTGTTTCATCATCTTCCTTTTTCTGTAAATTTGTTACTTTGGCCAATTTTTCATTGTAGTTTTGCTTTCAGTTTCTTTTATATTCCTTCCCTTTGTAAATTCCTACTGATTTTTTTCTTTTGCTGTGCTGTCATTCAGCTTGACATAAAGGCATGATTACACAGATCTGGGGCTCCCAGTCCTTCACATCTTGAGCCGTTGTCCTAAATCTTTTGTCATATAAGTGAAACAGGGGAGAGTGGTGTCCAGTCAGCAAGATTCTGGTTTCTGTGTATGACGTCTTAAGAAAAAGAGTGCCTGCATGTACTAAATTTGTCATCCAGCATTATGTAATGAATAGGTCCCTGTCTGCTACCTTTTTATGATAAAAGTCAACCACCACATAGGCAGTGCTTTGCTCACTATCTTCTCACTTTGTGTTACTGTCCTAATAATTTTGTCCATCAGAGAATGATATATTGAGGAAGCTTTTTAGAAATTTGACTGGGATTTAGTTGAAGAATTCCTTATACCTGTAATGTTTCCGTAGAGCCAGTTCTGATTTGTATTTGCCACTGTGGACTAAGCAGAGATTATCCTCCTTCCTGAAATGCACCTAGAATTGACTTGTTCACCTTTAGGTTTATTAGATGGTCTCAAACTTGATCCTTTCTTACAGTGGACAGTTCTCTGATCTCCCAAGGTCCAGGCTTTTCTTTCTATGACTTGGTTGGTGGCATGACTTGAACCCTTCTGGTGAAGACTGAGGCAAAGAAGTTGTTAAGTACCTCAGCTTTCTCCTTATCCTTGGTAACCCTTCCTTCCAGAGAGCCCACATTCTCCCTACTCTTCCTTTTATCAGCGGTGTACCTATAGTAGTTTTTCTTGTTGCCCTTGATATCCTCGGCCAGTTTAATTCTATGAGGGCTTTAGTTTTCCTAACCTGATCCCTGCCTGCCTGGACAGTTTCTCTGTATTCCTCCCAGGCTACCTGCCCTACCTTCTACCATCTGTAGATTTCCTTTTTGTGTTTAAGTTAGTCCAGAAGTTCCTTGTTCATCCATGCAGGCCTCTTGGAGTTTTTGCCTGACTTCCACTTTGTTGGGGTGAATTGCTGCTGAACTTGAAGGAAGTGACCCTTGAACATTAAACAACTTTCCTGGGCCTGTATCCCCCCAGGGCTATATCTCATGGTACCCTACCAAGCAGATCTTTGAAGAGGCCAAATTCTGCTCTCCTGAAGTCTAGGGACTATTGATCATGCTGCTTGCTCTACTCGCTGCCCTAAAGATCTTGAACTCTATTATTCCACTATCACTGCAGCCAAGGTTTCCCCTGAGCTTTGCATTCCCCACCAGCCCTTCTTTGTTGGTGAGAACAAGGTCCAGCATAACACCTCTCCTTGTTGGCTCTTCTATCGCTTGGAGAAATGTTATCATCAATGTACTCCAGCAACCTCTTGGATTACTTCTGCCTTCCTCTGTAGTCCCTCCAACAGATATCAAGGTGGTTGAAGTTCCCTATGAGGATCACAGCTTGCAAGTGCAAGGCTGCACCTGACCCTCTGCAGTGGTCCTCACCTGCTCACATTTATAGTCCATCTCTTTGAATTTATTAAGTACTACAAACAAAAAAAACTTACTGCCTTGAGAAACAGCGACAGAGGAGATGTGTTTCTGTTATATCACTATTTTTAGCATTGAATCTTCTTTAAGAAAAATACCCAAAGAGCAGAGATCTATCAATAGAAATCATCCACTCTGGCACCAGCTGGAATTGAGTCTCAGTAAATATAACTTATTATCACAGACAACCCAATGCTTGCTAATAGTTATAAAATTGTCAGCTTGAATACAGGTGCAATGTGCAATATGTGTTGTACTAGGACTCTGAAGAACTGTTGAATGAGATGGCTTAAGGGGAAAAATACTTTATGCATCATTTCTTTGCATTTGTCACATTATTTTTATAAATTAATTTCCTAATTGAATTCAGCACTATGATATTAGGTCTAAAAATCAAGACTTTTCTATTATTTCCCAGGAACAGCTTTTAACAGTCATGTTAAAACTTTACATTTTATCAGTATATTTTCAGTATTTCTTGTAAATTCTTTATTAGTAATTGATATATCAAGACAGCTTTTATTTCTTCAGTATATTCATATAAATATTCATCTTATCTCAATAAATAATTCAAACTGAATAGACACTTATAGATGAAGGACATTTAAAATCAAATTTATCAAGCAACTACTGAAGAGTTTAATCTAGGAATCTCATCTGTTTTGCAAGCTCTACAATCTTTTAATCAAGGATTGTATTATTAAAAGACATAATTTTAAACTGCACTGGCATTTTCAGAAGAAATATTACAGGCACAAGGAAAACAGAATACATTTTTTTCATCCAAAATGATTTTTTTAAAAGAATTGTTTATCTAAAGTGTACATGTTATATTTTATAATATAGATGAAACAGTTTTAAAACAGACAAACACGAATGTGAGTTATTTTTTTATCCTGAAATTACAGAGTCTATGCTGGAATCAGTTTAAACAAATGTGGCTTACAGATAGAGTACCTCAGAGGGTTTTAATACTCTGATAGCCGTTTGCCCTTTAGTTCCTCTCAAAGAATTTTAACAAGATAATTCTGTTTTTCTCCACTCCTTCATCTAAGCTTAATACTATGTTTAGGAAGAAAAAATTGTGGTCAAGTCTTCATTCCCTCCCAGAAAGCACTATACCCTCACAATATTGTACCAAAACATATTATAAAGTTTCCTGATTATGATGCCGTCAATTTGGTGTCATGGAGCAGAAATCACAGAACAACAGAGAAGCACAGTATTGAGGTGATCTTGATTTTTAAAGATTATTTATGTCACACATCAATGGTGTTATCTCAAAAAAAATGCAGCTAGTAAGCTTAACAATACTAATACTTCATGCCAAATTGGTGCGTCTTCTCCCCCCTCCTTAACTACCTTATGAGCAATTAAAAGACAATGCATTGAAAAGGAATGTATAGTGTAGAGATTATAAAAGTTGCCCTGACCTTGCAGTCAACACAGATCACATTCTTTTATAGGATTACAATGACTAGGAAAAAATAAGACTCCTCACTACACCTCAGTGACTACGTAAGTGTTTGTCAAGAATAGGATCTGCAATTCCCAGAACTACTGCACAGCAGAGTGAAGTCCTGAACTGTGCTGATTGATGAACTTCAAATATAACACAGCCACTTGGGATGTACGTAAAAGAAGGTAACAGATTGTTCTCTGTCTAGGTTACATCTTTCACAAGTCACTGCACTGCTCACATCCTTTTTTATGCTGATCAACATGAGGAACCAGAGAATTTGAGTGTGCCCCTCACTGCTCTGTCTTCCTCCTTTTGGCTGCACAAGAGGAAAGCAAGGGGGTAGTGGTGTGCAGTATTAAATCAAGAGAAGCTCAGTTGCTTCATGAAAGGTGCTTCATGAAAGCTACTTGCATGGTCATGAAAGATGAATCATTGTTTTAAGCATAACCCTGTGATTAAACTGAAAAGAAATCTTTATTTTCTTCTGTTCTTCTTATCGCACTCTTTGGCAGATATTCAATATCTCCTTTCAGTCACTCCTTACCTCCATCCCCATCTATTTTACTCAACAGTCTTTCTAGTTCCAGTCCTTCATTTTCTTACTGTGTGACCTGAGCTTGCTATTATTTCATTCTTTTCCCAACACACTTCTTTTTGATCTGCATCTTAGTACACATTTCCCTGGCTGCTATATCTAGGTTATACAGCTGGCTAAACTGACTAATTTTGCAATAAATGCAAAGCTGTGCCACAGATTACATTCCTAAACTGAATAATTTCTATAAAGATTTTTGTTAAAAATTTACTAAAAAAAGCAGGGTAGAGAAAGAACATATTCAACAATGCCAAGACAAAATTTCTCTCAAAAATTCTCCAGTTTAGCTGTTAAATTTTAAAGAAGCAGAAACCATTGGAGCTCCATTTTAGAGCTGCAATGTACCTGTGATGTTGCTTGGTAACGGGCTGCCCATTAGCCTCTTCACCTAAAAATCCTAGAGGCCTGAAGTTAGGAACCCTTTGAAAAGGCAGGGAGATCCTTCCCCTAAGGTAGGGCAGGTAGCAAAAAGATGTCAGTGAAAACACAAAACAAGAGTCATAACAAGGTCTGGATTTGAAAAGCTTCAGCTCCCTTGAAGTGCAGCAAGTTATATCAGCCTTGTGAAGTCCTTGTAGTGAAAAGAAAATAAGTCATTGGGCTATAGTTCAAAAATATCAACCTCTCAGGTTCTTTATAAACTCCTCCTTTATGTATTTGGCTTTATAACTAAGTCTGATTAATTTGTAGATATACCTTGTATCTTATCAGAAACAGTAGACAGTAGTTTGTATACTAAACTTTAGTTTAGCTTAAATGCAACAGTAAACTGCCACTCAACTTTCATAAGATGACACACTCTCACCCCTTAATATGACGATGACAGAACCAACATATTTTTGAATCACTGAAACGTTTCTCTCCTACCTGTCCTCGAACTCCACCTGAATAAGATCATGCTAGAAAAAAAACCAAAAAAACCATAGACTAGGCAAACAAGTCTTTCTTACACAAATAAGAAACAAATATGCCAGAGGCAATACTCCAAAACAGCAGGAAAATTATTGTGTAAAGATAAGTCGGCTCGCACCTAAACGAGGAATAGAGCAATCCCTTTGGAACTTACCATTCATGCTTTGAATTTGGGAACTGCTGGCAGCTGGGTACCATTGAGCAACTACAGTCTGGTGGCATAATACTTTTCTCATCCTTCATTCAAATTCATTCTGGTCCAGTATACAGCTATGGAAAATTACCTTAACTTTATGAATTATTTCCTTATCATTTTATTCTTGGATTAATATCACTGAATGACAAGGAGTGAGCAGTTTCCCCAAAGTTTCTGAGACAGTCGGATCCAGGACTGATTATAATTGACTGAAAGTGGCATGGTGAGCACTTCCACCCCTTCCTTCAGTACTCTCAGGTGCCTCATAGACTTGCAAATGTGTGTCTAAGTGGTGTCACAGGTCACCGACTATTTCCTTGGAAATTATGGGGACTCCAGTTTACTTCCTATCCCTCTGTTCTAGCTCAGGGGGCTGAGTATCCAAAAATAAACCAGTTTTACTATTAAAGACTGAAGCAAAGAAGGCATTAAGCACCTCAGTCTCTTCCTCATCCTTTGTCACTATTTCCTCATCACATTTAATAAAGGATAGAGATTCTCTTTAGCCTTCTTTTTGTCACTAATATATTTGTAGAAAAAGTTTTTTTCTCCTATACCACAGTAGCCGAATCAACTTCTTGTTGGGTTTTGCCCTTTCTAATTTTCTTCCTGCATAATCTCATCACATCTTTGTAGTCTTCCTGAGTTGCCTGCCCCTTCTTCCAAAGGTCATAAGCTCTCCTTTTTTAACCTTAGTTCCAGAAAAAGTTCTCAGTTCAGCCAACCAGTCTTCTTCCCTGCCAGCTTGTCTTTCAGCACATGGAGCTAGCCTGCTTCTGCAAGTTCAAAGTTTCTTCTTGAAGAATATTAAGCTTTCCTGGGCTCCTTTGCCCTTCAGGGCTGCCTCCCATGGCACTCTGTCAACTAGTCACCTAAAAAGGCAAAAGTCTGCCCCCCAGAAGTACAAGGCAGCAGCTCTGCTGACTCCACTCCTCACTCCTCCAAGAATTGAAAAATCTATAATTTCATGATCATTATGCCCAAGACAGCTTCCAACCATCACATCACCTTCTCTGTTCATGAACAAGTCTTTCTCTGTTCAAGAACAATAGGCCTTAGTTGGCTGACTTAACAGCTTTTTAAGGAAGTCATCTTCCATACACTCCAGGAATCTCCTAGTCTCTTGTGACAAGGGCTAATGATTGTGAGGCTTCTCCCAGATGCTTATAGAATATTTCACTCTACCTGCATCCTAGTTGGGTGGTTTATAACAGACTCCCACCATGTAATCTATCTCGTTGGCCTTCCCCCGATTCTTACGCATAAACACTCACCATCATTAAGCTCTAGAAAATCAAAACACTCCCTAACATACAGTGCTATGCCACTGTCACCCCTTGCTTGCCTGGATGAGGGCATCAAGTACACACTCTGTAAGTTTGCAGAAAATACTGAGCTGGGTGGAAGTGTTGATCTTCTTGAGAGAAGGAAGGCTCTATTAAAACTGATCTGGATAGGATGGATTAAAACTGATCTGGATAGGATGGCTGAGACCATTGTATGAGGTTCAACAAGACTAAGTCTCTTGTCCTGCACTTCAGTCACAACAACCCCAGGCAATGCTATGGGCCTGGGGATGGATGGCTGGAAGGCTGCCTGGCATTAAAAAACCTGGATGTATTGGTCCATAGTCATCAGAATATGAGCCAGGTGGGTGCCCAGGGGAACAAGAAGGCCAACAGTGTCCTGTCTTATCTCAGAAATAGTGTGGCCAATAGGACAAGAGAAATGATCGGGCTGCTGCACCCAGCACCGGTGAGGTCACACCTCAAATACTGTGTTCAGTTTTGGGCCCCTCACTACAGTAAAGACACTGAGCTTGTGGAATGTAGCCATAGAAAGGCCACAACAGATGTGAAGAGTCTAGAGCACAAGTCCTGTGAGGAGCAGCTGAGGGAATGGGGACTGTTTAGTTTGCATAAAAGGAGGCTTAGTAGAGACCTTATCAGTCTTTACAACTACCTGAAAGTAGCAAGGTGAGTTATGGTCTCTTTTCCAAAATGACAAGTGATAGATCTAGAGGAAATGGCCTCAAGTTGCACCAGGGGAAGTTTAGTCTAGATGTGAGGTAAAATTTCTTTCCTTAAAGAGTGGAGAAGTATTGGAACAGGTTACCAATGGCACCGCCCCGGAAGTATTTCAAAAGACCTAGATGTTGCTTTTAGGGATGTGGTTTATGGTGAACTTGACAGTGTTAAGTTAACAGTCAGACTTGATCTTAAAGGTCTTTTCAAACCTAAATGATTCTACAAGTCTATGACAACTTCATGAAACAGAGGAACATTTTCTTTTATTTTCATGTAAAAAGTTACTAAGTCATGGTTTGCTATGATCTTTCTCAACTATCTGACATCCTTATATTATATGCAGACTTCCACATCCTAAGTCAACAGTGGAGCAAAAGCTTTTGTTGAAAGATATGTGCACTATTGGAGACTTCTACCACAAAATGACAACAAAAAATAAATTAGACTAATGTTATATTTTTACGATCGCATCTTCCCAAGATGTTTGTTTGGTGGAGATTTTTTAAAAAACTATTTTGGCAGAAGTCAAAGTTAGTATGTGCAAGAACAATACAAATTATAAATCTCTTTTTAATGTCTGAAATACAAAAAGAGTAAGCATGTAAGAAGGCATATATCAAGAGAAAGAGTACTTTTGTTTTGCTCTGAAATTTCAAGAATGCATATAACAAACAACAACAAAACCAAAATTCACTGTTGAGAAAAATAAGAAGGAATATTTTGTTTGTAATAGCAATTTTATATCTGCCTTTATTAAAAGACTGTTTATAGTCGTTGGTACTTAATTAGTGCATATCTAACTATATGAACTGTGTATTTATGACACACAAGATGGAAATTTTTTTAGTGCATTTTTGTTATCTGCAGTGTTAACAAAATTACATATTCATTGCTAATTTCTCTCAAGCCATTCAAATGTTTTGGAAACGTAATGGGCTTTTTTCAGATTCTAATTAGGCCATTATTTTATGAACATTTCTAAATTAATAGACAATAAAACCAACTTATACTTAATAGGAAAAAAATAGTTTTCCTTTATGTTTAAAATAAAACGAGAAAATCAATTTCCATTCTACAATCACTCTGCAGATTAAAACATATATATTACAAGTATTTCTCAATACCTGCTTTCCTGGCTAGGCACAAGCATAAACAGTATCTAGGAAAATATACCCTCTTTACCCAGAAGCATGGTTGTATTATTTGTAGGCATCGTAGTCTGATAATATATAGGTTTTGTTTAGCTTATATTGCTTCTCTTGTGACAGTGTGCAGTATCTGATTCTTGATTCTTATTTTTGTTTCATATAGCATTTTTGGTAGATGTCTAAAATTAGTGGGGAATATGTTATTATAGATCATAATCATGGAAACGCGAGAAGTAGTTTCTTCCCAAAGGTCTTCTCTGCCACATATTTCAAGGAGAGAAGTAATGTACAGAAAAATATTTGTGAAGCCCACGAGTTTCAGTTTACTAACATTTTCTCTTCCTGTCTTCTCAAAACACTTTTTCTTCATAAAAAGAAACATTGATTTGTACTCATAGAAAGTAGTCAAGTATTATTAATTTTAAGGGGTTTTTTGTGGTCATAATCCCTGTTTTGAATGCAATCTCCAGGAAAATAGTGCTTGTTGTCAGCCATTAGCCAAAAAATTGATGCTTGATAAAAGAATGGATTAAGTTTTAAGTATTTTCTGCTGTCAATTCCATTTTTAAAAAGGGAAATATGATCTATGCCAGAAAAAAACCTAAATATTAATATCATTGTTTTTCAGTAACTTAAGAAAATATTATATGTAGTATTGTATGTAGAAGTCAACCAGTAATTTCATAATGTTTCACCAGTGTCCTTACAATTACATAAAGACATCACTCCAAAATGTACAGCAAAAAAAAGTTACATAAATTAATTAACAAATTTAAGATCTAGGCAAAGTTCAGGGTTTAACAACTTAGATTTTGATAGGTAGTAAGGCTTTTTCACTTGCTTTATTGAGCAAATTTTTGGAAAAAAATCAAAGCTCAATAAAAATAATTAATACTTAAAGTGAGCTCCATATTGTACCAGTTACCTTTAAATGACTAAAATTACCCAAGATAGTGCCTATTCTTGAGCTGCAACAAGCTGCAGGCTTCCAAAATATCATAGAGTGCATGTCTTATTTTTTCCTACCAATACTTATTGGCCTGAGACATGATATTGGTTTAGATGGGCCCTTGTTCTGACCAAAGTGGAGGATTCTTTTACCCTTAAGATTTAATGGCTGCTACAAAGCTCTGCGATTGCAACAAGTACCAAAGACACCAAGAAAGACTTCAGGACCACTGGGAAAATGATGGAGGGCTCTGGGGCTCAGATAGTATTCTGCTCCATCCTAAGGCTAAACAGAGAGGAGCAGGAAGTCAGGAAGAAGAATTTGATTAATGCCTGGCTCCTAGCCTGGTGTGAGGAAAGGGGCTTTGGCTTCCTTGATCATGGGGTGGCTCACGCACCCCCAGACTTTGTTGCTAAGGATGGGACACGTGGATCTCCTAAGGGGGCTAAAGCCCTTGCAAAAAACCTAGCCAAGCTCATAAACCGAGCTTTAAACTAGATGTGAAGGGGGAGGGGATTGAGACCAGGCTAGACAGGAGTGATCCTGGACGTGGGGCACTGATGATTCAGAGAGGGTGTGCTGGAGAGGACCATCAGTACAGCACCACACAGAAAGTGAGGGAGAACACACCTGGGGGTGGTAAGGGAGATACGGACTCTCTGGTGATAGCTACTCCAGTTACCAGGCGACTGGGAACAAACAATGTTCCCTTTAAGAGGGCTGACAGCTCGGCAGCTCATCTGAAGTGCATTTACACCAATGCATGCAGCATGGGTAATAAGAAAGAAGAGCTGGAAGCTGTTGTAGGGCAAGGATCCTATGATGTCATTGCCATCATGAAACCGTGGCAGGATGACTCATATAACTGGAGTACAGATATGGTGGGGTACAAACTCTTCAGGAGGGATAGGAAGGGAAGGAGAGGAGGCGGGGTAGCCCTCTTTGTAAGGGAGGACTTGGACACTGTTGAGATGGATTGTGGCGATGAGGAGATTGGGTGCCTGTGGGTTAAAATCAGAGGAGCCCATAAGAAGGTAGATTTTGTGATGGGAGTCTGTTACAGGCCACCCAGCCAAGGAGAAGCAGCTGACGAGCTCTTCTATAAACAGCTGAGGTTAATCTCTAGATCAATGCCTCTCGTTCTTGTAGGAGACTTCAGTCTTCCTGATATCTGCTGGAAGTACAATAGAGCAGAAAGGAAGCAGTCTAGGAGGTTCCTGGAGTGTGTAGGTAACAACTTCCTCTCACAGCTGGTGAATGAACCGACAAGGGAAGGTGCCCTCCTGGACCTGCTGTTTGTGAACAGAGAA
Source organism: Clamator glandarius (assembly GCA_033459285.1). Lineage (NCBI taxonomy): Eukaryota > Metazoa > Chordata > Aves > Cuculiformes > Cuculidae > Clamator > Clamator glandarius. The sequence goes on along the minus strand of JAUNZM010000176.1, from coordinate 3,502,678 downwards.
GGCCTTGTGGGGGATGTGGCAGTAGGAGGATGCCTAGGACTAAGCGATCATGAGATGATAGGGTTTTCTGTTCTAGGCGAAGTGAAGAGGGTGGTTAGCAGGACAGTAGCATCAAATTTCCAGAGGGCAGACTTTAAACTCTTCAGAAGGCTGGTTGGCAAAGTCTCATGGGAGACAGTGCTTAAGGGCAAGGGAGCCCATGAGGGCTGGGAGCTCTTCAGAAAGGACATCCTAGTAGCTCAGGAGAAAGCCATCCTCATGTTCTGGAAAAAAAGGCAGCAGGGGAAAAAAACAGCTTGGTTGAACAGAGAGATCTTGAGTGATATCAAGAAGAAGAGGAATGTTTATGGGCTCTGGAAGAGGGGACAGGCTTCTTGGGTGGAGTACAGGAGGGAAGTGAGATTGTGTAGAGAAAAAAATCAGAAGGGCAAAGGCTCAACTAGAAATCAGATTGGCAAAGTCAGTGAAAGATAACAAAAAATCTTTCTATAAATATATAAATAATAAAAGGAGGACTAGGGAGGCCATACGGTCCCTATTGGATGCAGAAGGAACAACAGTGACAAGAGATGAGGAAAAGGCTGAAGTACTTAATGCCTTCTTTGCCTCAGTCTTTAATTGTAAAGGAAGTTGTTCCCTTTCTATACAAACCCCGGAGCTAGAGGAGCAAAATGAGGCTCCCATGGTCCAAGAGGAGGTGGTCAGAGCCTTGCTAGCCCGACTAGACACCCACAAGTCCATGGGGCTGGATGAGATTCACTCGAGGGTATTGAAGGAGCTGGCGGATGTGCTGGCCAAACCCCTTTCTATCATCTTCCAACAGTCCTGGAAGACTGGGGAAGTTCCACTGGACTGGAGGCTGGCTGATGTTGTGCCCATCTACAAGAAGGGTCGCAGCAAGGATCCGGGGAACTACAGGCCTGTCAGCCTGACCTCAGTGCCAGGGAAAGTCATGGAACAGGTGATCTTGAGTGCGATCATGAAGCACATGCAAGAGAACTGGGGGATCAGGCCCAGTCAACATGGGTTTACAAAAGGCAGGTCTTGCTGAACTAACCTGATCGCCTTCTATGACCAAGTGACTCGGCTGCTGGATGAGGGAAAGGCTGTGGATGTATCTTCCTGGACCTCAGTAAAGCCTTTGACACAGTTTCTCACAGCATTCTGCTACAGAAACTGTCACCTCTGGCCTGGACAGGCGCACACTCTCCTGGGTGGAAAACTGGTTGGATGGCCGGGCCCAGAGAGTGGTGGTAAGTGGAGTTAAATCCAGCTGAAGGCCAGTGACAAGTGGGGTTCCCCAGGGCTCAGTGCTGGGTCCAGTCCTGTTCAATGTTTTCATCAATGACCTGGATGAAGGCATCGAGTACACCCTTAGCAAGTTTGTGGGTGACACTAAGCTGGTGGAAGTGTTGATCTGCTGGAAGGTCAGGAGGCTCTGCAAAGGGATCTGAACAGGCTGGACCGCAGGGCAGAGTCCAATGGCATGAGGTTTAACATGGTCAAATGCTGGATCCTGCACTTGGGGCACAACAACCCTGTGCAGTGCTACAGGCTAGGAGAAGCCTGGCTGGAAAGCTGCCTGGAGGAGAAGGACCTGGGGGTGCTGGTTGACAGACGACTGAACATGAGCCAGCAGAGTGTCCAGGTGGCCAAGAAGGCCAACGACATCTTGGTTTGTGCCCAAAACGGCGTGACCAGCAGGTTCAGGGGGGTTATTCTCCCTCTGTACTCGGAACTGGTGAAACTGCTCCTTGAATCCTGTGTTCAGTTCTGGGCCGCTCACCACAAGAGGGATGTTGAGGCTCTGGAGCGAGTCCAGAGAAGAGCAACAAAGCTGGTTAAGGGGCTGGAAAACAGGTCTTATGAGGAAAGGCTGAGAGAGCTGGGGTTGTTTAGCCTTGAGAAGAGGAGGCTGAGGGGAGACCTCATTGCTCTCTCTAACTACATGAAAGGAGGTTGTAGAGAGGAGGGTGTTGGCCTCTTCTCCCAAGTGACAGGGGACAGGACAAGAGGGAATGGCCACAAGCTCTGCCAGGGGAGATTTAGGCTGGGTATCAGGAAAAAAATTTCAGAGAAAGGGTCATTTGGCACTGGAACAGGCTGCCCAGGGAGGTGTTTAAGGCACGGGTGGACGAGGTGCTGAGGGGCATGGTTTAGTGTTTGATAGGAATGGTTGGACCCAATGATCCAGTGGGTCTCTTCCAACCTGGTGATTCTACGATTCTATGATTCTAAGTTAGTGGAAGGACGACAGAAAATAGAATTCCAGGCAAGTACTAAGAAATCCATCTTCTGCCTTAAAATAACACTTTATAGGGGAGAAGAAAACCAAACCCCAACATATCTCCAATCAAACATCACATTTTCATTCTCTTAAATTGCTGAAATAGTGGTATGAATAGCCCATAGCATCATTTCCCAGCAAACATTCAAGAAAACCTGTTTTCCTATAGTGGCATACAGAGTTTACAGATCTTGGAATAATGTGATTTAAAATATCATTTAGCAAATTATTTAACTCCAGTACATAATATAACAGTTTTGGAAGTGATGCTGGATGGAAATTAGGTTGGTCCTCTACTGTTACTGCTAGTGGAGTATTATTAGTAACAGGAGAGGTTGGTATGCAAGGGCACACAGGCTGGATGAAGTGCAAGGCAGAAACAAGAAGTGCACGTGAGGCAAGTATGGAATTGAAAACCTGGTTTTTTTCTGGATTTTTTTATGCATTATTACTCTATTGCCTCATTTTTTATTTTTTTTTTTAACAGTGATTCCTGTTATGAAAACACAAATTGCTTAATCATTAATAGACCCAATAACTGGAAATTTCATGAAAGTAAATGGGGTAATTCCCATGTAATTGAATGGAAAGTAATACCTTATGAAGATATTCCTACATACTATAATACAATACCTTAGGAAATTCTGCTGTACAATAGCCTTGATGTAAAACGATTACTTTTACGTTGGTAGAAGAAATATCCAGAGTATGGATGTGCACTAAAAATTTACTGCTATTAAAAGTTCCATGAAATAAAATGAGGAAAAATAAAACTTAGTACGGATCATCTCACACCTGTAAGCCCTAGGGTAGCTTTCTGCTTGGGACTATGGGAGTCAGTCACTGCATAATCTTATGATCCTTTGCAAAATCTTTCTGCCTTACTTTTCTTCTCAATTAGTTGCTGAATGTACACATGGTAGCATCAAGCCACGTCATACTGGAAGAGAATATAGTCTTGTTTTCTTAGCAGTGTTGCAGAAACCACTATGACTGACAGCATAACCTTCTGTCATCCATTGGAAAGTTTGTTATCAGAAATAAATTAAAGTAATTAACTTTAGGTTTTACCCACTATGATGAGACCTGCAACTTTTACTTCACTGGACTTTAACATCAGCTACAGTGCGAGTTTGGGTATAGCAATACTCATCCTAAACATACAATTGCTCTAGGTACCTTACGCAGCCAAGAATTATGTACTTTTCATATGCAGGTTTTTCCCCTTTAATGTTGTCTTGCTGCAGGTCTTAAGCTACACAGGCATAAACATGTTTTTTGTGGTTGGTGCAGAAAATAAAAATAAACATGGCTGTAGCAGGAATTCTCAGTACACAGGCGAAAAGATGTTAACCTGGTGAGAGTTTCAGCAATTAATGAATAGCAGGTTTGGTATTTATGTGTAGATGAATTCCATGTGACTTATTTGCTGTACCTAATTTAAATTTGAAGAGTGCATAAGTCTGAGTTCCTGATTTATTTTTCATGAGGCCTACCAAGACAAATTCCTGCTACGTGCATTGTTGGCATACTGGATATCCTTTGAAATGCTGGTTTAACTTTATACTATAAAATTACAGTAAATGGCTTCAGTCAATAGCAAAAATACACAATGAATGTAAAACCAGGGCTTCTAGTTAGAGAAACAGACAGTCTGAGACTGACATGGGCTGAATAGTCCTTTCTACCCATAGGGATCATGTATGAAGAGCACTCTCTCTGGTTTTTATTCTTTTTAGGATCATTCTGTGGTGCCCAATATGTCAGGCCTCCAGATATGTGTTTGGAAGAGCCAGCAGAAGGAAAAGATAAGACAGCTTCTTTCATCATATGTAGTACATGCCCTCAAGAAAAACAGGCTTACTGATATAGTGTGAGAATTGTTTCAGCGTTGTATTTTACTTTTTCATCAGCATAGGAGACAGAGGATTTTAAATGAGGGTGCAAAAGGCAAGAAACACTTACTTTTGTTACACAATTGAGACAAGCAGCATTTAGGAAACTCAAGAAGTTTTCTGACTTAATGTTTCTCTTATACCAGTGCCTTGGCCAATATAAAGTAATATTTCTATTGCTGTTTGTTAAATATAAAGCTTAATGCATTGAATGATGTCTTATTAATGTAACAGTAAGACAGGAAGGATGTAGAATGTGGCTGAGATGGTTATCCAGAGGAGCTCTGTCTTCTCATGATTTCCTGAGTACCTCAGTCTTCAACATTAGTATTTTATCAGTGAGAAAAATATTCCTGCTCTCATTGCACTTTTGAAATATGCAGTGAGGTATAAACCTGGCATCTTTGAGATAACTGACATAAGCAGTATTTTTATGATAGCTAAAACCAGGCTTTCAGTGCTAAAATTCTGGATTCTAGTACTGGACGTGCCATAGATCCTGGTATGGATATTGGAGAGGGAGATCATTGTACTTAAGTTTTCTCATCTTTAAGCTATGAGCAGTAATACTATTCATTCTCTCCCTTAGTTTCCTTCATTTTTTTATAAACAGATATGAAATCTGATATAAGATAAGATTTAACTTCTGTAAAGGACATTTGAGACTATATAAAAGTTGAGATCCACAAAAAGGAAAGAAATTTCAAACCAGATGTGCAAGTTTCTTTTGTGATTGCATTATAATCATCTTTTCCTGTACAAAATGTATATTAAAGAATTGGGTTATATTAGGTAGGATGTAGTTCAATGGTGAAAGACTATGGATGTCTCGACAACTGTCAAGTGTGATTAGAGTTTTCATATAAGGACAACACACACAGTCCTTGGAAACATGCAGTAATTCTTATTACTTAATTATATCTTGACTATATGCATGGAAATATAACTTGCTTAAACGTAACAAATCAGGTGTACCCTACCACTATGTTTTACAACCAGGAAGTTTATCAGGAATTTAAGATACAAACCACTCGTATGAAATGCAAAAACCTCACCAGTAAGAAACTATTCCAGAAGATGAGATCAATGGTAGAGTAAAAAAAAAAATGATGGAATGCTTTACAAAACATTTATAGGAAGCTAAGCTAGCATGGCAGAAGAGGAGAATTTCATTAAAAGGGGATGTAAGACGTAAGAACTACTAGAAATAAAGTGGTTGGGTTTTGCAGCTTAATATAGTTAAATATTGATATCACTAAAATATCAACAGCCCATACTGTTCTACTTTGAAGTGATCTGGAAAATAAGAAAGGACTGTAAAGTGAGCAAAAATATACTACTACAAGGACTGTTCATCACAGCCTAAATTAAACCGTTTGTGAAGAGTTAAAGGGTACTACCAGCACCATTCAGAAAGTAACAAGTACATTGATGGCAAGAAACTATGTAAAATACAGATGAAGGAAAAAAGATTATTTCTTTCTTTATTTCTCTTACTGAGAAATAAAGCTTTCTTTAAATTAGACAAATACTAGACTCACTCTGAGACATTATAAAATTAGCATATTTAAACCTGTTTTCATAAATTTATAAAAAAGAAGATTAAAGAGAGCAGTATTCTTTTTAGATAATTTCCACAATGAATTTAGGAAGCCTCTACATACATTCCAGAATTTTTGTTGATAACTGTGAAATATACGGATTAGTCTAATGAGGACAGGTGGAATGTGAAAGCATCTGCTAAGATGCTGAAAGTGAACACAGCACCACAAGAGGTACAATGAAAGGCACTTGGCAATAAATCTGGCAGTAAAATTTAGTGCCAAGAAACACAAAGTCATTTAGCTGTCTGCAGAGAGTTATACAGCAAAAGGTGAAAGCCCTCAGAAATACCTCTGGGCCAATTGGCTGTAAATTTTGTGATTTGAGCTCACACTCTTATCCTCAATTCATGTATCTCTCCTTTCTACCTGATAAGCAGAATGAAACATGAATCATTCTAGAACCCTTCAAGTGAATTTCTATTCCTCTACTGATCAGACAATTTATCTACGTCATACTTCAAGCTATTCTATCTAAGTGACAAAATTTGGTTTTAATTTTTGGTTTGCTCTGCAGGAAGTGGTTTTGTTTTTAAATTATGTCCAAAATTCCCATGCTTGACAGAGTATACAGTAGCATTCAAACAGCTAAAAAAGAATAGTGTGACTCACTATCAATAAGAGAGTCATTTCCCTATATTCACTCTATTGTTTATCATGGCATTGCTGTTTGCTCCGCATAAACGCTTTTGGTAACATTGGCTCAATTTATGTCAATCTGCATTTTTACACGTCCTTGAACAGTTTGAATTTCATTTTTCTGAACACTAGAAGTGCTGTCACTCTTAGTTACTTTCCAGTGAAAGCACCAGCTCTCTACAATGAAATTCAGAAACAATAGAACAGAAGCTTATTTAAAATGCTCCTGTGAACATAACCAAATAGTACATAGCTGAAGTTTTGAATATCTGTCATTCGTTATATAGAGGTATTTGTTTCCCAGACCACAGAAACTGAGCATTTGTTTCTAAGGATGGAAGTGCACAGAGCCTTCTGAAAGCAGTTTTGACCCACTAATTAATATTTTGTATAATAAGAAACAACAAAGGCTAAACACTTAGTACTTGGATTTCAAAATCCCACTTTTCACAGCTTAGAATGCTGAGGGGATTGCGGCAAAAACCACACAAAAATCTCCAGTTCACCTTCAAAGGAAGTCCAGTAGCAAAGGGGTATGTTAGATATGGAGTCTGGTGGCAAATTAACCAGGACAAGAGATCAAAGAAGGCTGAAAATCCTGTTCTTTCCTCAGGTCCAGCATTAATTTTTGGCATTTTGGCACATTTCTCAAGACAGCTTCTTCTTTGTGGGAACTCTAGATGCTTCCTCTAGTAGAAAACTCAAAACAGAAGTACTGGACATACAAAGATATTTCTACCTACAGACAGTTCAAGGTACCTATTATTTCATCTCTGACTCAATGTTCTGAAGCTGAACAACAACACTAAATTGCTTTCTGAATTTGAACACTCACAAAGATTCCTGGCTTTGGTCCATCTCCACTAGAGACCAGGACAGCATACACCACAGCACAAAATGCTTAGTTTTTAGTGTCACCTGCTGATGAGCTTTATCAGTTTAAGTAAAAAGGATCCCAAACCAAAAGATGTGATCTCTGAGTTACAGAGTAAGCGAATGAACATCTGTTAAACGAAGCTATCATTAAAAATTTTTGTGCAGGTCTTTCTGAATGGAAAACAGAGATGTGTGATCCTTAATTCATTCTGTGCTACTGAAAACTGAGTTCCACACCATTATGACAGGAGCTTTCTTTCTGGAAAAAAACACTTCTAGCTAACTCATACATCAAAGTGAAGACTAAGTAACAGAGTAAGCAACAAACATGAAGTTATGATTACTGTTTTTACTGATTCAAATGTCCTTCTTGTCTGTTTCACCTACATCCTACAGATTACTCCTCGATGTTTTTCAAATACTATGAAGATTAATGTTTTCAGCATACTTGTTACAAACCATTTTATCCTGTCTGCATATTAATACCCATACTTACTAATGACAAATTTTATTTCAAACATGCTTTCTAGATGACCAGACACAGTGATTTGTTCTCTCATATATTTATAAAAGACATCAAGCACGCCTTTAATAACTAAACAAATTGTTCCTGCTTTATAGTATTTTCCTAAAGAAAACTAGGTTGGGCAGGTAGTAGTACTTATTATTATTATTGCTATTATTACTGCTATTGTTGCTATTATCATCATCATCATGTTTCTCATATTGCTCCACTCAGCTTCTGCAGGCTCCTCTTTAACAAAATACTGCAAGAGACATGCCAAGCACAGGGGCAATGAGCCAAGCCAGAGACAGCTCCTTCTCTATTCTACTCTTTCAAGCTACAATCATTACTCCAAAGTGCTGTTGTGTTATAGCTGAGGGAGAAGCAGCAGGAAACTTCGCATTATTTTCTAATAAATGCATAAAGAGCTGCAAAATAAAAGTAACCATCAACTAATAAATAACTGACAGCATTTCCAAATGTGTAATAATTCAAACCAAAATATATCAAACGGTCATACCAAGTAAAAATTATAAACAATTCTAAGATTACACATCATGTGTTGAATATCTTTCTTACATTTATAGGGTTTCCTCCCTAGAGTAAAATTTGACCTGAGATATGGATTTCATTGGAAAAATGGGATGATATTAACTATATTTTCTAGTAACAAGAAAATGTCTTTTCTCCTTTTGTTCAGCTAATAAATACTGGGCAGGATCCCTAGCCAGGCTATTAAAGTCTATCAGATGAAATTTGAAGCTCCCAGAAAAATGCATTTACTACTAGGGTATCATTAAACTTTCCTACTGGTGTCTTCAATCAGTAAGTGTTAATTGGAACAAAATCTAGAACTTGGGCATTTCATATCCCCACTGAGTGTCAACTATCAGGAGAACATTTTAGTAGACCACATCATCATCCTAAGCAAACCTGCTTCCAGAAAAAGTCTGACTCAATTCATCCACTGTTCAGACAAATTAAGATAAAGCAGTGAGTTCAGTCTGAGGTAAGCAAATGAAATAAGAATGGGATCTTCTGGAAAGTGTCAAAGTATTTTGTTTATTTTATTTCATATCCACATTTTCAAAGAAAAGAAAGTGTGCAGTTTTGAAAAGCCAACGTTCAGGCTCTTTCAAAACACCTTTATTTAAAAACTGATCTAAACTGATGAGTTATATTACATTTTCTTTCAGGCTGTAGAAATGTATATTGGTTGAGTGATCCATTCATTTTGATGTATGTCTTTCTTAAACTGTCTGTCTTTTCTCAGTTTTGTGTTCTCATCTCAGACATCACTCGGAAGAAGACTCTGATCAGCTTCTGACTGCAATACGCAAGTTTCATGGAAGTTTCATCCTATAATATGAAAGACATTTTTTTCACTGAAACAACTTCCTCAGGAACATGATAGAGACTCCATCACTAGACGTTTCCAAGATGTGATTGAACTGCTAAAAAATGTCATCCAGGCTCCCTTTCCCACAACATATTGGTCTAGATGATCTTTAGACATCCCTTCCAGGCTGTTATTGTATGGTGCTATGATTCTAAGCTCAGAGGTGCTGTTCATGGACTGAAGGATAGCATCTGTCTCAGGCTCAACCACATTTTATGTGACTGTTCTGTTAGACCTGATATATATTTTTTATTTTTAATTATTTCACACTACCTCTTAACAGAGCTCCCATTCCCAGAATGTTCTACATGATGGTAGCAAATGTATCAATTATGTTCGTTAGACACACAAGGAATACAGAGATCTCTTCATATTTTGTATGAAGAGATCTTAAACAATAAGCAAGGAATATAAGGATAATGACATTTCTTTTGTAATTTTTGAGTCTTTTCTTACAAAGTCTTGACTTGAAAATGTAATTTTTAGTTACACTGAGAATGAGAAACACATAGTCCTAATAATTAACCAAGATTTTTTTTTAAGACACTGAGTTTTATAAATTATGGAGTAGATTACTACCTTTTCTCTTTACAACCTAACTCTGAAGCAAAATTATTTTTAATATACAATCACTCTTATGAAGTATACAGTATTCACTGATCCATCAGCATACATCCATACAGCAGAGTATTTCATTATTGTTGGACTACTTGCCTTAATTTGGAAAAATGTAAACAAGGTACATTCAATGTATTCAGAATCCATCAATAAGAATCGCTGGAATTACTCTGGATTTAAATCCATATACGATAAATCAAATTTACACCAAAATAAGCAGTCACTGCAGAAATAAGCAAACTGTGCAGAAATAATTTATTAATCCCTTGGTAACACAATCCAATATAATTAAAAATACTCACCAACCAAACAATGCCAGTTTTCAAACAGATTTAAGGGTGTTTTGATCATTTTTAGTTTATTATAACTTGTAAGACTGCTTTTCTGAATAGGATATTTTCTTTGTACTAATGATCTGTGTCATGTAGTGTATTACATAATTATGAGACCAAGAAATAGTTCAAATAATGTTACATTCACTTGCTGAAAACAATCTTGGCAAATGAGACAAGGTATATTGCAGTGCCATATAATGCAGTTCTGAATCTTTGTTTGTGGCAAGTGTCGTTTTTTCTACAATATAGTCAAATTGTTTTTCTTCAGTAGATTTATGTCAAGTACTGTAAGCCATCTGGGGGAACGAGTGACAGAAACATTTTCCACATCCATTCCATCTTTCTCTAGCTTGTCTGATCATTACTTTGTAGCTCATCTGATATGTGATACCATTCCACCACCATTATATCTGCTCATCTGCTGATTGCTTTCCTGACACTTTGCCCTCCAGTAATACTTACTCTGATTGTCATTCAGTCTTTTGCTAAAATAGAAAAAGAGTTTCAGTATGTGTCTCAGATGCGTATATTGAATGCTTTCTGCACACCAGCTGAAGTTGGGTTTCATTTTCTCTTGTGGTGCTCAACAGGTACTTGAAAGATCCATTCCTACCTGTCCAGCACTGCTTAGCCCAGTTATGAAGCTACAGTGAACAGAATAGTCACCCAATGGATTTTCATTTCAACAAAAAAACAGACTGACTTTCTCCTTCATAAACATGAAATGGTGAAGTTGTCAGCTCTTGCAATCTGCCCATAGATTTACTCTTCTTTACAGTTTCAGACAGTACTTGATGTTTTAATGCACAATATATTATCAATGAAAACTACAAAAGGGAACTGAGAGTAGCTTTCTGAAATAACAGGGCCAAGAATGGCAGATGGAGCTTAGTAAGTCATACATTCAAGAAAAAGTATCGTGTGAGAACAATTAACAAAATTAAAATGTTGCAGAAATCAATGCAATAATTCCTTCTTCCAACATATTGTAACATTTAAATAACAATCCAATTCCTGTCCAAACACAGAAATTTAATGGTTTTGTTCCTTCTAAAAACAACAGAAGCTTTTGTTTCAAAATAAAAAAAATATTGGAAAAAAACAGTCTTGCCTTTATGTGAAAATCTTAATATTACTAAATTAAACACTATCTGAAGCACTGGTTTTGATACACCATGTCATCACAGACTTCTTATTTTTATTATTTTGAAAAACATTGTTTCAGAACAGTCCATGGGTAAAGCAACTACATGTGATAATAAGAGTAAGTTAAGAGGTTTCCTACAAGATTGTTCTGGAAAGTACTTTTTCTGCTAAGTCTGTTTCCACTAAGAAGTGGAAGAATTTCTCTATTTTGTAAATTCAACCAAAATGAATATTTTTATTTCAAGTAATTGTTCATCAGGAACACTAATTAACACATATCTCATTTTGCAGTTCTGTTCAGGTCTTCATGATTCACTCTACACAATGGGATTCTTGTGGTGTGCCTCAGAATTTTTCTTCAAGTGAGGATTTCTAGCAGATAAAGAGAACAGGAATATAAGACAGCGGAAACAGTATTTCTCAAAGCAGCCAAGCAGTATAAGAAGATATTCAAGGTTAACTTGAGCAGAACATCTTCCTTATACCTCCCTCCTTCACTTATCCCTCCAGAAATGAAGAAAGATTAGGAAAAGAAAAGATATTTTAACATTTTGAATGTGGATTAAAATAGAAATATTTATATGTAAAAAAATCTGTGAACAGTTTATTTTCATAAGAGAAAATACAGAAAAAAGTCAGTGTTTATCTACAGATAGTTCTAATTCTTCAAGAAAATTAACTTTTAGGCACAGAAATAGAAAAGACTGTTGCAAATGAAAGTAGACTTTCAATTTTATATTCCACTCAAAGAAAGAAATTAAATATAAAAATATCCTGAAAAGAAGACTGAAGAAAATTACTCCAGACAAAAGATCAAATCTGTTCCCTCAAGATCAAGGAAATACCTTTTCATTCTGTATTAAATTCATTTTACTTGAGCAATGGAAAGAAGAAGAAAAGTAATTAGAATGTAGCACGTGGCCTGGAACACATTTAAGAACTATGTCAAAAATACTGAATAAATGTCTTCTCACATACTACTTTATTTCTGAAGTGGTCCATAACCAGCTTGGTATTATTGCTATTATTTTGTAGTTATCTCTGATGTTTCATTACATTCAAGTGAAATTGTTTTGAATTCAAATTTTACACAATTGCAATATAAGGTAGTGTGGATCTGCTGGAGGGTCGGGAGGCTCTGCAAAGGGATCTGAACAGGCTGGACTGCTGGGCTGAGACCAACGGCATGAGGTTTAACAAGGCCAAATGCCGGGTCCTGCACTTGGGGCACAACAACCCTAAGCAGAGGTACAAACTAGGAGAAACCTGGCTGGAAAGCTGCCAGGAGGAGAAGGACCTGGGGGTGTCGATTGACAGCCGACTGAACATGGGCCAGCAGTGTGCCCAGGTGGCCAAAAAGGCCAATGGCATCTTGGCTTATATCAGAAACGGTGTGACCAGCAGGTCCAGGGAGGTTATTCTCCCTCTGTACTCGGCACTGGTGAGACTGCACCTCGAGTACTGTGTTCAGTTCTGGGCCCCTCACCACAAGAAGGATGTTGGGGCTCTGGAGCGAGTCCAGAGAAGAGCGACAAAGCTGGTGAAGGGGCTGGAGAACAGGCCTTATGAGGAGCGGCTGAGAGAGCTGGGGCTGTTTATCCTGTAGAAGAGGAGGCTGAGAGGAGACCTCATTACTCTCTCTAACTACCTGAAAGGAGGTTGTAGAGAGGAGGGTAATGGCCTCTTCTGCCAAGTGACAATACAAGGGGCAATGGCCTCAAACTCTGCCAGGGAAGGTTCAGACTAGATATCAGAAAAAAAATCACAGAAAGCGTCATTGGGCACTGGAACAGGCTGCCCAGGGAGGTGGTCGAGTCACCATCCCCGGAGGTGTTTAAAAGACTGGTAGATGAGCTACTCGGGAACATGGATTAGTGGCAGATAGGAATGGTTGGGCTCAATGATATGAGAAGTCTTTTCCAACCTGGTGATTCTATGATAACTTAGCGATGAATTTGGTATATATACTTTAGATATAATTCTGTATGTGACACAACTGTTTTGTTTTACACTCACAAAGATTCACGCTGACCTCTTTTCTGGACACCACAGTTGTCAGTAAGTATTTAGAATTTGAAACAAAATTACCCAGCATGCCAGCATTTTTTCTATATTCTTTAATTCATATATGGAGACGTAATAAAACAAATTACAGGAAATCTCATGCACAGAGAAGAAAAAATCAAAGTGCTGGATTCTGAAGGTAGTAAAACAGTTTGTTTTCCTTTTTAAAAATGTTCTCTTGGCTTGTTAGACAATAATGAGAACAGTGTTTTTTGAAGTGCCATATTATATTCTTTAAGATGAGAACTGCTGTATTTTTTTCTCCACATAGTTATATGCTGGAGATGGAGTGGCAATAAAGCCTGAGCACGGTGTTTGAATAATTCTTACTGTGAAATCATAGGAAGTTTTAGCAAACCTGTTACATCGCGTGAAAGTACATGATCCAATTCTCCTTGCATGCAGGAACGGTGTCCCCATCACATTACATATCACTTGGGAAAACTCCTTTCCCCAGGACATTTCACTGTCTGCTGTTCTCTCACTGCAGTTATAGAAGTAGATGAATTTGCAGTGGCCAAGCTGCCTTCCAGTTTTGACTCCTGCCACAGATAGAGGTGAGGGAGAAAAAACAAGTGGTAGGGAGGTAACTCGAGAGAGGGATTAGATGTGTCTGTTTACAAATAAAATAGGAGATTTGAAAGGCCTGGTACTGTAGTGGTAGGATTATGTGGCTCCATGGAAAATATCATTTGTGTTTCTGCAAAAGATTCCAGTCTTGAAGCAATTTTAACTAAAAGCTACAGTGCACTCTTTAGAGAAAATAAGTATCTTTTTCTGAGCCTTTTTTTTTTAAAATTACATGGTTTCAGTAATAAGTAGATAAATTGGTAGATTTCATTTCCAGTAACAAACACGAAATTCATTCCTTGAATGATTCAACAACAAATTTCCCTTAAAAAATGACAGAGTGTGTGAGTAAAACAACAGATTTATTAAAGGCAGTTAGGGTAGAGAGTAGTTTTGTGATGAAGTTTTTTCCAAGCCAATATCCCCACACTCTCCAACCAAAACAAAACTCAGAGTCACAAATTTAGAATCTTTTCCGTCCTACCCTCCAAAACCCACTATTTTTTCCTTTGGGTATAAATATTGTTTTCTCTGCATTAATCTCTTTTAATTATTCTTTCATTTAGAAACTATGATGTGCCAAAGCTATAAGCTATTGCTGCTATGTCTAAACTCCACAATTATTGGACATAGTCCAGTTTACACCAGTGCAACTGAAATAATTTGGGGGGTTTATGGTGATAGATTTTTGTTTACAGTTCAAAAAGGAAAATATAATTTGATCTGCAGGGTTTGAGAAAATGATTTATGTAACATTTTCTGACTACTGTAATCAAAATTGAAGAATTTATATCATACTCTCTACACGGTAATCTAAGATCCCATTTATAAGCCTAATATAACATATAATAGAATATTGGACAATCAATCAAGAAATTGAGACATTTGATGACTGATGACAGGGTTGGATGCCCTGGGTACAGTAAATATCAGAGAATTCAGTCTACTTTGATGTAAGTTCATAAATTCAGTTTACAAACATGGAGTCATGCAGAAATAAAACCACCATGAGTAAAACATTTCTCTCCTAAGAAAAATAATTTTTCCATTTCATATTTTAAACAAGAATGTACTCCAAAATGCAAAGTAACATAGTACACAAATAAAACTAAGTATATGTTAATAGAAGTAATTTTCAATTTGCCCTAGGAAAATAAAAATAATATTTGTCTCAATGTTACAAGTGCTGAACATCAGCTTTGCTTTCTGGTACAACATGGGGAAATCAGAAGGCACATCACACCTGACACTCATTTCTTATGTGTACTAACTCAAAGCTATTCTGACTAGCAAACCTGAATAGACTCTAATTAATTGATAGACATTGCTAATAATTATTGTTTTCCTGTGACTGAAATATTAAATAGTTCTTTATGTGGCAGAAAGATAAGGAATATACACAATTTTGGGATGTAATAATGTAACATCAGGGTTAGGCCAAAAGCCTAGAAAATGAGAGTCAATGTTTGTATTTGCCAAAGCTGAGCAGTTGTCCCTGAGCACCATTGCCATTAGGACACTGATTCCTCACTTTTTCTACCTTTTATGCTTCTTCCTCTGGAGGTTCACTCTGTGAAACAAGTGCTATTGCTTCTTATGGTCTAGGACAAGGAGGCTCAGCACTGAAGCAGAACCTTTACATATTCATGTAATACAAAGACTAATTAAATATTGCTGGCACTTATACGTTACTTTCACTTATAATTTCAGTATAGCTGAGACTGAAAACTTGTATAAAATAATAGCTGAAAGTTCTGTACTGGATCTGAGTGGACTTTAGGGGCTGGTGTTAGGATTCTGTGGGTCATCACATCGACTTGTCTACAAACGTAGCTTGACTTCTGTCTTGTAGAAAACAGTAAGGATGGGTATTAACCTTCTTCTACCCTTTTCTGCTCACAGGGAATCACTTTGTAATAGAAAATGTGAATTACTTCAATCTCTGACACTTTTTGTTGCTTCCTTCTTTAATGCACTAACCATAGATTCTCAAATCCGAAAATATAAGAAAAATGTTAAATAGGGAGTATAAGAGAGTTATCCCTTTAAATGCTGGTTTGCCTTCTATATTAGATGCACCTTAAGGTAATTTTCTTCAGTGACTCTGTTCTAGATCTGTTTTGACAACAACAACTTTCAGCAATGGAGGTGGAGATTGAGGCTTTGAGCAGCAGAGTGCCATATGGTACAATCTTTTTTTAAGCAGAACTTTGCACTGAGCTAAGTTGCTCCATGAAAAAGTTTGACATACTTTGTATACAGTATGAGCTGAATAATTTTTTCAGAACATTATCAGTGGTTCTCACCACAAATCAATGAAGACAATTTGAGAAGAGCTTATGAAATAATTTGGATTTTCACATTTTGTATCACTGGTATATTTTGTAGCATTTAGCTCTATATTGCCTCATCTTTTTACTAAGAAAATTAACATGAGAAAAATGTCAGGTTTTAAAGTTTGCTTTCTGTGTATTAAGGATATATTAGCTGAAAATCTTCAGGTATTTTTAAGTGGAAAGGAAATGTTAAAAGTTAAGCTGCTGTAATGTATCACATTGTTGGGTTTTCTTTGGCTGGTTGGTTGGGTTTTTCCCCCTTTTTTCTTTTATTCAATGTACTTTATTTTCTTTGTCAGTTCTCCAGTAACATAGACTTCTTAGCTGACTTGTTATGCAATGCCCAGTTATTCTAAAAGGCAAATAAGAAACTGCAATGTTAAAAGAAAGCATTTCCTAATAGTATATATTTATTTAATAAAGTCAGTTATTACCATATATAGCATAATACTAATATTTAGTATGTCTAATAAAACATGAAAATTTCTGCAGTATTAGTATGAATTTCTTCATACAGATCATGATTAAAAATGTTTTTCATTTTCAGATTAGTTATGTTTGATGCTTGAATCAACTAAGTTGCAGCAGGAAGGATACACTGCCTATGATATGATTGCAACATGCTTTTATTAAAAACTTTTAATCTCTTTAAAAATATAATTATATCTTGCAGTTCATTTACTGCAGTCACTGCTGGCAAAACTTGTCCAGAAACCTCAAATACTAACAAACACATTTCTTTTGCTGGTTTATTTGGAAAATATTTAGTCATTTCCAATGACATTTCAATGACAATAGACCCTGCAGCTGTTTCCTCTTAAGTTAAATACAAAATATTTACATTCCTTGATTCTCTCAAATCAATATTCTCACACATACTAAAAAAATAATTTCAAGTTATGGAGAATAAAAAATATGAAAGTTGATGAATCAAATCTACTTGCAAGCATTTCTTGGGGGCACCCACGTAAACATTGTAGTTACAAAACAAGATCCAGAAGATATTTCAGACAGATTGCTCTTCCAGAGCTATCATATTCTTACTGCATTATTTTCATAACAGAAGAATTCCTTTCCTTCAGCTATAACAAAAGCTGATGCTGAATGTCATATAAAAATGTGAGCATGGTTTCTATATTATATTTGACATACGCTAAAGCATAACACAAAGGCATGATACAATGTTGGATTTTTTTGTAAGAAGTAGTAAACACTAAGCCAATGAATTCTTTCACCAACATATGCAACACTTTGTGGAAAATTTCAAGATTACTAGTTAAAGGAGAAAGAAACTTACATTTACTTTAGTGTTTATTGTAACAATATATTATTACGCTTTTTCAACATAATTCTTACACTCCCAGTGTTAAGTGGCACAGTTGTATTTCTCACTAACAAATACAATAACACAGCCACGTTCATCAGGCACTGTCTCCAACAGGTCCTTTTCCTCTGCAGTGTGATAGGAACAACATTGTAATCAGCTACATAAACATGGGATAATGGTCTATTATCTGGAGTTTTGTTGTAGCACCCTTCTAACATCTCTCTGTTAACATGACTAAGTATCCATTTTAAACTACTGTTAAAAAAAAAGAAAATACTGCTTTAAGTATAACTTGAGTTCTGCTTTACACATAAGCTTTTTTTTTTAACCAGAAAAGAAAAACAAATGTTTTTAAAAGTGCTTGTATTGTAGCTTTTAGCTTAATTAAAGACTGATATCTAAATAAGGTAAATAACCAGATCAAACTATATTCTGAATCCTGCAATGGATTCTGAGAAAATATAAGGGCCTTTCACTAAACAGAAGTCAAAGACAGTGATGGTGTCCTGGAGGTGTAAAACAAAAACTTCAAGACATAAGAAGAAGAAGGGGTGGGGGGAAGGGTGTATGAGAATACTGGTTTTGTTTTCACAAATCGTATATCCTAAAAAATCACTTATGTCAATTAACTTTTAATGCAAGCCAAATATTTAGCTCTGGAAGGAAAATGAAGTTAGTGGATTTTAGATGAACTGTACAGGAATAAATATGTATGGTATTTGAAAGGCAAAAGCACCAAACTTGAAAATACAGTTGCAAACTACAGATTTAACGATCTGACTCTATTAAAAATTGTTCTAGACAACTGACTGTGAGATTGATACAACTGACTGTGAGACTGATACTTTTTTAATTTATTGACTATTTAAATACAAATATTGACATTTCATTCTTTGGTAGATCTTTAAGAATAATGAGTAAATTAAAAATTGTTGCACAAAAATGTCATGTCATGTCCTTAAAAAAAGGCATTAACATCAGTTTCTTTCTAAATAAACAAGAAACCTGTATATATTTAAAGTATATACTGTGAAATTAATTTTGTTAACAATACCTGATTAGTATTCACTATTTATTTATCTAAAGTGTGGAAGAAAAATCTCTGATATAACATTACTGCAAAACAATAACCATAATAACAATGATAGAAACAAAGACACACTTCTTAGATCATATCCAACTTCTATGTCTAAAAAAATTTAGGGTTACTTTTGTAATTACAGATTCCTCCCTACTAACAGCTCTCATCTACATGGGTCTGTGAAGTGTGCAACCATTGAAGAATTCTGTAGAAAATATTCACATTAATCTCATACTAAATACAGTAAGTAAAAAAAACCTAGTATTCTAACAAATATATATTTGAACCATAGCCAGATCTTAAGGAAATATCTTTTAGATTATAATAATTCATATTTTTCTATTTCTTTGTCACATTTTTCTGCAACGGTAGTGACAATATCTTTTTCCAAAGAGGTAGTTCATTGCAGTATAAGGGATTCTCAAGTGAGAGTCATATTCTGGTCTCTAGACATGTGAACTCTGGTTTTATTTATCTTTTTTTTCAAACTTAATTTTGAAATGTCCCAAATTATTTCTAATACATATCTACATAAACACTTATTAGGGATGTGAAAATAGCAAATCTTAAAATATATTTCACCTTACTCAGCTAAATGTATGAAATTTAGGAATCTGGTCATTTCAATCTAGCTTTTAAGGCCAAGAAAAGTATTTCTCAATATTCACTTGACATATGCCTCATTTGATGTCCCAAATATGCAGAAAAAATCTCTGAAGTCACCATTTCTTCCCCATTAAGTGAAGCCTTAGGGCATTTTATTTAAAAAATGCTTAAATTTTAGTTGGCTAAAATTAGATGAAATAAATAGCAGACTTGGAATGTGTCATCAGAGGGTAGATGTCTTTTTCATAAACACAAAATAAAAATTTGCTCAAGATTTCAACTTTCCTTGGTTTCACAACAGAATCTGTCTGTGGAATACTCATACTTGGCATAGGTTTTTGTTCTTTTTAAAATACAGTACATTTTTCTATATAGGGTATATCTAAAGATCTGCATACGACCCTAAAATTATCAAGAGACTTATTTTCCACTTATTTGCCCTACAGAGTAGGCTCTGATGAGATACTAACTCATTCGAAGAGAATCAACCTGGAAAACTTTTGTGAACTTGAAGTTAGGAAATTCTAGCATAGTATAGTTCTATTAAAAATTAAATATTTAATTATTTCCATTCTTTGAGGCCCACAGAGTAAAGTTAACATTGAAATATAACAACAGAAGATGGTGCTATCACATATTGCAACTGCTAGCAACAGCATGACACTACATTTCTTGACAAACTTATTTAGCCTGTTGATTCAAATTCAGTGAAGACAGAACATTGAAGAACCAGCTTGAACTAACTAATTTCAAATTCTTACAGGTCTGTAGCAAATTTTAAGACATGCCAGCATCTCACAACATCAAACGGCAAAAACATTGTAGCATACTGAAATTGAACAGAAAATTCGTATTTGTTTTGCCTTTCTTTTCCTTGAACTGTAGAACATATTGTAACACATGTTGTACTAGAAGATTAAGTATATCTGATTTGATATTTTAACTTAAACACAAGGGACACAAAAGGCCATGAGATAGGTATTTATGTCTCCATTATTATATACAAATGTTTAAAAATGTTTCTTATTAAGCCCGTTCTTCATGAAATTTATTTTTTGCGTAAGAGGACTGTCATCTGCTCTCACTTTTCTCCTGCAATATAGATAGTTGCATGGCAACTGAGACATTACTGTCCCTTGCTAACTATGCTTGGGAATCTATTTTAAAATGATCTCGTGCCATGGATTGACTGAAACACAAGTCTGCTGTCACACACATTAGATACAGCTGAGAAAGGCTATCTTCTTCCTATTGTGTTTTCCTATTAAATTCACTGCTGTGCAACTAAGCACACAGTCACCATACATAACACATGAACTCTAGAAACTTCATTTTAAGAAATTCTTCCTTCTAGGAAAAACAGACCATTAATCTATAACCTAACTAATCAAAAAATGTTAATTTTGCTGATTTTGCTGAAACTAAGGATTAACAGACCCTTAACTTTTAGCACCACAAAAAGTATTTTCCTACATACCTGAAAGCAGAGAGCAGTGCAACTAGTTGATAGATCATGCTCAGTGACACTGAATAGCCTATAGTCAAAAGAAATTTGTCTTCTTTAAGCCAGAAACTATTCCCAGTACACTGTTACGTATCACAGGACATAACTTAGCCCATTTGAGTCAAAACTAGTAACATCACTTGTTCCTTTCCAGAGACTATGAAAATTTCCTTGCTCATAGTACTTTTCTTCAGTAAAGATGATGTCTGTAGGTAGTATCATGATGTAGAATGGGTGAATAATTAATCAAAAGATTAGAATGATGGAACAGGAGAAAATTATTTATTTTGTCAGTGGGGACAAATGCCAGTAGAATATCATGGAGGTCTCTGGGCAAACCTGTGTGATTCAACATATTCTCAAAAGGGGTGAATAATAAAGTGACAAGATTTGCCGTTGATATTAGGCCACTAAAGGTAAATGAGAACCAAGAGGACAACCACAGAAGTACTTTTTATTACTGGCTGATAAAATTCATTGTAAATGTGTGTAAAAGACTGTACATTGTATGGGAGAAATCAGTGCTAATGTTATATATGAAATGATGGGATCTTGGTTGACATTCCACTGAGATGAAAACTTGGAATTATAACAGATTGATAAAAAATTCTGGCTTACAACTCAGGAGCTGTCAAAAATAATAAATTTGAAGTTAGAAACTATTGAGAAAGAAAAAGGAAACAAGGAGGTTTATGCCACACTATGAATCCATGGCTCAGTAGAGTTCTGGGTACTCATCCCCTCTGCCTAGAAAAGGATTCAAAGGAATCTCTGAAAACATACAGAGAAAAGATGACAAGAATGACTTAAAATGGCTTCTATGTGTTGAACAATAGAAATGGAGGAACTAATGACCAAGGGAGATAGATACTCATGAGAAACAGTAAAAAATTTAGAAATACAGTTTTCACTGTCTCTTTTAAAACAAGAATTAGGTGATGTCAGATGAAACTAGAGAACAGTAGTTACAAATAAAAGGGGGGAGTATCTTCACATGGTGGATAAGAAACCTGGAAAACAGTTACAGGGACTGAGCACAATAAAATTCTTATAAGTACTGGAAGAGTAATTTGATTTTTCCTCCAAGGATTTGCCCATTGAGGGCTAGTAAACACAAGGATACACTCTCTGCTGTCAAAAATGCTTCCTCTGTCCCTATATTCTTGCCCGGACATGTGCTTTTGGCACACTTACTGTAGTAAGCAAAATGAACTCAACTTGGGGAAAATTACCTTGTAAATTGAAGAAAAAGTTGGATGGTGAGAGGCAAAGAAAAAGCTAAAACACCTTCTCTCTCCATCCCAGGCTTAACTTCACCCCTGCACTCTCAGCTCCTCTACTCCTTCCTCCCCACCCCAAGCACCATATGGAGGCCTGAAGACAGTCCATAACAGTTTCTCTCCACTGCTCCTTCCTCCTCACAATTTTCCCTGCTCCAGCAAGCATGCTTCGCACAGCTTACTGTTTTTCATGACCATTCCACTGTGGGTCCTCTCTTTGGGTTTCAGTCCTTCAGGAAAAGAGTGGTCCAGTATTGGACCCCTTGCTCCAGGCCACAGTTCTTCCAAAACTCTCAAGTGTTTCAAACCTATCTTTCACGCATTTAACTGGATAAGACTATTCTTTCTTTTCAAACGGGTGATGATATAAATTGCAAACACAAGTCCATGGAGAAAGACCTTACTCACATTCACCTTTCTCTGAGGACAACTGCTTAGGCAGCCAACATAAATATTAAGGGTACTCTAATGCATCCGGAATGTACTTCAATCAGGCCTTAGGGTTCGGAGATGGTTACAGCTTTGCCCTTTTTTCATGTTACTGAAAAGCCATCTTATGTAACTATACCTAGAAATGGTTAGCAACTCAATTTAAAAGTCTGAAAATGCTATAAGACACAATCATAACATTGAAACAGCATTACTACAAGAAGGGCCTTAATATTTTGTTGTGGTGGTGGTTTCCTCAGAACAATAGGGATAAAATCAAAACACATTCTCATGTTTAGTTGGAAGAAGTAAAGACAGGTCTGTACAGACAAACAACCCACTGATAACTAATTAGGTAACATTTTAAAAATGTTAACTCATTTTACAGTACAAATACTGAAAGGTCCATAGAGACTTCTAGTTGTTTGCAGTAATATTCTCCAGAGTATGTTCTCCCTAATGCTGTAGAAATAATACAATGAAATGGGGGGTAGTCAAAAATATGTTTACGAAAAGGTGTATCTTGGCACAGACACGATGGTTTCAGCAGGCTAGCAAGGAAACTACAGTCCCAAGTGCTGCAGGTAGAATCATAGAATCACCAGGTTGGAAAAGACCTCTTGGATCAAGTCCAACCATTCCTATTTGCTACTAAACCATGCCCCTGAGCATCTCATCTACATGTCTTTTAAATGCCTCCAGGGCTGGTGACTCAACCACCTCCCTGGCCCCTTGTTCCAGTGCCTGATGACCATTTTAAAGTTATTAGGTGTGAGTCACCTTTTCTCCCTCATTAATGTGAATGTCCCCACAGTTACATTCACAAGCAATGCCCTGGGCCTTCTCTTCACTTTCTCAGTTTCTATGCACCATCCATGAGACAGGTGGGGAAGAGGAAAATGAGAAAAAACTTACACAGTATAATGCTTTCTCTCTTGTAACCATATCAAAACTTCCATGGCTATATACCTTACCAGTGCTGTGCACAAGGTCCATACTTGATCCTGCATTTTCAGTAAAATTACCTTAGAGATGAGGTGTATGTTTACATATTGATGAACTCTCTGTGCATATTTATATACACTTGGATTAATGTCATCACTTGCTTATCCAGGATTTGATTGAACACACGTGCATTTTTGCATCAGCTGGATGAGGAATTCTTTGACTATGTTGTGACCTGAAATCTGAGGCAAATCTTCCTGTTCACTTATATGAAGTTGATTAATTTCAATATTGATCACTGCAGCTCGTTTACCACAGCTACAGTGTCACAGGTTAATTCTAGTTGCTGTGGTCTTGACACCATATCTCCTGAATTATTGACTTCTGTGCATGCTGCTCTTTCATGTTGTTTATTCACAGTAATAAATCTTCAAATTTGTTTACAAGTAAATAAATCAACACTACTTAAGTGACTTAAATCTCACTCCAAGGGAAAACACCTGCAACTGCATCAAAACTTTGTCCCAAACTAATATTCCTTTCTAATATCCTTAGTACCCCACTGGTCCAAAAGTTATAGTCTGTCTGTGAGCAAGATAAGTTCTCCAAAGTTCTCCAAAAAACCCAGCTGGATCGAGAATTTCTTTTTCATCTGAGTACTCAGTGAGATTCATAAGGATCCCATGGCTGGAATCCATCTGCCCAATATGTATCCTGTCATAAAGCTTCTTATACTTAAAACCCATGCTGTGGGGCAGGCAAACATACTTTCTGGAGCTGATAGCACTAAGCTAAGACAATCTTGCACAAAACAAATTTGGATTCTGCACTTATGTAAATTGATATTTTTATTTCAATTAAAATTCTTACAAGTGAAGAAAAAACATCAACATTTTCAAGTGCAAAATGATAATGAATATTAATTCAGAGGACCATAGGAAGATCCACATCTATCATTAAATAATATCATTTAGTAGTGGAACAACACTGTTCTATATTTGATCACCCAGTGATTGAAGGAAAGAATATGGATGTTTATTAGGCCACAAAATTAACTAGCTCTAGGTTAAAAATGTCTATTGAAACAATAGATACTGGCAGTCAGCTGGGTACATAGCATTTTCAACAGTTTTATTGTGAATGAATGACTACAATCTTTAGATTTCAATACAACTGAAATGAAATTTTTCAGGTATTCTGTTGTTACCCTTAGGGGAAACTAAGATTCTTATTGTACTCTCAGATGCTATACAAAAGAATTATGTATTTATGTCCTGAACATTATTGCATTTAAAAGTAATTTTAATGCCTTTACATTCAGAAAATTCAGAGGTCTCCACATAAAACTTATGAAGAAAATTATATAGAGTTCCTCTAATTTATATTGTCATGTGAGCTCAAGAATCAACACAATGAGCAGTTAAACGTTCGATGTTGACAGATAATACATATGTACAAGTATCTGCTATCAGAAAGAATGGTATTAGTGCAGATTTTCATTGGACACAGTAATAAGTTGCAAACTTTCAAAAATTTACATCTGAAAGATTTTACCTAAAACATTGATTTGATGAACTGTCAGGAAAAGTCCTTGCTGGAGATGTATTTAAAGTCACATCAAAAAGCAATTTAAAGCAAATTATGGCTTTTAAAAATCTGGGATATTAAGTGGGATTTTTTTTAATGAACATTTGCCTCCTAGTAAAATACTTCACATGCTATTGAAACATAATTGTAGAGTTCATCTTAAATTTAAGAGTCATCATCTTGGCCTAAAAAAAACCCCAAAGGTCAGAAAAAATGAGAAGATTTACAGAAAGCATACAGTATGATCATTTGAGAATTAAATAAGATTTATTTGAGCCAAGCAACTGCTTCTCACAGGTCTTCTAGCAATGAGACCCAAGGACCCATATATGGGCTTGAACACAGCTGGCCTGGAGAATTAAAGGTGAAACCAAAGGCCCTGTAGGTTGCTTTGCAGTCCTGACCAGGAAGGAGCAAATATGGATTGAATAAAGGGTTTATTGTCACAGCTTCTTCATGGTGAGCATGGGACTTTTCTCTTTTGTAATAGCTTTTGCTCCAGTTTTCCTTTTAAAAAAGGTAGATATGAAACCAATCACTTTCAAAAAACGTTGGAATTTTGAGAATGAACTGGAAAGAATAAAAAGCAACAATTCAGCATACAGCTTTGTGGAACCACTTTTGTAGGAATTTGTATAATTTTTTAAAAATCAGACAATACTTTACAGAGGGACTAAGAAGAAATGAGTTGGTGCTGGCTGTAAAGAGAATGACCAACATGGGAAGGAAAAAAAAAGAAAATCTATACTACTGTAAATGTCATATGAGGTAAATAGTTAGAGAGACACTGATTTTCTTTGAGAAATATTCTTAAAGAAATGAAGTCATACCTTTCAACATGCTATCATGTATTCTGGTTTAGAGGCAAACCAGAAAGTTGTTGTATTTGTACATCACTTCAAGAGGCTGTTGGCCAACAAGATAAAGTAGGGTAACAGTTCTTCTTCAAGCTGCTGTTTTATCTGCTTCATTATACATCAGACCAGATTATCTCACATGAATAATCTCCTTCAATGTTAGTTTAACTGTATTTGTGTACTCAAATGGGAAAGTACCTTTGCTCACTTTCCAAATGTAGTACTCCATATCATAATTTTCCAAAGGCATTTTTTGTCTCTAGAAAGTCATGCACTTGACTATACAAAAATTACAAACTTCAATTCTACCATGTTAATCCAGCACGATAATTAGTTTATTATGTACTCCAAGGAAGCAGTATACAGTATTTAAAAAAAAAACAAAAAAAAAAAACAAACCACCCAAGAAGTCATTCTAACAATTTACATTCTTTCATGACCCTTATTGTCCAAAACACTTAGTTATGAGATGTGTATGTCACATGCCTGCCAGAGCTCTCATTTCCTTCAATTGAAGGAGAGGCTTCAAATTCTGTTTTTTCCTTTTTTAGAGCTCAAAACTTGCTACAAACTCATATCTTCTCAAATGCCTTGAAATCCATTTAACAGTGAATCTAGACCTCTAGGCAGATTTTGGAGGGCAGTTTTGGGATTGGAATGAGAAAATTAATAGCGTGGAAGGGTGGGAAATATTTTACTCATAAAACCATGAATCTCCTGCAGAGATTTAACTTGCTATATATTATTATCCCCTAGACAAAACTTCAGAAGAACAGAGTAAGAACAAATGCATCTCAAAGCTCATTGAGGGCAATTTTAATAACTGAAGACAAAGCAGAGTTACACTAGGAAGAAATAGGGTTAGTATTTGCAACATCCCAACATTTGACATCTTATTTAAGTAGCTGATGTTTCCATGTCGGTTTTTTTTTTAGGCTCGTGAGGGCACTAATAAACCTTCCTGGCCCTGTTCAGCTAGAGGAGAGGCTGAGCTGGAACTTGTGCCCATGGCTGGGCATGGCAGGGATGTAGGGATCTGGAGACCAGCCCTGCTGCCGAAGGCTATAATGAGGTCAGAGGCAGTGATAGATGGAGGAAGCCCTAGGGGTTGGGCAGGGATGACCAGGGCCAGCGGTGCCCTCAGGACCATGGCATATTACATAAAGGTCTGAGAAAGATGCTTCTCCAGAAGAGATTCCGAGCAGCCCTGTTTAGGGCTTTGAAATCCCCTTTGCAGTCACTTTGTCCTTCATGGAGTAAAGAAGGTTGCTAAAGAAGTTACTGTCTTAATTATGATGCAGTTAGATGCTGAGCATAATGCCTGCTATTGTCTCTACAGATGGCATTCTTCACATTTGGTCTATAGTTCTGTAAATCCAAATCTGCTGTTATTAGCAGAAAGCGGAAGGTTCTATACTACTCTGGCATCAGGGCAGTACTCAGGCATCAGGATGAGTCTCACTGTAATACTTTCACATGTGTAAGTGTTATTGTAACTAAACTAATAAAATTTCTGTTGAATTTTTATTAGAGTGTTAATATTTTAATCTACTAATAGTAAATATCTGCCTCCTCATGTCAGGTGCATTTCAGTTTTATGCATAATGAGATTCTGCATTTAAAAAATGTAATTGACTTTCCTTGGACTTTTCATTTTTAAATTTTTTATGAGCACCTTACTGAAGCTGAACATAAGTGAATGCAGAGGCTGAGATCCAGTCAGCCTAACAGGTTAACAATCCTCTTCTAGACACCTTACACAGTAGTCGTCCTAAAGTACCTGTTTAAGTACATACATAGCTAAGATTAGTTTTTTAAAGATTAAAACAAAATAAAATTTATAAGCCACCTGTCCAGCTTTCAGAAGTCTTTCAAATGCAAAACAATTAGCTTTCACTGGAACTATATTTCCTGAACAATACTTAAGTTATTCAGTCAGCTAAGATACTGAAAAGGTGATTTTTTTTTTTCAAGGATCCATAATTATTAATTCAGTGCAAGAGTTTTATTGCATTTCCTCTATGTTCAATCTAAGGTATAAAAACATAAATATTTCAGGAGTGAACAATTAAAATCTTCAGTACTTTCCTCCCACACTTGATAATTTACTTTGATAAGAAAGAAACACACAACTGGTCAGTCCTAGAGTGACATCTACAGTTCAGAAAAATAGACAAGTGAAGCAAAAGTTACATCCACTTCCCCTGCTTTAACAAGGAAACAAATGTATACCAGTGATGAATTGATGTATGAATTGGGCATATGAAAGAGGAACACATTTTCCTACAAAGTACACTGGCCAACTAGCAGCAGGAATAACTCAGCCCACCTGTTAGTTCCACTCTTCTGCCAGTAGTTTCCCACCTTTACTTTTTCCTATGAGAAAAGTATTAGTTTTAATCCTAGAAAAGAAAAGGAGCATCAATTGAACTTAGCCAAGTAAAAATCTTATCTGGGAAAAGAAGTAAACTGTCCACCAATCTTTTTGGAGGGTGCAACACAGAAATTAATAGGAAGGGCAGCTTAAGGAGGGATGCAAAAGATTCAGTGCAATATATTGTGAGGCAACAAAACTTTGCATCATTCATGTAGATTCCACCACCTTACTAGTAATTATGCAGTTTGCAATACTTGCTTCAATGATAATAAGCAGAACTATGGATTTCAACTCCAGACAACAAAGTTTTATTTTTTCTTCTAAATGAATTATACTACTTACATGTCATTTTATGAGACATATATTTTCAACTCATCAAAGTAAGAAAACCCAACAAATTCAGAAATTAGTAGACATTTCTGAAAGATGGAAGCATTTAATACTGCCTTTAATGCACTGACAAAGAAAATAATTCCATCCCATTGATCAGGTCAATGGTTCCATCCAAATTCTAATTGGCTTATTTGATCTGATGGCATTTCTGGAAAAAAAACATGCATAATATTTTAACCCTGGATACATCACCAGTAGATCAAAACTTAACCATATACAATGGATTTGTATGCTGAAAGTCAAAAGAGCTGGAAAGGTCATTAGAATGGTCAGATAAGATAAGAAGTGCTGATTGTAAGATGACTCATAATCTGTTTAGATGCAATAATCAATGTTATTTAATTTGGAACGTGTGAGTCTATTATAGGTCAACTACATTTAAAATATGATTCTGAAATTATGTAGACTTTTTGCTAATGTCACATTGTGAACAGTTGATGCAATTCTTTCCTTACAGGAGATTGATAACTATATGCATGTGATTAAAACAGCTGTAAGAAAAATGATTAGTAACTATCAAAGGACTTCCATAAGAAAAAAAAATCTTTTAAAAGTTCCTTTGGCTAGCATTTCATGCTTTTAATTTGATTAGTCTTTCAGTGTCTAGAAATGTAGAATTCTGATTTCTGTGTACCAATGGCATTGTCCATGCATAAGGATCTATAAAAGAATATGAGAAGGAGGAATCAATTTTAAAAGTTACCTAAAAAGGAGAAGGAACAGGGAATTGCCACAATAAATAGATCATTTGCAGTACATCTACAGTCCTTGCCAGAAAAAAACAGATGGTTTAAAAAGATTTCAACTTTGTGGACATGACAGGTTTGTTTTTGATGAACACAAGTAAAAGATATAGCCAGTCTGTGTGAAGGTGAAATGGAAAACCTAGTGTATGAGAACTACTTCCCGTCATTTTAACAACTCGAGCAAAAGGTGTATGTGTCCTGTCATCCAGAACAGATACAGAGCTCACTCATTAACATGTGCTCTAGTACAAATTAGATAGGCTGACACAACTATCAAGTGTAAAACCAAACAAAAAATAATCTGTATGGATGGTAATAATTCTCATTTTTCAGTGGTAACGTAGTATGTCAAGATATTAAGCAGTCCCACCATCCTGGAAAGAATACTGCAAAAGATTTCAGTATAACTCCCCTTCTCCATTCCACTACCTATACTCAGGATTCAGAAGCCAATTCCTATTAATTTTAAATGATATCAAATTCACAGTAAAATTATTTTTGTTTGCTTTTCACTATTTTGTGTATTTTAATCTTTTTTTTTATATACACTTTGAAGTTTATTTGAACATGTAATAGCAAACTAGAAGGGCAAGAAGGAGAATCTGGGGAACTACAGGCTGGTCAGCCTGACCTTTGTGGAAGGGAAGGTTATGGAATCGACCATCTTGAGTGTCATCCTGCAGTACTTACACAATAAACAGGTGATCAGATCTGGTGAGCCTGGGTTTTGGAAAGGGAGGTCATGGTTAATTAATCTGATATTCTTCTATGACAAGGTGACTGTCTTAGAAGATGAAGGAAAGCCTGTCTACCTAAATTTTAGTAAAGTTTTTAATACCATTCCTCACAACATTTTCCTGGAAAACAAAATGAAAAAAAACAAATAAAACCCCAAAACTGTCTTCTCAGGGACTGGATGAGCATACTCTTCACCGGGTAAAAAACTGGAGGGATTGCTAGGTCCAAAGAGTTGTGGTGAATGGAGTTAAATCTAGTTGGCAGCTGGTCTCAGTGTTCCCCAGGGCTCACTGCTGAGGTCAGTTTTGTTTAATATCTTTATCAATGACCTGGATGAGAAGATCGGGTACACCCTCAGAAAGTTTGCAGAAACACGAAGTTGGGCAGGAGTGTTGATCTGCTAGGGGCATGGAAAACTCTACAAGAGGGTTCTGGACAGACTGGATCCAAGGACCAAGATGAATTGCATGAGGTTGAAGACAGCTAAGTGTCAGGTCCCTCACCTGGGTCACAAGAATCACAGGCAATGCTACAGGCTTGGGGGAGAGTGTCTGGAAAGCTGCCCAGCAGTAAAAGAGCTGGGGGTGTTGGTTGACAGCCTCCTGCATCTGAACTGGCAGTGTGTTCAGGTGGCTAATAAGGCCAATAGCATCCTGGCTTCTATCAGAAACAGTATAGGCAGCAGGACTAAGGGAGTAATTGTCCAGCTGTACTTGGAGCTAGTGAGGCTTCAACTTGAATACTGTGTTCAGTTTTTGGCATCTGACTAAAAAGAAAAACAAAATCTGCTGGAATGTGTGCAAAGAAGAGCAATGAAGCTGGTGAAGGATCTAGAGCACAAACCTTATGAGGCACAGCTGAGAGAACTGGGGCTGTTTATTCTGGAGAAAAGGAAGCTGAGAAAACTTATCACTCTCCACAACAACCTGAAAGGAGGTTGTAGTGTGATGGGTGTTGGTCTCTCCTCTTAAGTAATAAGCGACAGATTGAGAGGAAATGTCCTCAAGTTGCATCACAGGATGTTTAGACTGGATATTAGGAAAAGTTTCTTCACTGAATGGGTTGTCAAGCATTGGAACAGGCTGCTAAGGGAAGTAGTTGAGTCACTGTCCCTGGAGGTATTTAAAAGATGTGTAGATGTGGTGCTTAGGGACATGGTTTAGTGGTGAACTTGGCAATGTTAGACTTATGGTTGGACCTGATAAACTTAAAGTTCTTTTTCAACCTAAAAGATTCTGTTATTCTCATTTTCACTTAAGCAGAAGATGATAGAGGTATTACAGAAAAATAAAAGATCATAAAATAAATTAAACCTGGGGTTACTATTTTACTCTTTGTCTGTAATTTTTAATGTCATTTCAGGTCTGATCCTATCCCTGCTAGTCTTTAGGGGTGCAACTCTTCTTTCCACTTGTGTATAACTTATTATTCCATAAAATGCTTTGGTGGAACAAGAGATCTGCACACTGAACCTCTGTTATTTCCCTGATGAGTTGCTCCAAGGTGGGGAACTTCTTTTCTTAGAGTAGTTTTTTTCCGTTGATATGTCCTGGGTACCATAGAGATATTTCTTAGCTCACTTGAAAAGAGCAGGCCCTAGCACCCAACACTGAAAAAGTGAGGTTAACACTTTGTAGAATAGGGGAAAAAAAGGAGATAGTCATCTATGTGTAGTTATGGGGCTACAATCTGATTGGGATGACAGAATTCTGGTGAGACAGCTCAGTCATATAGAGTAATCTAATTAACAGATGCAATCTCTGTCAGAAGGACAGGCTGAGAAATTAAGGATGGGGAGTTGCCCTTTATGTGGGAGACATGGATGATGGGCCAGTTGAGAGCTCATGGCTTAGTCAAAAAGAGTAGACCAACGTGGAGAATTGGTTATGGTGGTTGTCTGCTACAGATTGTTTGAAAAAGAAGCAAGAGTATATGATAATAGTATATGTATACCTTCTTCACACAACTTAAAAAAGTTTCACATTTGAAGCTCCTGGACCTCATCAGGAACTTGAATTGTCACTCCAATATCAGGTGAAGGGACTACTCAGATTACAAGCAATTCAAGGGTTTTCTGGAGTGTGTTCATAAGTTTCTGACACAAGAAATCAAGTAACTATTGAGAAGAGGCTCTCAGCTGGACTTCATACTTACAAACAAGGGAGGGCAAGCAAGGAGTTGAAGGCTGGGGGCAGCAATTGCTGCAGTGACCATGAAATAGTGGAACTCAGGATCCTGAAAGGAGGAAACAAGGCAAGTTCTTCAAGCTCAAGAACAGCTCAACCCAATGACCAGGAAATCAAACAAACGTGGCAGAAGGCCTGTATGTGTGAACAAAGAACTCCTGTCAAAAAACTTGAACATAAAATGGAAGTATTCAAGAAGTGAAAGAAGAGTCATGCGATACAGGAGGAGTACAAAGACACTGAGAGCACTCAGTGTTAGGGGAACCAAAACCCACCTGGAGTACAAAATGAGTACAAGAAGGGTCTCTCTAAGCCACATCAGCAGCAAGAGGAAGAGTAGGGAAAATGTGAGTGTGTTGCTGAATGGAGCAGGAGACAAAAGAGCTCATGACAAAAGACATGGAAAAAGACAAGGTACTCAATGCCTCCTTTAGTCTTTTCAGATTTCCCTTCAAGAATTTGAGTTTGCTGAGAACAGTGGGAAATCTGTAACAAGGAAGCATTACCCTTGGTAGAGGACCAAGGTAGGGAATGTTTAAACAAGTGGGACATACACAAGTGTGTAGGACCTGACAGGATGCATTTATGAGTGCTGAGGGAGGTGTCAATGTCACTGCAAGGTCACTATTGCTTATCTCTGAAAGGTAATGATTATCAGGGAAAGTTCATGAGGACTAGAAGAAAAATAATGTCAGTGCTGTCTTTAAGAAGGGTGAGGAAGACTGAGGGAACTACAGGACAGATGATTTTATACCTGGAAAAATGAAAGAGTAAATAATCCTGGGAAGCCACTGCCAAACTTATTAAGGACAGAAATTGTGGAGTAGCTAGTATGATTTTATGAAGTGGAGATCATGCTTAACAAATTTGATAGCCTTTTAGAATTAAATGACCAGCTCAGTGGATGAGGGGAGAGAAGATTTTCTTTATCTTGACTTTAGAAAAGCTTTTGGTAGTCTCCCATAGCACCCTTATTGACAAACTCATGAAGTATGAGCTAGATAAATAGATAGTGAGTTGGACTTAAAATTCTCTGAACTGTTAGATTCAGAGTATTGTTTTCAGTGTCATGAAATCTAGCTAAATGGCAGTCACTAGTGCCAAAAGGAGATCTGCAAAATGAAGCTGGTGGTCGTGGTGGACAAAAGGTCCAATATGAGCCAGCAATGTGTTATCAACCAGCAAAGAAAGCCAACTGCATGCTGTGCTGCGTTAGGAAAAGCACTGCCAGCAAGTCAAAGGAGGTAATCTTTCCTCCCTACTGAGTACCAGTGACGCAGCATCTCAAGTGCGGTATCCCAGTATGAGCTCCATAGTATAAGAAAGGTATGGACTTACTGAAGCAAGTTTCACATAGGACCACAAAAACAATTAAGAGACTGGAACACCTGTCATATGAGGAGAGGCTGAGAGAGAAGAAATTGTGCAGCCTGAAAAAGAGAAGGATTAGGGAGATTTTATCAATGTATATAAATACTGATCTAGAATAACCAAAGAAGATGGAGCCAGACTCTTGTCAGTCACGCCCACTGAAAGGCCATGAAGCAACAAGTGGAAAATGAAATACAGAAAATTCTATTTAAACATAAGAAAAGGTCTTTTAACTGCATGAGTGATGAAACACTGTAACAGGTTTCTCAGAGAGGTTATGAAGTCCTTGGAGATATTCAAAACCAGACTGGATACAGTTCTGAAGAACCTGCTGTAGTTGATCCTGTTTTCTACAGAGATCCCTTCAAAACTGAACTATTCTATGATTGTGTGATATAAAATGGTTTCATTGGATAGCATAATGTTTTAGTCATGAATATTATTTGGCAACTGTTATCTACATCAAAGTGTGTAACATTTATTTCTTGGCTTTAGGAAGGGTACAAGAAAAATATTCCATCCTGTAATACAATCAACCATGTGTGCCTTCCAATAATTATAGTTTTAGAAAACATTACTCTTGATGTTCTTCTGAAAACCTAGATGACTCTTCAAACTATTTTTTTTTAAATCCAGTTGGGGTTTGTTCTCCCGGAAGAGTGGTGAACACATGTAACTGATTTATATCAATAGGATCCGTTTGGCACAGATCTAAGAACATTTTTTTGATGTATTTCTTAGTACTATTCCTGCAAGACACAAAGGAGTAAATGAAAGGTACTTCAGAGAAACTGAAATCCACATTATGTTTGAAAGTGGTGTTTCCCTATAAAAAGCACAGTGTCATGCATCTCTGAAAACCCAAGTCACTTCTTATGTCTCTGTAGAGGAAACTGAGTTAAATACTTGCTGCTGAATTTAACATGAAATCATATGGGACTAGGACAGTTCTACATTTCAGTGGAGAAAAGCTGCATTTTAGTGTTCAAAAGGAAAACACATAGGAAAATGTATACAGAAGGTATATGGAGAAAATTAGCGCTCATTTTCTTTAGATTATCTGAGTTGGTTTTCTTGCAGGTCTTGTAGCTTAACCTATTTTTAAAAAAATTACAATTATTAATTCTCTTAAATATTGTAAAAACATGATCATGACAAACAATAAATTCTTCCAGACTAAATGAAACTAAAAAAAAAAGAAAAATGGATCATGTAGTTAACAAAATCTAATTATTAGCATATTTTTCTCACTGTATTTGTGTAACCATGTAAAATCTCAGATTCCACTGTATTACGAAAACATGTGGTCAGTTTTGTAGCTAGTACAAGTTTGTTTTGCTAATTTTTAATGTGACAACATATTCTCACAAATAGTAATTTACCTTGGAGAAGTAATAATCATTAGCACCGTAATTACGTATTTCATTAACATATATATACCAATAACATTGATAAACATACATCGCTTACCCTTGTATTTCATATGAATTATTTTCAAGCTTCAGAAAAAAAGTAAATTTTGCTTTTTGCTGGTAAGAAGCTGTACCTTGCTTTTCTTAAGTCATAATTACATACTCTGAAATATATATCAGGTTTTCTATTGATGTTGTTTTAATTAGTCATATGAAGCACTAAGTAGCAACAAAATCTTTGGTCAAAAATGATACAAAGTCATATGAAAGATTACAATTCTGTTCGTAAATAAGACATGATAAAATACAATTCTGCAGCAAACTGATGATCAGTATTTTTCAGGAAGTTCACCCTTATTTACGTGACTTAGTATAAGAGGAATAAAAGAAAAGCAGAAAAACCAGCTAAAAATTGAATAATTTTTGTTCCTATGAGAATCCATTTTGGTTACCTCTTCTGTAGTAAAGTATATATTAAAAAACTCTAAACAAATACCATTCAATCAGATGAAAGTAGTTGATATTTGTTATCTACATTTTTAGCAAGATGTTTGGCAGTCTCCATTTGTTATTGGAGTGTCCTTGCAGCCTGTGGCCACATTTTTCAAGACGCCTTGTTCTCAGGCAAGTGCCCTACTCTGGTTCCATCACTCCCCATTTTCCATGCTGTTAATCAAACTCAAGCCATCAGTGTGGAGGAAGTCAATTCTACCACTTGTTAGGTCAGAGCAGGAAGATTAAGTCCCTTTTAGTACTCACAACACCAACATGGACCTTAGCAAGTTTCAGCAAACGTCTAGAAGGCCCAGGTGAGCAAGCTGACAAAGCACAGAATATTTGAGGAAAGGTTGATATAACTGGTTTGAGTCATTTTGGAGAAGAAAACCCAACAGGGCTTCAGCTGCCTTTCACCATCCTCAAAGGACAATACAGCCAGGTTCTGTGCCTGTAACTGAGAGCAGAGAGGTGAGGGCAGGGGGCAAAAGAGCCTAAGTTTCCTCCTCTGAAAGAAGGACCAACTCAGAGATCACTAGGTGCTTTGATAGCAGAGCAGTAACAATATTGTTAAAAGATGTGCATTTCTTTCTAATGAGCTATACTTAGATGTAAACCCTGCAAATATTAATTCCCAAGGACATGTCATTGTAAACCATATCAGCTGTAACAAATATTAACTAGAAAAAGCAATAGTTTCTTTGGTTGTCCTGTAAAGGGTAAATCTAAGCATTTTTCTGTGTATGAGCAAGGTAGGTTGTTTTTTTTCCCCAGCCTTCATAAATTCACACTAAATTTTCATCTCATTTGTACTAAGATGGCAGATCTCCAAAGCATAGTAGAAAAAAGAAATACCATATGTAGAAGTTTCACTTTAGAAGAAAGTTACTTTCCTATATGATATTAAGTGCACTTAAATGCAGCAAAATCAAACTGCAAACATTTTATATCAGCTACCTTTGATAAACATAGCAGTGCATCCTAAACCAGCTTCAGAACTCATGAGGCCAATCAGCTGAATATTTGCTTTGCTTCTTATTTGTATCAAATAGTATGACTGCTAGAAAAAAAGCAGCATCCACTTACCTCATGCATGTCAAACAGAGGGATTATAGCAGGGTCTTGTTCATAAAGAATTCTCTAAGGCTTGTGATTCCCATTTCACAGTATACATTTCCAGCAGCACTTATTTCTACAAAGCGTTTGTTTTGTGATTTTATTCTACATCTGTTATGCCAGTCATACATGAAGTCAAATAAGTATTTGATTCAAGACAACTTCTATTGAAAGATATATAAGCTTTGCCCACACAGCTGGTGAAGCTGGTGAAGGGGCTGGGGAACAGGCCTTATGAGGAGCAGCTGAGAGAGCTGGGGGTGTTTAGCCTGGAGAAGAGGAGGCTGAGGGGAGACCTCATTGTTCTCTATAACTACCTGAAAGGAGGTTGTGGAGAGGAGGGTAATGGCCTCTTCTCCCAAGTGACAGGGGACAGGACGAGAGGGAATGGCCTCAAGCTCCGCCAGGGGAGATTTAGGCTGGACGTTAGGAAAAAATTTTTCACAGAAAGGGTCATTGAGCACTGGCACAGGCTGCTCAGGGAGTCACCTTCCCTGGAGGTGTTTAAGGCACAGGTGGACGAGGCACTGAGGGGCATGGTTTAGTGATTGATAGGAATGGTTGGACTCGATGATTCGGTGGATCTCTTCCAACCTGGTTATTCTGTGATTCTGTGATAGACATCCAGTTAACAACAAACAGAGGCAGAGATGAGTGGTATTTCCTCGTAGGGGAATCTCTGCAAAATATGTGCCTTCAGCTATTATTGCACTTCAAGACCACAAGATGGTAGTCTTGCCTTGAAAATAAGATACCGACTCTTTTTCTAAGAAAGGGTTTGTTTCCTTTGTGACATCAGGGATTTTCAGGTTCCATCCTGTTTCTCTGAAATAGCTTATCATGTACAAATAAATTAAACCAGAGAGAGTTTAAAACTCATTCTAGTATTTATCATGAAAAAATAATGTATTCCTAGGGAAATGATGCATGTCCATATATGAGTAGTAACTTTAAGAAATTTAGAAAACTAATGCAGCTTACAAATAGCATTTGTATTTTAGAGAAGTAAACCTCTTTCCTTACAGGAAATCAATTATAGTAATATAAGCTTCAATGTGACTGTTTCTTGTGACAGAAACTGCTGTAATGTATTATTTATTACTGATACTATCAACTACTTCAGCTTTTCAGCCTCCATAGTACTAAAAGTATACAAAGCATCAGCAATTTTAAGAATCCAGAACAGGTTTACAAAGTCTTGATACAATCAAGCACCTAATTACAAGATTCTGTTATAATACTAGTTTTCCAGTTCTATACCTTATTCTAGCAGTTGATAGTTCAAATGAGATTGAGTAGCTAATTTCTTCTTCACATACTTTGATGATTCAGTTTTCTACATGGAAAGGTGGGATTTAAAATATTAAATGAATTAAATATTTATTTGAACTAAATATTTGGAGTCAAGCTCTTGGTCTAGCAATTCTTACATCTATATCCTAAATTAGCCCCCTGAAGGTAGATATGCAGCCCAATATGTTTTGAGAGGGGGAAACAAAAAAGCAAACATCCATGTGATTTAGATTTTTGTTGTGGCTCCTAATTCCTCAAAGCTGAGCTAGCTCTCTGAGCTTTTTGTTCATTTCAAGCTAACAGCACCAAGAAAAGTTTCTTTTCTTTGCCAAAAGTGGTAGAACACTCTGTGACAAACAGTTATGCCAAGCATATGGTGAAAGAATGAATAGAGTTTCCCCCAGAAATCCTGCGATATCCTAGTTCACTATGAGATGCAGACAGCTGAATCATGAGGTAACAGCTTTTCTTGACAAATCTTGGTTTGTAGCTAATGTGGACTTCAACAACCATTCTGTACATACTTTGTTCTTATTTTTTAAATTATATTCTACTATTGGTCCCTACCTCTACTGGTCATTGATGGACTTGTTCAAAAAGAATATCTTTCAGCTTCTTTAAGTCAAAGTTTTTCATGTATTCAGGTTTGGATAAGAATCATCACTATGAGAATTGCCAGATTGGTTTTGGCCAAACTACAAACTTTGTATATTTGGAAAAAAAGGTTTTAAACACTTCCAAGCACTGCTGAAAAAAAAACCAAACATGATTTAGGTTTCAGAGGAGAAATAATAGAACCTGAATCTTGCTGGTGGTCTGCACCTTATTTATGACATCAGAAGTGGCAGATATTCTATCACAATAAGATGGTATATTTAGAAAGGGTTTATTATTCTATAGTCTTTGAGAGGTAGAACTCTACAACTTCTGGCAAAGGAAAGACTCTTCTCAGCACTGTTAGCTAGGAATGAACCAAAGGCTCAGCAAGTTAGCTCAGCTTTGAGGAACTGGAAGACCTTAACCACCAAGCTATAGCATAAAAGAATAGGATTTATTCTTATATCAGTTTGGTAAATTTAACACAAATATTGTGGGTTTCCTTGGGGATTTTTGCATCTTATATTCTCCTCTCCCAGAAAAATATCTACTTATCAGGAAATCATAAATTCCAGCATCATGTTACCAGGAATCCACTAGGTACTAATCTGGAGGTATTGCCATCCATAGTTTGGGGTCTATAAATGAAACCAAGTAATTATAGAATAACTTTACACAAAAGTACAGATAAGGTTACGGATATTTCCTTTAGGAAAAAAGGTCTCTACCTTTGAATTATTATTATTTTCCCTCTGTGAAATGAGACTTACTGTATCTTTCCTAAGAAAAAGAACAAACATCATAAACAGTAAAAAGGAGTGTGGCTTAGCAGAGCTCCTATCATCCTTTAAATGAGGAGAAAAAATGACATGGATTTTGTATACTGGAGATGATTACAGCAGCAAATAACATATCACAATAGTAGATCAAAGTATTTTGTGCTAAGACTTCAACATGTTAAACACATATGGAGTTTATCACTTTCAGCCAGATTTATTCTGCTGGACCATAAGCAAAACTGATCAAAGCTCCCCAAAGGACCAACTTTTGGATTGGACACTTACACCTCAACCAGAATCTGAAGTGTGTTGGGTGCACACCAGGAGCTTGTAGTTTAGTTTCCTTGGAAAGAAATCCACTTTACTTATGAACATTGCAGGTATTCATTGGTATCTCCACTAAGAAAAAAAGAAGGATTTTTTTAAGAAGCTTCATTTTAAGTTTCATGTAAACTTTAAGTAGAAAAAATATATCTATAGGGAATCAATAGCTTTTAAAATATAACATTTAATTATGAAGAGGATTTCTGTATTAAACTGTTTCATTAGGTTTTGGTGTTCCACAGCAGATCAGAAATACGATACACAGATGCATTCCCCTCACACACACACAGTCTCCACTTACTCAAGTTAGAAATCCTCTAGTAACTCCTAAATGACCAGTTTAATTAAGAAAAAGTAGTTCTAGGAATGTAGGTGCTTGAACAATATGAATTATAGATTACCATTTCCAATTTAGAAATAAGCCTAATAGTTGCCCTAGTAGAATGATATTTATTTTCCCCATGTTGTCCCTTTAAATTACTCATCATTGATATAAGATTAATTTTGAGGAGGAAAAAAATATTTGTCTTTTTATATTACTGTTTGATTACAGTTTTATTTTGCTAAAAATGCTACAAATCATTCTAGAGTTTGGTAATATGCTTCTTCAATCAGTTCAGCATTGATTGCTCAGAGCAAATGAAAAGCTAATGATGGTTACTCATTGATTTTAAATGTGAAGCTGCCCTTCTAGTTCTGTTTCCTAAATTAGTCATCTTCCTATCACTAACTAGTACATTCTTATCCCCTCTGCTGTTACATCTTTTATTTTACATATTAGATGGCTCTTGCCTTAATGGACTGTGAATATTTCAGAGTCCTGTATTATAGTATTTGACTGACAAAAAAGTGGACCAAATGTCTCTCCAGAGGTTATGGATTAAACAGCTATACAGATATTGAAAACCATAAGAAGCACATCAATAAACTACCAAAAAAAAAGGCCTAGTTTGTCTGTTTAGTAGCCTTGTGATTTGTGAGAAGGCAGCTAAACTAGCCTGTAAGAGTGAGGATGCTTTTCTCCTTTATGTTATGACTCCAGCTCTACTGACAGACTAAACCTATTCATCATTAAAACAGAACTAAGCAACATATAATACTCCAAAGTTTGTTCTATGTCACCTTTAAGTACAGCAGAGTAACTATCCCTACATTGCTAGCTCAGAGAGTCAAGAGTTTGGTCTTAGCTAAGACTGCAACAAGTATAGTATTAGTAAGTATACTACAAGAGCTTGTATCATCAGAATGAAAGCGCATGCCACTTGTCTCCTTAATACTCTATTGCTTAGCTGGACTGTTGTCCAAACAATAGGAGCTAAAGCACCTGTTCTCTGGCATGCAATTTACTTTTCAAAGGAAACCTCA
Source organism: Clamator glandarius (assembly GCA_033459285.1). Lineage (NCBI taxonomy): Eukaryota > Metazoa > Chordata > Aves > Cuculiformes > Cuculidae > Clamator > Clamator glandarius. The sequence continues at coordinate 3,461,599 of JAUNZM010000176.1, read as the reverse complement.
TATCTTTTACTATTGATGTTATTATATGATTATTTCTTTCATCATGACTTAATAGTTCAACTGATAGTAGCAATAACTGCTGTTAATTTTTTTGCATTCAGCATGGAAACTGTTACATTGTATGTGATGACACTTACATTTACATACAGGAGTTATTTATAAACAACCTCTGCAGGAAAACTCTTCAAAGCAGACAAAGAAGAAAACTGAATCTTTGATACCTTAAGTCACATATTATAGTTACTTGAGTTACGTCAGCAAAAAGAGCAGATCAACATCTCAAAAAGTATGAGAAATACTTTCATTGAACTATTCATTTCATTAAATTATTTATATGGCTATAAGATTAACAAATTCTTCTGGATTTGCTGGCTGCCTAAGATTAACGGCTCTATTTAATCAAACACCAGAATTAATTCAATTATTAAGAACATCACTGAAAAAAAGATATTCTTATTCACATTTCAAGTTCAATCAAGGATGCTATAGACACAGAAGTAGGAACAGAAAAACAGTGTGCCTTTAGGCCTTAAAGCCTTTGATACAATTTCTCATAGCAATCTGCTTCGGAAACTGTCAGCCTCTGGCCTGGACAGGCGCACACTCTCCTGGGTGGAAAACTGGTTGGATAACAGGGCCCAGAGAGTGGTGGGAAATGGAGTTAAATCCAGCTGGAGGCCAGTGACAAGTGGGGTTCCCCAGGGCTCAGTGCTGGGTCCAGCCCTGTTTAATGTCTTTATCAATGACCTGGATGAAGGCATCGAGTGCACTCTCAGCAAGTTTACAGATGACACCAAGCTGGGTGGAAGTGTGGATCTGCTGGAGGGTCGGGAGGCTCTGCAAAGGGACCTGAACAGGTTGGACCGCTGGGCTGAGACCAACGGCATGAGGTTTAACAAGGCCAAATGCCGGGTCCTGCACTTAGGGCACAACAACCCTGTGCAGTGCTACAGACTGGGAGAAGCCTGTCTAGAAAGTTGCCTGGAGGAGAGGGACCTGGGGGTGTTGATTGACAGCCGACTGAACATGAGCCAGCAGTGTGCCCAGGTGGCCAAGAAGGCCAATGGCATCCTGGCTTGTATCAGAAATGGTGTGACCAGCAGGTCCAGGGAGGTTACTCTCCCTCTGGACTCGGCACTGGTGAGACCACTTCTTGAATCCTGTGTTCATTTCTGGGTCCCTCATCACAAGAAGAATGTTGAGGCTCTGGAGCGAGTCCAGAGAAGAGCAACAAAGCTGGTGAAGGGGCTGGAAAACAAGTCTTATGAGGAACGACTGAGAGAGCTGGGATTGTTTAGCCTGGAGAAGAGGAGGCTGAGGGGAGACCTTATTACTCTCTACAAGTACCTGAAGGGAGGTTGTACAGAGGAGGGAGCTGGCCTCTTCTGCCAAGTGACAGGGAACAGGATGAGAGGGAATGGCCTCAAACTCCGCCAGGGGAGATTCAGGCTTGAGATAAGGAAAAAATTCTTCACGGAAAGGGTCATTAGGCATTGGAATGGTCTGCCCAGAGAGGTGGTTGACTCACCTTCCCTGGAGGTGTTTAAGGTTAGGGTGGATGAGGTGCTTAGAGGCATGATTTAGAGATTGGTGGGAATGGTTGGACTCAATGATTCGGTGGGTCTCTTCCAATCTGGTTATTCTATGATTCTATGATCTCCCATACCTGTTAGTTAGAGAATCCAAAAGAACTTGACAGGATATATGCATTCTCCTTAATGAAATTGTTGAGAATCTGTGTGATAACTGTTTGCATATCTGATGTATAAGTGAAACAACTTCTACTTGTAGGTCTGAAGCCAAAGTAAGGTATAATGCCAGGTCCTGCACTTGGGGCACAACAACCCTATGCAGTGCTACAGACTAGGAGAAGCCTGTCTAGAAAGCTGCATGGAGGAGAAGGACCTGGGGGTGTTGGTTGACAGCTGACTGAACATGAGTCAGCAGTGTGCCCAGGTCGCCAAGAAGGCCAATGGCATCCTGGCTTGTGTCAGAAACGGCGTGACCGGCAGGTCCAGGGAGGTTATTCTCCCTCTGTACTCGGAACTGGTGAAACTGCTCCTTGAATACTGTGCTCATTTCTGGGTCCCTCATCACAAGAAGAATGTTGAGGCTCTGGAGCGAGTCCAGAGAAGAGCAACAAAGCTGGTGAAGGGGCTGGAGAACAGGCCTTATGAGGAGCGGCTGAGAGAGCTGGGGTTGTTTAGCCTGGAGAAGAGAAGACTGAGAGGAGACCTCATAGCTCTCTACAACTATCTGAAAGGAGGTTGTAGAGAGGAGGGTAATGGCCTCTTCTTCCATGTGACAGGGAACAGGACAAGAGGGAATGGCCTCAATCTCCACCAGGGGAGATTTAGGCTGGACATTAGGAAAAAAATTTTCACAGAAAGGGTCATTGGGCACAGGAACAGGCTACCCAGGGTGGTGGTTGATTCACCTTCCCTGGAGGTGTTTAAGGCACAGGTGGACAAGGCACTGAAGGGCATGGTTTAGTGTTTGATAGGAATGGTTGGACTCAATGATCCGGTGGGTCTCTTCCAACCTGTTGATTCTATGATTCTATGATTCTATGATTCTATGATTCTATGATTCTTTGATTCCATGATTCTATTTTTAATTGCTTTCCATTTCTATCTCATTTCAAAAGTTATTACTTTGAGAATCCTTTGTGAAAAGCACTATATAAAACAAGTTATATTTTGATGATGATGATGAAAGTGTCTCTGAAGATAATGCTCCTAGTTCTAATGTTGCAGTAACAGCATCATTTCACAGCTGTTACCAATCTACTTCATTGAAAATATAACGATTGACTTCTAAACTACGACGATGATTTGATGAAGTACAATTTTTATTTACAATTAAATTATCCCTGAACACCTTACCACAGCCATCCTCAAACTTTCTGACCCATGGAAACAACACTAAAAAATATCATCTGGAAGGCAGTGGAACACCTTGCTCTCTCTGTTAAGGTTCACCACAGAAGTAGTGGCTTTTCATGACAAACAACCACTTAAGTATTTCATTAGCAACACATTCTATGGAGCTCATACACTTCAGAGTCTTTTAAAGCCAATTCAGATCACAAATTCATCAGAAAAAAAGCAGGTAATACATTGTTAGTACCAATAGCAATCAAAGAATATGGTGGAGCTTGGTTTAATTAATTTAAATTTTTTTTTTTTCTTTAGCTTGCTTTGACATCTGTGTCTTGTTAGTCTCTTTTTTCCTTGAGTTACTAACACACTGTGGGTAATTCCCTGCCCTCTTAATTGCTGTTGCACTCCCAAATGGAACTGAACTTAGAAAGCAATCACACGGTTCAGTGTTAATTTGCTTCATGAATTTTTCTTCTCATCTGCTTCTCCACCTCCTCCCAAATAACAGATAAACAGCAAAGTTTTATTAATTTCCAGACAACATTTATTACTATTTTTGATATCTGCTAGATTGCACTCAACTGACACATGCAACTAGATACCTGAAAAATTGAGGTCAAAAGATCAATTAAGCAGAAGTTATACTTCAGTTTAGATCGCTGTCTCCTTATCTTGGAGAGGCAGAGGTGCTGCAAATGCTTCTATAAATGTGATGGATAAGCAAAAATTTTTTTCAGTCTGAAGCTTTCCTAAACTGACATATGTTACAGCAAAATAAAATGAGCTATTTTTTCCATTTGTAATATTGCAAACCCAGAATAGCTGTTCTGCAGCCAATTGGACTACTTGGTGATCACCACGAAACCTAATCCCAAATAATTCACATTCTTTTTCTGACAGGAATAATCATCAATGCAGTTAAGCTGTTCAACACAGAATATTTCAAGTCATATTTGTATTGTGCCTAGTCCAACATTATTTCAGCCACCTATTCATGTTTGATCCTCTGCACTGTTCTCATACCTAAAGTCAAAAACGAAAAATGCAGTAAATTCACCAATGTTGTAGATCTCATAAAAAAATTATGATATAGAAGTGATAATGGTCTGAGTCTGTATTGTTTGCTAAACTACAAAGAAAAGTGAATAGATGGGACTCATAGGCAGTGGTTATTATACTCATCCTTTTATTACGCGAAAGTTGAGAGGAATACTGATAATTAGTGAAAAATATGTCCAATCCTTACGATGCTCTTGATAACACTGTGTCATAGCAGCTCCACAGTTAAGATGATTCTTTGTTTACTGTTTAAAGCTGGAAAGTCAGTGCAAAATTATATGAAGTAATTTGTCTCCTGTATTTGAGTAATTTCTAAAACAGTGCTCAGGAAAACATAGGTTGGAAATGATATCTAGAAATTATCAAGTCCAACCTCTGACTTAAAGCAAAAGTAGCATCAATGTCAGACCATGTTGCTCAAGATTTGCTAAACTAAGTTCTGGAAATGTCCAGTGTTGTAACTTTCAGTGTGAAAATATTTTTCCTTATATCAGTTTACTTGCTCCAACTTTTGACCATATTTTGCATCCTTCCACAGTGCACCTCTGAGAAATTTGTCTGTCTTTCTGTTTCCTAAGATATTTGAAGACAGTAAACAAGAATCTCCTTAGCCTTTTTCCTCTTTGGGCTAATGAAATCCAGCTCCCTCAACCATTATAACCAGGAGGTAGGCAGGAATTCTGGCTCTGCCTGAGTTCTGAACCTGACTATGGTAGAAAACGCTTCCTTTGAGGTGATATAGTACCTAATACCTTGTTCTGCATTAATCCTGCTGAATGACGTTTAAGGTTTGCGCAAAGGTCATGCTTATCATCTCTCTATAGTTGGCTAATCCAAGGTGACTGTGTCTTTCTTCAGCTTCAAACAAAAGTTTCATCCTAGAGCTCACAGGGTTTTCTAGAAAAACTGCCATGCTAACACTAAACTTCAGGTTTATTAATTATTACTCTTTTCTTAATATAAGGAAATGACAGTTCAAATCAATATTCTTACTACAAAGTCTTAAAGTAATGGAAGAAAAAAATAGCTTCCAAGAAGAGATTTTAAAGTTTTAAAAATGTCTTTTAGTGTGGTGCTTAATATTGTTCAAACAACTGACCTTGGAGGAAGTGCTCACCAGGTATTTCACAAGGAAGACATCAAAACCAGATTTTTATAATCTGAGAAGCATTATGATTAGGTTATTCACTGTATTGCAACCTTGATGAATTGATCTCCACTTTCGCCACTGCAGGGAGTTAGAAATACGTATACGTGTATGTGTATGCGTATGCATATGTATAGAGAGGTGTTCCAAAGACAAAATCTAGGATGGAGATCAGTAATGAAGGCAATAGGTGCATAAGGATTCTAAGGGGTACAGAGCAGTTTTAAAGATGCAGATAACCAAACTGAAGGTTTTGTCATAAAAGTGTTAACTGGATTGTGTAGCCCTGATACGCAGGTACCTATTACCAGATATCAGTTAATTTCTACAGTGTAATGCCCATACTCTGGCTATCATTTTCCCATGCCTTGAACAACATGCAGAAATTTCCACCATGTAACAAGTCCTCATAATGATTCTGCACTTTCATTCACATAGATAAGGTAGACTAACCTGACAAGTTTTGCACTTCCAATATGCAAAAAAACCCCCTTAAGTACCAAAACAAAACAAAAATCGCCCAACAAAGGACAAAGAAAAAAAAAACCCACAACCCCCAAGCCCCAGGTTCTTGCAGAATTGCACTCACCAACTCCCTTTTCTATAACAACAACTTGACTCTGGTTGTAAACATAGGCATTGCAATCCCACCATTCCCCAGGATGTTTATGGAGAGAGAAACAATGGAATTTAAGTTAACAGAAGAAAAAAAATAATAATAGCCACAACCACACTGGCATCTAATATAGTTATAGCTCAGTTAGCAGTATCAAGACTCAGAGAACAGTAGAAAATATGTCCATGTCATCTGTGGAAACAAAAATAGAAGAAAAATTAAAGTAGTTACAGCATCTTAAAAGGTAAAATATTGTTAATTAGAAAGACTAACTTTAATTGCTATGAACAATAAAATTAAATTTTGCAGGAAAAATATATAGAAATGTTAAAATAATGCATGATGAAAGTGAAAAATTACATCAAATAGACACAACTGCACATTAAATGCAGAGAAAGACTTCAGTCCCCTGTTTTTCTTGCTGTCCAAAGTAGTATTTGAAGAAAAAAAAGTACCCCAAAATTATTGAATACTTTTCTTCTTAACAATTATGCCAAGCCAGAAGATATTTTAGACATGTTTATCATTCTTCTTTTTGTCCTATACAATTTTATAACATCTAGTGCAGGAAATTAAATCTCTAACCTGTTCCTCTCTACACAATTAATTTAGGTACATCTTTATTCAGAAAGTAGTTTTGCATACATCATCTTTGAAGTATAGAACTCTTAGCCAAGAGGTTGCTTTGCAAAGAACATCTTTAAATTTTTATTCCAAGATAGCTTTTGCATTCCTGTGACATTTCAAATGAAATTGTACCCTTTTTAAGCACTAATATGACCCAGGGGAAAAAAAAATCTTTCCTAGTAGAGCAAACTTCTCCTGAATAAATGTTTCTTGGCCTTTACAATTTATTCCCACTGGATTCCACTAATGATGACTTTTATTCTATGTGTAAATATTTGAACACTCTCTACTTGCTGACCAGCTTTTAGATTATTTTCTACCATCAACCCTGTTTTATTGCCACCATTATTTTCTTTGTATTCTTTGCTGGCAATTATGCCCTTGATCCTGTTTAATAAACCAATGCTTGTCCCTGTTATGTTCAGGGACCATCGCTCACATATGAAGAAATTATGCAAAAGATCCTTACTGAGTCATACATATGTTTTCACCCTTCAAACTGTTAAAACACATAACCTTCTGATTTTTTACTGAGATATTTAAGAAATTAAGTGGAATTTTGGCAGCTTTTTTATATCAGAATAGACCGATTTCCAAAATTACATTGGTTTATTGTAATGGCTTCTCCATAGCAAATCTGTATACAGATATTGCTACCTAATTTCTGATCAAATGGTCAACAGTCAGCTAACAAAACTACCCACAATTGTTTATGGAATACTCAATATACTGAAATTCCTTCAAAAAAAAGAATGCAAATATTAGCATATCACATGAAGTTACAGCCTTGTTAGCAAACATTACTGTGGCCTATAAATTATTTTGTTGCCTCAGGAGACTAGTATTGAACTGTAGCATCATTTATATCATTACTGTGAGTTCTCAAATAATCAGAAAAAAAAATCTCTTAACCTCAGGAGTACAATTATGCCAACAGAGCATACAAAATAATACCCTACTTGTATTGGCCATGGGAAAATATTTTTTTCAGACTAAAAAGGCTTCTAAAATTAATGTGTAATATCTAACTGCTCTTCAACTAAAGATACAATAATGAATATGGATTAACTAAAGAGTCAAATGCCTTCAATAAAAAGAATATGAGCTCCACCAGACAAAGAAATAATTCCTACACCTAAATTTCAAGATGAAAAGATCACAGGGTCAAAATAAATTGTTGGTTTGGAGGACAACAGGTGCAGCAGATAATGTTGCTATTTTGTCTAGTTGTGAACTGTAGTATTCAAAGAAACTAAGATTAAAAATCATCAGTGTATGATGGAACAGTAATAAATATGAGAACAGTAACAGTATGTAAATAAATTTGAAAAATCAGAAGACTAGAACAGAAATGAAACTTAACAGGCATTTTTAGTTGTTGTTATTCACTTTTCAATGTAGAAAATTTTAGTGTAGATATTGTATAACTTTCCTTAAGTGCTAGAAGGGAGTAGTTACTAAATAAAATGAGAGTTGATAAGAAAATTACACGGCATCTTATTCTGAAGCACATCACAACTTTGAGGTTAAACTATTTCAGATAACCAAGGGCAAAGCTCTTACATCTGCAAATATCAGTCTTCACCTAAGCTAAGATTAGAAACACTGGAATATGTAAGTATTAACAGTTCCTATAATCATTTATTTGAAGATTATCTGCATTCCTTATTATTACTAATGAGTGTTCATCTTATAAGATGCTCAGGATCTAGATGACAGTGAATCAAAGCCCCACTAAGCACATCCTCCAGTTCACAGAAATACCAGTAAAGAGCTTTTGCACTTTAAATGAAGTTTTCAGAGAATAATTAAAGGTCGAACACAGAAGAATCAAAATCTTACCACAGAGATGCAAAGGATAGTGAATAAAATAGAGAAACAAAAATATTAGCTGTATTTCACCATATCTGTATATAGAATTAAGTTGTTAACTCAGGCGCTTTCACAAGCATTAGATTTAGTACAATATTTATAATTTCAGAAAAATTATTTGCTGCTATGATATAGTATTACTGTTTTATGTACTCTGCATCAGAAAAAAAGTATGCATCTTGTTTTTTGGCTAAATATTAATAAAAATATTTACTCAGTTTTACATAGGTATAATCAGTAAATCCATTCATAAAACCAAAGATGATTTCTTTATCTACAAACCTTTTATTTTTCTGAAAAAAAAAATCTTTATTTTTTTAATAGTATTTGGATGTGAATACTTGGTTGGTCTTTTCCCAAACAGACCAAGTTTCCCTCAAAGCATAAGGTGAGTAGTAGGTTGCACCTTAGAGACTATGCAGCTAGGGATTAAATCATGACAGATCTGCAGGGAAGAAGAGCAATTAATGAAAAATATAATTCTTCTAGCTTTTATACATGTTTCATTCTTTACAAATTTTCTTTTCATCTCAGCCTTAGTTAGCTTGTTTGTAAAGAGATATGACTGAACACCAGTTATGCAATAGCAACAACCTTACCTGGGAACAGAGTATAGGACAAACCTCTCCCCCACAAACCCTGAAAACTCATAGGGATTTAAAAAATATTTTACTTTTTCCTTAGGGTTTACTTTTTCTTTAGCATTACTTTTAAAAGTACCCCTGCAAGATGCATAATTAAACATCCTACGCTATGGATTTAAATTGTTTCCAACAATCTAATAAAGTTCTAAAGCTCGTAGAATTTAGTGGCATGAAATAAGCATCACATGTGAAGCTCCCAAAAGGTTTCATAGGCATACGTAACCTGATTTTCAGGAACAATGCAAGTCATGTATCTCAGGCATATCCTAACACGAGCTTATGATTTCTTTCAAAATTCTGAGCCAGTATTACTCCTCTCAGGTGCTTCTTTTGCCTTCATACATCTCATGGGACAAGATTATGCAGCATAATTTTACTGATTGCAGTTTCCTAAATGTTTAAAGTGCTACCCATTGTTGGTTCCTGCTTACTCATGTCAGCCAGTGACAATTTGAAATATTTATGAAGTGGTTTAGAGTTCAGCTAGATACAAACAAAACTCTACATGCATTCAGGGCTTACAAGATCGTTACTACAGAATGGTAGCAATAACAGTGTATTTGTAAACTATGAGCAGAGAAAATTCCATTGGTATTTTCTTTACTGGTGGATTATTTTATTTTTATTTTTAAATCTTACACTATGTTGTTGCAATACAGATGATTCTGCCTCCAGCTACACTGAGAACAGAAACAGGGAAAAACAAATACTAAAAAAGATCCTTTTTCACTTTAAGATCCTATTTCACCTCTGAAAATTAGCTCCCATTCCTTTAGCATTGTTTTATCTCTAGTACAGTTTTTATGTGCCAGATTTTAGGAAAGTCCTTCCCAAAGGAAATAGTTTCTAACAGAAATTTTCCATGATTGTTTGTTAATAATGATACTTAATACTAATAATATGTGGTAGTATTGCATCTGCTTATTTATATACACAAAAAAGAGGAAGAAGGAGAAAGAAGAGGGTTATTTATTCATATGATACTTGTGGTTTATTTACAGTTCAGTCTCAACCTGTTTGAGACTTTGCAGATCATTTCTATTGCATTTCTACAGTGCTATTAATAGTCTTGATTTCTTCTTGATAGTCACAATAGTTATGTACATGAAAAATGATACACTACTCTAAGTATACAATGCATATTTCTTAAGAAAAATAGAGTGTAAATTTAGTATAACAAGAGTTTTCCCTTTCAGCTGACTGTAACCCATATATAGACAACTGGATTGTCAGACTGTCTTATAGAATAGGCTGAAAGATTAATTCATCATTAGATTCTGATTGGTTGCTAAATGTTGATGTTCATGCACTTTTCAGGAAACATTGTTTTCTCTTATCAAAACTACATCATCACAAGTTATGGTTTTCTTTGGTGATGTTGATAAGTAACCAAATAAAACCGGACAGAATATGCTGAAAATATGTAATTTATCCCCTTAGATAACACTATATACATATACTTTATACACTGATAAATAGAAAAAGATTATCATTAGAGTATCATTGAACAGAGGATTAACACCAGGAGTGTCCATATCATTAATCCGATTTAGAACATAAATAACATTAGCACTAAAGAATTATTATATGTAACAAAATGACAAAATTGGCAGGATTCTGTTTCATTTTAAGAAATGTGGCCCTTCCCACTTGTTTTTTACACCTGCGCCTTAAAAATTATCTGGATAACTATGTTTTCACCACTTAATTCATATTATTTACACTTTGAACACACTTATTAAGGCTACATATATCAAACTGAGCCTTTTGGGGGTAGTAAATAAACATGTATGATTCCCAAAGGTCCTGTGCTAGATTTTTCTGAAATTCTAGTTCTTTTAAAGCTGTAATTCCATGAATATAGAATCACATCATAAATGTTTCCTTGTCTTTTTCTTGAATTCTTTTATTTTCTAATGTTCCTGCCTGAATTTGACTTTAAAAATGCTCCCCACTCCGCAAATAATCACAAGTACTGTATGTTCTTTATATATGTTCCTTTTTCTATTTATATGTTCTTTTTGAAAAGGTTCCATGCTTTAAACAAGTGAAGGTGTTTGTAACAACACCACCTGTCACATAAGACATAACTTCCACTTTCTGCCTGGAGCTATAACTTCATTTTTTCAAATAGATGCCTGTGCCTGCACAATCTGGCTGACCTGTCTTCCTGTCTCCACTCCCAAGTGCAAGACCAGGCTCCGTCTGACATCCCTGGATACAGTGAAGCTCTCATCTTCCCCATCAAGGCTTTCTCCTCTTGGACCCTCTCTGCTGCCCTCAAACAGGAGGCTATTGCACGATTGACTGGGTCTACTATTTAGCCAGATGCCTGGCTTCCCTAGCTGGTTTCACACAGTGACCTTGACTTGCTGTTTAAGCCCTGAGAAGTCTTATCACTCCTCAGTTGCTGTAGTGATATGTTCCTCCATTCAGTTTCTAGTGACAAGCCTGGAAGTACAATGTCTCATCAAGCTTTGCACTGTAAGATTTGAAACTAATTTAACTGGTTTCTTAAAGCTTATATTTCAGCTTGAGGCTCCAGTTTATATCAGGAAAGTTAGTTTGCCAAGACATGAGTATTTTAAATTAAACTGAATCAAGGATTTTCCTTCTTTGATGAAGATATTTTAAGAAAAATGACTATGTTTTTTTGACCTTCCCTTTCATCAGGTCATCGTGCTTTACAATGCAATGTAAAACCAGCCAAATTCAGAAAACTTTGGAAGTTCATTTGTATTTAATATCCCTTACAGCTAGCTCCAAGGGACACAATTTGGAGTGTCCAGTAAGTGTTAGTTACTATGAAAAAAAGAAGATAGTCTAGGACTGCTGAAAAGAAAACCAAAAAAGGAATACACAACTAATAGGATATAGTATGTAGGAAAAAGAATAACTCCAAACACCTGTTTTTTCAAGTTTGTCATTATCACCCCTGGAATCAAATTCCCACTTACTTTGTGATCTCAGCTCATTTCAGATCCTGCTGATTTAACACTGTATTGATGCAAGTAGTGTTACATTTGTTCAAATGCAGTTAGGATATCCTTTTCACACTTGTATGTAATAAATAGATAGATTTTACTAGATAAAAGATGTCAGATACCTGAAGTATATCTAGAGCTTTCATAGTATAGTGAAAAAAAAAAACCAAAACCCCTGTAATTTTAATGAAATTTAAAATACTTCCACTGTATTTTCTTTGCATAGAGATTGTGATTCATTCAAGGACTGATTCAGAGTCAAGGTTCTGGTTCTCCCATTTCAGATTCAAAGCCTCAGCTGTTCAGGTGTTATCTGATCTCTGTTGATTTCTTATTGTCTAACCAACATTAATCTCAGATTGCTTGGAGTTGCTTTGACTACTTCAAACAATGCTCTGCCATTATTTCTGACAAGATATCCGATGTCTTTCAAAACTGTGTTTTGAGCATCCCATACAACGTACTAAAGCAGGCAGCTGGAGGCTTGCCTATGAGTTGTAAAGTGTGGAACCAATTAACTTTCAAATTAGAGAAAGTTACCTATATGCATATATCTGTAGTGCAATAAAAAGCAGACATAACTCCTGACTTTACTTCCTCATTCAGCTCTTTTTTTTCCCTTTATTTGATAGAATTACTAATATTGACAGCATAAAAAAGCTCTTGAGTGTAAATGATTTTACTTGTTGAAGATTATGAGCTAAGAGGTGTTGTTTTACCTTCCTAATAATTAAGAGAACAATAAAGCAGAGAAATTCAGAGTATTATCAGATACTAGAGATGACCAGTGAATACACTAAATGTGCTTTGACAATATGTAGCACATGTCTTAATTTACCCCAGTTTTAAAAATCAAAAATAAACCAGGAAATAATAATTTTAGGCATATTCCTAATATAGAGGAACCAGAAGAATTAATTTCTGATGGTACTATAACATCTAGTGGAAAAGATACCAATACTGACAAGAATTTTCTGCAGGTAGGAAATTTTAACTGCTCCTGCTTAGTTTGCTCAACAGTCAGTTCCTCTTACTGCTGACAGCATTTACACTTATGGCCAGTTTTTGAGTTTGTACAATTTCAGTTTCCATCCACCAGATTTTATTTTTATCTTTTTGACAAGTTCAAGGGATGTTGTCAAAGCTTTAATCCCTTGAGATAGCTGATAGTGATACCTAAATTGTCTCTCAAAATAGATTGAGCTGCTGAAGTTTATTGTGTTTTCTAGAATTCCGATCATTTTCCTGAGTTTGTCAGTTTCGGACATTATTTTCCTGTTTTTGTTGAGTATGTGCCAAGTAATCCAGAAGTGGCCATACCACAGACATAATAATCTTACTGCAGATCCACTGCAGATTATATACTCCACAAATCATACTAACATTTCTGGATAGATATCTCCTCGTCTTCAAAAGTTAACAGAGTAAACCACCACTTTTCCTTTTTAAAACAGAGAAAAGCATATTACTTAAAATACATGGAGTTAAGGTCAACTGCCCATAAACACTTACTCCCCCCCACTCCCCAATGCCCACCATATACTGGTGATAACATTGATGGGTTTGGGAGTAAACCTTTAGCTTTAAACAACTTTTTATTGGTTGTTATAGACCACACAGGATTTTACTTTTATACTTACAATGTTTTGGTCATATTCAGGTACAATTATTATTTATCTAAAAAGACATTCTTTGACAAGTACCTAGAAAATACATTTGTTAAAAAGCAGTTGTTGATTTTGCAATCAAGTTAACAATAGCAGATTCCTTTGAAAGTAGGCTGCAGTTGACATGACCTATCAGCGTATTGGAAACTTGTTTATCACTGTCTGCCTCTCACTGTTTTTAAAATAATGACAGGAAATGTATACAAAATAGCAATTACTAGAGTTATGGATAACAAGTAATGATGATTCTAACATTTATTTGAAGTCTTGAAGTATCATGCCCTTTGTCATAGCAGTTTAAGTTGTAAACAGCAGAACTAATAAAGATTTCCCCTATGAAGAAAATTATTAACTGAAAGTTATATTTAGTTCAGAAAAGATGCCATCAAAGTTATGATAAAAGCTTTTTTTTATTTCATGTAAAGGGCACAGAAATTTTAAATATTAAACAGATTGATGTGTCTCTTAGAAGTCAGGCACTACTGAAATGCAATGACATGTTCCTAAATAGGATTTGTATTATAGTATGTCTATGCACTTCCTTTTGAAACCTGTAGCTTCAAATAAGTCTAAATTATCTTTCAAATGTATTTTATTCATATCCTCCTTGCTTAGAATATTTTTCTGCTATTTCTTCTCCACAGCCGGCATTGGCTTAAAACAAATAAAATAGATTATTTAAGAAAGTTGGGTGAACTTTTTTGTCTTCACTTATTTTTCTTCACCCATACTTCTGCAGTAGAAATTTACTTGGTTTCCTTAGTTTTTCATTCATGAATTCTCCCCTCTCCTCTTTGCACACTCCTCTTTCATATTTTCTTTTTGTGTGCATATGGAGGAGAACATATAGTACTTTGGATGACTCCTATGGAATTTCCAGTTAAATATATGCTGTCTGGGTGTGCTTAGATTATACAGAAGTGTCACACTAATAGCATTATTTGAATACTTCTTCTTATTCAGAACAGGTAAAATGAACAGAAGAGGCTGTGATCGATATTACGCACGGGCATTTCAACAAAAATGGAGAAGTTGAACAGTTTCCCTATCCCTATATTACATAATTTCCATTCAAATAACAATTTTTTTTCCCTGTGTATGGTTCTCTAGTATAGCTCATTTCTACAAGATCAAAGAAAGATTGTAAGAACAGTTCAATGGATTTGGCAGGTTGACAGCTTAGGCCAATGACATACTCTGGGGTAGCCAAGGCAATGACACAAATGAAAAGAGTGTAGAACCATTCAGTGCTATGAAGAATTTCACTGAGGAGCTGTTGTATGAGACAGCTGCAAATGAGCCCAGATATACCAGCTGGATTATCTAGAAAGTGATAAGGATACTCACTATCTGCTCTGCCAGTAGTTGCTCTCCTGCATTCTGCCTTCAATTTTACTACTTCCCGTTATGACTACTCTGTATTTTTAATTATTATACTTTTGCTTTCTCCAGTTTACTTCCCCACCCTCTTCCCCTTGGTATCTTGTGTGTTTGGAAACCTGAGCTGAATGTACCCAGATCAATAAAATATAACGTGAAACTTGACTTTTACAACATGTTTCTTCTGATGCTTGCAAGAAATACAAAAATACTTTTTACCTCTGAGATACTGTGCCTAAGATCCAAATGTGAATCACCCATCTGCTTCTACAAAGGGCAATGACCTATCAAGACTGAATGGCAATTTACAAGTCCTAAATGCAATATATCATTATAAAAAAATAGAGCTACATACCAAACTGATTGTATGTCAGCTACAATCATCCAACATCCACAAATACTGATTTTAGATAGTCAACTAGTACACCTGTAAGGCAAAAATTTGACTCAGGGCTGTTTGTCATGGAGGCACTCATCCACCAGATAACCAGTAAAAAGTAATGAGAATTTACTTAGCATTCTGACAAAGAAAAGTAAACTACAGCTTCAGATGACAATTGGGAATTAATACTACTCAAGTGCCCCAAGAATTCCTAAGTTTTATGGACAATCCTTTAGAAGAATGACCCAAAATGCACAATAACACAGTCACAAAAGGAAATCTCTCACATAAGTGTACGGTACCTAGAGAACAGAATCGCTCAGCCAAAGGGACCAAGTTTCACTCCAGGTTATATCCAGAAGAAATAATCACTAACTGATAGAAGGGTGAGGGCACACATTCCCAGAAAATACCTTGGATGGCATCCCAGTCCCAACAGGAGAGTTTTCCATTGCAGTCCACTTCTCAGTGGGGAACCACTCAAACTGGTTGTCCTGCAAGACCTGAGTTGAGTGTGACCAATGATCATCTTGACCCACATCTTGTGGATTGTGAGCCTAGCAACAGTTTTCTCCCACCTCCTCACAGCAGTGCAAGGAGATGTATTCAGGTAGCATGCAGAGGAATTTTAGTAGCCATGACATGCCAAACTATAAGCCATGAGTATCAAAATAGTAATATAGTACAGACGTACTAAGACAGCATAGGTGCTAGTTCAAAGTATTAGCTAAATCAAAGCCAACTTGACTAGTATTGTGCCAGAATGTTTGTAAGCAATTCAGCTTAAAAACTCATGACACAAATAATTTGAGGGGTCAGGCAAGGGTTTAAAGGGTTTTGAATTGCTATAGACCTTCTATGAAGAAAATTGTTTCCTTCTCGCATTTGTCACCTGCTGCATCCTGCACCCTGCTTCCCCCAGATTAAAAAAAAAAAAAAACAAACCTGATCTATAGTTTTGTCTTGGGATGTGATAAATGCTGGAATCTCTTCAGAGCATTTATAGCCCTTTTGTAGCACAGTGCACAGCTAAAAGAGCACTAATGGTATTTGTTTGCCAAGTAGAGAGGAGCTGAGACTGTCATGATGAGTTTGATATGGGATGGCTTAACCTGTTACCTACTTTGGGGAGAAAGCTTTTGCTTCACAGATACTGAACAGGAAAGGGTTTCTACCTCCATTGTTTTCATCATTTTTGCTCAGTTCAATATGGAAAAGAAAATTCTCTCAAAACCCACATTCCTGGGCAACCTACTGTAGGTAACCTGCTTTAGCATGGAAGTTAGACGAGATGATCTCCAGAGATCCCTTCCAGCCTCTGCCATCCTGTGCATCTCTGAATCTGTCATTATTTGTTCAGCATACTCAAATGCAATGAAATGCTAAGATTAACACACTAAAATCACAGTAATTTTGTAATTATTTCAGTAATATTTTTATTTCCTATTATACCAAATAGATGGAAGAACTAGAGCAAGAAAGTGCTGGCAGCAAACAGAATTATTACTCTCTTGAATCCTGGAAACTCACCATGTTTCATAATTACATTTAATCTCTGACATATTTATATATTTATATATATATATATATATATGAAGAATGCTTTTAGGATATCAGCTATGTTAAGGGGAAAAATAAAGTGAACGAGCATTCTTAAACAAATTTATCAGCCAAGAGATATGTCACTTATCAGTGATCAATGCTTCTCCCACTGATATCAACTAGAAATTGATTTCTCCAGCTGTAGGAAATTCCTTATTCTCTTCTTCAAACCAAATTGACACAACAATCTGAGAGAAGGCAAGCTTCAAGCCTTACAGCTTTAGGAAAAGGAAACTAGAAAACCTGCAAGGAGAATCACCACAATCCTCAGTTTTAAACACTCATTAATTAAGACAGCTCAGATGATCACAATTTCTGATTGTCCTACAGAGATGGTCAGACATAATTGTTCACAGGGAAGCTGGAATCATATTAAGGTTGTGAATTATTTCATATAATTCTCTTACATCTACAACAGTATAGATGTTAAAATCTCCAGATGGATATGTTTTTGGTGTATGTAGAGATAAAAATTGTCATATTTATACTTTGTATGTGAATCAGATTTCAGATCAGTTATTTCTTCCCACAAAATTATTCTACAATATTTACAATTCTTAAGGACATGGTTGTGCTTGAAAAAACTGAAATATCAAAGCAATAGAAAATGCAAGAATTGATCTATCACCATAAATAGAGGCTCTTCCTAGGTCTTTGTAGGCAGTTCCAGGACTGGAGTAGGAAAACAGCACAAACAAAATAAGTATTTGCAATGAATGGTCCTCACAAATATTAACAGAAGTGGCTTCAGTTTAGCTGAGCTTACCCATGCCTGGAGGATAAATTAGATCAGTTTTCAAGATCCCATTCAGACAAAGACTCTCATATGCAGTATAAGAACTCAATACATTGCCTAGCTTACTACATTCTTTCTTCCCCATAGTGACATAAGGAAATGATAATATGCATTGCTAGAAATATTCCTCCCTCCTTTTGACACTGCATAACAGCTTTCACGGGTTTACAGCCTGGTTTTTAAGAAACAACCAGGATTCATTTTATGAAAGCTTCATCAGACAAGAGCTAATACATTCTAAAGCTGTGCATGTTATGCATACAGATAATTTCAGATGCACTAAATTTAGTAAAATTAAATATAATTTTAGACAGTTTTAAAAAATTGAAGTAATTAAAGTTTTTAGTAATTGAATCTATACATTTTATACATGCTGAGGAGAAAAGCAGACCACTTGAAATCACTTGAATTGTCTCAGGTATTACCATGGGGTAAAAGTGAAATTATTAAAACCTACAATTAATGTGAATTACTTAAGAGAACAAGTCATTTGGCTCATGTCATTATGCAAACACAGAGAATGAACATTGTAAGAGATAAGTTAGTCAAAGGTAAAACATGAATGTTGAATAAAAAAAAAAGCCCATTGGCTTTTATGAGACTGGAAAAAAAACCAAATTTACAGAACTTTCTGCACAAAACATTGAAACAAAAAATACTTTTGTAAAGAGAAACTTTGCGGTGTAATAGCCATCATTTCTACTACAGCAAAATCAACTCACTGATAAATAAATTATCATATGGCTAAACTGAGTTTTAAATTTGTTTACCTAGTCATCTTTTGGGGCCTTAAATCTACAGACTTCTATTCATCTGTTTGTTTCTTCTTGTTTCACTGAGACATTTTGGGACTCAGTGAAAACAGTCCTTTTCTCAGTCCTTTTATCTCTTTTGCAATTTGCTGACATTTCATATTCTCAGTTGTGTAAGGCTTTTGTGAGTCTCCTCAAGACAACTTTTTAAACAAACAAATTACTCTGAACTCCGTGCTTTTATCAGGTATGCAATGTGACAGCTTAGATGATAAAGCCCCATGAGGAAAAACAGCCTGCAGTGCTCTGCAATACTGTAAAACGACAGAAACAATATAATTAGGTTAAAAACAGTCTGAAACATTACCCATGGCATTGTGTAGAAAAACTTCACAAGCCTTAGCAATGTGACATTTGAAGACAGATCTATATAGATAAGTTATAACAGATACACCTTCAACTTTGAGGATAAAATGAAAAAAAAAATGGAAAGCTCAAATGTAATTTGTACTAACTTGCATAAAAGACTAGTTGGAGATGTAATTTCACATGCAGCAAAATCCAGATCTCTAACTAGATATTCTTTTTCACACCTAGAAAATCCCATCTAGGCAAAAAATTATAATTTATTTTTACTTATGCCTAATTTAAAAAAGCAATATAACATTATGATTAATATAACACCACAATGAGCTGCTCAAATAAAGTAAAAGAATGTTGTAACTACTGCATACTCACAGTATTTTTACACATTTGAATAAAAAAAAACAACTGGGGAATTTGATCTCAGTTTTGATGGACAACATGGAATTTCGAGTCAGTTGTCCCAAGGACATTGTCATTCCCAAAATACTCAGACTGACAAAACTTTTGAGGACTCCTTGGTGTTTGAGGAGAGCTGTGACCTTTTACATCAAACAAAAGATGAAAATCCAAAGCCTTCAGATCTCAAGGTTGGTACAAGACAACATGAGTGGGAACACTCTGGCTGGAAGATCGATCATTTGTCAGTGTGTTGGTAGGTTTCTTCCAACTGGGGCTTCCCATTATCTCAGGTAACAGCAACTAACATGCAGCTGTTATAAGCCAAATGCTGGGGCCAACAAGGAATATGCCATTGCTGAAAAATATGTTTATTCAGTGGGTACAACTATTAAGACTATGCATGAGAAAAAGCATTTATATACCATTGCTCAAACTGCATATGTTCACAGCACTGCAAACCGAGGTTAGCTTAGACTTCTGTTTTAGCCATTTTTCAGAAGCGAAAACTCTTATAATACTACTGAAAGAGACAATAATTTAAGAATATGACATCTCTCTTGAGTTGTAAGAAATTTCAGCGTAATAAAGGCAAAAATATTGAATACATCATATGTAATTTAGTCTCCTGTACTTTGTCCATCTAAGTAGGAAATCAAAAGTGCTATAATCACTCAGTTTTCTGCATCTTAGGAAATGAGTAGTCTCAGACATTTTGTAGCTCCAAGGATGCAACGTGATTCAAGTGGAAATAAGCAAAGAACACCTAAAGAATGCTGTCTATAAAAAACTACTAGCCTTCATTGTTGGAGAAATTTAGCATACACATAGACTCAAGAATCCAGAAAAATAATATAAAATAATATACTCATTAGAAGCTGACATGGGAAATTACATCAAATAGTAAGCTAATTTTACCAAGATATGTTACACTATGACTGTGTTCTCATTAGTAAACTAAATATGCCTGAGACCATTCTCCAGTGTTGAGGCCAGTTGCCACTGAACAGTCTACATCCATAATATTAAACTTTCTTATTCTTTAAAACAGACTCCTACAAAAGCTCCCATTTGGGAATGATTCCTGGAAACGATCACTCTAGCTCACAGGCTACACACATTGATAATCTCAGGGAGTGCCACTTGGCATAAGGCTGAAGCACACAAGTTATTGTTCTAAAGGTTTGGTGATGCAGGACATTCCTAGGCATTATTTAATTTACCAGTGGATACAGCCTACTGATCTTCTATTTTCAGTCTCTAAAGTACAAATAGTACCAAAATTTACAGCAATAAAAGGCTGGATCAAAAAATCTTTGCAAATTAGGCAAGATACTTTTGAGTATTTTGAATAAGTATGTCCATAACTTGCTGTAATTCTTACGGTGAATGCAAAGAGTAACATCAGCTCAACGTTAAATTCCACCACACTGGATTTAGTACTATTTCAAAGGAAGCAAAAAGAATTCAGTGTCAAGTTTCCATAAGAACCTTTAAAATTTCCAGAAAAGAAATCTTAAGGAAATGTTCTACATTTTAAACATACACTTCTATTAATGCTATTTTACCTGGATTGTCTTTGAACATCTGTTTGCATCCCCAGACTCTCGCATAATTAAACCATAGTTGTCAGACTATTAAGCCTAATATATTGTCTTAAAAATAAAATGTTCTCAAAATTTAACAGACTTCGAAATGACACAGAAAACATCATCACAGGCAGATATGGCATATCTCTCTTGAAAAGGTCTTACGATTTGTATACAGCCAAGGTGCAACCGTGCAAATAATTGTTTTGCTGTTATCAGATAAAAAGAATTTTAAAAACTCATGCAAACAAACCAAAACCAACCAAACAAAATATAACCAAACTTTTTATGGAGAACAGAATTTTAAAAATGTATTGTGCTTAGTTTTAACATAAAAAATTCATTTAGAAAAATTTCAAAAGAAAACATGCTAAATATTTCAGGTGATCCATATCTATACTTGTAGAAAAAAACATTTTGACTAATATTTCTTGCTCAGCAATTTTCTGACATTATTAAACATTGCTGTTCTTTGAAGGTATTATCTTGTTTTATTTTGCCTAAATGTGCTGCACCATCGTAGTTTAAACTAAGCTAATCCAGAGATGCTACAAGTCTCTTCTCTCCCTTGTGCCAATATGAGTGTGCATGCAGCCAGATGGTTGAGA
This sequence comes from Clamator glandarius, assembly GCA_033459285.1. Taxonomy (NCBI): domain Eukaryota; kingdom Metazoa; phylum Chordata; class Aves; order Cuculiformes; family Cuculidae; genus Clamator; species Clamator glandarius. The sequence continues at coordinate 3,440,230 of JAUNZM010000176.1, read as the reverse complement.
ATCAGTTAATTTATCTTAACATTCTTTAATCTAGGTGAGATCTTGGATCTAGTTTATCATGTTTCCAAACATCCATTATAGCTATCATGAGTGGGCTAGAATACATAGCCAGAAACAGTAAAAGAAAGAGGGAGAAGGAAGATAAGACTAAAGTGGAAATTGCATTAAAATTGTTATAGCAGTAGCTTACTCAGTTGCTTCATGGCACTTGACTCTGTTTAGGTAAATTTCAGGACTGATTCAAGTTTGTAACCATGCGTTCTATGCTATTAAACCCTTCCTCAGAGAAAACTAAGTCATGAATAGTCATCATAACAACAGCAGTGAAAAGTTTGAAAGGCAAGAAAGACATCATCATTCTAAAAAGAAACCAAACTAAATTTTCTGATTGTGACAAAAAGTTTTGTCCATATTATATGGTAATATTTCATTTGCTCTCTAAATATGTTGAAAATGTTTCCAAAGTGCTGTAGCCAAGTAATTTACTTACAAGTAATAGTAGAAACAGAACATTAACCCAAATTGTATATAAATTTGATGTTTTATGCTCTTTCATCTGAGCTTTAATTGCTAGAACCCAACTAAATGTAATTTTCACAGAATCACAATATGGTTGAGGTTGGAACAGACTTGAGGTTTTCTAGTCCTATCCTCCCACTCAAGCAGGGCCACCTAGATTATACTGTCCAGAACTGTGTCTACATGGCTTTTGAATCTCTCCAACAATGCAGACTCCACAACCTCTCTGTGCTCAGTTATCCTCACAGTAAAACAGTGTTTCTTGATGTTTAGAAGGAAACTCCTGTATTTTACGTGATGCCCATTACTCCTGGTCCTGTCAATGTACACCAATGAAAAGAAATTGGCCCTATTCTCTTTATGTTATCCCTTTGAGTATTTATGTACATTAATAAGGTCTCCCCTGAGCCTTGTCTCAGCTAAGAAGTCTCAGCTCTCTCATCCTTTCCTCATATGTGAGGTGCTTCCAACCATTCAGTGATATTTGTGGCCCTTCTCTGGACCCTATCCAATACTCCCATGTCTTTGTCTTTCCTGTACTGTGGAAACAGGTTTTTCTGCATACAAAGACCAGAAAGATTAGCCTGAAAGGAAAACAGTTTTGCAAGATGAAGACAACTGAATGATGATGGAAAAACATGGAAAGGAGACAGGCTGGCAGAAAGCTCCAGGTCTATTAAAAATGAGAGTTCAGCTTGTAGCAAATATTTCATATCCTCTGGCAAAGTGGGCATCATCCTCTCACTGATGCCATAAACTTTCATACAAGATGCTGTCTGCTAGACCTGACAGTTTCTCCATGGTCTGGGCTGCTTGCCTTAAAAAGCCTTGTTAATATACACAATACTGTATAAAAAAAATTACTGATTTCATTTTATGTATACAAATCAGTTTAATGACATGTTTGCCCACATCTTTCAGAGCAGAAACAGTTTCTTCTGTTCCCAAATGGGACACTGCTTATTAAATGAGCAGCTGTTACATAGTATACACTGTTATTCATTATCATTCCTGTCTTATTTACTATGCACTCTTTAATTACTCTTTGAAGGAAGACCTCCTGAATTGTTAATTTTCCTGGGGCTTTTCATTGTCCCATCACTATAGCATTTGAAGACTTTGACCATTAATACATTTTTACAACACGTTCTAAGCAAGGGAGCACTCCAGTCACATTTTGAAGATGGGATTCTAAGGGCTTGTAATAATTTTGGGTGCCCATTTTGAGACAGATTGCTACTTACATTTCATACATTTCTAGCACAGCCTGGATAGATTTCTATTTTGCAACTTTGAGCATTCAGCCTTTTCCCAATTAAAACTTTAAAATCACAAGTTGGTCAAATCAGAATGAATTTACAGCTGCCAAAATATTTATGTAGCTTTCCTAGTATCAGAAATAGTGATGTAGGCACTGGAAGGATAAAAGTTTGCTCTCCATTGTGACTTTCTGCTTCGTGGGCTATAAAATTATCTTTTGTATTTATGAATCCTTCTTGTCTCTCACAGGAACACGAGCAGAAGCCTGGAATGTGACCCTCTGGCTAATAGAAGTCTTCTGTAATTGCAGCCATAGAATTCTGTTCATAAATTGATTCAACAAGAGATTTCTAACTCTGGAAGTATTTGGAGTGAGATTTCTTCAAATTTTTTAAATCAGGGAATAGTAAGTTTGTCCTTTACTTTAAATAGGCAAGATTCCAACAAAAAATGTGCATTCAGTCACAGAACTGAACACAATTGTACTATATATTCACTGATAAAGTGAATTCTGCCATTCCTTAACCAAAGTACTTGATTTTACTGTAGTACTCATGCATATATTGTGTAGCTACAGTGCATTCAACTGTGTCCGTACCAGATGTTTTTTTACTTTGTTGATCTTTTTTATAAGAAGAGGAGTTCCTACTTTCACAGAAGGCCTATTATAACAACCTGCACGCTGAGAACTCCCAGGATATATATTTAAACAATTTTGAACTCTTTTCCAGATTTACTTAAGAGTTTACCACTGGTTACAATGCTTTTCAATGATCCTAGGGGAAGTACGTTCCCCAGGAACTGATTTCCTTTGTATAATAGGGAAAATTTTTGAATTTAACCTTGAGTTTTGTAATATTTAGTCTACAAAAAACTTAATCCCCAGCTGCTGTTTTGAACTTAAAAACATTCAGGTACTCAAGAGATCCAGAAGTCAATAACAACTGAACTCAAGAGGAGTTGACAAACCACAGGGTAAAAGTCTTTTATCATTAGGAATTGCATGATAGAATGCCAAGAATTGCTCTTAAAGTTCCATGATGTGAGAAAAAAATGAATAAAACCATTAGTTTAAACACTAAATTAAAACAAAAAGCGTGGATTTCAGCTAGGCACATAAATCCTCATTCAACCGCCTATTCCCAAGAACACCAAAACTGAAAACAGGAGAAAGGCTTTGGCTCTACCCGAAGGCCTGTGTCTGCAGTGTAGGTTTGGTGACCTGGTAGCAGATGAGGGGTTGGGAGAAATGTCAAATGAAGCATCGAAGCTGGATGGGCTTGAGTCTTGAAAAAACATCAAGAGGAAACAGTGAGTATTGGTAATGGGTTATTCCCAGCTCTGGTGAACAGAAGTCCCCATCTGCCAAACTGGCTTGTTGTCTGAGGAGGTCTGCTTCTTATTGAGGGACCAGCATTTCTGAGGTTTCATGGAAAAATTGCCAAGGCTTATCCAAGCCCTCAGACTATGACACTCTTCTACTACTCTATCCACATAGGCACCAACAATATGTTCCAGGTCTTCTTTGGCAGTAGCAAGATTGACTACATAGGCCTGGGCAGAATATCAAGAGCAAGAGATCCCAAGTGGTGCTCTCCTTTATCCCACTGGTGAGGAGGGAGGGTTTAAGGAGAAATAGATGGATTCTGCAGATCAACAACTGACTGCATAGCTGGTGCTGACAACAGGGATTTAGGGTTTTTTATGATCATAAGACCCCTTTTGAGATTTCAGACTGTTTGGAAAAGACAGGATCTACCCAATTAAGTGAGGCAGAACTATCTTTGCCAGCATGCTGGCCAACCTGGTGTGGAGAGCTTTAAACTGGGAGTAGGGAGAAGATTATCCACAGTGAAGTGAGGAACTCATGGATTGAGTTAGCTAACAAAGTACTCTGGGCGATGTGGACAAGACAGACCTCATAATTAACAAAACAGGGCTGAAAGAAGCCCTGTTCAAACATATGCACATAAATAAGGAAGCACTATGCAGAAAGCATAGAAAGAACCTCTCTGAAGCGCCTTTACAATAGCGCATGCAAGGCAGGGAAGCAATAAAAAGTATTAGATGTCTGTGTGCAATTGCAAGGTTACCATCTCAGTGGGAGATTGAATGAGATAGTTGACAGGACTGGACTGCTGCAAAGGATGGATACCAACAAAGGACAGGTTTGTAAAGCTAGGAGAGGGAGTTGCCAATTATGTAAGTGAGCAGGACTAATGCATAGAGCTCTGCCTGGGAACAGATGATGAGCCAGTAGAGGGCTTGTTGATTGGGATTACAAGACCTGTGCAGGGACAATCACTGGCCTAGGACTGCAAGAAATAAACCTGAGTGGGGGCAATAACAGACTGGAGGATGAATGGATCACCATGAAAGAGGTGAGGAACTGGAACAGGTTGCCAAGTGAAGTTGTGGCATCCCCATCCCTGGAGGTGTGTTCAAGGCCAGGTTGGATGGGGCCTTGGGTTACTTGATCTAAAGCCTTTGACACAATTTCCCATAGCTTTCTGCTTCAGAAACTGTTGGCCTCTGGCCTGGACAGGTGCACACTCTCCTGGGTGAAAAACTGGTTGAACGACTGGGCCCAGAGGGTGGTGGTAGATGGAGTTAAATCCAGCTGGAGGCCAGTGACAAGTGGGGTTCCCCAGGGCTCAGTCCTGGGTCCAGTCCTGTTTAATGTCTTTATCAATGACCTGGATGAAGGCATCGAGTGCACCCTCAGCAAGTTTACAGATGACATCAAGCTGGGTGGAAATGTGGATCTGCTGGAGGGTCGGGAGGCTCTGCAAAGGGATCTGAACAGGCTGGATCACTGGGCTGAGACCAATGTCATGAGGTTTAACAAGGCCAAATGCCGGGTCCTGCACTTGGGGCACAACAACCCTCTGCAGAGCTACAGACTGGGAGAAGTCTGGCTAGAAAGCTGCCTGGAGGAGAAGGACCTGGAGGTGTTGGTTGACAACCGACTGAACATGAGCCAGCAGTGTGCCCAGGTGGCCAAGAAGGCCAATGGCATCCTGGCTTGTATCAGAAACGGCGTGACCAGCAGGTCCAGGGAGGTTATTCTCCCTCTGTACTCAGCACTAGTGAGACGCACCTCGAGTATTGCGTTCAGTTCTGGGCCCCTCACCACAAGAAGGATGTTGAGGCTCTGGAGCGAGTCCAGAGAAGAGTGACAAACCTGATGAAGGGGCTGGAGAACAAGTCTTATGAGGAGCAGCTGAGAGAGCTGGGTTTGTTCAGCCTGGAGAAGAGGAGGCTGAGGGGAGACCTTATTACTCTCTACAACTACCTGAAGGGAGGTTGTACAGAGGAGGGAGCTGGCCTCTTCTGCCAAGTGACAGGGAACAGGATGAGAGGGAATGGCCTCAAGCTCTGCCAAGGGAGATTCAGGCTTGAGATAAGGAAAAAATTCTTCACGGAAAGAGTCGTTAGGCATTGGAACGGTCTGCCCAGAGAGGTGGTTGACTCATCTTCCCTGGAGGTGTTTAAGGTGCAGGTGGTTGAGGTACTTAGGGACATGGTTTAGAGATTGATGGGAATGGTTGGACTCGATGATCTGGTGGATCTCTTCCAAGCTGGTTATTCTATGATTCTATGATCTAATGGGATGTACCTGCCCATGGTAGGGGTGTTGGAACTAGACGATCTTTAAGGTCCCTTCCAACCCTAACTATTCTATGCTTCTAAGTCTCACATGATTTGTTGACTTATATTGCCTCACATGATAGGCTTATATTATACGACTGCACTGTAGGCCACATGTGATTGCTTACTGCCATAGGCAGTGCAAATGAGAAAAAAAAATCCTGTAATTTGTTTTGTATTTAAAAATATGTTTTCAAATGATGTTGTCATGAAAGTCTGGTTTGTTGAAGATGAGAGTATTAAGAGTTTAATTGATGTAGTGTATTTTCACAGGTATACTTCAGCATATGTTTTCAAAAATATGTTTAATGTCATTGTTTTCCCTAGTTAGTGCCAAAATTAAATATGAAATACATGCCTAAGTAATCTGTAAAGGATTAATACATAAGCAGAAAAACCATACAGTGACAGACTATTTTTTAATTTGAGCTAGAGTTGTTTAGAATAAATTCAGTTTTAGAGTGAAAGTTTTGACTTTTTTAAAAAAGTATTATTTTGTTTTTCGAAGAGTGCAAACAAATTCTTTAAAAACATTCTATCAATAGTGCCTTTTATAACGGGCTTTTTATCAGTAGATTTCAATATCCCGTTTGTGGCAAAGTTAGAAAAATGACATGGCCCATGTTCTTAGATGAAAATACATCATGCAGGATCCAACAACATGAGGGCTGCAAGGCTGCTGCAGCTCTGCATCCCCAAGCCCAGCCAGTAGCAAGGCTGAAGGCATACTTGCAGTAGGAATGCACACTCAGAGAACGTGTGTATCCATGACCAGCCACACAGACCACAATCAAATACTCAGAGTGCTCACATGAGCCCAGGAACCACCAATAGTCTCATGCCACTCTTCTCTGGCTGGACAGGGTGGTGAGAGTGTATGTATACATGCATATATACATATGTACAAAGTGGATCCCTCCCTCCAGAACCTGGGCTCTCTCAGCCTCATTTCTTGCCAGCTTCTGGAACCCAGTATCCCCAGTTGTTCTGGCACCTGGGTATTCAAAGATCCAGTCCACTTGTTAGTACACACTACTGTGCACACTCACATACACACCCATATAGACCTTGAGAGGGCTCTCCTGGCCTCACAGCTGACCCACCTAGGCTGGGAGGGTCCAGATAGGATGTTTGTTCCTCAGGCATCCTTGGTTTGGATTCTCACATGCTTCTGTGTACCTTTGTCCTGCTATAGCCTTGTGGAGATATGTCTTTGTTGGGCTGACGGGTCTTATGCGATGAAATTAGTGTATTATTTGGACTCTCCTCCTGACATTACCTCTGTGCTAGCTTGTAGGTGTGCATGTGAACTTTTATTACATAATCTAATACATTACTTCAGATTTCATGTGTGAAGTATGAGCTTTGAATTACTTTTGCAATAGCCTTTGCATACCTTTACCAGTTTCGGTAGTTATGTGTATATTTACATTTGCATGAGTAGATGTGCCTTAGAGACCTGTCCAATTGCAAACAGAACCTGTATGAATTGAGCTTCATCTTCCTCCTGTTGTGTAATTATTATCAAATTGTGGTGAGGAAAATTATTTCTACATTTGACAGTACATTGCCCCTCCCCTTCTTGTTAATGTCTTCCTTTTCACTTACAGAAGAGAAAGGCTAAGAAATTTCAGTTGACTGAATACATGAAGAACATATGCATTTGTTTTGTATAGTTATCTAAGTTTCGAAATACGAGCATGAGATTCCTAATACTAATACTGTTCTAAATATTCTTAAACATCTCTCTTTCCAACCTGGCTTCCTAAAATAATAGTAACAAAATATTCATTTTGTCTGGTCTTCCTTTGATATTCATTGGCTTTAATGCTTGAGTCACTACCAAATAAGCCGGCACATTTTAGGGAAAATATTGAGTTTACATTCACTTTTAAACTTGACCACATCTGGTAGCAGAGAATGCACTATGAATTTTCCTGATCTAACTAGACAAGATTAAATTCTGACTCCAAAAGGCAAACAATTTAATAGATAAAACCAAGATATTTTGCTTTTGAGAAGGAAATGTATGAATAATATCTTAATGAGTTTATTTCACTTTTAAGAAATAGACTGTGTGTGGAGGCAGTCAGATAATTTGATCACTCTTCATTTAAAGCTGCTGAACTGACTGATAATTCAGGATTTCCTACAGGATGTAAACCTGCTAATCAATTAAAGATGACATTTGAACAGAGATTAATTTTAAAAATCCATTTTTTGTTTTAAAAATTGAGAGACACATGAAACAGAATCAAACAAGACAGGGAAGAGTGGAAGAGGGAAGAGGAGAGGATGGGAAATTAATAATTGCTAAAGCTTGCATTATTCATCATTGAAAGGACTGAGCTGACAAATCAAGAAATAAGACAGTTGCTAATATAAAACTTTGTGAATGCTTTGCTTTGTATAAAAGTTACATAATGCAAGACGTGTAAATGTCTAGCAAGGTGATACTTAAGGCTAGAAATGAAATTTCACAAGACACAGAGAATTAATCGCAACAGAAAGGTAACTGTGGTCTTCACCATTCAATTTTTTTCATAAAGTCAGGTACAGCCCTGTTAAGGTCAAAAGAAGAGGACTACTTTTCCTCATTAGGATGTGTATAGATACCTATGATGTTCTAATATGAAAATAAATCCATGATAAATCCAACTTCAACTTCAAAACTATAGTCCTTTACATCACTCTTTATACAGAATTACAAAAAATGTTACTTGTGTTTACCTAAATAGAATACATACTTTTGAGAAATGAAACCCCAAATTAGACTAAAGTCTTATAATGAACCTTCCTGCAACAACTTCAGTGTTTTGGGTTTTTTAATTTTATTTATTGGTTTACTAATATTGAAAAAAAATATATTTAAAAAATCCTTTCCTTGCAGTCCTGAACAAACCTAACTCTTTCAGCCTGTCCTGGTACAGGAGGTGCTCCAGCCCTCTGATCATCTTTGTAGCCCTTCTCTGGACCCCTTCCAACAGTTCCATGTCCTTCTTATGCTGAGGATTTCAGAACTCATTTCACAAGACCAGAATAGAGAGGCAGAATCACTTCCCTTGACCGGCTGGCTATCCTTCTGTTGCTGCAGCCCAGGGTAGGGTTGCGCGTTGCTGGCTCATGTCAAGTTTCTCATCAACCATTAGTATACTACTACTAACATACGCTTTAAGACACTAATATATGTTTCAGGACATGGAGGAAATCAGAATAGTTTATTCAAAGATGAAAGATGATTGGGAAGTATTTTACCTTTAAACATTTACTCCTTAACAGTTAACTCGCGATGTTCAGCACAAGTTTTATTTATCCATTCATCTACACCTTCCTGAACAATTGGCCTAATTTCTTCCCATGACATAAATGCCCTGATTAATAAACTCTAACTCAGAAATTCCATATTACTTTATTTAAGAAATGATAATATTCAAATTTTTCATTCATACATTGCATTACTTTCCTGAGTGACTATATCCTTTAACATGAATCTTAAGTCTCATGATTTCATCAGTTCATAGAATAATGAGGAACAGAGATTGATATTGTGTATTTTTCATATGTAAGCCTGTAAATCTGACCTCAATAAACTTCTTGCTCTAGCTGTAGAATCATCAGTTTTCTTTTCTTATGGTGAAGAATACTTCACTGCCTCTTTTAGTGATCTACTTGATAATTTAAGAAAATAAATATGTCCATAATCAAAGAAAGGTTCCTTTTTTATTTATGGACAGGAAATTAATTCTGTCAAAAGGCCTCTTATCTCAGCTGTCTAGTCTTACCTTACACTGACCCCATACAGCAAATTTAAATAACAGCTTTTCCCCAGAGAATATATGAGTCCTTTTAAGCCTGAGGTCTAAACAGACTGTCAGATATTTTAAATGTTTCTGTTATTTGAACTGCAAAACTATATATTCAGTCTTTATAGCATAAAAAGTTTTATGTTTGCTGCACTAGATTCACATTGGAATTTCCATTCTTCCATATATATTTATATATTTGAAGTTCAGGATTTTCTGACCTGAGTATCAAATGTCAAAGCCACTATTATCTTTTCTCCAAGCATATGTCCCCTGTGTATCCAAACACAGATTTTGTTCTGGCTTTAGTTCATTGGAATGGCTTTCTTCTCTCTATGAGTTTATTTCCCAGATATCTGAGTAGTGATCTACATGTATGTGGTCATCCAACTCCAATGTATAAAGAACACAGGGCAATTCTAAATCCCACTTCCCAGTTATTTGACTTCTGAACAGTGAATTCTACCTAGTATGATGCTTTATTCTCTGATGACTGCATTGTAAGAACTGTTTCTTATTTTCCAGAATACACCTTTTTTTTATTCTGTCCTCTGAAGTTAATGACATGCCTGTTTGTATGTTGAGATAAAAATTAGCCAAAATGCACTTGTTTTTAGTTAAATATTTTCAAACTGTAAACTGGTACCAGGATGGAAGGGATAGTTATCAAGTTTAACTTCAAACGGTCCGAAATCAAACTCTAAATGGATACTAAAAAAATGCTGTATTTTCCTACAAGCCTTTATACTAAGAAATCATTCTTGGGAAGTCTAAGAAGATATGCAGCTGAATACACAAGATTTATTGCATACATACCAATTTGTAGCCCCATTTAGAATAGGTTGATATCATCTAATCCAAACCACGATTCAATTAAAGTAAGTTTTCTGCATTTTCCTCCGTAGACAGACACATAATGATCTATGTAAAGACAAAATTTGGGAAACAGTCGTGTATCTTTTTATATGTTATCTCTGTTAAATAAGAAAATGGTCATCTTTACAGAATTAGACCCTGAAATTACAGCAATCATAACAAGCCTCTAAACTGCATTTTTAATATAAGTGGGTAGATGGATTGCATTGCCTGCAGTGTTATTCATACAGACAGAAGTGAAAGTCAGTAATGATATCCAACGTAGCGACAGGTCTAACCACTATTGTTATGAAACTTGTTAGAAGAAATTTAGCACTGACTAACTATTAGCTCTTATAAAAAGTGTATAGGTTTATCTATCTATCCTTTTTTACCCACAAGAAAAGTAAACTTTACTCAAAATCCAGCAAAAGAAAGGATGTCTACACTGTGACCTATGGAAAGTGGCTTTCCTGGAACATCTCAATTCTACTGTAGGCGAGGCTTTAGGCTGTAGCATAACTTTTAGAGTCGAGTGCTTGTCTTTCTCTGGATGAGGAGAGCAGATTAAATCCTGGAACAAGTCTCAGGTGAGAAACATACCAAAAAGGGGGCTCAAGCCTGAAGTGCCTGTACAAAAGAGTTTGATCACCACGTAAAAAATATTTAAAACTTTTCAGACTTTAGACTGCTATAAGTAGCTTAGCTAACATCTATCAGTCCTCTTCTCACCACTTTTGTAAAATGAAAAGTCATTTGACCAGCTTTTATTGCTGTTCAAAGTTGCACCCCAAAATAATTAAGGAACAGTTGGAGCTATATTTGTCTCCAAGTACTTACTATAACAGGGAAAGACACTTAGTTCAGCACTAGGAGAGGTGTTAGAGGACATGAAGCACAGAGAATAAAGCATTTATTGAAAAGAACTGCAACTATTCAAGAAATTACCCTCCTGAGGGCAAAGAGGGCCTGCAGAGGGATCTGGACAAATTGGAGAGCCAGGCAATCACTAACCACATGAAGTTTAACGAGGGCAAGTGCAGACTTTGCACCTGGGATGTGGCAACCCTGGATATATATACAGACAGGGGAGCAAGAGGCTGGAGAGAGCACTGTGGAAAGGGATCTGGGTGCTGAACAGGAGCAGGCTGAACATAAGCCAGCCTAACCATGTCCTGAGGTGCATCAAGCCCAGCATCGTTAGTGGATTGAGCGAGCTAATTGTTCCACTTTACTCTGCATTGGTGCAACCCCACCTTGAATACTATGTGCAGTTTTGGGCATAGAAAAAGGATTTGAAGCTACTGGAGACCGTCCAGAGGAGGGCCACAAAATTGGTGAAGGGTTTAAAAGGGAAGTTGTATGAGGAGCAAGTGAAGTCACTTGGTCTATCCAGCCTGGAGAAGAGGACACTGAGAGGAGACCTCATTGCAGTTTACTGCTACTTCAAAAGGGAAGGAGGAACTGCAGGATCTGATATCTTCTTTCTGGTAACCAATGATAGAACTTGAGCAGGAAGATGTGCCAAAGGAGGTTTAGGTTGGAAATTAGAAAAAATTTCTTCACCCAGAGGGTAGTGGAGCACTAGAACAGGCTACCCAAAGAAGCAGTAATGGTGCCAAGCCTGACAATATTTAAGAAGCATTTGGACAACATTCTCAGACACATTGTGTGACTTTTGGGGTTGTCCTATGCAGGGACAGGAGTTGGACTCGATGATCCTTGTGGATCCCTTCCTATTCAGGACATTCTACGATGCTATCAATTTTTTATTGAAGTACTGTAAATACAATTCCATGTCCCATTTTTTAATTTTTAAAAATCAATTAAATGAGCAAAAATGTATGTGAACTTAGAACAAATTCTATGAGAAATTCCTATATACCTTTGAAAATGGAAGAAAACAGGTCTGCAAGGAAAGGATTTTTGAAATGTCAATTTTTTTTCAATATTAGTAAACCAATAAATCAAAAAATAAACCATTTTTTTTGATATTGAAATTGTTGCAGGAGGGTTCATTACAGGATTTTAATCTACTTTTAGATTTCATTTGTCAAAAATATGTAATGCCAAAAGATAGTTAAAAATATTTCAGTGATATTTGTCCATAGCAAAATAATTAAAATATTCTCTGATATAAAATAAATATATTATTTTGAGTCTTGGATTTCCCGTATAAACATCCTTTAATTATTACTCATATATTCACTCAGCTTCTATTTAGGTAAACACACCTCCCTGTATAAGCATCCTTTAATTTTTACTCCTATATTCATTCAGATTCTATTTAGGTAAACACAAGTAACACTTCTTGTAACGCTCTATAAAGAATGATGTAGAGGATTTGATTTTAGTTTTGAAGTTGAAGTTGGATTTATCACGGTTTGAATTACAGAACTGTAAAGGCCTGAGTTACACCATGGGCAAAAAGGCCTGGAAAAACATAGAATAATGCAAAGTTATAAAGGAATAGCTGTTCCCAACATTTAGCTTGGCACTTCAGAAAACATCTCATTAAGAATTTTACAGTGACGAAATCTTTTCATGGACACAATAGTACTCTTCTTTTATTTGTAGACATTAAATATATGGGTTGCCTAGGTATTCCTCTGCTCACTATATATTAGCTAAAGATAATATCCTTTCTTTTCTGGGAAAGCATATAGAATACATTAGTATACAGGCAGCTTCTTCCAAAAATAACTTTTTTAAAAACTTTTACCTTGTTTCTGTCCATCAATCAATTCACATAGTCCATCAGACTTCTTAACAATGGGTTATGCTTTGGTTTTATAAATATCTGAAGCTATTGTTTGACCAAGCAGTGCAGAAAACCTTTTCAGAAGTTACCTCGGTCTCATATAAGGCTGAGAATTTCAGCATTTCCCATCAGAAATACTATCATTAAAAAAGCCTGATGCTAATGTCTGCAATCCAAACTGCTTTAATATTGAAACTGCTCATTCTTCATCAACAGGCCTGGGATTTTTGTTGTTGCTTTGAGGATATTTTTGTAGTCTCAGGAAGATATCAGTACAGATTTTTTTTTAAGATGTTATAGAACAGTTCATCTCAAATTTTACCTCCCAGCTCTCCAAGTGAAAACTTTATCTGAAAAAAAAAAAAGCTTGAAAATATCACAGAAATGTTAAACTGCTGGGTGATACAAAATATATGTGCTCAGGACTGAGATTAAAATTCTTCTAGTAGGGAAGAAAAATTTTATCCCTTGTACACTGATTTTCCTTCAATGATACTCTAAAGCCCTTATGATTATAATCTACTGTTTGTCCTGATCCATCCTGAGAAGAGATGACAAAATAAGAGCTTTTGGAGTTTTACATTGCTCCAAATAAAGTGTTTTAAAAGAATGTTAAAGATACCACTTATTTTAACTCTGCACCTTTATTCACATACCCAGAGCTACCCACTCACCATAACTAGCCCCATATGCAAAAGTAATGTTTTACTGAACAGAATATTTGAAATTTATAGAGTACACCTACAACAACAACAGGTAAACTCATCAAGACACATACAGATAAGGAGATTCAATTGAAATAACTCCTAATTTTTTATGGAATTGAACAAAGAAATCTTGAAGCAGCAAAGTCTGCCCTCTATAGATAAATCAGACAAACCTTAATTTTTTAAATTTGAAGCTACAAAAATATTGATTGTGAGGTGAGCATGAATATCTGACATGTGCTGGAGACATCACCACAGCAATAGATACCATTTTCACGATCTGAAACCCAGAAAGTTGTGAGATACTCTTTAAGTGGTCTTATTGGTATCTGCATGCATATTTTGAAAGGTTGTGGCATCAACAAAATCTTTAAGATCACTGGAAGATTGTGCTTGGACATAGTCATACATTCAGAGGAAATGTTAGAGAGGGATAACCTATTTCCTGAAGAAGGACATTTGTTTTGCTATACTTTATGTATAGATAGATAGATAGATAGATAGCCAAGCTTAATGTTACACAAACAAGTGAAAATGCAAAACCTAATCTCAGAATAAAAGTACTGAAAGACTTTTTAACATTTATCTTGCAACTAAATCATAATCTATTCTGTCATGAAACACACTCATTACTTAGAGCAGCTATGCCTTTGCTAGTCCAGGAAAATACATACCCTTCAGAGGATGGTTATTCCCCAAAACTCTTTGCTAAAGGAAAAAAAAAATCTTTCATTTTTTTCCAGATGATTTTGATAGTGACTTAATGATGTTAATTGACCTCCGGTGGTTCTTTTCATGTGCCAGCTCTGCACCTCATTTGGCCTCAGGCTTGCAGAAACTAATTAAATAAGAATACAGAGACAACTTCAAAACTCAAAAGAGCTAAGACAGATAACCAAAGAAGACTTTCCCTACATTTTCTTCCTGTTTCTTGAAGAGAGAAGTTCTATATTCTTAGTAAAATCTGCAGATTGTCCTAGTTAATAAGATCACCTGGGATTAGTTACTGCCAGTTATTACTATTTTCTACTTCAGATTTAAGCATAAGATAGCTGTATATCTCTGTAGAAAATGAACACTGGCGTTCACCTTAAAATTTTAGGCTTGTATCATTTTCATACATACTCACTTGGAGGGTCTTCTGTCCATTATACTTCTTCTGAAGAGGCAAATTAGGTAGGAAAATCTATTAAAAAAATCTCTATTAAAAAAAAAAAGGTGCTTTTTTTTCCCTACATAAATAATAGGCAGCTGATTTGAAAGAATTATGCCTGCAGTTGTGTGTTTTCTATGAAACTGAAATTTCTGCATACAGGAGGATGCATTTTCAAAAACTATTCTAAAGCTGAGCTGCTGAAGGACATGGTTACATCTTCTTTCCTGTGTATTCTGTCTTCCATTCTCATCCAGTTCTTCAGCTCATGCAGTTATGCAGTGGGTCAGGTCAAAGATCTGATACACTGGAAACAAATAAACAGAAATCCCCAAAACCACTCGGGTGTAGGTCAAGTGCCATTTTGACAGTTACAAAAGCATCAATCCTGAAATATACTGCAAAGGTTACATTTTGAAGAGCAGGAGTCTTATAGTAATTTAAGTTAATCAAGAAACCAAGCCTAGGAGGGAAATGAGATTATTTTCATTACCTTCTGAAGTGACAGGACCTGATCAACAGGCCTAAAACAATAGACACAACCCATGAATGATTTGTATTGAATTGCTATGTGCATTCTTTAATCTGCAACTTCTCAATTTGCTATTATCAGTAGAATTGTGCTGTGCTATTCTTAATACATACAGTGTAAGAAAATACATCGTAGTTGTATTATTAGTAGAATTGGGTTGTGACACCATAATTGTAGCTTCTCCAGTATACACATGACAAGAAAAAGACCATCAACACCCTGCCTGACCAGTCAGAATGAGCATGAACAGTGTATGAAAGGAGAAGATCAGCACAGGAATGCTGCACCTCAACAGGCCCTTTAGCTCAGAGATATTCATCCGTCTCCTTATCTCATTTCTTAGGACCTTGGTCACACTGCAGAAGGGGCAATGAGCCGCTGAGACCAGAGATCCTGCATTTTTAAGTTGTTTACTTAATATAAAAGCTGGACCCTTTTGTCTCAATCTTTGGACACCCCATCTACGAACGGATACACTGCATGGGACCTCCCAATTGTTCTGGTAAGGCTTTCCAAATCCTCACTGGGGGCTTTCCAGCTACTGTGGAGCTGGATGATGATAATAGGAAAATTGGTGATGTATCTTTCATAATTACTAACCTTATTCTCTTGTAATAATGATAAGATGCATTACCTTTAAAGATGTTACTGTTAACTTGCTGTTAATCTTTACTTATCATTTGTTACCATTCTTGTTTTAATAAGTTATGTAAAATTGATTTCACAAAGTATTTGAGTATTTTATGCTGATCACACTTCGCACTTAGCACTCTGTGGTAAAACAGTTGTAGAGTGCAGAGTTTGCAAACCAGAATTCTGTAGTTCATATTATACTGTCTATGGCAATTTCACAGGTTAGTGAAATACCCGTCACAGAGGGTATTTTTTTTCACATGCTGCATACAGGTATTCAGCAGAAGGACAGGCATAAAAAATCACAAGGTCAAAGTGTTTAAAAAAAAAAAAAATTACATAGCTGTATCCACTTCCATAGGAAGTCTCATACACTCTTAAGGCTTTATGTATACTTTTCTATACATTATTATTTATGGACTAAGTAATCTCATCACAGTGGACTACATCATACAAGACCGGCTAGTAAGGTGTGAAGAGTTCCAAGTGCTGTAGTGATTACAAGCCAAGTCCTCCAAGACAGAGTGAATTTAATCTCATATTATTGAGATAGAAAATAAAAAAAATATATATATATATATAGTGGAGAGATATAGAAAGACTTTACAGCATCCACCTTGATTTCCCAATCTTTTACCTACAGCTGCTGGCACAACAATTAACCTGCACTTCTCTGCTTTACCACTGCAGGCTTCACACATTTCAAACTATACCTCAAAGTCACGTGCTATGATCCTACCTATCACAGGATGGATATAACCCTACTGGCTATAAATATTGCTGCATATTGTACTATTTACTATCCATACAATTAGATATTTGAGCCACTGTAAATCCTTAGGAATTGGTCCTAAATAATTTGCTTGCAACTGAACAGCACAGACTGCCTTCACAATGTTGTCTCACTTGCAATAGACATATGTGGAGAAATGTTATCTACTAGAATACATCCAATACTCTAGAGTGAATGAATTAAAAATAGGTTATCCTACTCCAAAACGACCTACTACAAATGCAGCAGTTTTGGAAAGTCAGGATAAAAATGCTGTCAGTCCCAAGCAGGCTTTTATTATACAAGCAATCCATTGTGTAACACATTTTCTATATGTAGTTCTCTGCTTGGAAGGCTGCAATATCTTCCTTGGAGCCAGCAGGTGGAGGAATGTTTCAGTTTAAGAAAATGCGTGTGAGAAAAGACAAGTTCAGCAGCTTTGGAGGAAAAGTAGCTGCACTTTCCAGACCTATTCCTTTCACAAAATCTATATCAGTCTTAGTTTCCTAGGTAACCCTGTGAAACTGAGGCTACTAGTAGAGACTGGAAGAAGCAAAAAAAAAAAGATGCAATTTCAAGTTCACCTTCCATTAAAATAAGTTAAGAAATGTTAGCTCTGATAGGATTCAGAAATTTAGATGATGTTTTTTTCTCCATGCAATGACTTGTATACGACACTGCCATTTCCATACAATGGCTTGGAATAATTTTATAAGGTACCAGAATATCACACAATGCTTTTTCAGAATGCATACACTGGCTTCTCCTAGTTAATATAGGTGGCATATAGTGTTTTTAATAAACACTTGTACTGAATATAAGCATGAACACTGATACTAGGCAATATCAGCATCACACAGTCACTGTCATGCACTTTACTGAAGAAGCCTGTTCAGAAAAGAGTCAGGAGCTGACACAGTAATGTTACTGGAAACCGTAACATCAAATTGAGTACAGACCCTTAAATATCCAGTGGAAATTCCACTTCTGCATTTACCTGTTGTCTTTCTAGGAAAAAAGCCGCACTGTACTGGAGTAGAATTGCACTTAAAATGTACATAGGATTCATTTAAAGCAAGTCCAGTCACATCCCCTTCCTCAAGTTGAAATTGTTTACTCTTTATAATCATATCATTCTCTGAGTATCCATCTGTATTGGAAGCACAGGAATATTGTTTCTGAAAATGCTCTGGATGAGGAGAGACTATAAGCCATGGAAAGAGTAGAACTTTGAATTATGCTAACCTGCAAATTCGTGTGCATCCACTCTGCCTTTTTGTCAATTACAGAGCACGCATAGGATTGAAATATAGAAGGAAATTATCCATATCCCTCAGAGAATGAGATCTGTGTATTTCAAACACAGCAGTATCTGCAAATCCTGACTTGGCCAAAAAAGTGGAGTGACAGGTTGACAAAGATGGTTATATTTTAGATCTCTAGATAATTAGCAATCTTAAAGATTTCAGTGTTAACTATAATTATAATATAAAAGCCTAATTTCTATTTTTTTCTTTTCAACTTTGGCCCATATTTGGGAAAAAAATTCAAACAGAAAAAAATCAGTCTTACTATGCTTTACATATATCACAAAGTCAGGCAAATGGGCTTTAAAATAAAATAGTGATTTTTTTAAGAATTAGGAGGTAACAGTGAAAATTATTATTTAAAAATCATCTTTTAATTAGAAAACAAACATTCTTTTCAAAACTCCTTAGTGATAGGCACAGGTACTACTATGCAGCAATTGCTGCACTATCTACTATAGAGACTTTCAGCCAGGGTCTTGCAGTAAAATTTAGGGGAGCATTTTGAAGCATTTTGTGTGGGCATCTGCAGGCAGAAATAAGCATAATTACCCAGTGCCTTCTACAAAAGTGCCAAGCTGGCTGTAATCTAGAAGCCCAAGTTAGTCTGGAGCTACACCTTAATTCATATGCTCTGTCATGTCCATGAGCTATAAAACTTACACTGGCTGTCAGTCAGGTCTGTAGGCTTCCTCAAACGTGCCCCTATGATCCATGTCGCAGAATGATGAATTATAGGGTTTTATCACATAACTGATAGCTACTTTCTAGGTAAATTTTTCTCAGTAGCAATGAGATTTAATTGGTTTAGATATTTTAGATTTTTTTCTATATAGAGAGAAAATAAACCCCAGCTGCTCTCTAGTTACCATAGCAACTGTAAGGTATTATGGCACTTATCTGAGACCAAATGCTTACATATAGCATTTCCTATGTATAAAAATAATTCCTGAATCAACTTTTATAAGAACATTAATATTTTTTATTTTGCCTGTTTAACAGGTGATCCTTCAGTAGAAATAAAAAAGAAGAGATTTGTTAGAATGCTTTTAGAACCATAGATTCATACAATTATTTAGGGTGCAAAAGATCTTTAAGACCATGAGTCCAGCTGTAAACCTGACACTGCCAAGTCCACCACTAAACCATGTCTGTAAGTGCCACATCTACACATCTTTCACATACCTCCACAGATGGTGACTCAACGTCTTGCCTGAGCAACCTGTTCCAATGCTTGGCAAACCTTTCACTGAAGTAATTTTTCTTAATATCCAGTCTAAACCTCCCCTAAAGCAACTTGAGGTTGTTTCTCTCATCCTGTCACTCTTTACTTGGCAGAAGAAATCAACACCTGCCTCTCTACAATCTCTTTTCAGGTAGCTATAGAGAGTGATTAGGTCTCCCTCAGCCTCCTCTTCTCCAAACTAAACAATGCCAGTTCCCTCAGAGGCTCCTGATAACACTTTTGCTCTGGACCCTTCACCAGTTTCATTGCCCTTTTTTGGACACACTCCAGCAGCTCAATGTCCTTCTGGTAGTCAAAGGACCGAAACTGAACACAGTATTCAAGGTGATGAGTACAAAGGGATCATGACTTCCCTAGTCCTGGAGTGGTAAGTATAGTTGAAGCACTTTGAGTTTTATGATGTTTATGTAATAGAAGTAAAACTTAAAATTGCTGAACAATGAGTTAGTAACTGGGAAGAAATGAATTATATTTTGGGTCAAAAAAAAGCAGTTAGTCCTACATGAGCAGGTATACCAAGCCACACAGAAGAACTTGTTCTGTAAGTCTAATTCTCAGTAATGGTTTTTCAGACAAGCTTACCTATGCAATGATTTTCCCTGCAGTCAATCCATAGTAACATCTTGGTTGAAATGTTAGGATAGTGTGGGAAAGAGAGCAGGAGCATGTTTAATTTGCATAAAAAGCAATCTCAAGTTATATTTAAGTCAAATTACAGAACTCAGTTAAGACTCTTCTTGAAATTCATACTGGCTCAAGGTATGTATCATTTTAGTTCAGTTTTGCTTTTCTTGCTTCTAATAGTTACTAAAATATTTGTGAGGAAAAAAGCTTTTTTTTGAGCTGGCTTTTCCATTTTCTGTCGTAAAAATTCTACTGTATCCAGTTCTACCACAAATCAAACATGTATCACATCTAAACTGTTACAGTGCAGCTTAACACAACTTAATACAGAATTATACATCACCTTTCTATCTTAATAGTTGTCCTCTTCTGGGCATTCACTTCAAATGGGCAGAAAATCAAAAACTATCAGTAACTCAACTGGCATAAAGAAGAAAAGAAAGTTCATTTTACTACCCTAAGTTTCTGTTGCATTAATGACCATTGCTGTGTGAACACATGGTGCATCTTCAGAGGAAAGGTACTATGTACAACTCAAAATGAGGGCTGGGAACACTCCCACATTTTCAGAGGAAAGGATTCCCATACTAGCAGCAACAGCAGCAATTCCTTCTAGCTCAGGGCTAAGCACTATGTAGGAGGATTTGTACTGCTCAGGAAATATGCACTGACTACATTACAGAATCACAGAATAACCAGGTTGGAAGAGACCCACTGGATCGTCGACCAACCATTCCCACCAATCCCTAAATCATGCTCCTAAGCACCTCATCCACCCTCACCTTAAACACCTCCAGGGACGGTGACTGAACCACCTCCCCTGGCAGACCGTTCCAATGCCTAACCACCCTCTCTGTGAAGAACTTTTTCCTAACATTGAAGTAACTTCCATGCTAATAGTTCACACACTGTAATTTGGGAACCACTTCTCAAAGCTTAAGTGCTTGCTACAGGATACATCAACGTTATCTTGGAGAAAGGTGCAGACTCCCTTTGCCAATATTTAAATATGAACCAGCTCTGAACTGAACTGAAATCTGAGTAGGCAGAATACATTGACCTGGGCTCTACTAAGTAGCTTGTAGTATAAGCAGAGTGAGCCTGCATCTGCCTGCATCAGACATACTGATTGCAGGAAGAAATAAGCACCTGAGAGGAATCAAGAATCTAACAGTCTTCATAAATCTGGGCTTTAACCTCTAAATATAAAGCTTATACAAGTGTAATTTTAGGATAAGCAAATCTGTCATGCTTACATTGAAAGTTTATATGTAAATCCAGAGCAATACTTAATGGCTCTGATCCAAATAAAAAAACACCTTTGCTATACTTCTAGATGTTTGCTACTCCCTTGACAATTCTTAACAGAAAATTGAGCAGCTTCAAATACCTAAGATTGGATAAATGTTCTTTGCATTTTTATAAGTTCTACAAGTCTGAGGAACTGTTAAAGTGCTTGCCCTTTTTTCCCCATGCCATGAGATTCAGGGATTTTCAACCGGAATGTATTTACTGTTTCCCAACAAACCTCCAAATAGCCTCAACATAAAAAAAAAAGAGCTCAGTATCTGAGGACTTTGTTCTTTCTACTAAAACTTAAAAAAAAAAAAAATATGGAAAATCTGACATTAGAATATCTCTCTTTATAGGACTAATACCATACAGCTTCATTCATCTCAGATGAAAGTAAAAAGAATGTAAACCAGTACGTCCACACTTAAAGAGTTTTGAACATTCATTGTAGTTCTATGCAAAAAAATATATATGACTATGAAACAATTTTACCCAAAGAGCAAATACCTCATGACTAAATCTGTGCTACTTTTAGGCCTTTAAGTGTATTGGTATCTTCAATTACCGGAGGCTGACCTGCTTATCTGGTTTATTTGTCTGAATAAGCTTTGTAGTACCTTACTGGGGAGGAAACCCTTTCTGTCACAGGACATTACATATGCCCAGTACAACTGTCACTGAAACACATACAATGATTAAAATGCAAAGGGAATAGATGAAAAAAGTCCATGCACTTATTTTTAATCGAGAGTGTCACCAAGCATGCCTGACTTTGGTTAAATGTTAATTTCTATTATGTACTACAAAATGGTCTTTTTCCCTTTGCTGCACCTCATTGTGAACCAGAAAATCTAAGAAAAAGTCTACAAAATGTGTAATATATACCCAACCCTCATGTACAATTAACTCTTACAAAACATTAGAAAAATCTCATACTATTTAAATAAGAAGTATATCTAGCAGAATGGCCCAGTTTTGAAAGCTACTTGCTTCCTATGTTCTGCAATGTATGCTTCGTGACTTTTCACAGCCTGCCACTTCTTTGTATTTTATATGTCTGCATGAGCAGACATTGTAGTACCTACTTATATGAAGCATTCTGAAATCAGACGCTGGTACAGCAGCCTTTGCTGATGTGTCTTTTATATTTAAGCTTTCCCCCAAACAGAACTCATTTTCTTAAAATGAAACTTAATGCTAAGTGTGTAACTACAGCTTTGCAATGCTTTAAACCAGATATAGTAAAAGATGGACTGCTCTGAATGTAGTTGTAGACAGAAAGTATATCTACATCTTATTAATAATGTAATATTGTCTCTGCTGACAACATAGCACTGTTTTTTTTAATAAACATCTGCATTTTTCAAAGAAATACTATTCAGCTATTTACTAATGGTGAAGGAGCTTTTGACCTGAAATAGTCATTTATAAATACATGAATATCCAGAATCCTCAGCATCAACCTAAGTTATTTTTAAGAGAAGCAATGCAATAATGAAGATAATTGGTGAATTGTGATAATTTCATAAATATAGTCTACCTTAGATATTATATTTAGAAGTTTTAAATACTACTTAAAAATCAGATTGAGATGCTAAAATTGGCCATAGTGCAACTAAGTTTACAAGTACCAGTACTGGTGTAATTTTATAGAACTTCTGTGTAAAAGAAAACTTCTTCATAGAAATTAAAATTAAGATATTGATCCTGCAAATACCTAAATAAATTTAACATTCTCAAGTGCAAATTCTTGAATCAAAGACCCAAAGGTGTCATTTATCTGCAGGAAGATTAACTGAGCAAAGACAGTTCTGTTTGCTAAGGGATAAAACTAGTCTTTGCAGCCTTAGGTAGAAATGCATCTCTCTTCACTAGCTTCCCTATTTTTGCCCCAAACTCTCTAATTTTATTGAGCATGATGAATGATATTTTCTATGCAGCTTGTCTTGCAGAATAGGCTTTGTTTATAAAAATAAATAAGCAAACACTCGAAGAGTTAATCTGAAATAAAAAGAACATTCTTATTTTTAAGAATATTTTTAAGCTTGTAATTCTTTCACATTCTCAGATAAAAATTCCCTCAGATGTGGTGCAGTGTCGAAGACCTACTACTAGTCTGCTTTCAGGACTTGGGTTAATTGGAGAAAGAAAGATATGCAGTGGTGCCATACTGAAAGGAGGAAAGATGACATCTGGGATGTGAACTTCCTCAGTATAGCATATGTGAAGGTTGAGGACACAGCTCCATTGGAGAAGAATGTACAGACATAGATTTTTTCTTTTCTTCTAAAACTGCAAAAGATGCATTGATGTGCTGAAGAACTGCTAGAGCACACTGTTTTTTCTCAGAAATAATTCAGACAAGAAAACTTGTTCCTTCAGCTGAAGTGGACACTCCAAGAGAAAATTTAATTTAGCAAGCAAGAATAAACAGCTTATGCTTTTCAATGCTAATAAAATCCTTTGAAGTGAAGAGGAGAAGCATTACAAAATGTAAGAAGGCACTGCCATTCTTTGAGAGACGTTTTAGGAAGCCATGGAATACAAATGGCCATGGAATACAAATGACCACAAAATACAAATTCTGACCATTCAAATCTAGAAAAATACTTTGTGGTATATCCATATTGTATCAATAAGCTGTGAAACATACTGATGAAATTAAATTTCCTGTTTATAATGATATACAGATGGTTTTTCATACTAACCTTGTGGATTAATTGTTTTCACTCATGTAAATAAGATATTTCCTAGAGATGTCAAGTGTGGCATATAGTGATTTTTATCCTCTACAGAGCAGATGTTTTCCTCTGCCACAAACATCTCTAGGCTTTACTAGGTGCCTTTATGCAAATCTTTCCTAAACACTTAGAACTGATAACCTTAAAACTCCATTTCTACCAGGACTGCTCTACAGCAATGACTGTTTATTTTTATATAATCCCTCACTCTGATGTGGAGGTCTAGTGATAGCAAATGTCACCAATTTCATGCTTAAATCAAGATGTGGCAAGACACACTTCCAAACTGCTCTTTAAGAAAGAAAACATTCAGCCTTGTAATGAGGTGGTCTTGTTTCAATCTAATCTGCCAAAGATCAATTTACAGAGCCTTCAGAAAGCACCCTTGAGTTTGAACATAGGCCAATGCCATCATAAAATCACAGAATCATTTAGGCTGGAAAAGACCTTTAAAATCATTGAGTTCAACTGTAAATCCAAATTTGCCAACTCCACCACTAAGGCATGTCCCTAAGCACCACATCTACATGCCTTTAAATACCTTCAGGGGTGATGACTCAACTGCTTCCCTGAGCAGCCCGTTCCAAATTTGATAACGCTTCCAGTGATGTAATTTTTCTTAATATCTAAACTATATCACTCCTGGCACAACTTGAGGCCTTTTCCTCTTGTTTTGTCACTTGTTACCTGGGAGAGGGGACCAATATGCACCTCACTGCAACATCCTTTCAGGTAGTTGTAGAGAGAGAAGGTCTCCCCTCAGCCTCTTCTTCTCCAAACTAAACAGCTCTAGTCCGCTCAGCTGCTCCTGATAACATTTGTGCTCCAAAATGTTCACCACCTTCATTGCCCTTCTTGTAGTGAGACACCCAAGACTGAACATAGTATTCAATGTGCAGCCTCATCAGCATGAAGTACAGGGGGACAATCACTTCCCTAGTTCACACGGTTTCTGATACAGGCCAGGATGCTACTAGCCTTCTTGGCACCTGAGCACACTGCTGGTTTCTATTCAGACAGCTGTTGATCAACACCCCCAGGTCTTTTTCTGCCAAGCAGCTTTCCAGACACTTTGTCCTCTCGATCTTCCTTCTGGACCTTTTTGTAGATGTGCCTCGCATTTGCTAGCCTCCAGTAAAAGTGGGACCTCCCCACTTAGGCAGGACTGCTGGTGAATGATTATAAATGGCTTGGTGAGCACTTCCACCAGCTTGCCAGGACTTTTGAGTAGATCTCTTCATGTCCCATAGATTCGTGTGTATGTAAGTGGTATAGCAGGTCACTAGCCATTTTTCCTTGAAATCTGAGGGCTTCATTCTGCTCTCCAACCCCATATTCTAGCTCAAGGGGCTGAGTACTCCAAGAACAACTGGACTTACTATTAGAGACTGAGGCAAAGAAGGCATTAAAAAAAAAAAAAAGTACCAATTATTCTCTAAAGGGCTGACCATACCAATAAAGATGAGATTGAAAGTAAAGAACATACACTCCTTATTTACTGGTTAAAGTGAGGATGCTGCTGGGGCAGGAAATGGATGTTATGTTTCAACGAGGAGAAAACTGGTATTTACATGTGGCTGTAACAACACTGCAAATTAGTGAATTAAAGGTCTGATTGCATATATAGGATGTAATTAGCTTACAGTACAAACTCAAATGTGCAGAGAAATAACCAAGGACAGGTTTTCTAAAAAAAAAAAAAAAAAACAAACAAGCTTTGCTGGGCAAATGATGTGGCTGATAGAGTGCTGCATCTCAGCTGCAGCCTTGAACGTGGTATCGAAGGAAAACTTTTACATTTTGATACAGGAGTCCTGAAAGATACAGAAGGTAAAGAAAACCACAATGCTTTTTGAAATGAAGCATGCTCACTATTCACAATCAGACAGAGGTCACTCTGAGCACAAGCTATACTAAATTATCATGATGATGTGTACTTATGCCTTTAGCTGGACATTATTATACGGAAATCTGTGTTAGGGTGAAAAGGTAAAGTACTGCCCAAAATTGTTTTTTGCAATGTCTTGTTACAATATTACAAAAATAAAACTTCAGAGGACATTTGTTGCTCTGTTTGAAAACTGCTGCCATGCAGGTGTGGTTTGATCATGCAAAGGGCTGCATTCAGTTAATAATATTAACTGGTAGGAAATTTTCTACCTGAGGTGACCCACTGACTTCATGCATAACCTACTCTGACACCTCTACAAGGCAGCAGTGTGGCCTATATTCTCAACTATAGGACAGCACACAGATGTAGATATAGTGTGCACATGCAACATCTACAGCAAAGAATGGCTATGAACTGGATAGGGGAATATTTACCTCAGACATAAGGAAGAACAGGTTGGTGAGGCACTGGCACTAGTTGCCCAGGGAAGTTGTGGATGCCCCATCCCTTGAGGTATTCAAGGCCAGATTGGATGGGACCTTGGGCAGCCTGATCTAGTGGGACATGTTTCTGACCATGACAGTAGGGTTGCAACTGGATGATCTCCCTTTAAGTAGCCAAAACCAAGTACTTCAGCAAGTAATTCCCTGTAAACTATTTGTCTTGAACATATGCAGTGTTTGGCACAGATAAAAATACAATGGAGTATGCCCAGGAAAACACCTGACTAGTTCAACCACTGAGACAAATTTATTTTCCTGCATGCTTTCTAATTGTTGCAAAAACTGAGGCAGTGGCCTCAGCCTTCCCTAGAGTGGAAATGGAACTGATTGAGGTCCTATAGGACACACAGTACAATATCATAAAACAATCATAAAGCTAGTGTATATGGATAACGCAATAAGACCATACATGCAACTAACATTTTGAAATGCTTGGCCCACAATCGCAGGAGCAAATTTCTGTACATTAATCTCTTATTTTAAAAAAGTAAATTCAAAGAGCATTAAATCAGGCAGTAACCTATTGTTATCTACCTAGGTACAAGCAGAAACTCTAAAGGCAACACACCACTTGAGCAAGCAGGACAGTTGGTAGCAGAGATTGCTTATCTTCTTCTCAGAAAAGCACCTCAGAGAAATGAGAGACATTAGCAGTTCATTCCCATCTGCTGATAAGAGGGAATAGTGAGAGTTGGAAACCTCAAAGTTAATTGTATGCACTGTTGATACTTTTCCTTATTGGGACAGATTTCTGCCTACCTTTTCCCCAAGGGGACACTGTTCCAGGTTGTCCTTCATGTCCAGCTTAAGTCCCTCAAAGTTGCTGTCCTAGCCACTTCTTGCCCCACTTTCCAGTTTCACCTACTCACATTCCTCACATGTTTTCCATGAGGACTCTTCATTAAACCTTTCCTCATAGCTAAGCTGTTTTTTCCTTTAATACAAAAAACTGACTTTCACTAAAAGTCAAAAAGTTTTCCAAATTTCAGTACATTTTCATTATTTTCTTATATTACAGAAAAAATTCTTTTTGAGGTAATTCAGGTTGGAGAACCTACTGCAAAAATGCAGTCCAGAGACTATATAAAGCAGTCTTAAGTTTAGAAAACTTGAGTTCAAAAAGTTGAAGACAAAATGAGAGTTTATAGTGAAAGAAAACATTGTCTCCCTTATTACAGGTGATGCTGCTCAATCAGTTTTTCTTGCCTCTCTAGAGCTATTTAGTATATAAAGATCATGTAAATGGTCATGTGTTAGTTGTTTTTTTGCACCCAGATTGGATTAACCTAAGGTCAGGACTCATGAGAGACAAGCGATGAGATAAAGAGATGACTGAGGTTTTATCCATTTTGGAATGTTTACAGGCCAATATTTTGTATTGTTTATTTGTTTAATTTATATTGGTAATCATGCTATACTAGTATATTTAATTTTTAGCACTATCTTTTCAGTATCTGAGAACTGTGGCACACTTAGAATGATGCATTATTTTTTTATCTTCAGAATATTTTAGGGACAATGGTCTAGCCCTGTTCAATGTCTTTTTCAATGACCTGGATGAAGGCATCGTGTGCACCCTTAGCAAGTTTGCAGACAACACTAAGCTGGGTGGAAGTGTCGATCTGCTGGAAGGCAGGGAGGCTCTGCAAAGGGATCTGAACAGGCTGGACTGCTGGGCAGAGTCCAATGGCATAAGGTTTAACAAGGCCAAATGCCGGGTCCTGCACTTGTGGCACAACAACCCTGTGCAGCTACAGACTAGGAGAAGCCTGGCTGGAAAGCTGCCTGGAGGAGAAGGACCTGGGGGTGTTGGTTGACAGGGACTGAATATGAGCCAGCAGTGTGCCCAGGTGGCCAAGAAGGCTAATGGCATCTTGGCTTGTATCAGAAACGGCGTGACCAGGAGGTCCAGGGAGGTTATTCTCCCTCTATACTCTGCACTGGTGAGACCACACCTCGAATATTGTGCTCAGTTTTGGGCCCCTCACCATAAGAAGGATGTTGAAGCTCTGGAGTGAGTCCAGAGAAGAGCAACAAAGCTGGTGAAGGGGCTGGAGAATAGGCCTTATGAGGAGCTGGAGTTGTTTAGCCTGGAGAAGAGGAGGCTGAGAGGAGACCTCATTGCTCTCTATAACTACCTGAAAGGAGGCTGTAGAGAGGAGGGTGCTGGCCTCTTCTCCCAAGTGACTGGGGACAGAACGAGAGGGAATGGCCACAAGCTCCACCAGGGGAGATTTAGGCTGGACATTAGGAAAAATTTTTTCACAGAAAAGGTCATTGGGCACTGGAACAGGCTGCCCAGAGAGGTGGTTGATTCATCTTCCCTGGAGGTGTTTAAGGGACGGGTGGACGAGGCACTGAGGGGGATGGTTTAGTGTTTGATAGGAACGGTTGGACTCGATGATCCGGTGGGTCTCTTCCAACCTGGTTATTCTATGATTTCTGTATCTTACCCCAGCCTATACACTTAGAAAAACATACTCTGAAAATTGCACACAGTATGCAAACCACTTGTTGTACCAATTAATATATATTGAATTTTTTAATGAATGTTCCAGCAAACTAATATTCTTAGACCATTACATAAATTATCTCTTTTATTCTAAAGTCTGAAACCACTGAAAATTTTTCCTTTTATAGCAAAAATGTTTGGAAAAGAATTCATGTTTAACCATTACTTCTTAGTGAGCACCTTAATATATCGGCTCTGCTGTCGTTACAAGGTGAAATACCTTTATTGTTATCACGAAGTATATCAAAGCACCATAATAAAGCAAACCAGAATATTACCTCAGAAAATGCCACAGCTTATTAGAATATATCCTGTGTAAATAAGAGGAGAAAAAAACTGAGAAAATGTACCAATGTCTGCATGTGATAGTAGAATGCCATTCCTGGAGAAATAGCTCATTTTACTCAGGAACAGAGCTTGTATGCAAGCTTCAAACCACAGAATTACTGATACTAAAGATAAATTTAAACTTCTGGAACTCTCGACACTGAAGTATGTCAACAAGTTGTACAAGAAATTACTCTTGCAGTGAATCACAAATGATATAAACAAATATAGAAAACTAATAATAGTAGTATAATATTCTTCACACATTTTAATGCCAATATTAAAATATTCCGGATAACAAAATCTAGGAAACACTATTGCTAAAATTTAAAATCAAGACTATATTTTATAAATGTAATATTTATATGAGAAAAGGTTGCAGTTTTAAAAGAGCATGTTTGAAGGCTCTCCATTTCCTACGTTCTTCCAGTAAGATCAACATCTTTTTATGAAACCTGTGTTATGTCCTAATTCATCAACTAAGATGCATCACCATTGAATATTCCACCCATACACATGCTGCATGTTGTCACAAGAAGTACTATCATGTCCTTAAAAGTCAACTAAATAACTCAAAATCTTTAAAATTAATTTAATAAGTCTTCCTGTTACTGTTGTAAAAATAATAGATAAAAATCGCATCTGGATTCCTGAATAGGAAGGTTTCTGTTCTATCTGTGAATTCCCATGCTCTTGTTAATTACCAGTTTTCTAAAAAAAAATCAGTTCAGATGGAAAAATAATTATTCTTATAAAAATATCTTTCACACCTTCATTCCTGCGGGTAACCAGTGTATTAAAGAGGTCAAGAATGTAGTCCTATGAAAGAATGCATTTTCCCTTATATTTGCTTGTCTGTTCTGTGTTAAATGTAAGATTGCTTCATAGTTTATATAATTAAGTACTTGGGGACAGCATGGTAAAATATTCACACCATACCACACACTAGGTGTTCTAGCTCAGAAGGAAGTAAAATATATATCTGAAGCAGTTCTGAAGACGTCATTTGCTTGCCATGTCTGCTATATGTCAGCAGAAAAAGAGAGGATTTTCTTCTAAAATCCTTTAGAAACACATAGAAGTCCTTCTACTAACCTTACTGGATGCAAATCCAGTGAAACTGGGCTCAAATTATTAGAAAAAAGGATGGAAAATTGGAAAAGTTAATACTTGCTTTGTGATGCATTTCAGACTGCTGATGCGGAGTAAAACTCCAGTATTACTTTCTTATGTAGGAACTTGGACTGAATTGCATCTCATTGCTTCACCTTGAAGTGAAACTATCAAAAAGTTAAGACAAAATAGAAATTAAAAGCTGGGATATAAAATGCAAGCAACTTCTAATGCTCTTTCTTTCAAGAATGAGATATTCGTATGAAGTTGGAAAGAATAATTTTGAATTCTACTACACAGCATTTGCAGAGCTGGGGTTGTTTAGCCTGGAGAAGAGGAGTCTGAGAGGAGACCTCATTGCTCTCTACAACTACCTGAAAGGAGGCTGAGGAAAGGAGGGAGCTGGCCTCTTCTCCCAAGTGACAGGGGACAGGATGAGAGGGAATGGCCACAAGCTCCACCAGGGGAGGTTCAGGCTTGACATCAGGAAAACATTTTTCACAGAAAGA
Source organism: Clamator glandarius (assembly GCA_033459285.1). Classification (NCBI taxonomy): domain Eukaryota; kingdom Metazoa; phylum Chordata; class Aves; order Cuculiformes; family Cuculidae; genus Clamator; species Clamator glandarius. The sequence goes on along the minus strand of JAUNZM010000176.1, from coordinate 3,409,518 downwards.
GTCATTGGACACTGGAACAGGCTGCCCAGGGAGGTAGTTGAGTCACCTTCCCTGGAGATGTTTAAGGCACGGGTGGATGAGGCACTGAGGGGCATGATTTAGTGTTTGATAGGAATGGTTGGACTTGATGATCCAGTGGGTCTCTTCCAACCTGGTTATTCTATGATTCTATGATTTTTTAAAACAACCAAACTTGATTCCTCAAAGTCTTCTGATATACTTAGAAAGTGATTTTGACAATGCAGTTTTCAAACTCAGTGTTTGTAAACAAATATCAGTTTGATTTATTTCTGTATAAAAGTGAAACTTCATCTGTATTGAACATTGTGTGAATAGGTACTAAGGAGTCAGCATATGACAGAGAAAACCAGTTACTGAAGGAATAACATAAAATGTGAGCTACATTTAGAAATCTTCTGAATATGTAATGTCATAGTAACAAAGACAAAATCTTAAATAGAAACAAATTTCTATCAGCTTTTGAATAGATAATGTTGACAGGAGATTAAGGCTGAAATCTTCAAACATGCATGGGAGTGGTAAAGGTCCAAATCCCGTTATAATCAACTGCAAATTAAAGTCATAATTCTAATGCTCTTCTTCACATGGTTGATCCACAACTTCACTGTAGGAGGAAGAACTGATTCGTATAATGGAACATTTTTGTTTTCCATAGAATAACTTTCATTGAAATCCCTCTTTAAACAGGAGCTGAGTTGTAGCATGATAAAATTAACGGAAAAATAGCAAAGGATATAGCTGTTGTTCCACCTCAAGCTGGGATGTCACCTTCAAAACCAGGCTATAGGTCTTTGTATTCCAGTGTATGAACTCTGTGAGAGGGAGGCATTCTTTTTGTATTTGTTGTAGCTTTTTAGGACATAGATCTCCATACACCTCTACTTGTAGCCCTGCAACATGCAAAATATTTGTAATTGCATATACAGAAGTGTCTCCCTGTACCACCTACTCATGTCTAATGAAGATCCAGAATCTCCCAAAACTAGTTGTTGTGTTGAACAAACTAAATCTGATTAAAACAGGCTGATTCCTCAACAGTCTGCTTCTGGCTTTCCCAATGCAAGTGCATGTACTAAAAGTAGTGTTTCCAAATACAAACCCAAATGTCTATTTTAATGTAGATGTCAAAAGCGACACTCACCCCTACTGTTATCTTTACTTCTCAGCAGACATGACACCTAGAAACAGATTTTTTAAAACTTAAAGGTAAAAAATAATAACAAAAAATTAAAAAAGCTAAAGCTGTAGATGGGCAATGTTTGTTCTTTTTAATTAACTAAGCTTTCTCCCATCTAATTCAGATTTAATTATTAACATAAACTGAAGCGTTAAAGAATGAAAACCAAAACATCAAGGAGACAAAGCAAAATAAGTTATTCCAAATGAAAAAAAAATCCTAAATCTTTCTCAAAGTCTGCACTTAGAAGAAACCCATATGAATAATCTTTGAAATGCACATACATTTAAAAAATGTAACTGTTGTTATATTTACGTATCACAGAATCATTGAATCACAAGCTTGGAAAGGACCCACTGGATCATCAAGTCCAACAATTCCTATCAATCACTAACCCATGGCCCTTAGCGTCTCGTCCACCCTTGCCTTAAACACCTCCAGGGAAGGTGAATCAACCACCTCCCTGGGCAGCCTGTTCCAGTGTCCAATGATCCTTTCCATGAAAAATATTTTCCTTATCTCAAGCCTGAACCTCCCCTAGTGGAGCTTGTGGCCATTCCCTCTCGTCCTGTCCCCAGTCACTTGGGAGAAGAGGCCAGCTCCCTCCTCTCCACAACCTTCTTTTAGATAGTTGTAGAGAGCAATGAGGTCTCCCCTCAGCCTCCTCTTCTCCAGGCTAAACAAATCCAGCTCTCTCAGCCGTTCCTCCTAAGGCCTGTTCTCCAGCCCCTTCACCAACTTCGTTGCTCTTCTCTGGACTCGCTCCAGAGCCTCAACATCCTTCTTGTGGTGAGGGGCCCAGAACTGAGCACAGTACTCGAGGTGCTGTCTCACCAGTGCTGAGTACGGAGGGAGAATAACCTCCCTGGACCTGCTGGTCACGCCGTTTCTGATACAAACCAGGATGCCATTGGCCTTTTTGGCCACCTGGGCACACTGCTGGCTCATGTTCAGTTGGCTGTCAACCCCCAGGTCCTTCTCCTCCAGGCAGCTTTCTAGCCAGACTTCTCCTAGTCTGTAGCACTGCACATACACATATCCATCAACATATTCCCTGTCTACTATATGCTATGAATAATTCAATGAAAAATGCATAAGGAATTTTGCTAATATTTGTCTTGCAATACAAGTATATGTCCAGTAGGAAGAGTGTGCTTTTTTTTTCTTCAGCAGCCTAAGAAACACCTTCTCTTGAAAAACTGAGGTCAAAACATATAAAGACTTATCAGATGAAAAGATTTTGAATTGTTACATATATATTATTAAATCTACTACCAAGTGTAGCTGCACTGAAGTTATTGAGGTTCTTTAACTGTACTAAAGTTAAGTGTATGCAAACTTAATAATGGAGATGAAAGATTCTCGTATGTTTAATTCTACCTGTAATATAAAAAGATAAAACAACCCCAAACTTGCTTTAATCTTCCATTTTCCAATTTACTCTTAAACACAAGAGATTTAATTGAAAAAGAAAAAAAAGGTAAACATAATTTATCTATAAATAAATACAAGCTTCATTTTAGAGGGAGATAACATAAATAAATGGAAAACACAAATAGAATACCTTTATATAGAATCTCTCCCCCCCGCACACTGAGTACTTACGTTCAGTATTACTTCCAGTACTCAAGCTGGTGAACTCAGTGGTTATTTTAATTGCAGCAACCATGATACATTCCCCACTGATCTTCATCCACCACCACTGAATCACAACTGACCAATGTCTATCTAATCTCAGTTTTTTCATGATTCTATTTTCTTTGAAATTTTAATTGTGAATCCATGTAGTGTTAGCAGATGCTTTACTCCAGTTCATGTATAGTTACAGGATTTATCTCAGCATTGTTGAGATTTAGAATAAGATAGGATGAAAGCTGCATTCTGTCACGTTCAAAATTCCTAGCCATACTTGCTTTGTAGAGTTTTAAAAACAGACAAACAAAACAAAAAAACCACACTAAACTTGGCAAATCATGACTAAAATTGAATAAACGCTGACATTATATAATAAATTATTCCCACAAATAAAAAGGGAGCATGCAGCTCAAGGCAAAATAGTCAGACAGCTGATGTCCACTGAACCTTCTGTCTGACTGTCTGGTTTCAGCGTCGGCACAAATTTCTTACTAGGGCATTTCATCAGACACACTGAAATTGTTTGAAGTGATTCGAACACTTTATCTTGAGAATGATAACCCCCTTGCTGGTGACTAATGGATAATTATGGAAAAGACTAATGGAAAAAACTCTCTTGCTTTCTCATCTGAAGATCTAACAATAGATACCTGGGGTTAGTTTCCCCATAGCTCAGAATCACGCGTGTAATGCTTCACTATGAAAAAAAAAGTCTGTGTAATTAAGATCTGAACACAACCCCCAAAAAAATCTTCAGTTTCCTATCACAAGAGCATATGTCATATTACAAAACTGATTTCAACATCACCTGAGTCCCACATTGTTTTTCTTAACTAATAAATATTCCCTGTCACTCACCACTGTTAGAATATCATTAAACCAGTTTGTAACAGACACTAAAACATAACATACTTGCATTTTTTTTTTTTCCAAAATTGGGTGAAAAAGTACCTGTTCTCATTGAACATGTATTTCTGGTTATCAAAGTTTTCTTACTCATGGCTAGTGTAGAATTTCAGTCTTCATGGTATTTCTACTAATTTGGATGAATGCAGTCTTATAATTTCAAATGATGTGTGATTCAGGCAGTGTTGTACTCCTTCAAATCAGGCTAATTAGCATAAAAATTTTTTCACTAAAATAGTGCATTCTATTCATTCAGAATAATACTTATGCAATAAATAAATGAAGCTTTACAACCTTTCTGACCTACAGCACCAGTGACATGGAATGAAAATCTGGTCAACAGACACTTGCCTGAGCTTCCAGGTGTTGAGACTCCTAGAGCAGTAATACTGCTGATTTTCAGACTAGACTGTTCAGTCAGCACCTGGATCACAGTCTTTTCCAAGTGAGACCTTCTGAAGCAACGATTTTTACTGCAAATTCTTAGCCAAGATTTTTATCCTCACAGTTATTTACTTGCAGTTTTACTGTTTTCCAATGAGTTATTCACTAAGTAGGTACGCTGAGTAAAGATCTATTATTATAGACTTTTATTTAACTGTGTTATTTTTTATGAAACAACAATCAATAAACAATCAAAATTCTTTTCAATACAATATCACTGAGCTTGTGAACTACAGATATTTTAACTTGCATCACAGGTTTACACATCCGTTAAATTTTCCACCATTTCCACCTCTTGAAACACACCCCATGCAAAATTCCTAGAGTGTTTCTTTATTATATTCATATGATTGCTACTAAATCTTATGTAGGCTAATTTATCATGCTCTTACAGCTGTGCAATTCCATGGTTTTCCTGCAAACACGCTCTTATATAATTTTATTTCGTTTTTTTTAGTATTTCTATAAGACTTTGTTGTTACCAACCTTTTAAAGAGGGTTGTGGGGTTTTTTTTATTTGTTTTCTTTTTTTTTCTCCCTATACTTTAAGTCTTCAGATTTAGACTAGGCATTAGGGAGAGTTTCTTGAGAGTGGTGAAACACTGGCTCAGGTTGCCCAGGGAAGTTGTGGCTGCCCCATCCCTGGAGGTGTTCAAGGCCAGGTTGGATGGGGCCTTGGGTTACCTGATGTAGTGGGATGTCCCTGCCCATGGTTGTAACTAGATGGTCTTTTAGGTCCCTTCCAACCCTAACCATTCTATGATTCTAAGTATATATTAAATGTGTCGTTATTAGGAAGCTAATATAAAATGCTCCCACTCTTGTTTTTCTTATTCTTTCTAGATAGTAAAGCCAGTAAAAGCAAGAGAGACTGACTTCACAGCTTAATATTTGTTCTAACTCCAAGTATGCTTAAGTGGCAGCTAGAAATGTGATTCCCATTCTTGCTCCAAATGCTTTCTTTAATAAAAGATGAAGTCTCATCAAGTATGAGTGAAACCACCTGAGCCCAGAACATTGTACAATATGACACTTAATGGCTTTTCACCCACATTGAACACTGATATTGTGGTAGGAAAGACTACTGTTATTCCTAATCTTAAATTGAGGCCTCTACTATGATCTCTAGCTTGGACAGCAGTGAGATGAGACTAGGTTGCTCTGTGCCTTAGTTAGGCAGACCTTAGAAGACTGTAAGTTTGAAGGCTGCACACTTTGTGTGGGCAACTTCTTCCACTGTTTGACTCTTCTCACAGCAAAGAATGTATTTCCATATATCCTGTCCAACCCTCTCCTTTCAAATCACATCCATCATCACTGTCTCCGGTGAATCTATCCCTCACTCCACTTGTCTCCTTACAAGTGCACAGAGACAGAACATTTTGTTTCAGATTGAATGAAGTTTTCATGCCATTAGTCTCAATTCAATCTTCTGTCCATGATGACTCCTCTCAGATTTTAATTTCAGCATTCAAGACTACTTTTATTACCAGAACTTTAAATATTCTGTTTGAGAACTGACTCCAAAACTGTTAGTCAGTCACTCAAAGTTTGTGAGTTTATAAAAAAGCAGCACAATACAAGATATCAGTTGACTTACAGCTGAACTAAGCGAGATGAGTATGTCTGAATGCATAAGCCAGTAAAACTATATATACTGCAAAACTATATAAGAGTGAAAGCTGCACATATATATAGTTCCTCAGCCCCGGTAGGAAGTCAACCACAATACTAATTCCCATGCAAAAGAAAATACAGGAAACTATCATCCTAAGGCAGTTAATTTTTCTTTAAAATCTATTATTATTTAACCAAAGAGGAGCCAGGACAGAATCAATAATGAATTGCAGAGTCATTCAGGCTGGAGATACATTAGAAGATCTTTAATCCAACTCTGCTCAAAGCAAGGTCAGCTCTGAGGTCAAACCGGGTTGCTCAGGGCTTTATGAAGTCTAGTGTTGAAAATCTCCAGGACAGACTTTCCACATTTCTGGGAAGCCTGTTCAAAAACTTGGCATTCCTGCTTCTCCCACACCTTAAAAATGTCCCTTGACCTCCTGTCATGTAAACTTGTAAAGAGCCTGATTCCATCTTCTTGATAACCTCCCCATAGGCACTGGAAGGCAGCCCACTTCTCTTTTTCTTCTCTAGGCTAAGTAAGTCCAGTTCCCTGAGCCTCTCTTAGTGGTTCTTGTGCTGGAAAGTCACAATTAACTTCAGCACTTGGACACAGACCTGAATATGTAATACACAAAAAGTTACTTCATCTTGCTCTAGTCTTCTTTAAGTGCATTCTTTTCTATGAATAGATTTGTTCCATAAATGTCTGAAGGTTGCGGCACAGTGCCACTAATTTTCCTATTCCCTCAAATATTGAAGGATGCATTTTCAGAATTTTTCCTAATTATGTATAGGTTTGCAATTCAAAAATCACCTTGCTCCTTGAAACAATTGCAAGTATATTTTACATACCTTTCAGTTTTGGCACTAGATTTAATGAACTTTCAATTTCAGGTCCTTATCTTGAAGAGACAGAGCTACAGTTGAGATCTAATTCCCTTGGATTAAAGTTCACTTATGCTTGCTAATAATGGTTTTCAAGCCCGTTTTCCAGTAAGTCTAAAAAAAGTATCTAGTAGTGTCATACTAAACCCTAAATGTTACTAGAAGTTAGATTGCCAGTATTTATAAACTACATTACTTATTAGAAGTGTTTTTTAATTGGGTTTTCATTGACATTGTTGATATTTAATCACAAGCTGAGCATAATTACTACTTTTTTCTATGTTTGGGGAAACCCAGGTAAAAATCTATGGTCCTTCTTACTTCCATGGTGTGTTCATCACCTCTGTCTGACGGTTAGTGAGAAGTACAAAGGATATTTAAATCGCCTTACATGTAATTCACCACATTTTGTGCAATGATAGTCAGGAAGGCAGGGGATGAAGATTAGCCTACCTACTGAGAGCATAAACAAGCTGCAGTATGTGGTGAACAGACTGTTTAACCCTACATGTGGCTGCAAAATGCTAAATAAAACAGTGAAAGAGTCTAAGTTTAGAACTTCTGGTCAAAGTCAGACTTTTTGTTTTGTTTTCCAGTGAAACTATTCCATTTTCTTGGCTTAACTATCACTGACTCTTAAAAGAAAATTACTAGGCTGCAGGTGTTTCTGCTCAGCAATTGGCAGCTTAGGGCTACTGCAACACAGCTTTCTGAAGTTGACATGATTGTAGTAGCATTTTCCTCTTCCTTCTCTATTCATGGCTAAATTGGAACAGAACTGCTAAATGATCATTTCACATGTGTATAAAATGCACTTACACATTACAAGTTGTAAACCAAATCCCCAATCTTCCAAAATCATCTTTTTTCCTCACCAGGATTCTCAGTCCTTGCCTTTCCTCCACAAATCAATACCACGTGCTTTGGAATGCTTGATACTTCCAAGACAATTCATCACTTTTGATAAGACGTTAATCCGTATATCTATCTGCAGTTTCCCATAAAATATTCCTAGCCCTGGTGCCATTTTAATTTGTAATAATATGCAATGAAATTGTTTGTTGACTTAAGATTCTGAAGAAATTTTATTCTTTTCGCATCAAATGTCCATTTGCTATCAAACCCAAAGATTTTCCACTAAGTTAGGTTGTGCAATGTAGTTGCTAGGCAACAAGAATAATTTTTCCTATCGTAGTTCAGTGAAGGAAGATACGTTAACCACCCCAAATCTTGCAGGAGCTTTTATGGTTTAATTAAGTCTCTAATGTTTATAATCCATTGTCACTCATATCTCTGCATACTCATCTCTTTTCACTGTAGTTTTACGCAGATAGGCACAGATGCAGCAGTCCTCAGACTGTCTGCACAAGCTAATAACAAGTTACCTGGATTCATAACTTACGAGGAAGCTGTACAAATACGTAGAACTTTTCAGAGCTTCCTCTTTGATGAAACAATATATCATAAGTCACTAGAGTCAACTTCAAAAGTCAAACACAGAACAGCTGTTGGCTTAGTGTTCTCAGTTTATAGGTATCTTCAGATTGATAGAATGCTTCAAAAAATTGAAATGGCTATAATTTTCTGTAAACAGTGTCTTACCTATTCTCCATAGTTTATTTCATATTTTAAATAGGACACATTCCATATCTGAAAGCCTCTGATTAATTAATTTCAAATAAATTTACTTATCTAATTGCCTCTTATCATTCAGCAGTGAAATGGTTGTACTCAGACATGAGTTACATGAGTAACTGTGAATGAATATGCTAAATCTTGTGGTTTTAAAACTACAATGAGTCATAAATTATATATAGCGTTTTCAAACTGGGAGAGGAAGATGGGTCAGTCAAGCAGATCACTATATTCCATTTAGGATTAGGGCAGGTAAAAAGCAAAATATTAACTAGAAAATTATAACAGTTGTTCCCTCCATGACGAGAAAATTTACTACATTAAAGTTAAGACAGTACTGGCAATGAAGTCTATGCTCTGGTGAATAATATTGCTGTTTCAAAAGGTCCTTCAGCTTCCAGTTTATTTTTCAGCAGAAAGATAGATTTGCATGCTGATTCAGTGTCTTCTAAGCATATGAGGTCCATAATAAATGGTATGGCAGACAGAGCTTCAAAATCATCTCCCAGGAAACAAGTTTTATTTAATATAACATGTTCCCTAAATGCTGAACAGATGCAATGCATTAAACATTGGGTGAAAAAAAAAAAAAAGGTGGAGTTTTTATTATCTCCACAGCAGTTTTATTTCAATAGATACAGCTAGAAAATGACCATCTTTCAAACCAACTGATAAAAAAGCCCATATTTCTCTAGTTAGACTCCAAATAGCATTTTACTTCCCACTTAGCACTTCATGTTTAAATCCAAAACTATGAAATTAAAAATGTCAAAACACTGAAAGCTGCAGTAATGACTGGAGCTCAGCAGATTTTAAACAAAACTTCATGGGGATTAGGTAAGGGAGGAACTTAATCATAAACATTCCACCTCTAAAGGAAGATTTTTAGCATGAAACAGAAAATACATCTCTCCTATAAAAACATTGTCATAGTGGTTATTCTAGCATTTTTGTAGAATTAATTTGGTATATGACAAAGTTGAGTCTTAAGTGAAAGTAAAAATTACCTGAAAGAACATTACCTGCCACATGACCCAATATCCCAAGTTTGGTGGCTATGATGCCCAAAAAGAAGTGTATGTCAGAGGTACGAGGCATCTGAAGGTCGTTACAGAGAAAGATAATGAAAAATGGCAGGACTTATTTAGGATGCCAAATGATTCATTACCTCAGCTCTGCTTCTGTTATTTATGCAAAATACCATTATTAAGACTCATTACCTAGGCAGTGATTCAGGGACAGAACAACCCTACCTTTTCATACATCGCATACAAATCCAGACACACTGAAAGAAGACCTCTGAGATCGCTCTGGACTGTTGACCCAAAATAAGTCAGAATGGCCCTTTCCAGAAAAGGATGCTGCCAGAACACAGAACTTTACTGTCCTTTCTGCTGTATCAAAATGACTGGAGGAACATCCACCATTTTTATACTAGTAAGAAATTTGATGTCTTCTTGGAAAAAAAAACCAAAAAACAGAAAACCACCAGAAAAACAAAATCGAACAGAGGCAGCTAACTTTGTGCTGCTGTGGGCTGCAAGAACTTTAGACATCGATTTTGTTTGTTTTCTGCAGCAGCAAAGATGTGAGCCTTAATTCATACTGGGAAATTTCTTGTAGTAAGTCTAGTCACACTTCATTGTGAAAACCATCTAAAACGTTAAGACTGTGTACTTCTGCTGTCCTACAAATAGCATAGCAAACTGCAAGCAACTAAAAGCAGCAGAGCAACTACAGGGGTTACCTCGAGTCTGTGTTTCCTTTATACGGCCACATACAGCATTACCCTGCTGCGCTGGTATGGCATGTGTACTTGGTTTCTACTCAGCCAATCCTTCAGTTGAGTCAGTCTTTACGACATAAAGATTCATCTTCCATCCTTAAGCCAGCTTGAATGCAGTGATAACCCAAGCATGATGCAAAACAAAGAAAAAACTTTTTCTTGAGGTCATGATCAGCACTTCATGTTTACTCACATTATACCCTGACTTCCCATGATGCATAAACACTTGCACGTGTTCTAGCATGGATCAGACCCACGGCACAAATAAACTGTCAACAACAATTACTTAACCTGTGTATATTTGAAACTTGCCAATAATTATGCAGCCAGCAAGATCCTACTCTGAGATACAACTGGAAGTCCAAATGAGAAAAGGGAGAAAAAAACTAAACTTCCATTTAGATTTTCATCAAATATCCCAGAAATATTAAATGGTGCCAGGTAAAAAAGTAGCAGAATTTCCAAACAGCATGAATTGCTATGAAGCCTTGAGAACACAACATTCTCCCAGCATTCTCTTAACTAAAAGTTATGAAGAAGGGATATGGAAAACGGGACTGGCTGGGATACTTGGAGAGAAAGGAAATTAAGCAGTGGAAACAGCGGCTTTTTCAGAGTAACAGCAGCACAGCAGAGTCCCTGATTAGAAGGGCAAAGCCAGGACATATGTACCCTGTTGCCTGCTAAAGCCATCAGTGTCATCCCTTGTTCCTTTTATATCTGTAGGCAAGTAAAATGTCATATGCTGTTTGAAAAAAGAAGAGGTTCTTAGCCCTCACTCCCACTCAGCTCACCTGTGTTGAAACGGCTAGACTATGATGCCAAATACTCTGAACTCAAGATACTTTAAGATTCTGCTTTTTAATAAAAATGCAGTAGGAAAAGAGTGCCCAGGACACTATAGGATGTTCATAACGTAGGCATATCAAAAAAGGCCACAGTTAGGATGCACATTCTACAGTAACAGCTTACATACAAGAACAACAAGAAGAAATTTGCATTTAAGACAACTAAAAGTGCCCAGTCATTAAGCTGTGCATTTTTTCAAAGACAGTTCTCTGAACGAGCTTTTTTTTTTTTGCTTACTAAAGAGTAAGAGCAGCCAGAAAAAAAAAATGTAAGCAAAGATTTTATCATAAAATGTGCTACGCAAAAATAAAGGAGTAGTCTCATTTGGAAGTTCCTGGAACTCACTGAGCCATGTACAAATGCAGCAAAAGCAACAAAATTAAAAGACAGATCTCCAGAGACTCATAATCCCTCATTTTAAGGCAGTGGGTAAGTAAGGATTAAACAGCATCATTAACATTTGGGCAAATTATTTGCCATAAATAGTATCACCAACAAATTACCTTTTATTTCTTCATAGGTAGTCCAATGAAATTAGCCATAACGTTTTAATGAAATCATATGTAAAACCTACAATAGTGGCTTTATTCCATAAAGTGTCTTGGACCAAAAAACACCCAAAAAACCAAACCCTCAACTGAAAATATTAACTTCCCTATGGCTTTCAATATTCAGTGAAATTGTACATAAAGTTATTGTTTTGGCTTCTCTAGTGTGTATATATGAGCAAGATGTTTTCCCAAGGTAAGAGATGCAAAATGATGCGTTACATAACTAAAATCAGGGAAAAGTTGAGACATTCTGCAATATCAGTCATAGGGAAATCTCTGCCTGGAAACCTGAACCCTGCCAAAAGTTACACAAATATTTATAGACTACATTACCCCTTGCAGATATTGATCTGAGCAGGGTCACAAATATACCTTTCTGAAATCTTTGTTTTATTAAATAAAATGGCATATGTCAGAATTAAATGTCTTGATAAAGAACAGAAACCGAGCCACTCATATACTTAAAATAACTAGCACAGGACAGATTATGACAGCAAGGACATTGCTTGCATTTTAAAACTTATCTGAAGCTGTTTTAAAAATAACTGGTCTGTCAACTTGAGTCAATCACTTTATTTTTTAATCCTCTAATACTCTATAGCATTTTTCTCCAAGGAATGTTTCCGGTGCACTGTCATGTCATATTAAGGAGTTTATATGGAGATTGTCTACATTGGCAAAATCATTAAATTCAATCTTTATCCCAGTAAAAATTGCAAATATTAAACTGGGCTCAAACTTTTACCTAAATTGTGAAATACTTCAAATAATTGTTATATTTTTATTGGTTTCAAAGAAAAAATTTAATTTAAGAATAGCAGTGTTTCAGTAATCAAAATTACTTTTTCAGTATCAATATGAAAAGTAAGACTTTCATAACACTTAAATGAAATGGTTTATTGAATGCCTCTGAGCTGGATATTTTTAACTAACAGTTCAGTTTGATTGCTTTTTCAAAGTCATACTAGCCATGCTAGAAGCACGGGTTTCTCACAAGGTCTCATACTTATTTCTTAGCTTGCTTAGGGTAAACTAAACACAGATTTTGATTAAATAATCAAATAATTTACTTTTATTTCTTTGCACCAGAGCACCCACCATGCTTCAGGTCTTTGGAATTTAGGAGTCCAGAATTTTTTTTGCCTGTTCACATTTTCTCTTCTAATCTTTCATAGCAGATTGGAAGGAAGAAGCATGGTCTTTTCTGCCATGTAACTAGTTAACTTCTTTTGACTGGTCCAGATCTAAGTTAGGACTCTCTCCTGTATAAAACTACCTTCCTTCCTGCTTCTTCCTGTTACTCAGTCTACTATTTTTGTGATGTTTTCTTTCCCACGTCCAAGCTTGGTGCTAATGAATGTCATTAATACCTGGTAGTTATTCTGCTGCTAATTAATTCTTCTAAAAATTTTCTTCATATTGATCTTCCTAGTTTCACCCATGTTATTACTGCTGATCTGGAAAGATACAGTCAGTCATGGCAGGCTGTGGTTCTCACCATATGCTTTGGGAATTTCTTCAACAAGAACCTTAAAAGCAATTTACTTATCTATCAGTAGATCCTTCCCTAAACAAAAGCACTGTGTTTCTGTAAAATATATATTATGATTAGTCTTCTGCACCATTTGTCTCTTTTTCCACAAAATACAACTATTTAAAATAAAAAGGTTCATCTTCATAAATTGTTACTTACAATTCACTAAAAAATGTTATTAACACAGATAAAATTGTATCTTCTGTTAAGCATAGATTTAAACAGTAATAACTGATTAATAGCAAGTGTACATTTAAACATTTAAAATGTGAATAACATTTAATAATTCAATAGGTGTTAAGGCATCTAGGCTTGGTAAACCCACAGATATAAAATATTTGGAGTAATTATACTAATTATCATCTAAATCTGAATTCCATCACACAGAATGACTTTTCCAGACGAGAAAAGAATGTACATAGAGTCAAGACAAAGATGTTGAGTCTGGAAGATGCATTAAATAAACAGAATAGCCATAAAAGAAGAGAAATTATCTAGGAAAAGTAACATTAAGTTTGATGGGTGATTTTTATTATGCTTTCTTTTTAATATCCTGTCATAACAAATGCTAAAAGTTTATTGCTTTTTTACTAAAAATATTTTCTGCAAAAACGTGAAAGTCCAGCTTTACAAAAAATCAATATTAATCAGTTGGAGAAATGTTCTTATTTTTGGTTAATATAGCACATGACATTCTCCTGTATCAAAAGCCAGGACATTATTATGGCAGACAGGGCAGAGACTCACAGTGTGTAATGTGAATATTCTCAGTGTCCAGTATCAAGATTTAATGTGAGCCAGAAGACATTTGCTTTCAGTCGAGATCTCGGAATTCTTGGTACAATAACATCTTTCTTACAAAAAACTACAGTGTATAGTCTAAAAGCAGAAAGATGCTTCCAGCTTTTTCATTCCTTTTGAAATGATCTCTGGTCTGAACACACATTTTATGATGTGCTGAGGGGCACTAACTATGCTCAACATCTATTGAGACACCATCTTCACTCAGGGATAGAGGAAGGTATCATCTTTCACTTTTAATGTTCACAGCAAATACTTATTTGTAGTAGAAAAATGGGGTAAAGAAAGGAATATTGAAGCTAGGGTAGGGGATGTATAATAACAGCCTGCAAAGATATTCAACCATATTTTCAGTGGTGATTGCATCAAAATGAGTGATTCAGAATGTAGAAAGGCATGTCAAATCTGAAACAAATATTATGTAAGCAAATACTACATATGAGCTTCTGATCACTTTATCTAAAGAGCTTTACACATACACACACAGAAGAAATACCAAAGGGCTGTTGATTTACAAAATGAGAGCTCTTATTTTCCCCTTTTCAAAACAAATTATTGGAGATCACTGTGTAATCCCTCTTTGTTTTCATTAATGATAATTCTAAAACAGTAAATAATATGAAGCATAGCTCTCCTTGCTAGTTGCGGCAACTCTTTTTGTATAATATTTTATCAGAAATGTATGCCTACCAGTAGCAATAGACTAGACTGTGAACCAAATAAACATTCTCAGATAAGGCTAGGTATATTAAATAACTCATCTTCTTACCATTCACAGTTTAAATGCTCTATTCAAAATTTTTAATCTGCAATTTATTCATTCATTCATAAAAAAAGAAAAGAAATCCTGCTACATTCAAGAAATAAGACTTCCAAGTGTGAAGTATGAAGATAGAGGAAAGACTAAATGGCTTGCTTAGCCCTTAGCTACATTTAGCACCAAAAACTTTCAACTCTCAGAAATTATTTTCAAATAAGATGACACGTTCATACTCAGAATTAGTCGGCCCACTTTACTCACGTAAGTGCTTTTGAAATGTTGCTGTGTCATTTTGTATGCACATATTTTGCATGCACATATCTTCCTTATAGTTGTTTCTAAGCCAACTAAATGAGAAATAAGTCACCAATTCTTCACAAAAATTTAAGTTTTCATATAGTATTACACAGATGAAAACCACATCCATTTAGTTATAACAATGGTCATCATAGACATAATCCTTTTCTGCTGCCTTACTGTAAGATACTAGAAAAGTCATGCATGTAAACTAATTATAAAGCAGAATAGCCTGGACTTAGAGCAGAAAGGTGCTGCTGTTATCTTCGATTTCACACTTCAGTGATTAACTCACCTCAGTTGCACAACTAGACCAACACAGGGGTTGCTAAATAAAAGGTTTGTCTGATATATTTTCTGCAGACAATAACAATAAGACACTGGATAATTACTCCATACTGTTACCTGCTGTCCAGCAGTCTCAAGTGGTTTATGTCAGGAAGCCTGACCTAGTGAGATGTCCCTGCCCATGGCAGAGGGGGTAGAACTAGATGATTTTTAGGGTCCCTTCCAACCCTAATTATTCTATGATTCTGAATGGAACTGAATCTGTACTTTTGTAAGACAGAACAACTTAGCCAATGCACGCAGCAACTCCACCATTAAATCTGTACTCTACCTTGTCTTCTGTGATTAGTTATTTAAAAACATGTCATATTAAAATTATCTGGTATCAACTGTTCCTGCTTTAACGGGCTATTCTTTCACAATCTTTTCAGGACTGACTATTTCCTACTAAGCATCAGGAACATAATTGCTTTGTGCCCTTTCATGAAAGTGAGAGCTATCTTTGCCCTTTCTTTGAAATGTTATCATGTAGAATAAACCAAGATTGCGATACTGGTACAGTGGTGGGCCACACCATATCAGGCCAGATGGTTTAATCATCTACCAAGTGGTGAAAAAATGTTGTTAACCTTCTGATTCTCTCTCCAGTTGAAATTCAGGGCTACTTTGTTACTATCACATTCTAAATGGACCTATGTTTTCTTTGTCTTTCCATAAAGCTTCAGACTTATCAGTCTTCTAGGGTTATTTCAAATTCACTTCCAGTGTTAACGTGAGGGGTGCCTTCAGTGACAAGCTAGCAGTGCTACAGATCTTTTAGTGTACATCAATTAAAATCTTCCAGGTATATGCAGCCTCAGCAGACATCAAAGTCAAATAATCAGACCAGGAAATCTGAGAATATACAAGATATATGTAAAAAGATTTTGCTCATTTGCCATTGCAAAAAGAAAGCTCAGAAGGTTGCCTGTACAGAGGCTTGCTGTAGTAGCAGTATTGGCAAAGAAGAAGAAATAGTTAATACAAATTCTATATTGGCACAAAAATAAGATGGCAATTAAAATACCAAGACAGCTAAGCAAAGACCTTTTCTAGACATCTAGAAAGTAAAAAAAGCTGAGATGATGCCCAGAGTTACAAAACAGAGGAAGGGAAATGGACTGATAACCAGAACAGTTTGTTTTTTTTTTTTTACAAGCATGTATAATGTTCTTTGCTTGCCCCAAAAGTTCCTGCTTACAGTTATAGCAGACTGGAGTTAAACCATCACTTTTTCTGTATTTTAATATTACGAGATAGCAAGCTTGATATTTATCCATTTTATTTTAGAAAGAGGTTTAAAAGACAGTCACAAACTGAAGTCAGATCACAAACACTGAAATAGCAGGTGGTAAGGTAGAATAAATAGCAGGTGGCCATGGAGCAGGTGCTTATTCATTTGAATGGAAAATGTGAGAGACGTGTAAGAGCAAACAGCAATTCAAATTATTTAACCCTACCAGTATTAGAAATACCAAGTAATTTTGGAAAATATATTAAATATGACATGAAAACTGCTATATTTTTTCTCAACAGACAGATTTCTGTGCTTCAAATGACAGAATTCTGAGAGCTGTAAGGACAGCATGAGGCAGTGTCTTGTTGCAAGAAGACACAAGTCACCAGAAATTAGAGGAACCATTTCTGACATGGTTGCCTACCCAATGTGTCTGGAAGAAGGAAAAGGAATACATAAAACCTCCAAGAGACCCTGGCTTTGCTTCTACTCTGATAATACAAAAAGTTGTATTCTAGACCTTATGTGTATTTTAACTCTTGGCACGACAGAAAAACCTTATCTATTATTTCACAGAATCACTATGTTCGAAAAGACCTCCAGAATCATTGAGTCCAACCATACTTATCAAGCACTAAAGCATGCCCCTGAGTACCTCATTCACACATCTTTTAAATATTTCCAGGGACGGTGACTCAACCATCTCCCTGGGCTGCCTGTTCGAGTGTTCAATGACCCTTTTGGTGAAAAAATTTCTTCTGAAATCCAGCTCTCCACAAAGAGGTAAGGGAAGTATCTACCACTCAAGGCTGTTTGTATGCAGTATCACACGTGAAGTTAAGTGGCTTTTCAGTTTGTTTTTCTTTAGCTTTAATTCTTGTTTTATTTTTTAAACTGCTACTGGCATAAGCATCTTATCATACATCCTAGGGAAACCAATTAATTTTTTTGGTGCCTTTTTGATGAGATTTCTGGTAACATTTTCTTATTCTATACATTAAATAATGATGATGTGGTTTAGTCCACTGAAATATAGTAACTTTTAATTGCCTTGACTAAGCTCAAAATCCCTTTGATTTCAACACTACAACAGTGTGCCGCTATTATTATATTTTTGTAAAGCCAAATTTAAAGGATTTCAGAAGAAGCACCAAAGGGTTATGATTTACTAACACATTTGTCAGTGCTTTCTTCTCTATTACATTATCTGAAAGACCTTATTTCTGTTTGTACAGTAAAATGGATAATTTTTAAATGGTTATTTACTTTGAGCTCCCTTGATACTAGAGCAATTCTCTGGACCACTAGACTAGGAAAGCATTCTTTCCCTTCAGTCTTTTGTGCCTAACTTGTTCAAAGTTGCTGCTTTTTGTTCAGATATTAGCAAAAGGATAACATGTCTGCTTGCTGAGACACGTGGAAAAGGAGATTTGGCAAGGAAGGTGCTGGTTATGTAAGGCTTTAAAGACCGAATAACATTTTTTTATCATGCAAAGGTTCAGTGACAGCAACAGTCCACCTATTTTTCTCCAAAGCCTGTCTAGCTAGTTCCAAATACCATAATTTCATCAAAAATTCTGAACCATACAATAAAATTCTTTGCGCATAGTTCTTACTCTTCCAATAGCATTTCTTCACAACGTAGGTGATGATTTTGGAGTCACACTTCAGTGAGTGAGAATTGAAGAAAAATGAGAAACTGGAAATGACAAAGATACCTCTTTCCAAATCTCATCTCCAAAAAGCAAGAAGTTGATTTAAAATATGTCAGGTTTTAAATGCTCAGACCAACAGCATTTGTAACTATTCCCAGATATGTCACTAAAATATAACCTAATCAGTATCTTAAAAGAAAAAAACAGACCTCATAGACAGCTTCCAGAAAATACTTAGTGCTTATTCTGGAGAGAGAGTAAAATAGAATCCATGGCGCTTCTGCAGGTTCTGTTCATTATCTCCAGGAAATGTTAATACTTGTGTTATAAACTCCTTCAGTACAGAAAATACGACAGAGGATCAAAGAATATAGTTTAAAGTACTTCCACAAAAGCTTGAATTTTCAAGCTGGCTGCTTCTCCTTTTTCCCCAAAACTGAGTCTCAATTGCCATTATCTCATCTTCTGACGTGGAAGATAAATTGTAATCTCATATTAACAATACAGAAAAAGGACAACCATTTTAAATTACAGCAACAACTGAAAACAAGGCAATGTAATACAATTAGCTTAGCAGCACATTTAATCAAAGCTGCTAGCAGCTTACTGTCCTGAAGCTACCAAGCCAATAGTAGCCACATCATTTTGCCCTTTAGTGACTTCCTCTGTGAAATGGCTTTATGAGGAATCCATTAACCATGCTGCAGGGAGGCAATACAGCCCACATTGTTCTATCAAGGGAACTGAATCAGTTCACATAATTCACTCCAAGTCACATCAGAAATTTAACAAAAACAAAATGAAAGGAAGACAGGGACTACTCTTTACCCCCTCAAAGTTTTAAAACACTCTGTCTATGCATTGATCTTTTGCCACCTGTTATAATACAGGCGATTCTAGAATAGAAGACAAATACAACAGAGCAACAGTGTGCAACAGTGGAGAATAACGTGCTTTTGAATTTGGTAAATGTAAGCAAGAAAAAAGTAATAAGGGTATCTGAACAATGACCTTTCTACACGCGCTGGCTGGAAGTACCATGTCATCACTTGTAACTATACTTACTTCAGTTCATCCACAATTACTCTAAAGACACCTTATAGCAGCCTTCCAGTACTTAAAGGGGTTACAGGAAAGCTGAGGAGGGCCTTCTTTTCAGGGAGTGCTGTGATAGGACAAAGGGTAACCATGTTAAACTGAAAGAGGGTAGACTTAGATTAGACATTAGGAAGAATTTTTTTACTGTGAGAGTGGTAAGGCACTAGAACATGTTGTCCACCATGGAGGTGTTCAAGGCCAGGTTGGATCAGTCCTTGAACTATCTGATCTAGTGGAAGGTGTCCCTGTCCATGGTGGGGCAGTGCAACTAGATGGTCTTTGAGGTCTTTCCCAACAACTCCAATCATTCTATGATTTGCAACCTGTCCTTAAGCATTGCAGTGAGTACCTAAATGTTGAGGATCTGTTGTAGTGTGAAAATGTGGTGTGAGCGGCTATAGTCAATTAAAATGCACTAAATAGCATAATGAATTAAAAAATTAATCAACTGACTGCCACAAGTTTCATGAACTGGTCACTGATTACTACTACTTGGTTTACACTATGCACCATTTTAAATTCTCTGCTTAGATGAAATTGTAGGAGAAATATAGATAAGAGTAGGATACTAAGTATCACTGGTGAGCCTGACCTAAAGCTGAAAAGCCTTTTATTTACAAAGTTATTCCATAATTTTATTTCATATTTCATATTTTCTTTTTTGTATTTCATAGCTGATCTGCAGGTTCTTCTGTATTTCTGATGTCCCCATACAGTTTTATTTGTCTAAAAATAAGATAAGCACAGTTAGGCTAGCATTATTGTCTGTAAGGTCAGATTAGAAAGAATCTATGTTTTATTTTCTCAGCTGAACTCATAATATATTCTAGATTTGAATACCAGAAAATAAGACAAGAGAAGACATATTAATTCTCTGTATGCATAATGTAAAGAAATGCAAAATGGGATAAAGATCACGCAATATGTACAACACACAATATATACAACATCCATATGCAGACGTTTTTGTAGGAACAAGGACTTCTTTTAAAAGAAATTATTAAATTCTTTTAATGGAACCCTTGAAAATTAAATTAAGGAGCTAGGTTCTTCCCATTAAGCTGTGGCAATCTTTTGCAATATATAGAAAACTTAATTCAGTCTGTACTTGCATTCAAACTAGGAAATTATTGTTTAGTTTTTGTTGTGGTTTTGCTAATAGATGCTAGATGAAATTTGTAGATAGGAATTGATTCTTCAGACTTAGGACAAATCTCCCTGTTGACAAGGTTTGGGGTTATTTAGCAACTCAGTCTATTTCCAAAGTGTAGAATCAGGTTAATAGTTTAACTTTGGAAGTAGCACACATGATAATTTTCAAAAAACTGTCCACAAGTGTATGATTTTCTACTTTCAAGTGTATAATTTGAAGAACTTCATGATGTATTTGAAAGGTTACACTGTGGTCCTCAGTTATCATAATATTAAATTTATCTTTTCCTTCTTCTTCTATGTTTAATAGAGTATATTAAATCTTTGTATAGTCTATTTCTACTCCAAAGCAAACATATTAATGTTATTTCGTCTCTATTTCTTTCCTGAAAAACAATAGCAAAAGCCAGAAAATGAAAAGCTGGTAATATAAAGTTTAACAGGAAAAATATTTAACAGCTTGCACAGATACAATTTCAGAAAGGAAATAAAAAATTACTAGGTTTGGGAATTGGCTCTTACTATAGTCCATACATCTTTCCTGTAAGTGTTTATTTGTACATATGTGAAATTAAGGTCCATCTGAAGGACAGGAAGGAAGGAGAAGCTTAACCAGGTTCATTCTCTGTTAACTCTCAGACTTCACCACACCAATGTTCTTCAGTAACGTAATATCTCTGGACAACCCAGTACCAGTTCCAGGTGATGATAACCTAAATTGTAGTCACATCTTGCATTTCCACATTGATCAAATACTTAACTGGAAATTACTTTTTCTTCTCCAACAAGTTATAAAACATACAAATAGAATGGAGTTCTGACAAGTGTTGCATCCCGAGAAATTAAACTACTACAAACTGAATAAATTAACACGCCCCAAATCAGCTTAGAACTGTATGAAAATAAATAGACTCTAAACTAGTAATCCTTTGTAAAACTTCATTCATTTCTTATTCAAACGTTGCTTAACCAGTAATTTAACCTATACCTTAATTTTTCAAATTCAGCAATTTGCCTTTCCCTCCAGAAGCTACCTGCATACACTGAAATTTTATTCAGTTTGGAGGATGTTCATAGGAGAAATGGAGGGTAAAATGAAATTAAAGTATGAGCATAAAGATGTTAACATGTATTTTATAATCAGCTGCACTTACAGTCAAGATATTTACAGAAATGACAGTTCCACATCATTTACAGTCTATTCTGATGAAGAAGAACTTATTAGTAATAAAGTCAAAAGATAAACTTGTGGTATTCAGAAACATATCCAAGATTACTTTACCAGAGTTGCTGAATAATATAAGACATGTAGGTATAAGGCATGTAGGTTATACTTAGTGGTACTATTAGGAAAAATAGGGGGAAAACTTGGGGCATTCAATCCTTCAGCTATTAAAGAGGAGAAGTTAACTTCAACTTATGCATAGATTTGGAATAAGTGCTAGTGGTTTAGAATTATACTATTAGATACATCCAAGAATTTGTTTGTATTTCTAATAGTCTTTCTGCAAGCATGATATATCCTGACACTGCAACAGTTAAAATGAAGCTATTCAAGTATTATAGTTGTTGCTTTTCTTATTGGAATACGTGACTATTGGAGAAGATGTGATGAGCCTAGTTTTAATTCTAGAGGTCTTAGGCTTTCTTGATGATGCTTAGGTCCCTTGGAGAAAAAGATGTACAGTGGAGAGAGAAAAAACAGAGACCTCATTTTGAGAGGCCTAACTACTCAAAGAAAACTCATGAAGCTTTTTGGGAATGTGGATTAGCTTAAGTGATGTCTCTTGCCCCACTGAAAATTTATCTTTAGACTAAGTTAATGTAATTAACACTTTTTTTTTGCCTCAATTTAGGCCCAGGTTTGCTGAGGAAAGGATTTAAAACTCAGTCTTGCTTTACTGAATATCATCTACCATCTTTTCTACTACCTTATTTGAAGTGGTGAGTTGTACTTCTGGAGCTTGTCAGGAGCTTAAAGGATACAATCAGCCATGCTGTCTCTTGTCAGCTTCAGCAGTGTGCTCTGCAGCAAAAATGTGTGATAGAGCTAGGCTTTTCACTGGATGCCATTTACATTAAAGCTATGATCGTTCCCTCTATGATTAATTTAGTCAATAATTAATATTTGGAATTTTTTAAATTAATACTGTAATGGAAGAGATACAGAACCATTTTTTCTGCATATCTGACTCCATAATTAGTTTTCAGCATTTTTAATTCCCTGTAATTAATTGATTTATTACATTATCTGTTTGTGAACTTAATTTACTCACCTTATTAAAAATTTTCTATTTTAAAAGTTTCATACATTGCTTCTCTACATTAGTATTTCATTATTCAATCAGGTTTTGGTATTGTTGATCAATTCCAATGTAATCATTTCCCAGATGACTTTATTACTGTGCCACTACCAGCTACTAACTTCTTTCATTCTTAAAATGATCTTATTTAATTATATTCTCATCCTTGGAACATTTTATTTTTTCCCAAATTTAGGCCTTTCAGATTCTTGCATTTATTGAATAACACGATGCCTACTGTGGCAACCATACTACATTCACAAAATTTGGTTCTAACAATCTCAGTCCATAAGTACTCCTCCACAAGATAATCCTCAGCTGATGCCAGATAAAGATTTCTACTAAATTTCTGACCAAGCTTCATTTTTCCCTCCCGAATGATCTCAGAAAACACTGGAGGTTTCTCCATTACTTTTTATTATTATTTTATCTTTTTAAGCTAGCTTCTCTACAATGCAAGGAGTTTTGACAATTAGTTTTAAAAACACAAAATCATAAAGGACCATATCCTGCTACCTCCTTTCTATAGCACACATACTCCAACCATCATGAATTTTTATGCAGAAGCTGTTCCCAAAGTTTTCATGTGTGTAGATTTAAAAAAACTACAAGAAACATCAATTAGACTATCATGTTAAAAATACTGCTTATCTATTAGCCCATGGCATGGTTTTGGCTTTTGTCACTTGCTCAACTAAATCATCAGCTGGTATTATGGTGATTACATTCTAAAAAAAATATTTAAGTAAAACATTTTGGAGGTGGAACACAGCTGTAAACTACAACTTTAATATCCTCAATTAATATTGGATTTCCTATAACATCTCCCAACAGTGGAAAATACCTTCCCAAATTCAAACAGCCTTCAAGATATTTTATTAAATTGGTCACTTGGGTTTGGTTTTAATTGCTTGTACTCCCTTGGGTAGAGATCTGCAAAAAATATTCTGGAAACCTGAAATTATCATGAAGTTAATTTAGACAGCAGAATGGAACAAAAATTACCTGAATCTGAGTCCCATAATGTGGCACTGGGATTTGTAGATGCTATTAGACCTTTCAATGTTTACAAATTAACTAGAATGTCAGTTTGATTTACTTAAAATATTCTTTCCTATTACATTTCTTCAACTTCAAGATTAGCTTTTAACGTAAATTGACATTCCGCAAAAATTCTCCTATTAGCTAGGAGCTTTTGGTATATATGTTCCTTTTCCATAAGGATGTATGAACCACTAAAGCAGTACTGAAACTTAAGTTGCAATCACTAGCAAGAATGGTAGAAAATATGACAGAGCAAGATTGCTAAGATGTTGCTTGTGAATACCTATATAAATTTATATAATAATATTGTCAGAATTTTCAATATAACAAAATTTTGAAGTCGATTTGCTGTTTCAAGCTTGAGTAGTTTTGGTATTTGTTTTCTGCTACTCTGGAAAAAAAACAACCCACAATGAATTTAGCAAGACACGGTTGCACAACAATGAAATGTTAAATGTGAAAGAGTGAAACAGAATAGTACTTTCTTGCTATAAGGTTATGATTAGGCTTGTAAAACTAGCCTTTTATTAGAGAGACATTATAAAGTTATTAGTAAAACAACAGGTCATTTCCTGTATTACCTGCCACCTTCTTGTATTTATTAAGGGTATATCTTTTGCTTCCTTAGAAAACAAGACTTATTTTTAATTATTAGACAGGAAAAAGGCTGAGAAAAAAATCTGAGAGAAAAATGTATGATTGAAAAATTTTGCTGCTGAAAATATTATAGAATAAAGGAAAGCAACACCTTTATGCAACCCACCTATCCTTTTACTGAGGGGCATCTAATTTAAGAGTCTAGCCAATCTTGGTTCTAAACTACATGACGAGAAAGGCATTTCCAGAAGAGAGAAGAAAGGGAACCCAGTATACGACTTGAAAAGCTGTTAAAAAAATTCTGACTAGCTTTGCTAACAGCATGCTCCCCAGCCTTGCACAGAGTGAACTGTCTCATTGAGAATACCTATGCTCTCACACATAAAAGGCACAATTCATGTTAAGGAAGGATTCAAATTCTACTGAAAATATACCTTCCTAGATCTCACAGCTGCCGTTACATTTAAAATAGAGAATGTTGTTTCAGCAAAGATTAAGCAACTCTTCTATCCTCCAAATTTTTACTAGAAACAAACTCTTATTGTTGCAATTTGCTTTGAAAAATCCTTGTACTTTGAAGAAACTCCTAATAAGCTTCTCTCTCTGTACGTATAGACCAGTGAATGAAGCACAGAAGTTTTTGGGGTTTTTTTTATTTATAAAATATAATCGGTCTTGAAAACACTGTATGTATGGCATGGGAATGAATAGAAATAGTTTTATCCTCATTTCAGTTTATCTAATTTATTTACTTATAAGGATTAGATTTTGATGTAAACAAACATTGAAAAGTACTAGCATATCACTATTTTATATTATTAGGAAAACTAAATGTAGTTGAAGACATTAATTTTGTGCAGTACCTCTATTCCTCTTTCTGTTACAAGTTTTCTTCATTTTGTTGATTAAATTCCTCACCTACAATGTTCTCCAGATGCTTCCTCTAAAAAGCAGCTAATAACATATCCCCTTCTTGACTGGTTTTCTTCCCTCTGTCATGTTTGGTTCGCCTACATCTAACTTTCCAAGTTTTCTTATTGATTAGTACACATATTAGTCACAGGACTTGAACTGTGATAATCTAAATATAATCTTTTTCTCCTTCTATTTATACATAGCACAGTGAGAACTCTCACTCCCTGTCAACTCTTCACTACTATATCACTTTGGAGATTTTTGTTTTAATTAATAGAATAACATTTTAACTATTTTTGTGTTTTCTGGTTTCATGATCAATATTATTCAATTAATCTGTATAATCACTGACTCCACTGTAAAGTGAAAACTGCTATAAAACTTGAGACTTATGTTAGGCAGCCATATAGATACGTTAAAAAAATCTACCACTTTTATTTGCTTTCAGAGTTGTTAATTTACAATCCCATCTGTCAAGGACATTGAATAAAAAAATGCACTTGTGTAGATAAGATAAAGTCTCTATTTTTATTTCCAGTTCATTAGTAGTGTTCCAAAAACACCCAAATCTCACTATCAGTAACCTTCAATGGATTCTAACCCACAAAGTAATAAGAAAGCTAAACGACAAAACCCATGTTTTTGTTATATATAGGAAACACAAATTATAATATATCCTAATGTAGGAACTAGTTTGCTTCAGAGAACACCTTCTTAAAAGCATTTTTAACTTTCAGTTTTCTAAATGTGAGATAGCTGTTAAGTAATTTATTTCAGTATGTCCTTGAAAAAAATGGTTTTATTTCTTATAAAGATCTGATCTGGGGTACCTGTCGAAATCCACAGATAACAAAGATAACAAGTCAGTAGATAACCATGTAGAAAGACTAACAGAATTTTCAATGTGGTAAATAGCAAGTGTTCTCTAACCAGATCAGGCACAGGTAGATTATCTGTGGAAGAGACTTACATATTTTCATACTTTTTTACAGTTTGTTTCTGCCTCTGATTTTTAACATGAGGAAAGCTTTAGATTGAGTTCTGATGATTTTACTCATTTATTTATTTTTAAGAGTCTAGAAAGATTCTTGTTAACCCCTTTCTTTAGCTAGTAGAGAGTTCATGTTTTCGCAAGAGGTTTATGAATCAATTTAGAGATGACTGTGGAAGTCATCACTAGAGCATTTATAAAGTCATTAACAATAAAACTGCCTTCATCATATACATGACTATTTCTCAAAACATTGCAAGGTTTTTCCATGGATTATCCTGTACTTGTCATCAATTTTGTTATATTACAGTAGTAAAATTACCCCTAAACCCTAGAATCAGTTCTGCCGGCCGAAAAGTCAAATTGATACAACAGTTAAAACCACACTGAGAGACAGGAAATAAATGTGTCAGCCCAATAGCCTGAAAAATCTTCTTGAAACAGTTTGTTAAGTAAAACTTTTCTGTTCGTGGTAAATTTGCAACTGAAACAGAGTTTGTCTTCAAACAAATTTTCTAGTCAAACCAGTCATCATTGGTGGTATTCATAGCCAATACTAACAATGTTACTTAGAAGCCTCAGGCTCCTATTGTAGAGGTACATGTTTGAGCCATAGTCAGTATTTCACATGTGACTACAGTAATCACTTTTTGATAAAGTGAGAAGGGAAAACAATCCTCAGGGAGGATTCAATCACACTAATATGAGCAGAAAATATTTTCACTAATAGAGCAAGGAAGAACTGAAGCAAAACTTATTTTCCACATGCATTACTTGAAAACTCTTCCAAACAAAAAAAATTAGTCTAATTTTAAATGTTCTTTCCTTCTCCCCATCAACAGATGTTGGCTTTATAGAAGTTTAAAAGAATTATAAAAACCCTGTGGAGCTGGGCATATTGTTTGAGTTTGGGTTTTTGGGTTTTTTTTAATATATCTACATTGGGTTAACTAGTGTTGGGAGTCTTGCTAACTAACCCATCTATAGAACATTATGCATCTGCTCCTAAAAAGTTATTATGATATGATAGTTGTACATAGCAAAGGCATTTTATCTCACTGGAAGTCCACGTCAGCGGAGACACCGACAGTATCTGTTATCAACTAAACCATAGATTTGGCTTTCACTAAGCAACAATAAACAGAGCAGAAGGACTGCATAAATTTTGCCTGAAAAAAAATCCTGTATTAATTCTGTTAATTGAACTGAAACCAGAAGAGAGCAAGTTATTTTAAACAAGAATACACAATCCTAATTAGTGTGAGAAGTGAAAGCACATCAGAAGATCTCACACTTGGCACATCCAGGTTTTGTCAAGAAGATCAGAGAGATTGAGACATTTGTTTTCTGCTACTTCAGCTAAATTCCAGTCTGACAGATTAAATAGATTAGGTTTCAGGAAGACTTCCTTAAAATACTAAGACAAACAGGAAATTTAAATTTCCACAATCCTTCTTACTTTCTTGCTGCTGGTACTAAAATCCATGTACTGTCAAGGTAAAAAATGAAGGAAAAGGATACTTGTTCGTGGTCAACAAATACTGAATCTCCTGGAGAAAATCTTGTTTTTTAAAAAAAGTTGACATTATGAATATAGAACTATGTGGTGCTAAGCGGTACCTGACCTTAGGCTCTCGATTTAAAGTTTGTCTCTTGATGTTATAGCCCAGCATTAGACAGGCCTTTATATTATCTAAGCAATCACTACTGAAAGTTATTTTATTTACAAAACTGTCTCTTTAGGAGGTTTATCTAAATAACAGTCATCTAGAAGTTTAGTGAAAATCTCTTTCCTTTGCTACACACTGTAATTGCTCCTAAATCTCTGTATGTTAGGAGGAAAGCAAAAAGTACTCTCTTTCTACTTGATACTGTGTTGTGAAATACAATGAATAAAATGCTGAAGTAATTCTAAACTCATACCATTGTTATCACTGTTCTGCTATTAGGATTACTTTCTGAGGTTACAGTTGTTCTTGTATTTTTAATTATTGTCTTATGTATGAAAAATATTTTAAGGACTAGGTGGCATTCTGGTTAAGTGTCAAAAACATATCTGAATTCTATGCAACCATTAATTCAGTAGCATAACTATCACTCAGTGATACATCTGTCTAAAGAAATAGTGAAAATACAACAATAGGTACTTTCTAAAAATAAACACTTACAAAGATCACACAGCATACCTGTTTGAACCCACCTGCTTTGCACTTAATGCAGCTAAAGAGCAAGACACTTGAAATGACACTTTTTGGAGGGGCATCCGGTTCGGAGCTGAATTGTAAAGTAAAAGTATTATTAACTTTGCTTCAAACACTTTGTCCTTTCCAATATTTTACCAGTGAATGTTTCTCACACACTGGAAGAGGTTGCTGGAGTGGGGAGGTGGGGGGCAGTGGAGGCCTCATCCTTGGAAATTTTCAAGGTCAGGTTGGATAGGGCTCTGAGCAACCTGATGGTGTTGAAGATGTCCCTGCTTCTGCAAGGGGGTAGGTCTGGGTAACAGGCTGCCCAGGGAGGTGCTTGAGTCGCCTTCCCTGGAGGAGTTTAAGGGACGGGTGGACGAGGCGCTGAGGGACATGGTTTAGTGTTTGATAGGAATGGTTGGACTCGATGATCCGGTGGGTCTCTTCCAACCTGGTGATTCTATGATTCTATGAATCTTTGGAAACCATTCCCTGTGTTCAGTTTCTGTACACAAGGAAATGAAATCATAGCCTGAGTTTTTACTTTAGTATTGTCCTCATTGTTCTGCAACATCACAACTAACATACCTCTTCTGTAGAGAGTACACAGATGTGTAGGGAAAGAAAACACTAGACAAATAGACCATAAACTTTTGGTATTAACATTACCAAGAACCACTGAATCCACTGATACTTTTCATTTAAACAGCTAATATACTTGGAGAGCAGGGGAGATATTCTCATTCTGAAAGCACTGAAGCTTAAACAATACGAAAACTACATCCCAAACATTGCAAAGCCTGATTGTTCTGTAACCTAACACATTATCCTTCGCAGGTTTGATTTATTTTCTATTTCTATAGGGCATAAGTGCCTCTACGTGTCAATATAGGAAGTATCCCCTCCCTCCACTTCCCATGAGGTAAATATCAGTGCAGCTTAAATATAAAATGAACTGGAAAAAACGAGGTAAGATGTGTTGAAGCACAATAGAATAAGCACAATAATTAAGTGGCTTATATATGTTAATTATTGAAAGAATTTCCTTTGATAAATGACAGTCAAATCTTTTCCCTTAATGGAGGTCAAAGAAGAGGCAGCTTAGCATTTTTGTATTCATAGTGCTCAGTAAGTAATTTGCATTACAAATAAATCTAAACTTCAATGCATCAGGCAATCTGCCTTCACTTATGTGGTTTCCTTTGAAACCTCTATACCAAGTTACTAAGCAGCTACAATGTACTACAACTCAAGAACAGGAAAACTACTCATCTTATCAAGACTGATGTCTCTCAGCCAACTGAATTCCTTGGTCTCATTTACACAACATGCATCAAACAAACAGTAGATTTTCTTTTAAAGGAGAAGATTATGGTTTAAGAATTCCTCTGTTAAGAAGTTTGCAAGATTATCTGTCTAATAGCCAGGAACCTCTCTGATGATTAACAACAGCTGAGGGGAAGGGGGAAGGAAGGTAGGGGTAGGGGGGGAATATTTCAGGATTTATTCTACTACAGGGAAAAAAAACTTTACTGAAAGCACATCTTGACTGAAAATGTGTCACATCTTTTTACTAGATTCCTAGTTTTATTGAATGACTTAAAACATAATCGTCCCAAAATGTATGTCAACATGAGCTGAGATTTCTGAATCTTAGAAGTATTCTTCTAAGAAGGTTTCAGAATCTGCAGTTATCTTAATATTTATGTGGCAGGCCTATCTGAAAGAATAAAGCAATCTTTTCTCTCTCTCTGACCGTTCACTTCAGCTAGCAGTCAGAGCACCCTAGAATCTGTGCTAGTGATTCTGTAGGGAGTCCTTTCATCTCCATGTCACCATGAAGCTAGTAAAACTATCTCACATCTTGGGTATTCTAGTGTTACTGGAGGCAGAATTTATCTTTTTTTAGATCTGACACAAGAAAGACTCTTCCCTTTCACATCTTCCTCCCCCTCCCTATCCTCCTTCCCAGGTTCTCTTCTTTTCTGGATACTTTTTTTGGATAAAGCCCCAAATGGTCCTCAAAGCATGCTCCCTGTTCAGCTACAAACAGAAAAATAGATTAGAACAAAGTGGCTTATATAATTGTGCAGGACAATGATATGTAGTAAGCCTTCAGGTTTTGCAAAAATTGAGTCTTGATACAAATAATGAGGAATTCCGACTTCTTGTCACCATATGTCTTTGCATGTAAGGATCAGCCGTGTAGAGAGTTTAGATTGATGAAGGCAATAAATACAAAAGACAAGGCAGTAGTTCGCAGTGTTTCAAAGCAAGATTGGAGGA
Organism: Clamator glandarius; assembly: GCA_033459285.1. Classification (NCBI taxonomy): domain Eukaryota; kingdom Metazoa; phylum Chordata; class Aves; order Cuculiformes; family Cuculidae; genus Clamator; species Clamator glandarius. The sequence continues at coordinate 3,378,826 of JAUNZM010000176.1, read as the reverse complement.
ATTTTGGAAGTGTTACAGTCTTAAAAAATAAGGAAAATTCCAATGTGGAAAAAATTAGTGTGTGGAACAGAATTTCACACTAAAGTAAGAAAAAAGTATGTGATTCATACCAGCATGTAGACAACATACAGCCACAAGATGAAGCCTGGATTCAAGAGTAACATCCAAGTCTTGCTATTTACCCATTAAAAAAGCCTAAAACTTTCTACAACTATTTGAATGCTTTCTCTGAAGCTTAAAGACAAAAAAAACCCTAAAACACTCACATGCCTCAAAAGTCCATACCACCTACAAAAACACCCCAAAACTTTGATATGGAAGCTTAGATGGCTATTTCTCTAAACAGCTTACCGGATATGTTTCCAGACATCCTTCAGTAGAAAAGACCATTATTTTTACCTGACCTCAGAAGTGTTTAGCTTGCCTCTTTTGCTATATTTATTTCTCTTATGATGGACTTTATGTAAGTATAAATGCCTCTTGCAGGAACAGTTTCAGTAAATAGTACACTGGATATTGTTGTTTCAACCAGTAGGCTCCAAATATGCTGTTCAGGCATATTATTGGCAAGGAAGGTCATCCCTCCCCATCTCCATCATCCAATGTCCCACCTCCAAATAATGCTCAAATAAACAAGTTATAGGATGTCCTTCAGAAACAAATGCCAGTGCAGCATATTCTGTCCACCGGTAGAAATTAGGAACCTCTTACAGTGGTGATGGAGTTGGTAGCCCGTATCCTTTTTCAGGATTGGGTCTTATTTATAGGTTATACAGATTTTTCAGCAAAACCTCTTCATCTATCTAAACAACAAAACCTTGAATATGACTTATTTCCATCTTAAATGAACAGATATTAAATAGATTATAGACATGTCTGATGTTACCTGTGTGGGGGCTGAAATGGTAATTGGTCCTGATTTTGATTTTTCCTTCACACATCTTAGATGCATACAGCCAACATATTCAGATGTCTTTTAAAACAGTAATCTATCACAATGTCCAAAAAAAAGCAGCATGGTCTACTGGAAAGTGCACTGGACTGGACCCTGGGACTTTACTTCTTAGTGCACACTGTCTTTTTGATATCTGTCAGAAAAATCAATCCTTCCTCCCTCAGCTTCATTATATCTTCAAAAAGAAGGGATAATAATTCTTTAAAAGTTTGGAAGTTAACAGTTGATAAATGCAATGCATTAAGTAGACAGGGCTAGCTATTTGTTCTTCTAGTCTGTAAAGCAGCCAAGTATTCCTGAATCTTAGTATTTTCCTCCTCAAACCATACAAGCTCTAGCAGGTATCATACACCCTAGTCATAGCTTCACAGGTTAAGCATGTAGGATTTTTGCCTTCTCAAAACAGGACAGGAAAATAATTAAGTTTTGCTGAGCCCTTAAGCAAGTTGATCAGGAAATAAGTCAATAAATCCAGCTGTAATGCATTTCCCCCATCACAAAGATAGCTGACCTTTAAGATCTTTATTTGTCTATTTTTTCTTGTGACATAGGGGTTGTTGGTTTGTTATGGAGTTTTTTTTCTGACAGATCTCCAGTTTAACATTAACTGATGATCTTTCTTTAGGAAACCAAATTAGAAGCTTCATATCTGCTTTTTGCCAGAACTTGATTACAAATCTTGCTGTGTGCATAGTAATTATTTCTCCTGTCATACATCTTCAAGTTTGTACACATGCAGCTGATTACATTTCCAAGCAGTTCCAAAGACAGCTGATCAATATATAATCTAATAAAACGTATGTGTTTAATTTCAGGAAGATTTAGAATCAGTTTTCTGAACTACAGCAAGCATGTCAAGCCATTCTGTTTTATCAAAGCATCACTTTCTCAAGACGAATTTAGTAAAGTTGCTGCTCAGAATAAGTACTGCATTGATTAAACATACAAAGTTTAAAAGTTAGATTTTTCTGAAGATTTATATGGGCAACACTGAATTGTTTGTGCCAGAGCTACTGCATGTAATTAATATAGGTCACAGTTTCCCCCTTCACTTAGCCAAAATAGCAGCCTGTGTCTAGTAGGAGGTGTCCCTGCCCATGGCAGAATTGACAGAACCGTACTACCTAAAACCACACCTTACAATATATTTCTCTGCAATAGCTCCTACTAAGTGGTCATAGTTGTAGATAATAACACATGTTGACTAACACAGTTCCCTGACTGTTTAGGACCAAATGACCATCTTTAATTATATTTGACTAGCAACAAAAATCAAATATATTCACTGCCAGTACAAACACTTCAGAATTAGACATTCATTCAAGTTTGTTATATCAGAGTCAAAAAAAGTTTGATCTAGGCCAAACTTAAAAAATTTATCTGAACCTCATTCAGGTTTCCTGGGAGTAAACGGGAATGGCAAATTTCATCAAAAGCAAGTCTAATTGCCCTTGCCTTTAGCTAAAAAAACATTTGAAAACAAGCAAACAATCAGCCACTGAAAAAAGTGGCCTTCTCACCAAGTTGCAGTAGAGGAGCCGAATTCCAACTCAAACAATGAAAAGACAGACAAATGAAATGTGAAGAGAAAGTCATCTTTTTAAATTGTGTTGTGAGATTTTATCCACATGTATATGTGATTTGCTTTATTCCTCCTTAATTCTATATAGGCAAAAACAGTGTGATGTTCTAACATTGATATTCATAGATGTTTAGATGAGCTTTTTTGCTATATTGAAGTAAATAGGTTCAAAGTTTCTCAAAGTATCACTGGCACTGAAATCGATACCATCATCCTTGCAGCTGTGCTAGCATAGCCATGGAGAATATTGTTAACACAGCAACTCTCCAGTGAATATATTAGTTTAGGAAGTCTCCCACACAGAACTTCTATCCCAACAACAATAAACTGGAAAGTTCGCCACTGTGTGAACTTGGGAGTACTGTTCGGATAAATTAGTACATTTTTCATGTTCACTTGTATTAAAATAACACTGGTTACAAGACGTCAATCTTGCTGAACCATAAAACTCCATATTTTATTCATTATTATAATTTGTGGTTTAATTATGTACTACTGCTCATTCTGCCCTTGAATTCATCAATATGAACATGCATCAAGTAATATGCTAGTTTAGGTTTTATGTCTACTGTAGTGGTATTTAGAAACTTCAGTAAAAGTGGGTTTTCAAATTATAGTTAATTCTAACCATCCAAGTAAATTGTAGTAACTTACTTCAGAGATTTTTGAAAAAACACACAAATCAGAGTGTAGAGTCCAGGCTAGCTGTCCAGCGCTTCATGAATGGAACAATAACTCCACCTTAAATAACAAAATTTTTCCATAGTAAAATGAGAGTAAAATAAAAAAAGAAAACTATATCGAAGTTGTTAACCTTAAAGTAATATAAATATATTGGAGAGTATCAAGTCAGTTAAGCAGTTTTCAAAGTCTCTTTTCAACTGATAGTCAGTATACTATTTTGTATTAGTAGGAACCTACCTAAGAAAATTTTGACCAAATCTCACTTTAGATTTAGCATTTGCTCTCTGAAACTCAAACTGTATTTTTATTGAAGATTAATTATTATATCTAAGGTTCTACTTCTTATATTAAGAAAAATATTCAGCAGATATTTGTTCTACCCAAGATTAGGAAAAAGTACAATAGTATTTCCTAAAGGGAAAGCAATACTTTCTCTTTTACCTTGGTAGTACTGCTAAGACAGCTCTTGATTTCATTTAAAGTTTATTCCTCAGGGGGTAGTAGTGCAACTACTCATGGTCACATTCTGTTTAGCTGACTGAGATTTTTTTTTTTTTAAATTATTATTACTGTAAGTGAAAAAGACTTTTGAAAAACCTTCATTTAAACTCAGGTTCATAATAAAAAAACCCCTCTAGATACTTCTAAATTTGTCTAGTAATCAAAAACTAGTTCAAAAACTGACATTCACTATTTTATCTTTTTTTTTTTTTTTTTTAAATGAGGAACATTATAGCTACTCTCTAACTAATTTTGTTTCTCTTCTTCTCCCATATCTTCCTTGCCCAAAAATCAGGGAAGTCAATTCTATAGAAGCATGACTATTTTTTATTATTCACAACAAGTTAAAGCATGTTCCAGAGACAGGTACAGTAGCCACCATGGATAATTCACACAGTATGCATTTGAAACTCAAAGGTTTCTCCCCAGAGTGACTCTGAGACACTGATCATATCATCATATAAACTTGAGGATGAAATTTGGAAGTGGCAAGCATAGAAGGATTCTTACCGTACTTCCAGACGTTTTTCAGTATGCGTTTGCTGTAAATGTCAGCAAACAACGCTATTATATACATAGAAAAAAGTCCTTACTCCACCCAATACCCAAAGCATTCATTAATGTTACAAGTAATAGGGGTGAAAAAGCACAAAAAAACCCCACACAATACACAGAGTATTTCCTCATATCTAAATAAATATCATTTTGACAATCTAAACTCAAAATTCAGATTCTAAGTATGTTTATTGTCATTTAAATTCTTAAAATATGCAATATTTATCTGGGAAATTAGTAAGATTTCACATTTTCAAATGTAATTGGATGTCTTGATTAAATAAATAACTGCATTCAGAAAAACATTTCAGAGACCTCAAGTTTCTTTTCAGTATAATTAATGCGTGCAACTGTTCCTTTTCCTAAGCTACTAAAATTTTTGGCTACCATCTATCTTGATATGTAAGGGGGGAAAAAGTATAAACATTTTTTTTCCTAATGCAAAGTGATTTAGATAATTGTAATACATTTTTTGTATTCAAACAGCAGATTACTGCACTTATCAAGCAATATTTCAAAGCTGTCCCTAGCCACTAGGGTCCTTAAATTTCCCAAATAAGCATAGCAGATTGTAAACTGCTCTTTTAAAAGAGTCCCATATAGAGTCAGAAATAATAATACACCATACGGACAGTTTGTTTACTTGCAATGAAAGAATAAAATTATTCATGTGACTTTCTTGAATTTAAAATACCTGTAAATGATAAACCTACATGAACTGCTGAAGGTTATGAGACCATTGGAAATAAATATAGAGGAAATATAGAGGAAATAGAGATTGGGAGGGAAAATCACAAACAAAAAAACTCACTAAAACTAATAGATCAAAACCAAATGAACTAATGCTCAAAGAGTTTAGCAGAGTATCAAACATACTATGGCATACCATATCATAAGGTCATTTTACACAACTTTTCAGACAGAACAGCTTTATGTTTATTTTCCATTTCTGGAGGATTAGTTGCTCTATATTAAAGACTCTTTGTGTTTTTTAGATACATATCAAAGAATCTCCACACGTGTTTAATGTGTTTGGAGACAGTAAGCTCAAACGCATCAGGCAAAGTATTGGTAAAGAGTTAGACATAGACGATTAGGCATCAGAAATTGGAGAAGTGTTGTGAGAACTTTTAATTGAAAAGAATTAATTTTAATCCAACCAATTTCTATGTGCATGGAAATTAAGAAACTTCAAATATAATCCTACATCAGTAAAAGAAGAAATGTCTTGCTAGATTATTGAACAAATTACATTTTTCGCTTTTCTTTGAAGTCTCAGAGAACCTAAGCAATGTTAAGATCATAGAATCATAGAATGGTTTTTTTCCTGCAAAGAAAATGAAGTAAATTCCAGGAGGGATTCTTTAAATTCTGTCAGCAACTTCACACCTACATACTTCTTACCTCAAGAAAGATTTTGGTGATCTCAGAGTGAATTCGCTTCATAAGTATCTTTATTTTTTCAATTGTTTTCCATCTTTTATAACACCTCATGAAGTGTTATTCGTATCACTTTATTAGTATTTTCTTTACTTCCCACTCTCCCTTTATTAGATTGTCACAGCCTACAGCAAATAAACCTATATTAAAGTTGGAACTTATTTTCCATTTATCTTCAAAACTTCCCCAAATTTAGAGTCATTGCAGTCCCTGTAAGAATAATAACATACCATTATAACAATATAACCTATCCATGGGGATTTTCATTGCAAAATTAAGAAAATAAATAAATCACTAATCAGATAATTCTAGACATTCTGAAAAACACAATGTGGAACTTCTTTCTACAGCTTTAGAAAATCATCTGGCATTTTGAGTGTTTAATCACAATTCTGAGTTTATTTTATCTGGAAAATTTGCTGTCTCTTTAGATTTCCTGCACTACTCTTTTGAAAAGATTCTGAATTCAAGTATTGGTCTCTCAAGACTTAAATAAGTAAACACTTGCTTAAAACTAGAGGGTATAAAAAAAAAAAACACCCAAAAAATGTTGCCTGAATTTTATCACTTATTTGCCATTTAAAACCAAATTGACTAGTATTAACACAGCTAAAGAGGTTTTCAGTGTTAGCTACTTCCTGCTGGAAAATGGTTCTATTTTTCATATTATTTTTATTTTATGGAAACATTGGTATGCCAATTTCTTTGCTTTCCTAGAGACCTCAGTAATACCTGGACATTCGGTTTGCTGCAGTGCTTATGAGGTAAGGAAACTAAGAACTTGTAAAGTCCGCTTCTGTTTCCCGCTGACCAGCAGCTCCTGATGTGCATGAAATGGATACAGCTGATGAAGCTTTTACTAAACCACCATTTTTCACAAGGTTAAAAAAAATTAAATAAATAAAACAAAACCATATTCCCCACTACTCAACTGTGTGATTTCTCAGAATCTGAAAAAGTTGAACAAGTCCTGTACTGCACATACCATAGTTTAACAATACAAAAGTAATGAAACAGTACAGAGCAAAGTTAATATTGTAGAGGTTATTAAACACTTCTGCATATGTGAAAACTGGGGAGATAGAAGAACTGAAGTTTTAGGGCATTAGCACTTTATTTGATTTCACTCACGCACAAAGCAATTTGCAAAATAGCCTCAGTAAAATACTCCAAGCTAAACAGTTTTATGTCTGCATATAAATAATAATATCAGGTGGCAGATGACCTCTAAACACTTGTTATTAATAAGTTTAGTAGCATACTCTTAGTATATGATGTTGTAAGTCTCAGTCAAGACGTCAAATGAAGAACAGGCAGATGAAAATAATTATACTTTAGAGAACCCTCCTTGTTGATATTCTCAGACCTTTTTTGCTGATTATACATACTTGATGAAACACACACATACAACAGTTTCAGGGTATGTGAATGAGCCAGATTTGAAAAAAAGTTAACATGTCATTTTCAGGTAAGAATACTGATGCAATCCTGAGAGCATGCATCAGATATCCTTTTTGTAGTCACTTTCTTTTGGCTTTTGCTCAGTCTAGGAGTGAAAGTGTCAGGCAAGGTAAAGGGGTAATACTTTCACTTTATCATCTGCTGCATACAAGTTTCTTAGTGTCAGGTGTTTCTTTAGTGCTTTCACAATATCTCCAGATGGCTCATTACAGATATCATTCAGGTACCAGGACAGTGGCTGCTGCCTCAAAATGAAGTCAAGCTCCCATTAATTGTTAGAGAATTTTCCATCTATAAGGTTGTGACATTTCTGTCATTCAAATTATTTTCCTGAATTTTCCTGGACTACCATTTTTTTAAGGAGTGACCAGAAAAAATCCACAAATATAATACTATTTTATCATTTTCTGGAAGATACTTTGTAAGACCTGAAAGGACAAAGCATTTAATTGCATGCTTCCTTCTGCATGAATCAATCAACTTTAGACCAAGTAGTGCTGACACTACTTGGTCTTACATACCAAGTAGTGTCAGCAAAACATACCCTGAAAAATCAAACTAAATTAAGGTAAATTCAGCTTTTCCCTGGTGAAAAACTGAACTATATCTCCCCCAGAACATAGCATTCAGACCTTTGATTTTTCTGTTGCTGAGGAAGTTTGCCTTTTTTGTCATTTTTATTCTAAGTATTTTATTAAGGAATTTTCAGTAGGAAAACAGTCTTTATATCATTTATCTTCTAACAGTAAAAGTGTTTAAGATGGGCATTTTCTGAGAAAGGCTCTTGGTATTACAAATTTGTCAGACTTTGGCAAAGGAGAGCTAGATTCTTTAACAGCCTGTTAATCCCATAACTTTCTGACCACTCTTAGGTCTGTGCTGTCTTAAGGCACTCAGGAAGACTACTGAAGGGTAGACTGATTAATTTTAAAGTCTCAAAGAGATAAAGGTGTACATTATTAAACTCTCAAAGAGCCAAAGGCCTAATATATTACGGAAACAAGGACACAGAAGATAATCCTTCACCTTTTGGACCTTACAAGTACACGTGTGCAGTTTTGTAAAGACTTTGAGAGTCCTGTTTGGCACTGTCTGTTAGAAAAATGTTTTACAGGACATCAGAGCTCACATGCATGGAATGCCAATCATGTTGGTCTTCTTCCTCCTATTCATGCAACTATGGCAATTAAAACATGATTAAAGACAAGGAGAGTCATCTTCTCTGCTCCCTTCCCCATCTGAAGTGTTGAACACAAAGTCAAGGACTAGCTGTTGCTGAAAACATGCTCTGCCAGCCATAATAAAAACGAATGTTCTAGTTTTCCATCGACTTTACCGGAAATTGTTTTCAAGAGCAGAAAAAATTATTAAGTCAGAAATTTGTATTTGTTCACTTGTTCATGAAAGTCCATTCATAATGGCTATTCTAGACCTGAGGGAATGTCTGCTGATAAGTTTCTTTAAGATGCAAATGCAGCATAAAAAGATGTAAGTGATGTTTCCTGACACACCAATATATTCTGTCTTTTCAATTACATGCAGCATGAGAGCCTTGCAGCTCACCCATCAGGCATCCAAGAAAATCACAGTTCATACAAAGTTCATGCTCTTCAAGCCCTCAAAAGCCTCAAACTACCAAAAAAAAAAAGTAAGAGAAAAATAAACTTAGACATGGGCAAGCCTTACTAAATAACCACATCATATTATCAACCTACCTCTCTATTCTTTTCATTTATGATCCCTTACCTGTAATTATAGAATGGTTTGTGTCGGAAGGTACACTTAAAGGTCATGTAAGAGGGGACATCTTCAACTAGATCAAGTTGCTCAGAGCCCCACCCAACTCAACCTTGAACATTTCCAGGGATGATGGTTCCACCACCTGATTCAGTGTTTCATCGCTGTCATCCTCCAAAATATCTTCCTTACATCTAGTCTAGATCTACCTTCTTTTAAGTTTGTCCTTTTTTCTTATAGGCCCTCTTCAGCCATTGAAAGGCCACAATAAAGTCTCCTTGGAGGCTCAACAACCCCACCTCTCTCAGCTTTTCTTCATAGAGGAGGTGTCCCAGCCCTCTGAGCATCCCTGTGAATCTCCTCTGGACCCAAACCAACATGTCTGTTTCTGCCTTGTGCTGAGGGCTCCAGAGCGGGACACAGTACTCTAGGTGGGATCTCATAAGAGCGTAGTAAAAGGGCAGAGTCACTTACCTCGATCGGCTGGCCAAACTATTTTGGATGCAGCCTAAGTATGGTTGGCTTTCTGGACTGCAAATATCTTTTTACAATGGGAAAAGGCTTAAGCTAGTTTACACATACTAGTTAGAAAAAGACAGTATTCTAATGAAATGGTCTACAGCTTTCTTTCTACATCAAGCAAGCATTCCCTGTGTAATCTTTACCACAAGCTACATATGTAAAACATAAGGTTACCCGTCTACTCCAAGAATTTTACCTCCTGCAACACATTAACTACCAGAAGTAGATACATGCTTATTCTTAGAAAAAATTCTGTAATCATTGAAACAAACAAAATATTTCATAGTAAGAGTGAATATGTAATTTAATAACATGTAATTTAAGAATTTTAATATTTAGGAAATAACTGAAATTACAATGAGACAGATAACAAATCCTATTTTTGCCAGGATCTTAAATATTCAAAATTCTTAATTCCAAAAAAACTTTAATATTTATCATGTGGTATATCCTGGTTCACAGAAAGATTACTTGACAAAGGTTCTAGAAGCCTAAACCAGTCAGGTAGACTGTCTGCAAGGGAGAAAGATGGCAAATTAATCAGGAAATTTGTCTGACATGGCCATAAGTCAAGGGGGTCAAGCATGGACCCTCTGGGTTAGTTGTGCAAAAATGGAAAAATAGTCAATGAAAACAGAAGCTTGCCAAGTTTTTTCCACCCCACCATCCTCAGATAATATCAAACTGATCTTCCTGATCTTCATATATTCTGTTTAACATCTAGCATCAGTACTTCCTGCATCTCTAGATGTACAATTCTTGTTATACAGTATATAGTCTTTTAAGCCAGTTGCTACATCACAAAGAAGTCTCGCTCCAAACCCGAGGGCAGAATGTTGCATAAAAATTCAGATGGTATTTGCTACCAAGAAATCTAACAGCTAGTACAAGATAAATCTGTCCAGAAAAGGGATTTTACAAGTGATAACACATCACTAACCTGTGTGGTCAGTGTTTCATGGAACCGTTTGATGGACCCTAACGTCATTTACCATAAAACATCTCTGACACCAGAGAGCTTTCAAAAAGAAGAAGGAAAAAATCAACCCAAACAAGACTTTCAACAAACTTGGAACAGATTGCTTTTTTTTTCCTTTTTTTTTTTTATAACTGCTTGACTATTTTAACTCCATATGACAATGTATCTTATTTTGAGAGATTCATCCAATCATATATAAAACCTTTAATTAACAAAATAAAATTGGTTATATTTTCAACAAAACAGATGGATACATGTAAACTACTATTTCACAGAGCTCAAGGATGTAAAGGGAGAACATAAACTAAAATCAGAGAAGATTCTTTACAGGAATAACATTTATTATTTCTTTCTAAAATTAGCTAAAACTAGTAGGCTAAAATAATCAACACAACTTCAAAGCTATATATCACTATTGCTGTAATACACCTCACTTACATTGCTTAAAGGTTAGAATGAAAATTTAAAAAGCTGGTTTTATTTAACTCCTACAAGGTTTTTCTGTCACATATCTTTTCATATCATAAGTAACTATGTCCCTTTCTTGGTTGCATTCAACAAATAACCACCTATGCAAATGAATAATTGAAAGAATATTAATATCAGAGAATGAAAGGAATGAAACAGGTGCTCTGGAAAGAAATAGTGTTCAAACATGATACAAAGTATCACAGAATCACAGAATAACCAGGTTGGAAGAGACCCACTGGATCATAGAGTCCAACCATTCCTATCAAACGCTAAACCATGCCCATAGCATCTCATCCACCGGTGCCTTAAACACCTCGAGGGAATGTGAATCAACCACCTCCCTGGGCAGCCTCTGCCAGTGCCCAATGACCCTTTCTGTGAAGAATTTTTTCCTGATGCCCAGCCTAAATCTCCCCTGGCAGAGCTTGAGGCCATTCCCTCTTGTCCTGTCCCCTGTCACTTGGCAGAAGAGGCCAGCATCCTCCTCTCTACAACCTCTCCTCAGGTAGTTATAGAGAGCAATGAGGTCTCCACTCAGCATCCTCTTCTCCAGGCTAAACACCCCCAGCTCTCTCAGCTGCTCCTCATAAGATTTGTTCTCCAGCTCCTTCACCAGCTTCATTGCTCTTCTCTGGACTCGCTCCAGAGCCTCAACATCCCTCTTGTGGTGAGGGGCCCAGAAATGAATACAGTATTCAAGGTGCGATCTCATCAGTGCTGAGTCCAGAGGGAGAATAACCTCCCTGGACCTGCTGGTCACACCATTTCTGATACAAGCCAGGATGCCATTGGCCTTCTTGGCCACCTGGGCACACTGCTGGCTCATGTTCATTGCTGTCAACCAACACCCCCAGGTCCCTCTCGTCCAGGCAGCTTTCTAGACAGACTTCTCCTCATCTGTAATTGATTCTTTGCATGAAGATTAATGAACAATAATCTATATCATAGACAGGGCTACACAGAGTAAAGAAAATTCATTTTAGGAATCAGAAAAAATACAGTTTTCCCAAGAAGTTCACATAGTTAGTTAATAACTGATTGCATAGCCAATCTTGTGCTATAATTAATTCTAGCTACATTAGTTACATCATAATTGTCTTGACAGCCAATTTCATAATTTCTTAAATCAGAATTAAAATGGAGCATAGTTGACTGACCAACAGTCATTACCAGAAATTATGCCTTTGTTTAAAATATTGAGTGAACCAGAAGTCATGAATTCAAAAGGGCTTTGACTTTCCTAAAAATTACTAGGCGTACAACAAATACATCATAAGAAATATAATATCATAAAATTATTTACATATTTTTAATTGTCCTGAAAAAAGTATCAAAAGGACTAATCACACACCTAAGTTACAAATTCTATCTTTACACACTTTTCAGAATCTGGAAATTGAGAAAGACTGAAAAAACCCCAACTTTTTTTGACAACAACTAGGGGTAGAAAAGTGCTTGTCAAGGATTTGTTTTGCCTGGTTATGAAACTGAGCATTTCCTGATAGGAAGCATTTTCAAGTAATTACATTTGTATACAGGATTTCATAGATTAAGCCTTTCAGTATTCTAGGGCACCATTAAAGTTGCCACAATCAGAAATCCCGCTCATTGACCTATTTCTGCTATTGTAACTGCAGAAGGCCAAGTGTCCTCTAACATGTGAGAATGAAATACAGGCACTTTTAGTCAGCAGAAAGACAACCAAAGGTCATGATATTTAAAGTCTCCTTTTAATGGCAATATGTCAGGCCTTTTCAGAGGAAATGTCTGTATGTCCATTTTTTTTTTTTTTTTTTTTAAATCTCTGCAAAGCCAAGGAATCTATTCCAGTTGTCCTGTCCATTACTGTATCAGATGCAAGACTGCAGAGTTCTTACAATAAGATACTAGCAAGTATGTCTGAGTCATCTTCCCTGGAGGTGTTTAAGGGACAGGTGGACAAGGTGCTGGGGGGCATGGTTTAATATTTGATAGGAATGGTTGGACTTGATGATCCAATGGGTCTTTTCCAACCTGGTGATTCTATCTATTTTAGCAGTGGAAAAATACCAGCTTTTCTTGCTATATTGTTTAACGAGGCAGACTTTCTCATTTTCATTATGAACACATCTGTATTCAGATCAATAATATTAGGTATACTGCTAGTAGCAGGTTTTCCAATCAAGCAACTTAATCGTCCCACATCCGAATACTCAAATTGCAGCATGGAGCAGCCATTCTCTTCCTTCAAAGGGATCTTACTATGGTGGAAGTGCCTCCTCCATGGGTTCACTGACACTTGGTTACAGGACATGTCTAAATAGGAATGTAAAATCCACAAGACCTTTTATCTTTGAATGAATGAGCATCTCTTCAGGAAAAAGATGGAAAAAAAATTCTGCATCAAAACCTATTTTTCTCCAAAAAAGTCATAACAAGTACAGTGGTGAACATTACAATTCAATAACAAATAAACAACAAAAAAGGAAAGAACACGTGCAGTCAGCTATTCTTTAAACCCATAAATGTTCATTTCAGTAGAGAAAAGGAGGGGAGCATAATCTTGTGTTAGAATTAAGTAATGTCCTTAACTACTGGCCATAAAGATGGTCAGAGGGCTGGAGCACCTCTGCTACTAGAGCAGGCTGAAAGAGTTGGTGTTGTTCAGCCTGGAGAAGAGAAATCTCCAGGAACTTCTTAAAGTGGCCTCCCAGTCCTTGAAAGGGACTTACAAGAAAGCTGGAGAGGGACTTCTTACAAGAGCATGTACTGATAGGATGAGGAGGAATGGCTTTAAATTTAGATTAGACATTAGGAAGAAATTTTTCATGATGAGGGTGGTGAGGCACTGGAACATGTTGCCCAGGGAAGTTGTAGATGCCCTTCTTGGAAGTGTTCAAGGCCAGGCTGGATGGGGCCTGATTTAACCGAAGTATTCATTCAAGAAGTATTCACTTTTATCTCAGGCATATCAAAAACATTACAGATCTTCAATTCCAAAAGATTTCTTTTTGAATCACTGTTTGATACTACAGCTTCTTGGATTTATCACAAACATGAAATCTCATAATGGTTCTCTCACCATTTTCACACTGGGCAAGCATTTTTTCAGGTTCCTCAAATTACGATGTAATAGTGTGCAGAGAGGCTTGGAGAGTACAGCTATTCATTTACTTCTTTGCACAACTAGAGAAAGGGTACTATAAATCAGTAATGACAGATATATTCTATATCCTGACCTACATGAAGTAAGAATAAGTTATGTAATCTTTTAATATATTTACTATCCCTCTCGACAGTCACTTAAACCTCCCAGAAAGGGGTCACAGTTTGAACTTACTGTGTTCTTGCCACTTAGGCCATACATGTGATTTGAATTCTAGACACTTCGATAAGAATAAACCAGCAGGTCAACTTTTTCTTTTGTTATGAAATACACAATTTGAAATGAGAATTTACCAATTACAATGGAATAGAGCAATAAATATTATCTGGATTAAGAACAGTACCTGAATTATTTACTGAGTTATATCTGAGTCAAGGTGAGTTTCTCATAAAAAACCCCTCAATTACTGCTTTCCTTCAGACTGATTACTTTATACAAAAGTGCAAATGTAACATTCCAGATTATTATGGTTGGACTCGATGATCAGGTGGGTCTCTTCCAACCTGGTTATTCTATGATTCTATGATTTCCAAATGACCCAGACACCAATATATAATGGGCATATAAAGGAATTATGAAGTTGAACACAAATTAGCTAAAAAACTAAGGAGCTACATCTACTAGTTTGATTCTCCTCACAATCTGTTGACTTGAAACTGAATACATCTAAAGTCACCACTGTCCTCCATGGCCCATAAGTAAAGTAAGGTAAGTAACACTAGAAATACAAGGAGTATTCCTTTAAAATTAAATAAGTGCTGAAAATGAAAGTCACAGTGATAGCATGAGTACTAGCATCAAAATTTCAAACATAGTGTAGGTACTCTAAAACCTATAGCTCTGCCAAACATACTTCCTTCCAAGCCCACTCATACTGATTTGTCAAAATAAATTACACGGACAATTTGTGTTCTGCTCTTGGCTTTATAAATTATTCAGATGTTGCAGTAAACAAGTAGTGTTGAACCTCTTCATCATAAGAGGATTACATGTTTCTGCTCCTTATCGTTACCTTTGGAAGCAGATAATGAGGTGAACTATGTGGCCCATGTTGTTATTGCCAAGATATTTAAGTCCCAGACAAGATATTTGCATTTCGTATCACCTTGGAGAAGTACCCTGCAGCCCACAGGATAGTGAGAAGAATTCATTTATTCTGTGAGGATGGTTTCTGTTCAAAATAATGCCACAGCACTGAACACAACGTTAGACTTTTTAAATACATGACCATATTGAGTCAATCCATCCATTTATGAAAACAGATCAAACTCTTATAGGAGCTACTTTGTAATGGGGAAGAACTAGATGCCACCATTGCAGAAATACCTTCAATATTTCTGAAAGGTCCTTGATATTTCTGCCCTAACGAATATCAGGTATCAAGTTCAAACATGCTTTCCCAGTAGGGCACCACAGCTCCATGCTGCCCTTTTTACAAGGGGATTGCAAAATTAGGCTGTCTCACAGATCAAACAGATTTTGTTCCAAGGACTGGGTGCATGAAGAAATTACCATAGGCAACAACTTGTCAGATAGTAAGCTATGCAGTCCTATGCATGCCTTGCAAAAATAAGAGTTTCCTCTCCCCTCTAGCTTGCATTTAGGGATAGAATGAACTAAGCTCACTACAGATATTTTTTGTTGACCACTAGCACAGCTGCCAATAGAGCCATATCACCTTTCTTTTCCTGGTAGCTGTGTAGCATTTTAAAACACAAAGGCATAAAAATCTGTGAATCTAGTTCTGCTAAAGTATATGCCAAACTTTCTGAATAAGTTTTATATCTAAAAACTCATGTTCAAAATTAATCCATATGCAAAATGTGTGTAAAGTTATGAACAAAACCAAAAAAATCCTTGATTTATACAATCAAATATCTGGAGAAAAGAAATCTATAAACATGCAATCTAGTATTTAAAAAGAATGGAATACTGAAGCACAGAATAAGTTCTGTGTTTCTTGCCTTTTATATTATTTACCAGACTATTCAATGGGAGTTTTTTTAATTTAGTTTTGCTAGTCACTCTTTTAAAACTCTTTTTTAAACCTCAAGACTATTTGCTCCAAGAAAAGAAGAAAAGAACTAATGTTAGAAGACAGAAATAGACTGGCAGAAATATTACCAGTTCTATTTATCATTCCACCCTATGTCCTATAAGGACTGAATCTGTCATGCAGTTTTTAAATTTTTTTGCCTTGAGATCACCACATCGTAAAGCTACTTACTATAAATGTAATGTAACACTAGCCACATTTCAAAGAATTTAAGTAGATTCCTCATTTCTTCTGGGATGCAATCTCTGCAAAAGTATTTAGAAAATTATTTTCCACACCTTTCAGTCTTCCTCACCCCATATTAATTATTTGTTTCCACTTGTAGCCAGAGGAAATGCATAAACCAAGGTAAAGATGCAAGAATACGTTAAATAAATTAAGGCAATGGATATATGAATGACTCAGGTAGTCCATAGAGTCCTTTACTACTGTGCTAAACCTGTATTTACAGAAAATCCAACTTCACACAAACAGTACAACTTCTGTCAAAGCCTATCTTTTACTTACAGCTGAAAAAAAGATGCAGTTTACAGAGAGCAACACAAAGCATCTACAAAAGAAGAGCTACAAACCCAATTTTAATTCTGCGATGAATACTCTCCAAGTACAGATAGAGGTAAGCCAACAGATCAGCTTCCAGGGATAGTACAGCATGTTTCTGCAACCCTTACTCATTAAGAAACAAAGCAACAGCTTGCAGCATGTCAATAACTTCAGATAAAGTGTCCATGAACCTACATTTTCTCTGCAGTAGACACAACCAGTAAAAAAAATAAATTAGCTTAATATCTGCCTGATAAGCACATTTGGACAGTTACTGTGCAAGAAAAAGAAGAATATCACACTCAAGCCAGATCAAGTATAATTAGGTCAGTGCCTATGCAGTATAATAGTTATTACTGCAGAAAAGTACATGCAAAATTAAGCCTCACATATCTCTATGTTCAAATACTGTGACTAAAATAAGGCCCGAACTACACAATAAACAATGACTTTTATTTTCTAAATTTGCTTTACTGTGACTTGAGCAAAATGGAGAAGTTATAGCAACAGGCATAGCTATAAATTTCAAGAGTTTGGCAAATTAGGATTCTGCAGACAACCTTAATTCCAGTATTTTTTAATGTTTATCTTAGACATTAGAATTTTCAAAGTAGTTTTATTTCATGAGATTTCTAGTCTTTGTGCAAGTAAACTAAAAGAGGAAAGTTTCACCACATTTTCATACCAAATACCAGAGGTCAATAAAAACAGGACCACACAAAGAGACAAGGTGGACCAAGGATCAAGGGTGACCCTCTGCAGATAAAGCTTTCACTAACAGGACACTATCCCACAACACTCACCGCCGATCATGATGACAGGGTCTATCTGGAGTCCCAGACAAGACAAAGCAAGAAGTCAGCCAGCCTCAGGATCTATGCAACTGAGTTTAGTCAGGAATAGCAGGAGGCAGAGCCAAAGACAGGAGTGGAGAGAAGCCACTTACCACACAAGTCTGAGGTTCACTGCAGAGTCAGAGCTGGAGAACGGGCTGTAACACACATCCCAAGGTGACAAGACTATCCTTAATATAGGTTCAATACCCAAACAGGAGACAAAAGTACCAAGCTACATAGGTTCAGAGTCTATCCAGAAAACCCTGCAAGTGAAACAGACCTGAATTTAAACAAACCACAGACAAGGTCTTGCTACCTTGGTCTGAGTTCATAGGGTCCCATGGACAAGTCAGGTAAGGCCATTAGGGCAATTAAAGCTAATTAGCTCACTCAGGCCCTGGCACCACACCCATGAGGGATCAGGAGCAGGGTCAGAATCTCCTAAATCAGCTCTTGTCAACAAAGAGTTAAATGACAAACTTTTCATCCCGGGTTAAATGTACAGCTCTAGTTATTGTCAGAGCAGCTTCTACATATACATACAAAAAGTGCATCTGGCCAAATTGGGGTGGATTTTTATCAAAGTGGCAAGAGGCACATCCTTTATCCCAGGCTCACACTGGGTTGTTCCTCTACCTTTTTAGCATGCTGACTTGTGAACAGCTGTGGCTGTTCTATAACAATCTGCATACTGGCTGGAAGTTAACAGGTAGTCATTTCCTCTGATTCCCCTTAGTTGAGACAGTAACTTCATTTTTCTCCTCTGCACACTTGATAATTTTTACAAAATTTGTGTTTATTTGATATCCTTGAAACCTATGAAATTGGCACTTGGAGACAAAAGAAGTAGGGATTAATATGACAGGTCTTGATTCTTTAAAAACCAAGTTGAAGTCCACCAGCCATGAAGCAGGCAGCCAACATGGAAAATTTCAGTCTAAAAACTTCAGCTTATCGATGGCCTAGGGAGCTAGATTTTATGCTATAATAGAAATAAAAATATTACACAACATCTCTTCTCCCCTATATTATAGTATTTTCTTAAAATAATAGTAATCAAATAATTACACAAGAAAAATGCCATAAGTACGGAAAAGATATTAGATCAATACACTAGAATTAGATCAATTGCACTATAAACTGTAGCCCAGTAATACCATATAAAAAAAACCAACAACTATTAAAATAAAATTGTGTGATGAAAAGCAGCCATTATGTTGGGACTGTTTTACACTGAGGTAACAGATGTAGTAGCAAATATAATTATCAATTATTAATTTTGAATTTGATTCTCCTTGATCTTTAATATGACTGCTATACTTCTTAATTTTTTTTTTATTTTTCAGATTTTCACCCACAATAACCTTCTTTATGTATCTACAGAAAAGAAATGATGAAAAAGACCTCCTTAATTTATGCTGTGAGACCTCTTTAACTTATACTGTAAGAGGAAGTAAGTGCATAAGCTTCATATAGTATTAAAATATTGTTACATAACAGTGATATCAAAAATTGAGTCTATAAAGAACTCATAGTATTTTCTGCACATTGAACATTGTATGTTTTCCCACAAACAGGCAGTACTATATGACATATGAAAATTAGCAGTGTTAGTTAAAGCCATCATGGAAATGTGATTTACTCTACAACAAGCTGTGGTGTATTTATTGGTTCTTTACACACTCAGCTAGCCAACTGTTTTCACTCTACTACTTATTTTACATATGCTACTCTTACTGTTTTAATCTTTGCAAAATTCCCCTGGGATCTTGTTATGAAAAGACCGTAGTGACAGAAACCATGGTGAGAACTGAATGACAACTTGCGTAGAAATGTTCTCTGACTTTTTCTTTACTCAGAAAGCTAAGTGTTTTGTTTTAGGAGGTAACCAAATAACACATCAACACTTTGGTATTGTCACAACAGAAAGCAATCTAGTGGTGTCCACAGTTAGAACAAGTTCCATTTAACATCATTTAACATTTGATATAGGTCTCCAATTGATTCCACTAATCATTTTAGAATTGTAGAATCATAGAATCATTAGGTTGGAAAAGACCTTTGATATCAT
Source organism: Clamator glandarius (assembly GCA_033459285.1). Classification (NCBI taxonomy): domain Eukaryota; kingdom Metazoa; phylum Chordata; class Aves; order Cuculiformes; family Cuculidae; genus Clamator; species Clamator glandarius. The sequence continues at coordinate 3,359,288 of JAUNZM010000176.1, read as the reverse complement.
CAACTCCAACCATACCTGTCTAATACTAAATCATGCCCCAAAGCAACTCGTCTACCTGTCTTTTAAACACCTCCAGGGATGGTGGCTCAAACACCTCCTGGGGCAGCCTGTTCCAGTGCTTGGTAACCCTTTCTGTGAAAGAATCTTTCCTACTATCCAATCTAAACATCTGCTGACAGTTTAAGGGCATTCTCTCTTGTCCTGTCACTTGGGAGAAGAGGCCAACACCCACCTCTCTGCGACCTCCTTCCAGGTAGTTGTGGAGAGCAATAAGGTGTCCTTCTGGCCTCCCCTTCTCCAGGCTAAACAATCCCAGTTCCCTCAGCCAGTTCTCATAAGATTTGTTCTTCAGCCCCTTTGATAGCTTTGTTGCTCTTGTCTGGACACACTCCAGGACCTCAATGTCTTTCTTATAGTGAGGAGTCCCAAACTGAATACACTATTCGAGCTGTGGCCTCACAGGAACAGGCTGCCCAGGGAGGTGGTTGATTCACCTTCCCTGGAGGTGTTTAATGCACGGGTGGACGAGGTGCTGAGGGACGTGTTTTAGTGTTTGATAGGAATGGTTGGACTCGATGATCTAGTGGGTCTCTTCCAACCTGGTGATTCTATGATTCTATGAGTACAAGGGGAAAATCACTTCCCTGGTTCCATTGAACACACTGTTTCTGACACAAACCAGATGCTATTGGCTTTCTTGGCCACCTGGGCACACTGCTGTTCAGTTATCTATTGACCAACACCCGCAGATCTTTCTCTGCCAGGCAGCTTTCCAGCCAGTCTTCCCCAAGCCTGTAGAGCTGCATGGGGTTTTTGTGCCCTAAGTGTAGGAGTCTGTACTTGGCTTTGTTAAACCTCATCTCATTAGCCTTAGCCCATTGATCCAACCTGTTCAGATCCCTGTGTAGAGCCACCTCACCCACTAGCAGATCGACACTTCCTCCCAGTTCAGATTTTCTGTCTTTTAATGCACATAATGCTCAATGCAAGACAAAACACACTATATCAAAATGTCTGCTGTCAGGAGCTCAGCTGTGTAGTATATGTTAATGTTTCCCCTTTCCATGCCCTTCTAGGGTGCCACATCTTTTCAGGGTGCTACATTTGTATCCAATTGAAACACGATTCTTTCCAGATATAAAGTGCTGAGACATCACAAAGATCAGGGCCAATAGCCCCATATCCCTTATAGAAAATAATTTATGCTGAAAAACCATTATACAAATTAATTCTAATTTTGAACTGCTGTTCTTAGTTTACCACAAACTAAAAATAATGGCTGGATAAATATATATGCACTTTTAGTTTCCTCATTGGATTGAAATGCTATTTAAAAATGAAAATTAGAAGATAATTTACTGAAATTAATACTTTCATTCTGTTTTCTAAGTGTCTTTTATTAGTATTGATTTGTCCAAAAGTTCTTTATGTCAAAATAGATAAACTTACCTGTTTTCAATCGCTTTCATCTTCAAGCTTCTTACATAATTTTGGTTAACTTCAATTCCATTTTTATTTGAATCATAGAATCATAGAATGCCAGATTGGAAGGGACATCAAGGATCATCTGGTCCAAACTTTTTAGGTGATATAATTTGAATGAGATGGCCTAGTACCCTGTCAAGCTGAGCCTTAAAAGTATCCAGTATAGAGGAATCTACCACTTCCCTGGGGAGATTATTCCAGTGTTTAACTGCTCTCTGGTGAAAAAATTTCTTCTGGAATCCAGTCAGAATCTTTGATCTTTGATTGATGATGTTCACTGACATTGTTTTAAGAAAGCCTCATGCTAGACTTCAGGTTTCATTAAGTATTCATCTATATTATGTTGTTAAAGTTTTCATGCTGTAAAAATAGTTCCTGGCCTTTAGTAGAAAACAATATAATTTATACCTCTGCTTCATCTCTATTTCCTCAGTAACTAAACTCACACTTCAGATATAAGTTATGCAAATACCTAGAAGAGTCACATGATTTACATTGCAAGACTCCTTGCTGTAAATTTTCCTGAACTGTGGCCTCTGATGTGTCAGATTAGCTAGGAAAAAACAGTTACACCTTCTGGATTATATTAACATAATCTCAGACTTTTGAAAACTCTAATCCTACAGAGCCACACAAATATCATTCAGACAGAGATTTTCTGCTTAAAACAGACGTAACTCAAGTCTCTGAGAGATAAATATTAAGCATTGACTGAGCAGCTCCAAGCCAAAATGGGAAGGAATCATAAAGGACTTTGACTCAGATGACATTTAATTACAATTAGTGAAATATAGGTTACTAGCAGAATATTCAAGTTTGTTAATAAATGAAATGGACTAAAAGGGGGGAAAAAAGGGTTAAAGAACATTCAGAATTTTGAATAATGCCACAGAAGCGAAAATTGTGAATTGACACTTTAATTTCTCTTCTTACAAGTAGTCATTCATGTAACATATTGAGACAGCAAATCAGAATGTAATTCATAAACCCAGTTCCTCTTCCCTCACTGGTGCAATTTTGGAGCTTTCAAAGGACTTGATCTTGATTGCCAAAATAAGAATAAGAAATTCTGAAGTGACGCACAGCCTCCAAAACATTTAGGTCTTGTGCTTCTCTGAGTTCATCCATTATGCATAATACGAAATGACAATGTGAGCCAGAAAAGAAGCTTCTTTCACCTTCTGCCCTACCACGATTATATCCCCAGGCACCCTGCTGAGTCACTATGCTTCCAAATCTATGTAGGCAGAGCCCCAGACAGTGCCCCAGGGAAGGCAGCATCCTCCCCCATAGATGCCAGTCTCCTTTTCCTTCTCCCTTGCGTATGATATTTCTTTCTACAGACCCATCCTAAAACTCAGGCCCAAAACTTTGATATCAAGAGTTTGTAAGTCTTTAGAGAGACTTTCTTCAATCCCTGTCAGAACTATGTTAGATGACTAACACCTCTTGAGTGCCAGCCAGAATCATGTGGGTTTTTTTAACAGCAGCTGTAAAACTAGATGGCATATCTTTAAATCTGATAACTCGCATGACGTATATCATGGCAGTCAATGGCTGTTGAAGGAAAAGCATAGAGAAGTAATCAGTTTCCTAGGTTCAAAGAGGGGAAAAGATATTTTTGTTATAATATGATTAAAAATATATGACTCGTTCCATGGAGGGGAAAGGCCCACCCATTTTGAAGTAAATGTGTACCAAACAACAGTAATTACCCCTAATAATTGTGAAGGATTAGTAATACTAGTGAAAAGTAATTGTAGTGAACTTTATTACTCGAGTACAGTAGTGGATTTCTTTTTAATAATTGATGTCTGAAAACACAGTCTTGCAGTTAAGAGCTATGATTTTCTCACATTGCCTAGCAACCTGTTCAAATATAGAACTACAGATGCAAAACTACTGACCTTTCTTTCGTGCCTATTTTCCTACACAGTAAAAATATAAAATCAGAAAAGAGATTTCAAACAGTGAACTCTTCAGTATATACTCAGCCTTTCAGATAAAAAAAAATTATGACAGTACCTTTGCTAAACAGAAATGTTCAAAATATTGCATACTGGATACTGTCTCACTGATCTTCCAACATATATAGAATGGTTACTTACTCTACAATTCCTGCAGCTTTTTGGAGAAGTTGTCCATCTAGATCTAGATCCATAGAAGATAAGTCTATAAAATACAAAGTAGGTCTCTTGCATAAAATGTATTAATATTTTAATGGATAATTTCACCATCTAGAAATCGGTAAGAAATCAACAAATTAGTTTGTTCTCCATTTTGCTTAATTTAAAGATTCATCTTTTAAAATTCCATGTGTTAAAGGTTTTTGGTTGTCTATTTTCTTAGACACACAAGACATGACTTAAATAAAGTAAAAGATTTTTTTACAGAATTTGGGGCATTACATAACTCATTTCTTCCTTTAGACAAATTATGAACTTCTCTGGGAAATATTACCTATCTCAGCACGCTCCTTACAATTAGTTTCACATCTTAGATCTTATTTCAAGTCACACTATTCAGTTATTTTAACTACAACATGAAACAGAACAGACTTTAGTCCTCTCTACTTTCTTTCTAGATAACTGGAAATATTCAGCACCTCAGAAAGTCAGCACACTTGTATCTAAAAATGTCACTAAAAGAAGTAACAGAATAAAAATGAGTAGGAGGAGAGAGAAAAAGAATTCTAATTTTGCCGATGTTTCTTTTAAATCAAGCACTTAAAAACATTTTGACAGCTATGTAAGAACTGTTCAATTACTTTGTAGAAAGAATTTTATTAATATTCTTCAGTTTTATTTTATGCACACAACTCCAAGCTTATCAACTAAGTACAGTTCATTATAATTAGCTAAACAGAGTTAGTACTTGAATTCTTAAATTAAAGGTGTTTGAGCCTCTGAAGACTTGACCCCTGCTTTGAAAATAACTATTTAAAGCATAAATACATGCAGAGCTTCTGAGCAAGCAAGCTTCAGCCTTTGCAATCTCATTCATGCACTAAGAGCAAAATATAGAAGTATATGACAGAAGCATTATCCTGGAAGTTAAAAGTAAGCACATTAATTTCTTTTTGCACAGAAGTGCAACTGCCACACTATTTCATGCAAAATTTAAGTTTCCTGTTGTTTGAATACCTGTCTTTAACTTATTATTTCTAAAAGCAGTTACAAGAAGATTTTTCGAACAAATAGAAAGCTAAAGTCACTTGTTATAGACCAACAATAATCTCAACACATTTCTAACACAAGTTTTTCCCATGCTACTTCAGAAACAAACTTTTAAATCATGCTGCATAATTGTTTACACCTTAGCTTTATTTTAACATGCTTATTGAAAATAAACAAGTAAAGATCATACCAAGTTTTGTATACAACTAATGCAATCATAAAGTTTTGTATGCTCAAGTCTATGTGATTTGCCAAAGACACATCAGAAATTTTGAGAAGTTCCTATATCTGGTCTATGTGCTGTTTTTTCTTCCATAACTACTGGTCTATACTTCTGAAATACATAATTCTTTGAAATGTCAAACATTACAGCTTACCTTTTTGTAGTGCTTGTGATCCCTGGTCAAAGGAAGATTTTTATAGACACGCATGAATACAGGAATACTTCTACCACTATTTCAGCTATTTTGAGTATATGATCACTCCTTAACAACATCTAGCCTACAGTAACCTAAAATAGAAATCTCTTCAATCGTGTCTTCTGGAAAAATACATACCCAGCTCAAATCTAAATAGAAAGGACACAGAGGGTAGTAAACTTGCTTTGCTGAAATTCAGAGTACAGTGTGGGGTCTAATAATTCACTGCAAGGAAAAAACATATGTACTGAGTGCTGCTGTTATCTCATGCTTTGTGTATCTTCTGAATAGCAGAATACCTACCCTTAATCCACCACAGAGTGTGTAAGAACCAAATTTTCACTTGTATTATTGTATCTGACATAACTTCATAAGGAAGCTGATGCTTCCTTTTGTATCTCTGCATTGCCTGCATTGAGCATTTGACAGATTCTGAAGGCTGGGAAAGAGATGAGATCATGGGAAGTGATAGCGTGTCTTTTAAATGTAATTTCTTCCCTTCCTCTGCCAACATTACAGGCTTCCAAAAGCGCATAAAGAGTGAATATTAATTTTGTTTAAGGTGGTTCCAAGTATTGTCATTTTGTCTTTAGCATTTCAGGAAAGCTGCCAGGAAGATTCATTAATATAAATATATATCGAATTTAGGAGAAAACCTTCATTAACAGAAAATGTTCAGCAGCTGGTCACAAAATACTCTGGAAAAAGAGATGAAAAAAACATTTTATCTCCTAGTGGAGATCTTGGTTGTGAACTATCTTACAGAAATCTTTGCCAATATATGTCAAACAACCTCATTCCATGCTTCCCTTGTTAGTCACAGATATAACAGAGTACCATGTCTGCTACAAGTCTCTCAAGAATTCTTTTTTTGGATAAACACTAGTAACAATGCTGCTAGTCACCTGTCTTTCAGTAATCATATACTTGCCTTTCATGGTTAGTGATGTGTAGAAAAGTTGGTTTATATTTTGTTGTTTTATATCAAGAACAAAATACAATATCCCATATGTCAAGACAATTAACTTCAGTGTCTCCAAGTCTTAGTTGCTGCTACATCAATTTATGCACAACAAGTAATTAAATAAAGAAAACTACAAAACATGGGACTAATTTTAAATGAATTGGGGAACTCTAGCTGTAATTTAATCTGTACACTTTGGTTCCTTTTACTCTGGAAAAATAGATAGGCATCGACAAATTTTAAGAGCACTTTTTTCCTTCCTGGGTAGCCATTTTACATGTCACTGAAGTTTTTCAGAGGCAAACAGTGATACTGGTTAGTAAGTGATAAAATTTTTAAAGATGTGCTCTTTTAAAAGTTTTGAAACACAGAATTTTCAAAAGTTAGATTTCTTTAACAATCGCAGCTTTTTAAAATGCTAAAGGATGCCATTACAGATTATCAAATCCAGGCAGTTACCCTAGTTTGTACCTTACAACACTTATTTTTACAAGTAACTGAACATATTTCTTATGTCTTGTTAAAATTGCATTTGAAGATTTATTAATTGGCTGTAAAAATATCTTTTATTTAAAAAAGAAACATCTAAAATTGTTTTTTATTATAATTTATATCTTGTAATAAGATAATGAATGTTAGCAATCAAAATGTGGAAAGCCATATTGTTTTGCTATATTTGGTGATATTCTACATCGTAACTATACAACAGACAAAATAAATGATATCTTATCTAGATTTTTTTCAGCTTAATAAGGATATTTTAAAAGGAGTTCTATTTTTATAAGAGCTTTCCAGATAATTTAATCTCTCCTGTCAATAATTGCACTCTGCTAGATTTATTTGACTTTTAGAGGAAATTCAGCTAGCACTGCCACTGAAATCAAAACACTACTGCATGTGTACAGCACCACTTCCTCTCCTGGGAAACATAAACACTGAAGATATTAGTCAAATTTTTAATGCAGTATTGGAAAAGTCTGAAGCATTTTAGCAATAAAGATAATGGAATTTATGCAAAACTTCTCTATTACTGAGTTACCACAAACAATAAATGATGTTTTAGTTTGTCTGCTGATGTACATCTGAGTCCTAGTCTAATATGGAAATATCAAAAACTAAAAAGTGTTTCAGATTGGCATCTCCAGGTATGTTCTTATCAAATTACTGTAATGATATATTATGTACAAAACTTTCCCAGTCTTTCCAGATTTTCTAGTCATGTGTTTGCTTTGACATTCCTGAAGAACATATATCTTATCACAATCCTGAGAAACAACAGCAGAGGCTCTGCTGCAGAACCCACCGAGAAAAGTTTTGTGCAGAACATGGTTGGAACTGCCTGCTGGTAAGCCAAACTAAGTAAAAAGCAAACCAAAGAGTAATCTGTTTCTAATCCTCACACAACTGTACAGTGATGCAAGCTCATGCTCCCCATTATATGAGGTGGAACTAAGAAAATTTTGTCTGCCACTTGCATAGCTGGAGCATTAAAAAAAAATCTCCATCTTGAAATATAAAGCACCGTGAGTACAGTGTGGAACCAAGAACGAGAAAACAGAAAAGCACATTTGCAGGATTAGTAATATTCAGCCCTTTTGGGCACTCTTTACTAAGGCCTGGGAGCTTTCCCTCCCGTTCTTCACTTTGGTAGTTGTGAGTGTTTTGCCACAAAAGTACCAGTTTCTGATGCCAGCCTGCTTAAGATAAATTCTTGTATTTCAATGATTCAGGTCTCCAGATCTCTAAAAGAGGTAAGCTAGAAGTCTGAGGTTTCTAACATAATTCACATAACATCTCTCTTAAGCCAGAAAAAGCACAAAAAAGAAAACTTTGTCTTAGATAACAGGGGTTTTTAAGACCTACTCTTCATTGCAATAAAACACAATTTGGTTAATTAATTGAAAAAATATTAAAAGATTTCTGGGACAAAGATTTTTGTAACTCTATTCTGAATAAGGTGTCGAGAGTGTTAAATGAAAACACATAACAAAAATGATCTTAATGTTGAAGATAACTTCCAAAGAAAGATGAATGAAGAGTGCAAAACTAAAGTTCTAGTTCGAAGGATATATCTTATAAAATTTATTATTCTAAAAAGAATATTGGAAGCAGAACATCTATTTAGGGTTAAAGCATGCACAACATGAGTGAGTGGACACATTGGTATATGTGTACACCATTTTATGAAAGCATCGGTCTTTAAAGTACAAGTCATGTGGAAATGCAAGAAAGCTAACAACATTTCTGATTTAACAAATCATAGATACACTACTGTTTGTATAATGTGCAGAAGTTATATTGCTTGTGATGTCTACAGTGTTGAAAACTCTGCTTATGTAAGTCCACAGTGATAAAACGTCTTGTATTTCAACTACTTCATTAAATTAATTTCTAAGGTACTGTAGGAGTTCTAAATTATTTGTTTGTGTGCCTTAAACACACGCTTCAATGCAACCTGTGCCAAATACCACGCATGCACCTGCTGCCCTGTGGACCACATTTTCTGCTTTACTGGATCCATTTTAGTGGTGATTATTTTCTGTTATATTCCACTTTTTTCCTGTTCTGTTTCTTTCTCTTTTTTTATCCTTCCCTGCCCTTATTCTTTCTTGTCAAATCTACCTCACTTCCTCTTGCAATCTACCTCACTTCTTGGTACTTTAGGGTGACAGTGACGATGTTTGGGCTACTGCTATTTGTACAAATCAGCCTTTTGCCAAGTTGCATTGTCTGTGGCTTTTGAGCTATTGTTGCTTTTTAAGGAGCAGTTCTTGTTCTAAACTGTTGTGACTTTGAGCTCAAAGTAGAGATTTTGAATAAACCCCAAAGGTTATTGTTATCATAGGACTGGGGCATAAAAGCTACAGTACCGAAAATAATGACATTTTATCAAGTTTCAAGTTCTTAACATTAAACTTGTAAAGCTTGAGTGAATAAAATCCTAATGGAACAGTTCATGTCAACTCATACTCATATATGCAATGTGTTCGAGTAATTTCTAATTTTTCCTTTCATATCTTACTTATTTAATCTCTACTCCCTCTAGAATAGTATTTAACTCTCTTACTTCTACTTTTTCTTCCCTGACAATTACCCACAAATAATTTAATGCTTTTTAAAGTCACACAACACCAAACAAGCAACATTTTATTATGTTTCACAGCATAATGATAAGAAGGGTTTTTTTTTTTCTTGTATTAACTTCCAGTTTAAGGATGTTTAAAAATTACTACTTGAAACTTTACTACTTCCCTTGTAATGCAAATTTTACTAGAAGATACCTGAACTCTATACCTATAAATGTCAAGATTTGCAGATAAAATCCAAAACATGAGTTATATGAAAAAAAAATAAAAGATCACAGCTTATATCCTACACCTATACAATGGATAGTGAAATATACTACTTCTTTTGTTCTAGATCTGTTTAAGTAAACAGAAGTTGTATAAGAAAAGAAAAAGAATTCTCGAAGCTCTAAAGCCATGGTAACTTAAGGGGGCTACAATGAACCAGGTAACCTGTTATACTTTGATTTTAAAGGACTGGTGGCATTCTGGGAGAGCTAAAATACTTGAGTTTCAGGTGAAGAGTGCCAGAGAGTCCTGCCACAAGTTACAGCTACAGAGAGAATCAACATAGGCCTGCATAGGCATAGCTTTTTTAGTTTTATAAGAAGGAAAAGGAGATTTCTTGGTATCCTTGGCTCCATATCATAGAAATGAGGTTAAAAGATTCATTATTTGCATAAATTAAAATTAACTTTACAAACATAAAAAATTTATAGCAAACTAGTTTTGTTTAAATTGTTTAAAAATAGCTAAAGAAAGGTAAAATATTGTTTAAGCTATTTCTTACATACAAGTGATTTTGCTAAACAGCACAAGCATACTTACATGCCTCTGGCCCACTGAAGAAGAAAGGATAAAGTACTCTCCTTAATTTTAAATTTGTAATTCTGTGAAAACATTGAGACTACCTCTTTTGGTCTGAGCAAGTGTTCTGTGAATTTGTGAATGAGTTTAGAAAGATATATTTTGTGATGGGAAGGACAGAGGATGTGCAAAAAGCAATGTTTATGTTTTGTTAAAAAAGGTATAGATTTTTTTGTTTAAAAAACCAAAGAAATTTAATTAAGACAGGTCCAAAATGAAATCAAAATGAAGACATATTCAGATTTGTTAATATTTTCCCCATTTCCATGTCAAGCTCCAGTCCTGGCAGTGCTACCCTGGAAGGAATCTGCAATAATTACATGAGATGTTAGTAACATGAATTGGGTACAAGGCAATATTATATAGTCAGTCTAGAGAAAGGCAGAATTTGAGTGATAAGTCAGATATTACTGCAGTTGACAAGGCAAAGATATTAATCTAAAAGAAAAGAACCTTCAATATGTTTTTATGTATTATCAATTATCAAACATTATTGAGTTTCAATAACAAGCAGTCATACTTTAGGTATTTAGAATTGCAGGTTTCACCTTCGTATTTCGCTCCAGCTTCCTCATATACCACCTGATACTCTGGTAGTTCCCAGCAATCTGTAAACCAGCTAAAGAACAGGAAGCCAAGCTCTCAAGAAAAAAACAAATGTGGCAGTATAAGAGAGGGGAATAATCAAGGAAATCAATAAATTGAAAGCTTTAAATATTTAGGGGATAACATAGAAGAACTTCACAAATTGAAAAATTTAAACAGACATGAAATATTTAACATCAACTGATATCCTTCCCTCACAAGCAGTGGAAAAAAAACTCTGAGACGGCTAACGTGTTTGTTCATATTTTCACTTTCCGCTTCTACTGCACATTAACTTTTTATAGTTTACAGGTTCTTCTCTAGGTTTAATTGGTGTAGATGTGACTTTCTGATACAAGACTGTGGCTTTCACAGTAAGTGATGAGAAACCTAAACTAGGAAATCTGAGATCTGTTTTCTAAATCTAACTCCATAAATTCTGGCAAATAATTTCAACTCTTCTTTAGTCATTGCTTCGTTTCTCCTTGGATAATGATCTCCAAAGCACAGGAACTCTGTTATTATAGCCCCTATTACAATGAAGACCTTCAGTTTCTTCCGAATTCTCAAGATACTGATGAAAATTTCAGAAAATGATCGAGTTTTGGACATATTTTGATTCATAGTAGTTCCACAGATGTGAAATTGGACTTATAAAAATATTCAACTGTTTGCACAGGTCCCTTTGAAACCCCACCTAGCCATGACAAATCTTCATGTTTTACAAACTATGATTCCTCTTCAGCCAATCCACACCTTCCTTCAGCAAGCAAAATTCTTCCTTGCTCTTACACCAATTCTTCCTTGCTCTTACACCACAGAACATGTTCTCCCAATGACAATGTATAAGGAAGACACAAAATCAAAGGCGAGATTTCTCTTTCTATATGAGTTTTCAGAAAAACAGCTGACCTGGCAGATGTACTTTGCATATATACCATGAAAATCATAGAATGAAGAGAAAATAAATGAGTCAGAAAAGGAACTGAAAGTATCTATCAGTTCCTATAGAATCACTTCTGACTAAAATCAGTGCAGACACTGTCTAAAATAATTGATAAAGAAACAATTCCCCTCGTTTCATTGTTGTCCCCTTATCTTTTTCAGTTTCTTCAGGGGCTGTAGAGGTCCCAGGATCCCTTGCTATGGTATTAGGAATTTAGCTATTGTTCCTGTATTTCCTACAGTTGAGTAAGTCAAAGCACAGTAAGTTAAGCAATTTTAGAAGAGTTTCAGATGGTTATTTTAACTAGCTAAAGCTGAAAGCACTAAGCCCTTGTAACAGGGTTGCTTGAAGAACAGATAGTTACCATGGGAAATAACATGCATTTAAAAGACCTGTGGTACAAGCATATTGGAATGGGGTTACAATCTTCACACCAAACCACATACTGGATCACTTGTACTTTAGCTAGATGCAGCTCTGTTATCAGCACATCAGTGACAAAATGACTTAGCTGAAAGTAGTGTAAAAATTTTACATCTTTCTCCACATCAGCAGGGATACATACTCAAACCCGAGGGATCTAATACCTTCTTTGTGACTGAGAAAATAAAAAGCCTTTTGTTGTCCTTATCATGTACCATTCCTAAATTTTAAAGACAAAGCTGGCACATAGTCATACCTAAGTCAAACTTTAGAAAAGTCAGTACTATACAATATTTTAATGATGCTGCTACTTTACACTATAGTTTGAAACTAAAATGCAGGGAATAATATAAGACCATTAAAGTTTTAAACGGTACAGTAGAAATCTTTTACTTAAATGACCTTTTGATATGGCCTGCATTGGCCCTGATGTCCACAGAATGGAATGCATATTTCTGTTGATTTGACTCTGACTGGATGCCAGGTGCTCTCCAGGCCACTCTATCACTTCCCCTCCTCAGCTGGATGGGAGAGAGAAAATATAATGAAAGGCTCGTGGGTTGAGATACAGACAGCAAGTGATCACTCATCAATTATTGTCAACATAAAGTGAAATATTAGAACACCTCTCCCCCACCTCTCCCTTCTTCCCAGGTTTAACTTCACTCCCAAATTCTCTGCCTCCTTCCACCCAGCAGCATATGGGGATGGGGAATAAGGATTGTGGTAAATTCATCAAACGTTATCTTTGCCAATTCTTCCTCCTCAGAGGGAGGACTCTTCACACTCTTCCCCTGCTCCAGTGTGTGGTCACTCCCATGGGAGACAATTCTCTACAAATTTTCCCAATATAAGCCCTTTCCGTGGGCTACAGTTTTTCATTAACTGCACTAGAATGGTCTTCTTCCATGGTGAGCAGTCCTTCAGGAACAAACTACTCCAGCATGAGTACCCCAAGAGGTAACAGTTCCTGCCAGCAAACCTCAACCAGCATGGGCTTTTCTCTCCATGAGTCTACAACTCCTGCCAGAAGCCTCCTCCAGAGCAGGTTCTCCATGGGGTTGCAGCTTCCTTCTGGCATTCACCTGCTCCAGTGTGGGATCCTCCATGTCTGCAGGTGGATACCTGCTCCGCCATGGACCTCCATGACCTGCAGGGGGACTGCCTGCTTCACCATGGTCTTCATCACAGGCTGTAGAGGAGTATCAGCTCTGGCACCTGGACCACCTTCTCCTCTTCCTTCTTCACTGACCTTGGTGTCTGCAGAAATGTTTCTCTTATATATTCATACTCCTCTTTCCAGTTGCCAGTTGTTGCACAGGGATTTTTTTTCCCACTTCTTAAACAGGTTGTCACAGAGATTGCTACCACTGTCACTGATCGGCCAGGTTTCATCAGCATTGGGTCCATCTTGGAGCTGGATGGCACTCAGACATAGGGGAAGCTTCTAGCAATCTCTTACACAAACCACCCTGCAGGCCCCCTTTTACCAAACTCAGTCACTATCAGAGAAAATTAGAGCAAACATTTGTGTTTTTTATCAAATAGGCACTACGAGAGCTAAAAATACTAAGCAAAGGAATAATAACATGAAGCAAAGAAATCTAACATTAAAGATTTCTTTTTACAGTAGAATCATAATTAGAGCTTTATGTGACACACACTCAAATTAAGGTTTCATGAAAGCTAAAAGGGAGGTTGAGTACAACCTATATATTTTGTTTTAATGCCAGTAATCTTTCTGTCAGCACTTCCCATCTATAATACACTGAGATTTGTATTACATAATGGCATATTCTGCTTTGTTTCAATTTTTGAAACAGTATAAAATCACCATGTTCATATTATTTTGCATTCAGCCATGTTTTAGAACAGAATTAATAAGCTAACATCCTAATTCATAAAAAAAAGAGGGAAGAGAGAGAGAAAGGAGGAAGGGAGCAGGAATAAGGAAAACAAAACAGTTCTGTGGTTTGAGCTGGAAGGCTTATATGGCTCATCACTCAAGGGAGCTACCTTGAGTGAGCAGTAAAAAATTGCTTCCCTCTACATTATGCAGTTTTGATGCAGGTGTCTGAAGATATCATGCCAGAGTAACACTGATATCAGCCATTTCTGCCATCTGCCCCACAGTGGGAATACCAGATGAAATCAAAACAGTTTACTAAATGAGCAGGGTGAAAGGCAGCTCCCCGTATCTGATGAACTGTGGAAGGACTTTTGAAGTTGAGTATAGACATTAATAGGAAGGCAACTTCTGAACCCAGAAAGACTTACAAATTAAGAAATGTAGTGCCACAAAGAAGTAAAATTCCATCCCATCATTCAGTGGAAATTAGGAAAAAAATAAGAATAACTACAGGATACTTACAAATAGTCTTGGGAGTCATTAATTGTCAATGCAAAATTATATTCAATTCATGATGATAATTCTTTCCTTTGACATAACATAATTGACAATTACCAAGTCCAGAGACTTGTGTGCTTCTGGGCCACAGTCCAACTGCCAATTCAAGCTTAGGCTGATGAACATCAGTAGAGTTAATCTAGATTGTATCCCCAGGATAGCTAAGTTTTCCAGACATGGGTGAAGAAGCTAGAAGATTAATATCACACATAATTATGAAGATTCTTCCAACCCCAACTTATAAGTCTGCTTTAAGAACTGATAGGGCACAATAACGTCACCCTAGAGTCTTCTGTTCTCCAGGCCGAATAATCACAGGTTTTCAGCCTGTCTTCACAGGAGAAGGGCACTAGCCCTCTGATCTTTTTTGCGGCTGTCTTATGGACCCTTATATATTTCTTGTCCTGGGCAACCCAGAGCTGGATACAGAATGCCAGATGGGGTCTCACAAGTGTGAAGTAGAGGGGCAGAATCACCTCCCTTGATCTGCTGGCCACATTTCTTTTTATGGAGGTCAGGATACAATTGGCTTTCTGAGCTGCAAGGGTATATTTCAGCTCGTATTTAGGTTTTCATCCACCAATATTCCTAAGCCTTTCTCTGCAGAGCTGTTCTCAATCCATTTTTCATCTGTTCTGTACTGATACTTCTGATTGCCCCAATCCAAGTACAAGACCTTCATAAGGTTCACATGGGCCGACTTCTCAAGTTTGTCAAGGTCCCTCTGAATAGCATTCCTTTCTTGATGGTATCAACTGTACCACTTTGTGTCATCTGTAAACTTGCTGAGGGTGTACTCATTAACACAGATATGGAACAGTACCAGTCCCAACACAGGCCCATGAGGGACATCATTTGTTACTGAATATGGGAATTTATGAGGCTATACTGAATACTGAATATGTTATTTATTACTGATGGGAGTGTGTGCTTCTGCCAATGCTTACCCATATCGGGAAACACTTCCTACCTCACAGCAAATCTACACTCTTCTAATTTCAATCTTAACCCAGACAATGCAGCTCAAAAAAAAAAAAATGGTTTAAAGTGTTACTTATTCTGTAAATGCTTATAACATTCTTTTTTACTATTGTTCTCAGACATGAAAAATTCAGACACACTTGCCTCCCTTGTAACTTCTGCAAGACTTCAAATGGAGCTTGTATTATTCACAGAGACATTCCAAGAGCTCCCTGAAGTTCAAGCTTTCACATCTAATAACTCCAAAACTTATAAAACTCTATGTAGCAAAACTGTCTTGTTCTCCTGCTTTAATCAATTAGCGTCTCTTCAGTCGTGTGCATTTGTGAGGAGCATTGTGAGGAATTGGTCAGCTTCTACTTTGGCCAGCTCACTGTCTACACAAAAGAATGTCATGGACAGCTAATCAAGTGGCTCACAAATTATTTTGGAGACACATAAACGGTTCAAAATCCCAGTTAAAAAATATCTGATCTCCACAGATTTTTTCCCTTTGGTGCATTTTAATACCTAGCCTAAAGAATTAATCAAGAACTAAGGAAAACATACTCTCCAAGACATCTGGACCTTTCCTAGAAGAGGTCTAACGAATATATAGTCTTAGTATGCATATCTTCTGGTCTTTAAAAATCAGAACTAGTCTTTTGTACATATAAAGCAACAACAAAACAGCACTGAACCGGGACATGTTTTTGTTCTGTTTCATGAGCAGACTGAAACTTCTTCTTCTTCTGCAAGTGTTCTGCCTATCAAACACAACAGATCATGTGATAGTAGTTCTGATATGATAGAACAGAACGGAGGATTACCATATTTTTTAAAGTGGGTGCAATATCTCCCTTAATAAAGACAGCAAACATGAAGAAACACTGTGTGTACCTGTTGTTTCTTATGGAGCACCTAACCGTTCCATATATGTCTGATCACTTGAAAGATTTACCATTTACTTATTTCTATATTCCTGAATCAATTTCCTTTCAACAATGAGACAACTGAAAATATTATCAGTTCTAAATAGAGAAAGCGACAAAAAAAGGTAGGTACAGGAGGACCTAGCCAGAGAAGATTCAGGAAATTGGTGACAGTTAGAATACTTCAATGTCTCATTAATAAACAACAATAGTTTCACTAGCACATGGAATATGACCGCTGAATCCCATGAAAGTTTCAGAGGAAAAAAAAAAAGAACAGAAAAATCCCATAGTGAACCTTTGTGCATTGTCAGTAAAGAAGGAACTAAATCTCCACAGAAGAAAAAAGGTTAGTTAATTGATCGTACTAATAGTAAACTGAATCTGAATTTTTTTATCAAGATATTTGCTAGCTTTGATGAAATAATAGTTTGAAACTGTTTAAAAAAAAAGAAAAGACGAATCCTTTGGGATAAATTTGGGAATGGAAGATCACAGGAAACTTCAGCGCTACTGAAAACCCTTTTTACCATGCTATGGCAGGAAGACTTCACAGTCTATCTCAAGCATATAACACATAAGAAATACAGAAAGAAGAATAAAAAAGCAGCTGTTTACCTTTATTATCATGAATAATATTTCTTAAGAATTTAAAGAAAAGAAAATCTGCAAGCTAGCATCCCAAAACCTCATTGTGAATAACAAATATATGTTAAGTTCTTTTGTATTTCTCAGTTGGCATTTGACAATTAGGTTGTAGTCAAATCACTTGCAAAGCTTTTCTTGTACATCCACGAGGGGTGTAAAAGTTGTTTTCAAGCAGAAGTATGCATGATCCAAAGAGTAAAACCTTTAGAAAAACAACAAGAAAATCTCAAAAGTTTAGTTGAGGTTATGAGAATTTGCAGTCCTGTGAAATGCATAATAAGCTTCAGTATAGACTACAACTTTCTTTGCAAAGCAGTGCTTCATTTCCTCAAAGTTAGCTTCAAAACTGCTGTTGCAATCCAGTTCCAATTTTCATTCTCCCTTAAAATTTGCATGGAACACACAACACTTTTCCAGTAACAAACGTACATACAGTATCATATATGCACATGTATGTAAATATATACATTGACACTGAAATATGGTTCTGCTAAATAAGGGAGTGGAAGCACAACAAAAAGGTAAAAAATATATATGTCCCTTACACTTGAACTTAGTCCATGCTGCAAGTTGGTGAAGCAGTATCAAATACATGGAAAGTATTCAGTTATTCTTGCTATCAATTAAAGGAATTTTATGTGTTTGTCAGCTAGATACGGGAGAAGGGCAGTATTTAAAAAAAAGAAAGGGGGAGATCTGGCACTAAGAGGTGATGACAATGTTTCAAATTTTCCCTTGAACATTTAGTACAGAAAGCACAGAAAACAATTTAATTTGAGAGGCTAAGGTAAAATCTTTCTTGAATTCTCTATCACAAAGCCTCTGAGGGTTAAACATGCAAAAAAAAGTATATAATGGTTGTATAGCAAGGTTGCATAATTCTGTAACAATAATAATAATAATAATAATTGTAATATAGTTCGAGAAGTCTGTAAACATGGGCAAAGAAATGTTTTATTATTAAGTGCCCTTATAGTATATGAATGATACCAGGCTATATTTCCTAAATATGTGTACAGGTAGCTGCAATGACATTATGAATCTGATCACGATAAGTTGGGATTGACATATTAATCAATGTAATAAGATATATTAGGATATGTTTACATTATGATTTCACTTGAGATGAGCAGTAAAATTTTTAAACAAATTTCATTTCAGTGTGCTTTGGCTCATGTTGCAGAATGGTCTAAAAGTTCTTGAACTGTATGGGTTTTGGATGAAGCTAAACTGAAAGATGATCTCCAAGACTGTAGCATTCTGGCTATAAATGGTTATTCAAGTCCACAGGAATACCAGCGCTTTAGCAAGTAACTCCATATTGAAATGTTTATAGTATACTCCTCAGAAACAATTGTTTCAGTTTTTTTTCTAGACCATAGGATCCTATTGAGCTGCACCATTTACTTGCAGACACTGTCTTAAATGTCTTGTCAATTACCTTAACAAAATAGTATATTTAACAAATAATGTAAGCATCAGATAACTCAGAGATTAAGAAAAGGGTGGGGGTAGGCGGTGGAGGTGGGAAGGGAGGAAGGAACACTGCCTTCCTGAGAATAAATGCTTCTCTATGCCAACATAGAGAAAGTCGCAGCTTTGCTAAAAACCTTGGTTCGATATGTACACTTCTAAATAAGCCTTCGCAGAAAAGCTCTAGTGCCAGAAAAAGTTCTTGTTCAGAGAGTTCTGGCAGTGTGTAGCCAGCTATGGTCAGTACTTTCAACTACACCTTGAAAGTGCTTTGACCAGCAGTACAGAGAGAAGATGCTATTATATTTCAGGGCAAAAAAGAGTATATGTGAATATCCCCCTGTCCCAAAAAGCCTAGTTCTGATTAGAAGTATGTTAAGTATGTTTATGCTGCAGTCATTTCACAACTACAGTGTACTGTAATTGCCTAATTTGTGCATTTTGCAGTAGATGGAAATACAAAGTAGCACAAAGGAGCTTCAACATGGTGGCACAGAACATAGTTTAATCATATTTTCTCTACCAGCAAGCTAGAAATGCAATGTAAAAAATTGCTACTATAAAACAAATTAAAATATGACTTTCCTCACTATTTCTTTGTCATTTTATTTTCACCCTCCATGAAGACTAAGGAATAGAAACCAATACAACCTAAACAATGCCTAGAGCTTCAATAACGTCTAACTCTTTTTCACCCCTTCCTGATTTTGCAGGTGTTCGTTGCCACTAACTTTGTACCTATCTTTAAATGTTACCATCAGAAGAAAAGATCAGTTTGTTTAATATTCTTCTAATAATTCACAGTTCTCAGTATCTCCCTTTCTTTTATTTTAGACCCTTTAATTTTACTTTCTTCTATAGTCTTTACCACTCCAAGTACATAATTTAATCAAGTATGACTGAAGTGGTAAAAACAAGTACCTGAAAAGACTTTAAACATAAAAGTAAACAACATTTCTCCTTTTATGCTGTACTTTGCAATTTTAGTACAAGCCTCTTTTCCCAAAAGTATTCATCCCTTCTGAAAAATTGTTAAGAAAAATACAAAATTCTATATGACATTGTACAGTGATGGCTTCTTTATATATGTATCTGAGGTACGAGATAAATAATTCCTTTAAATTAATTCATGACTTGTTATGAGGCTATTTATTAGTACTTTAACTAAGAATCTCAAACCTAAAGACAGATTCTTCGACATCAGGATATAGCAGGATGAATATTTTCCTTCTCAGCCCTTCAGCCTTAAACAGGGTAAACTATAAAATCACTGACGATTTCAGAACCCTACCTCATAATCAGACTTTTTAAAGTATGCCTTTGAATTAGGGCAGACAAAACCTGTCCTATAGTGGTCCTGGGATTTGGGAAGCAGCATTTTAACAGCATGTTGTCCATATTCTCACGCTGTGAACATATTCATAGTAGTTCCATGTAAATCCCAAGACTGCTGGTGTAGCATCTGTTCACTACCAACAAAGGCTTGGATATTACACAAGTGTCTGTTTTCTATTTATCAGCTGCCTTTTTACAAACACAGGACTTTCACAACAGGAGAATTTTTTATCTGGGTTTTCTCATGTGAATACACAAACACACTCGTTAAATATATGTCTTTATTATATTGTTGGACATTTATCAGTCTGGAGCTACTATCAGGATGAAGAGGGACTGTTAAGCTTAGATATTATCCACACCCAAAACCAACACATTCCTAAAGATGTTAACAAGAAACCATAACCTTAGAACAAAGCACATTTTGTGGAGGGTAACTGAGTTGGTAATGCTGCTCTTCTCAAAGCAGTAATTACGTGTCAATTCACAATTCAAAATACTTGGATTGAACCTGACATTTACCATCTCGTACCTTGCCCATTGAGGAAAAGCGCATATGCTTTGGTTCTAAAACAGATTCAGAACTTGGTTTCTACTATAGTCAGACAGATGTGTAGACTTATCAGTGGGGTATTCCCAAAAAACAGCTTTAACAAGAACAGTCCCATGGTGCTACTCGATCTGAGTGCACCATTTGTTCCAAATAATTTAGTTTCATTTGTGTTTGGATGTGCTTAATTCATTAATTAGGCTAACATCACGGTCTCATTCAGGCAATATCACAGTCTGCCGGTTGCATTACAAACACTCTAGCTCTCTTCCAAGGTCTCCTCTGAGAACGAGCAGTTTGGAGTAAGCTGATCCATCTCTTTCAAATATGTGACTTGAGCACAGTGGACACAGTAGTGTGTGCCAGGATCACCTCCAGACAGACTGTACAGGTGCAGACAGGACAAGTATGGCTTCATCTTCTTGGGAAACTTTTTTTACTAGACCTCAAATTATTTTTTAATGAGATGAAATGAAATGGCAGTGGGTGACTGGTCATCCTTTTTTCCTCCTACTATGTAGCTATAGAAGAAAAAAATTCAGAAGTAAAAAAAATATAAACATCTGCATACCCATATACACATGATGCACACAAGCACATACACACACCTCTCTGCACTTCCAGAATCAGCCATCTTCCCTCTATTACGATAAATATCAGGATAGCGGGGTAACAATGAATGTAGTGTTAAGTGTTTAATTTTCTTTCTCATTCATATAAATTCTGGTCGATGCACACTTCAGCGGGAGAGAGCAAGGAAGCAAAGATAGGTACATTTGTCATGGGCAACCTGCCTGAATGTTCTCAGGCTAGGACTCAATCAGGTTAGATGATGTTCATACTGTATGTTCATACTGAAACCATTGAGAATAATTATTCATGGATTTCAAGTAATCAGATTACCCCATAATCCAATAGCAGCATTTGACATGCTACACATTATTAAGAAGTCACTGTAAAATTGTTATGCAAATTAGATATTCACAAGCAAGAGTGTAAAGAATAGAATAACTAGAGAATTGCATGGTGATATGAAGTAGCTGAGCAGTGTCTTGATTATTGTCAATTACATACCAGTCTCATTTTTGAACTGGATTACATTTCTGAACAAAATAAATTTCCAGCAGCTTCACTGGATGTCACTGAACTAGTGTTAGATTCCATGTACAATCCCTTATAAAAATTACAAAAGCCCATTGCACTGTCATGCTTCACTCTTACATGAAAGACATTTACCAGCCATTTTGTGTAGTACTTCAGAGAATACTTGCATAGAAGAGAAGATAAATAATGGACATACATTGAGAGCACGGATAGTTTCAAAACAAAAATATTGCTAGATAATTATACAGCTAGTTAGTTTAATGTCATCACTTAATTTTCACATGCTTCCCTCCATTTTGCTCATCCTCTGGTAGTGCTCAAATAAAAATATTTTCTCATATTAAACCATTAGTATATTGTACCCTGCCCTTCTGTTCAAGTTCCACACTCACTAACAGTGTTTGTGGAAAGATTATGATGTTACATTGTGCGAAATGCATGCAGACAGATATCTATTCTTTTAAATCCCAAACATGAAAAATACAGTGTAAACTGTTTGCTTGTACTATTGCTATTTTAGCCCAATCACATGTCAAGGAGCAGTCTAAAAATGTAATTTAATATATAGACTAAATATGTTCATTGATATTTAACTGCAGGCATCACCTTTTTTCATTGCCGAAGCATAATGAGAAGGAAGCTATTTCCAAATGTGCCGAGAGTCCTTTGGCTGCTCTGAGGCAGAGCAGGTTGCCATAGCAACCACTGCACCACCCTCTATCTGTTTGGAGCAAATGGTGCATCCCAGTGCAGATGCAATATCAGTGGAGCCTTTTTCTGTTAACACAAACCACAGCTCCACACTGCAGCTGCTATTGTTGCTATGCTGACTGGAAATCAATGTAGAAAAAAGAAAGAAAAAAAAAAAAGTCAACCCACTTTCGAATAGGCTTCATTAAAATATTAAAATCTGAGTATATAAAGTAGCAATTTTATGTGCAAGGCACATGTTGTCTGTCATGATGACCTTGACATTAGCTTTTATATTTTACCCTTGGGTAAACGAATTTGCAAGGACATACTCTCTTTAGATTCAACATCTTCCACTGCAAATGAGATTTGTCTTACCAAAGCAGCAAATCAAATTCTTTGCTTCATCAGAGCTGCTTGTGCACATTTACAGGATTATTGATTTGGAAATACATGCAAAATGCTAAACTAGACAATTAAGCTCAGAAAAGTCTTTACACATAAGTTGATCTCCCCTGTGTTACACAGGCTAATAGTACTTACCCACATAACTGTGAAATAGTCTGTAAAAATGAGAAATGTCTGTGGTCATTAATAATGCCATTACTTGGTATAAGAAACTACAGTCTAACTTGAACAGGCTTCTACAGGTATTAGTGGTCTTTTTAGAATTTCTGTGATACAAAGGTGGATGCCTTCTCGTCACCTTTTTTTAAAAAATCAGCATCTCAAAAGAGATAACACCTTTTATTAGACCAAATGATGTAGTCAGAAAAAGAGAAAGGTCAAGCTATAGGGCACACGAGCCCTTTGTCAAGCTTAACATGAGGTGAGCATGCACTGGCTGCAACCTAGCTATGGGGAAAAAAGTCATTCCGGGACTCTAAACTTTCAGGAGATTAATTTGTTTAATAATATGTATAATAGTACAAGATAAGTGAAACCCTGGCCCGAAGTATGCAATTTTTGACAGTTCACTAGAACTTACTTCCTTTCTTATTCAAATTCCTCACCCTTTTTGTATACTATTTATAGCTCAAACATGCTGGAAGTAGGGCCCATTTTTAGAATAAGTATGCACATAGGCACTCTTTCCCGCTCTGCCTCCCCAGTTTTTTACTATTATTCTCAATGTTTCCTAGATTATTTAATATAATTCAATGATACCCAGAACAATTACTACCCACTTTGTTTAATGTTTGCACTTTCTTTATCAAACCTAAATAGAAACTGAGAGCTTTAACCTTCTGCTTTTTTCAAACTACATCATCTTTCCTGTCTTACAACCTTGGCTATCATAGCTATATAATGCTGCTATTAATTTTGTTATGTTCTTTATAATAACTAAACATGTTCAGTGTAGAAAAGAATCCATTTTTCAATCAAAAAGGGAGAGTATGATGCCACTATTTATACCTTGCTAACATTTAATTTAAAAAGAAAAGGAAAAGAATAATCATTCAGAGATACACAAACATAGCTATAAATTATTTTTATTGTTGTGCCTCATTTCAGATCGTTCCTCTATGATTTTCAATATAATGTTAGAAAGTATTCTTGACGTTCAAACAATATTTTCTGTTCAGTTAGGATCATAAACACATTACAAAGCATTATAACATGCAAAATAGTGCCATTTATACACACAAAATTGAGCATATTTTGATAAATCCTTTTTTATTTAGTACATTTAATAGGACATTCTTAGCAAATAGAGTTGAATCACATTACTAATAGCGTTTTATAAGGCAGAATTAACCAGATAGGTGCAATATTAGCTGTTCCATATTAGATAAAAACTCTTACTTATTTCTAGCTTGCATGTTTCTAAGGATATTTGAGATTGAGAAAATCAAGGGGTTAAAATTTAAGTGACAGTCTTTTATCAACATTAGGATCAGTAAAGCCAGTAACTAAGGGAGTTTACAGAGGCTACATACTGTCATCTAGACAGTAGTACAGCTACTTATTGAAAATACTATACTTTTTGCAGTGTGTGAATTATAAATGACTTTATCTTTAGGAAGATCTTATTCCTGTACACTAAACTGAAATTAAAAAGATTAAATTGAAATATGGTCTACCTAGAGATCTGTATAAGTTAAAGTTAAGAAACTCCTCCGATCCATACCATTATTTCAAAATATTGGAACCCTGAATGCAAAATAAAAATCATCAGATTAGATACTATTTGGAATTTCTATCTCTGGAAAATCCATAGGATGTCAGCAAAACAGATGAAGTTTGGTATAGAGCGGACAACAACATCAGATATCTCCCTCTCCATTTATTCTTATGTATTGGCCACTAAAAAAACCACATATGCTAAAAGCTTATCATCCAGATGTGCTCAAGATTTTCTGTTCAATTTTAAGCTTCCCTGCTTTAGGCTGATTCATTCTCTAGAAGCTTTGTAAAGTCTTGTTAATGTGGTCTCAGAAAGAAAGAAGATCACATTTCAACAATGAAAAAATCCTGTTTTGGAAATTTCAGAACAGAATATTTCCGTACTTTTCTTCTAATAAGATTAAAAATATATTATACAAAAGTAAATGCTCCCACTTTTTTATTGGGAAAAAAACCACAAAACAATAAAACAAAGCCCCCACACAAAACAGATACAAAATAAAAAAATGCATTTTGAATGATGTGTAAGATTTTCTAGTTCTATTCTAGTTGATGCTCCTGTTCAGTGTCTGCAGCATTTTTTTTGTGTGTGTGATGTTATGTTGAGAAATGCTTAGAAATCTAACTTGAATTTGGCTGAATTAGTTTATTAAGATTTATAAAGGGCTGTCTGAATTCAGCCATCTAAATTGAATGTATTAAACTTTTATCTAGGTTTCGAGCTACACAATCAAACTGATTTTCACAGAATTCAGTGTCAGAGAAGTTCTATTTGTGGCATAATGTAGGATAACATAGCCATGAAAACCTGGATTGGGACCATAATACTACCCATTAAATAATTTTCTCTATTTCCTGCAAACCCCATGGCTAAGAAAATATAGGCAGCTTCTCTGTGAGTCACATACGTCTTTCTGCTTAACTACCATCATGATCACAGTGGTTTCCAATATAAGTTAATCTTATATATATAAATATATATATATATACACACACACACACAAAAAAAATGTGGAAAAGCTAAAAATAACTGCAGGACTTCCGTATCTTTATTATCAAAGCATGTGCCTTAGAACCAAACAAAACTGTAATCCCAAATTGTGAATCTTCCAGCTGCAGAAAGCTGTCTTGGTTTCCCTCTGATTTTTACCCACGTTTTATCTGAGCTTTTTTTTTTTTTTCACTGCTCTCTGGTACCTGCTGTAGTTTCCTCTCCACCTCATTACTTCCAAGTTCTGTTTTCTTTTAGAACAGACACCACTGAGCCTATAAAATGACAAATGGAAGATTACACTTTTTTTTTTCCTTTGGCTTAAAAATTAGTTGTCTCGTCTATTTTGCTATGAATGCTAAAAAAAAAAGTCATGCTTTGAAGGCTGTCATCTTGTTCATACAAAGCAGAGCTCATTTACTGCGCATGTATAATGCTTGACTTGTAGGTCTGAGAAAAAAAAAGAGAGAAATCATGAAACAGAAAGTCCTGGACTACTATGCAAGGCAGTTGTATGCCTGCAAATCCAAATACACTTTTCACTCAGGATACTTAAGGAACTCTGTATTATGAAAAATAAACTGTCTTTTAATAAGTCAGTCTATGGCATATGAGTTGCACATCAGTTAATGCAAGTAGTCCCACAAAAATACTTAAAGGCAGGACCTGGCAATATGAAAAATCTGCTTGAGGCACTTGCCTTTTGAAGCAACAGTATTATCATGAAAGTCAGGCCCCTGGGCCTGAATTTTCAGATTTCTTGAAAGAGTTTTAGTCTCCAATATCTTTTTTTATATCTATACATAAAAAATATTGCAGTAGAAATTCTTACTTCTGAAAGACAGATTCTGTCAGAGCACACGCCTGAAACCAGCTTCAGACAAAAGCATGTCCTTGTGAAAGGGTTGCCTGAGATAAAAAAAAAAAAAAAGAAGGTCTGAGAAGTGGAAATCCTCAGAAACTAGATTGTATAGCACTTTGTGTCCAAGGCACCAGTTACTCCCTGGAGAACTGCACTAACATTAAACTAACTTCCAGCTAAGGTTGACAAAATCCTAGGAGGAGGAGCTCTGAGGAGCTCAGCCAGAACAACAATTTATTACATCCCCAAATAATTTCTGATTCAAAACCGTAGAGCTGCCACAAATTACACACTTCCAGCAAAATGTCAGTCTTATTACAGTTCTTGATGCATGTGATTATTTAGGCTATTAGCTGCCTTCTATGACAGAAGCTGCAGCTAACAGAATGGTTGCATTAAGTTTAGAAGAGATTTGTTTCCTCTCTTAGAAATAAGAAGGAGTTATTTTTTAATCTATTCTTTTCTGAGGAGCAGTGGCTGCTGTTTATTATAGGAGCTCCACAATGGCTCTGAATCATCCTATGTTCAGACTAAGGTGTCACACAATTTGTGAATACTCTAAGGCAACTCTGTACAACTAAACCCTCTGTAATGACAATCTGCAATATCCTCTGCATCTTTTTTAAAAAGACTAAAAAAATACATTCTTTTCCACTTAATTCCAGTTTCTAGTGACTAGATCACATATAAAAGTGAAAACTGTCATAATAAATAGTAGCTAGGTTTGTTTTTTTTTTCTATCCAGATCCTCTGGTCTAATGCTCTAATAAATAAACTTTGAGAAGCAACTTGATTTTTTTTTCAATATTTACTTCCAATTAGTATAGGAATTAAACTTCTTTTTAATGACAGTTCCACTACTTTATGTTTATCTGTCAGCAGAAAAAAAAAATAAAAGAAAAAGCACCTAGAGAGCCTGAAGTTCACTAAGAAATATTTAAAACACTCAGTGTTTTCCTGTCCATTTTTCTTCAAAACAGTGCTATCTCAGTGTAGTTTAAAACTCATGAGTTGTTGACTGTCCCTATATGTGATGTTCTTATGAAGAAAGTAATACTGTTTGCAGGAAAAAAAATATTAATAATGGCAGTTAAACATGATTTTTCTATAAATTTGTATATTTTCATCAGGAAAATTACTTTTAATAAACAATAATTAAGTAAATGAAAATGTACATTATGTTAATCATTTGCACTAAAATTTTCCAGTTTGTTTTTTACAAAATTTTCCTAACTATATGTGAGCCAGAAAAACATGGTCTTTGTAAAAAGATCTATAATTTCTACTCAGACAACTTAGTATGAAAAATTATCATTGCATTTCATAGGTCAGTTCATAATTCTGTTTTCTTTGAATCTTTTCACAACACTCATCATCCATTTGCATACTTGATGTAACAGACAGGTGAACTATATCAGGAAGTAAAAAGCAATCTTCTTATAAAATTAAATGGACCATCAGTAATTTACCAACAATTAAGCTGAAAGTACTCATCTTCCCTGGTACAAGCCTGCCAATTTTGATTCACATCTTAAAACCAAGTTTTGCAATCAATACAGTGATGGAAGTCAAGATAGAACAATAGCAGGTCATTTATTTCCATATTTTGGCAACACAGTGACCTGCTATTAGAAGTCTACCAAGTGTGGTATGGATTCAATAATATCTCTGTTTGCAACACGTTATCATATGACAAGTCCCACTCTCATCTCAGGAAAAAAAAACAAGCTTAAAGGTATTGACAGCTGTTAATGGTTCAATGGCTTCAAACCAAGCATCTCAAATGAAAGCTTTTTTGCCTATTCAGGAATTAAAGATATTTTCCAGGTTTGCCATTTGAAAGGCAGCACAGTGATGTGGAAAAAAAGGCTGCTGTAAAATGTTGATTAGCTTGTAATATAATTGGTGTCCAATTATACATGCTTCTATCACAGAGATGTGTGTTTTCCTTTCAAAATCAACTCACTACCAGTACACGTCTACTCAGCATTAGTCCTGCCTTATGGAAAGACTTGATTATTGGAAACCTAGAGGATTCTTCTGTTTGGAGAGAAGCATGTGCAACAGTAAACAATTCTTCAATACTCAGATCAAGTTGACTCATAGTAAGAGCAGAAACTTTCCAGGGACATTTATTTCTTGCCAAACTAACCTGATCGCCTACTATGACCAAGAGACTCGGCTGCTGGATGAGGGAAAGGCTGTGGATGTATCTTCCTGGAACTCAGTAAAGCCTTTGGCACAGTTTCTCACAGCATTCTGCTACAGAAACTGTCAGCCTCTGGCCTGGACGGGCGCACACTCTCCTGGGTGGAAAACTGGTGGAATGGCCGGGCCCAGAGAGTGGTGGGAAATGGAGTTAAATCCAGCTGGAGGCCAGTGACAAGTGGGGTTCCCCAGGGCTCAGTCCTGGGTCCAGTCCTGTTCAATGTCTTCATCAATGACCTGGATGAAGGCATCGAGTGCAACCTTAGCAATTTTGCAGATGACACCAAGCTGGGTGGAAGTGTGGATCTGCTGGAGGGTCGGGAGGCTCTGCAAAGGGATCTGAACAGGCTGGACTGCTGGGCAGAGTCCAATGGCATGAGGTTTAACAAGGCCAAATGCCGGGTCCTGCACTTGGGGCACAACAACCCTAAGCAGAGCTACAGACTAGGAGAAGTCTGTCTAGAAAGCTGCCTGGAGGAGAAGGACCTGGGGGTGTTGGTTGACAGCCGACTGAACATGAGCCAGCAGTGTGCCCAGGTGGCCAAGAAGGCCAATGGCATCCTGGCTTGTATCAGAAACGATGTGGCCAGCAGGTCCAGGGAGGTTATTCTCCCTCTGGACTCGGCACTGGTGAGACTGCACCTCGAATCCTGTGTTCAGTTCTGGGCCCCTCACCACAAGAAGGATGTTGAGGCTCTGGAGCGAGTCCAGAGAAGAGCAGCGAAGCTGGTGAAGGGGCTGGAGAACAGGCCTTAGGAGGAGCGGCTGAGAGAGCTGGGGTTGTTTAGCCTTGAGAAGAGGAGGCTGAGGGGAGACCTCATTGCTCTCTACAGCTACCTAAAAGGAAGTTGTGGAGAGGAGGGTGCTGGCCTCTTCTCCCAAATGACAGGGGACAGGACGAGAGGGAATGGCCACAAGCTCCGCCAGGGGAGGTTTAGGCTGAACATTAGGAAAAAATTTTTCACGGAAAGGGTTATTGGGCACTGGAACAGGCTGTCCAGGGAGGTGCTTGAATCACCTTCCCTGGAGGTGTTTAAGGGACAGGTGGATGAGGCGCTAAGGGGCATGGTTTAGTACTTGATAGGAATGGTTGGACTCGATGATCCGGTGGGTCTTTTCCAACCTGGTGATTCTATGATTCTATGAAAAAGATTCACAACAAAATCTCTTTTAAGTTTCTTCAGTGTTTTTTGTGGTGTGACTGTGTCCAGCAGCAGAGACCTAAAATCAAAGGTGTAGGCAGTCCCTTCCAGTCCTGCAGTGCTAAAACAAATGCAGCAGGCAAAAATTGGACTTTTCTAGTATGAGGCATATTTATGCTGCCTATACAGAAACCTTTTGTACTTGGTGAATCAATTTGTTTAGGATTATAGAGTATTACTTTTAATTCATAGAATTGTAGAATGGTTTGGGTCGAAGGGATTTAAACATCATCCAGATCCAACCCCCTGTCATAGGCAGGGACATCTTCCAGTGGATCGAGTTGCTGAAAGCCCCATCCAAACTGGCCCTGAATCCCTCCAGGGATGGTGGGGTGGTGGATGGTGGATGGTGCATCAATGATTTCTCTGGGCAACCTGCTCCACTGTCTCACCACCCTCATGGTAAAAAATTTCTTCCTAATATCTAATGTAAAACTCTGAGCTTAAAAGCATTACCCCATGTCCTATCACTACACTCCCCAGTGAAAAACCCTTTCCCTCCCCTTCCTGTAGGCCTCCTTTAAGTACTGGAAAGCTGCTGTAAAGTCTATCTGGTGCCTTCAGTAGTCTAAACAAGCCTAACTCTATCAGCCTGTCCTCCTGTGCGAGGTGATCATCTTCATAGCCCTGCTCTCTGCTAGTTTGAACTAAGACTTAATAAGGAAATTGCAATTTATCTTGAAAAAATGAATAAAATATATTACATGCATGTTAGACAGCAAGAAAGAATGCAAAGGGCAACAGGAAAGAGATTCTGAAATTTTATTCACTGGAATTGTGCACAAAATATATTTTTCTAGTGTGTTTTATTGCATAGTATTATGCAGTTTTATTAATAGTAAAAATATAGGATCTGCTGTCTAATTGTTGAGAAGCTGTTGCAACACAGTTCAGTTGCTAAGCACCCCTCAGGAAAAACTGATTTACTGAAATGCCCAATGGCCGTTAAAGTGGGGATAAAAGGCTGAAGGTACATGCAGATGCGTCTGTGTCTGTGCACACACACGCACAGAGTGTTTATCTTAATATGCACCTCGGAAATTAAGTTTCCCCAGAGGGAAATAAAACCAAGCTTCCAGCCTCACTTAAAAATTGACATACAGATTACTGGTGGGAGAGCAGAGTCTGAAGGAGCACTGCTGATGAGCTAGGCAGTTCTGGTTACATCAGTATACTCACATGCTTAACTCCAGATAAGTGGTGTACCCTGAACAATCAACTCCAGCAGAAACATGGTGGTACATAGACCACACTGAAAAAAAATTAAATAAAATTTGATCTGCAATGATTTCACTGTGAAGAAAACCATGCAAGGACTCCTGCTGACTGTCATAGCTTACTCCTGAGTTTGGAGTACCAGGAAACAAACAATGTTTGTATTCCCTCCAGGGCATCTTGTTCCTCACCAAAGAGTTGTATTTCTTTTATTACAAAGCATGCTCATTAATATTGTGTAGCAAGTAAAACCATTGATGATTTGAGGCACATTATGTGTGGCAAGCAAAAGATTTGATTATACAGTGCACTATTTTAATTTTTAAAATATTGTATGCTAGAGAACTTCCAAGTATTGACACTTTTCGCATTCAGGATCACTGGAGCTTAACACATTCTAAAGCCTCTATATTTAACATAATGCAGTTATGAGGAACTTAATTAACAGAGTTTTACCGTTTCATTAACCTTCTGGTTTATAGGTATAAAGAAAATGACTTAGAAGAATCTTTGGTCCAGCCATGAATATCAAATGTGTTCCTCCGCCTAGTTATTACACCTTGGTCTTCTAACTACTAAGCACTAGATAAAACAGGAAATTATTAATAGAATTAATAACTTTAAGTGCATTTTGTCTACATCAGCAATAAAAATTGACTTCTTTAAACAATGATTTGAAGAAATCTGGCTTCAGTCTTTCAGTGTTCTTTTTGGCAACACTTGGAAGGGCAGAAAGGTAAAAAGAATGCAGAATAGCATTTCTCTGCTCTTACACAGATTTCAGACTTGAGTTGTCTCTCTTCCACCACTTTCACCTTCTTCAGCTCCGTCAATGTTTGGGTTTTGGTGGGGAAGGTCTCTGGGGGGAGGGTGGAGTGAGGAGACAAAAGCAGGGACAAGGACATTGTTACCAGTACAAAATTCAGAACTCCAGTGACAATGTTTTACCACATGGACTATATTAAGTGCATTTTTCCTGTGGGTTTCAATGTATACTTACCTACATATAAACTTTATATGGTAGGTGGTAAGTGTTGAGATTAACAGGAAGCACATAAAAATTGAGATGTAGGAGTATTTTGGCAGAGGACTACAGTGGAAGTATTTCAGTGATGAAGTAATAATTTTACTCAAGCGTACCACAAGGGCAAGAGGATTTCCATAGGCTAGACATTCTTTTTATAAAGTTTTTGACTTTTTAGTCACTTCTGAAACTGTTAAGCATTGCCTGAACCTGTGGTCATTCCAGCTCAGTCTCATTTACAAGCAGAACTCCTTGCTAAGGGCATTTCAGCTATCCACCAGAGGAAAACATAGTCTGTTATTTGTCAGTGGGATAGACAGTGAAGATTAAGAGGAAAGCATGAAATATAGATCTGGCAAGTTCAGTTATTAATTTAATGCAGAGAGCAACTGGGAAAAAATAAAGCCCAGATTTATAAAGTAGTTGTTGAATGTGCTTCCTGTGACTTCTCCTACTAAGTACAGAGTTAAGAGTGACAGCCTAGATCTCCAAAAGCAGAGATACAGAGAAGTGCTTCTGATGAATTAAATGAAAACATTTTAATACTTTTTTAAGGAATCGGTATATATAATTATTTCAACCATGCACTTTCACAATCCATTTAGAATTATTGGGTTCAATTTTTCCTGTTTTTTGTTCATACAACAAATCAAGCCCAATTCTGAAAAAAAAAGCTTTCAGGCAAAATAATAAATCCAAAGCAAGCAAACAAATGAAACAAGATAATTTTAATCCTGCAGTTCTGACTTGCTAAAAAAAACCCACACAAACCCCCTAGGATGGAGAAACAGTCCATAGTACACTTAAGAATCTCTCCAGATTCTCAAATAGACCTAATTGCTTCTCTTTCTGAAAACACAATTAAAATAGTTCTCATTCATTTTCATTGACCTGAAGAAGATCCTCTACATGATTTTTTTAGTAAGTTCAACCTAACTAAATGAAAAATAAAGCAAAGAAGACACCATGGCCCAGAGCAGTAGAATTCATTAACATTTTTTTACCAGCAACCTATCCACTGAGCTTTGTGGAGTCCATCACGTTTCAAGGGTAGCTGTTCATTTCAGGAGCAGCTGTGAATCTATGCTGTACACTAAGCAAAGAAACACTACAGAAAGCCCCCTAACTGATGAAGCATCAGAGAGACACATTACTCTGGGTTGGTAAACCTTCTCATTTCTTGTACATACTGAGATTTGTGAAAACCTTAAAGTCAGTTTCCCTTCACCTGTGCTGTGCAGATTACTCCTGTATAATGTTTTGGTTTACCTTTTGTGTACAAGAACCTTTGAAAGAACTGAAGTGTAAACCTCTTATGCTGATCATGCTGATCATTTGAGCCATCAGCATTCCAGCTACTTTCTTTCCAAAAGAAAATTGCAGAGATAATTAATAATCAGGGACGAGGTTTTTCCATTTTTCCATTTTCTAGACATGGCCTCACTATTGCAAGATGCTTAAGCATGTGAACTCTTCTGCTTGTGAGAAGAATAATTGTATAGCTCTAGGCTAGAAGTGCATTAGCTTACAATAGCTCAGCAAGTCTTGCAGTTATTACCCTCTTGAAAATACTTCCGCCTCCTCCCTAAAGAGACTGAAGGAATGAGGATGGGCTGTTGCATAGCACTGATTGCACATAATGAGGATAGAGGCTTTGGACCTTCCTTTGAATTCTGTTTTATTGTTAAATACCTTTCCACTAATGAAGCCAATGTATTCTTAAGAGCACATCCAAGATTCCCTAACTGCCTCAGCTTAAATTTAAGCATAAGCATCTTGGCTTGAAATGCTATTCGCATGCATAAGCTTGAATTTCAAAAATATAAGCAGATAGGTGGCAACAGGAAGAAGTTTTGAGCTCCAGGCCAAGTTCTCAGAAACAGCGGACCAATAAGTCGAGGTAAAGGCATGTAGACTTTTCACAGAGACTTTTTCACAGCACCATATTTCTTAAGCATGTCATACACCTTTGACAGTTAGCACATTTTTAAAGCCCTGAGGTAAATACTTTAATTTTTCAGGTTTTGTTTATAAGAAGAAAAGTGAGGTTTTCAATTTCATCTTTTAAAGGAAAGGGTATAAGCATGGAATAGATAAGGACAAATCACTACAAAGTAACTGAGAAGTTAACTAGTCCTTTCATCCAAGCTACAGGCATAACAGCCTCTTTGAAGTGCTCCTACTAATTTTGACCTGCAAGTTTCCTATTATACGCTAACTCAATAACATCCACATTGACTTCTACTGTTGCTTGAATTCTTCTCAAGGTAAGGAATAAGCTGCATTTTTTTCTCTATCAAAAACTGTTCTGTGTTTGGATGATAGGGCAGAGAGTGCTCTCAGCAAGTTTGCTGTGACGCTCAACAGAGAGAAGTGGCTGACACTCCAGAGAACTGTGTTGCCATCCACAGGGACCTGGAGATGCTGGAGAAATGGGCTGACAGGAGCTTCATGAAGTTCAACAACTGGAAGTGCAAAGTCCTGCATTGTGAAGAACAACTCCAGGCACCAATGTATGCACCAATGCTGGAGGATGCCCATCTGCAAAGTAGATTTGAAGAAAAGGACTTAAGAGTCCTGCTGAACACCAAGTTGAACATGAGCCACCAATGTGCCCTTCCCACAGAGAAGGCTAGTGATATCCAGGGCTGCATTAGGTGATGTACTGCCAGCAGGTCAAGGAGGTGATCCTCGCCTACTCAGTACTGGTAAGGTCACAGTTGGAGTACTGTGTCCAGTTCTGAGCTCTCCAGTACAAGAGACTGGAGAGAATCCTGAGAAGGGCCATGAAGACGACTGAAGGGACTGAGGAAAAGCTGGGAGAGCTGTGACTGTTCAGCCTAAAGAAGAGAAGCCTTAGAGAGGATCTTATCAATATGAATACCTGGAGGGTGGATGCAAAAAGGAATGAGCCAGGCTCTTTTCAATGGCACACAGTGACAGTACAAGAGGTACTGAGCACAAACTGAAACACAGGTTGTTACCTCTGAAAATCAGGAAACATTGTTTTACAGTGAAGGTGACCAAGCACTGGCATTAGGTGCCCAGAGAGGCTGTGGAGTTCCATCCTCGCATATGTTCAAAGGCCAGCTAGTTATGGTCCTGAGCAAGCAGGTCTAGGCAACTGTACTTGAGCAACAGTGTTGGATCAGATGCCCCTGAGAGGTCCCTTGCAACTTCAACTATTGTGTGATTCTGCGATCTACCACAGATCCATTTAAAGGACATTTTAATCAATTCTGTTAATCTTGATTTTTATTTAATTGATTCACAACTCTTTATCAAGGCAAAGAATAATGGTCACGTAAGACAAATCAGCTTCAGGTTAGGCATCCAAGGACCTAATTCCATATCCTCTTAATGTTACTTAGTTAGAGAGGGTAAAACACTGCCTGACTGAAATCCTGGCATTGCATATAGGTGAAACCAACTTCCCTATATGAAAATTCCATATGTGTTAGGTATTAAGATCTATATTAGCAGCATTCTGTTCTTTGGCTTCCCAGTAACATAGACAAAATTGTTCTTGTGTTAGAAAACTTCAGATACTTGGCTGAGGCTCAGATACTACATGAAAAGGGAAAGAAGGTGGGTAAAAATCTAGCAGTTTTTAGGGGATAATATTGGAGGGATGGAAGTAGAAATTGCTAGTATTGGGTCATGAACATTAACACCATTTTTGTGTTTGTCAGACCATCTAAGAACACAGATTTGATAAGTATGAGATATGAAGAAACTATTACATTTCTGATGAAAAAGTGAATATTGTGCTTTGCTATGTTGATTCTGGAAGGATAGCCAATACTGGATTCAGTATAAACTTAGTGACATAAACAGACAACAAGTCAGTCACTCAACTTGCCAATGCAAATTTTAACCAGCAAGATGAATTCACACATACTAGAGTGGTCGATTTGTCATATGGCCATAGCATTTTCTT
Organism: Clamator glandarius; assembly: GCA_033459285.1. Lineage (NCBI taxonomy): Eukaryota > Metazoa > Chordata > Aves > Cuculiformes > Cuculidae > Clamator > Clamator glandarius. The sequence goes on along the minus strand of JAUNZM010000176.1, from coordinate 3,323,690 downwards.
TATAGGCGGCTGTCATAAGCAACTTCTGACTTTGCCTACAGCTAAATCCTCCATTGGACATAGGTTTTAGAGGCAGTTTTCAAGGTTGTGTTCTTGCTCTCACTTACCTGAATACTTTCACAACAAGAGCAAAGCCTCAGACATCGCCAGCCTCTGTTCCATGTTACCTTACCCACACCCCCATTTTAAAACAAAAGCATTGAAATCCAGTTCCAGGTACTGAAATCATGTAAACAGTGCCTGTTATAGTCTGTGAATTCTGACACTCATATACTACATGGAAGCCACAGACCATATAAAAGTAACTTATTTGCAGCTTTCCCTCCTGAAGGCCTTAAAATGTTTACCCTAAGGTTTATACAGTGAGTTTCTCACAAATATTTGTACAGGTATATGCATGCCCAATATTTAAGGTCATTATTTTTTTTGTTCTTTTTTTCCAAAGGCTCGGACACTAAAGGATAGTGTCTTTCATAATAAGGGACTCCATTTATAGTTACAGGTCTGTTGTAAAGAGTTGGAAAGAAATGTCATATCTTCAGTATTATACTGATCCAGAATGGTTTTTGTCAGAAACAGCAGTAGACTTATAGAGAGAGTTCCCTTTCCATCCTTCATAAGTTGTTTCCTATAAAGTTTCTTGATCTACCTGTTGTATGAAATATTCATCATAGTTTCAGTCTCAAACACTGGCTTTCTCTTCCCAGACCACTCAAGAATAGGGGCATGTGCTTAGTATGTTCATCTGAAGTACACTCAGATTGTCTGCTTTCAAAACATTCATCGCTTGCGGTATGTTAGTACCTGGTGTCTCTTTGTTTAAGCAGATGATGGCAAAACTCTACCTTTCTACAGTTCCCTGTACTTAGAATCTTATCATTTTCACAATCAATATCCGTTCTTACTAGCCCATCAGAAGGTATATCTAAAAACCCCAACATTAATCTCTGATTCAGATTTCTATCTAATTTGCCAAGGCACTGGGCTGCTCATGAAAGAAGAATGCATCCAACCGAAACAGTGAATTTTCTCCCTCCTCCCAGGATTCAAGATTGTACAAGAAAATTCCTCTTCAGGCAAGAATATTTCTTACCTTCAAGTTTGCCAGAAAAAATAGCAATAGAAACTTGGAAATCTTGGTAATTTGGAAAAGAAGTAGAAGCCAATTGAAAATTAACTTCCTCTTGTCATTTATTTAGGCAATTGGGCAAAAACCAACTGAACTGAGCAAACGTATTCGTGACTTCAGCCAGATGTCTGAATGATGAGTGTCTGCTTGTCTTTTGATGAGTACAAATCAAAGAGAAGTGATGTGGGAACATTTTACAGAGAATAAGGCCTGGATGTTGTGAGATTGATTGATATTGAACTAGTCTAACAAGGCCTTGAAACAGAGAGCCAAAAGATAAACAAACACCAGCTGAAAGGAATACAAGAGCTAGTTCAGTGGGAACGAGTACCAGCTGAAAGAAAAACAATTAAAGAGAATTATCAACATAGTTAATTTTAGTGTAACTTGGTTTCTTAGCATGTGCAGTAGTTTAGCTAATAATATGTTAGTAATAGCTTTATGGACAGCTACCTTTAACCGATAATACACTGTAGATACCCTTGTGGGCATCCAGTTATGTAACCAGAAAGGGTTTATAAAGAAACAGCTAAGCTCAATAAATCGAACACTCGCTGATCATATTGATCTCTGCGTTTGATTCTGTAATGCTCCCGTCAACAAGTGGTGCCCGAACAGGGACCCTTGGATTACCTGCCAAAGTTGCTCAAAATGACTGAAGATGCGGTAGAGGGTGAACGAACAGGCCAAAAACTTTCCAGCACTGCCCCGGTGCTGAAGATCGAGGTAGATAAAAGAAAGCCTCTGAGTAAAGAAGTTAGGAAAACATCGAGGATCCTCTATAGGCAAGTGTACATGGCGGTCGGGGAGGAATGGGGTCCACAGTCTTTAAGAATGAAGAGGCAGTGGTGAAAATCCTCCAACCTATCCTCTCCAAGAGAGGGATTAAATATGACAAGATTTGTCTAATTGAACTATTGAAATGGAGCACAGATAGTTTGGAAGTGTTAAAGGCGCATGTTGGCTCTAAAAAGCAGAGCGATAATTCCGAGTCGAGTGCAGGATCATCAACAACTGCACTAACCCACCACTTCCATAAACTGTCTGCGCTTGCCTCTGCACTCCCCAACAGGAGGGCAAACAATACCTTTGATCCGGGTCCAATAGACACCAACAAGGACTCTGATCCACCTCCCCGCTATCCCTCAGACCAACAGGCACAAGTCAGGAGGGAGGCACAGCAGCAGGGAGAAGTTGAAATATTGCAAGCTTTTCCTGTGATCCGTGCACGGGACGGCGGTCCGCTCTGGGAGCTAATTAGTGATGAAGTGATAAAGGAGATTCCAAAAGCTGCAAAAGAGAACGTACTAAGTGTTCTGGAACCGAGCCGCCTGGCCAAGGGGTTATGTGTCCCCCCACGCGCCCATTCCTCCAGCTCCCACGGAGCGGCTGCAGCAGCCCTGAGCATTTACAGCACCCACAGGACAGTCCTTTGGGACCAAAGGGCTGTGAGAATCAGAAAATACTAGCTTCTCCACTACCGCCACGGGGGGCTGCTGCCCTGGGCTGAGGGAGGGCTGCTCGCTGCCGCCACTGACACCGCGAAACTCAGTTTCAGTGTTACAGAAGGGACTGTTAACAGATACAATGAATGGCTCAATTAAACAACATTGGTAGCAGTTCAAGAATCAAGACTGTTTAAATAATGCAATTTTACAACAGATGCGGCTTTTTGTTTTATCAAACACTCATAAAGATACCGGATGTTGGAAAGCTGAAACAGGTATGACTCGAATATGGTGTTTATAGATAGATAGAAGGATGTGCTCGACAAGCAGGTAGACAAATGAGCAGTTACAGAACCCTTAATTTTGCAATCTGCAACAAAAAATCCTAATAACAAATACAGAAAGACACGATGCATTCTGAAAACTCCTGCAACAACAGCTGGGATCATTCTCCTATCAAGCACAGCTGGTAGCTGCTGCCCAGACTGTAATCTGGAACAGAAAGATGTTTTGTTAGAGACGCGGCAAGGAGAGACGTTTTAAAAGAGACTGCCATACACAATGCCAGGATAGAGGGCCTAAAATCTGCCCTCGGTGTGGAAAGGGCAAACATTTTACCAGTTGGTGTAGATCAAAATGGGATAAGAATGGGACAGTGTTGTCAGAAAACCAGGAGCAAAGTATGGTTCAGAGCACGTACCAACACAGATGCCTCCACGGCAAGCAGCAGCTCTCACCTCAGAGAAAGAATCAGAGGCAGCACTGAGATAGACGTGATCACCACCATGGCAGTAGTGCTGCAGTTGTCTGCCCTTCACACAATACCAGGAAATGTAAAGGGACCATTGGGGTTGGCTTTACTGCCTTGTAATTAGAATGATTATCAATAATTTGGTTGGGAATCTTTGTTTTACCTGGGGTCATTGATGCAGGCTGTACTGGAATCATTCAAGCAAGGGTATGGATGCTGTCTCCACTAGTGTTATGAACACCATTTCCACTAGTATTAATACCAAAGGATATGTGGGTAGTGTATATAATTTTGTTCAAAGAGGCTGTGTTCCAAGGTGACTCTGTAGAGCATGGCTCATAAGGATTTGAGTCCATAAGATTTGGCTTAGTCCCTACAAACTCAGCTTTTTATGTTGAAGTGAACATTAAGGTTTTACAAAACAAAAAAAGGAGGAAAGCCAGAACATCTTAAATTGGTTGTAGTGTAACCCTTAGTTGTGCACGTTCCACTAATCTTGTGGGGGAGAGATGTGCTAAATGCAACGGGAATAGGCATTGGAACTATGAATGAGTGAAAAATTGGGTGCATTGCAAAATTTAGTGGAGGAGCAAATAGATCAAGGGCATATAGTCCCATTTAATAGCCCTTGGAACTCACTGTATTTGTGATAAAAAAGAAATCTGGAAAATGGTGTTATTTACATGACTTTTCTAGACAAACTCTTTTCTAGACAAAGAAGTCTTAAATAAGCAGGGAGACAATATCGCCGCTAGATAAGTGTTGCTTAAACAATTAGCCTTAGAGAATGCAAAAACAGACCTAGTGCACTGTTAATTGTATGGTCACCTCTTACAAACATTGCTTGTTTTACCAGAATTGATTGATGCCGACTTTACGAGAGCGATGCAAGTAATAACTTGGATGCCCATGCCTCCAGACTTTATATCAAAGGGCACTAGAATCACTCAGCTGATTTGTTTTTCAGCAATTGTACCCCATGAAGGAAATTGCATACAGGGAGACAGAGGCTGTGGTTCAACTCACCAGTCCATGATTCTACCAACACAGAAACTACAAAAAACCTCCGATACACTGTAGATACCCTTGTGGGCACCCAGTTGTGTAACCAAAAAGGGTTTATAAAGAAACAGCTAAGCTCAAAAAATTGAACACTCACTGATCATATTAATCTCTGCATTTGATTTCGTGATGCTCCCGTCAACAACATGAGGACTTCTTTTGACACAAAATGGTGTTTACTTTGGGGGGGGTTAGAATAGAATAGAATAGAATTCATTATTAATTTTATTTCATTATTCTTTTATATACTTTAATGTGTCTTTTTTCTAGACAAAATATAAGGAACAGAGGTTTTTTATTAACAAGTATTCTTTGCTATTTTTAATATTTGAAATTACATGGGTTTTTTACAGTGGGAATTTTTATTAATTATTTTTATTTAAAAAAATAGAAAGGATTGTCGTTGAAATATTTATATTGGAGAATATTAGAAAAGAACCAGTGGCTGGAACTGGATGCTGCTCTTCAGATACATTGCTATAAAACCAATCACTGTTAGTATCTGAATCCCTACCTATATGTTTCAGAGGTCAGAGAGGGCTAAGTTTTAAGGTAGCTTTAAGCATTGTGAAGAACTATTAATTAACTATTAATTAACTATTAATAAACAAATATTACAGACTTAATTTCTAGACAGTTTACTGTAAATTTGACTTTATAGTTACACTTGTAGTAAGAGTCTCATGGTAACTGGATGATGCTTCTTCTGTGTGTCTGTTTAGATTAAAGCCTTATTTAGCAGCTTATTAAGGTTTATTCTTAATCAATATCAAATTTCTAGCAACTTTTTGTAGAGGATCTGTTATAAATCACATTTACAATATTTAAAGCATCTTTTGTGAAAAAAAATAGAGAAAATCCAAAAAAGTCACAGATTGTGCCTCCAGAACTGATGGCCTGACCACTCTCAGTACATCACTTCGAACAATACAAAATTTTGAGCTTTCTGCTCTTCCATTAGAAAACATCTTTTTTAGAGCAACACTGGACTGTTCACTGGAGATCAGACATTCCCTGTGGAAAACAGTTTTGCAGAAGTCAACGGGACTATTCAGATTTACCAATCCTTTTTCATGTGCATATATAAAGGAAGGAGCAACAGACCTAAGTACCCTCATTCCCTGATGCTTGTTACCACTGTACAGCCCTGCTCTGCCTGTGGAACACAGGGAGGGGAAGAAACTACTGCTGTGACTCCATATGAAGGGCAGAAGCACTTCCGAGAAGGAAAGAGAAAGGAAAGTTTAACTGGCAGTCCCTGAATGGGCAAAGATGAGGCAGCAGTGACAGAAAAGTACTAAGATAACACCCAGCAAGCTGAGGTTTAGATGCAGATTTCTGGTCTTCAACTTTGTACACCTTCCTCAGTTATTCCCTCAGAATTATCTTCTACATCTCTTCTTTAGTTTAATATCTAAGATCAAAAATAGAATAAAAAAAGAAATGTTATACTTGGCAACTGCCTTATTATTCAGCTCCCAGTTATAAAACACACAACAAAACATCTTTCCCAGAATTTTAAGCAACTGCTAAGGCTTGTGAATGAGGGATGAGGCAAAACCAGAGAACACAGTTGATGGATAAACATATTAAATTAGTAAAAATTACAATGAACATTTGCAAATTTTTAATACATTCTTCCCAAGAGAAACAAACAGAACAGCTGCTTAATTGAAAATAAAATTAATGAAAGATAATTCCCTTTTCCCCAGAAACACAAGACCCTAGTGTTAGCATTGTTAGCATGTTATTAGGAATCATTATTTTGATAAAAAGCTGAGCTGAAATGGATTTTTTTTCATTGTAAACCACTTTATCACATCAGTTTAACACATTAGGTGTGTCATTATTTATCTTGTTCTACAATAAGCAAGCTCCATATATTTTCAGGCTTCAGTGAGTTTTGCTGGCATGCTGTATCACAAAGATATTTCAAAAAAACATTCTGGCTTTCCTCCATTTCTAAAATGCTCCTCATGAATCATTTTTAATGCTCACAGTTAAGTCAAGCTTCATGCATACCTGGAACATTTTAAGGGCAAATCCTGTTAAGGGCAGACTAACTACATAATAACAGTAAAGGAACACAAACCAGACACAATCAAATAAAGCTGGCTAACAAATTACTGCCTGTCAGGTAGCCACAGCAGCAGTCAGCTTACTGCTTTTTGCCAGATTTTTTGCAAAGTAAGGCATGTTAATGCAAACTCTTTCACTGAAACATTCTCCCTCTCACTTGCAGAAGGCTGAATTCACAGATGCGAATACATAGCGTCATTTTAGCCACGGGGAAGCAAAATCTCAAAACTTCTGTCACTCCATCATGATCAGTTGTGTGCTGACAAGTAAAGGCAATGTTTTCCAAACTGTTTCCATCTCCATTGCCAAACACACACTGACATGTAGCTCACCTGTGTCCTATTCCCCTAGCCACTCCCATGATTATTGTGTTCCAATTCTGCCTGCAGAAATGACACATGCAATCACATTTGCACTTCATTTTCATTGCTTTCCTTTCTCAGGAGGTAGGTGTCCCCTATAATTTTGGGAAATAATTTGGATTTGCCTGCATCACACAATGAACTAGACTGCTGAGAGTTTGTCCTAGTACCAAGTGAACTAACAACGAAGATAGAAGCAATACTTCAACATATTTTAACACACAAGGCACTTAACCTTGCTGAAAAGACGGGTCTTGTGTTAGCCTATCAGTTTGCAAATACGCTCTTCACATGTATTGCTTTGGCACCATAATGTTCAACTAAACCACATAGATGTTCTAGTTTTTTACAAACTACCAGAGCTATGAATACTGCTGAGCAGGTATGTCCTGTGTGTTCATGGTCTAAGGAGTATGTCAAGACATACCAAATACATAGCGTCTGGAGCAATTTATTCTGTATTTGCAAAAATTAATAGATATGCACTTGGCTGGAAAGTCTTTCAGAGAAGCTAATCATTTTACCCTTACAGCCTTTCAGGAAACATCTAGATGACTGCAGTATATTATATCTCTGAAGAAAGAAGCTAAACAAGAGATTGTTTTATTAACACTAATTAATTCCAATGAATGAGCTGTTAGATTTTCTGTAGTATTAGGTTGCAGCACTTAAACAAGGGAGGAACTGCTAATAGTCTCAAAATGGAGAAAAGGATTATAAGCACTGCCAGTATGCATCATACTAGCTGCACAGCTTATGAATTGTGTTTTGTAGGGTTCAGGATTTTCCATAAAATTCCTGAAATAATCACAGATGTCATTAGGACAATCCCAAGCCCTTCTAGATAGGACTGCAAAATTCTACCATCTTGCTTTGTGTCCTTGCTCCTCTGTTTACTGGCTATAATCACTATCTGCAACATGACATATCAAAAGGAAGATTAGTGTCATGTTCCAGCTATTGGCTCACAATCTGTTCTGCTTTTGTCTTTTAAGGGTTAGTTTCCAGGTGCCCTTACTATACTGGACAGACTGCAAAATGAGCCCTTTCTCTTACTGCAACATCTGTTTGTCAGGCAGCCAGTATCTGAATTCAATATTTCCTGAGGAATGATGCTTTGGGGCTTATCGACAAGTCTGCAGGTGCTGCTTTTTCTCAAGAAATGTGTTTGCCTACATGGGGCTCACAGCCAGTTCTGGCTTCCCATTGCTTATCAACCAAATTTAAGCATCAGCCTCTGCATTCAATACAAATGCTTTCCTATTAAATGAAACAGGAAGGTAGAGAGAATAGTGCATAGAGAGGTAGAGCACCTTAACCATCCAGTACATCCTGAGGCACCAGCATGCAGTTCTGTGACCATGCGTCACAGAATCATAAAACCACAGAATCACTAGGTTGGAAAAGACCCACTGGATCATCGAGCCCAACCATTCCTATCAATCACTAAACACAGATGTGTCATCTGACCTCTAGTGCAATGACCTAGGATGCAAGTCCAAATTCACACAGCCCAAGCTCCATGTCAGCTTCAGTGTCCAATGTTTGCACTTAGCCAGATGCTTCTGATGATCCACAGCCAGACCACAGAGAACATGAGCTGCAGGAACACTGGGGAAATATCAGCAATATTTCCAACCTTTGACGCTACTATATCCACCTTTTTCTCAAAGCATTTTCATCTACTGATTCATCTTAGAAGCTGCTTCTTTACTACTTGCACATAAAATAATCTCTTTTTTTGTTACCACTCTAAGTTCAACAAAGATTTACACAAGTTCATCCTTTTGGGCCTGTCTTTTGCACATACTGTCTCAACAATCTGAGGCACTTCCAGTGTTTGGGGCCAACAGGAAAAATTTTCCCCCTACTCTGACTTCAATAATTTTCAGTGAAATCATAAAACAGAAGATTGCCAAAACAAATAGTTGCCTATATAAATACTGCCAAAGTACTATTAGTCTTTCACTCATTTTCTTGTCATTTTTCTTTGAAACCAGAGCAGAACATCCATTGTCAGGACTGAAGAAAAAATATTTGTTAAAGATTATCTGGAGTCCTAGGCAAGGCACATCTGAGGTGTATGCTCACAGCCTTGTAGTAACTCAAAAAACTTAAGCCTAGGATAAGCTTCTTGATGACAACTTCAAACAATTAATTCTAGAAGAAAGCTTTTTCAGGCAAACATGACCAAGCATGGTTATGGATTCCATTAGGTGAAGTGGGTTTATAGAAGAAATGCAAAGAGAAGCATTAGAACTCCTACTGTTTTGTTCTGTTTCTTTGTTTTGTTTTTAAGGGAGTAGGGCCTTTCCTTATCAGTGGTGCAGCCTTGGACACTTGATAGTAAACACATGATGTAGCAAAAGCATCTACCACAGTATGAGGAAGACAAGACCCTCTAGACACACTAGTAAAACTTATGCTATATACCACAGAAGTTTTACACTGAGTAGCTGTGGATCTGAGGACTTCGTGAACTTTGTCAAGTCTTCTTGCACATGTGCTGGTACAAAAGCACCATTAAAGCTCTGGAATATCTCTTCAAAAATAAGGTAAACTAATCAGATAAAAAAAGAAGGAGTATAAATCTTACTCAGCATTTGCTGGTAGGATTGACAGTAGTGTCACAGAATCACAGAATGGCTGAGCTTGAAAGACACTTCTGAATATCATCTGATCCTATCCCTTTTGCAAAGCAAGACCAAGCAATGCAGTTTGTTTAGGATGAAGTCCAGTCAGGTTTTTAATATTCCAAGGATGGAAACTCTGCAGCTGCTCTGGGAAAGTGTCAGTGTTGCCTCATTATGTTCAGAGGGAACCTCCTGAGCTGCAGTTTGTACCCATTGCTTCTGGTCTTGTGACTGGGAACCACTGAAAACAGACAGGTTTCAGGATGCCATTGGCATGCTTTGCTACAAGGACACACGTCCAACTTTTGGTCAGCTTCATGTCCACCTAGACCCCCAGGTCCTTGCCTGCAAATCTACTTTCAAGCTGGGCTGCCTCCAGTAGGCACTGATGCATGGGGTTATTCAGCCACGGGTGCAGAACTTCGTATTTCTCTCTGTTGACATACATGAGGTTCCTGTCAATCCATTTCTCCAGCCTGCTAAGGTCTCTTTAAATGGCATTATCACCCTTCGGTGTGTCAGCCACTTCTCCCAGTTTTATATGCTACACAGACTTGAAGAGGGTACACTCTGTCCAGGTCATCAATGAAGATATTAAAAAGCAGTGACTTCAGTATTGATGTGCATGGTAAACCACTAGTAACTGGCTTCCAGCTTGACTTTGTGCTACTGATCACAATCCTATAAGGCTGAAAGTTCACCCAGGTTCAGTCGACTTCACTCTCCATTTATCTATCCCATACTTAAGTGATTTGTCAATGAGGATATTACAGGAATCGGTGTTGAAAACCTCCCTAAAGTCAAGATAAATCATATCCACTGCTTTCTCCTCATCCACTCTAGTAATTTCATTGTAGAAGGCCATAAGTTTGTTCGGATAAGATTTTTCTCTAGTGACTACTCCCAGTCACCCTCTTGTCCTTCATATTTTGGAAATGACTTTCAGAATAATTTTCTCCATCACTTTCTCAGGGACTGAGGTAAAACCTGTAATTCAAATAAACCTTTGAAACTCAATTTGCAAGCATCCTTGCTTCTAACAGATACTTTACTTAGCTTCTGTTAGAAGCATTTTTAATTAAATAAAGTTCAGGTATCTTTTTTGAATAGGAATACCACAGATAATCATTTCACCACACCGTTTATCCAATAACTCCTTATAAACATCATATCTATCTACAATTTAACATGAGTGATTGTGATTCAGATTTTCTTTTCTGCTGTCCACGCGTGATGTATGCATCTGCTTAAGCAATTGAACTTGTGTTTTCATTAAGTGGGAAAATATTTAATTCAAATGCAATTTACCTTTAATAGAAGTCTATGATTTTATTATATACTAGACTTCTTTAAAAAAAGAATATTTTGGCAGCAAAAAAATTATTTCAATGACAACGCTGAAGTTTTTATGGAATAGCAAGTGTTTATACTGAATTTTCAGGTTTATTACACCCTCTATCATATAGATAGAAAATGTTTTTTCTATCAGATTTTCCAAGGAAAGAGTCAATCCACTATCTTGTTTACAATTGTATTCTTATGGACTAACTGTAAAAAGCATAAAGTAGATTTTTTAGATGGCCTTCTAAATTGTGACCATCTCCATGTAGATAGTTGCTGTTTACAGAACAGGTTGTTTGCTCCATTATTCAGAATATCAAAAGCATAATTAGAGGAAAACAAAAGTTCTGAAAAAACTTAATATAGGAAAAACTTGAGGGGCTTTCTTGTGTGGCCTCACATCAAACTAAGCAATTTATCATCTTAAATGTAATTATGAAAACTAGATTTCTCTGTTCTGGTAACTGACTCTGAAGATTAAGATACAATTTCTGTGCTGATAAAGAAATTAGGTATAACGTAATAATAAAAACAATCCTGTTAGCTGGAGTGCTTCCAGTCTTTGAATCTGGACCAGAAAGACATCAGCCAGCTCTTGTCTTGATTTTCAAGGTCTAAGATTGTACTCAGTGGCTTAAGCATCCCCAAATTAATTTTAGCCAGATTTCTAAAGAAAGAATGCTAATATTAATACTCCCATAATATTTTATTGTTGTATATGCAGGGTATGACAAAAAAAAAAAAAGAGACTGTACTTTTAATTCTTTTTGTTAGACAAATTAAGAAAATCTATTACGATCACCTTCAAAAATAGTTCTCTTCTCCCAGTGAAAGACCAAAGCCATCAAGAAAGACTTCAGGGCCATTGGGAAAGTGATGGAGGGCTCTGGGGCACAAATAGTATCCTGTTCCATCCCAAGGCTAAATAGAGAGGAGCTGGAAGTCAGGAAGAACAACTCGATTAATGCCTGGCTCTGAGCCTGGTGTGAGCAAAGGGGCTTCAGCTTCTTTGATCATGGGGTGGCTCACGCACCCCCAAACTCTGTTGCTAAGGATGGGACATGCGGGTCTTCTAGGGTGGCTAAAGCCCTTGCTAAAAACCTAGCTAAGCTCATAAATCGAGTTTTAAACTAGATGTGAAGGGGGAGAGGATTGAGACCAGGCTAGACAGAAGTGAGCCTGGAAGTGGGGCTCTGGTGATTCAGAGAGGGTGTGCTGGAGAGGACCACCAGTACAGCACCACACAGAAAGTGGGGGTGAACACACCTGGGGGTGATAAGGGTGATATGGGCACTCTGGGGCTAGCAGTTACCAGGCAACTGGGAAGGAACTCTGGTCCCTCTAAGAGGGCTGAAGGCTCGACAGCTCAGCAGAAGTGCATTTACACCAGTGCAAGCAGCATGGGTAATAAGAAGGAAGAGCTGGAAGCTGTTGTAGGACAAGGAGCCTATGATGTCGTTGCCATCATGGAAACATGGTGGGATGACTCATATAACTGGAGTACAGATATGATGGGGTACAAACTCTTCAGGAGGGATAGGAAGGGAAGGAGAGGAGGCGGGGTAGCCTTCTTTGTAAGGGAGGACTTGGACATTGTTGAAATGGATTGTGGCAATGAGGAGATTGAGTGCCTGTGGGTTAAAATCAGAGGAGCCCATAAGTAGGTAGATTTTGTGAGGGGAGTCTGTTACAGGCCACCTAGCCAAGGAGAAGCAGCTGATGAGCTCTTCTATAAACAGCTGGGGTTAATCCCTAGATCAGTGCTTCTTATTCTTGTGGGAGATTTCAATCTTCCTGATATCTGCTGGAAGTACAATACAGCAGAAAGGAAGCAGTCTAGGAGGTTCCTGGAGTGTGTGGAAGACAATTTCCTTGCACAGCTGGTGAATGAACCAACAAGGGAAGGTGCCCTCCTGGACCTGCTGTTTGTGAACAGAGAAGGCCTTGTGGGGGATGTGGCAGTAGGAGGATGCCTAGGACTAAGCGATCATGAGATGACAGGGTTTTCTGTTCTAGGTGAAGTGAAGAGGTTGGTTAGCAAGACAGTAGTGTTAAATTTCCAGAGGGCAGACTCTGAACTCTTCAGAAGGCTGGTTGGCAAAGTCTCATGGGATACAGTACGTAAGGGCAAAGGAGCCCACAAGGGCTGGGAGCTCTTCAAAAAGGAAATCCTAGTGGCTCAGGAGAAAGTCATCCCCCTGTTCCAGAAAAAAAGCCAGCAGGGAAAAAAAACAACTTGGTTGAACAGGGAGATCTTGAGTGATATCAAGAAGGGGAGGAATGTTTATGGGCTCTGGAAGAGGCGACTGGCCTTTTGGGTTTTCTACAGGAGAAAAGTGAGATTGTGTAGAGAAAAAATCAGAAGGGCAAAGGCCCAACTAGAAATCAGATTGGCAAAGTCTGTGAAAGATAACAAAAAATCTTTCTATGAATTATAAATAATAAAAGAAGGACTAGGGAGATCATACATTAGGAAAAAAATTTTCACAGAAAGGGTCATTGGGCACTGGAACAGGCTATCCAGGGAAGTGGTTTATTCACCTTCCCTGGAGGTGTTTAATGCACGCGTGGATGAGGTGCTAAGGGGCATGGTTTAGTGTTTGCTAGAAATGGTTGGACTCGATGATCTGGTGAGTCTCTTCCAACCTGGTTATTCTACGATTCTATGATTCTGAGATAACACACAACTGCATATGATGCTGCCATCGTTCAAAGAAATTCCACAGATCATTTTCTGAAAGGCTGTTGAGGATCTGTATCATTTTTATTTTCACATCTTCTACAGACAAAAAATGGGTTCCTTTGAGCACTGACTTGATCTTTGAGATCTCTTCATCTTAAGCCTCATTCAATAACTGAAAAGTTCCCATCATGGTTGTCTTCAGTTTCACAAGAAGCGTGACATTAACTCACTGTTCACTTTTTCACACTGACATTTTCCAGCCAAGGATAAGAAGACCTCTAAATCTGAACTCTTGTCCACTTGCTCTGAGAGGAGCAATCAAGCTGAATCTTGTCTCCCTGTGACAGGTTAGGATGTGTTCTATAAGCTTCTTTTTGTCTCTCCCCTCCAGCTCCTGGTTCCCAAGCTATAGTGCTAGTCTTGGGGGTTATTTTATTTATGTATTTTCATATATATAATACATTCATTATTTTTGCATGATATTTTAACTATCATTTTTATTAAATTTGTATTCAGTACCTCCCGGAGCTGGAGATGTCTGCTCTGCTTCTGTTGTCAGCTGTGGAAAGGGGAATATGTAGAGGCCCATAACACCTAGGAAGACAAGCTCATAAGCCATCAGGATGTGGCTGGTTGCTCCAGGCATGCAGAATCCCAACACTAGTTGTGTGGAGCTTGTTGGAGAACCACATGGGGCTCTGCCTGTACAGGCTGCTTTTGCAGAAACATTATGAATACGGTATCTAGGTGCTGGAACATCCCAGCAAGGATATCAGGGACTGGGTAGTGCACCCAGCCAAGGGCTTTTGTCAGTCTGGGATGTTTAAGCACATAATAGATCCAAAAACCCAGAAGGGAGTACTTTGATGATTCATTTTCCCGCATTTCCTCTATTAATGAAGCATTGAGACCTTCTCTTTTGTTTTTCATCTCTTTTCCCACTGTCTCTCTCTTGCTCCCTCATTAACTCTCTAGTTTTAGGAAGCACATCTGTCCACTATGTTCACAGGATAATGCCATCTACAGGTTATTGCTGTTGCCTGTGGATTCTGTACATCTGCAAGTTCTACATGTGTGACCTAGAAACTAATTCAGGATTACCCCAGAATAAACAATTTATACTGCACTATTACATATGAAGAAATAAAAAAATACTAAAAAATAGGTCATATTGATCAAAAATTATATGGCAAGGGCAGAGGGAGATGTATTAGCTCACTCATGTCACAGTTAGCCCAGGCAGGTCTCTGTGTATTTGTGTGATAAATATTTTCCATTATAGTTATACAAGCAAATAGAAAATTATTCATTATGAATGCACTTCTGGATCCACTTGGAAAAAAGGAAGCAAAGGAGTTCTGGTGCAACACAGATAGGCTCTTTTAAAAAGCATCCCTTTGATTTCATTTTCACAGTGATTGCACCATATGCCAGTGTGAAGGCCTGATAAATCAGCACCCTCTGGGGTAAAGAAGGGACAATGAGCACACAGCATCTACTGATATCAAAGCAGAGCTCAGGTATTATTTGTCGTTATCAATTGCTGGTGACCCTGCACTGTTGCAGTACAGCCGCATGTGAAGGTGCCGCCTGCCTTTCCTTCCTAGAGTGAAGGATTCCAGTAGGGTTCTGCAGTGTTGAAGACAATATTTCTGACAAGATATTTCTGACTTCAACATTCAAGCTGACAAGGCTGTTGTCAGTTCCAAGCAGGCTCTTTTTCCTCTCAAGGCATTGCATAACCACCAATTTAGTTTTCCAGATTTGCCAGAAGCAGCCAGCAAGAAAACAATTCACTGGAAGATATAGCAGTTAAAATACCAAAGTCTGGCTTTTATGCCTCCTTATTTTTACCTCTTCTCTTCATTTTCCTCTCCACACGTAAATGATCAGGAAAAGACATTTATTATTACATTTGTGATTGTATGTCTCATATGTAAGTTCAAGTGCTGTAATGTAATAAAATTGTGATTCATAACCAAGAAAGAAGGGAACTATAATGTGGAAAGAGTGAAATCTGTTGATTAAAACATGCAAAAGCAGCAATTTGTTGAAAGGTCTGCATTGCTTAACAGTACATCAGATTCACAAGAATTATACTGATATTTAGTTAACATTGTTGCTTAATTTGTGATCATCTGTGAATATATTTGGCTTTTAACAAAACATGTTGCAAAGTAAACCCTGCTCAAAAATCAAACAGATTGAAAGCCTTTTAATCATACAGTTTAGACAGGTGTGGGTACCACACCTATGCAGAGCTCCTCTAAAACTGCAGCTTTGCATTATAGTAACTGGTATGTACCTTATCCCTGCAAATTCTTCATATATCAGAGTTCACACAGGCCTGTACTAAAGCTTTGCAAATGGAAATGTTGAAAATTATTTAGATCAATACAAACCAAAATAGTGAGAATTGTTTCCGGTTCAGAGTTAGTGTTACTGCCAAATAAAAAATAAATAAATAAAGAAAAGGGAAAAGAACCCTCAGTATGCTAAATGCCTTCAACCTCCAGGCAGTTTTAAGCTTTTTTAGGTACGTACACAATCCTATTATAAATAATCTACAAGTAACTGTAGATCTTTCACACTTGGAAAACTAGAGTTTCCTTAACAGAACAACAGAGTTTTCATGTCAGATTCTCTTGTATTATACTTCCACAGGACAGAATGCATATAAAGAATTAAATAACATGCGGCCACGGAAGATGTTTCAACAAATACAACTCATATAAGGGGCAAGGAGACCTCTTGCTGGGCTCCATGGCAGAGTCTGATAACACCAAAGCACACAGATTATCTTAGCTGGGAACTGCAGCACACAGCACAGCACGTCTTACACCAGATGTCACTGTATCATGCGTGATGAATATCACATCTTCATTACAGTCTTTTCCTGCTAAAATCTGTATATACGATGTTGCAGCAAAAAGCGTCACCAAACATTCAGTAAATCCATTTCATGATGTTCTGACTAATAAAGTAAATTTTCTTAGATCTAAAGAAGCTGCTAGCATCCCTCTTTCCTCCCAGCTGTGCAAGATATTGCTTTTTAAAAGAGGATGCAAAATAAAAATGAGAAGCTGTTTATGTCATGGTTATTTCTATATCAGCCTACAGAAATAACATTTTGCATCCTTTATTTTCTCATTTTCTTCTCCCTTTCACACAGGGAAAGCCATACACTTATAGTCATGAAAATGGACATGTATTCTCCATTGACAAAAGGCTTAATTTAGTCCTTGAGTATGCACAGAAATCCTCCCTGCAGCAAAGTGATGTCAGACTATGTGTACCCCTGCAGTATATGGAAATCCTGGTTACCATGAGAACCAGACTGCTCCTTCACTGATGTTCCCTCGTACTGTTATGAAGATGTGCCTCCATTTTGCCACACTGAAGCAGCTCAGCTGCAGGATGCCCTGTGCCAGGCTGGATGGTCCTGACACTCCTACTGTCTTGTCAGTGGTCCTCAACTACCTCCAGCTCTGCCACTGAAATGTAGAAGTGTCAGATAATCAGGATTACATTCCAGAAGCAACATCTTTCCTAACTGTATTTCTCTCCCTCCTCTGCTTTCCACTCTAAAAAATAAAATAAAATAAAATAAAATAAAATAAAATAAAATAAAATAAAATAAAATAAAATAAAATAAAATAAAATAAAATAAAATAAAATAAAATAAAATAAAATAAAATATAAATAAATAAAATAAAATAGGAAGCTTCTTGGACTTGAAGCAGTATTGGAGCATGCAATATTTTGTTGTATTGCAAAAGAAATCAAAGCTATACCACCACAGTGAGATCTCAGGGTAGATTTATGTCTCCAAGCAGCCATTTTTGCAAATGCTGCTGCATACACATACATCCTTTCTGAACACAGCTAGAGCAAATACTGCAGTGATAAACTAATTTTGTGCTCCCATGCTAAACGAAAAAGTAATTTTCTGTTTTCACTTCTTTGCTAGGGGTGTAAACCCAACTTCTTCAGATACGGAAGCGCTTAGGTCTGGTAGGTGAAAAAAGGAAAATGCTATATTTATTCCTCTTCAAGCATGATTTCTACAAAAAAATCCTTGTGGCAAGATACTGAACTGTATTTTATGCTTACACTGCAATGAATAAAAAGCCTTTATCACATTCTGTAATTAATAGAAGTATATTATAGCAGCAAGTAAATTAACATTTACTAGAAGAAAGTCCTATAAGGGAAACAGTTATCTGTATTCCTGTTGAGTAACAAAGAAATAACAGATCAGACAATCAAACCTAAACCAAAGCATAACGCCCCCAAAGCACTGTGTATCAATCTAAGCCATAAAAAAGACAGATTTGAAGGGCTCAATTTCAGCATTTAATTTTTCCTTAGCACTGTAGAGAGCATTTGGGAGCCACAGAGAATCTCTCAGTATCACAAGGAGCTGGAACTTCTTATGTTTACCACTGTGGCCCTGCTCTCCAAAGGGTTTTGCTGAGGAAACAGTCAATTAGCAATTAGGTTAAACTCAGGTCACCTGTTTTTAGCATTCGCTTTACTTGCATGTTTCATCTTCCTTGTTATACACTATCTAGGCTTCTCTGACTGAAATCTTGTGTTTTTTCTAACTGTATGGGCTATCTAGCTTTTACAAATCTGACAGCTGATTCTTTAAAAAAAATCAATAACTTTCATTTTAACATTAGTGGAGAATGCATGTAAAACAGCCGTGAACATGGTTGACTCAGGATTAGTTTTCAAATTTGAATGAACGGCACAGCAAAATTTTTCCTGTTTGCCCAGTGCTACTCAACACAGAGCTGCACAGTTGTTAATTCAACCAGTAGAGGACAGTGGTGAATATACGCATTCAAGCCTTTCACTCATACTTTAAATACGTGAATCAACTTCTCTGTAGGAAGTGCCATGTTTCTTGCCATCTCGAAAGTCATTTCATGTTTACAAAATCTGTATACGTCAAAGGAATACTGGATCCAAAAAGAATCTACAGAACAAATGTAAATAATTATGCTCCATAAATGTGGAGTCTATTTCTTATTTATGCAAAAAAAAAACCCCTTGTGTCTCACTTAAAGTTCTTGACTTGGTCAGTGTTCAACAGCCTTCAAAGCTTTTTCTAAACAAAAGACAGACCTACATTGCAAATCCAATAAGCATTTTGCTTATGTTAGGAATGCAAGACAGGCTCCTATGTGTAATTATTTCTGTTCCTTAAAATAATCCAGAGTGCAAGAAGGCAGGGAAGCTGGAGCAGTTGCACTACCCACCCTTTCAGGAACAAGTTATAGAAGAATACAGTACTAATTGCTTTTTTTTTTTTTCCCCAGCTTTTCCGACTAAGCCTGTAGTTGCTTTACTTATCTGCTTCATGCTAAACTCTACACTCTTAGTGAAAGCCATTGGGATTTCCTATGCAAGTACACCAGTGTCTAAAGCTCCTGGACTATGAGTTCACTAAGCTAAAGACTATGACTTATTTTGACATGAAAACCTCCATTTCTATTTAAACCAAACCAAACAAAGAAGCAAACAAACACCCAAACCAAACAAAAAAACCCTAACCAAACAAACGAAAAATCTCCCAACTTATATGTTCCATGAACACTGAGGGAGCTATAACATTTTATTGTTACTTTCAATATTATCTATCTTGGCCTTGTGGCTTGAATTTTTCTGTTGTGGTTTTCTTTTTGCTGCTTCAATGCCAGTTTAAGTAATGTACAACTGAGTTAACAATTTTATAAGATTTCAAAACACAGAGTGCACAGGCAAAATATTTTTTGTTTTCCCTCACTTAAAGAATAGTAGCTTGAGGACAATGCTCATGGAAGTAACAGGCTATATCAACCAGAAACATCATTTCAATGTTTATGTAAACTCTATTGCATGAGAGAGCACAGCTCACCAGTTTCCATCACGTTATGTTTTCAAAGTGACATTCTACAAAGCCCTGAAGAGACTAGCACATAACAAATGAGTGTCTCGCAGGGTTCAGTCTCTTCAGATTCATCTGCAGCGATACAAACCACCTATTAATGGAAAAAGTAAAGAATGCTTGTTTATAGGAGGAGGTGTTCAGGAAACAGTTTCTAAAGACCCTGAAATAATGAGAAAATATTTCACTCATAGGAGTATTTAATCAATAAATATGTTTAAGTGCTTCTGCATGCAAACATCTAGCTTATATTCCTATCTTTTAGGGCACTGAAAAATATTTGTATTCAATTAGCATGTGGCATATCAAGAGTTGCAATTAAGAATTTCTCTTCAGATAATTGAATATTTACCAGATAGAGAAATAAATGACCCTCCGGTTTGCTTCAGTATATATTTGGATTTTGAGTTTTGCATTACGTTGCTGTTTGAGTATAAGAGTTACAGCATCAACTATAATCACTGGAATAAGGGCCTGACAGCAAGCATGGATCAAAGCCTGGGTATTACAGAGTCTATGCAGTGTCTAAAGTCCCAAAGGTCTGGGAATTATGTCAGAATCTGAAATTGCCTTTTAAAAAATGCATGCTCCTCTAGACTTCACAACTGCAGAGGTAAAAAGAGTGCAGCCAGCTCAGTGGCACTAAGTGAGCCTGCAGACAGTCTAAATGAATGAATCAGTCTTGTCGTGGTGACCTACCACTAGCTTCTCCCATCCAAGTCTAGTTGCTTCAGGCGCTCTTGTCAGCAGCAGACTCTGAACGGCTGGGTGGACTTCTCTTAAAAAAGAACAGAGTACCTAGCCATCTTAATTTGCTCCCAGTGGAGTTCACCATAACAGTGATTTTAAAAGTGTCCACATGACCTCCAAATTAATTTGTATTCTTAACAGGACTGAGTCGTTGCATCTAAAATCACACAGAAACCATGTAGTAGCTGAAATTTGTTTCTTACTTATATGTTTTTTCCTCATCTAGCAACACTTAACAGACAATAGTCACTGAATAATATACGTTGTGCAGACTTTTTCCTTATATCTCTATCAACTATCCATATTTATTTCCATAAACAAAGCATTTATGTTTTCAGGTTATTGATACAAAAGGAAAAACTCCTGGCATTGATGCAGAAGTCAAGGAATGGCTGCACGAGTTCTTTTCTAGTTTGAATGCTAGTATTCTATTGCTTCTCTGTACAGCAAGGCAACTACCAAATGCTTTTAAGGAGCAGAAAAAAAAATCTTAAAAGCTCATCTCTTTTTTTCACTTGATTGATCTGTAAAATAAAGAGGGCTAGTAGGAAGAAAAATTAGTATTTTAGATTTTCCCCTCTTCCTTATTATTCCACAAAAAGCGATTTTGATTTTTTCCTGGAGTAAAAAGAAAAGCTTTAGTATCTTTATATCACGGAGAAAATTCACTGAGGCTGCTTATGAGAAGCAGGAGGAGAGAAAGGGACTGCATAAATGTGAAGAAAGAGACACTTGCTCTGCCATCTGTTCCTGTGCACTGTCACCAGGCTGCTCTGCGATATAAGAGACAGCTGCTCCCTTTTCCAAGAGTTAACTTGAGATATAGGAAAGACAACACTCAATGTCCATTCTGACCATGCTCACAAAGAATCATAGCGAATAAGTTTATGGTACCCATTTATTTGTGATGCAGCCCCTGGTACAAGTCCTCTGAATTGCCTCTCATGATTGTGGCAAGCTGCATTTTCCTCTCAGGAGTGAAATTAAGGGGATTAGCACTATCATACTCAGTCGTCTTTGTTTTGCATACATTACCATCACTGTGTTTTATGTCAAAGGTGATTCAGCAACTTGGTCCTAAATTGAGGAACAAACAAAGATTACTGAAGGGGCTGCTTGAAGGAAGGAAATGAACAAAAGCCCCAGTTGTTAAAAGGGAAAATAAGTAACAGTTTGTCTGTTAAATGAAAGGAAGCGCGACCAATGAGGGACACAAAACTTAGGATGCCAGCTGCTACATTATGAACTGAGACTCAGGGTTTGCCTTTACCATCTGCAGAATGAATTTCCTCAGCCTATGAACCGAATTTTTGCTTTGCCAACATCACAGCATCTAAACGTAAACATACCTTTTTGTTTCTTTGGTATTTAAAGCGTTCAAAGAAAGTTCATTTAATGCTATTCATTTAGAAATCTTTACCCCATCACTTTCTACCAGTTTTCTTATCTCTACTTCTAATAGCTCAGATAAAGTTTTCTCCAGAAGTAAACATGTTTTATAGGAATCACAAACCAAGACTTCAGTGTTTGGTGATGGAGTTACTTCTGTCTTACTTTGTTTATTTCTGTTCAGAATTTTGGGTTTTTTCCTCTGAGAAGGCTGGATGAGATGACACTTCTTAAAGGAAAGGTGCAGCTCCTTCTTCTCTAAATGAGAAGTGGGGGCTGCTGTTGAGAAGACACTACAAGCTGCCCCTGGTTAGACTGAGACAGTTCCAGCTGGTTCCAAGGTAGACTTGCTGCTGTCCAAAGCTGAACCCAGCAGCAATCTCATGCCAGAGAAAGTGAATGTGCCCTAAGGAAGCTGCAGCCTGTGGAGACCCATACTGGAGCTGGCTCCTGACAGGAACCATACCCTGTGAAGAGGACTCCATACAGGAAACCACCAGACAGATCCACCTTAATGCTTTGAGCACCACATCACATCCCTCTGTCTCTGCCGTATATCACGTTGCATGGCTCTGCTGATGAATTGGATCTGTACTTCCCCTACCCTGTCCCTAACACTTTAAAACTAGTTTGCCTGAGACACCTAAATATTTGTCTTTGACAGCTTACTCTTCTAATTATTTGACAGAAACCAAAGGTTCATAGAAATTTACAGCTAATTTAAAACTTCTTCCTCAACACATCAGCTTCACTAATTTCACTAGCAGAAAAACTGACTGTAAGGCACTTCTCAAATAATTGTACCTGGGATGTACATCCTCTAGTTTTACACCATTTCACTCCTTCATCAAGACTCCTGGTAGGAGTCTTCTCTGCAGTGGAATTCCTAACACAAATGCTTCTATCAAAATACTCAGGGCTGAAAACAAGCACTTTAAATGAAGCCTGAACCTGTTCCTCCCTTCACATGAAACTCCCTGTGTCTCTAGTATCAAACAGCAGTGACATCCTTTCTTACCCAGCAAAGCACATAAGTATATGATTAAAGATGCACATAATCTTGTGTGAATGACTGGAGATGCTTTATCTCAAAGAGACGAGTAAAAGATTAATTTATGACATTCACTTAGATCAGTATGCTTTCCATGTAATCAAGATGGGAAGCATGAATACCTTTTCTTTTTTTCTGACAAGTAGGAAGTGGGCATGTTTTATTTGCATATCCCTGATTCAAGAAAACAGCAATTTCTGGACCTATGTTTACCTATGCATTATGCCATAGGTTGCAGTGGGAAAAGCACATACAGAAAAATATTCCTTCTGCGTAGATATTCAGTTCTGGATGGTGATGTTCTGGCTCTGAATTCTATGGAAATGCAGGAAGGAGTTCTTTATACTAATGAGACCTATGAAAATAATTAATGGTAACTGTTCCTATTTTCAGCCCATAAAAAGACATTTTAGTGAACTCAAGGATGACAAGACTTGCCTTCTAATGTCAGCCTTACAAATGTATGTAGACACAGATAGCTTGTCACCATGTGGAATCTGAAACAATGTTCAGCATAACCCAGTTTATTTCTAATATAACTGGAATCCATGTTATTTCAAATAAATATGAACTCATCTTGCAATTGTTTCTGGAACATTATGTATCCAAAATCCTTGTCTAATTTATATAATTACATATAAAGATCTGTGTGCATATGTATATATATGCATTATTTCTCGCTACAAACCTTACCTGTTTTCTAATGTCAAATCATTAGCCTACAACACTGAGCCACACAATCATATCTGTTTTTGGTTTTTTGTACTTGTTAAAATATAATTTGAGTGGTTATTTATTTCCAGAAGTGTCTTGCCTTCTTTGGTAGCCATCCTGTACTGCTCTAGTTTCTGGTAGTCTGTTTGTGACATACATTGGCAGCAACTTTTGAACTGATCTGTCAAGAGTGCTTGCCCCAAAAATATCCATTTACTTGCACTTATAAACAATATTTCTTTCAGAAATTTGGCCTGGTTTACATCCCTATTTCTGTCAAAGTGAAAGTATAAGAGAAATGAAAACACTGGTGCAGAATCACTGATGCCTTGTAATTTGTTGACATATTCTAGCACTGAAAATGCTAGAATTAATGACATGTTTAGTTAGTTGATAAAATTGTTTCATTAATCAACAAACCTGCTTTTTTTTCTTGCATCTGAGATATACTGTAGATATCCAAGTAATTCAAATCTGCGTTCTGTGATTGTCTTTATGTCTAGATGCTTAAATGCATCTCATGAAAATACTAGTTGCAACTCTCCTCAATCCATACAAGTTTTCACATATTCTCAGTTGCATCAGCAGTATGGTATCTGTCTTTTCCATGATGGAGTTTACTCTGCGAACTGTAGCCAACCCCACCTCCAAGTTTTGATCTGTCACACAAGCATCATTACTTTATCCAAGCTAATGTAGCAAGGACATTCTTCCTGAGCAGTCCATACCTAAAAAATTGTATAATTTCACATTTCTTCTTTTCAGTTGTGTTACTGTCCTACAGCAGATACTCACACAGCAAAATAATCAGAAATGCAATTTTTTAGTTTTAGTTGTCTAACTCCATGGATGCTTTATGTTTACTGTTTTGTTTTTATTAGTACTATTATATATTTCTGTTTACATATAAACTTTGACTCCTACCTGTACTATTCTTATTGCATTTGCGTAGGAATTCTGTCCTCTTTATCTTACTTTTTTTCTGCTTTTTCTTTTCCCCCTGTTCTCCTCATCTCATGTTCACTTCATGATCTAGAAACCTTCATATTCCCTTTTCCCTGTAAATCTTTTTTATCTAGTGATCTAAACATAGACTATCTGTCTACCCTGGTCCCCCAGAAAAGTTTCCCTTTTCATTCCTCATTCTTTTATGAAGGACATGATCTTCCTTATTTCTTACAAAGGACACGACCCAGCATTTCAGAACAAGTGCCTTCCAATGAAGCTTGAAAGAACAAAAGGTCAAATTCATATGCAATGGGTAACATTTCATTTCAAAGTGAAGAATTTGTTACCAAATAGTTTGAGAGGGGAGGAGGAGTAGAAAGCAACTGCAGCGTCTCTGGGTAACTTGTCTTTATTGATATTTTCTTATGAAAGAGATAGGTCTGGAGGACAACCTAATGAACTAAAGACTATGACATGGGGCAGTAGACAGTGGTGATGTTGCTTTTAAAGGATTATGCTTATGGGCTTTTATAAAGATGCATTGGAAAGTACTTTAGAGAAGAAAAAGAAAATATTATGTTACTTATTAAAGTGCTTGCCTCTTCCAGATATCTACAAGTACAAACTTTCTCACTACAAATAAAGGAAAGAATTTATATCCCCAGGGATAACAGATTCCCTGGAATGGGAAAGGAAAAGGAATGAAGTCTCTTCCACTTCAGAGTTATGACCTTTGTTTCAGTTACAGGTTAGAACTGAAAGTGGTCAGTTTGATCCAGTAAAATTTGACATGTGCTTTCATCTTCAGTTCAGTTTTGAAGGATTAAATGCTTTGTGCTAGGTATTCTAATAAAGAGTTCAAAAATTAGAACCAAGTTAAGATATGTTTGCCATAAGTATTTTTTAAGCTTGAAACTACAAAAAGAATGAAGCTGTAATTCTCAGCTCCAGTATGACTATTTAGTTACAGACATATTTGAGAGATAGTAGCACAATCTAAAGAAAATAAGTTGAATTCCTATTTTTTATTACATTCTTACATCTCCATCATCTATGCAGCACATTTTTTGACATTTTTTACTCTCACATACACATGTATTTGAACCACATTTTTTTAACTATTGATAGATGAGCAAACTGAAGAAGAACGACTGCTTCCCTAACACACATGGAAGCATACTGAGATTAAAAATTCAGTTGGAAAAATAATTTTGCTGGAAAGATACAGCTCTGTCTACTACTACTTGGTGGGAAATTGTTCTGAACATTTCTGTGAGAAGAGTGTTTTGTTCTATTAAACACTGACATTTATGTGTAAAAATTCGAAGACTAATATTGACTACTGTACTATGGCATTCTGTTAAACATGATGACAATGGATGTGATTAATAATAAAACGTTACTGTGTAACTAAAACATTTATAAGACAGTGCTAATTCAAGAAATCCTTTGATTTCATGAGAAATTTTTAATATGTACTTTGTTTAAAATTTCAAAGTGAATTTTGAAATAATAAGTAAGGCAGATAATAGATTTTGTATACAAAGGAAACATGTATTTACAGCTTAGTAAAATAAAAAAATTGCATGAGGAAAATCCAGACTACCGCTGCTTAAACTTTCTTGGTTTTTATTACAACTGAGACCACATGAGGTTCAGTCTTCTTAATCCTTTAAAAAGTCAGGTGCGTGCTTTGCCGGCAGATTTAGAGTGGCTTAATCATTATCAGAAACTGATAAAGTATGTTTGTAAGACAGAAACACAAAACCTATAATGTATGCAAAATTATGTATTTTGAATGCATAGACATCCTCTAATACTTACAGCATTGCATCTTTATTAGAAAGGCTCCACAGAGCCACATAATCTAATAATTTCTATTGGCTTTCACTAAGTATGAACTTAACTTGTGTATCACCAGGGACAGCTTTCAAAGACACGGTATATGTGTTCATCCAAGACCATATGTTTTTTTCTAATGCATGCTTATTATATCCTAAAATACTTGTTTTTATTTAAAAGATTATTTGTTCTCTTGTACTTAATCATTTTCATTTGTCATTGCAGTTTGACTGGCAGAGAAACTGGGCTTATGTACATGTTGCTATTTGTCAGAATACTGATGTACTATGAAAAATCTATGTCTTGCTTCTGCCTGCTAGACTTCTTTCAAGAAAAGAGAATAACAGAAGATATTTAAATCAGTTTTGATGAAAACTTGGTTTTGTTTATAAGTCTGTTTATAGCTGCTGCTTGAAACACATACAACAGCTCAAAAAAATCAAAAGAAACTAGATACACATGTATTTCTATTTCCACACGTGTTTGGGTTTTTGTATACACCTATATAACACGCACACATATAAGAACAAGAAGACACTAGGCCCATCATTCTGTCTGTTTACTAGTACTCTACTGAAGTCTTGAGACTTATTGTGCATCAGGTATTCTTCAGCAATTATTCACAGAATGTCACAAGATCAACTCTAAAGCCCAGCTGTTAAAAGACAGTACATATAAGTCTATTATTACAAAACATTTAAAAAAAATAATCAGTCCTTCTTCTTGCAGGTAAGTGGTCTGTCCTCGGATAATTTATTTCTAAAATTATTGTGGATTGCCAGTAGCTATAACAGGTAGTGGAAGTGTTCTTTCTTTCAAAATGTTTGATGTAGCTCAAGTTTTGCTGGGCATGATTTTTTTCATCAAATTTCAATGAAAATTATGAAACTGTCAATAAAAGCTGTCCAAATTGTTATAACTGTGGTGCCGTTTCTTGTAAACTGGTGTACTTCTTGTCAAGTGATGGTAGCAACATGATGGGAAATACCAGAATTTCTTAGCTCTGGATTCTGGAGTGTCACTTATAATCAAAAGTAACACAGCAAGAACCATTAAAACCTTCTTTCTAGCTAATCTGCACTAATTTCTACTACCTTTTCTCATCAGGATGTGTTGCCTTTTACTTTCTCTTTAGAAAATGAAAGCAGCAGCAGTTCAGATAAATAAAGTAAAATGATTGTTCAGAAATCTGTAAGACGTAAAACACTTTGGCTTCCTTCAAAACCAAGAAGAAGAATTTGTTTATGAATACGTCTAAAAATAGCCAGTAACAGATTAGATCTAGATTGGATAACATATTATTTCACAGGAAGCTCAGCATAGAGGCTTATATTATAATAATGCTAGGGAAAAAGAATTGCAGATGTGTTGGAAGACCCTTCGTAAGGAATAGAATTACAATGGAAAAAAGTAAGAATTTGAACTCTCTGAATGTCCACACAGGGACAAGGACTATGCTTTAGTTCAAGCACAGTGAATTCTGTGGGAAACTTTAATCATCAGTATAACAACCCAAAGTAATAGTTCTCTCACATGGAACTTCCAGAAACTTCCATGACACTTGTTCATCTGCTGGTTTCTGTACTTAAATTCAGTTTCACAGAGAACATGATGTTCATCCTCATTTGAAAAGCAGAAATAGGGAAGCAATTTCTGCTTTACAGAGGCAAGATTATGTAAAAACAAATTATATATTTCTACTATGGGTTATTTTTAGATCTGACAGGAAGATGATAACTATTAATAACAACATTCTTTCCCCAGTTCTACCACTTCAGTAAAAATGACACAGTGTTTTCCTTATAAAAAGTTGCGAGTAATTATGCAATAATACCAACTTTATTGGTGAGGCTCTTTCATCCTCCTTTATCTTCAGCAGAATTTGTGCCTTCCGTGGAGGTTCCCACTATGCATGAAGATGATTATCACAGTTTATAACATTAAACTGCTACTTCTTTAATTCCTGTGACAGGTGAAAAAAAGAGCAAAATAAATACTTTCCACAAATTTCCTACAAATATTTTTTAAATGTATTCGCTCCATTTGATCTCATATAAAAATTATTAATTAGCAAATATTTTTAGAACAATTTTTTTCAGGAAACATAAAATTTGTAGACAATACATTTTAAAGACAATTACTTATTTTAGAACACCTAAATAATTGCTTTCTTAAAAAAAAATCATAAAACAGCAATATTTTCCACCCAGTTCCAAGATCTTTGAGGAAAAAAAGATGGTCTAGTGGTTTTGGACACAAAACTTCATCACTTTTTTTTTTTATAGGCCGGTTTCACAGACTCTCCTAAACAAAATCTACTAAAAATACTTATTGATTTTTTCCATATTCTTCTTACAGCCTAGGGAACAGTAAGAAAGTAAGGCCAGGGCCCATTCTTAGCCTAATAAAAATTGCATAGGTTCAAAGTAACTCAATGTGAGCTAATGGTTTCTGTGGCTTTCAGTGTTACTCTGCACAGACATTTTTTTTTAATATCTACGATCTATTGTCTCTTCAAGGGACTGATCCTTTCAGCTGACTTTGGTTCTTCAGAACAATGAGTTAAAACACTCATGACTCCACAGGGGAATAGGATAACATACCAAGAACAGAAAATTGAATAATCTTAGAATTAAATCTTTCTATCATATGTTTGAAAAGAAATTCAAATGTATATTTTTAGAGTGACGTTTCTCTGCTACTCATTAAAATGGAAAACAAATGTGTAATGATGATTTCTTGAGTTGTGGTAAATTCCAAACTTTGTATAGTGAACTTCTGGTCTGGAAAAATTTATTGTAAGAAAAATAAACATTCTCACCTGTCAACAGCGATCACAGAAAGCTGTGCAGAATCTAAGTCAGTCATGTGTGTGTTTGTTTAAATTTCCAGAACAGAATTTACGTTCCTGCCTATAGGAGTTTAGGCTCTAAAGTACTCTCCTAGATTTCACTTTGTGCCTGACAATGACAAACCAGCTTTCTGCCTAAATGTAACTTCACTTTCACAAAAATATTTTTAAAAAGAATAATAAAATTTTATTACTCACAACAATAGCAATAAGGGGGAAAATGATAATTAAAAAAGGCATTTTTAGAGGCTGTGGGTCTTTAAGAGACCTTGGTTGGACCAACTCCTGAATAACAAGGAAATGTTCAACTTGATTACTATAAAATGAATTGAATCAGCTCACAGAGCAGCAACATTGGAAGAAGTGCTGACTTTAGTTATTTCACAACTGCTAGATGTGTCATTATAAACTGGAAGTTAATCAATTCTGAAAGTAATTGGGGAGCATAGTTGTGAAAGAAAAGCTGATCTGAGGTGAGGAAAAGCATGTTCTTAAGTGCTGAAAGACAGACTCAACACATTATATAATTTTAAAGATTATTTTAATAAAGTATATGATCATATAATATCTGCTACAAAATACTAATTCCTGGTTTACTGACGAAGTAATTAGAAATACACATCCTGAAGTTGATGCAGGTAACAGCAAACCATAATCTGAATATGAAAACAAAAGCCCCAAACAAGACATAAAAATACTGTATCTTTTAAAAAGCACACTGAAAAGAAGCAAAAAGTTGGTAAGATTTGACTATTCCAGAGCTGTGTCTCTGGAACTGGAAGTACAAATGTAGCTGCCCATTTACTGTATAACATTTCTCTCAGTTCAGACTAAGGGTGAGGTAGCAGACCTGTAAAAACTATCAAGACCATTTTCTCAAGGACTCTAGCAAGTCAAACCGATGTTGGTTGGGTTTGTTTGGAGGGGTTTTTTTTTATGTTTACAGCTGAGTTTAAATGTTATGTGCCACTTTCCCACTACATTTTTTATTAACTGTAACACCTTCAAGCGCATTTATAACCATTGTGCCTGCTCTGCTGGATTTCAAATTATACATCAATGGATGTTTATAAAACATAAAAGTGTGTCAAAGAAATGAAGAAAAGCAAAGTATAGTATACTTGTATTTGATGGTACTTACCTGGGAAACAAGATTTGAGAACTTAAATTTCTTCAGGCAAAGAAATTTGATTCCCCACACTCTAGATAAGCTGTCTACCACAGACAAGTTGGTCAGTCTCTTCTCATGTCACTTTACTAGAAGCATTTCCAAGCTTCTTGACTTTTGTAAATTTAGCCAGTGACGATCTCAAGGGTCAGTATTGAATAACAATAGCTGGCCATCTGAAGCTTGCTGTTGTATACTACTTCTTACACTGAGTACCAAATTAAAAAAAAAAAAGTGGTATCTCTACTTTGTGTTTTCTGCCTCAGCACGGTAAACAAATAGCCAAAAAATCATAGCCCTAAATTTTAAACTGACACTTTTTTAGAGTCATAAAACAATGTCCAAAATAGACCTATCAAATGAAAATTCTAGTAGTAAAATCCATAACCGTATCACTTAGAATAGATGCCAGGGTTCACAGTAGAACAGACATTGCTGTAATTTTCTTCATCAAATTTATGCACTTTACTGAATCAATGGAATTGAAAAAGATGATGGTGCATGCAATAGGCAGTATCTCTACAAGGCAGAGATAACAGAAAGCAGCACTAGAAAATAATGAAAAAGCTTTCTGAAATATGAAACTGTTTTCTCTTTAATTCTTCTCATATGCTGTTAACTGATCTCCCTTTATCAAACTGTTGTGGGGGTAGTGTATATTTTCACTTTACTCTTCTGTGTCACTTGACTTTAAATAACCATGGTTCTGTCCAAACTTCCTTTTTTTTTTCTTTTTCATTAAAGAGAGAAAACAAGTTTCTGGTATCAAATAAATAAGTCAAAACTAGAGCTTTAAAATGTGGGATCTGCAAGTTTGCACCTCCTGCACAAGTTTTCATTTAATTTTCCTCATTAATGTAATGACCTCCTATTTAGCCTACACAATACAAGTGAATCTGTCAGTTCAAACAGAATAACAGTGAAAGAGAAAATTAAACTAATCTAAAATTCAGATTTGCCAAATGTTTCTTTCTAGTAGTATGAATACAAAGAGCGGATTTTGGTATTGAACTTTTTGAGGAGATCAAAATTTATTGGCAAATATTCTGTGTTCTAATGAACTTATCTGCTTAAAATTTGTATTTCATGCATCTCTTTCTTTCTAACATGTTACACGAATACACAAATGACATTTATCATTTTTCTGGTAGCCCTTATGGTGAAGGGTTAACTCTCTTAGACTTAACTGGACTATGCTTTAAAATTAATATCTTCATTTATTGTTTTCAATATCAGTCCTAGAGAAACATTCATGGTAAATTAAATAGTTTACATTGAAACAGTTCTACAGTTTTAAGTTTACTGCAGTGATGGATTATGTATGGTTCTCATTTACAGCATTTGTCTTAATTGCTTATCAGTTTAACTAAAAGCATAAATAGATTTTTGATGTCTTCATTCATTTTTGAAGTACAGAATATTTTTAGTATTTTTAGCATATTCAGCACAAAATTCCAGGGAAGCAGTGAGAAAAGTGTGAAGTGAGGTGCTTGCCATTTTACCAACACAACTCTGATTTTCGCATCAAATGTTACAGGTAGTGAATGCTCTACTGCTTTTCCTTGCATAGTACCTCCCAAATTTTTTGTCACATTCTCTGATTAAATCATCTGACTGGTGCTGAGCACAGCGTCTGCTCCTCTGAGCACAAGTAAAGTTTGTGGAGTAGGACAGACATTCCCAGTTATAGGAAATATCCTATTTATTCTATTTTGTCATAACGCATACAAATGGTAAGTTTAATGACTTGGGAATTTTAGTTATGGTAGTGCTATGAGTCACAAGATACCCAAAACGTACTGTCTTACGGTGTCTTTTTGAAGCACTTACGCAAGCCGTATTTATGACAGTATTCTCATAGTTATTATCATTCATTTCTTACAATTGTTGCCCCTTTTAAAATCTGCATTTTACAAAATGCAGAGAATTTGTACAGTTTTTCCTCATTGCACTCACCCAGTGATTCTGCATATGCTTCTCACACTATTAATATTTACATGCATCTTTCCTCTAATGCTTTAGTGTGCCTAGTGACAACATTTGACAGTAAGTTCCAAGCTTTATAGCAATACTCCTCCAAAGCTGTGGAAGGAGAGGTCTATTTTTGAAGGAATTAGAAGGAAGGAAATCAACCCCAATCCCGCATACACTTAAGCACATGCAGAACTTAATGATGTGAACACTGAGTTGGAGATCAATAACGAGCATTTAGAATACAGTTAATGCATTATTCAGTGACTGCAAGGTCAAACTCCCATCTCTTTATCTGGGTAGTAGCAACACCTTAAAGGTATGTCATGGTTTAACTCTAGTTAGCAACTAGGCACCACATAGCTGCCTGTTCACTCTTTGTCCCCTGGTGGGATGGATGAAAGAATCAAAAGGATAAAGGTGGGAAAACGCATAGGTTGAGATAAGATTTGTTTAATTATTGAAATAAATATATAGTAACAATAATGACAATGACAATAACTTGTAAGGAAAATGAAAATAACAAAATGATAATAATAAAACTCAAGAAAAACAGGTGATGCAAATGAAAAACAATTGCTCATCACCCACCAATTTATACCCAGCCCATCGACATGCAGTGATACATAGAGCATGGAGCACTCTATCTGCTTCTATTATAAGACTGTACAGTTGAAAAAAAGGTCTGTGTGTTGGAGGAGATAGAGAAAAAGATTAGTACTTCATTTACTTTCGCTCGTATCCTTAGAGGCACCATGAAAGTTCAAAACATCGTCCCTACTTTCGCATTTTGTGCAAAGAAAGAAGAAAGGAATTCACTGAAATTTGTCTCTGAGTGATGTGTGCAGAAGCAGGTGAAACAGAAGACATCCAAAAGTCATGCAGGAAGTTGAGCTGACAATGACATCTTGGTAGAGAAGAAAAATGGCAACATGCTGATTTTGTTCAAGGGATGTTGAGAGTTGGCTAACTTTTTTTGCACCCAGCAGGATATAATTGCAACATAAGAGAGCAAAATTAACAGCCCACCCACAAGTGACTTCAAGACCATATCATATTATTTGTTTTAGTGTAAGCATCCTTTTACTTGGCAGTTCTGTACTTGGATTAAATATATTCAACTCTTTCACTCATTTCGTTTTTCCATTGTAGAACTTGAATTAAGACATCAGCTCTTCCTTTATTGTTTGCCAATATTCAAGGCAGAAATATTGCAGTAGAGGTGTAATGGAAAAGAGGATTCACTAGCAAGAAAAATTGTAACATTTTTGTGACCCTAAGAACCTAATCATAAAGGAGAAAATGTGCTGTATTAATGGCATAAACAAAGACAAACTTAGAGGAACACATCTAATTGTGTATATTTTTAGATATATATGTACTATATTTCTTAATTTAGAAGCCTTTAGAAGATTCATTATGAAATCAAAAAAATCTCAGGGAAGAATAAAATACAATACTGCATTTAACAGTATACACATAACTTGTGTACGGCTAGACTGATTTAAGAAACTGAGGCTGAAAGAGTAGGTAGAAAACATACTCACAGAACCATGATTTGACAAAAACCCACTTACATAATCAGAATTTGAAGTACTTGTGTGTTGATAGGACCTAATGTTGTCCTTGATACACTATAGAAGACAAATAATACTCTAAGGTTGTATCGTTCACATTACAGAAATATTCAGAATTCAGTGAAGTGCAAGAAGTGAATCTGGTTTTGCCTGCTGATTTGAAAAGTATAAGTTTAAAGATTGTATAAAGGTTTGACATTGGCTGGCTGCCAGGCCCAGACACTCTCACTCCCCCTAGTCAACAGCACAGGGGGAAAAAATAAATGGAAAAGCTTGTGTTGAGATAGAGGAAGTTTAATAAGAAAACCAAAAGCTGCACGCAGAAGCAAAGTAAAAAGAGGATTTTATTCACTACTTCCCATGAGCAAGCAGATATCCAGCTTGTACCACATTGGTTGCATCACCAGAGCAAATACATTTTGCCTTCAGTAGCGTCACTGAAACAAATACAAATTTCCCAGTATGTCAGGACCACATCAGCAGAGTCACCAGGACAAATGCAATTTGCCTAGTCTGCCAGGCCCTGTTGACAGTGTCAACAGGATAAATACCTTATATAAATGATTAAATTTTCTGGAAACTTGTATGTGCATACAAATAAATTTTATTATATAAACTCGTGACAAATGAGGGATACTAGAACAGCTGGTGATCGATACTGTCTGCAAAAACACACCTTAAGCAATACACAGTTAAAAACTCAAGCATAGACAGAAGTTATATGCAGTTAAACTCTAAGTATAAGTAGACATTAACATGCAGCAGGATGTTAGTATACAGGACATATAACACAGAATCTTTGCCCAATAGGCATCCCTATGGCAGGAGAAAAATTGGTTGCAACCCATCAGCTGATCCCAGAAAGGTTTGATGAAGTCTTCTCCAAACTTCCCCCTTTGTGTTTAACTTTTATAAGGTTTCTATAGCTTCAAGTGGAGCTTAAATGACTTTAGTCAAACATCAATTACTCCTCATTGGAGTAAAAATCTCTTGCTCACACAATTTCACCATGACTGCTGTATTGATCCATCTTTCTTGATAATGCGCAAAGTTCATCCTGGTAACAGATACTGGTTGCGCTACCCCATAGCAGTGTCCCGTTCTCCATTCCAATGAGGCTTATCCAGAGCAGACCTCTTTCCTGGGAGCAACAACTACACCCTGCTTTAATATCACAGTAAAACCGTTCTAGCAGGAACTTTGGGGAGACTTTGGGGCTCTCATTTTACCCCTGCATTTTGTTATCTCCCCACTGCAAGATGGATCTAATTGGTATTTCATAACATTGTGCTAACAGTTTCTTCAGATGCTTATACACAAATTGATAATGTAATTGTCAAGAAGCACTCAGCAAAGGAGCCTCCCTATACTCCTTCTTTCTGCCTCTTCACCAAAATCTTGCTTAGACTGGAAAGAAGGTACGAGATTAAGAGCTGTTTCACTACTTCTCCTCTTTTCCACAGCAATCATGGCTGTGACAGCCTCAATCAAAGTGTTCAAAATGAAAACGATCCTTTTTCAGGAAATCATATCCTATACGAAGCACAGGAAAATACTCAACACATTCATTTTTCTAGATGTGCCTGAAGAAATATAGTGACGATCAAAAGCTATGAGTAGCAAAGGTGTCCAAACTGAACAAGCTCCAAAAGATAAGGTTGTAGGTTGAGTATTTTTAATTTTTTCCCCTCTTGCTCTGAAAGAAATCTGCAATTAGGATTAATCCTTGTGTATCAAAGGGGACAAACATAATAAAAAAGTTTTAAAAAGAATATTCACAGTAGGAGGTGTTACAAGGTTCTTGTTTCAAGCTCTGATTGAAAGATTTTTTCAAAGCTAAGGTTAAAAAAAACATAATGAGGAGTTTGCCTATTTTTAAATGTATATACCTTCCAAAGCAGTTTCTAACATATACCATCATGCTAGCAATCTTTTTCTCTTGAATAATAAAGAACATTGAAAAGGTTAAACTGAATATTTAGTGCGATATACATGTATTTTAATAAGGGTGTCAGGGATCAGAGAACAAGGTCTTTTTTGAAAAGGGCTTAAATCTAATTTTTACCTCTCTGAATTTATATTTCATATAGATTATGATATTGTGTGCAGTTTAAAGATTACACTTCCTTGCATAATATTGCTTTATTAGAAGCAATGGTAGAAGCAATGGGTATCCATCCCACTATCTCCACCTGTCTGTATTTTGTTTGGTTTAGTTTTTCTGATGCAGATATTTGCTAATGAATAAACTCTATTCCAGATAACTTATCTTTGAATATCTCAGGTAGTCATTCAATCCTAAAAGAATTACTATTAAATGCTATTACAACAGGAAGTCCAGAGCTATTTTGTTTATTTTCCCCAAAAAATTTAGATCAAGGTAATAAGCTGCAGAATCATCTACCAGTTAGTTTTAGTGAATCTTTTTCTACTAACTGAACTATACCATAGCCACCAATTTCCATCCCTCAGCATGACTGTATGTTCTAAACAACGTTACGAAACATAATTCCAAGGAATGGCAAAGTACTTAATCCAGTAGAAAATGCTATAATAAGAATAAAAAATTTGAATTTTAAAGTCAAACACAGATTAGAAAAATGGAAAGTATTACTATTACTATTATGACTGATAAGTCACTACTAAAATAAATAGTAGATGTTTTCAAAGATTCAGTGCTTTAGGGAAAATAATACAACAAATTCAAGTTATTAGGATAAGCACAGTAGTAACAGTGCAAAATTTGGCATTTAATTTACACAATTCAATGATTCCTGGCTTTAGGATATAAAAGGATGCAAGGATAGTTAATGACTACATGTTCATGGAGTATTTTCCATAGAAAAAATATCTCTGTAAAGGGTCTAGAGTAAATGATTCTTCAGGGCCAGATATCAGAGATTTATATTACAAGGCAAAGACATCTGAAATGTTCTAACATAACAGACTTACAGCTCTGGATCAGTGCCTTAGAAGTTCTGAAGATACTTCAAATGCAGGTTGTTAATACATTTCTATGCATTACATTCAACAGTAGATTTAGATTTTTAACCTGGATTTAAATTATTCTCTTTCCCTGAAATGAACTGAATGTATGATATGGATCTCAGATCTATCCTAGAGACAGGTGGAATTGTTCTTATACTAGCCAAGATTTTGCAGAAGGATCAATACCTTTTTCAAAGTAATTTTTAAATCACTTATCAAATTATATATATTATATACAAAACACTAATTTCTACCATTAAAAAAAACTAATCTGTTAATAGCAATTTTAACAGAATAATAGGTAGCTATGTGAGTACTGCAGACAATTTTTGCTCATGTCAATGCAAATTTTACACACACCATGAATAATAACATATTCTTAGATACATGCCAGTCAGTGTGTTTCATGTTTGGATTTTAGTGCTTTACATCAGCTTTGCCATGTTGACACAAGGTCATCTACTCACAGAAGAGTTTTTTCCAGTCTTCTATCCTGTTGTCTCAGTGAATGACTTCTGAATTCAAAGCAGAAGCTACTACCTTACATTAGGGTGATTATCTTTACCCAATACCAATATGCACAGGGATTTGTGCCGTGGGTGTGTACAATACCGCATCTGTAAGTTTTTCTCTGTTTCCTGGCATGTCAGAGATTTTATTTTGCATTTTGGGAGGAAGGGAGTTGCAAATTGAATTATTGCACAGAATAGTATTACCAGCAAAGGTCTCCTTCAATAGTAGCAATATCTCCAATATCTTATAGATCTACAACACCTACTTAAAGACAATCATCTATCCAAGTGCCTCAGGCTTCTTTACCCACTTTTCCATAAAGGTCAGCTATAGTGTTTCTGATGTCAGTTTGGATGAAGAGATGTTCTTTTCTTCAGTATTTTGCCCCTCACAACTGAGCCTATTTTCATCTGCTTTCTTAATTCTGCCTGGTTTAACAGTACATTTTCTAAATCTGTTATAAATCCTGCCATAGGGGTAGGGTGAATCAGAACTTATTAAAAATTCCCTCTCTCTTTACATTTCTTCCTGGTCACCCTGTCAGATCCCTTTCTTTTTTATGACTAAAGCTATGTTACTGCTTCCAGCTGAGTTTCCATGCTGTGCTTTCCAACACTGACCTGAAGTCTATGGCCTTATATCCCTGAAATCAGTGTCTCTCTTTTCCTAATATATTAGTATTTTGATTTAAATATTATACCACATTAAAAAGAAAAACTCTGAAGGGAAGTGCTCTGCAGATCTATTCATATATTTCTGGTCATTATCAACATATATTTATATGCAGTTATGTATTGCTACTGTTAAAGGCAAGTACATTTTGAAAACATTGATAAAGAAGGTGTTCAGACTTTTCAGTGCTGGTAGAAATTTGATCTCATTTCTCATTTTGGACTTATTGTTGTCAATATGCATGCAGGGATTTACTTTATTTTTCCAGTTTTTCATTCTTGTGAAATAAAGATAATAGCACACAGAGACTGTGGTTTACAAATGCTCATTCATAGGATAAACTTAAATTGTTCTACTGAAGTGTAAATGACAAGTAATAAAGAGGATTACTTCTGTTCTTAAAATTAAGCTCTCCTGTAAGTATTCAACATAGCAAAAGCAATTGTTCTTCCACTTGGTTTCTTAGTGTAATATCTTGACTCTAAAAATCAGTTATCATAGAAAATTGTTCAGTTACACTGTTCACACAAACATGATACACAATCTTAAATACAACTCTGTGATCCTTCAAAAACAAACACATGTGAGATTCCTCATTTAGTTAATGCAGCTACCCAATTATTTATTCCATCAAATTCCACTTCTATTTGATTAAAAAAAAACACAAGTGCATTTATCAGTTTCTCTCTCTGTAAATAAAGTTTCATATTACACCTGTTAAGTTATAGGGATATAGATACATCTGTATAATCATGACTTACAAGCTTAAGAACTATTTTATTCATAAAGAGATATTATAGTAATAACATAGTGTTTATAACAACAGCAATACTCCTGTGTGTGTAGCCATTACATTACTACATTAGGGAGGAAGATATCACCAAACCACATATCACTAAACTAAATGTAACTAATGAAACTGGAATTTGTAAATCTTTCAGCCAATATTTCTCTGCAACATTTGTGTAATAGGAACATTCCAACTTGGAAAGTAAAGGAAATTAAATTCGTCTTCTGGCTGAAACCGAAAAGGAACACAAAGGTAATTGAAGGATTAAATCTGTTATGGAAAGATCATTGCTGGAGTTGGAACAAAAGTCTCTATGGTCCTTCTCCAAATAATTGCAAAAATGGCGTAATTATGAAAATACAGCAAGTGATCAATAGTGAGGACGAGAAGTTAGTCAGTTTGGATCCAACATACAAAGTGTCAAACTTAAAATATTTATCCACAAATTGTGATCAATCAAATAATTATTCCTACTGGATTGTATCCAACTTTTTGTCTAGTACAGAACAATTTTGCCCACCAATTTTCTAATTCTTATTCAAGGAAAGAGACATTGGAAAATCCGCAGAAAATTGCGTTCACCTCAAATTAAATAAATGTAGTTTTTATTTAAAGTAATGGGACTAACTAGAAAACTTTGATAAGACTAAATAGATCTTGTTGATGGTATGTCCTTTAAGTTGTTAATCAGTTTGAATCTGCCCAAAGTCAGTAAAAATCCAGATTTTTTTGATGGCATTTCAGCATCATTCCTGAAATCTGTTACAGCAGTCACTTTCCTCATGGTCAGAGGCAATTGTCTGTGAACAGGTTACTCTGCATGCTTGTTTTCTCACCTCTTTCTTCAGGCTTGAAACGATTTAGCTCTCTAGTGCCATTAAATATACAGTCTCGAACATCAGTGACTGGTGAGCACTGTCATAGACACAGAAATTAAATCTAGTGTCTAACTTGGAGATTAGAATCCCATGAACATATGTATCTGCAAATGGCAATTTATTAATTAATCTTGATTCTCTTACTACTGGCACATAGACCGTAATTATATTTCTCAATGCTTATTATGACTTTACCTTTGAATCTTAAACCAGTACTGGTACAAATGTTAAGCACTAGATAACTGACAAAGATTTTGTATGTGCATGTGCCAACACTCAATAAAAAGTCTAGCAGGTTTGTTTAATCAATTCTTAAACCATGTTAAAAATGAAATGACATACACAAATGTCACATTAGGACTGCTTTGTAATATATCTTACACTACCTAGACAGCAACAAAACCAAGTGGATCGTGCACATCTTTTTATTATTTATGCAGATATAGGTGTTCCTCATCATCATTGATGCCTTGATTCAAGGCAAAGGTCTAAATTAAAATCAATTTAATTGCAGAAAATACAGAGCATAGAAGGAATTTGAAAAATGACACCTGCTGAACAATACTAATTCCAAATGCTTGGCTGGCTCCAAAATGGTGGAATATGTTTATTTAGAGCTTTCCAAGATATTCCACAGGGGACAATGAAAGAATTAAAGATTTTTTTCACACAAAAGGATATTTAAGAGGAACCATCTATAATAGAGGCTGTGACCCTTATCTTACATCTGAACTATAGTATTGCTGAAACCATTATACTTGAAGAGACTACTAATCAAATGGTAATACCAGCAGAGTATGAAGTCACATGTATTTTCCATAGCATACCTTATCACATTGTTAGCTCTTTGCAGAGACTCTAATACCTTCTGTTTGATCTTCTCTCAACTTTTTAATTTCCGTATGTTGCCAGAAGCAGTTCATGTGACATGTTGCTGTCAATGTTAAGAAGTCTGATAACTTTGTTAGTGAAATTCACAAGGAATGTAAGTGCTGTACAAATTTGGTCAGACGATGAAACTGGAAATGAGTGAAATATAGGATTCTCAGCAATTGGTTTTGGTTGTAACTAATCTGAAGTGCAAAAAATAGTGATTAAGCATGGTAATTAAGCTGGACATGGTTTAAATGTTAAGGTTACTAGGTATATTATTTCTGGCCTGAGTCAAAGTAGAGTATGTTTCTTTAAATCCAAAGCTAATATAATGCCCTCAACAATCCTCCAACTTTCTAGGTCATGGCATAGATATTTTGGACTGTTTGGCTCCTGTAGGTAGTGCTTCTGGGATGACTGCAATAAATTTAAAATATTTTTTAAATAGACAGTAGCAACTTACAAATAGAATTTCTAACACTAGCAAAGGCTCACTGTACAGATGCAGCTACTGAGTTCACCAGGAAGTCTTCTGACGTGCACAGAGTGAAGCAGATCTCTACTGATGTGACACATGGCTTCCTCAAAAAATAATGGCACTCACCTTGAGACAGTGAACAGATATAACTTTTTAACCTTAGTTATATCAAAGCTTCCAAACTGACTTCTAGTTTTATACATAAATATAAGTTATATAATATAGTTTTTAATCTATGCCATTGGCTATCATGTTTTCATGGCAATTAAGTTCTCAATAGCATACAATCCACTGATATTAAAAACACATATGCTAACAGCAAATGTACATTTATGCACTATGTAGCAAACAGATCTGAATTTTGTTTGTAAAACCAATATTAACTGAAGTTTTTTAGTTCCACACTTCTTAGTATGAACGTATGACAGGCAACAAGCTGGAATGAGAAAACTAAGTTTTTCAAAAGTGGTAGGTAAGTATTGGACATCAACAAAGAGTCTGTTCCCTAAATGTAAGCACATAAAAAATAATGTAGAAATTCTAAAACAAAAAGGGAAGTCATAAAAACTTTAGGGTAAAATATGTAGCCAAGTTGCTAGCCGTAGCAAATAATTCCTTTTAGTCAGGTTGCCACCTGTGCTCATGAAAACAGCCTGACAAGGATGATCAAGTGGCCAGGTGACCTCACCTGCTTTGCCATGAGGAAGCTAAAAATATATTTATAATTAATTCCCAAGGAATCTCCATCTGAGTGTCAAAAACCTTTTGTGGGCCAGGAAAACATATAGACCTCTCTCTTTTCTTTCATTATTACCCTTTTGGGTTGCTTATGCACTAAGAATCAATTTCTCTCCTGTCCATTAATTTCTGCTTGGTAACTTCCTATTCCAAACTGCTGCATAGGGCTGCTGTGTGCTTTTAGACAGATGTTTTTCACCTGATAGAAGTAAGATGGCCCTTAAGTATATTCCTTTCATACATAGGCTTTGATTTATGAAGCCTGGGGAAACTAACTCATGTGGATCCCTAAGGCTAAAGTAAAGCACCTCCCTGTCAGAACAAAAGTTAAAAGCTACATAGATGTATTGGTGTCTGTAAAAATTAATATTTTACAATAGAAAGAAAAATAAGGATCTCTGTTGATACAAAAGACATCACCAACAAGAGCAGAAGATTATAGGCATATAGTGTCAGAGCTGATGAGTGAAATGGTGCCATCAAAACCAAGCTAGCACAGAAATGACCACCACTCTCTGCCTCCAGAAGTCTGTGCTCTAGATCATTTAAAGTCTAGATGACATATTTTGGATGGAGCTGGTCAAGGACTTGGATTTTAAAACAGTAAGGTGATTATTTAACCATAAATATGTTAATGTTACAATTGACATTTGGTTCATGAATACTGAGAGATAAATGGATGCTCTTTCTGCAGGGTTACAGAAATACTTGGGGGTTGCTTTTGTTATTTTATCATTTAAGAGCTGGCACCCTTGGATATTAGTATATAGGCAATAATGTATGACAGCAGTTTCTTACAAAGATGCTCTACACATGTA
The DNA here is from genome assembly GCA_033459285.1 of Clamator glandarius. Lineage (NCBI taxonomy): Eukaryota > Metazoa > Chordata > Aves > Cuculiformes > Cuculidae > Clamator > Clamator glandarius. Next base: position 3,281,258 of record JAUNZM010000176.1, on the reverse strand, counting down.
GGCAGTTTGGGTTCAGTTTGGTTGGTTGTGTTTGGGGTTTTTTTTGTGAAGCAGGAGATATGTAAAGCATTACCATCAGTCAGTCATATCTGAATGTGTGTTTTCTAGATTTCCTATTAAGCAGTCTTCTCAGGGCATCAGATAATGTGGGGTTAGTTAGTGCTCCACAATCAAATGACATTTTAAAATTAAAAATTAACAGTGAGAATAGAAAATACCAAAATTGTATTTTCTAAATCTTCTTGGCTGAGAAGGCAAGAGTCATGGAAAGTCATTGCACTTTAAATTATACCTAGTAAAATACTATGGAATTTTTATTTTAAATGTAATTGCTTATAGAAGGGAAGGGTTAGAAGCCTGCCTATTACTCACTGTTCCTCTGGGTAGATCTATAGTCCAATATTAAAATTTTACTTAATGTTTACTATGTGGCACACTTTCATAGGACTGTGAAGGGAAGAGGACCGTTAATAAGTCCAGCAGAAAATGCCCTTCCCCAGCCTCGGGTCCTCCTGAAATTCCTTTTAGTGCTTAGAAGTCAGTTGAGCATCTTACTGGAGAGAGAAGTGAAAGGAAGGCTGGAAGGGAACAGCTCTGCTTATCTGGATGAAAAGGGAAGTAAAACTCACGCCCAAATATGGTAACAGAACAGTAACCTGTAACAATCACTAATGATGCCTTTCAGACAGAGAGTTTTGGAAGGTGAAGAGCAGCAGATATACAGCATGCCTGTGTCTGCAGGTAGCTTAGAAAGGGTTTTCTAGCATAACTGCCAAATACTTCTAATGTAGATATGGTTTATACTATCAAAAACCCTATTTTTGTCCCACTGCTTACATCAGTTCACCAAATTTAATTCAGACTACGTCAGCAAAATGACAGATGCCTTTGTGCTATTACAGTAGACAGCAAAATACCTGCTTCCCTAGTCTAGCTCTGTCAGAAAATTTGAAGAGTAGATCAGAATAAATGTAAGCATCATGGTGGTTTGGCTCAGCTGTTTTACAGCCCACATCCTGCACAGATCATAGTACTTTAAGTTCCACTTCATCTACTTTTCAGATGCTGAAGGAGAGCTGATGTGATTCTGCTAAGGCCATAAAGGAGTCCACTGGCAAAGCAGCGATTAGAGCATCAATATCTTGGCGTCACAAGAGCTCAAATTGTCACTTAGCTGTCAAGGTAAAATCTGACATTCAAGTTAGGCTGCAAAATTGTGAGCTTTGGACAACTTATTTGCATTCAGCTCCCCAGTGTCTGTTCTGTACTGCAATGCACACACCAGCACACTGACGTGTATCCTGCAAGGCATAGTGAAACTGGAAAGGGAAGGAAGGCAAACCATTTGCTGTGCAATGGCTGAGCTACTCACATCTATAGCAGAAGCCAGAGAAGCAGCAAAGCAGCAGCTCTCCAGGTGTACACCTACCTAGAGTAAGCAGTACAACACTGAGCTGGCCTAATGGTTACCAGACCAAGTGAAGAGCATGACACAAATGTAATGAGAACATAGAAAGTGGCCAGGGAGTAAGGACCAATGCTAATAATGTGTCAGATGTTAATACATCAGTATGCTCATTTGCATATAGTCCAGGCACCCTTTCTTCTTCATCTCCAAATGCAAAGAAAACGCTTAAAGCACTGTCTCCCAAACTACCTTAGAATCATACAATACACCATAGAATCATAGAATAGTTTGGGTTGCAAGTGACCTCAAAGATCATCCAGTTCCAATCCACTGGATCAGGCTGTCCAAGGACCCATCCAACCTGCCCTTGAACACCTCCAGGGATGGGGCAGCCACAGCTTCTCTGGGCAACCTGTGCCAGTGCCTCACCACTCTCATTGCAAAGAAACCCTTCCTTAAGTCTAGTCTAAATCTGGCCCTCTCCAATTTATACCCATTGTCCCTATCAATACATGCCTTTCTAAAAAAATTCCTCCACAACATTCTTGTAGGCCCCCTTCAAGTACTAGAAGTTGCTGTAAGATCTCCTCAGAGCCTTCTCTCCTCCATGCTGAATAAGCCCAACTCTCTCAGCCTGTCCTCATATGGGAGGTGCTCCAGTCCTCTGATCACCTTTGCAGCCCTCCTCTGGACCTGTTCCAGCAGTTCCATAACCTTCTTATGTTGAGGATTCCAGAACTGGACACAGTGCTCCAGATGGGGTCTCAAAAGAGAGGAATAAATGGGCAGAATCCCCTCCCTTGGCTTGCTGACCACGCTTCTTTTAATGCAGACCAGAACACAATTGGCCTTCTGGGCTGGGAGCGCACATTGCTGGCTCATGTTGAGCTTCTTATCAATGAGCACCCTCAAATCCTTCTTTGCAGGGAAGCTCTCAATCACATCATCCCCCATCCTGTATTGAAATTGGGGATTGCCCTGACCTAGGTGTAAGACCTTGCACTTGGCCTTGTTGAACTGCGTGAGGTTCTCACATCCCCACTTCTCCAGTCTCTCCATGTCCCTTTGGATCATATCCCATCCTTCTGGAGTGGCAACTACACCACTCAGCTTGGTGTCATCTGCAAACTTGCTGAGGGTGCACTAGCACTAGATCGAACTGTCTGTGTCATTGATGAAGATATTAAACAGCACTGGTCCCAGTATGGACACCTGAGGGACACCATTTGTCACAGATCTCCATCTGGACTTCAGACCATTGACCGCCACTCTCTGAATATGACCATCCAACCCGTTTCTTATCCACTGAAAAGTCCACCCATCAAATCCATATCTCTCCAATTTAGAGGGAAGGATGTTGTGGGGGACCATGTCAGAGGATTTACAGAAGTCTAGATAGATCACATCTGTTGTTTTTCCCATGTCCACTGCTGTAGCTGCCCCATCATAGAAAGCCACTAGGCTGGTCATACATGACTTGCCCCTGGTGAAGCCGTGCTGGCTGCCATTAATCACCTCCATGTCCTCCATGTGCTTTAGCAGAGCTTCTAGGAGTATCTGTTCCATGATCTTCCCAGGTGCTGAGGTAAGGCTACCAGGCCAGTAGTTCTCAGGGCTGTCTTTCCTACCTTTTGCAAAAATGGGCACAATGTTACCCTTCCTCCAGTCACCAGGGACTTCTCCTGATTGCCATGACTTTTCAAATGTCATGGAGAGTGACTTGGCAACCACATCAGCCAATTCCCTCAGGACTCTGGGATGCATCTCATCAGGTCCCATAGACTTATATATGTTCGGGTTCCTCAGGTGGTCATGAACCTGATCCTTTTCTAGGGTGGGAGGAGGTTTGTCCCCCCGGTCACCATCTTGTTATCCCAAGGAGATCTTTGTTGTCACAGATTGTGGGCTATAGAGACATTTCAGAGACATGCTTACCACATTAACTCTACATTCAACTTTAAAATTTGGCTGCAGTACACAGTTATATCATTGAAACATCAAATCCATGCATATACCTGCAGACATATTCACGTTCCTGTCTAAAACCTTTAGAACTTATTGACTAAATTTCAAACTTGGCAGAGGGATAATCAGCTTATTGATCCAGCTAGAATACTACTACACACATGAATGTATAGGTTTCAAATTCACCTTGAGATCATCTAGATCTGATGGGTAACAGTTGAAAGCGAGTACAGAAACCATGACTACCTTTTTTGGCATGCTCCTCAGTTATAACATTTTAGGCATGATGTGAAACTTTATCTCAGTTAAAAAGGCAATCAAGATACAGAAATCTGTAGAAAATCTGGCTTCATTAGTACATTAGCTGCTCACAGAACTAGTTGTTTACACTGAAAATGTATTGCAGGCATCAGAAATATTTTCAGCAACTCATGTGTTTCTAAAAGCTGAAGATCTGCTGTGACTGCACCACCCTTCCCTTCCTCCACTATGTATGCTCATAAATGCGTTTGCACTCTTGTGCATTTAGCTTAAAGTGATCCATACAGAATGTCTCCATACAAAAAGCAAGACAGCAAACACCAAAGGCAAAGGCTGGATGGGATTATAACTTGTATCTACTATAAAGAGAATATAGTTCTGGATGCAAGTCTTATCAATAACAAAATTAAAATGAAATTGATTTCATTATTTATGCTTGTAAATCTCCTAGCCATGGGGAATGAAGGAAAGATCTAAGCAAACAGTGACCATCTGGCTGTACAGCTCATTCAATTATCTTCTTTTCTTCCTTCTTGAATCAGATGAGACTATTACAGCTGGATTTTACATTTGGCAGTGGTAGGGAAATTCAAAGCCCAAAGAGAAATTTTGGTCCTGAAGTGTACTGGCGTGCTCTGATTGCTGCTCCATAGAAGTAAGTTGTATAATATCTTTTAGAAATAGATGACACATTAAATATTGCAGTCTTTAAATGCAGAAAAGAGGAGAATGTAAGCATATAATCAGCTAACAGTCATTAAAATTCTTTTCTATTTATGCTGAAAGGTCAGTCTGAAACACTCATTTTCATGAAGGCTACCATAGTGCTGTGGCAAAGACAGAGGTCACAGTTGATATCAGTGACCTACTGTGCTAGTCACTGTGTGAGCACACTAAAGAGTCAATCGCTCCTCTCAAGAGTTACCATCCAATTAGAGAGAAGGTAAGAGAAAGGGATTTAATGTATATTTATTTTTACTCATCCATATAAACAGATGTTCTGGGTTCCTCGAGGGAACAACACGTATGCTAACCATTAAAAGCTTTGATTTGCTGAGGGCTAAGTCCCATTTTAAGTGTTGCTTAAGCACTGGTGTGAACATTTAGAAGGCTCAGGTTAGTTTTAGAGGCAAGTATGCCACCATTCCTTTGCATTTTATAACTGCAGTAAATCCCTGTACTGTCTATAATTACCTATTTTGATCATCTATCCAAAAAGACTTCTAACATCCAGCATTTATTTAAGAATATAGCAAGCACCATGTGTCTCTGTCTTGTCTGAAGCAAAGTGGAGCTAAAATAATTTGCATTTTAGCCAACCAGATATTAAGAACAGGAATTTCTTGGATTCTAACAGAACAGAGTTATCAGAACAGACGTTAACTATCTACACTAATTAGAAGTGATAAATCCTTTGACCTCCCTGCAAGCTGAAGAAAAAACAGAAAAGGCTAAGTGCCAGGGCCACAAAGCCACTGAGTATTGAACTTCCACTGCAATGTGTGAGAAGCTCCACACCGGTACTGAAATTGTAGTTCAAAAACCTTTGTGGACTTTATCCCTGATGTCATAGAGTAAGGCAAAGGGAGCTAATTCTGGCACTCCTGAGAACAGTCTCAGATTAGTATACCCTATCTCTAAGCCAAACCTCCACCTTTAACAGTACCAATAATGTTTGCAGAGCACAGCCTGTGTTGTTCACCCTCATGGAGCTTATTAAGGCAAAGACTGAGTTCTGCTACATGATCCTATCCATTGACTATTTCATTAATATCGTTATTAGCTTAGTACCTTTTAGACAACAATGTCAATGCTTCAGGTTTTCACAGATATATATTTTCTATATTTAATATTTAACATGTATTTATTGATGATGTACTAGGCTACACATCAGCACATGCTTCTGTAGTGCTTAAAGGATGCAGTTCACTGGAATCACGAGTGTCTTTTCTGCTCATGTGAGGACAGAAAGATTTTGAATCAATAGCTACGTATGGCAGCAGTGGTGATCTCTAAAGTCAAGCCATCTTGAATCACTGGAGCTTGTAGGTCAGTGACATGATCTGAAAGAAGAAAAAAGAGATAGTTCAAGCTCATATATAAACATATTCCTCTGTTTGTCAGCTCAGTTTTTGTCATACATGTGACTTCCACAAGGTTGAGGATTTTTGTTGCAATTACTGTCCTGATACCTTTTATGATTAATATTTTATGCATTTTGCACCACTTCATAGCTGCAGAGATTTTCCAATTGAATGTAACTCAGTCACTTCCCAATGTCCCATATGTTGTGGCTTGCATTGCTAACTATTCATTCAGAGCTGGGATCAAAGGGGTTTTCCTTGACATTCTCTTGATGAAGAACTCATCCTTCAGCAGCTTCCCTTGTGCAGAAACTAATCATATTATGTAATATCACTAGGAAAATTCCTGGCTTCGTGAGGCCCTTGTACTACTACCCACTACTACTCTTTCATGTGGGTAGTCACATGACTGCAACACATAGTCCAAGGGCACTCAAAAGAGACTTCAGAGACTTTGGACAGTTGGTGAAGTAATCAGGAGCATGGGTTATCGTCTTTTCAGTTTTTCCAGTTGTGGGCAGTGACATTGCTAGGAACAAAATTGTGCAGACTGTTAATACGTGGCTCCATGGCTGGTATCATCACCACAATTTTGGTGTTTTTGTCAATAGAAAGGTCTTCACAGCACCGGGCTTGCTAGCTTCGAATTCTATTCACCTGTCTCAAAAGGGAAGAGGATCTTTGCACTGGGACTTGCAGGGCTCATAAAAACAGCTTTAAACTAGACTGGAAGAAAGAGGGGGATAATATCAGGCTTGCCCACAACAATATGTGGGAGGACAAACCAAGACTAGAGGAATGGTGTGCTAGTGATTGCCCTCAGCCTGTTGCTTAGAAATGTACTGAGTGCACTGCAGAACACTTGAAGAAAGAGAACGTTGATGTAGTACAAGCTAACACGGAAACAAAGAAGGACAAAGAATTTCCCCTCTAAGAAGGCTACACAGCCAACAGCCCAGCTGAAGTGCCTCTACACCAATACACCCAGCCTGGGCAACAAACAAGAGGAGCTGGAAGCCACCATGCTGCTGGAAAGCTATGATGTGGTTGTCATCACTGAAACTTGATGGGATGTATCCCTTGACTAGAGTGCAGCTGTCAATGGCTACAGGCAGTTCAGAAGAGACAGATGAGGAAGGAGAGGCAGAGGAGTTCCCCTCTACCTCAAAAAATTTATAGTGTATCAAGAGCTGTCTCTGAAGAATAGCCATAAGTTAGTTGAAAGGCAATGGTTAAAGTCAGAGACTGGGAAAATAGTGGTTGGACTCTATTAGAGGATGCCTGACCATGTGGAGGCAATTGATGATTTCTTCCTCCAGCTACAGGAGACGTTGGGCTAAAAGGCTCTCATCCTGCTGGAAGAGTAGCACAGTGAGTTGTATGCAACCCAGGAGATTCCTGGAATGAATTGAAGACAGTTTTTTTAAGTCAGGTAATAGATATACTTACCAAGGTGTGTATATATATATATCAGGTAGTTATAGAGAGCAACGAGGTCTCCCCTCAGCTTCCTCTTCTCAAGGCTAAACAACCCCAACTCTCTCAGCCGCTCCTCATAAGGCCTGTTCTCCAGCCTCTTCACCAGCTTTGATGCTCTTCTCTGGACTCAGTCCAGAGCCTCAACACCATTCTTGTGGTGAGGGGCCCAGAACTGAACACAGTATTCGAGGTGCGATCTCACCAGTGCTGAGTACAGAAGGAGAATAACCTCCCTGGACCTGCTGGTCAGGTCATCAAGGTTGGATGTAGCAACCTGGGATGTAGCAATCAAACACTGGTAGAGTTCATAGTCCTGAGGGATATGGGTCAAGTGAAGAGTTAAGTCAGGACCCTGAATTTTAGGAAAGGAAACTTTCTGCTCTTCCAGAAGTTAGTCAATAGGACTCCCTGGGAACATGACCTCAGGAACAAGGGAGCAAAGCAAAGCTGGCAGATCTTCAAGGATGCTTTCCATAGAGCACAAGAGCTCTCACCTCTCACCCAGGTGCAAGTAGTCTGACAAGAAAGGCAAGAGACAGGCATGGCTGAGTCATAACATGTGGCTCAAACTAACGAGTAAGAAGGAAATGAACAGGCAGTGGAAGCAGTGTCAGGTATCATGGGAAGATCACTGGGACACTGCCTGGTTGTGTAGATATGGGGTCAGGAAGGTCAAGGCACAGCTGGAGCTGAACTCAGAAAGGGATGCAAAGAATAGCAAGAAGAGCTTCTACAGGTACATAAATCAGAAAAAAAAAGGTCAAAGAGAGTGTATCTGCCCTGATGAAGGAGACTGCCAAGCTGACAACAACATATGAGGAGAAGGCTGAAGTACTCAACAACTTTTCTGCCTTAGTCTTCGCTAGCGACCTCTCTTCCCACACCTCCCAAGTGGATGGGCTGCAAGACATCAACAAGGAGAGGAAAGTCCCTCCAACTGTAAGAGAAGATCAGGTTTCTGACTACCTGAGGAACCTGGATTTACCTAAGTCCATGGGACTGGATAAGATGCATCTAAAAGTTCTGAGGGAATTGGCTGAAGTAGTCACCAACCCGCTATCCATGATATTCAAAGAGTCATGGCAGTCATGAGGAGCCCTGGTGACTGGAAAAAGGGTAACGTTGCACCCATTTTTAAAAAGGGTAGAAAGGAGGATCCTGAGCACTACCGACCAAACCATACTATGATTCTATATATCACCGGTTAAATCAAGGGTTAAGTAAGCTGCAGTAAAGTCTTCAATTTGCAAGGTACATCTTGCTGCAGTCTCAGATTTAAGCCCCCCCCCCCCCCCCAAGCATCTATGATGTCTTCACAGAGAAGTCGTTTCCTTAGTAACTGTGGCCAACAAAATAAAATGTCCCTGACAGGTAAGCTTATACTGGTCTTCCGAGAAAGATAGCCACCTCCTGCAGCTGAAATATTCTCCCCTCTGTGGTCAAGGGAGTGCTGGATAAAGATATCCTTATAAATCTCTTCATGTCTCTGTTTCTCTCTCTGTATATATGAATATGGATATTTAGACATCAAACCAATAAGCTCAATTTACTTGCAATATGTGAATGTCGTGCACATTGCAATTACAAACACTGGTCTTTGGGAAGGAGCAAAAACAATGGTTTCTTAGGAACAATTCTTGCAGCACAGGGGGATTGCAGGAGCCTCATTTATGCACAGCGAGTCATTCCTTTTCTGGAGCCACTTGACAATTAAAAGGAAGCCACTTGAATTAAAACATTTTCAGCACTACTTCCTCTTAAGCAAATGCAATCAATCTCTCCATGTCTCTTTAGTTAAAAGAAGTCAGAATTTGATGCGAACTGCCTTTGTCTTTGCATTTTATGCATAAAATTCTGATTAATGAAATAGGTTAAGTATGTTTTCACTAGAATTTAATTAAATGACTCTGCCTAACTCTTACCATGTAGCAGTATTAAGTTATGGTCTGTCCATTTGTCTTTCAGTGTTTACATTGAACAGTAGCACCGAAACACCACTCTGATAAAAAAAAAAAAAACAAACCCAAAAAAAACCCCAAACAAACCCATAGTAATGTTTAAATACATCTGAGAAACAGGCAAAAAAAATGACAGAAATTTAGGGAAAGCCTGGTCAAAGGCAGTCTTTGCATTTGTTTCTTATTCAAGTATTAAGTCCATTCATATGTTTTTTGGACAAGATTACTGCAACCAAGGGCAAGCTTTAAGGAGTAAGTGGGACCATTTACCCTCCGGATGAACAGGTCACTGTCTGCCTTTGGCCTTATGCTTCTCAAGACTTCGAAAGAGATGTTTCCTAGTATGTTCAGAAAGATATTCTTGACTATATCTAAGACATTAAACTGGACTCTGATACAGTACAGATATGTTATATAGAATACAGAATTTTTCCACTACTTCTTTTGACAACAAAATGAAAAAGTGAATTTTCTGTAAGTCCAAGTAATGGCTTTGGCAAAGTGGCCACTTCACCATAATACATTTATGTTTCTTTGAAAAGCATTTTAAAGAGTCTGTAGTCAGTTATATAGGCAATGAAATACTATGTTTAATCCACTTAAGAATTTGGATGATGTGAAAGCCAAATTATGATGCCGATATACCAGTGCAGGAAAATTAAACCATAAAAGGGAATTACTAGAAATATATACATGTCCCATAATTATGCAATACTTCGTTGCTGAGAGAAAAGTGTCAGAATAGTATGTGAGACTAGACTCAAACTGATGAAAACTACAAGGAACTTAGGAAAAAATATAATATATAAAAAGGGGTGGCAGTGGAAACAGCATCGTCATAATGATACTGTAAACTAAAGCATTAAGTAATAACACCATGCATCCATTCTTCTGCAATAGAAGATGATGTCTAGTCTCCAGTGTATGGTTAAATGGATATGAGGGTAGAGTTGATAATATAAATGGTATCAAACTAGAGAACACAAGTAGCATCAGTGTGATACTAGTAACAAACAAAAAACAATGAAGCTTTTTTATGTTTTAAAAGAATAAACTAAGGAAACAGTATGTTTTTAAAAGAGCCAGGCATAGAAAAATAATTTTGGATCCAGTGATTGTGAACTGAACTTCCTTCACCTTAAATGGAATCATAAAAAAAAATAAATAAAAATAATGCCTATAACTCAATTTACTTTATTGGGAAAAAGAACATTGTGAAATTAAGGAGACTGAAGAGTCCAAGGATTTAAACTTTAGGCTTTACTTTTTTAAAATAGGAAGGTTGAATATTTTTTCTGGATGCTGCCTACAAAAAACCAAAATGAAATTATATTCAAAGAGGAGCTGAATACAGAATGAAAAACTGCCATGTAAAAAGTAGGCAAAAATACAGAGAAATGGCAGAAATTAGCCTGAATTGAATCATGCAAATAATATTTTTAAAAAACCTAGGAAATAGTCTTTATTGTTATGAATTAAGAAGGTAGAAGGGAAAGTAGATAATTATGCAGTGGGAATGAAGTTAAAGATGACATGTGAATGACTGTAGGTAAACATTTTACCTCAGCTTTTAAAGAAGTGCAATTCTGAATCCTGGGTCACAAATAAAATGTTTTTTCGGGGAACACATGCCTCAACATGAGACTTATCAAAGCTTATGTGCAAACAAAGCTGAGAAGTTTTTGTGCTAAATTGAGATAGATGGATATGAAAGTAATCTTTGGAAATTCTTGGAAGAAATGATACATATTCCTTCAAATTTGGAAACCAGAGTTTTTAATGACCCATTAAATGTGTAAGGAGAAGCATATAAGATTCTGATTAAGCAAAGGTCCCTAATTCTGGCAATGTCCCCCAGAAGCATTAAGCATAATAAAATTGCACTTAAAAGACAGCAAAGTAGCTTCCCTAGTGCAGTAAGGTTTAAAACAAGTTTTGAAAAAAGTCAGCATTTTATAGAACAGAGAATACAATGAAGCATGTTAATGCATGCAAGTTTGTCTGATAAAATAATCTTTAGATAAAATAAAAGAGGTTAAGATTTCATTTGAACTTCAGTAAGGGTTTTAATACTTCAATACAGGGGAAAGGAACAGCTGCTAACCATGGATTATGGTTAGCAGATAAAATTTAAATATATACAGATAAAATTTAAAAGGTAGACAAGCACCTGGGTCAAGAGGGAAACACAATAGCTGCTTCTGAAAGAATACTACTAGAACTGAGTATCAACAATTATTTTAACCAGGAAGATGCTGCAAGGTGCATGCAAGTAGAAAAGATGGTGAGGATATGTCCCTGGATGGCTTCAGCATACAGTTCAGTACTGCTCACAGGCATCTTCAAGTTCTTACAGTGCCACAACCCACAATTCATCAATAATTTTACTCTTCACCTAGACTTTTAAAGTAGGATTTTACTACTGAAATTAGTAGAAGGCAAAGTGAAGGAAGCTTACCTTAGCAAGAACAGGACAAGAAATAGGATGCACTTCATTATACCAAATTCCACATCAGGTAGTGATTATAGGAACTCATCAACTGGAGATCATCAGTTAATAAAATGTGAAGAATGTAAATTTAAGGATGACTGTAATGTGGCCAGAAGAGGGCAAAGTCTGATCTTAGCACCTTAGCACAAATTAGATGAGGTATTTTCCAGTAGACTTAGAGGAATATTTGTGTAAGTATACTAAATATTACTAAGGCCCAGCTGTGCTGCATGTGCTTCTAGTTGCTCATGTACCTGAAGATGTATTCAGGCGATTCAGGAAAAAAGTATGTTTAAGGAAATGGATAAACTATATTATAGGCTAGCCTTAAAGGCTTTGATTGGTCTTTATAGATGCATCAAGTGATTAAGCACAAGGAACAAAGAGGTTTAAAGACTATGCTGACAAAAAAAAAAAAAAGAAATAATTGCGGACTGAGAGGAAATTAGATGGTTTCTAGATAGCATAACAACGAAGTTGTAAAACAGTTTCACCATGGTATTCGAGTAGGTCCAAAAAATATGACAGATACATTTTTTGAGATAGTGTTTTATGGGAGCAATAAAACAACAAGTAACCTGACTCTGAGCCAGGGGCTCTGCCTCTGTCTCTTTACAATTCTGTGTTACTAAACAGTAAAAGCCTCTGATGAAAAAAATTAAAAATAGACATTTTACCCAAGACAGATCTACACGAAACTGCTACATAAAAGCCTTGTGCAGGAGGAAAGGGGCTGCCGATATTTGAGACAAATTTTTATTCCTTGGGGCACACAGTATTCTGCAATAGAGTGATTTCTGCAAGGTGACTCATTAATTCTCTAATAAAAATCCCAGGCTTGCTAATGCAAACTTGGATTTCATTTAAGATCACTGGAAATGGAACTTGGATAATCTGCATCTTCTTTACCACAGAAAATGAAGATTTTCAGTTTACCCCTATGGAAGGGAATTTATATTCATTGAATGGAAAATCTGAAAGAAACAATATATTTAACTTGGTCTTGGCCAGCAAATAGCACTTTGCGCTACACTAAGCCCAACTAACTAAAGCACATACTTCTTTTCAAAAATATGCCTTGATAAAATTAAGAGATGAATAGTTTTTCCCGAGTGGAAATTAATAGTATTACCTGTTAGTGCTCATTTTAATAACTGTTTTCAGTTTTCAAGTTTCCAGATACAAATTTCCCTGCAGACATTCCGAGATGAATCTCCAAGCTTAGTCCAAGTTTTCTGGCCTGACTTTAAACCACCACATACGCTTGTCACTGAGTTAAGCTGACTGAGCTCTTTGGGACACTATATGTAACTTTTGTTTCTGCAGTTCTGTCTACAATGTGTCAGTCATCTGACATCCCTCACAAAACGTGGATAATAAAACTGGACTTTGTGGTTTGCTGTCTCTCCAAGCAAAGCTGTCTTCAGATGTTAGAGTCTTTTCTTGTCTATTATTTCCCTATATATACCTCCCAGGATTATACAGTTTCACAGTGGGACCTGCTTGCTGCTGCAGTTCTCAAAACACATCTTTCCAGGAAACTTTCCTCCACTGATATACATTGTTTGTCTTCTTTTTCCCTGCCTTTGTGGAGTGATAGATAGAATGATAGAATGATAGAATAACCAGGTTGGAAGAGACCCCCTGGATCATCAAGTCCAACCATTCCTGTCAAACACTAACCCATGACCCTTATCACCTCATCCACCTGTGCCTTAAACATCTCAAGGCATATACAACATATACATATATGGCATATACAACAATGAGGTCTCCTACACTGCTCTACCGAATCATCTCCGTAAGCACACCTATCGATCAGCTGTTCCAGCTCTCCTTCAGACCTGTACTAGCAATCTACACTTTGCAAAGTAATCAGAATGTTTCCTCCAAACTTAAATGTATTTGGCTAGGGTTCAGGAGTACAAACAGATCTACAACATCTTTTGGCATGTACAGGTTAAGAGACAGTGTGACACACATACATTCAGATAAAAAGCACCTCTTACAAACTGCATTAGTGTTGTGGTTAAATCCTATTCTACTGAGCATACAGAGGAAGTGCCTAACAGCCATTATTTGCTTCTTTAGTCTCCCAAAATATCTGGCAGTGGTCCACTTTCAATACTTTCCGTAAAACAGCTCTCAGCTTTTTCTCCTACTGAAGATTTCAGACTAGAAATTATATATAGATGCTGTGCCTGATAGGAAAATATCATTGATCATTACAGTTACTACCACATGATTCTCATTTCTAATCCATGATGAATGTCAGTCACCTGTAACTTTCTAAAGCTTTTTTTACTCTATTTTCAAAGGAGACACAGAGATTAAATTCAGCCTTAAAACAAATGTCTCTATAGTAAGGTCATTTCTTTATTCTTCTTAAATTAATAGGGCAACTTTCTGCAATTAATTTAATTAAAAGCTCAGCAAATACAACTTTGACATATGCTACCTCATTAGGCAAAAATTATGGCTCCAATCACCCACTCTTTTCATCAATGCACATGTAGCTATGTAAGGGGGAAAAAGTAAGATGAACTCTAGGTTATTTGGTAGAAAAAAAAATTCTATTGACAATAGAATACTGAAAATGCAAGCTATGTTAGCTATTGGAATGCAAACATGCTAGATCTCAGGAAAAAAAGTGTCTAGCATCTAAATACATTAAGTCTATAATTTAACATGGCATGAGTTCCTAATCCTGTAAAGAAATTCAACATAGCCCTGTTGGAAAGTAAATATTTTCTTATTTCCAACTATCTGAAGCTGCTTACTGGAAATTTCAGAGGAAATTAATTTTCCCTGGGTCTACATTCTGCTAATCTTAAAAACATCAAATTCGTTCTAACCAGATAAACCCAGATAACAGATGTGTCTCTGATGACAATACTATCCTCTTTCCACTGCTCCACAGAAGCAGAAAGGAATGTGATGCCACTCTGGTATACACAAACTTTTTATTTGGTTTTGTTTATGGTTTGTTTTATCCATAGTTGTTTTTCTTCCTTTTTTAACAGAGTTTGGAAAAGGCATAATTGTGCAAAATGTTGTTGCCAGCATAATTGTTGTGCAAAATGAAAACACAGCTACCTATAGTGTCTGAGAAATAGCACTGAATCAATAAATCTACCTCAAAGACATCAGCCTTATATGAAGTAGAATTGTAGATGAAACATCTGAAAAGATGCTGGATAGATTTGGTGAAAGGTGTTGGGAAGGAAGGAAAGGAGGGGAAGAGAAGGTGGCAACAGTGGGTCCGTTCAGTGAAAGAAATCAGGAGGACAAATTAAAAAGGAAGTGAAGGTTGTTGAAGGGTGCCAAGGATCTCTGGGGATCTCTAGGTACCAAATCAGCCAGCATGTTTGTGTTTCAAGGACTTATTCAACTATGTAGTGAGTGAGGTGTAAGAAATTGGGCAGGAGGGGAGATGGACAGCAGCAGCTCACAGTCTACCACCAGAACAGTAAGAGCAAGCAAGGCATTAGAAGCCAGCAGGACCACGAAAGATGAAGCAAGTAACATCCCATCTGTTTCTGTTGGCTGTTTTATAGGCTGTAAAACAAGCCTCTTCCCTCAAAATACAACATGTTGTATTTCCTTGAACACTTTTTCACATATTATTTTTTCCTTTGCAAAGCTACCGTGTATGAGCCTTCCTCTTAGACATAAGCATCTAAATCCATCCATAAAAAAATCTACCTCTTGGGAAAAGCTTTGCTGCAATTCTGTCTACACATATATTTTTGAATATCCAAACTGCATAAAATTGCAGAGGCCATTATCCACAATTACTAAACTGGCCACAAGATGAAAAGATAAATATATAAGTCATACGCTATACCTAAGTGCACATTGCCTGTGTCAAAGTAAACACAAAAACACATGCTAGAACATGACACTGAGGGAATGTTTGGGCCATGATGCTTAAAAGTCCATCCCTGCTTTCCATTTACATATAGGATTCATTACTCTAATCGATAATCCATCCTTCAGTATAGTCACCTTAGAATTTTCTTAGAATTTTGCTGATTTACATAAACATAAAATTAAAACATACATAAATTTAAAAGTTAATAAGATAAACATAAAATGTACATAAATATAAAATTTCTGTAAGCATAAAATTTACATAAACATAAAATACTGTTTGAGCTGTAGCTGATACAACCTGAGGATTCCTCCCTACACTTGAGGCTTTTTTGGCATAAAGAGTTTTTGTTGTTCCTAACCAGGAATGACCTTCAAGGGGACAACTGCTGTTGTATCCAATCAAGCTACCTTTACATTAACTGCATACAGTATAGCTAATTTAAGATTCATATGGTGTTTGCACAAGCCTTTGATTTGGCCTTTATCATCCCCTTCATAGAGTATCGTTACGTTTGACTTTGCTTGCTTCAACAATCTTCTGCATTTAGAAACTGTATTCTTATCTGAATAAATAAGTCTGCTAAGAGCATCTATTAAGTACTGGTATCCCCAGGGTCTGAAGCAATTTTTTTTCCCCCTTCCATTTTTTGTCTGGTGAATCTGAGTTATAAAGCATATAGTGGAGAGGAGAAGGGTTGCCTTAGTAACGAAGCAGACCCAATCAGCTGCATAGGCTCCCTTGAGACAATCTAATTTGTGCAGCAGAAAGAGGCTAGAACAGGTGGTTAAATTAATGTGCCAGACAGCTTAAAATATTACACATGCATGCACACACAAATGCATACACAAAATCTATCTGTGTACTTATATATAAATGCAATTATCTTCAATGTTTTTCAAAATAAATAGCATCTGGGTAAGTCAACCCTGTGAAACCCTCAAAGCGGCGGAGATACTGCAATAGCAGAGGAAGAGAAGTGGGGTGGGAGGGTGCAAGGCTCCTTTTCTGCAGTCCTGACAGATCTGCAGCCACTCCTGTTGGGGGTGGGGGGAGGAATTCTCACAGCAGGCATAGGCTGAAACAAGGGTGTGATATGTGCTCTCCTGTCTTTACTGGGGCTTATGAGCTGCCTCCTGCTGATAGCGTGATCTGTTCTGCTGCTCTCCTGACTTCACAGGGTGCTGGAGCTGTCTTGCCTGACCCTTTCTGTACCACTTCACAAGGCTTTCTCCCCATGCTCTTGCCTCTGATTTAAAGTGAACTTCCACCTTTTTGTCACTTCATAAATACATGAAATCTGAACGTGTTTTATATTCTCCTCAGTCTCTGCTGTGAGGATTCAGACCCAGAATAAGAATTTGGAGTAGTTCAGATGCAGATCACATACCACCTTCTAGTTCTTACAAACACAATCCCAAAACAGTTCATTTTGCAGTATCTCCAGGTTGACTTTAGCCAAACCCAGAGAAAAACAGGAATTCAGAGGCCACTGTGTGTTTCACATCTGCAGGATGCATAGAAGCGTCATATGCATTGAAGAGTCCCACAACAGACTGCTTTTTGGGAACATTCTATATTATCATACCAAGGAACCACTCTTTATAATAACAATTTCTTTATAGTGTAGCACTCTATTCCCATATAACTAATTTAAAGAAACACCTGACAAATTTTGCTAGCAGAGATGCAATAAGTTTATTGTTTCTCTACTATAGCCCCTTAGCCAAGTAAGTTGTGAGAAGTGCTCTTTCACACCAGATGTATGTGTATCCCAACACGGCATTACATTTAACCTCAACACAGTCATGGTTCTCCTTCTTTTTCTCTGCCTCTTTAGCGAACAAAGTTCATTGCTGACACGTAACAGACAATTTTAATCCCGGGCTACTCGTGTCCTTTACACAGCAAGGCTACATCAGGCTAGAAGTAAAGAACTCTGGATAGTAAGATCAAAAGGCTGTAAGGAAAACTGAGGCATGAGAATAAATGGTAAGTTTAGCCCTGTGGAAAAAAAATCACAGTGAAAGTAATGACGTACGAAACAAAATGTATAAGACAAAAGTCTTGACGTTTTCTTAGGGTTTGTTTTTCTTTTTCTGGATATTTTTGGTGTCAAGACTATATGCCTTACAAGATTATTCATATGCTGGGCTTGTGTTGTTTTGTTTTGTTTTTTTTTTTTCCTAGTGATTTTCAACAATTGCAACACAGAATCACAGAATCACTAGGTTGAAAAAGACCTCTCTAACATAGAGGGCTACCCCACCACCTCTCCTACCCTTCCTGTCCCACCGGAAGAGTTTATACCCCACGATAGCTGTTATACGAGTCGTCCCACCACATTTCTGTGATGGCAACTACATCGTCGTCTCCTTGCCCTACAATAACTTCCAGTTCCTTCTGCTTATTGCCCATGCTACATGCATTGGTGTAGATGCACTTCAGCTAGGCTGATGAACCCTCAGTTCTCATAAAGGGAATAGTGTTCATTCCCAAATGACTGGTCCTTGGAATATCTAACCCATCAGTGCCAGTTAAAAAATAACTGCTTATGTTGCACTAACAAGCTATGTTAGTGAGTTATGGAATATTACCTAAAGCTTGGTAGAAATCAAAAACCAGAACTCTGACAGTCTTGTAATGAAACTGAAGCCTCAAGTGAAAGTAAGATCAAATTTTGCTTGTTGTTTTCAGGATTTACCAAAGTAAATGTATTGAGTGAATCTAGGTCAAAAGGATACATCCAGAAACATACAGGGACTATATACTGGGGCAAGGAACATAAACAGGGCCTCCTGGGACTCATATTAATGCACTTGTAGCTTCCCATCACATCTGGCTAATACACATTGTTTATAATTTTCATCCCCTTTAACTATTAACAAGAAAAAAACACAGATCACTTTCCTGTGGGAGCATTAGGTAGCTTCTTCAAGAAAATATGCTTCACAGGGGACTGGTAGGGAGTGGAAGTTCTTCCTAAGTATAGATTCTTCTCACCGCTATTTCTGGAAAAACTGTAAATGGACCATTCTAATTTTATTTAAGACCAACCAGTTAAGCATTTTTCTGTCTATATTATGCAAAATCTAAGCCCCTAGTGACACAGTAAGTGGTTTCCAAGGATGGTATATATGTGATTATTCAAAGTCTATTTAAATTAACTGGCAGGTACTCATCAAAAATCCAGTCTGCAAAGCACATCACAAAGTTACACAAACTGTGTAATAAGATAACCCATATAAGTTGAAGACAAAAAGAAAGTCTGGTTTATAATGCTTCTGTGTCTTTGCAAACAATGCATCTATAAAGAGATGGGGATTATTCTGGGTATTATTAATGCCCCATCCTCTGCTAACTTATAGAGCACCAACATCTATAAAGTGGTATTATGGAAAGCAGCTGCTTTATTTCCAAAGGAATATCTTTCAGTTAGCCACCTGCACCATATCTTATTCATTCAAGGAGCAGAAATGCCACCATCTAGACTATAAAGATTTCTCTGACAGGGAGGAATACCTGAGTAACACAGCCTCAGGAGAGATTTGTGTCCCCTAACTTAGACATTTACATCTGAGCTAACCACTAACTCTCCTTTTATGGTAGTCAGTGTCAGAAAAGAAGAACTTATTAGACATAACTCATTTCATCTGAAGGTAGATTTTTGAAATTCAAATGAAAGATTAATAGCACCTAGAAATACTCTTTTATCCTCATTGCCTGTAAAGGATATAGGTAACTTTCACAGGGATACAGCTACAGTATAAATGCTTCATATTTGTTGAGACAAAATTCCAACACCTGTTTGATCTCTCAGGGAAGTAGATCTTACCAAAAAGATCTTGAGTGGCAAGAGATCTACCCTGTCCAAATAGTTTCCAGCAGATTGATACGAGTTTCAATGTTGTTTTGTTCCCTTGCGCTATATCTGGCATGTGAGCAGAATTTGACCAAGCATAACTTTAAATGCATGCTATGGAAGAGGGGAGAGAAGGAGGAAATACATATCAGTAATGACATAATACATCAGTTTTGTGATGAATGGCTCTGTGCTTTTGTTATTTTCTGTAAATATGTTCAAAGATCAGACACATAAGAGTGTCAAGACACTTCCAGTTGATTGAATTTATGCAGTGTTAGAGAGAAATAAGAACTGCCTAGTCAGAAAACAGAAGTCTGGAGCGTTATCTGAACTGTAACTTTCTACCACTGAGAAGAAAACAGCCATCATGAAGAAATACATTTTTCATCAACTCTCTTTTATCTCAGTGCTGTTTTAAAGCTCATAGCTGAGAAGGTAGCTCTGCAGAGCAAGTAACTGGTGAGCGTTGCAAGATTCCACTACTCTAATGCTGCTCAAAGAAATTAATGCTGAATATTTTCCTTGCTAGGTGCATAAGGACTGAGATGATTTGGCTTTGAAGGGGTGAAAGTCAAAATCCTTTTTTCATATCTTTATAGCTGATACTAAGGATGAGACTATCTACATTTTAGCCACCAAATCTTATTAGGAGGCTTTATGAAATCTTTCACTGACAAGAGTGGACAATGGAATTAAAAAACATCATTTGTTGCATTGCTGCTTGCACTAGTCCCTACATTAATATTGTGAAATATTTTCCATGATAAACCTATGTTTCCAAATGGCCAGCTCCTGGGAACATGACCATTATGAAAAATTAATTCTCAGTATACTAATTAGTCTCTGACTTATGAAAAATATTTTGTGCATTGACAATACTGACATAATGATTCTTCAAGAGTGTATGATTACTTAACAGATAAGTACGAAACATTTTTAAACCAGGTTGTTTATCTAATCCCATGATGAAATTGGTCACTGTGGGAAGCATTCAAATGACATTTAGAAACAGAATAATATGATCAAATGAAATTTGCACTCCACATTATTTCAAGGTAGACAGAAATAAGTATGGTGCTGATGTGTAAATAATTCTACTGAGAATATAGTCTTTATTAAGTTTGGAAAATAACCCTAAGTGGACAGAGGGAATTAAACTGCTCTCTTAAAATAACAACAAACCCCAACCAATATTTTTCCCTTTAGCCAAATAAACTGATCAAATCTGCAAAAAATGTGGAGAAAGAGTAAGGTCCCAATAGTTCTATCCCATACTGGGACAGGTGAGAAGAAATGGGAGATGACAAGTAGGCATAAAACCTCAAAGAGCAAGGAATGAGGAGTATCATAAATCCTTACAGTACGAGTTATCACAGCATTATTAAATCTCAATTTATTAATGCTAAAACTCACTCCAGCTGAAAACCACCCTAACCTAAGAGATCATCAGTGTTTAATCATCCACACCAAGCCAGACCAGCATTTTTAATTTCTCCCATGGTGCAACCAAATAAAATCATTTTTGAGTCAAGAGTCAGAAGTCTGCCGCTTCTAACCCCCTTTTATTTCCTTTTTTTCCCCAAAGCTTACTTGTCAGTCAGTCATCATCAAACTTTTGTCTGTGAGTCCCTACTCTGTGCCTTAATTTCAGCTGTGTTGGATCTTATTGTGCATCCCTGTACTAAGTAGTCAGATAAACTGTTGAATCAAAGCAGTTAATACTGGCTTTAATGGCAGCCCAGTAATTTTAATGGAAACCTGCATAGATATGTGGGAACAGACCCCATAGGAATGCCAGCCACAGGGCAGAATATGTAATTCAGCAAGTATCCCTTTTTCCTCCTCAAAAGCTAAGGATAGATACCTTTTAATTTCCTTTATTTACATAATATAGTAAGAGGTAGGAACAAAAACTAGTTACACTTCATTTTACTTTCACACCTACTTTATTGTTCACAAACCAGACTCCTCCTTTTTGTAAGCAAGCTGTTCTTGGTTTGATCTCCATCTAGAGAGCCTAACCTGGCTCAGTGAAGCACACCATCCAACATTATGCTATTTTCTTCTCTTTCCCTGAAAGGACTGCAGGGACTAGAATACTCCTAATCAGCACAATATTGTGAGCTTCTGCACTCTGAAAACATTACCACTTCTTTCTCTCAAATGAACACTGAGTCTAATCCCAAAATTCTGAAATCAGGTGTCTGTTTCCTTCCTACTTATGGCTCTTCTTCCATATGGTAGAAAATAACAGCAGTTCCACTAACATGATGTCCCAACTACAACAATTTTTCCTTTCTTTTTTCATTTTTTCATCCACGCCCTGGCCAAACACTGTTCCTACTCTGAAGTTGACTATACAAAAAATAACTGAGGAAAATTACTGTTTTGGCTTGCTATGCAGGACAGATTGACTTTATGTCTTTTGAATTGTGCTAGAAGCTTTTGTGCAAGAAGGCAGTATAATCCTGTTTGCCGGTAAACACTTTTACAGTAGCCCTTCTCAAATACAAAATATTAAACCCAAATATCAGAGTATGGTGATCACTAAAGGACGGTCGAATGAGTAGAACAGGCAATGTACAGAGAAGAAAACTTTTTACTTGGAACTTAAAATCTGTTCATACAAACTATATAATTCACAGGAAAAGGAAGAACAGGTAGAAGGAAAGAGAAAGATTTCTGGCCGAAGTGGTAGAGACAGAGACAAGTATGTGTGCATTAGTAATTGACATCTCTGTAGCGGAACACTGCATCAAAAACAAAAAGCACAAAATCTCAAAGACATTGTACTGGTGAACATTTGTTTCCATACAATTTTGATTTTAAACCTTTTATATCTTTTGTGCCCTGAAAATGTCTCTTAAAATAATTAGATAGTACAGCACTGGATGAGATAATTACTTCAGTCACTGGCTGCAAGGTTTGATTGATTCTATGGACTTGACAAATGATAAATGTGTCACAAATAGTAATTTTGAAAGTCGATGAGTTTATTTTTGTCTAACCGTAATGTTCTCAACAAAGGCATGGTCACTGCTAAGCACCACAGACCTCTTCTACTTAGATTTACCTGTTTTTCAATCTTGTTACATCT
The DNA here is from genome assembly GCA_033459285.1 of Clamator glandarius. NCBI lineage: Eukaryota > Metazoa > Chordata > Aves > Cuculiformes > Cuculidae > Clamator > Clamator glandarius. The sequence goes on along the minus strand of JAUNZM010000176.1, from coordinate 3,258,776 downwards.
TTGGAGAGTAACAAAGTTTGAAAAATGTGTTCATGGTTAGGCACACCAGACTACACAGCCCCAAGCCGTCTAACTTTATACAAAGTGCAAGTGGGACGGAGCCTAGGATTTTGAACTTCAGCCTTACCAGACTTCAGTTTAAGCATGCAGTGTCATTTAGCTATTAATAATATCCCTAAAGTGGAGCTCAAAATGTATACTATGTTAATGCAGAAAACATGGGACTGTACCTTCCAGTGTGATGTTTGTCTAAACTGATGATTCTCCTGAACATGGAAAATCAAGCTAATTTGTAGATTACATTTAATAGGACCTGTCAATTGAGGAAAGGCTATTGCACTGCAACTATATTAGTATTTCTGATGTGGGTATTATGTCCGATATTCCCAAAAGGCTCAATTAAAAAATAAAAAAAAGGAGACTGAATTAAGCCAAATATAAAGATGAGAACTTCTAAACTGTGCATGGATTTGGAGAGTAAACTAAAACTTTTTCTATCAAAACAGGTCTTGGACGTATCATCTCACATTATCATGTACAGTAAAGGCATGCTAAGCTATAAGATATTACAGCAACTGGAAGACTTCTATGTACTAGTATATAATATAAACCACTGCTAACATTTGCACAAAGACTAAAATGTATCTTTATGTCTTGGTATTTCAGGAAAAAAACTTTCACAGAAAGGGTCATTGGGCACTGGAACAGGCTGCCCAGGGAGGTGATTGAGTCATCTTTCCTGGAGGTATTTAAAAGACAGGTAGATGAGACACTCAGGGACATGGTTTAGTGGCAGATAGGAATGATTGGACGTGATGATCCAAGAGGCCTTTTCCAACCTGGGGATTCTGTGATACTGTGATTCTAATACTGCAGTGACAACATGTATGTTATTTTCCCCTAGAATCCAAATGGTTAAAAACCAGGGCAAACAAATAAAACAATGAATGTTTTAGCTTGAACTGTAATTTTTTTAAGCCTCTAATCTTGCATACACAGAATTTTAACTAAAGACTAAGAGCATATTAAAAACTAACATTATCCAGTGCTTTTATCCCAGAAACAAAATTATCACCAATGCAACAGCATACTTACAGGATGACTTTCAAAGAATTTATTCTATTATTAAAGCAAAAAAGACTCACATAAAATAGATTGGCTGAAATTATCCACGCCCTTTTTTTTTAAATAGTGATGCTACAGTAATAGCAAATTACGCTAATTATGCATCATATATAATGCCCAAAAATACACATTTTATTTTCTTCTACTGAAAGATTAACTAGGTTTCTGGTTACAAAATACATGTAAATACAAACCATTGGAACATCTCTTATATGATGAAAGGCTGAGAGAGTTGGAACTACTCAGCCTGGAGAAGAGAAGGCTCATGGGGATCTCATTAATGTATGTAAACACCTGAACAGTGGCTATGAAGAGAAGGGAGCCAGATTTTTTTTCATCGCGACCTGTGACAGGACAAGAGGCAATGGGTACAAACTGGTGGTTCTGTCTGAACATCAGGAAACACTGTTTTTTACTGTGAGAGTAACTGAGCAATGAAACAGGTTGCCCAGAGAGGTTGTGGAGTATTCATCCTTGGATATATTCAACAGTCGTCTGGACGTGGCCCTGGGAAACAAGTCTAGGTGGCCCTGCTTGAACACGGTGGCTGGACCAGATGACCTCCAGCAGTCCCTTCCAGCCTCTGCTGTTCGGTGATTCTGTGAATCTATGAGCATAACAGAACCAACAGAAAAGAAAAAAATTACTTTTTCAGATAAGTACAAGGAAAATAAGTGAGATTCTCTTTTATTGTTGTGGTTATTTTTTCAGAGAAGAGCAGTGCTAGATGTTTTGCATTACTTTAAATGTATTCACTAAAGTGTACTGCAAGAAAGACAGATGTATTCTGCTGTTAAAGATACAGGAAAGCTTGTGACAAGCATAGGAGCTGCAGAAATTTTATCTTTTTACCAGGATGTATAATGGTGAGATGTACTGGGGGCAATGTTAAAAAAAACCCAAACAATAAAACAACCACAAGCAGATAATGAATATTGATGATGCTAAATAAGAAGGGAAGATAAATCTTTTTTTAAAAGGCAGGATTTTAAAAGGGGAGCCAATCAAATAATTTAAGGATTAACAGGGAATTGTCAGTCTCAGCTGTACCTTTAGAGCCTACATTGGAAGTAATAATCTAGATTTTATCAGTCTTATTTTCTAGGACGGATACTCTTGACATTTGATTATCAGCAATTAGAGTATAATGAATGAGCGTCCTGAATAGCAAGATGAGCTAAATTTGAAGCTTATACATAAAGAAAAGAGCAGTCCCACTATTTGGGGAATAGATTTACAGAGGAACTTCATTATCTAATGAGACTTTCAGGAAAACAATTGTTCAGTGTGGTCAAATAGACTAGAGCTGGGCTTCTTCTCTTTAAACTCCCATAACATGGATAGATGTCTTTAAGAATCTAATACAGTTGAGAGCCTTAATTTAACTTACAGCATATTTTTGGAGGAAACGCAACACCTTTGCAGCTGGACTAGGAGACAGTGAACTGTGTGAGATTTTCAGGCCTTATTGTTTTCTGTTCCTCTCCTGCCTATGCTTGTTTCATCTCCTGAAATTTGTACTGATCTAATGCATCTCCTTAGTGTTGTCCAGCACCTCTATTTTCTTCCCACAGGTAACTCAGGCCCTCAGGTTCACTAACAAGAAGATTAGACCTTCACATCTCAAAGTGCTCCTTCATCTTTGTCTCTTCTTTTTAAAAAACATAAGTTGTCTATTAAATCTATTTATACTTGAAGATAGGGCTATGGTTGACGACTCATTATAATTTTTTGTATCTTTGTCTTTCACTTGTGAACTCTGCCTCTCCAAAACTGAAGAATCAAAGCTTTCAAGACAAGACAATCTTGTAGTAAGTTCCCTGCCTTTAGAAAATAAATTCCCCACAAAGTAAAAGCTAAATAAATAAATAAAAGCCTATTGATAGTGTCATGCTCGAAGTGGTGAGCTACTGTAATGAGCAGTGCTTGATGAAAAAGATCACTTGTATTCCTGTCAGATCTCAGTCCCTCAAAGCACATCACAAAAGGACAAAGAAAGAATTAAGACAGGAACTGAATGCTAGTGATTTTGCTAGCAAGGGCTTAGCCAGTACATAGAAATGGCACAAAGAAGGGAGACTTTCATGACCACTTTATGGAAACCTTCTGCATCATTAACACTATAAATAACTGGTCATTAAGGTGGTCACAAAGTGTACACACAATATTTGAACATCAAATCTGTGATTCTTGTAAAATCACAAACTGCAAGCAATGCTTTCCAAGCAGAAATAATATAAATAATAACTGTTACAGTAGTTAAGATGCATCATGCAACTACAAACATTTACTTCTGAAAAGACATGAAAAATTATTGTAGGTATCAAGGTAATATTGTGATGCAACAAGAAGTGCTTGTACGACAAAACTGAGGCAAATTTTCTCCAGAATGGAAGCCGACTTTGTGTTTACCTCATACAGGCAAAAGTCATGTCAATAGCTAAAATAAAAAAAAAAAGAATATGCCCTTACTGTGGCTTACAGACTTAACTAGCAGATTCTACCTGAAGAAAAATATAAAATACAAAACATAAAATTTTCTTTCTTCCCTTTCTAGCAAAATTTCTGCTGTATGAAGCACCATTCACTGACAGAAGAGCTTCATTCTTCCTTTAGCTCTGTATGAACAGATATTTGAGCATAGTCAGTTCAAGGTACATCAGAAAAGTAGGCAGATTTTGACTGAGAAAAGAAAGAAGAGCTGTACTAGAATATAAGACCATTTTCACCTCTTCCCTGAAGATGCTGGTGAATGCAAATGAATTCAGAGACGAGGAAGTAATAGCCACTGGAGAGAAGGAAGGAAAACGTAATTTTCAGCAGGAACAAATGAGTCCTTTCAGTTACAACAGGAAGGAAAAATACCTTTGTGCATCTTAATTCTACCCCTTACTTTTTTATCCTGTACAGCAGAACCTGGCTTTGGCCTCTTCCTTATCCTCTTAATAGCTTTTATATACTAATCTTAGTAGTACTCTATTAAGCATTGGAGTGTTAGAACTTCTTGTAGTCATGTCAGTGCACAGCTAAAACATGTGGACAACTTGTATTGTAGCCGTACAAGGGCTGTGCTATGCAAGTCAGAAACTGTGGTTGCTTTGTTGCTCCCAAAGAGGGAAGAATAAAAATTCTCACTCTCAGTTATCCCTAGCAACTCCAGCATGGCAAGAGGAGAATACTTCTAGAAAGTAGAATCGATGTCACATAAAGATGTTGCCAGATTTTTAATTGACAACCAGATGTTAATCTCTAGCACTGGACAGGGTAGTGTGAATGACTGTACACTGGCAGCATGAAAGCAGGAGGAAAATACTGTGATCATCAAAACTGGGTTGAAGAAGTTATAATTAGTACTCATGGAGGTTTCCAGCAAACTCTGAGTCCCTTATTCAGAGATTCAAAGATGGGTGATGGCTTGTCTGAACAAAGAGAAAATTGTGCTGGGAAATCTCAAAAGGATACAAAACAGCTTCTCAGTTCACCATGTAATTTCTCCCATTCAATTGATGGCAATATTATGACAATAATTGCATATCTGTTTGACAACCATACACTGCCAGTCTTTTTAATGGACCTCTGTGTTTTCAAAATATCTCTAAATGACAGAGTTTTTAATGAGCTACACAGCTGCAGGCTGGTTACTAATTTATGGTAGGAACAGTGCTATCACATTCTTCCTGCCTCTTGGTAGTATTGTAATATGAATTTGAGGTAAGTAAGTACTTCAAAAGAATGATCATTCTGAAATATTTTCCACTGAGGTCCATTGGATTTTGTCCCATAAAATTCAGACTCCTACTGATTTTTAGTTTTGCTCTTAAACAAGCAGAATTACTGTTATGAATAAAGATTTTATTTTTCATTTCAGGTGTAATGTATACATTTACAGATAGTATAAAAATGTGTGTTCATTAGTGTGATGTTATTTAAAGAGGGAGAAACTGTTGTTATTAAAGACATTACTTTCCATATTTTGATACTTGTGGAAAAAATGAATTTAATAAAAGACAATAAAACTCTAAATTTTATTTGTATTCAGATTATTTATAAAATCAAAATGGTTCTAATTGTCCCAGTCATGTTAAGACCTTTTCTCAAAGGAGAGAAAGTGTGAAGTATTAGTGCCTTTACAGAACTTCAGTTGTCTGATCCATTTCTGTCACTGTTGGCCAGCAATAAAAACAGTTTTAGGAAAGCAGAGGACATTAAATATTTGTAAGCCTCCTCCAGCCATCTTGAAGAGGAATGATGACATATTCTATCAGAATACACACCACAGGAAATCTGACCCTAGGACTGTTGCCTCTTTTTAATTGTTAAGATGGAAATAAAAACTAAAATTCCTTCTAGACACAGTGTTCTTTCAATTCACTGCTAAAAATCAACCATTAATTTGTAAAGATTATTGCTGCACTACAACAAAGTGTAAAATCTAGCTCTTGATGCACAACAGCAACAGTTTTGATCCTCATTAATGTAGAACTCCAGAAGTCATCCTGTATTTTAAGACATAGATAAAAATAAACCTAATTCTCCTAACATTCCTGCTGTTAAACCGTTCACCAGGCATAGGACTCTGGATACCATATAACAAGTTTTCACAGATTTCAGTTTCAGCTGTAATATATTCCAATCTATCAAGTATTCTTATGCTGAAGGTGGTTGTATCTGCCACCAAGGCTATCCTTGATCTATGGGGAACTGCAAATTTCTCCAAAATTAAATGGCATGCTGGCTAACTGGGGGAAGTAATTAAGCCTCCTTTGTAAAAGAGGAGAGCTGGAACAAAAGAATCCATTGTTCAGTCACTAGACCACATTGGAAGGCCCAAGTAAACGCTAATTAACCCAGAGAAAATAGATTCTTCATTGGTTAACTGGATGATTGAGATGAATTTTAGAGGATGACAAAACCAGAATGCTTATGTCCTCCACAGCTATGAGCTGACCTGGATTGACTTTTTATCTCTTCTCCTCACTGCTCTGGGCCATCTTCATGCACGCTGAGATTATAGCCCTCTACATGCTCTTTAGCTCAAATTCATTTTACTGACCTGTATTAAGAAGGAATCAAACTGATTGTCTGGAGAATGCTTTGGTGAAGAGCAAAGCATAATAATTAGTTAACCCAAGACTGCAAAAGCTGAGTAAATTTAACTTAATTCAAGTATTGAATGAAAACCAGAGATTCACCAGCTAGCAGAAGTAAGTACAGGCAGAGATCCTGCAATACTGACAGACTGAAGAACAAGTTTGGACTTCTTATCAAGAAAACTGGTTTAGACAGCCAAAACTGTCAGTTTTCCCTATGAATACCGAAATGACAGGAACTTTAGCTGGTTACCATCCTCAGCTTCTTCTCTTAAGTAAGCAACCAGCAAAGTCCTACCCAGTTCCCCTCAACTGCCTAGTTACTCTACCTAACAGGCAACAACAAGGTTAAACTTCAGCTAGAGAAGCTCTCATTTTATTCCTGTGTATTATATTCTGGTTTCTTGAGGTCTATAATTCACATTCTTCATATGGACTCACCTTTAAAAAGGCTTAAAGATACCTGTACTTAAATATTTGGTGAGACATTTTCCTAATGGTTTCCAAAAAAAACCAAAAAACCAAAGTGCCTTAAAGTATTTTTTAAACTTTTACTGATAACGAAGAGATAAACAACTTGTCCTGCTTTGACTCATAGCCATTTCTAAAGTAAACATGGAAAATGATAACAGCCACAATGGCTTTGAACAGGAAGTGAAAAAATAACTGTAAAAGGGAGCACATTGGCAGAAATGTTACTAAAACGTGTAGCTTATATTATTTCTGAAGATATATAACACTGCCAGCTTATAAATCAATAAATGGGAAAAGGAAGCTAAGGCTCTTAATTGGTATGGATTTCAAAATGTGTCTTATGAAAGTAGGCCTATACATTTTCTATATTTGGAAGGGACTACAAAGAAGAAACAAGAATGTCAAAAAGACTGCTCGATAATGTGATTCATTAAAAAGGAGAAAGCATTGTTATTTGGAGAAAGTAATTACTATTTAATACACTTAAGCATTAAAATATCTTTTAAGGTGTGTAACCCTTTAAAAAGCATCTGACAATTCTGAAATTTGCTTGTCGCTGAAGTTCACTATTAATGAGCTTGCCCTGTAAATACTTAATATTTAATTGCTGATATTTACGCCGAGCATTCCTCAAAGTTGATAAAGCAAGAACTACTTCAAGAGAAGAGGAATTTTATTTCTAAGTGAACATATCTAGAAAACTTTTTTTCACACTTTCATTTGCTTCTCACTTTCTTCAACAAATGTTAAATTCCAAGAAGATGAAGTCTGATTACTGCAGAGGAATTGTGTGGATTTATTCTTGTCAGTATTTTAAGCATGTATTTCATCACTGAAATCTTACTTCCTAGTCATTTTAACTGAGAATTTTTAGTTTAGAAGCAGCCTTTTATGAATGACTTTGTAATACCATGTATTACAGCATGGACATTCATATAAATATAAATAGAAATTCCTTTTAGTTACAAAGATACTGCAATTTTAGCCATCATGTCTTCTAATTTGCCTCTGGGTCTTGTCCAGTCTGGTCTAAAGATCTCTGTATTTCTATTTTAGTTTGAACTCTACTCCAAATTAACATGTATCCTTTTAGCCTAAGAATATGGTAGATTTTTGTTCCAAGAGTGACTATCTTTGCAGAGGCTGGAGAGATTTACGAAAGGCCAGACCTCTTTCTTTCACTAAATGACCTCAGCAGAAGGTCAGTAGAAAAATGTCATAGAACTTGAGATCCAAAGGGATTGTTCTCATGCAGCCAGTCTTGCCTAGCCAAAGTTTATTTCAACAACTCCTGTATAAAATACACAGGCATATGGAGATAGGAAATACTTCCAATAATAATAGTACAAGTACTAGTTTAAAGATAGCTACATATTTTAAATAACACACTTGTTAAAAATATGTTTTATTATCACTAAATTAGCAGGCAAAGGCATTCAAGGATCTATTGTCTAACACTGTTGAATACGTTGGTTTTGTATATCTCTTTGATTTACTCTTTCAACAGTGAGCAAGTACATGTAGGCTACCCCAGTTAACTCAGCAAAAAAAATCAAAAGCAGCAAGCAGAATCTAATAAGTAAAGGTCTCAGAAAATACTTCAAGCATGCTTAGAAACATGATCAGTAATCATAAATTCTTTATAAACAAAAGGCAACCTATAGAGAGCTAAATAGCAGGCACACATACGGGTGTGGAGGCCTGTGGCTATTTTCTCTTTATGTTATTTAATATCGATGTGACTTAAAAAATTATTTTTAATAGAGCAACCTCATCAGTAATCATAAATTTCAATAAGTTACATAGCAAGTTGAAATAATCATAAGAATCCTTCTTATGATTATTTACTAAATATAAATTCTAAATCAACTGAAACTTGTAGATAATGGCAAATATTTCACCCCTGGCACTTAATGGCAAAGTAAGTATAAGAAGAAACCCCAGCATGATTTTCCTCCATTTTAGTGAGCTCTATCATTCAACAACAGTAGTAGTAACACAAGTACAAATAAATACAGGCAAAAAGCAGAAATCCCGCAAAACCTAGGTGACTCTTCATGATGTAAAAAACCTCACAAAACAAAAGAAAACAACACTACCATATTTAGAGAAGAAGAAATAGGAAAGAAAGAGAAGAGAAGAAGAGAAAGCAAAAAATACTAGTAAAAAGGAGTTGCTACCATTTGGCAATTACAACTGACCTTGCGGCATGTGTTTTTAAAAATCAATCACTACTTTGGAAACAAAATACATGTGGCTAATGGTGATGTTGATTTTACTGTTCATCTTGAGCAGTTCTCTTTCTTTTAGTTAATTTGGAGGCTCTGAAATCTTTAAAGGATAGACAACTTACTTTGCTACCTTCTACATCCTTTTGACAAGAGGGAAGCCAAAAGAGTCCTAAGGTTCTAACACCATTCACAACTCAGTCGTTTCACTGTAGTCATAATATATTAAAACCTTTAGTGAACTGCCCTGGTAGACAAAGTACTGTACTGAATCCAGAAGTTCTCAGCAGACTAGGGCTGAGAAAGACTTTGCTACTAAGAGTACTATGCCCATATATTTTGAGAACCCTACAATCCACTTGCCTTGCCCTTGAAATGGCTGCTCAGTAAGGCGCATGAGCACCAGGATCACTCCACATCACACCTCCTTTGCTGTACGACAACATCTTTTCCATACAGATTTCACCCATTGATCCATTTACACAGATAGCTCACAGCAGTCTAAAATATCCATGATTGTCCCTTTCTTACAAGTTTGTATATCTCTCCAATTTATTACAACACGTTTTTGCCTTTAATTTGTATTTTTCCCTCTTTCTGGTTGAATGATGTTACATGAGAAAGGGTAAAGGAAAGGGTTATATATATATATATATATATATATATATATATATCAGTGCTGGTTCATTGCAGTTCAATAAAGATGCATCAAATTCAAAAATATCTGGAAATTAAATCTTTTTTTTTAGTGTTTTCAAAAAAAAATATATTGTTTTCGTCTATTTGGTTCCTGAAGTGTCAAAATTAGGCTGTAGGAGGATGTGAAAAATGCTATCCTTTCACAAAATATGGAGTTAATAAGGGAAGTATTATTGGTAACATTCATTGGTGTGTCAATAATCATGATATATTGAGGATTCTCATCATGATTTTGAACATTTAACTACGGCTTCTTTATACTCCAGACTTCTCTGACAAGTGACAATTACATCTATGGTAGAAAATAGCAAGAAACTTCAAGAAATAATTTACAGGAAATAATGGGGAAAAATACCTCAACAACCCAAAACTCAATTATCCTTATAGAAAAAGGAAGTTAAAGGCATTCATCATTAATTCAATTCCACTGCCAAAGTAACTACACAAAAAGATACTTTCTTAGAACTGAAATCAGTTGTCAACTAGATTTCAGCAACAAGCTTATACATACCTGCAGTTTGTCTACAACAATCTTTACAACCATCAAGACAACCACAGGAATATATTTCTAAGAACATGTCAGTTTACTCAGAGATACCCCAGTAAAATGTAATGAAGATTTCTGTATCTGGATACCCTACAACATATTACCTCAAATACCACTTAGTCATGATCTAGGATGAATTATATGCTCTCTCTTTGCATGAATGTGTCAGCCAAGGGAATATTGAAAAGTGCCTAGCTAACAATGTATTTTCAGCATTAATTGTAGAACCATATTCATATTTCTACAACAAAGAAATCTTTCAAGACTACACAAAAAAAAGGGAAGTGGCAGTCTTCCAACAATCTAAACAATGGATGGACTCAATAAATAGATACAAACAACAGGCAGTCTCATACAATGAGCAAAAGCAATCCCACCATGTTTATTTGTTATCTGCATAAAACCTATTCAATCTACATAAGCATTAAGTTATTAAAATCAAAAACTAAATGACCCTGGAAGATTCATTACACAAATAAAAATGGGCATAAACTTTCGCTTTTAATATCACTGTTAAGTCATCTTGAAGGACAAATTTCCTTTCTAGAATGCAATTTTAAGCATGTCGGTTACTAACAATAGTCTATGAACAAACTGCAATATTTCTAATTATGGAAGAGATGTTAAAAATTACAGCACAAAGAGTGTTTCTGTGTATTGGATTTCACTGTGTTCTCTATCACTGTTGCCCAAATAAAACATTCATGCTTTATTAGTTTGTGAAGTAAAAAAAAAATCCTTTATCAATAAGAAATATTGGGTTTGCATTTTTTTTTTCCAGATATTTAGGGAGCAAGTTCTCGAGTGGAAAATCAGCATCATGCCACACTCCCCTCAGGGAAGGTTGCCTGTGTCACATAATCCTTTCTTCTTCCTTCCATCCGTCTTTCTTTAAGGTTCAAGTCAACTAGCTTTTGGAAAGAGGATAGAAAATGAGAGCAAGTTAATTAATTGCTACAAAGCCAGTACACTCACCAATTTCAGTGACTAGATTTTTTTTTTTTTCTCTTTAGTGGGTTTTCTTCATTTTCTCCAAGATTTTACAGGGTTTGTGGGGAGATTTGGTGTATTTTTTTTAGTATCAGTCATCCATCATAGAGTTATAGAATAATTTGGGTTGGAAGGAATCTTAAAGTTCATCTAGTTCCAACCCCTCTGCCATGGGCAGGGACACCTTCCATTAGATCAAGTTGCTCAAAGCCTTGTCTAACCTGGCTTTGAATACCTCCAAGTACAAGGCTACAGCTTTGGTGGGTAGGAGAAAAGTAACTGATACCATCTACCTGGGCTTATGAAAAGCATTTGACACGCTCCAACACCACATTCTTGTCTCCAAATTGGAGAGGCATGAATTTGACAGATGGGCCATTTGATGAATAAGGAATTGGCTGTATGGTTGCAATCAAAGTGTTGTGGTCAACGGCTCAGTGTGCAAGTGAAGACCAGAGTTTCAAATGCTGTTCACAAGTCCAAGTAAGTCATATTAATTACTCTTCCCTTATCCACCAATGTTGTGGCCCTATCATAGAAGGCCACTGGATTCATCAGACATGATTTGCCCTTGATAAAACCAGGTTGGTTGTCACCAAACACCTCCTTATTTTCCATGGGGCTCAGCAGTTTCCAGGAGAATCTGCTCCGTGATCTTGCTGTACACAAAGTTGAGACTGACCAGCCCATAGTGCCATGGGTCTACCATTTTTTACTTTTTTAAAAATTGAGGTTACATTCCCACTTTTCCAGTCAGTAGGAACTTAATCAGACTTCCAAGCTTCTCAAATATGATGGATAATGGCTTAGCAAATTCATCTGCCAGTTCAGGACCCACAGATACATCTCATCAGATCCCATGAATCTGTGCACCCTCAGGCTCCTTAGTTGGTTTCAAATCTGATCTTCTGCTGCAGCGGGGAGTTCTTCATTCTCACAGACCCTGGTTTTGTCTTCTGTGATTTGGGCAGTGTGGATTGAGCTCTGGCCTGAGAAGACTGAGTCAAAAAAGCTGTTGAGTACCTCAGCCTTCTCCATATCCTGGGTAACCAGGGCTCCCATTTCCTTCCAGAGTGGGGCCACATTCTCCCTAGTCTTCATTTTACCACAAACATACCTATAGAAGCTTTTCTTGCTACCTTCGTGCCCTAGGCCAGATTTAATTCTAACAGGGCGTTGATTTTCCTAACCTTATCCCTGACTGCATGGACAATATCTTTGTATTCCTCCCAGGCTACCTGCCATTGCTTCCACCTTTTGTAGGCTTCCGTTTTGTGTTTATGTTTATTCAGGAGCTTCTTCTTCATCCATGCAGGCCTCCTAGTGTTTTTGCCTGGCTTCCTCTTTGTTGGGATGCATAGCTCCAGCAATTGGAAGAGGTAATCCTTGAATATTAGCCAGCTTTCTTGAGCCACTTTCTCCTCCGTAGCTTTATGGCGTCGTACCCTACAAAGCAGATCTCTGAAGAGACCAAATTCTGCTCTCCTGAAGCCCAGGGTAGTGAGCATGTTGTGTGCCCTCCTCACTGCCCCAAAGATCTTGAACTCCACCATGGTCACTACAGTCAGGGCTGCCTGTGAGCTTCACATTCCCCTCAGCCCTGCCTTGTGGGTGAGAACAAGGTGCAGCATAGCAATTCTCTTCATTGGGTTTTCTATCAGCTGGGAAAGGAAGTTCTCATCAATGCATTCCAGGAACCTCCTGGATTGCTTACGCTCTGTTATATTGTCTCTTCAACAGATATCGGAGTAGTTGAAGTCTCCCATGAGGAGCAGGGCTTTTAAAGAGAGGCTGTTCCTATCTGTCTTTAGAGGACCTCATCTGTTCACTCTTCCTGGTCCAGCAGCATGTAACAGACCCTCACTATAATGTCACCTGTCCCTCTCCTCACTTTAATGCTGACCTATAAGCTCTAAGTTAGCTCTTCATCTATTCCCAGGTGGAGCTCTGTATATTGCAGCTGGTCACTGGCATAGAGGGCAACACCCTCTCCTCATCTCCCCTGCTTATCTTTCCTAAAGAGTCTATATCCCTCAATTCCAACATTCCAATCATAGGATCCGTTCCACTATGTCTCTGTGATGCTGATAAGACCATAGTGCTGCACTCATGTGTACAAATGTCATAAGCATTGTGTAATTACAAAGCCTTACCTACAGCTGGCTAGAAAACAGTTTGTTATTTCTATAACACAATATATAGACACTAATCCATTTGATAACAATTAACAAGAGAAAATAAAAACCTGATTTCAGTCTAGTTTTTTTTTAAAAATACATATTTTATCATTCTCCAAATTAAAATTCAAATTTTTCATTTTAACTGGAATAAAATTCTTTCATAAAAATCACAGACTCATTTAGGCATAATTTATTATATATCAGTATGTTTTGAAGTAGTTCTCTGGGAAAATGCTATTCAGAATCAAGGGCTTTTTGTTGCTTTACTTTCAGAAAAAAAAAAAGGACTCTATAGGAAAAACATATTAGACTGGCAACAACTTCCACATAAGTGAAAAGCAGCTCAGTGTAAACCAGGTAATCTGTTTTTTTCATATGCTTTCCCTCTCCATCAAAAAGTATGATGTCTAACTGCATAAACAGATTTCCCTCATGAACATTTTGTACATAAGATAAGTTATTGTACCAGTGTGTCCTCTAGATGTTGTTGCTGACCCAGCTGAACTTGGAAATATATCTTCAGTCCTGGGATAGCTGCTGCTTCCTCTAAAATTTCAGTCTGAATTAAGTTTCTTTGGAGAAAATACTGCTTCCTGATAGCCAAACAAAAAAGAGTAAGCCAAGGATGGTGCAGAGATGAGCTGTGAAGTATGAGGTGTTCATTAAAAAATGTGGCTGAAATGTCCTGTCCAGGTTCTCGATTAAGGTCTGAGGACTGAGAGGATTTGAATCATATCTCTTCAAGAGTATGGGGCAGGAACACAAACACTACAGCTGCCTCAGATTCTTTGGCTGAGTCCCAAGGAGCAATAGCACCCAAAAGACATGACTCTCAGCTCTTCAGTAAGTCTCAGTATCATCTCCTCACAAAACCAAACAAAGGACACTTACAGAACTAGGAATCTTCTCATTTTTAGCGACTCCTTCTTTCCCTTGAGAAGTAAAAGTAAAGAAGCCAAGCACTAGTTTAAGTCAGTGCATTGCAAGCTATAGAGAACACTTTAGCCCAAGAATTCTGAACGAGCAAAATAGAGGAATATGCAATTTTGGAAGTCAGATAGTATGATGAAGAAAATAACAGCTGACGCTCAGCTTAGCTTAAATCTCTTTCACATGTGGTAGTTTGGCATCCATGATGCCATGGTCAATTGCCAGGTGAAGGGAGCATAAAATGGTCATGGCAGTCTCTATCAAGCAACAATCAAAATGAGGCAGGAAAATAAAAGATATCTGAGAGAATAGATAGGTCAGTCAGGGAAACTGAAAAATAAGACAAGCAAATGGAGAAAAATGAGTACAGCTGGGGAAAAGTATGAAAAGAAAAAGAAAACGGAAAGATAGAAGAAAGAATTTATGACACTGAAAAAGACAAAAATATTTGAGAAATAAACGTAAATGACAAGGAAGATTAAAAAAGAGATTAAAAGAATAAAAAGAAGGGAATAGTTAAAATACAAAAATTGTGTAATATTGAAATATCAAAATGTTCTGTTACATATAAACCAATAAAGAACAGCTCCAAGTATGTCAAGATGACTGCATATATGAATATATGTATCAACCTGGCATGTGACCAAATTAAAACCCACTGAGCTACTCTAAATCACATTTAGAAGTCAGAAATACAAAAATAACATTATAAATAAAGCCATTAATAGAATTTTCTTCATAAAGTCTGACAGGCATCTGAACTACAGTGGATAAACACATTGGTAAAGAGAAAACACGGGTGACTAAGAAGCTTTTTAATTTGAAAAATCAAAAGCAGCATCAATTTATATCAGAATTTAGTTGAATATAGTTATACATTTTCAAAGTCATTAATATATTTTAAAAAAAAGACAATGAGAAAAACATCCTCTATTTAACACTGTATGTCTTTCTAAGAAAAAAAATACCTCTGATCAACTACTGATTGAGGCAGGAATATCTCAGTACAACCAAATGGTCTACCTGTAGAGAGATCAGTCCCTATCAGCCACAAAGAGCTGTACATAATCTGTTAATAGATTTTAATAATTAAATATTTTTTTGCTTACAAGGACAATATTCAATTGCATATTATATTCATTCTTTGATTTAAGTAAGGACATTGTTCCAATATTCAGAATAAATGTTTCTCTACCCTTGAAACTTACAAAGGAAAGTGCAGGTTTACAAACATACTGTAAAACAAACATACTGTAAATCATTCTTTATATTTTTAATAATGGGACCAGTTGCCTCAGTTTATTCCTTAGGGACTACAAGCTTAAGTCCACAACTTCAGCATGTTTTTGCACCTATATATTTCTGCCAAGGCCTAAATCACCTCTACAGGAAATCCCCCTAATAAGAAATATGATTGCATGGAAAGAGAATGAGATCAAGTCTAGCACCCTCTTTCTACTAAACTTTCTAGTCTGTGCTCCTGTGGTGTCAGGATGACCATGAGCCACTGCTAACAAAATGGAAGTTGTAGATGCTATACAGTAATATAAATTTCTGATATTTTAAAGAGTTGCCTTAGGAAACATATTTAAAAAAAAAAATCTTGGAAAATATCCAGTGGACCACAGTTTAGAAGAGATAAAAAGCCACTGACTTGTCAGAGATGTTTATAACTTTATTAGGAACACAAACATGCATCTATGACATGTCTGCATTTTTTTTTGTTTGTTCTGTTATATTGCTGGGTTTTTTTTCCTGCAGGGTAAATCCTCAATTCTCACTCCTTTCACCCTGCCTGCCAAAAAACTCTTGACAAGAATACATCAAGTCCTTCCCATGGACTGAGTAATCACCATTCCCTTTAAATATTACCAATCCCCTTTCTCTGCACCTAAACCTTTATAAAGGGATTCTGTTGATACAGAAAATGCAAGTAATTGCAGGTAGAGCCAGATTAGCTACATACATAACAATATTAGAAAATGCAGGAAATTGTGTTTTCCTAACCCCCTCTCCACCAAATATTTCTCCTGTCCAGAAATACACATAGATATCTTTATTTTCACTCACTGTGGATTGGTATTAATGATAGAAGACTTATGACTAGAGGTGAAAATCTGTTTGACAGAGAAAAGGAAGAACATCCCAATATATTGATTCATGAGACCTTGGAAGAAAATTTTGAACTTTCTTTAAAAAGGATTGATGATATTTTCCTGTGAAAAACAAAAGAACTTTTGTCATCACAAGTCTGAAGATATACAGGAATTCCATGTCTATAGATTTGACAATATATACTAGAAGCATAGGATAAACTTTTTTCAACAGAAGGAGAAACATGAGTAGCATAGCTCATATGGTTTCAGAATCTTAAGATGTTTTTATATATACACACATTACTAGAGTGAGTATATGTGAAAGGTAGAAAGTGTTTGTAGATATTGCCTCTGAATTATGCCCTTTTTTAACCACAGGGAAGGGCCTACAAAATTTTAATAGGGAAAGAAGGAACAAACGACTTATTGTCTGCCTGTATGCTGAGGGATTCCTGTCTTCTGAAGCATCTAATGCTGGTAGCTATCTAAAATGGGCCATTCACACATATCTAGTCCAGTATGGCAACTCCTAAGCACAGGAACACAAATAAGTATTTATAGATTCATGCAGTTTTAAGGGGAGAAGAAGTAAGTGGTTTAGCAGCATGCGGAACTGAGATTATTCACAGGCAGAATGGCTATATTTGAATGGAGAACAGGGAAGGATTAGGAAAAGAAAGAAGAGAAAAAATGAACTAACTGTTGAGTGATACAGAGAGCTGTTTATCTATATAAATAGTCTCCCGAACAGATACCCCTTTCAAATTTTCATAAGACCGAATTCACATTTTTCCAAAGTAAAATGAGAGTTACTAGAGAGCTCATGGTTATAATGTGTAGAAGCATCCAAAACATGCTCCAGAACACAATTACGCTAATGAAAATAATAGCATCACAATACTTTTCTTCAGCATAATGTTCTTAGATGTTTTACTATATGATTTAAATGCTGAAGAAGGTAAAATATGGAACGGATACAATTATTTCACTGAAATGTCTAACAGTGCCAGCTCTCAGAGTGGCCTAACAAGTCCATCATGGACTAGCAAACTTGATTTAGACAGGTCTAAAGGGATGCACTGATACATTTTAGATTTCTTCAAGTAAAACCCTGTGACAGATTTCAGGAAGTTTCTATATAAAAGGAAATAATGACTCCTTTTTAATGAAAATTATTGATTTCTTGAAGGAGTACAGATTACATGTGTAGAAATGGATTATTCAGGGATATTGTCATGGCTGAAAAGTAGAACATATTTCAGGCCATGTTCCCACTCTGTTGTTATATAGGATGTTCTTGAACAGGTATAGTAGTTAACCCAAATTACTCAGGTATACCACTCATTTTTAGATGGATGATCTTTTAAAGGCTTGTCTGATTGCTATTCAGGGAGAATGAAAAGTCTTAAAGGTACAGGGAAATCTAATTGCACTATTTTTGATCTTAAACTTTATGGAAATATTAATTCAGAGCACAGTGCAGGGTTTTTAGTCCTTCCCAACTGGGCCTGGTTTGGAACCTGGAAGTGTGGATAAATCAGCAAGGAATATGTGTTGTAACAAATTGCTAAGCACTTCAGGTTTCTCAGATGTCACTGTCATACATCATGCCTACCTCTGGGCTCATCACACTAGCAGACGTGGAGTCAAGATCTTCTCAAACAGAAAGCACTACTAGCTGACATCCATTAGCTGTTAGATTTATTTAATGGTCTAGGACATGTCATTACATCATGCTAACCCCATCCACTGGTCAGTTTATATGCCAGCTCATTAATTGAAATGGAAGGAATGATCTCATAATGGTTTCTGGCACTATTTGGAGGTTTGGTTTGGTTTTGGCATTTTTACACAGACATTTAAATAGATAGCCTGGCAAACAAGTATTGTGCCTCCTTGAAATTACTCCAAATTCGTATCTATAATTTATAGGTTTTCTTCCATCTGATAAAATGTAACAGAACCGCCAGCTATTTTGCTCCTTCCTGTGTTCCCCTCATTAATCTTCTTAATGAACCTATCTCTTTATACCATCCTCAAAACTGAAAATGTATGCACTATATTTAATCAACCATGTGGCTCAGGGAGCAAACAGCTAAACTAGATCTAGGAAAACTGTGCAAATATCATGCATTGAAAACTGTAAAGAAAGAGTTCCTAAAAGCTATTCTGTGACCAAACAGGCAGGAAAAAAGCAAGACATTACACAAATTTCTATTGTAGCTGATTATAAAGAAAAGGTTGTTGAATCTGTGTTTAACATTAAATACGCTTTACTGGAAAAAAAATCAAAAAGCTTTTGCAACATAAGCTAACTCTTGGCAAGTTAGTATCTAGTGTCAGAGTCAGTATTTTATTTATGAATAAAAAAATCTGTAAAATTATCATATATTGCTTTCCATTGTTGAATTTACTGAATAATAAACTTCTGCATCCTAAATGAAAGCACAGTGGAGTCAATAATTTGGCCCAGATATTTATACAAGTAAAAACAGGCTGAGACTAAAATCATTCGCAAAAGGCAGCTATTTAAAATCCAAACCTGAACCTCTGTTTTAAAAAGATATAGCTAGCACGTAGTGATAAGAGACTGAGAAAGTTATACAGAAGAAACTGAGGAGGAGACACCTGAAGAAGAAGAGAATGCTATCAATTTTCATATTAAAACTAAGTGATCATATGCCTGATTTAGTTAATGATCAGTAAGCCCAGTAATATGCACACAGAACCGTAATAAAATTAATGTTTGGTTTCCTCTTCTGATATACTTCTTATTTTAAAGCAGGAGCTGGCCTACTGGGGTGTCACCAAGAATTGCTTAGCTTTGAAGGGACCTAAAGTTTGCCAGTACCCTGAGGTGGGCCTGTCAGCACCTATTTCTCAGAGCAAGTGCTCCCAGAGCCATGCTGTACTTTGCAAGCTCTAGAGCCAGGCTACATCACAACATGAACACGAATAAACTTTTCAAACCAGAGAAAGCTTAGAATGAGACAGATTATAAATAAAAATGTTTCATAAATGTGTCTTCCCACTGTCCACTGTGTCCTTGTAGTGAGATCCTTTGGCTCTGGGCCTGATCTTAGTTCAATAACCCAGTTGCTTTTTGGATAAGACTAAGATTTGCATAGCACTGAAGTTTGCACAGTCCCTTCTGGGTCTCTTGGGGGAAAAAAATCTCATGGTCCCTTGAGCTTGGCTTTTTCTGCTTCTGTTTTTTTTTCATTTTTTTCCTAGATATCTTCCACTGTCTGCTCTGCTTCAGGCTTCCAGTTCTGTGTTGTCTTTCACATGGGCTGCCTGCCCTACTTCACCCTCGGCAAGGGTGCCCCTCAGCTATACTGGGTTGCTGCCTTTGGAGGGTCAGTCTCCCCTTTCCTCCAGAAGTCTCCATGTGACCCAGCAGGAAACTGCCAGGGAAGACACTCTCAGCCTCTCTTCCCAGCAATTAACCACAGCCTCCAGTTAGAAAAAGGCATTCTTTAATAAAACAGAAGGCAAAGATATAAAACAAACTGCATCCACCATGAACCTAATCATATTGTAACTGTGAAACACAGCCCAACATTATCACCCTAGCTGCTTGCTTTGGCAGCTGCTTCTCAGTCCAATCTTTGCTTCACATTTTAGTTATGGGTATGAACTTCTGTCCTTTTTTAGGTCATCAAGAAAAAGCAGCTTTTTCTTAAGTTTTAGCTAACAGCTATCAGAATGGGCACACCTAAGTGCTCCTACTCTGATGATGCTCCCCCTTCTTAGCATCTCCAGAACTGCATTTCAGCAGTTGGTTGAGTAATTAATTTACAGATCTTACCAGTCAATACCTTTACAAAAGTGCATCAGGCTTCTAAAGAGCAGATATTTAATTCACATTGACACTCAAGAATTTTTCAGTCTCATTAAGTTGTAATCAAATAAAATAGTACCTGCTAACACTGTATGCAGTAGATGCAGCATTACAAATGCCAGGAAAACCAATGTACGGAGTGCATTTTTTGAGAAGAGTTACAAATTTTTGCTCTGCTGTATTTGTTCAGCTTTCCAGCAACCTTTAAACATAGATACAATTGACAAAGTGTTTCCTGCAGCAGGCACCTAGAATCCAAGCAGCCATTTCAGTCTTCTCTCTGAGGCTTCTACAAGAATACCACACATTTTTAATGATAAAAAGACCAATTTACATTACCGGGATTTCAGTAATGTTCTGTATTCTGTGTTATTCTTTCTTCCCCACTGATTTTTTGTTTTTTTGTTATTTTCTAATATTAAAACAGAATTGTTGAAATAGTGTTTAGAATTTTTTTTTAAAAAACAGTTAATCCTGTTTAACTGCATTTGTTTGCTGCTACCAAGTAAACAATTAAGGCTGTGCATCTCAGACCATACCTGTCAGATTGCTGAATAATTATCTATCATAAATAAAAGTCAATGATGTAATAATGTTCAGAAGACTGGAACACACAGAGGTTATGTCTGCAGTACCAGCCTTTGTTTAAGTACATCCAAGAGGGGAAATCAATATTCCTCAGGAGAGCATTTTGTTGGTACAGCTGCTGTTGCTAATATTGGCTCAGTGTCATGTTCTCATTAATACTGTCTAATGGCAACCATAAGACTGAGAATGTGCAGACAGACATAATGAATTTATACTAAAAACACAAGAAAGAAATTCTAATTGCTTTGGCCTGATTGGTTCCTTTATATCTTGAACGAACCATGTTTATAAATTAGAATTTAATGATATTTACGAATCACAAAATTAAGTCCTTCCTTGTAGCAATCATTAGCATAAAAGCAATTACTGCTGCAGTTCATCCTTTAAGAGCTTCAGCACAAGGAAGTAGGCATGCTCAAAAGAGGTTTTGCATTTTAGACAAAAATGTTACTATTGTAAAGAAAAAGCAAGGTTTTAGTCATACAAGCATTTCTGCTGGTATTAAAACAACACGTTGAATCCCATGTGCTCAGAAGATGTGTGCATTATGTCCTACCATTCTGTGAAAGGCAAAATCTCTTTGTATCAAGTGTTACCAGCCCTCCTCACTGTCTTTCTAAACGTGGACACTCTCCTGGATGTCATTTGTCATTCAGGTATTAGTTTCTTTGCTGGTACTCTGGAAGCTTGAGAGATGCAGGCAAAAAAAAACATGAAAAAAGGAGCTTGAGCAGAATTAAAAATAAAACTGGAGACAGAAATAACACCCAGGGAAACAGAGCTGACGGCCTCAAAATGATTACTGATCAAACACAGGTTACAACCCTGAGAAAGAATCCAGGAGATGAAATTTTACATCTGCCTCTGCAAAATGGCTACATTTTGAATTAAGGAAAAGTGTGTAATAAAACCCAATGATTAATTGCCACCTTGCAATTCTAGTTACACAAGCATTAAGTATATACAGAAATGTAATGTACAATACATGGACCGCAACCCTTCCTACTTCACCCTTTCTTCATTAGCAGTGTCTAAGGCAGCCTATGCTCTAGGTGATGTAGCATAGAACACGCTGCCTCTGGTGGCCCCCAAGCCCTGTTAGTCTTTACTCCCTGGGACTTCAATATCCTATAGTTTACAATAATATGGGTAGTAGATCAATCTTTGTGTGCACATTTGTTCGGTAGAACAAACAAATCTGTCATTAAAGATTTTAACTAAACCACAAATTTGTGCCTTAGTTAAAAGTCCCATACTCTGCACCACGCATATGTTTATTGACAATCAGACACAAGCATGGAGTTTGTGAAAAAAATGTCTCCACTCTCTTGACTAAGGCGGTATGTATAGTGTCTGGTAGTCCTACATCAATTATTTGACTTTCACAAAAATTTATTTAGTGCAATATTATTTCAAGGTTTATCCCATTTTTTTTAAGTTAGACAAGCCAAAGTGAGGATGTCTGATAGTGCACATAACTTGTGCAACCTGAATTAAGCTGCTTGGGCATATACGCTACCTAATGATTGGACTATATTACAGGATGTGTTACTCTGAGTCTCCCTCAGGTGCTCAACAGGCCTGCTGGAGTCTCAGAAAGGAAAATGTGTGCCATTGCCAACTATATGTACACAGGGAATCATTTCATATCACCTAGACTTTCAGCATCCTGTCTCCAATGCAAGCCTTCACGTCTTATACATGTACGAGGAGGGAACTAAAACTCTACAGGGATGCTACAAAAAGACACTGAGCAGACAGCTTTTATGTCCTACTTCTTTTTGCAAAACAGATACTTTATTTTGGGCCAAAGATAAGTATCTTTGAGCATCTCCTCTGGGTTTCACAACTTTGAGGCCTCTTTGGAACACATGCCCAAGTTCTTCCCTTTAAAACTGAAAGTGAAAAGTGATCAGGTCTTTTACTGGAAGACAGAAAAAGACCATTTCCCTATGCATACCCTTCTCATACAGTAAATTGCTGTCTGGAGTATACATACTGAAGACACAAAGTGAGCTTAAAAGCAGTATAAATTATAAAGAATTAGAAATTGAGGTCTTAAATCACACTTATGTGTGCACACACACACTTCTTCATTGCTTAATTACTCCTGTACTAATGACGCTATGAAAAGGCTAGTTATTTCAGCTGATAAGACAGGGCACACCCACACTAGAAATCATCTTAGTCTAATATATAGAAGTTACTAGCTTTCTGTAGGCTTATTGTGCACACCTCTGAATTTTCTGAATTTATGTGGAAAGAAAATGAATAAATATTGTGTTGAGCTGAAAAATGCTTAGACTGTACAAATATCTGTAAAATCTCCTCCGCCAGGGGAGATTTAGGCTTGAGATTAGGAAAAAATTCTTCACGGAGAGGGTGGTTAGGCATTGGAACGGTCTGCCAAGGGAGGTGGTTGGGTCGCCGTCCCTGGAGGTGTTTAAGGTGAGGGTGGATGAGGTACTTAGGAGCATGATTTAGGGATTGGTGGGAATGGTTGGACTCAACGATCCAGTGGGTCTCTTCCAACCTGGTTATTCTGTGATTCTGTGATTCTGTGATTCTGTGAAACACGGGAAACCAACAAACAACCTCCCCCCAGCACTAGTGCAAATGGTAGTTGAGCATCTTATTGCTTCTAATAGAGGCAACTGGACAGATAGTCTCTTTCACTCTGTGTCTGTCAGGGCACAACAAGGGGCAGGGTGCTGGGGAACCAGGGTTAGACACAGCTGGGCAGTTCCACAGCAATAAGCCAGGTCCAAGGCTGAGCCAGGAAGCCAGTCCCAGGTTGGAGCCTGGCTTGGTGGGACCCATGGCTGGGTAGGGCAGGACTGTGAGGAGCTGGAGAGCAGTCCTGCAGCCGGGTCACTGGGGCAGGGGCTCATAGTTCTGGAGGGGCTGCAATGGGGCCCTGGGGCATGGGCAGGTGGTGGCAGCCCTAGAGAGTGGGAAGGGATGGTCAGAGCTGGTGGTGTCCACAGGGCTTGTATTTTATGAAGACTTCTCAGAAGATCTAAGAAATTTGATTCTGCAAACAGAGCAAGAGTAGTCCTTGTGTCCTGGCAGCACTTAGGCCTGAGGCTCAAGAGGGGCTGAGCTGCTGGGCATTGATTCAGCTGAGCCATTCCTTAATGAGCTTCACAAAGCCCAGTCTGCAGATCTCAGATATTTCTGGGCTTAGGTGACTCTTAAGCAGAGTTCTGAGAAGCAGGTCTTTTAGTGTCTTGATGTGAAAGGAGCAGCTGAAGTCTAACTCAGAGACCAGTGTGATCATGGTGACCACTTCTAGATGCCCACCTGGAAGCCTCTAGGACCTTGCTTTCAACACTCATAAATGCAACCAGTGCCAATGGAAACTGCGATGTGCACAAGACAAGTACTAATATGATTTAAACCCAGGAAAAACTGGGTCACGGGTATTTTTCACATTGACAGCTCAAATTAAAGGACATTTGGGACTGAGTTTCAGTCATCCAGAATCAAGCCTTTAATATCCTCTCTACTTTAGGAAGTTATCTGTAAAATGGAGGAGACACAAAACTACCATAATGGTTTCTTATAAAAAAAAATCACATTTCTGAAGCTTTTGGATGGTAACTAATGTAAAGAATCAAGTAATTTCTTCTACATTGCTTTAAAATAAATTACTGGAGTAACACATCCAGTGGAGACAGAAATAAAATATTGAAGATCAACCTGTTCAGCTTTGAGATTATAGGACATAATCTACCCAGAAGAAGACTCATTGACCTGTTTTATTTACTCTATGAAACTGGTGCATTGTTTTTCAAAGAAGTCAAGTTATACCCTTTGTGTTTAAGATTTCACATTTCACGTAGAATTTTTGTTAAGGGTTTTATTTTTCTACCATAGTTTATCTTTTAATTAAAAAATAACTTTATAAAGTTCAATTTCACTTTAAATTGTGACAAATAATATGTTTAAAGGGATGTAAAATGACATTTTTTACATTTTTGTTGAATGGCAGGAAGCCATTCGTAGGCTAAACTCAGGTGTTTTCAGTATTTTGATGAGACTAGTAGAAGCTGATGAAAAAAAAAAATAAAAAGCCTGCTTTGTGGGGCAGTGAGGTGTCAAGGTGTTCCCAAGTTTTTTTCCCATGATCTTGATGAAAATTCAATTACTCCTTACTTATTCACTCCAAGAAGAGACTGCATAAGGTACAAGTCTAAACGCACAGAGATTAATACCAGTAGTTCATCTACCAGTAGGGTGAAAGATTTTGAAGTAGAAAAATACTGGTTTTGCAACTGAGATATTTGAGCAAGCTGTATTATTTAGAGTTCTCTGGCCTAGCTGATTCCCCTGAAAATGTTTAGTGCGCTCAGTTGCTTCCAGTCCGTTTCTATTTCATTACAGTGTAGCTGGAGACAGACCACCTGCAGAGACGCTAATTCAATCTAGACAAATGTTACAAAGCAGAGTGACAGGATTGTGGCTAAATTGTGCGTCTTCGGAGACAGAGTCCTACCACGAGCACCAAGATGTACCAACTGAATGCAATTCACTGGCCAGAGGCAGTAACTCAGGTTGATGCCTGAAGCGCCTGGGGAATTTGGCTGAAAAGGTGACCCCAGCTACACTGTTCAAAAAAGAAAAAAATGCATGAATCTTTTCAAGTCACACTATGTGTTACTGGACTGGGCTAAAAGTTTAAAAAGAAAGAAAGAAAAAAAAAGTGTGACTGCACTTATTTAAAGGACAAATTTCAAGGAGGCAGGCAAGGGTAGAACAGCAAACTGGGCCAAAGGGTCATCTGGACTAATTCAGAACTGCAACTTAATCTTTTCTTTTTCAAATCTGTTGCCATTTAGATAAAACAATAAGGAGAGATCCTATTTGGTTCTGAGGTCCCCACAATTCTGTACTTACCCACATTCACTTTTTTAACATTGTAGAAAATGCTGCAAAAATGACAGGAGACAAGTTAAATATATAAAGGTAGAGAGAACCTGACTCATACTCTGCAAGAAAAACTGCATCACTTCCAGAAGAGTTTGAGACATTAACTGTTAGACTATGCTATGTAATCCAATAGCCAGAAATACAGATTTGCAAGGTAGGATTCGTTGGGGATGGGGGGTTACATCTGCTGACAAAGAATCCCTGCAAAAGACAGTTTCAGAAAGACGCACCCAAATATCTGCTTGTAAGATCAAATAAACGAATTTTTCAGGTTTTTAAGACGACTACATCTGATTCGAGCCTACACAATGAAACAAATTTTATAGTGAAACCTCTGGGCAAGTTAGTCACAGATGGTGACTAGCACTTAGAAAAAAAACACATGCCCCGACGAACCAGCAGAAAAATTGCTAAATAGCAGAGGACTGCATGAAGTTGGCCAATAACAAAACCAAGTTTAATCAAAACACGACTTTCTGGGGGCTCTCAATGCAACAGTTCTGTAGTCACTAAAGTCTGTGACTCCTAGTTGCTAACATCTGGCTGTATTTTGCTGCTCAGTAGCTGAAGGTGCTGTTAGTGAGTCTTTACTGTAGTATCCCAAATAAGCAAATAGGGCCTTACAAACAAAAACAGTCATGATTAAAACCTGTAAAAGTATCTGCTGGATGTCCTCATATAACCTTTACTTGCTTGACAGAAAGACCTTGCAGCTCATCCTAAAGCATTGTCTCTGCTTGACAAAACATAAAAGAGATTTAGAAACCCGGAAGACTGACTGATTGCCTGATTACAATTAGAGAATGCAACATTATTCTGCTGAAGCAACTGACTTGCAAAACAGCACTTGTTTGCAGGTGACAGGGCCCTTCAATCTTATCCTGTTCCCTAGAAGGAAGTGGGAAAAGTGGACATGGCAAGTGCCAAAGCAAATCTTCTGGATCCAAGGGTGAATTAGAAGAGTCTGCTGGACCTGCAACGGACTGCAGCTCAGTCCAGAGGTGAGGGGATCTTGGGACGCGGGGCGGGGGCAGGAGGGGATAACCAAGGACTGTTGCTAGAAGCAGCTATTCAGTGGGCAAATCAGAGACAAAATATGACTCCTACAGACAGCTTAACCAGAGAAGACTGGACACACATCAGAAAAGCCCTACTCACACTTTGACATAGAAAAGGCCTGCTAATGAGAACTGCTGCTGTTATTTCACTGTTCCCAGGTAATTGGGGATGCGCTTATGTTAGCCAAGATAATTCCACAGCTTCTTCCCCAAGCCCTTTCATCACCTGTTTGTTTGCAGTATCTGCTTGCTAGAGGCTGTGATTTGTAAGCTCTCCGTAACAGGGGTTGTTTTGCTTGTACATGTCATACTGCTTGATTGAGTTCCCTGGATGTTCATGAAAAATTAGAAAAAAAGATATTAAGAGCAACATCCTCTTCTTAATGCATTGTATTGGGTTTTTTTTAATTTATTCTTTAAATATTGAGTGAATTGATTCTTCATATTCCTAATATTAAAAAGGAAAAGCAAAAACAGAAAATACAAAAAATCCATAGTATGTAATGAAGGCATATGAAGGTGGATCATTGAGTTGCTTTGGTGTAGATGACACTGTAAAACCACTGAGCTAATGCTGTTTCTGGCCTTTTAAGTCTCTCTCTGAATAAATGTCCTTCATTCCTTTATCTTTAAAAGGAGAATCAGAGAAAGAAAAGGCAAAGTGTCTGAAAAGTCAAGATACAAAGCTGAATTTTTGCATTGATGAGTGGATTTAATTGGAGATAGCTCATCCAGAGCTTGAAGTGAACATTTTTATGCTGTTATTTTTCCCCTAAAGAATTACAGTAAGATCAGTTAAAGTCACTAAATTCCATACAGTCACACTAGAAACATTCAGGGATTTATTTTCAGATGTCATCTCCCCAGGCTTTTCATAAAAGCTTGCATACAAAAACACCAATTTACTAGTGTGAAGATGAACTTTGAAGTAGAATACATAAGCTACAGAAGAGTTTCCTCTTCTTGCTTCTAAGGATGAAATTTTCTTTGTTTAGCCTCTATGACCATTCTGTATTAAATACATGATTATTTTCCTATGTATAATGCTAATTCAAGAAGCTGCATGGATTCTGGAACCAATATTTTTATGCTGGACTTGTTTGTCCAGTTCCTTAAACTCAGATCACTTTTGTAATTTCTGCTTGTTTAAATCTTCAGTAATATATTCATATTCTGATAAGCAGCATTTTGTAGTGTTTTGTATTCACTTAGCATTCATATTTTAATTGACAATGTTCAAGACACTAGGAGAAATAGTTCTATACTGTGTAATATTCATTTGATGCTATGTCTCTCTCCTATCAGGTTTTCATAACCTGTTTGAATGTTGTTATTTGTTGCCTGTTCTAGCTAGTATTACCATGAGATGCCAAAAAACTACTGATCAACTAATCCACAGCTATCTATCCACTCTATGCCACTGAAAAATAATTATACCTCTTACAAATCTTGCAGACGTTGTTATCAGACAAAAAGGAAGGAGACCTTAAGACTAAAACTGTGTGAAATGCTCTGCTGAGACCAGACAAAAAAAATTTCAAGTTTACATATTCATTCTTGTGTTTCAGCTGTGCAGAAACTCTGTATGATGTATGGATGAGATGAAACAAAATTTAAACAGCACTGTCATAAATAAGACTAGTTTCTTCCTGTACAGCCTAACGATGTGAAACATGGCCTTCCTACCTGCCTACTAACAAGATGTTTAAATGATGTTATTCTGTGTTTGGCATCATCCACTCACCCAGCATAACTCAGCATTTCTATTTAATCTGATTTCAGAGGCCATGCCAGCTTTCCATATATTCAAATGCACCTGAGAATATCTGTTTCCTGCAAGACTTCTCAGTACCTTGCAGATAACCTAGGATAAAAATATCAAAATCCTTACTGAAGAGTGAAACAGCAGCTTTTTATCACAAGGCAAATTCCTTTCCCTGTAGCTTTAACAGTCAGCAATGTAAGCATTTTGCTTTTTCAAGCTGAGGTGTTTGTGAATATGCACAGCCTGCTCTTTTAAAGCAGTACTGTTTTGGCTGATTCACTCCATTGTTGGATTGTGCACCCCTCAGGATCACACAGTGGTGAGTCAGTCACTTGTAAACAGGAGAGAAAAAAAAACCCAGATGAATAAAGACAACCACAGGCTTCATTTTTGTGATCAAAGGCCTCAAAGAAACCATGCAAAAGGAACATAATTATTTGTTGAACAAAACTCATAGTGTGATCTTTCCTGTACAAGCTTAGCAGTGCCTGCAGCTGGCCTTACCCGCTATTGAACTAAGAAATCATTTACACCTCAAGAAAAGGTAACACACATTTTGAATCCTCCCTTTGGGAGAAGGGGCTCAACTATGTGTTGTGCCTACTGTTCATTTTTATTCTGAGGGACTGCAGTATGGGCTTTTAAACAAAGTCAGTTTTCAAGGGCAGAGATGTGATTTTGTGTATATTTCGTGGGTAAAAGATAAGTAAGTAAAACGTGCTGATTTTGCAGGCCTGAGCACTGGAACAGCATAGGACAACTTACAGTAGATGTTTCAGCTCTTTCCTACAAGTAGAATCAATCTGAGGAAGCTTTAAAAAACAACATTGCTAAGGAAGGGTATTTGCAAACACAAAGCTAATGAGACTACTTGGTATTATGTCAGAGGTATAGTGTTTCAGCATATTGTTTTTTGGCAGCAGTTGTTTGGTTTTCCTGGGCTCAGGGCCCAGTTTCTGTTTAATTTTCTGTAAGGTTTCATAGCAGCCTAGTCATACAGAGATGGCTTGCCTGCAAATAACAACATACCTCACTATACATATTGATTAGAATTTAAACACACCCAGCAGCCTGTTGGATGTACAAGCACTGCCTGCTTATAGCATCTTCCCCAGAAAAATCTCTTCTTCATACTAATAGGAATATTGCCTTTGGAAGAATTGAGAATGCTATAGATCAAAAAGAAGCTAGGCAGAATAAAAAATAAAAAGGTAACCTTTACATATTAAAAACACTCCAACTCATCTTTACAACTTTGGGCCTAAATCCTGTCCTAGTTCTGAACAATTTTGTACACCTGCAGTGACCACCAAGCTTTATTAGGTACAAAGCAAGATACCAAAATTAATATAAGATTATTTTTCCCAGGATGCCAGCAGTCTTTTAAGTTGACTCACTTCCAAACATCTTGTTTGAAGCAAAGGCTCTTGAAGGGAAGTTCCTGAGGTGCCACAGTTACCAGGCAGTTCTAATCTACTCACAGGTATGCTAGTTCAGATCCAAATGGACACTACCTGCTTTTATCCAGTGGCATTCTTAAGCTAATGAGCCTTATGGAGATCCTTAGATGTGGTGAGTTGACCCAAGCTGGACACTAGGTACCCACCAAAGTCAGTCTATCACTTGCCCTTCCCAGCTGGACAGGGGAAAGAAAGTATAGTGAAAGGCTCATAGGTTGAAATAAGGACAGGGAGAGATCACTTTCCAACTACCATCATGTACAAAACCATCTCAGCTTGGGGAAAATTAATTTGCTTAATTTCCAATCAAATCAGAGCAGGAGAATGAGAAATGAAAAAAACCCAACCCAAACACTAAAACACCTTTCTCTCACTCATTCCTTCTACCTGGGATTAACTTTAAGAGGTCTCTACCTCCTCCCCACTCAGCAGAACAGAAGAAGGGAGGAATAGGGGTTGTGGTCAGTTCATCACACGTTCTTTTTGCTAATTATTTCTTCTAAGGAGGAGGACTCCTTACACTCTTCCCCTGTTCCAACGTGGTTCCCCACCCACAGGAGGCAGTTCTCCATTAAATTCACCAATGCAAGTCCTTCCCACAGCCTGCATTCCAGACGAGGTGCTCCAATGTGTGTCCCTTCTACAGGATGCAATCCTCCAGGAACTGACTACTCCAGTGCAGGACACAAGTCCTGTTAGCAAACTTGTTCCAGTATGTGTTCCTCTCTCCGTGGGTCCACAGGTCCTGACAGGAGGCTACTTCAACTCAGGCTTCCCACAGGGCCACATCTTCCTTTAGGTGCATCCAGCACGGGCATGCACCTACTCCACAGGCTACAGGTGGATAGGTGCTCCACTGTTAAACTCCATGGTCTGCAGGGGGACAGCCTGCCTCACCATGGTCTTCACCACAGGCTGCAGGGGAAATTCTGCTCCAGCACCTGGAGCATCTCCTTCCCCGTCTTCTTCACTGGCCTTGTTGTCTGCAGGGTTGTTTGTCTCACGCATTCTCACTCTCTTCTTTTAAGTGCCATTGCCCAAGTGTTTTTCCCTCTTCTTAAATATGTTAATATTAAATAAAATATTAAAAATAATTATTAAATAAACAGAGGCACTACCCCCATTGCTGATAGGCTTAGCCTTGGCCAGCAGTGGGTTTGTTTCAGAGACAAATGGCATTAGATCTATCAGACATAGGGTACGCTTCTAGCAGCTTCTCACAGCAGCAACACCTGTAATTCCCCACTACCAAAAATTGGACACAAAAAAAAAAAAATACATTCCACTCCTTGCCTCTGTAAATCCCATTTTTAGAAATACCATTAAAATCCACTTTCATCACACAGACTTCACAAGCTTCACAAACCTCACTCACATCAACAAAATAGAATTCCCACAGACTTCACAAGCTTCACAAACCTCACTCACATCAACAAAATAGAATTCCCTAAATCAAAAGAACATAAGCACAACACCAGATGAAAGTGGACAATTTACACACACATTCCACCCCAAGCCCCTAACATAACTGTGTCAAGCATTTAAATGCCTGTTTATTGGAGCTGTATAGGCCTTGAGCTTCCTTTCTGTGAAAGGTATATTTCTGAAATTTTCTTTCCAGAAAAAGTTAATGGAATATTTTATCTTTTATTTTTCAAGGCAAGCAATATGTCTTTTTTTTTTGCAAGAAATATTTGTATATGCATTCAGTCACAAAGCAGAAACTACTTTCTGAAAAGTGCCAGAAAACACAATTCCTTGTTACAGAACAGTAAGAAAAGATTTCTAATGGATACATGGATACAATTATGACATGGATGCAATTGAAGACTTTTTGATCTGCTTATGGCTATTTCCAGAAGAGGGAAAAGATGCTGCATATATATATTCAAATTGTGAAGAGACAACTAATTTAATTTGCATTAAAAGTGTTTATTCACCACTTCCTTTCACTCCTGCCTGCCAAGTATATTCATTTGTTTTATGTCATACCTCAATGACTTCTTTGAATAGAACTTGTTTTAATAAGGCACTATCTTTTCTTGTGCTGAGTCTCTGAGGATTTTCTGTTACATCACTTAGGTTTGGCCACTAATGACCACTAGCTATCAAAGACATTGTTCACTTCATTATGCACAAGTATGTTTGTTACAGCTGTTTAGAGCACTTGTGTTGTCCTAATCCTTGATTTGCCTTTTCTACTAATAAAAGTTACAGTAATTATGTAATAAGGTAATGGAGTAGCGCAGTGAAAATTATCAAGGAATGATACCCATTCATTTTTTCTTACCCAAAGAGTCTCTTGGGATCATTAGTAGTATATAAAGACACTGTTCTCTCTTCTGCACTAGCTTTTATCATAAAAGTCACCTTTAAGTTATGCAACATCCTCAAACTAAAACATTTGAGCATCAGTATCTCTTGCTTTGAAATATCTTCTGTTCAGACTTTGCATGTTTGTATGGCAATAGGAGATCATTACCCTGAAGCTTCAGACTGATCCATAGGCTCTGTCTTGATCTTGCCAACTTAGATGTTGAAAAAAATAAAGAAAGAAAAATGAAGAGGGGAAAAAGAAGCTTAGCTATTTAGTCCCTTGAATGAGGTCTTTAGACTGTTATGTCTATAAGGCTATCTTAAAATACAATAAAAGTTATTTCTATTAGTCACATTAAAAGTTTCCTAATAGGCACAAGGGATTCTTTGCTGCTTGAATATCAAAGTGAGATTTTTTTGCAGATGATTTGTGCTCATCCAAAAATTATACATGAGAAAAAATTATTTGTTGAAGATTTCAGTATGGATTTTTTCAGGGAAACACAAAATGCTTTCAGTGGGCTCATCTCACCTAAAACTGGTGAGGAAATAAAAATTGGAGCTGTGAATGATTAAAAATATTGGGTCAGCAGCAATCAAAGACCATTAAGTATATCATTCCCTTTGTAAGGTACAGGCATCCAGAAAACTGAACTGAACATTACAATTACTCCTAATTAACACCTTGTTGAAAGCCTTTATAGAGAAAACAGAGAATGGATAAAATGTTGACCATACCAGAGGTCACTATACACACACACTGGTAAAAATTATATTTTGATTAATTTTCCTTGCTGATATGGTCCTGTACTTGTTCTGTTGAGTGGACTTCTGTTTCTATTGCACTTCCACTAATCAATTAAAATTCAATTAAAAATAAAAATAGATATGCAAAAGGTCATCATCCTGCTAGCTGGAAGGTTTGTTGGGTATTTTTCCCCTTCTCATTTCAAAACTTCAGACAACTTCAATTGGTAAAATTCCCTGGGGGGTAGAATAAGAAAGTCTAGGTTATTTTTGTAAAAACTTACGTACTCTTAAATTAAGCTTCACAAACTCTGCTTAATCTGATAGATGGGTGAAAAAAATGTTTTTTTTTTAAATAACTAACTTACTTGATGCTCTAACCACAAGCACTTCCAATTTAAAAATCTAGAAATGCAAAGCATCATAAAGGTAGGCATCAGAAAATATGTAGAAGAATTAGGTCCTCTATTAGACACTTCCTGGGTTCATGACTTACAGAGATTATATGGTTGTGATGGATTTTTTCTGGTTTGTGGAGATTTGATATGATATAGTCCCATGTAACATCAGGGGAAAATAAACATGGCAAATGTCTAACTGCTGAAGACAAAGAAAAATTTGACATCAAATAGAATACCTCATCCCAGACCACATTCTCTTCACTTATATGCTGTTTGGTGCAAGAATCTGTGTCAATAAAAGAAACATCTTTATCTAGTTATTCATAATCTTCTAGTCATTCTGAAGTGTCTTGGTGAGGACTAAATTAGGTAACAAATAAGACTTATCTCTTCTTATACCATCTCAAATGATAATCCATGTGATGTTGTCTGTAATTGTGTGAGCATAACCTGAAGTAGAGCAAATCAGTTCTTTTTTCTTGCAGTTCAGTTTGATTATTGACCTCATAACTCTGACTAGTCCAGTATCCAGTGGTTACAGATGATGCTTCTTTTGACACAACAAATGTGATACAAATTTCTTCATTTTGACATAGCAAATTATTGCAGAACTGTACACCATGTCCTTGCTAATACAAACAACAAGTCTCAAGTCATACTAGAATCATAGATGATCTTTTTCCTTCCCTGTTTAAGTCCTTTACTTAGACTGTAACAATAGAAATCAGGTTCACTATCATATAGATTATTTTAATGATGACTTAGCTGGTGACACAGCAACTATACATTACATAATACAAATTCTAATGCATGTTGTACCAACAGAGAGTAAAATTTCCAGATTGACTGTATTTCATTTCCTGTTGGTGGGTTTATGAAGCAACAAAGCAAACAATAGCTTCTGTCATTTTTTACAGTAGTGTCTCAGGTATAGCCAAAGTTGAAAACACTGAAGAACAATATCTAAGTTTTTTTACTAGTATCTAGTTTTCTGGAAACAAAGATGGAGTTAAGGCTGGACCATAAGTTCAAAGTAAATCTAGGAAAGAGGACTGGAAAAGAGGCTGAAAACAAAGTTATCTACTAAGTGACCACCAGGTCCGACCAGCAAATCCGGTCTATAAGCCAGGACAGCAGAGTAGAGGACCAGGACGACAACGATAACCAGAACCCAGGTCTACGTACAGCAGTGCTGTTGCAGGGACTAATTACCCCAGGCTGGGCTGAAATGATGTCCTGGGCCATCAACAGGGTAGGCAGAAGCCCCAGGAGAGGCCAGGAACGGTCAGAAAGGGCTAGCAGTGCCCTCAGGGATCAAATATTGTTTCAGTGGCCTAGTGAAAGAGATTCAGTAAATGACTTTGCAGATGAATAAGGCTGTTAAGGTACACTACCTGATGTACAAGAGAATTTTATCTTTTGTTTTCTTGAGGGTAACAACAAGTTCCCAGCTGGGATGGCCTACAACCTTTCTCTTTTTCATATAATACTTTTCACCCAATAAACACTCATTCTCAAAAATTATTTTAAATGTTATATTAATAAATAATTACCTTCATTTTCACTTTAATAAGGTGGTGTATCTATTAGTCAGACAGAGAGTCCATGAAGAAAACTAATTAGCAAAAACTAATAAAATCATCTTACCTTTGTAAAGGATTTCAACTCAGGCTGTCTCAGGGGCTGGTACTGAAGTCCACAAGATAGGTTAGTTAACTGCTGGTGCATTTCACTAGAAGATGCCATTGAATGACACATAACAACTACAAGGTGGCACATTTTCTTACGTGGAACTAGTTTTTTAATAAAAAAAATCCATACTAACATCGACAGAACTTTATTGTTGGTGGATTTGCTTTCACCTTATGTCCTTTTATATCAGGCCTAAAGCATTTGAGAAGTCAACATCACTAACTTTGCTCTGAAACATCTGTTCTGAGGCAGAAAATGAGGCTTTCAAAGCAGTGAATATGGCACCTTCATTTAAAGTTAAATGCATATAACAAAAGTAAATTAAAATAAAGTATGGGGTCAGTAACTTCTGCAAGGAAATATAAGAACATTTCTGACCAGTGAAGTGGTCGTAGACTCAAAAAAGGAAGAGAAGATACCGGCTGCTCTGTGTACTTAGAGATCTTTGTATTTTGATTTATATTGAAGATTTTCCTTCATCAATGGAATAGACATATTACTACTGAATTAAGTGAACTTATTCCTATTGTTGCACTAATTCAGTTCCACACAGAATGCCTCTGGTTTTACTAAGGATAATAAAGAGCATTTGGAGGTTGTGCTGTGCCACATGTGTAAGAGGTAAAAGTAACCAAAACAGATATTACATCAACACATAGAATTTTATCCTTTTATAGGATATAAACTAGTTGTTCCAAGCTTTAAAAACATCAGAGTGATGAGTATGCCTATTGATGATGTAATGGAAGAATTTACTTTCTCTTCCTCCAAAAGAAACCTACTTAAGATGAAGCAAATCACTGTTTTATAAAGAAAAAAAAAAGAAACAAGGATAAATTATATTCTCTCTTGCCATTTTTGTTATCCTGTGTTAAACTGCTGACTGGATAGTCCCCACAATTAGGAAATAAGTCATTTGAGTAGTGACCTCATTAGCTTTATGTCTGAAAAAGGTAAGTAATTAAAGTGACCTCACCACACAGGAACATTAATGCAGTCCAAGAACTACATTATGGGAACAGAGTCAGAAAAGTGATGCATAAGGTCTTGATAGTTTTTAAAGGTTTTTTATATAATCCTTTGTGGTTTTAGTGCTTCCATTTGATTTCAATGAGATTTGTCATGGAGTAAGGACCTGTAAGATACAGTTATCACTAGTACAGTCTAGATACTGTAAATTTAAGCCTGATTTTGGTTAGACCCGTAAATGCTTATAAGTGAGAGACTGAGTACAGTCACACTCTGCCTGCTTGTCTCACCTTTTTCACCTGGCTGAGTACAGTCACACTCTGCCTGCTTGTCTCACCTTTTTCACCTGGCCACCCTGTGCAAGGCCATGCCGTAGTAGCAGTCTTCATGTCCTGATTCAGGAACTAGAAAGAGCATATCTTTATATAAACATCCATTTTTTTCAGGCTACCAGTGAGCACAATCTATGTATTTGGGGAGCAGAAAAGTAGAACACTTGTCAAAAAGTTCATTTTTGATATGTTTACATTTAGGTAGTGCTATTTTGTTATGTATAAAACCAGAAAAGTTATTTTGAAATTTATAAACACATGCATTAGATCAAGTAATGCCAGTCTTGATCTTGGTTTCATGTGCAATAGTAAACACAGCCATTCCCACTTTCTTCTCTCTCTTCAGTCAAGAAAAGCTGATTGTAGACTACAGGCTTAAGAAGTGTTTTCTATGAAGAGAAAGGCTTCATAGGTTCAGTTTTCAAGAAAGACCTCCAAGAAGATGAGAGCTACAGAAAATTGTTTCCTATCAAAATGTTCACCAAAAACACAAGAGTCTATGCTTCTCCTGAATATGAGAAGACCAAAGAAAACCACTAGGCTGGGACTCTGAAACCCTCCCTAACTAACTACCTGGTCCAATTAAAAATCTAGTTATTGCTTAATGTAACTTCTAGTAGAAGGAAGGCCAAAGTATCCAGAAGACAGCCTCACACTCTTGAAAACTACCAGGACACGTGACACTTAACAGCATTATAGGCATTAGGCACAGAGAGCATAAAATGGAATATTTTCTGTAGCTGGTTCTAAAGATCAGAACTTTCATCCTGTCCCCAAGGGTACCTGGAATAAGTCTGCCCAGACCACCACTTGGCTGCCACTAAAATATTTTTAACCAAAGTGATGCCAAGAAATCAGTACCAGAGAATAAGGAAACGTCAGGCACTTGAAAAAAGGAAGATGACCAAACATTAAGTTGAACTGAAGGTAAAACACTGTTTTCTGCAATACTGTTCACATAGAGTGTAGGTTTCCAGAAGAAAAAACATAAGAAAATCTGATAGAATTATTACTTGTGATATCTAGATGGGCACTATTTTACATAAAAGAAAAATAATTTGGGATACTTATAAAAATATGATGATTAATAATCTACCTCAGTCCATTAGATTTAGCAGTACCTAATTACCTGAAAAAGAAGTAAGGAAATGTCAAAATGTAATGATTTTGTTCAGCTTCTTCCATAACTCAGTCTATTTTTTCTTCAGTCTTAAAACAAAAACATACTAGATTCTTGAAAAGAACTGATGAAGTGAGTGACTTCCTGAGATTTTTGTGGGGTTTTGGTATATGGATCATGATCTCTAATTTCAAAAACAAGTTGCTATATTAATTGAAATCACAGAACCTCTATTAGCCCATCCAGCATAAAGCTGATTTATACTACCTGTCTAGCCAGGAACCACAAATATTTTGCTGAATATAAGTCCACTGTTAAAAAACATGATTAAGGGTCTTTGTGTCTTCATGTATTCCATGTGTTTAGTGTTATTATGCTCTTCTCTGCCATAGCATAAATTACGCTTTCTCTCAAAGTGGGAACTTCTGCACCCTCTCTATTTTTATCCAAGCAATTTCAGTGTCTGCAGTGGTAACCTAGGCAACAGCAAGGATTTTTCCTCCCACTTTTCTAAATTGTCCACCTTATCATTAAGAGTAAACCTCAGACAAATTGTGTGCTTACTATACAAGAGACTGCATTTTCATTTTTGATACAATGGTTCAAGCATGACTGAAGGTGCAAAGAAAAGGCAAGATTAAACCATGATATATTCTAGCAAGGGGTGTTTTCTTTTGCCTATAATCCCAGCTCATCATGACTGTACTGCAACCCTGAGCAGGTTAGAAAGATGTGCAAATATGTTAATACCTTAAGCACAAATTACAGTGCTTTGAACTACTTTGATCCACTGATTTCCAAGTGTTCTGTAAATATTAATTACAGCCTGATTTTCAGATAGGCAGCAAGCACACTTTTATCTAACACTTCCTCACTGATTTCAGAGGGATTTTTGCCCAAATGAAGACAGCATATTCAAAACAATCTCCATTATCTGCCTACTAAAGTCAGGAAATTGGGATTCTAGAAGGTGCAGTGTGGTCCCTTTCCATGAAAGACAGGACAACAAATTGTGTTGGCAAGTTTAGTAGTGTAACCTAGGACATCTCTAGATGCATTTATTGGAGAAGTAAATAGGGTTTGCACAGTATAAGAGCCAGATAATGCTTACACATACTATGAGACACATTAACCTTCTTGCTTATTGATTTTTTTGTGAATATTTTTAACTTCGGCTTTGCAATTTGAAAGTCTGATTCTAAACAGAGCCACACTCCACTTTGCCATGTTTTGGAATTTAACTGATTACACCAGGATTATACTGACAGCTAACAGGAAGATGCAATCCAGTACCTACATATCGCACACAGCCTCAAAGTGGTCATGCAGTTCTGATGATTTTGGGAAGCTGGCCAGTGGCCATGCAGTTCTGAGGATTTTGGGAAGATTTTTATTACAGAAGGATGTATTTTTTTAAAAGAATACAAGCTTTCATGAATTGTTTCCAATGCAGAAGGTAAAGA
This sequence comes from Clamator glandarius, assembly GCA_033459285.1. Lineage (NCBI taxonomy): Eukaryota > Metazoa > Chordata > Aves > Cuculiformes > Cuculidae > Clamator > Clamator glandarius. The sequence continues at coordinate 3,219,730 of JAUNZM010000176.1, read as the reverse complement.
TATTTGTTTCTCTATATTCAGCAAGTAAGATGCAAGCCTTTCTTTCTCAATCAATATTTGCAAACCCTAATCAAGCTGATAGCAGATTTATAGATGTCATGTCACGTCATATATCCTTACAAGATTGCACACCAAGGAATAGGAAAACATCTATATTTTCAGTGGAATGATGTGTTGGAATAGTGAAGGACTTTCTTATGGAAAACAGCCACGTGAACAATCTGGCCTACAAGTCAATACACGAAAAAGTAGCAAACCAAGGACAACTGAGGAGCGATACCCGTGAGAAATAAGAGTAGTAAAAGAATGAACAACTCCCTGATGTTGAAAAGAGAAACATTGGGCCTGTGTATACATGGAGTATGTGCAAAGCTGTTCAGCTAGCAATTATTCTTGCTAAGGATACTAATCAATCAGACAATCAGTGTATTCGCATGGACACATGGTATTAACCAATGCTAAAGAAAAGATTTACATGCCGGTCGCGTGTACTATTGCCTTTTCTATAAAAACTTCGTGCAGACTGTAATAAAGTGAACATTCTCTGATCATATTGATCTCTGCGTCTGATTCCATGATCTCCTGTCAACAAGTGGTGCCCGAACAGGGACCCTTGGGTTACCTGCCAAAATTACTCAAAACAACTGAAGACGCCCTAGAGGGTGGAAAGACCTGCCAAAAATTCCAGCGCTGCCCCAGTGCTGAGGTGTTTAAATCCAGTACTGGAGAAAGTGAAGCCTGTGCTGATGAATAGAGGGACGTCCCAACAAGAAAAGAAAAAGGAGAGGGAATCTCCAAGGATCCGCTACAGGCAAGTGTACACAGCAGTCGGGGAGAAATGGGGTCCACACTCTCTAAGGATGAATAGGCAGTGGTGAAAACTCGTCCAACATATCCTCTCCAAGAGAGGGATTACATATGACAAGAATTGTCTAATTCAACAAAGATAGGAGGTATTCTTTCTAAGAGAGGGGAAACTCAGAAGCTGAGAGACATTAAAGCCCTTGTTAAATGGGCACAAGATTGGGGCTGTTGCCAAAAATTGTGTTAGAGATGAAAGCGGAGAGAAAAGTCGCTGCAGCACCAATGTCAGCAGTGCACATAGTAATCCCCCACAGAAAAGACAAGGAAAACTGACTACCTTTTTTGGAGTAAGACAGGCTAATCCAGTACATGGAATGTCTGCATCCACATGCAGGACTGCAAAGAACTTAGTCAAAACTGTGCTGTGTAGTCAACAATCAGCACCTGTCAATAATCCCTTCCATCCAGGGCCAGCAGCCTCTGAGAGAACTTTGATTTATTTTAGTCCATGGAGGTGTAGTGACCTTCAGAGAACTTAGCCCTACACTGCAGTAACTGCTCTGCTACTGCTGCAGGGTTGGGGGGGGCGCTGCCCTGGGCTGAGGGGTGGCTGCTCATCTCCACTGCTGCCGCCACAAAACCAAGGCAGTTTCAGCATTACAGAAGGGACTGTTAACATACACAATAAGAAATTACTCGATTAAATAACGTTGGTAGCAGTTCAAGAATCAGGACAGTTTAAATAATGCGATTTTAAAACAGGTGCAGCTTTTTGTTTTATCAAACACTTATAAAGATATCAGATTTTGAAAGTTGAAACAGGCGTGATCCATATATGGTGTTTATAGATAGATTGAAGGTAGACAACTGAGCAGTTATGGAAGCCTTAATTTTGCAATCTGAGACAAAAAATCCTAATGACAAATATAGAAAGATACAGTGCGGTTTGAAAACTCTTGCAACAGCTGGGATCATTTACCTATCAAGCACAGCTGATGGCTGCTGCCCTGACTGTACACCAGATAGAAAGACTTTTTGTTATAAATGCAGGCTTTACTGGAATAATTCAAGCAAGGGAAATTGTATACAGACAGATAGACATTATAGCTCAACTGACCAATCCATGATTCTATGAATGCAGAAACTACAAAAATCATGAACTTGCAAAGTATGGCACTCACAGAGCAAAAGAAGAAGAATATATTACCATAAGTGAAATATTTGTTAGACAATCGATATAAGCCTTATTAGGTAATGCATGTACATATTTTAAGTGTTGTATATTCCCAGTACCATGTGTAGTTTAAATATCCATAGCATCAAAAAATTCTGGATCCAATAGTGATAACCAACACTGAATGTATTCAACTAGCTTTGAAATGAGTGGTCGTGTGTGTGTGTGTGTTTGAAGTGCTTCAAACGTTTGTAAGACTTACAAATTGGTTTTAATTAATTTTGAAAATATATCTCTGAGACTTTTCAATCTCAAATGTCCACTAAGACAGCAAACAGGTAGATTTACCTGGGGATCTTTGGAATGAAAGTCTTCAGAAGGAAACATTTTAAAATAACTAGCAAAACAAAAAAAAAAAAAAAAAAAGAAAGAGAGTGAAAAATATAATGGATAAAGCCTAGCCTTGCAACTGTATGTGCATGAGTGCCCCTCACCCCTTTTCTCCTTCCTTTCTAAGTTTTTTCTTTCAGCTTTGAAGAAGTCCAGAGCAGTTAATGATGTTATCTTTCTAGAGGAATGCCAATTTGTGAGAACACTCTGCATTCCAGTGTCACTCATCAGCAACTGCTGGGCCCTAGTACAGACAACCTTTAAAGGTCCTTTGGGACAAGGACTTAGTGCTTCTTTAAGTTGGGAGATCATCAACTACTTGTAAGGGCATATTTGTTCAACCCAGAATAATCAATGCAGACTTTACTGGAGTTATCCAAATTATAGTTTTGACATTAACACCTCCTGTATTCATACGTGCAGGAAGCTGCATTGCTCAATTAGTACCTTTTAGATCTTGTGTACCAGTGACAGGAGCTGATGATCACGGCGATGGATGTTTTGGTTCTACCGGACAATTGCAAGTATATCTTACCTTAAACATACAAAAAGCAAAGCCAGAATGTCAAATAGCAAGGATAGCCAAAACTGGTGAAATTAAGAGAGCAAAAATGCTTATTGACACCGGTGCTGATGTAACCATTATTTCTAAACAACAGTGGCTTTCTCACTGGCCTACAGTGTCAATCGCCACTGGTGGTTTTGGCATAGGTGGTGCTCAAGCCACACGTGTCAGTTCAGACCTCACATGTTTCCAATTCCCTGATGGTGCACAAGTTAGTATCAGATCCTATGTCATGGAAGTTCCTATTACACTAATTGGGCATGATATTCTTGGTCAGTTGCAGACCGTATTTATCACACATCCTTTTTAGGAGTGGTCATTGATGGGCAGCCACTTTTAAAAATCACCTGGAAATCTCAAACACCAGTCTGGGTGGATCAATGGCCATTAAAACAAGAACAGCTGCAAATCATTCAAGAGTTAGGGCAATAACAGTTACAAGCTGGACATATTGTCCCATCTACTAGCCCCTGGAACACTCTAATTTTTGCTATTCCAAAGAAAAGTGGAAAATGGAGATTATTACATGATTTACAAGCTATTAATCAGGTAATGGAAACAATGGGTGCACTTCAACCTGGTTTACCTTCTCCAGTCATGATTCCAGAACAATGGGAATTATTAATTACTGATTTAAAGGATTGTTTCTTCACAATACCTTTACATCCAGAAGATGCTGAGAAATTTGCTTTTTCTGTACCATCCATTAATAAGGTGCAGCCAGCTAAAAGGTACCAGTGGGTAGTTTTACCTCAAAGTATAAAAAATTCTCCTACAATGTGCCAAATATTCATGGCATGGTTATTAGAACCTTTTCGACAGCAATATCCTTTTCTAATAGTATATCACTACATGGATGATATACTCATTGCAGGAGCAGACCTGTCAGAAATTAAGGTTTTGCCAATGATCACAAAACTTTTGGAAGAGCAAGGATTAAAAATTGCTCCAGAAAAGGTGCAGTCGATGTCTCTGTGGAAATATTTAGGATGGAGCATCATGAATAGCACTGTTAGACCACAGAAAATTCAAATTACCACAGAAATCAAAGCAGTATATAGCGCTTAAAAATTAATGGGAGATATTCAATGGGTTAGGCAAATTTGTGGGATCACAAATGATGATTTGCTGCCACTGGTTCCTTTGTTGGTGACATCAACAAATGCTCAAGAGGAACGTACCTTATCAGAAGAACAGAAAATTGCACTAGATTTTGTAACACAAAAGATTGTTCAGTGTCACGCACAGAGAATTTGTCTTGAGTTACCTGTTATACTTATTGTAATCAATAGTGGAGGTTCACAATTGTATCCTTTAGCACTTCTTACTCAATGGGACACTAATAAGCGAAATCCATTGAGAATTTTAGAATGGGTTTTTCTACCAATCACACCACAAAAGACTGTAACTACTCGAGTTGAATTGTTAGCACAATTAATTATTAAAGGAATATTACGACTGCAGGAAATCATGGGCAGCGATCCACATACTATTGTTTTACCATTAACCCAGGACTATATGGATTGGTTACTATGATGTTCAGGAGCTCTTCAGGTCGCTATGGAAGACTTTACAGGACTCTTGAGTAATGTCTTTCCTGCCCACAGATTACTTCCTCTTATCCAAGACCAGAAAATAGAACAATTCCCTAACCTATCAGAGGTTCCTGTCAATGGCTTGACTGTATTTACAGATGCTGGCAGGAAATCAAAACGTACTATATGTACTTGGCAAAATAACCACATTTGGGAACATCATGACATCCTAGGAGATCATAATGATACTTTGCAAACATTAGAACTCTCCGCAGTAGTTTGGGCATTTAACAATTGGTCTCAAGAACCTTTAAATATTGTGTCAGATTCATGAAAAATGAGCATTTATGTAAATAGCTCTTACAATTGATACAAACTCTGGAATTGCGACAGCATCCTTATTTTATCACTCATATACTTAGCCATCAAAGTGATTATGGGTTAGCAATTGGAAATAATCATGCTGATAGCCTATTTGCCCCTGCCTGGGCAGAGCCACCCCCTAATACTTTTGCTAGAGCCCGGGACTCAAACACCCTTTTACATCAATCAGCAAAAATGTTGATTCATCAATTCGGCATTGCATTCAGCAATGCACAGGGCATCATAAAATCCTGCCCCAGCTGTCAAAAGATAGGATTTGGAATAGGCCTTGGTGTTAATCCCAAAGGCCTGGAACCACAGCAAATTTGGCAGATGGATGTTACCCATGTTCCAGAGTCTGGGTAACAGAAATTTGTCCATGTTATTTGGGCAACTGCTCAAACTGGCAAGACAGCTAAGCATGTCCAAAAACACTTATTTGCCTGTTTTGCAATAATGGGTATTCCCCAAACAATTAAAAAACAGGTAATGGTCCCTGATCACATACTGATCTCTGTATTTGATTCCATGATCTCCCATCAACAATGATGCACTAGGGCTGAGTGCATAATTTTTGCACAACTGTGATTAGAAATTCAGCAAAAGAATAAAAAACTATATTCTATAAAGCACAGGATGAAGAAGATAATTCAACCTACTGTAGACAAATGAAGTTCTTCTGACAAGATTTTTTGTGTTGAGCACAACTCTCAACAGCAAATCACACCGTTACTGGGCAAAGTATTGGAATATATATAGGTACAGGAGGTGAAATCTCACACCTGGTGTAAAACAATGGAAACACAGGCTCAAGTTATGATCTGTATTTTTAGATTAAAATGGAATTGTTAAAACTATTTAATTACATGCTTTGCAAATATTCAGAATCTCTTTGGCCAAGAGATGGTAAGTATTCTCATAGTGGGTACCTTGCATTAGAAATCCTTGCTCCATCCTTGCATGTTTGCAATGCAACAGAGCATTACATCTTTCACGTAGTTCATCTTTAAGTGTAATCCTTCTGATTTACTAATTAAATCCTTTGAAGTTAAAATATGACTCATCCCAAGTTGTTACTCAAATGTGGCACATTGCACAAATACTTAAGTCTGCCTGTGGCTGGATCTGCATGCCATTGTTAAGCCTATATATATATCATTAATAAAATAATCCAAAAGTGGGACCAGATTTTCAAAATAGCTCATCTTTTTTATACAAGGCTAGATTTTTAAAGGGATCTCAAGTAGTCTCACCATGAAATTTTGAGCCAGATTTTGAAAAATCTCACAGTACAGTAGGACCGTTTTAAAGCTCTAACCACTTAATTCAGAGCCTGGGTAGTTGCTAAGATTCTCCTTGATAACCTAGCACAAAAGTGAAGTGATCAGTTCTGAAAATCTGTTCTGTAAGAACAGAAGTTCTTTAATGTAGCACAGTAAAATGTATTGAGATACACTGCAACCTAATAATAGCTCATTTTGTAAAATATTATAAAGGAAATAGTGTCCTGGCAACATAATCTGATATAAAAATCACTTGATACATGCAATGCAAAAACTGCATAGATCCATTGTGAGTCTGGATCAAACACTCTCTACAAACACGCACATATTTTGGAGAGTATTCTGCAAAATTATGTAAATGCCCTAAATCAGTAAATATATTACTGCTTCTATAAATTGATTTTGAGTAAATGTTTATAGATTATTTTTTCCATTTTTTTCTTTGCCATGCTTTGCTAATTTGAAATAGCTTCCATTCCAGAATGTACTTTGAGTCAGACATTGAAATTTCATATCTAGTTTTATTTTTGTATTATCATTTCTTATTTAGGCTGTTTTGTGGAGTACTTTGGAGATTTTTTGAGTCGAGCACTTGACAGTGTTTTAATTTGTGCAAAATTTCAAAGCTCCCTCAGCTGCAATATAAAAAAGGGGGAAAAAAAACCTTTTTTTTTTTCTAAGATTCCTCATCCATAAACAACTGGTTTGCTCTTTTATAAGCTATTTAAGAGTTTGCAGGATACACAGCCACATACCACAAATATTTGAATTCCAGCCTCAAATGAAACATAGTCCTACAAAGACACAAAAATCACCCTTGTTGATTATGTCTACACTGATATTTTCTAAAGGGGAGCGGAAATAGTTCTTTATCTCAAAAATGGGAGAAAGATGTATCACAAAAACTCTTCCTTATCAGTTCTATACACACAAACCTCCACTTTGATTGGCTATTACTCTACTTTTTGGTTTACTAATCAAACAACTCCAAAATCTGATGCTAAGTTCAATGATGAAAAACTAGTCATGTGAAATTACAGACCAGTCATAAGACTACTACTTATTATGGGGAAATATTATGCAAGGAATGCATTCTTTGATAAAAGCCCTTAAGTACAGTTCTGTATGTATTGCTGAATTATTATTCTAGCTAGGGTTTTAAATCAAAACTCCCTCTTTTGTGACACACAGGGAAAAAGCATTTCTTTGATTAACAGATAGATAGGAATGCATCTCCCTATCTATAATAGTCCAAGAGATGCTTCCATTTTTAAAACATGCTTCTTGGCATACAGGACCAACAAGACAGATACAGGGGTGGAAAGGAATAAAAATTGTTTTGAAGTTTATTCAATCATGAAGCAAACTCAGGTTGCAGTTACCTTTTTTTTCTTCTTTTTCTTTTAAATACATTTATTGTTGATGAAATGAACCAGACCAACAGAACAAAAACTAGAACTCCACAGTCATCTATGGCACAGCCAATCCAATCTTGACACCCTCGTTCAAGCAATATGCTTCAATACTAGGGGAAAGTCTCTGATTTAAAAGAGTAAATGAAATCTTCTCTTTCAATTGGTGGCCTTTCTGAGGTTGACAGTAGATGTAGCAATTTGTTTCCATAAAGTCTGCATCATACAGGTTTATAGAATGACAATTCAATTTCGTACTTTCCATCCTGTTTGACTTGATGTCTCAACCTACATTTAAACATGGCTTCTAAATCCTTCTAAACTCACACGTGGGTGCGAATCCCACATGATCACTACTTACTGCAAGACGATGACAGTGGTTACTGTTCTGGATACATTTCAGCTCTCCAGTTTCCATTTCAGAGGTTGAGACTTTGGGAATCTGTTCTCATGATGAATTTGTAGGGTGCCTAAAGTATAGAATCACAGAGTAACAGAATCGGTTAGATTTGAAATTACTTTTAAGATCATTGAGTCCAAATGTAAACATAACACTGCCAAGTCCACCACTAAACCATGTCCCTATGTATGACATCTGTGTGTCTTTTAAATACATACAGGGGTGGTGACCCAACCTCTTCCCTGGGTAGTTTGTTCCAGTGGATGATAACCCTTTCAGTGAAGAAATTTTTCCTAATGTCTAGCCTAAACTTCCCCCAGCACAACTTGAGGCCATTTTCTCTCATCCTATCACATATCTTCTCATCTCCTATTACCTGGGAGAAGAGGCCAACACCCACCTTACTACAACTTCCTTTCAGGTAGTTTTAAATAGCAGTAAGTTCTCCCCTCAGCCCCCTTTTCTCCAGGCTAAACAGCCCTGGTTTCCTCAACTGCTCCTTGTAAGTGCTCCAGAGTCTTCACCAACCTCGCTGCCCTTTTTTGGACATAACTCCAACACCTCAATGTCTTTTCTGTAGTGAGGGACCCAAAACTGAACACAGGATTTGAGGTGTGACCTCACCAGTGCTGAGTACAGAAGGGCAGTAACTTCCCTAGTCCTGCTGGCCACACTCCCTCTGATGCAGTTGGCCTTCTTGGTCCCCTTTTCCCTGGCTTGCTAGACATAATATTCTAAATACACTTTCATCAGATATAACCTGCTCAGGTGACAGTTAGCCACTAAAGAATACAGAACCTTGCATAAGGAGCCAAATTATTCATGAATAATATTTTTTTTTCCAACCAGGCAGAACAGAGGTCTTAATACCTAAGGGTTTCCTAATCATCATATTTGTCTGAGCTCTGAACCTCTGTCTTTCGTCTGAGAGATGTATATTTATACAGCATTGGTCTATTGAAGCCTGGACCCTGAATACCACCTTCCCTTTTCTTCTTGTTCCTCTCCACTCTTTATGATAGGGAAATTAAGTTGACAAAGCTGCAAAACCAAACTTCTCTGTTGATAATCTCCTTCCAGTTATACTTTGAACCTCACAACCTCTCCTCAACAGATATTTGTCCATCTAGCTACAATTCCACCTGAAACTGAATTTCCTAGTTGTGAACTTCTGGATTAAGACTGGCTCTTTTTCATTAATTTCATAACTGGCTTAGACATTTCCTATTTTTTTCGCCACAGGGCCTGTTCACAAGTCTAAAGTCTCTGTCCACTAAAGAGTGAAGAGCATGAGATGGGCTATGAAAAAACTAGGCTTCTCATGGAGCAGTATTTGGGTATTCTCACATATCCAAGTCTGAATGACTGATTTTTCCGTAGTCCTGCCAGAAGTGTACTTGCAAAACAAAATTATTTTGTCATGGTAGGAAAATGGAAACAAGAGGGAAAAACATATGTAAATTTTACAGATTAGATACTGAACTTTAACAAGACAGTAGACAGTACTTTCATTCAACTGACTTTCATAGGAGCCAAGTGGCTGTGTTTGGTAAAAGCGAGTTTATTTTCTGATTTTATTTCTCCAAATGAGAAACATGTAACAATCCTTGTTTAAAAGGGACTGGGGAACCACTGCAAGTTGAAAAGGTCGTCAGTTCCACAAGAGACAAAATATGTAATCTGAACTTCCTCACCCCACTGGATTCTCCATCTCTAAACTAATTTGACCAGAAATGGCCCCAGAAGTCCAGAAGTTTAGGAAAGGAAAAATAATAGTTTCTTTCTGAGTAGACAGCCATGTTGCATTTATGAAATAAATTAGACTAAAAATGCCAGGACCTCAAAGTTGAAAGCAAGAGAAAAAACTCGTCACTTCAAGGGGAAGAGGTGGCGTAAAGCTGAAAACAATGCTGAAAAATATATATACTGTGAATATCCTCAATGTAATAATTAAATAGAGTAGTATGAATTTCAGTCTTTTTTGCTATTTTAACATTAAAGTTACCTAAAAAGAAGACATAATTTCTATAATCATATTACTGAATTGTAATAGCTTTTTTTTTATTATTATTTCTTCCTAATATTGCAATTTAGGTCCAAAAGAAAGCATTCTAAGTTTTTTAAGTGGTGATAAATGAAAAGAAAGAGGTTTGAGAAATATATACTTTCACATCAGCTTTGAGAATAGGACTATTTCTAGTGGTACAATTGCCAATAGTAGAAAATACATCTATTGCAACTTTAATAATAGGTACCAATTTCAGAGTAAAAGTTGCATGAGTATAGGTGGCAGTCACATAAAATTCCCTAAAGAATGATCCACCATAAACCTAAAATTCAGGCTTTAATTTGTTCTGCATAGTACAGAGCCACGTTTGAACAGAACATTTTATGTGGATGTGTATAGACAATATTTATGCCTGATTTAGTATATTGGCTAGGAAGAATGCTTCACTTATGAGGATCAAATTAAAATTATTAGACCACATGTACTGATGATGAATGAAGATTCAGCTGCAGAGATCTTGGCAGGATTGTGAGTGTCCAGCACAATATGTTATATGGCCATCTGCCATCTATATTTTATAGGTCAACCTGACATAAGGACTATAGGAAAAGACAATATCTTTTACATAGTGGCCATTCTCCAGTGGAAGCATCTGGCTTTGCAAGTAAGCTATCAGTTCTTGCAAGATAGATTATAGGTTTCAGAAGTGGAAAAGGAAATCAGCAGGGGATGAGCCAGCCATAAGAGATCTTAGGTTTCAATTTAGAAAAATATTCACAGCAAAAATAATTGTTATTTAAGGCCAACAATAGCTTCTCTATTTCTTTCTAGCATCAAAACCAGATGTTGTCTCCCTTCCAATATGTTTTTGACAGTTCACTCTTTTTTTCTGACGGTGGGGAAAGCCCAGAGTAATCAGAAATTTCAAAGTAAGTGAGTTTGTTTAACCCAAGGAGTCTCAAGATAGGAATGGTGAGAAATAAAGGAGTGTAAGAACTTAATCAAACAGTTATAAATCAGAAGAGAAGAACAGAAGTCTTAATGTTTGATCTACTTTGTTCTGATCATACCTCACATTAGTATGTCTCTTTATGTTCAACCTTCACAATTCATACTATTTCTAAAGCAATATATCATTTTCTTCCCTGAAATGCATTACCTACGTTCTCATGTGCACAAAGCAGGAAGAGACTGAAGTACAAATGAAACTAAGGAAAAACATCAGGCCTGGTGCTTTTCTTGTCATTCTAGCTGAGTTACCCAGTGCTCAACATTTCTTTCTTGAAATAAATTGCATCTAGATGTACTGGAATTATATTTTTCCAAATAAATGATTGCAAAATTATACTTCTTGGTTGTCTTCAGTCAGAGGAGAGAAAAATAAATATGTAAAAAGTGATACAAAGCGTCTAAATAAGGTGGTTAGGAAGATACTTGGAGCCTACCAAAAGAAAACATAAACGTCATGATTTTAGGTAGAGTGTTGACACCCTGTCAGTTGTGTCAGATCTTTCAGAAGATGTCATTTTATAAGTATTTGATGTTTGTAAATGTAATTTATAAGACTTGGTCTACATATTTAATAATTTATTTATTATCTAAAGGTAAAGATCTCCTATACCCTAAAATAAACAGTCTCTCTGCAAAAAGCTGCTTAGTACAATTGCCTAAAACCTACTTCCTGTATGTTTCAGAAGATGTGATAAATCATTGTTAATGAACTGGAAAGCACTAAAATATAGACAAAACTGTAGTTAAAATAGAGCATTAATAATAACTGTTAGAGCCATAACTGGAGGAAGCAGGTTAGATGCTTGGAAGAATCAATAAGTGAGAAGTTGGAAAAATCTATAAATAAATTCTAATCTTGTACTAGATGCTATATGTATCTGCTGCTGTTGGAATAACACAGTGAAATATTAATTCTATAAAGAAAACAATGCAAGTACACATATTGATCTTTTTATTTAACAAGAACTTTTCAGACATCTGCAATTTGGAATAACCTGGTGTCTGAGCCCAAAGAGGAATTCTGAATTTATGGTACAGGAGAAAAATCATTGGGCTCTTATGTGTCTCTTTACCTGTGATATTGAGTAGTTTCTTCTTACATCCTACTTATATCATGATGTTTGAAAGTTAAAACTCTCAAAGACCAAGAATTTCACCAGATACAATACCATAGTGTACACAAGGTTTGGGGGGACAAAAATGAAAATGAATAGATCCTCATGCATACATTAAGGCATAGATATTAAATATGCCGCTTAAGGTATGTCTGCAGGGACACAGAGAGACATGCAGGCTTGCTAGCCTGCCCAACACCTGGATGAGAGTTAACACATCTTCATGGGGTTTGGCATAGTGATAAACTACTCAGCAAGGCCTGACATGCTTTTTAAACTAGAGTTGGCAGGAGTGGGGCATGCAGAGCTTACTCATTTCCATCTGTGCCTGCCAGCATAGGCACTCTCTTCACAGGCACTTCTTTCTACCTTCTTTTGAAATCAGTAAGACTAAAGCATCCTTGAATACCTGTTGGATTTCAGCATTCAGTCAGAGACCTCAGCAACCTAAAAGCAATGTATGAATATAAAACAGGCAAATAGTCATAAAAACAGAGATTTAAAGATGTGCTTCCGCTCTATCCAAAGCAGCATTGTTCACTCAACAGTTTTTGGCAACCAAACTCTAGCCTTGGCAAGGAGGCTTTATACTGACAGCTCCATCTTACATGAACCTCATGTACCTGCCAAAAGCTTTTAGGCAAAGACCTAAATTTGCATTGCTTTAAATATAATATATATATCTAGGATTTTACATATGTTTTCCTGGTTTACATGTAGCTGAAAAAGAGAAGAAAAAGAGAAAATTATATCAAACTAACCAAACCAAAAAAAAAGTAACAGTGTGAGACTCCAGTATTTTCTGAGATCAGACTGAAATGCCAGAAGACTTTTACTTGTCTTTTTTGATCACACATAGATTTGTGAGACACCCCTAAACTCTTCTCTTTACCAACTTTTCCAATCCAGATCAGAAAACTGGATATATTTTCATATGTGCTTCAAATTTTCTCCAGTAAAACTAGAAGAGGTTTCTCTCTCTTTAAGGGAGAAGGAGCAAGAGAAGAGAAACAGAGTCTACAGGACCACAACTACTCCTCAGGGAAAAAGGGGTAGTTGAAAATACTTTGAGACCTCAGGTAGAAAGATGGCAAAGCTAGAAGTCCAATAACAAAAAAAAAAAAAAAAAAAAAAAAAGATGAGCTTATTTCACATTACCCCATTAGCTGTGAGGTATCCTGTTGTGAGCAGAAAGACTGGCTGCACCTTTCCAGACTTGGGGTGAAAGGAGTGACTGTTAATATATTCATGGTATAAGATAGGAAGCTGTGAATGAGCTCTTTCTTCTTGTCATGATGAAAAGGTGGAGAACTGGCTAACAATGACCAGGATAGCAGCTTGAATATGATTCTGCCAATGAATGTTTGTGCTTCTGAGCAGGCACAGACAGAAGACTGCCTGTACTGCATAAGCATGCTGCCAAAATACAAGCTAACTGCAAAGCCCAAAGCACCACTGGTACAGGCATTCTGTCCCCAGAACCTGAGCAGCTGCCTTTGTGCAGACCTCCATTACAACCTGGAAGGATGCCTATATGTAGATGATGAACGTACTTTAGCTAATTAATTTGAATTACAGCTTAGACATACTGGTTTGCAATGAGTATTCTTACAGTTTTCCTTCAGAAAATGCATCCCTAGTGCTCTGCCCCTTGAATGTTGCCTGTAGGATTTATGCTTTGGACTGGTGTTTCTAGAGCGTGTTTGAGTAAGAGACAGAGGTAGAGAATAAGTTCTTTTTTCTCAGAATAAATCTCTCAGGTTTACAGTAGAAAAAAAAGATCTTTATTGTTGAAAGCTGCAGCATGCTGCTATGCTCACTTATAGCATCAGTTTTATGATAATTTCATATATTTCAGGCAATTGTCCCTTCGCCACAGACTGTCTCAAAATGCAAATGAATTCATCATTCAGTTTTTAGGCTCTAAACGAAAAGAGATTTCTAAATTTCATAATTCAGGGATCACAGAATTCATAAAAATAAAGGCTAATTCCTGTTGTTGTAGAAATAGAATGAACTTTTCACATTTTTAAGTCTCCAATTCTATGAGGAACTGTTCAAAAGCAGCAAGTTCCTTAAAAAAAGCAGAGCTGAATACCTAGGCTCTAACACAGAAATAGAAGTAAAATCAGCTGATGGTTATCTATCCCACAAGCAGCTCTCATCACATGCTTATTTCCAAGTTTTTAAATGAAGAATGCAAATAGCTTCTTTTAAGTCGTGATTATAATGCCATCTATTACAAGGTAAAATCTCCTCCCATCTGTACCATATCTCTCTTGTATTTGCTTAGTTACTTTAATAGGAGCCAAGCTTGATTTTTTTTCCTTTTTTCTGGGAAAGAGAAATTACCTCAAATGGGGTTTGTTTTTTTGAGGGTTTTTTTTGTGATATAGGTCAATTTCTAGAACATTCAAATGTCAGACACAGGCACGTTTTTGTTAGTGCCTCTGCTTTGCTAGCACAGATTTCTTCACAGTTTACAGCTACTGTTCAGGCTAAGTAAAGATTTGCACCAGCCTCTTTCTCTACCTGATCAACATTCCTTACCAAAACAATATTCACTGACCCATAGCAGATGGAGAGCTATAATAGAAGAGTTCACCTTATGTGCTTTAAACTACCTAACTATTAGAGGCCTCATTTAAGCTCTACATCAAAACTCTTAAGGTCTCTTCATCACTAGAAAGTGGAGGGTAATTTATTTAATCTTAAAATAGGTAGACTGAGTCTTCCTTCAGAAGTGCCTTTTTTCTTTGAGTTGTGAGGTATCACAGTCAACCAGCCAAGACTGAAATATACAAAGAATTTTTAAGGGCACATTCCCACTGAAAATACAGCTTTCAGTCTGTTACTTTAGGAGACGCTTATGAATAATCCAGTCACTCTTCCTTGTACTTAGTAGAGTATTATGTAAATATATTTTGCCTATTGTTTTACTGAACTACTTTGGTGTATGGCTGGGCAAACATTTCAGGAAGTCCAGCTGTGCCCACCTGAACACAAAAAATGCAAATAACGTGCTTGAGACTGAAGCTGAACACTTTAACTCCTTCCAGATAAAATCATAGAGACCATGGGGAGGAAAAAGTATTAGCAGAGTAACACAAAGAACCACAGGAATCCTCTAAAGCTACTTAAAATTCTTTTTAAAAGAAAAAAAATGTTTGAAGAAAATACCTTCTGAATCATTTTGAAAGCTCTTCAGATATTTTCTTATTGTACTCCATTTAGTCTTATGTAAGTCTGAGAAAGCTTTGATAGGAGTCTACATAGACAAAATTCTAGAAGTGAAAAACAAGAGTATCTTAGATGAGTCCAGGTAGGGAACACTGCCTTTTCATCAGAGCACAATGAGCACAAGCTGCATAGAAAGATGATTTCACTCTGGTCCTATTGAGGTAATAGTTGCAAATTACAAAGGCAGAGGAGAAAATAGAAGAGTAATTGCCAGATAAGTGTACGTGTCTACATTAAAGAATATCTAAACTAGTCCTGCTTCTCCGATTTTATTGAAAACTGTTGTTGCTGGGCATGGTTTTATTCTGTAAAGAAACAGTGAAGAAATCACACTGATTAGCTCTAATATTATTGTTTGGTTTTGAGCTTTTCTTTGCTTTTTCAATTTTCTACAAAACTAAAAATATGTTTCATGTACAAATATAAATGTAGGTTAACAACACAAAGGAGCTGAAGATTTCTTGTAGAACATATAGTAGCACTCAGCACCTTTTAAGTGTGCTAGAACACTACAACACAACACCAATACAACTAGCATGACATTGAGATAACATGTTAATCTGAGATTATTTTAATTTGACTTGCTGAAGCCACTGCTTCAAAACTCTTCTAGCCAACAATATTAAGAGAGTAGTCTTAATTTTGAATGTGACAAAAATAATTCTACTTAGTGGCAAGCAAGACACTGATGAACAAGACACAAGTTTATAAATACTACTGTTCAGATTTTAAAAGCAGACATGTCAATAAATGTATGAGTTTGGGTGTATGCCCAAATTTTCAAACAAATTTTAGTTTGGACATAATAAAATGTGATTTTTTTTTTCCTCTCATTTGCAAAGATGGGCAATTACTGCTCACTGCTAAAAGAGAATAATATGTTATCGTTTGGAAGCCTGTACATAAATTGTGCAGTTTTATATCATGTATGAATTTCAATGAAGTTGCTGTAGTCCACTGGACTATTGTTTTACATCTCAAGTGCTCTTCTGCACTAGCAACATTACCTTGACTATGTGGTTTCTGAAAGAAGAAAGGGTACTTTCAGGAAAAATAAAACTACATTCATAAATCTTCAGACTCTTACAGGATACTAGAAGTTATTCTTATTTCAGCTATGATGATCCCCCTGACTTCAGTACAGTTGCAGTAGACTTAATATGGTGTGTCTGAGCAAGGAAATTCAAAAGAAAAGCTTTGGACATAGCCTACAATGTTTATAGACAGAGAAGAATTTAGAAAATACACTCAGTTGATCACAGTTTAAAATTAAATAATACTCTAAAAGGAAGCTATTAAAATTGTTAATCTGATTGTGGTTGAATCTGTTGGAATTCTGAAGCAATCTCAGAAATATGGTCTTTATCAGAAAGGAACATATTTTTTTTAATTTTTCTTTAGCAATCTAACTAATGTTGTCTCTCAACTGCTGCCAGCTTCACTACACATTGTCCTGAAGCTACATGATCTCATTGTAAAGAGTTTAGACTTGGCACAAAAAGCACACAGACCCAATGGTTCTGGACTTTGTTATGTCACTGTATTTTAGTCAATGACTCCTTCATATACCCAAGCCATCCTTCCATCCAGGAGCATAAACAAGGACTGAGTTAGTGGTTGCTCATTTAATCAGTGAACTGGCCATAGTAAATCCTGGTTTGGTCATCTACATTTTGCCAGTCACCAGCAAGTGAACAGATTTAAAAGACAGGTGTGGCAATAATAACAATCTCTTTGGCTAAGTCATAAATTACACTTAAATTTCTTACATAAACTAGCTATAAAATAAATTATTTTCTAATAATCTTTCCAAAGTAAAAAAAAAAAAAGCAGATTCATCAAGGTCATGGTGCAAATATTAATAAGAGCACAAATTGGCTACTGCAAGAGTTAAGCTTAAAAATGATTGCCTTGTAGAATCTGTGCCTTAAACAGCTCCTTTGTCTCAGAATAGAAGAACTTGTTCATAACATATCAAAGAAATTAACATCCCTGTTAAAAGCTCTTTTTTCAGATGCTGTGTCCAAACTAGAACCTGTCTGGCTTTTATGTTGTCTTAATAGGTTCACTGAAAACTTGTAAAATATTCACAGGTACAACTGCAAGCAGACCAGGCTGTCAGGATATTCTGGACTTGCTGTGAATGCCTAAATTGTTTGCTTATACATAGCAGGGCAGCTGATTATATCTAAGGACCAGCACTAAGGGGAATCCACAGACAGAAATTGAGTGTGTCCATACGAACCTCCCATAAAGCTGGCAGAAAAATAAAAGGCAGTAGCATCTTTTAGGCCATAGATGATTTATAAACTGCAGAATCTCTCATAGAGCCAGAAATTTTAACAAAAGCATTGAGTGTCACTGACATGCTGCCTCTATGTCAACAAAAATGTTAAATATGTCCCAGTCTGATTACTTTCAAGTACTCTGCTCCTTGCAGCCTTCTGAGTTTATTGGCTGTTAAAGAAGCAAATTAGTCAAAGATCTTTATTGTGAAAATACTGTTCAAACCTTATAGAGTAGAGCAGGTGGTTTGGAAGGTACCTACCTGTGGCAAAGACAATTATTTAGATTAATGTTTCCTCTCACTTCTGGTTGTGAGGCTTTGATCTTCTGAATGGATTGAAAACACACCTTTAGTGAACACTTTATAGTGCCTTTTGTCATTTCACCTCTAGATTTCTTGAGCAGAAAAAACATTAAAGAATATCTTTCTTTTTTTTCCCCAACAGCTATTTTAAGAGTGAAAGAAATACCTGCTTGATTTCCATTTGTCTCTATCATTTTCAGTGCAGCATCAAGTGAAGAAACCCAGCCACAGCTCTCTCACAGGAGCCTGTCAGCCTTTCTCTCAGGAATGGGCTTCTGACATTACATATCATTCTGACCATCCTTTTTGATCATCTATTCACATAATGGGCAAGCAGTTTAGAAACTTTACTCCGATAATGAGCTGGCCATGGGAGGCATCTTCTGCAGGTCAAGATTATCTTGCATACATGAATGACACATGCAGGGGAAGAACTACGACAAAACTCTTTCCAATAGTCTTTGAAGTTTCTGTGTGTTTATATCACCTCAGAAATAGTAGGAGGTCTTCTTGCCTGAAATATAACACAGTGTGCAACTCCAGAGAAGTGATAGGGAACCTACTTGTTCAAATAAAGTCAGTGGTCATATGGTTGTTGTTCTCTCCAAGCCATTCTTTGATGTTTTCATGGTACAAAACCACAAAGAATGAACTCTGACAGTCTTCTTAAATGGAACAAACTCTGTCTTTCAGAGAAATCTCTGAACAGGCATATGTGTCACAAATATGTATAATTTTATATGCTTCACTTTGTCTTAGTTGTCAAGGAGAAAATGCCTCATAAATTAGATTTCAGTTTGGTTTTGGAATAAATACGCTTGTCTTTTTCCAATACATACAAGATAATCAAGAGGGATAATAGTGAAAAAAAATGTACTAGTTAGGTTGAAAATCATACTAAAGTGCTTAGAGCTCTTAAACTTGAATTAAATTATGCAAACTGAAGTTTGCAAATACCTCTCATGTACAAAAAAATACCTCAAAAGTATAGTTCTTTTTAGTACAAAAACCCTCTGTGTTGAAATCTGCCAAATAGGCTTCTGCACTAATTTTTCATTGAGTTTGTTTATACCATTCCCATAAAAGAAGGAAGAATCTTGCACACTACTCTAGTCCCATATGGGTTTTCCTACTTGTTTTCTTAACATTTCCATGTTCTTAAAGATGACCGCACTGTGAGAAGATAAATTTCATGGTCAGACACAGCTGCAAAACTTTGTGGAGGCTGTCTCATCACAAAATTATGTCCTCAGATCTACCATTCATTTCTATGGATGTTCTGTTGAAACTATGTTACATAGAGATTTGTCAATTGATCTTCTATGATATATGCTTTGTAGGAGAACCTATGTGAGGTTTTCGAAGTTATCCTTGTGAACATCTCTTCTCAAGGAGACTGAATGTATTACCTTCCACATTTTTTGGTAAGCAAAGCACCCAGAAAAAATGTTAAGAAACTAGACATTATTGAGTTCCTTAACAACAAGAAGCCAGGGATTGTCATCACAGAATTATCTGTGATTTTTCTACAAAAAAAGGACAATGGCAATATTCACGTAAGCCCCAGAGAGAGGAAATGTAATTTATGCAAGTGATTTATGCAAGCCAGCATTCATTTGAAAAAAAAAAAGGGAAAGAAAAGTGACTGAGGTGTTGGGTGAATGGTTGGACTCGATGATCCTGGAGATCTTTTCCAATCTAGTGATTCTGTGTATACCTAGTATTCTGTCTGCTGGATGCCACCATGTCAGATCCAAGAATTAACAAGATCCACTAATAAAATGCCAAAGCCTTTTGAGCTCTTCTTTGCACTGCATCTTAGACAACTCACTTGCCTTGTTCCCTATTTTTATTACATCTTCCACTTTATACATGGAAACTCCCAGGTGACAAATAAAGACTGTTCTGTGAATGGTATCCCTCATGTTGTCTAACAGACAAAAGAGATACCATTTCATGTATTATTTGTCCATACACTGTACAAGGTGTACAATGGAATAAGAAACAAAACTGAATCGACATTGACAGCCAAAGACTATCTGAAAGCTAAGGATGACCCTTCAGCATTTGCAGAAATCAGGCTATACTCTGACTTGACCTGAGCATCACCAGGAAGTTCTGGAAAACTGCTTAAGAAACGGGCTTTTTTTTTTTACTTTCTGAGTAGGTACAAACATCTCCTCCCTCCTAACCCTTTTTATATTTATCCAGCTCTGCTACCCCCTAGTTTAAATTCTCATTCGTTGCCTAAACCCATATGTGTTTGATACCATTCTATCTGAGCAACTAAGGTTTCCAAGGCTACACACAGTCTGCCCATAAAAAAACAGATAGATAAAAGCTGATTCAATGCTGATGTCTTCATGCTGCTTTGTATAATGCTCGTCCTGATATGTTACTGAGCATTTCTTATATGTAAGATAATTTCCTTTTGACAGAAAGCTTCCAAATCTAGTGATAAGCTGATTACAACACTTTAGCTTTCTGAATACTGGAAAAGAATTCTAAATAAAAGGTAATAATTAAAGAGATGGTTTATTGCACAGATTTAACAATGAAGTAGATACAAACCTATAATGCCAACAGTATAGGAGTTAATGAAATTCAGTCACAGGAAAAGATGAAAGAACACATTAAAAGAGCCTATTCTTCTAACTATTCCCTTATAGAAAGTATAAGGGAAGCTAACTCTATTGAATGAGAAAATGTTGTTACAGGGCAAACATCTTTCTGGTATTGCACCAGAGACAAGGAATCAGAAAAGAAACTGCTAGGAAGGTTTGTATAGCAATAGCAAGCATAAAAGAAAAAGATATGTAAAGACAAAGATAATGTTTACCTAAGTATTTCACTCCCAACTTTCTTACCAAAAGCTTTGTGCCATCAGCAAAATAGATGTTGAAGAAAATATTCCTTCATAAAAAAAATAAAAAAGCTTTCATTCTTTAGTGCTTTTTAGGGATTTGCACCCATAAAAGTAGAACTTCTCTTTCTTCTTAAGTCAACCACCAGTCATAACACATTAAGTAGCAATAGGTAATTATATTCCTAACACCTTTAATCATTTTATTGGGCCAGGAAGGGTCCAAATAGGCATTTTTCCAATGTCTTTCCAGTGACAGATTACAAGCAAAATTCCTTGCCTGCTTATGAGTTCCTTTTCATTGTATGTTTCAGTGCTTTGCTAAATCTCCTGGTACCTGCTTTTATGTTAGCTGAACGATTCATTTAATCACTGCAACTGAATTGTCTTTCAAGACATCCTTCTCTGACATTGCTCCAAGATAAAATATTTTGTAGAGGCTGACACATACTGTAGCAAATCTCTCAAAAATTATTCAAACATCAGTTACTCAGAACCTCTCAAGCACTTAAAAATGCACTCACTCATCAATTCCTCCAATTGCCTAAGGCAATTTACTCCTTCCTCCACTTTCTATATAAGTAGTATGGCAAATTTCTAGATGTATTTCCCAAGCATTTCTCAATGGCCAGAGAAATTGCAGCATTTAGTTTAGAACAGTGACTGCAACGTTAACATATCAGACATTATTCTATCACCTGCTCCATGAAATGAGAGAAGTATATCTATTCACAAGGAAAACTTACATGACGATTTACCTTTGCATACTGTAAGTCATCCCATTGTCTTTTCTAGTGCTGCCAAGCATGAAATCAAGCACATGCTTAAAATCTTGCAGGGTCAGGGTTTAAAAGATGAGTTTAAGAAGATTCAGAGTACCATAACCTCCAGCTGTAATAAGTGTGGCAGAACAGATGTGTGTCCACTCTTCAGTTGACACAGCTCTTGATTCAGTGTCATAAAATATACATAAAAGTCAAAGCCAAAAGAAAAACATAAAATTATCCAAGCTTCATTGAATGCAATATTCGGGCTTGATGTAGGACATGCTTTGCTCAGAAAAATACAGATTTTTATGACTGTGTGGAACAGTCAGTCATTTATTCGTATGTAAATGTATTAATACGTACATAACAATATTAAGATATTGTTACCTTTTTGTGTGCAGAAAGGTAACTTAGATAAATGATTAAAAGCAGTTATCTACATATTTCTAGCTTCTAAGAAATTCCCATTTCCCTGTGTCATTTCAAAACTGTGAATCAGTTGCTGTTCTCTTTCAATTAGGTCATTTTAATTTCCAGTAATTTTAACATCCTACTCATTGAGGGAATTCAACATCTCTGAAAAAACAAAAGAAGAATATAACAGTGTCTGAAGATTTCTGATTTAATTTTTATTTTGAATGTTTTGCTAACACACCCACACATACACACAAATGAAGCTGTTTGTCTGGTTAGGCATTTGTGTATTACAGCATAGAAATATTCTCACTTAACTGTCACATAAATTCAATACTTGACACTTAAGCACCATGATAAATCACATTGTCATTTCAGAACTGCTCACACACTTCGTGGTCAAAAATGCAGAATTGATTCTGTAGGAAATCTGCTTTTTCTGCATTTCAGAGAGACCATGGCTACAGGAAGAAGGAAAAGAGTTGAATAGAGTTAAGTAAGCTTCTAAAACTGAGGACTACCAGAATAAGAAGAGTATGAACCAAATTCTTTGGCTGAATTTAGGGCAATATAGGCTCCTTGCAACATAGTTAACCCTGTGCCCTTTTCTGGAGACCCCAGTGGAAGAATACATGCATTTCATTGTTTTGCTTTGCAAATAAAGGTCAGTGCTAGTTAAGAATAAGAAATAGACGTAGAATAAGAAACAGACACAGAAGATCCTTAAAAAGTAGCTGCAACAAAGGAAAATAAATTATAATTAGGAAGAGATCTAGATCAATCAGCTTTCTCCAGATACCTGCTCATTATATAAAAAAAAGAATATCGGCTTCAAAAGATTCGATGGAAATTCCTTATTTATCATGGCTTGGGGTATCAGAACAGTAAATGTTTGGATCAGATGCCCAGCTGCTATAAATCCACAGAATGACCCTGATCTAAACCAGCTGATGAGATGACAAACTTTTGAATGCAGAGCCCCATTCCTCTTACCTAGAGGTTTGGTTTTTTTTCTTAAGAAAAGATTGCTGAAAAACAACCTATGTGTAAATATTAGGGTGAAATATGTTTTAAAAGCACAAAGTAGCCTTATAAGCCCCACATTGGATGCAAAAACTCAAATCTGCTATGCAGTTCGTAAGTTTACGCTCAGGATAAAGGTGTTAGATTACTCTCATATATGCCCAAATTTTGCAAGCAGATAGAGAATTCATTTCTCTTTTCCAAAAGCTTGCCAATTAAACATTTAAGTGCTATTTTAAAGCTCTTGTTTCCCTATAATAACTAACTGTTAGAACCTAACTGTGGGCAGCGATTTCATGGCAATTGTAAGGGAAACTTAAACTTTCCCCACGTACACAAGCATGATGAGAAATGTCACTCTTAGAGTGCAATAAGGCAAAGCTCATTCATAATGCTTATCATAACTAGTATGAAGAGTTAGATGTCAGATCAGCCATGTGATTCCACAACTGTGAAAGTTTCCTGGGCATTATATCTTACTAGAACTTTTTATGTGTGTCACTATGGTTGATAAAGTGAAAATACAGGCTCAGAAACACGTTCACATATTACGTAACAATGCTGCCAATGGTAGCATTAAGTTTAATGTCCCACCTGGAAAACAGAGAAAATTCTAGCACAATTACAATGAATGTGATGCTTAACAGCTGTTAATATGTCTTCAACCTCTCACTGATTCACAAAAAGTGGTACTACATATATTCTATTGCTTTACTCCCCCATGACATTAAAGCCAAAGATAAGATTCACACTGATATCAGGAAAAAAAAGAAAACAGTTAAGCAAGCAACAATGGAGATCTATAAACTTGAAAGTAACATGTTTAAAATTTGTTTGAGCAAAATCTGCCGTAATTTAAATTCAAGGTCATTTTTAATTGGTGTCAGGAAGCCATTTCTTCCAGATGATGATCAGAAATGCAATTTCAGAGCAATGAGAAACAAAGCAATAAGTACTGCATGACCACTGCTTCCTTACTGAATTCAGGTGTATGGGTCACTTAAACCATTTGACTAAAACTGGGTGAGAGATATTTGTAAATCTCTTTGGTTTCCTGATAAAACTTTTGGAAAAGCTGAAAGGAAAAACTGGCTTTTCAGAATGTTTTTCGAAATTATAAGCATATTTGAGGTTTTATAAAGCTGGCTTCCCCAAAAAACTCAATTATTTTATAACATCTGAAGAATATTTGAAATTATTTTGCTGAACAGAAGACTCAAAAATTGTGTCTATAGTAGTTATGGATATTTTTCATTACACATAGCTGTGAACATGTGTTCACGCCAATAACATATCCTAACAGCATCTGCAAAAAACAAACTGTAACAAACTGAAACGCAAGAGTTATTTGACCTCTTATTAGATCAGCATCAGCATTTTATGCATTATATCTAATTGAGTAAAACACTGCTGTTTGTGGAACAAAGAACTGAAGATATTTTGAAGGATGTTTAGATATTTTCCTTTTGCATTGTATTTATATCCTTTCCCATATTAAAACAGAAATAGACAGTAAGGATAAATTATAAATGAGTTTATATTCTCATATGAAAAGCCTCAGTTTTGCCTAACGACTCGACTGTTTGTAGAATTAAATTTTGTTGGAGACTATAAACTTTTTGTTATGACCTTATTTTTTTTTCTCTCTTTTTTGTGTTTCTAGTTTTGGAAAGGAAAAGCCAGTTCTGAGATTCTCATGAAATACCCAACTGTGAATTTACAACAGAGTTTTGCAGACTGAAGTATCAAATTAAGATCAGATGTGGAAAGCAGAAACTCCAGGGAGGAGAATGATGATGCAGCCTCCTACACCTGGTTTGAATTTTGTTCCACTTTCCTAATTCAGATACACTACCTAAAGTACTTTTTCCTGAAGCTTTCAAAAAAAAAAAAAGACTAAAAACTGCCTAAAAGAGTCTACATTTTTTAAAAACTTTGAATTATTACAAAGCCAGCATGAAGTAGGACCTGAGACAGCATACTAAAATTCATTTGTGACAACAAACAAGAGGGAGAGGATTGAGACACCGTTAAGTGTGGTTTTAAATAATTAAGATATTCAACATTATTATTATTAATAGTAATAATAACAACTTAATTATTTCAGGAGCACATATAAGCTGTAGTCCTGGAACACTTCTGACAAATGTAATACAAGCTCCTTCCTGAAAAATAAAACAAATTGTTTCAGTTCCCAGAGCTGGTTGAACCTTTTTTAAGTAAAACATTTAAAAATCCATCTAAATTTATTTCAAAATAAATCAGAGAAAACCAAAAAGGAAGTAATCTGTGTGACTTAGTCCAATAACTTACTAACCCATTCCATGTCTGTTTTCCTGCTTTCATGACTTTATAATGGTTTGTATGAATTTTCCAAACTGCAGCTTACTATACCTACTGTTAATAGCAATTCCCTGTAGATATCTGTTTTATTTGCCAGGCTTTTTTAATACTACAAAATGTTGTGCCTGTGCAAACAAACTTGAACACAGCTTGATAAAAATGCTTAAAATTGCTGATGAATTAGAATACCTGCTGATCAGCAGAAAACCTGTTCATTGGTTAAGTCATTATTGATCCTGACTCTATACAGTCAAATCCAATCAATTTTAACCATTTTAAATAAAAGATAGATATTTGGCCTGGATGAAAATATTTCCCCTTGGAGACTAGAACAGAAAGAAATGTTGCATTTTGCCAGGATATATTATTCAAAGCTGTAATGTTAGATATCATGACACCATGACATTTGTTTCAAACAGGCAATTGACAAATTCTATTCAATTCTCTTTTAACAAAACTTACTGCCCTCTTCACAGTAGACATCGTTCCAGTATAAATGCTTTCTGTGCTTTTATTCTGCTTTTATTTTAGAACTTAAGCAGAAACACTAGCGTACCATGGCTGGATAAAATAATTGTGTAAGTATTGTGAACTGGTGATGAAATTTGCTGTTTAGTTGGCAGGGTTATAATCAATGTCTACCAAGGACTGCTGTGTAAATAGGAATTACTTTTATTCCGAGCTTCAAAGTTATCATTCAGTCAGGCAGAAGATAAACATCACAGTTTAAGAGAACAGTTAGGAAGTAATGTGTCATTTGTTACTAGAAGCACGTGTAGTACCTCTTGAAAGCTCAGGATTTTTTTTCTGAGTGCTAGGAGTCAATATGCTGACAGGTCTAGTTTATAGACATGAAAGTGCTTCTTCATCTCAATACACCAACTTTCAGGCTACTATGGAATCCTGCCAAAGTTTAGTGTACACTGACAGATTCAATCTATCTCAGAACTAATGTCATTTTAGCATTATTGCTGTCTATACTACTAGATTGATGAAATGAAAAAGAGGAAGTCTTCTGTAGACCTGCAAAAAGAGGAAGATGTCATTAATCAACACTACTGTTGCTTTTTCCACCCTAGTCTTACATAACTGTGTAAAAAACTTTCAAGTGCTCCGCACAGTTCTTTTAAAAAAGAAGTACCGTTGCAGCCAAAATTTTCCATCATTTACCTAAACTTAGGGTAGATAAAATAATTTTTTAAAATCATAATGATTTTCCGAGCATTTATAGGACAGAGGAAATAGTGCAAATTTACTACAGTAAACTTGGGAATAACTTGAGAGTCCTTCCCCTACTAAAATGTCACAAACTGTTGATGGCATATCCTTGCAGCAAAGTGCATCCCTTATCATCCTTTATGGAATATGATGTATAGGATGACATTCAGAAAGCTTTCTGCTACAACCACTCTTCAGATATTACTGCCTATATTTCTTGCACAGTAGAATGTATTCTACCTTTAGTCTGTAGCACCCAGAGGCAAAAAATAAAAGGAGGTCTCATACATCTGGATTATGTCGCCATAATGTAAATCTCATCTTGCTTTGAGATTTTCAAATATTTAGGGAGAGGGAAGGAGGAAAACTGGGAAAAAAAGCACAGAACCCAATTAAACAGTTCAATCCTCTACCAAAATATGTATAAACTCTTAAACAGTGCCAGAGAAACTATTTCTATTTATATAAAATAAGTGTGTCCATTCACTGAAGAAAGAATGAAATACCAAGTTTGACTCTACAAGAAAAAAAACAACAAACAGAAGTGCCAATGTTACAGAAATTTTAAGAGTATGATTTCTATGAGCAAAAGTTGATTTAGAGTAGAACGTAGTCATCAAGCAAACAGACCATTGCAAGTAGCAATAATAATTCCTAATCTACCTCAATTTGTCTTCAAGCTTCATGGTTTTTTTCTTTGATAGCTGAACTACCAAAAGGAAGAAAAATTAAATTACAAATGCACAACTCAGGTTTTTTTTGCATCTGTCTGTACTTTAAGCAAACTGTTCCTTACAGTAAAGAAATTAGAAGAAAAAAAACCCCAAACTATCCCTCAGCTTTTCATAAGTTAATCTAAATTATATTGCCTTTCTTTCTTCTGCTCTTATGAGAAACATGTCAGAAGAATAGATATCCACAGTTAAAGACAAGTAAATAAAAGACAATGCATATTATTCTTACACTGTCTAATACATTCCTTGTACAGTGATGAATAAAGGTAGCATCTTTTGATGCAAAGATGTATTTAAAATGTCATTAAGTACAGATGCACAGTGAGCTGCCTTATCCATAGGAGCCTAATTAAACCTTTAAGAAAAATCTTTTAACACAACTGGAATTAAAAGTGTGAAATTACTGCAGCATCAAACTCAGTGTGCTTCAGAAAGCAAAATTTAGCAAGAGCTAAATTATGACATCTTTTGATTCACTGAAATCCATGAGACTTATCAAGAAACATTTGATAAGTGTAAGGATAGTCAAATATGATCTTTAAATATTTCTTTTCTTTTTTTTTTTTCCTGTATTGTAACAGTGAATATATGTCAGTGATGTTTACTTAAATACAATAATAACATTATCATGGGGGATAGCTAGTAAATTAACCTCTTCAAGTGATCTGCAAGACAAAATATAATTTTCATAAAGCTTATTAACCAACATGTTATCAGAACTACTATTGTTCCACGTTTGCAATGACTCAGCTGTAAAACATAAAGTGTGTCCAAACTTTCTGAACAATGAAATAATAACAAAATTCAGTTACTGAAAACACTAGGATACTTTTCAAACTGATAGATCTGAGATGCTTCAGGCAATAATTTTTCACCAAGCAGCTTTCCCTGTAACTGTGCTTTTCAGGTAGCCCTACCACAACTAACATCATGGAAGGAGTAGGAAAAGAAATTAAGTGTTTGAGTACCGCATCTCATGTGTCATAATGGGCCCTGGTTCTCCTGGAGGAATTCAGCTGCCTGGACATCTGCTGGAAAAATGACACAACTAGTCACAGGTAGTCCCAGAGATTCCTACAGAGCATTGACCATAACCTATTGACACAGGTGGTGGAGGAGCCAACAAGAGTAATGCTGGACCTTGTGCTAAGAAATGAAGGAAGTTTTGTTGGTGACGTGAAAGCTGGGGGCAACCTTTGCTGCAGTAACCATGACATCGTGGGGTTCGGGATCCTGCATGAAAGAAACAGGACAATATGCAGGATTATAGAACTGGAATTCCAGAGAGCTGCTTCCTCAAAGACCTACTTGGAGGAATCCCATGGGATAGAACTCTAGAGTGTAGGGTGGATCAAGACAGTTGGTCAATATTCAAGCATCTCTTACTCCAAGCTCAAAATTGGTGCATCCCTAGGAGTAAGAAATCAAGCAAAGTAGGCAGGAAACCTATATTAATAAGGAGCTCCTGGAAAAGCTATCAGAGTATGTAGTGATGCAACAAGAAAGGCTAAGGCCCACTTGGAATTAAATCTGGCAAAGGATGTCAAGGACAACAAAAAGGGCTTCTTGAAGTACCTCAGCAGCAAAAGGAAGAATACGGAAAATATGGGTCCATTACAGAATAAGGTGGGTGCCTTCGCGATAGAGGATGCAGAGAAGACAGAGTTGCTCAATACTGCCTTAGCTTCAGTTTTTACTGCTAAGGCCAGCCCCCAGGAATCCTTGACCCCGAAGGCAAGAGAAAAATTCTGGAGAAAGAAAGACTGTCCCTTGGTTGAGGAAGATTGGATTAGAGATCATCTGGGCAAACTGGACATCCACAAATCCATGAGCCCAGATGGGATGCAACCATGAATCCTGAGAGAGTTGACAGATGTTATTGATATAACATCCCAGTGTGTCTCTTTTGTAAAGCCATGCATAAAATGGACTACAGAGAAAAAGAATACTGAAGCTAGCCTTCATTGTCATCCATTAACGGATTTTGGATAAGTGCTTGATGTCTTCAGTCACTACCAGGCTTTATACACCAATTACATCAATTTGCGAAAGTAGAACTACATATTCTCCTTCTGAGAACTGACAATAATTTTTTTACAGTGTATTCTATGTTTAATTTCCCAGTCTAAATCATGACAGAGTAAAGGTTTAGCTCTCAGGCCCAGGAAACACTGGGACATGTTTGGAAGTTCTGTTTTGACTCTTCCTGCCTGTGTTTTTAGCTTAAAATGTAAGTCTTATGGGTTTTGGTCAAAGTTAGGCATTTTAGAATTCTATATGACCTGTAATTTTTGCCAGAACCATATGCACCATGAACTAGAGTGTTATACATTCTCAACATTCTGAAATAGGCTAAATCATGCAGAGTCAAAGCCTGAGTATTTATTTGTTATGAAGGACTTGAATACAAAATATTCATAGAGCCTTGTAGAAAGGGACAGACATCATAATTTTGAGCCATGAAGACCTTTAAATGGACATGGTAGAAAAATACCAAGGCTATAAAATACAACACCAGCTCCCTTCAATCCTGCCTCACATAGAAAATCAAGTCCAAAACCCAATAAAATCTGGTTTAACGGCAATGAGAGTTAGGCCTTTACTTCAGAGATATGTGTTTAAATAAGGATGCAGGCCTGACTGGTCATGTAAAGAAAGAGGAAGTGAGGCATATCAGAATTAGAAACAATTTCCCCAAACAGGATTAAGTTCCAGAAAGTAGTATTTTACAAACATGGCCCTTGCCCAAGTTAAAAATCCCTGAGTCCTGCAAAAATAAAATGGTAGGAGCTGGAGTTACTTAGAAAGCAACAAGACAGATAAAGTTGAGTCCTGAAGAACTAATGCAAACAATATCCTTTCATCAGCCTTGATTTCAGGTGACAAAACTACAGCCAAAAAACTTTTTTCAGTCTGTTCTACTCAGCTTCCTAATTTCCCTGAATACTCAGATTTGAGAGAAGCTTTTGCAGCCTCAGGTTCACAATTCCAGGTTCAGATCACTCATGTAACCCAACATTTCCCCCAAAAGGAGGTTAAGCCAGAATGATTTATTAGTTTAGAGGAGGAAATGTATAACTTTTTGCGCAGGGTGCTGAGCAAAATCCGCAGGAAAAAGCCAAAATTTAGAAACAAACTATCTTGCCTTTCACCGGAGTGTCCTAACCTGACTTCTTTTTATTTTTCTTACATTCAGTGTATTAATGTATTGTGCCTACAGAAAACCAGCTTTGAATTTCATAACTATAGCACTCTGGTAAAACACAACATTGCATATTCCCTGCCCTTGGTGAGAGTGACTGGAAGAAGAAACAAAGTATGCACACAGCAGGTAAATAGACAAAACAATTGCCAGAGTGTCAGTCTGGGTCACACAATTTTTCTTTGGGATATGACTCATTTGTTGCACATGGAAGTAATGGGATGGTTTTAGCCAACCAAAATCTTATTTAATGTTCTTATTGAAGTAGCCTTTATGTCTACTTGAGGAAATGTGAATTGACCATGAGTTTTACGAAGTTTATAATTAATGACTAGTAAAAAAAATTTGTGGTTGAGTTTGCACTAGTTTTACCTTTGCTTCTGGAATTTCAATATACATATTCTGCTATATATTTCCCATGGGCTTGGACTTTGTAAAGTTTGTTCTTTCCTTTTGCTCCCACAGTATCTTTTTCTGATGGCACTGTACAGGCAGAGTGCTCTCAGTGTGTGTGAGACTCTCAGAGTCTGTGCTATGCATTTACTACCTGCTTCAGGGAAAAGAAAAACAATTTGGGTAGCCCTACACTGCAGTGAAGTGGCAAGAACATTAAGAGATTCAATATTTTTTCCAAACAACTAGTTGCATCTAAACATCTTTGGTGGGATCTTTGAACCTTCTGTTCTCTCTGCATCAGTCCATCTTATGCAAGCTCTTCAGAATTTCTGTGCCCTGCCAGACCTATTTCCTCAACAGCCCTCGTCTAAATCTAAGCCAGAGTTGATCAAACAAAAGTTTTCATGGTGCTCTTCTATCCACTCCTCATGCCTCAGTTGTACATGATCAAGTTGCTACATGAAAGCCCTGACTTTAGAACACCTTTTGCAGACTTCAGTGCTTCTTGAGAAAGGAGCTTTATTTATTAAACTGCTGACTTTTGTAAATAAATCTGTACAAAACTACAATGTTTCTTATACTTACCTTTTGTAATTCTGCTGTAGCACTAACATTTTCTTCCTTGTTTACAGCTTCATTTATAAATTTTCTTCATACTTCTCCTTCATTCTGAACTGCCCGTTGACACTCTTTTGTATTAAAGACTATACAGGACAGACAAGGACACAGTTCTGTTCTCATGAGTTCCTCTGAGTTTCTTTCCTTCACCTTTCATTCTTCACCTCTGTTTTGATTTATTTTCCTTCCACTTGCATTTCTGTGCCTTTGACCTTCATCATCAGTGACACTGTTTTAAGTATGTTGAACTCTCCAATCTACCCTAAAAGGAGAGATCAGGGAATGGAGACTTCATCACCCATTCAAATTCTACCTAGAGCTTTCTTTTACCTGCTACAGGGTGACACCATCATATGGAAAGTGTAGATGTGGAAGTTCTCCCAACTCCAAAATGAATTAATTCCGTAGTCTCCGAGGCCATTTATTAATTGATAATGACAAAGAACTGGGCTGGAAGTTCTTCTAGAAAGTTACCCACAGTAATACATAAAGTGATTCCTACAAATCATATACAAAGGATTATTTCTGATACATGATTTTCTGCAGATAGTACAAGGCAGATTTTCTTCAAGACTGCGTAATTCATCATCAGCTCTAGGGTGAGGCTAGAGAGGAGAGCAGGAGAAAGTAAGCAGGTAATTCCCAGATCTGAAAGTTTCCTGCTGTCCCTAGCCATTTGCATAGATATTAGTTGCACCCTGATGTATGCCCAATCTTTTGAGATTGAGATATTGCTAGCAGAACACCAGTATGAGGACATCTACATGAAAAAATTAACGCTGGGGCCAGATACAACAACATAGCAGATGGGACAGTGATATAACCCCTCTTCTGCCACATCACTTAGTCTGTACACATGGCCTCAGACATCATTAATGAATGTGCAAAGGAGAGAGAGAAGGAAGCCTGTGCACAGAGCGTCCCTGCACACCTCTTCCAGTTGACACATGACAGCATCAAATCAGAATCCTCAGTGATCTGAAGCAGAGTGAAGACATGTTCCCAACAGGCTTTGCTGCCTTCTTTGAGTTATCTCAAGGAAGACCTGTGAATGATTTGAAGAGAAAAGAGATGTACTCTGTCCCATTTTGAGAAGATAAAAGACATGTGGGTAACAGAGGAACTGCCTCTGAAAAACCCAAGATGTTTCTAGGAAGCAGATTTAAAAATCATGGAATGGGCTCAGGGCAAGCTCTGCTTAAATCACCACCAACTTTCTATCTTAGCACCAAGCCTCCCTAGTCAACAGGTATCACTCTGAAAATGTTGCCTGTACAACAGATAGCTATAGCCACGTATGTGGTTCCAAACACAGCTGAAACATAGGAACTGCCACTGAAGATTAGAAAGTGCACTTAATCCAGGGACTTACCAGTGGTGAGATCCTTCAGAGGACCGAAAGGGATTTTGCAAAAGATTACATACAATATGCTGATGTGAAAAAAAAGTGTTACATTAGATACCTGCCTCCTACGCTGAGGAGCTCTTAATCTTTGCTATATAGTTTGGAATAGATTAATGAGTTTAAATATCCTTCCAAAATGTTATTGCTGCAAATCTGGATATTCTACTCCCCCGTGTATATATTCACTTTCCCTATATCACTAAATATCAGACTTTACAATATCAGTCCTTCAGCATGGTTCCCTAATTCTTCTGCATGCAACATTGTGTTTGCTTGGAGTTTAATATCATCTGTAAATTTAATATATCTTGACTCGTCCTGTCCACTGGGAAGCTGCTGAAATATGGATGCAAGATATTTTAATGTCTCATTCATTTTTGGCTTTTGAAAGCAAAAGTTCTATGGTATCATATTGGTTTTGACTGGTATGAACCAGAACCTACAAAAATATTTTTCTCCTAGGAGTATGACTTTCAGTATTGGTATTTTCTGCAAAGATAGCATTCAAAATTTTGAAGATCATTTGCAGAGCTTGAAAATAATAAAATTTCATGGTGCACTCTTAATTGCTTATTAGATATAGTAAGAGACAGAAATGCTATCCAAATAAAAGAAAATAGATCAGAAAATTCTGTCTGGCTGAGATGTTAGGAATTATGTTGAAAAATTATAAGAACGAGGATAATATGACAGCTAATAGAAGAGCAGGGTATTCTCACTACGTTTTTTTTCTCTCTGCTCCCCTTGGTAAGCTTGCAAAGTTTCTCTTTTCTTAGCTTTGCTATCACTACGTCTTGTTCTGTTTCTAACTCGTGAAAACAGCACCTCCAAACCCAGACACAAGAAGATCTTGAATCCAGTGTTGATATGCCAGTGCTTTTTAAGCACAGCTGTCTTCTCCAGACCTCCAGTGGTACACACACTCTAGATTTATGGCAATACTTAATACAAAATTGATCTAATTTTTTCTTGAATCAGGAGAAGTGCTTCTCAATATTTTTCTGCATACCATTTGACCATTCTAAGGTATTGTCTAGATTAGGTCAAGGTCCTGCGAATTATACAAAATCTTTCCTCTCCCTTACCTTGCCTTCTCACTAGTAAAGAGAACAACCTCCTAGTGTCACCACTAGCTGTTTAAATTTTTCTTCTATTCTTGCTCTCTTCAGTTTTTCGGAGTCCTGCTAAGACAAGCTGTTAAATCCTTAGTCTTCTTTCTCAGAGTTCCTCTCCTTGAAGTATCATATGAGCTTCCATGCAAATAAATGATCATCAAGAGCAAAGCCACTTTGCTACAAGTGCTACGTTACTTTCTCTGAGAATTGTGTTGCAAAGTAAGGCAAAAGAGAACACATATAAACTCTTCTGTGCATTGATAATAGCAAAACTAATGCACCAAGTGTATTTCATGTTATATAGGTACCTATATACATTTCATCAGTTATCACTGTATTTAAAATCCATTGATGCCATGTGTAAAACACTGGACAGCACTAACAAATAATATCTAGGAAAATGTTCACTGGAGTTTAATTTGAAAATTGGTGTTATCCAGCAGGACAGGTGTGAAGTCAGACTGTGTTTATCTATGTGCCTTAAACATTTTGTCGGACTTGTGCCACCAGCTTGGCTGTGGTGCCACGGTTCAGCGGGGTCACTGCAGGAGCAGGCACAGCTCTCCCTCGCTGGGGGGGTCACTGCAGCAGCAGGCACAGCTCTCCCTCGCTGGGGGGGTCACTGCAGGAGCAGGCACAGCTCTCCCTCGCTGGGGGGGTCACTGCAGGAGCAGGCACAGCTCTCCCTCGCTGGGGGGGTCACTGCAGGAGCAGGCACAGCTCTCCCTCGCTGGGGGGGTCACTGCAGGAGCAGGCACAGCTCTCCCTCGCTGGGGGGGTCACTGCAGGAGCAGGCACAGCTCTCCCTCGCTGGGGGGGTCACTGCAGGAGCAGGCACAGCTCTCCCTCGCTGGGATGAAGTCGACTCCCAGAGCTGGCTTTGGCAGGTGAGGGGATGCAGCCGTTTCTGCTGCCCCCGCTGCCCCCCCACCTGCTCGCTTCTGGAGCCACCAAAAACACAGAGATAAAAGGACTCAGAAGGGAGGAGTCGGGGTCTCACCTCCATGCTGGCATTGACTCAGCCTGGACCACACGGCCTGGACCACTTGCTCTCGAGATCATCTGCTGCCTTCGATGTGGTGATTTCTTTCCCTCTCTTTCTCTCCCTCCCCCCAGTTACCTCATGGTGTGCATGACTGATCAGATCCTAGGGACTTGGGTTGTTTTCAGGGATTCATTTCTGTAACTTTGGGTGGTTGCACCCCCCCATGTCTTTGTTGTGCTCCCCAGTATCTTGGTGTGTTTAGGTTTGCTGGAGCCAGAAATAGATACTGTTTTGATATTCACCCAGGGAGTGACTTTATTGGCCTCCGGATCGCCACGCAGACAAACGAATTTACTTACCCCCCTGTCAGGGCTGGACACGAGCGTGTGGCAAATGGGTCCAGGTTGTTACAACAGGATATCAATATGAAAAATGTTTTAAGTAAAATAATATGCACAGTTACACTTTCCATTACACAGTGAGATCCTTTTATGTTACCTAGGTCATGCCAAGAGCTTTACTGTTCATGTTTACTCCATACATGCCTTAACTCTGCATGAGAACATTATACACCACAGTTTAAATGAAATTTGGACACTATAATTATTTGTTCTAAGCCAGTATCCCATGGAAAGCTAATTGCGAGAAATTATAGATCTTCAGTCTAGAAGAAACAGATCCTGCTCAATTCAGATCAATAATCTTCCATTGGTTTCAGTAGGAACAGATAAACATTTTGTACAGCAGATTATCTTTTTGAAGAGCCCTCAGGCATGCTTTTTCCAGGTCTTGGCTTACATGAAATTAATGACAAGAACTAAGTTGGGAGGCAACACAAAGCTTTAGGATGATGATTAGTTCAGCAGAAACTTATAAAAACAAAATTGTTTTTAACTGACAGCTGTAGGCTCTTGGTTTGTAGACCTCTCTGTCACCAGGTGATGTTCTATCCTCTTGTATATTGCCTGCTGTGTCTTGTGCCCTTTACATTAACGTTCCCAGGCACGTATCTGCAGATATTCCTTTTGGTATATTTAAAAAGGCTAATTAACAGGACTTTTAACCCAGTGCCTTATATCTATCCACGTATAGAATATGATATTAGTATGCAAAAAAAAAATTCAGTACTAATTCAAGGTGTTTCTGTCAGTGGCTATCTATTTCTTTAAATGAGATTTTACAGCTACACTGAGAGAGACCTACTGCTGAGCAATCGGCTTTGACTCCAAGGCCCTGCTTGGAGTTCTACATCTTACCACAAATACAGCAAAACTACAAAGACAGAAGTCACAGGCAAAGTTATTTTCAGCACAGTCATATAACTGAAATTTGGAGAAAAAATAGCACAGTTATTGAACCTCCTTACCATGAATGTATCATGGGAAAGAACCATATAACAGTTCTCTTTCTGTGGCACACTGATAAAATTAAGGAACCAAAATTTAATACATGACATAACCAAGTTTAAGAGAGACTTGCTGTAAAACTCCTGAAATGCCATTACTTTATTTTTTTTAAAAAAACACTGAGAGTAATAAATATGAAAGCATACTGTAGGAGGAAAAAAAAGTATATCTATTTTAAATGGAACCATCAAATTTTCAATTGGCACTCGATAATTTTAACACATTTTTTTACATCACAGGGGAGTGAAAATCGAGAAACAGTAGTCAGTATCTCAGGAAACAGATAAAAATTACAGTAGACCAATCACTGCAATATTAGTTATAAGAGGAGACAACCCCACACTCCCTTTCTTTGTAGGCAGGATGAGGTCAACACATATCTGTCCCTATAAATCAAAAAGACAGACTTGCACCATGCGTTTTCTTCAGCACACAAAGCATTAAAAGCACTAAAAACTGTTAGTTTTATAAATCCAAACATAGGTTTGAATTCTTAAATAAGGACGTGGAAAGTGTTTTTCCAAATCACAAACTCCTCAACCCTGCAAAAATCAACCATGCATAAGAGTGAAATAAAATCACTGCTGGAAATGAACTTGAATTTTTGTCCTAGATAGTCTACAGATTTATACTGCAATGGTTATAAGCCATAATTGGTTAAATGAGGAAAAGGGAGGAATCAACATGGATATATGTGGGAAAGAATCATTCTGTCTGTTCTGGCTCTGTGCCTATTGAGCCTTCAGATACACAAATTCTTACTGCTTCTTAAAGCATCATAATCTCTAAAGATCCTCTTTTTCTCTTTCCTCTATTCCCTTGGTTGTTCTAAGCAGAGAAAAGATGGAAGTAATTCAAACTGGCAGCTGCAGGCAAATTTGGTGGTAAAAATAGGAACTAAGAGCTTGGAGCTGTTTCACAAGATCATTTCTCTAGCAGTGAGGTTTCTGTTTAGACAGAGAAAAGTCGAGCTTTTAATTCTCTGGATGAGTCTGGAAGTAATAATTCTAACAAGTGAGGCTGTTCATAAAGGCTGCATGGGGTCCAGCACTATTACAAAATCTCTTTGTCTTGCAACACCCAATATTTGGAGAACATACAAATTAATCCATTGGCTCCTAGTCCAAAGGCTGGCCTTTTAGTTTTATTCTGCCCAGGAGGAGAAATTACCACAGATGAGAACTCAGTAGTGGAGCCACTTGAAACATTCAAAAAATTTCAGCACATTAATGAAAATAGTTATGGTTTATGAACAATTTTTTTGATCCCTCTTGAGAAGGGGCAGGACATCGGTGATAATTCCATAGCACTCTTCTGACTCTGCAAAAACCACCAAGGCCCAGAAGACATTCACTGAAATGAGCCTTTTGTACATGCCATGCTAAGCAACCCGCTCAGGCAGCACAAATATGAAGTCATGCACCAAACAGCCCCAAGGACAGGGTAACTTCGAAGCACAAGCAGAAGGCCACATACAGGCATGGCATATATACACGAGCATGAGGTGGTTTGTAAACAGCTGGATGCTTTTGTTCTGTGTGATACAGATGCAGCTGTGCTTTGGGGGCAGAGGAAATAGGGAGTGTCTGACCCCGACTCTTTCTTCCTTACTTAGGGACCAGGTTGAAAAAGGGGCAGCTTTGCCAGCTGCCTGATTACTGCCTTTGGGGCACAGTCATCAAGGGAGGAATTGGGGATCTATTGATAGAGCAAAGGGATGAATTGACTCTTGCTTTTCCCTGACATGTGACAGCCCTCCTGCATGGTGGGGGGGGTGCTGCACTTCTTGCAGGAGGTAGGTGCTTACTACTTGGCCTGTTGCTTAGTGGACCATAGTCCTCCCTCAGCCCTATCTGAGCTCCAGGTTCCGCATAGCTGAGTAGCTGGTAGTGCTTAGGATAAAAGGGCAGCTTTATGTACCTCCAACTCACTGAAATCTTCAGGCAATACAGTGAACACAAATTGAAAAGCAGGCTATTGTGATGCCCAGTACTGTAAGGGAGAATACTTACGCTGCCGTGCAACTGCTGCCCAAGGGAAACACTCTCACCTTTAAATGATTACATGCCTACTGCATTTGATTATAATGAAGGTATTGTTATGCTGATAGAACTGTCATTAGGAAAGGCCAATAATATACAGTAAAAAAAATTATTTTCAATTCTGAGGAATAAAAAGCTAAAGTCAATCATGTATCTGCCACAAAACAGATAAAGGAAATGAATCTCAGTAAACAAAGGAGATGAAGACAGGTTAGATGGGTATTATCAGTCCCAAGATCTGAGGAACTATGAATACTGTCTGTTAATAAAAAATAAATCTGAAGCTGGAACAATGATATATACACCTAATAGAATTCATTCAGCCACAGAGTTTGGGGTTCCACTATAGGAAAAGCGTTTAATTAATTATGCTCTAATCCTTGACCTATTTTATGTCAGTAAACCACAAATGCATGTGTTCATGCTAAGCCGAGAAGTGAAAGTAATGCTGTGTCAGCTTTCGGGGTGAAAAATAACTACGTTTTTGTTGCCTCCATAAAAGTGTCTCTAATTACCTCCTGAGACTGAAGCCTTCACAAAGGTTGAACTGTGATCTATTCTTGTTATTGATAGTTCAGACTTCTCTGAATTGAGATTGTGTACAGTTTACATCAATAAAAAATCTAACTCAGGGCTTCCTCCACTACTGCCTGGTGCAGAAGTTTGAAGGATGGAATGGTCACTGGAGAATCTGACTTAAGATCAAAGCAATGTCACTTTAGATACGAATTCTGAAGTCATATAGCAAAGTACAAGAAAATTATTTAATAGGTCTTTGAGAAAGTCTGTTAGCTAATTGAGTTAGCTAAACCCCTAAAGAGGCTAAGCAATCCTCTAGTTCAGACCACCTGTGTCTCAGAACAAAGTACAATGCCTTAGCTTTTGCTCTTCTCCGTGTCATCTTGAACTAAGTATTTCAAAAGGGCAGTATCACTCCACTCCCCATAAAATCATTAACTTCATCCATCATTCATGCCTTGTTTTGATTATCAACTGGCTCTACCAGAGAAATCACAACAGCCACTCAGTCATGTCAGAAACCGTAAGGCGTTTTGTGCCTTACAAAGAATGGATCACAGTCAGCTCAGCACAAGACTACTTGTAGCAGAAAACAAGGCGAGCAATATTTGACATTAATTCTCTGATAAAACTGGAAAGAGTTGGGAATAGCAGATATTCTTCTCTTGTCCCTAATTTGAAACTGTCCTACAGTGCTATATTTATTATCTTCTATAGCTGTGAAGTATCTTATTTTAAATTTTCTGCAATATAAATTTCACTCCATTTTCAAGGAAAATTTGGACCCACTATTCTCTTTTGCCATCTCCCTGAAATCAAGAGGAGACTGTTAATAATAGATATCAAATAATGATATGATGATGGAACTTTGGCATGTTGAGGAATGTATCATATGAGAAAGGACAACAACTAAAATTTAAACAGTTTTAGAACTCGGTTATCCTTATCTACCCTAAGACCTAACACCAGGATAATTAAAAGAGGTCAGTTAACATGACTTCTATTGTAAGCCTTTAGCTATTTGGACATACTACTAGTATTAAAAGTCTTCTAAAGTTATCATTTAATACATTGCCAGACAGATAAATCTTTATATTTTGCAGAACTTCTTTTCCCTCTCATTTCCACAGTGCTGAGTCTCTACATACCCAAATCCATCATAAAGCTGTAAACCTAAGCATAATCCTATTTATAAGGATAGAAAAAAAATTTTACAGAGAGCAAATAGAAGTCAAGGGTCAAGTCTTGGCAGAATATATATTTCAAGACATTTAGGAACAGTTTTTCACTAAAATTAAGAAAGTTTCACTTTTTTTTTTATAAAGATTTGTTCATACAATACAGTTCACCAAGTTCATTCTGTCAGTAGCAGCACTCACACTAGATTTAGCAAGAATCCTGCAATCTAAGCAGTGCATTATTTTCTGAATATGTTCAAAAATAATAAATTGTAAATAAAAATGCAGACGTTTTAAAATAAAATGTGCTTTTTAAATAAAAATGTTCTTCTATACTCCTGTGACTGGTATCAAGTTTATAATTACAACAAATGAGAATTTTGACATGTAAGACAATAATCAAAGCCTTTTTTCAGTGATTCAATAACACATTTTCATTTTAACACATATATTTCCCATTCTCCTCTTGGTTCACATTTCATATACACACATTTGGTTGAGGTGTATAGTAAACAAACATAAAATGATGCCTAAAGCAGGAATATTGGATCTGTCACCTTAGCTAACTCTTACGAACTTAACAAAAAATTTATTTTAGTCTCTGCTTTGACACTTCTCACATCAGTCTTAAAAGGAAAAGGAGAGAGAGAGAGCAGAAAATGAAGAAGACAGCGAGACAGCAAATATTTTTCACATTTTCTAAGGGAAATACACTACAAAAGAAAGTGCACTGGAGGACATAAGACAGTCTTATAGACTAATATAGTCTCATAGAGACCCCTCTGGTTTAAGTGGGGAGGGTACCTGCAGGAATAGACTTTCAAAGTCAAGACCAGAAATCACTTAGTTCTGCCAACAGCACTTGTGACCGTTGCTAACATCTCTGCCCTCTAGAATCTTCATGACAAACCCCCTTGACATGTGTGTTTCTTTACATTCTGAAGAAAATTCAGCAAGGTTGCAATACATGCCATTTTAGAAACAGATTTGGAAATAGAAGTTTGTTTCTCTTCCATGTAACAGCTAATTCACAAGTTCATCTTGTGGCTTTTCAAGCAAGAAGAAATGAAACTACAAATAGCTAAAAGTGTAGCAAACATACTACTATGCCTCCTTGTCATCATGACCGCACAGAGGAGTTTATAGGCTGGATACCACATCTTTTTGACGGTATCTAGACCTTCAGTTGGAATAACAAAAATTCACATTCTCTAATGTTTAAGTCTGAAAAACTATTCCCCACAGGAAACTCAAATAGGTAGAAACTTTCCACAAACTCTGTCTTCTAATTTTTCTTAAAATAATATGTAGAGCACTCATTTTGAAGGTCAGGTGCTGGAATTATAAAGGGGAATGCATGGCCTCTGATTTATCTAGAAGGAGTTTCTAAGACAAAATTGGAGCAGAGAGAGCATGCCGCACACGGGGTCAAGGACAGGTCATGCATTTAATCATGATGAAAAAGCATCGCTGTTCTATATTGTTGCCCAAGACAAAAAACAACAGCAGGAGATGATTTTGTCTATGCTTCCATCACTCCTAGATATTTGCTTAAAGCACCTGTGAAAGTAAATTGCTGCAAAATGACAATTATAAACTGGAGTATGGAAAATGTAAATAGAGATTGTTTTCTGCTAAATGTATGTTAGAAATAGTAATGCCTAGCACAGGGGAAGAGTGCCATTTCCAAGCAGTAATGCCTGAATCAGATACTACTGATTTTACTTGTGGGTGTATGTCAGAAGCCTGTGATTTTCGAAAAGATTGGGGATTGGCTCAGTTCTTTGCATTTAACTCAGGAAGAAAACAGGCTTTAGTAAGGTTAAACAAGTATGACCAGACTGTTATTTCTGCCATCTAACAAGGACTTAACTGAGTCCTCGTTACGTTCACTCTGAAATCTCATCATTGCAATTGCTTCAAAGCAGAGTCTTCTGGGTATTGAGTTGCATTGTTGTTGGGTTTTGGTTTGTTTTCTTGTTGTTTGTTTTTTTTTTTTTTTTTTACGGAGGTGGGGAAGAGTTGATCCAAGTTTGTATTCTTCAGCTTCTGGGGACTTAAACTACCAACCAGAGAAAGGAACTAGAAGAGGAAGTCAGCAGAGGAACTTTGAGTATGTGGTGGTGATAATGACAGCAAAGGGAGGTAAAACAAGAAAGACTTGCTATATAGACTGTCAAAAATAAGCCAAAAGCAGGGGAAAAAAAGCATAATTTGTCCACATTGAATGGTTTGACTGTTCTACACTGAAGATCTTAGGGCATGATTTTTAGAGAACCATGATGATAAATGTATTGTTGCAGAGATCCACAAAATGTGTATCAGTGTTTGAAATAATTCTACCAGACACTTTGCAGTGATTAAAACAGTGCTTACAGTTACATGTAACCCCACAATGCAGAAGATATAATATAATTTGATTTCACAGAAATATGTCATTTGATGACTAGAAACATATGACTACAGTTGAAAATGTGTAACACATTTAACCAGCCTTTCAGCTAAAACCAGATTACACAGCACTGGAAGGCTCTAAAATCTGTTTAGACAAAAGAAGCAGCACGAACAATAGTGAGTAATTGGCTAATCATAATGAAGGTGATGTCATTGGGAATAAAGAAAAGGTTTAGGCATGTATTATTTATTACCCCATTAACAAATAGTTAATGAATAGCTAAGAGATTCTTAATAGCAGTCCTAAGCATGTCACAGACATTGATAAGCGTGTGCTGTAGTTGGTTATAAGCAATGCACTGTTATGAATTATGCATGGGTTTCTAGGACTCTCTAATGGCACTTTACTAAAATTGTGCTGGGTCTATTATTGACCTATTGCACATAATTTGTAAAACCTTAATGCAAAGTTTGATAAATGTTTATTTTGACTTTTCAGTTACAGTCCTTGTTCTCCATTTGATGACTAAATCAATGACTGAAGAAAATTAATGGAAATTCCTGTTTCAGAAAAGCACATTTTTACCAAGCATCATTTTTCAAGAAAAGTATCACGCCTTATGCTACCAGATTATTTTACTAGTTTACTTTATTCACCAAATTCTCTGAGTGTCCACCTTCTCTGTTAATGAGCTATAGTGAGAGGTAGCTATAAAATGTACTACCTCTTTGAGACAGGAAAAATACTAAATCTGAAATGTTGCCATGTCAAAGGAAGGAAGTTATGGTGCCTTTAATTATGGTGCCTTAAAATTCTAGTGCCTTAAAATGGGCAGCCAAGCCATCACCTTTCCAGTCTAAACAAGGCACTTCCAAGATGCTAGATCGGGAACACTTTTCCAAAGGTACAGTCTAACAAATGTGTCAAGCCAGTCTGGTACAGTCAGTTATGTGTTATCAACTATTTGCCAACTCACTGTTTACACAGTATAGTCTGGTTTCTGCTTGGAGACAATACCTACTGTACAGAAACTACATACGCTGTAAATAGAAACAAAATTCCCCAAGGGGACTGAGCCAGTGCCAACACTTTGCTTTTAAGTATTTGACTAAATTAACTCATTCTTACTGTCTGAGATTTCATTTGTCTCATATGAATACCCTTAATAATTCAGTCTTCTTCACACAGAGTGCTCACAGTGACCATGCACAAACCTATTGTATAAAGTGTAAAAATGCTTTAGGACTAACAATTGAGCAGGTTTGCAGAGTATTATCAGCTGGTAATCTGGCAGTTTCATTAAACTACATAGCATACAGGTTTTTATTAATTTGCTTCTTGGAT
This sequence comes from Clamator glandarius, assembly GCA_033459285.1. NCBI lineage: Eukaryota > Metazoa > Chordata > Aves > Cuculiformes > Cuculidae > Clamator > Clamator glandarius. Next base: position 3,175,873 of record JAUNZM010000176.1, on the reverse strand, counting down.
TTTCCACCCAAAAAATCATAAAGTATAAGTTTGGCATACATGAGAGTGTAATCCATTTACAGCTGATGAAATAGCATTCCCCATTTTACAGGTTTGTTTTCTTTGAGGGGAAAAAACTAATTGAAGCCTATCCTGGTGAGTATCTCCATAAACATGTTCCTCTGTTGAACATGAGCTGGACATGAAAGCATTTCACCTTTCAATGTGGCACAACTATACTTCAGGATACTTTGACTTGTATCTAGGAAAAAAGCGGGCCAAGTGATAGGAGAGTAAACTGCCTGAGTAACTCTGAAAACAACTCAGCCATCAGGTTATTCAAGCCATTGCAATGACACCTATGAGAGTTTTCAAATCTTCCTAGGAGTCTGTTTCAGTTTATTTCAATGAGGGACTAAAGACCCTACTCGCATATTTCTGCCTCTAAGTATTTTTCAAATCTAGCCACTAAGCCGTGCAGCGTAAAATCCTTAATATTTATGTCCCAGAGCCATAATTCCTTTTTAAGCCTTGGACTTGATCTCTATTCCGATGTGTTTGTCACCAAATAATGTCAGTTAGGACATCTGTAAAAAAAAAAAATTAGCTCATTTAAAAAAAATAGCTCACTTAAGGTGAAATGATGTTCTTTTTGCTGTGCTTCACCTCTCACTTGCAACCACTTCCTTCTGTTAACATTGGAAAATCTTGCTTTCTTTTATCTTGAAAAATATCACAAATAAAGCCAGACAGTGCTTAATTTTATGTGCAAGAGATAAAAATAACTCTACAAAAACTAAGTTGAAATCACACTCCCTCCATGTTTTTATTCATATGTTTACAAAGAATACAGTGATCTTTCTAATCTTCTGAGGTGACCACAGGACGATCTGCTGGAGGGTGAAGTGATTACTTGAAGAAAAGAGAAAAATATGTTAATATGTTTTGTTTATGGCATGTACTTAGTCATTTGAAACACAGGGTAGAGTCCAGAGTTTATTACTAGCATATGGTGAAATTACAGTCTAGCTCATAAAAGGTATTTAGCTATTTACAATTGTTTGATATCAGGTTGTCCCTGCCTACTGAATAATAAGGTAGGAGGTTACGCTTTACAGGGGCTGAAGAAAGTCCCTCTCCATACTTCCACTGCATCATTGCAGTGGATAATGGGAAGCCCCTTTTTCTTTTTTTTTAATCTTCCTGTAACTAAAAATACCTTAAAACAAAATAACAGCTGCAGATAGCTTTTTAAAGCTATCTCTGAAATGAGACTTTTCATAGTTACCGATGTTATTTTGATTAGCAGTGTTTTCACCTTTCCTGCCACTTCTTTGAGCTAAGTTATGTTGAAAGGTCTTTATTATAACAAAACCATCAGAAACATTTACTTATTACTAAACTTACTCTGAAACTTTTTAAAGCTATGTTACTCATTCTAATTAAACTCAGGCTCTGGTATACACTGCACCAGTTCCTGTTTCACAAGCATACCAATTCAAATATCAGTGCATAAAATTGTCTATCCAGAGAAATCCTTTGGGTCTGAGATGATATCTTACAGACTTGTTCTTCCCAATATGAGCTTCTCATGCTCGATATCATGATCAAATTCATCATTACAGATAAACCCTCGGGCAAAGAGCTGGCATTCAGCCTTGGAAAAAATCCTAAGTTTTCCAGTAAGGCCCCAGACATCTCACCTAAGATCTGTTTCAGTAAATTACTCTCTACACAAAAAATTCAGTGAGCATTTCTTATTATTTCTGCCACTGATGGCAAACCATGACAAACATCACAGATTTATACAAATACAGTTACACAGAAGTGCAATGGCTTCCCTAGAAGCCAGCAAATCATCGGTCTCTATTTTACTCTCCCTTTCTAATTTGAAAGTATGAAATTGGCTGTGGTGTAAAAGAATTATTTTAACCAGATCCACCTTTAGAAGACATTGAAGATGACAGGGTGATTCATGAGGGTAACAGAGCAATTTAAAGTTATGGAATCAAAAGCAATTAAAGATTTTTAGCTCAAATGTCCTTCAATTAAATAGTTAACTATGCTCACACTGGCAAAATTTAAGGTTATTCAGTCTCTGGATGGGCACCAAGTACTTAAGACATTAAGTAAGTCCTTATCATTGCTTCAGTTGTATGGTAAAGATGTAACCAATAGCAAAGTATCAGTCCTCAAGCGACTCATGGCTGGCACTTCTATGGTCACATGAGGAGAAAAATGTATGCAAAAGGGTGTGAATGCCTCTGATCTTATTGTGATTAGCACCATCACATGCAGGACCACTGTGTTTCCCTGTTACTCACCATAGTGCTCAATTGCAGGAGCACAAACTCCAGAAAGACCAGCACATACTAATGCATTACACAAGCAGGGATTTTCTTCCTCAATTTCCATCCTGATCCTTTTTCCCTATTAGCCTTGTTGTTCTGCTCTGTTAGGTCTACACTCCTGTCAAGTTCCTGTCTCTGCTAACTTTCTTAGCAAGGACAGGCTAGGAGATTTTCATGAGGTCCAGCCACATGTAATAGATAGGAGAAGAACCAGCAGAGCTAAATTAACACAAAATGAGGAAAATTGTGAAAAAAACCAATAAAAACCAAAAAACTCTAGGAAAAAAAAAAGCAGAGAAACTCAACCTATGTATGCTCATGATTTCATTTTATTTAGAAGCTCAGTGTATTTTTTTCCAGATGATGTGTTGTCTCCAATTCAGAAGATGAACAAACTCAATCCTGTGACCTTCAGCTATATATTCAAGGTCCTTCAAGTAGCACTGAAATCCCACTCTTCCTTTCACTGTCAATTTGACGGTCATCTAGACCACATATGAACAGAACAGATAGATTAGAAAAGATTTAATTATTTCATATATTTTATAAAATTTTAAGAACAAGAAGTGCAATATCACATGAATAGGCCTGATCCCAAACCTGGACTACAGCTATTTAAAGGTTTAGAAGAGTTGGACCTAGGATTTTTCTGCCTTACTATAACAAAGGCCTTGACTTTGAAAAACACACTTGAAGAATTCAAAATAGACTTAATTATTTTACTTTTAATTATGCAGTAAAACTTTGTTATGAATAATTCTAATTCTTGTTAGGTAGTCTTTTATTTTGACAGCATATGTCAAACATACTGACAGCACAGAAGAATGCGAATTGTGGGCAAGCAAGTTAATTAGCCTGTTTTTTTTTAAAACAATAATCAGGTAAATAGGTAATGCTGAAAAGTTGTGAAAAAAATCTGCCAAGAATGAAACACTGATTATTGTCAATAAATTAAAACACTGCCCAAGCATTGTCTACATAACCTGTGAATAACACATTGCTATTTGTTCTCTGCCTCTGTGCATACTATGACCTACACTTTGAAATTATCAGCATTCAAGTATGAGTATGAAGCCAAACACTGTCAGCCCTAATTAACATCTGTGAAGGACTAGAGACAGTTACACCCAGAAAGGAATGAAACTAGGGTAACGGTTTTCTCACCCTCATAAAAAAGTGACTTATCAATTAAGAAAAGTCCAGGACAGGTTGCTCAAAAATATTAAGCTTAGTTTCAGAGGTCACAAATAGAATTTCTGCAGATATAGAGTGACATAGTACTTTAGAGGTATTGAAATGCTTGGGTTATTATTTTGTATTCACTTGCTCTTTTGAGCTTTCATTAACAATGTTGAATGCCTATGGGAAAAATGCATCAGCCTCTCCTGTACTTTCCCTTGCTCTTTCATTAGAACAACTTTATATAGGTTTCCTAATTTTCATGGTCATTTATAAATTATTTTTAAAACTTTTGTATGAGGACTGAGTTTTAAATTTTGAACTCTAAGTTACCAAACTTGCAATCTCATCTGATAGGGACAAGCAAAATGATGTGGTTTGTTCAGTCAGTCCACCTTTGGTAGTACCCATTAATTTGAACTTGACTCACAAAGCCTGTTTTTAGACAGAACACAAGCACAAAAAATTACTGTGTTCCTCAGGAACCAAGTATTTTTCCTATTATGGCTCAACATCTAATCAAGGGGTAATTAACAAACCAAAATTTGCATCAAAGGCAAGAAATCATTTTCATAGAACTTCAAGGAGCCAAGCTCATCCTAAAGGGATCTATCCAATATAATAATAGAAACCTATGTGAACATCACTTGTGTCCAGATACAGATGTACACAGTGTAAGGAAAATACAGAAAGTTATATTGCATCTAATTTAAAGTAGTGCAAAATGTCAAACAGAAAAAAATTCAGGTTGCATGCCAGAAGCAAGTCTTAAAAAAGATAAGGACAATATTAAATTCTCTGTGCTCAACACAGGCTTTATTTCCTCCCAATATTTGTTGTCATGAAATCTAAAAATGAAGGTGAATCTTGAACAGGCTTGATAACACAACACTCTCAAGGACATTTCAGCTCAACACAGACAAGGTCAAAATAAGTCAAGCCAAACTTCTGTTGTCAAAGCTTGAGCTCAAAGCATATTGATCCTAAAAATGTAAGACATACACAAGCTGTTCATGTGAATTCAGCAGTAATGGCTGTACACCTTATAAGAAGCCTTCTTTTGAAGACTGCAGTTGGTACTCTACTTCTGCTTATCAGTTGGGGGCAGTGAGAAACATGTTCTGAATGACGAGTGTGTTATACAAAAGATTGGGCTAGGAGAATGGAAAAAGACTAATGCTGCTATGCCTACTAAAGAAAAAAAAAGTGACAATTGGTTTCGTCAGAAGACAGAAGCAGGTGTTCTCTTCAAGGTTTTAACAAAGACTTGAAGATTCTTTGGATGATTTGTGGTATGAGCTCTGTTGGCAACAAATTATCAGCCTAAGCAAGGGGCTGAAAAAGAAATATTTAGTCCTCCTGGTTATAATAAATGCAGAAAATTGATGATTTTTATAAACAGAAAATTACTAGATTCATTATGGATTTTTTTTATGATGCTGTTCATTATAATACCCGAATGCTTCAGATAAACAGAATTATCTTCACATTTCTACTGCCAGGAAAAAGGCAGAAAGCTGAAGTTAGAAAGGTAGCAGGACTTAACCCAATTTAGAGATTGACAAGCAAAACATTTACAGTATTGCTACCCAGAGATGAGTAGTATCTGTTTTTTTCAGAGTACTTATCATTCTTACAGCTATTTCTGTACCCAAGTTTCATTTTCCAATGGATTCAGGAGCAGCTGTGTATGTTTAGCACTTTCTTTGAAACAGTTAACAGGAGTAACATAAGCTTGTCATGACAGAGAGAATTCTATGCAGGAGACAACTGCAATAAACTAGCAATACTCTTCTTCCTGTGAGCCCTTCCGTTGTTCTCTGGACGTCCTCTCTGTTCGATATAGGCAACACAGAATTTCTACAGCAGTAAATGAAGCTTAGTCAATAAACAAAGATGATAACTTGTAAATACTAATCAAAATCTCCTTTGTGTGTTTCCTAATCGTATACAAAAACGAAAGGATAAAGTATATTTACTTTGCGGCAACTATCCTTTCATAGAGCCACTAAATGTGAAGTGATCTGAACAAAATCAAGCTAAACTGGGAGTATTTTGTGGAATTCAAAAACACAAACTGTATTTAATTATATGGCAAGGCAGGGACATTGAATCATCAGTGAGGCTTTTATCTTTAACTGCATAAATCTCTTGTCTTTGAGCAAACAGACAGACAGATCTGGCAAATACTTCTGATGTGAGACCAACTGTTCAGTTTTAATTGTAAGGGAAAAGTAGGAAAACACATTTTAGCAATGACCTAGTCATACAATTGCTGATAGTGTGTCAAGGCCTTGAACGCAATCCTCTGCTCCCAGGAGTGTAGCTGGTAATGCAAGGCTAGCTTGATGATAAAGGCTGTTGTGAAGAAAAAGCTTTATGGAGAGGCCTCAGAAAGCACTTCCCCTGGGAGCTGTTTTTAACCATGGCTTTCACTACTGGCTTCTACGTGGGCTACATTGCAGCTGTGTCGTAGTCCTGCCTGTGCCAGACCATGTAGCACATTGACCAGGACCCCTGATCCTGACCCAAGATCTGACCACCCTAGGACCTCGTAACTACAGGTTTTCCCATCAGTCTGGACCATGACTGACTCTGATGCCACCAGACGTGCTCTTATTTTTGAGAATAGTGGGACTGCACACTACTGGGGAGGTCATGGCTTTGCAGGGCAGGCAGGCACTTGCCACCGTAATCCCTGCCCTTGTGGAGTACCTCACTTTACCCTTGACAGAAAGAAAGTGTCTCAGATAGACCCTTGTGCTTTCTTGCATTCACTGGAAGAAAACGGTCTTCTTTTTCTAGGCCATTCAGTCTTTTTACCAAACTTCTCTTCCTCATAGCTATTTACACCTTCTGGCTTTTGTTTCCTTAGTTTCAAAATCAAACATTGCCTAGATGGAAGAAGAAAATCAGGAAAGGGAGAGAGGCTCAGTAGAACACAGAAGAATTAAGGTCTTGGTTTGATATCAGCACACCCTCCAGCTCAAAATTACAGAACATCCATCACAAGCAAAGTGTAGCTTTCCTTCTACATTACCTTGCTGGTGCACTCTTGGTTTCTCTCTTAAAGTTGTACTTATGCAGCTCATGCTGTATTAGGAGCTATTAGGGAATTCAACATTGCAGTAAAAGGCTATTAAACTGGAGAAATCTTCTGAGCCTGTGAAGACACAGCTTAGCCAAAACTGAGAAATACAGGAAAAATATAAACAACATACAATAAAATCCATCAACATTTTGCAACAAAAATGCTTAGAAGATCTAGGAATAAGAGTCTCATTAACTTATCCTAAATTGTGCTACCATTTCTACTATGGAACTAGGAAAAGCCCACATTTTATGAATAGCAAGGACTCATCCAAATTCTTTCAAATAGAAAACAGCGTGACGTTAAATCAACCTCGTCTCTTTATGAATATATTTTAATATATTTGGTGACTATTGGACTAGAAATGTTTCTAATATAAGCACATTTCTCACAAGTTTCTTTCACTGTAAACTGATATATCCCTTCATTCTTACTTTTTCATGCATTTAAAGTAGGCTGTCTGCATAAGATGCATGTTAGAGACGCACATCTCTTAGGAAAGATATTAAAGTTACCATTATCATCATTCTTTGCCCAGCAGTCAACTGTTAGAGCTATTACAGTTTTCACTCCATTCTAGCTTAGAACTGTATCACAGGACAGAAAATACTTTCAGTTTGATTCTTGGGATTAGTGCCTTTTGCAAATGTTTTCTCTTAACACTTAATATGAAATGTTTTCCTTATTTAGTTACATTATCTCACTCAAATCCTAGAATAATCCTTTCTGTCCTTTGATTTTAATGGCAGATGTAGAAAATGAAGACAAGACAATTCAATGTATATTTTCTCAAAATCCAGAAACTGGAGGGCATCCGACAGAATTTCCAGGTACCTTATGCAAAACCACATTACCTAACAAACTCTCCAGTCATTGATACAGTAAGTTGCTGAGGCCAAAAGGCTGAATGAGTTCAAAAAAGAACTGGACAAAAATCAGAGAGGATATGTCTATTGGAGGCTCCTAAACTCAGTGGACAAATACATGCCTATGGCATAGACTCTGCCCTTCTAAATACCTTAATCTGGAATGTTTCAAAGTTGTATTATTCTGCTCCTACCCTGATTCTCATTCCCCCTCTAAGCACCATGTATGAGCTACCATCAAAATAGGAGACAGCAACCTAACTAGAGCTTTGGTCTCAACCTTTGCAACATGCTTTTGAAAATGAGTGTGCTTTTCCTCATATAGTTCCATATTTTAGTTATTTTAAAGTCTTTAGGGTCATTATTGAGAGTAATAACTAAAGAATGAAAACATGCGAAGAAAAAGTATAATCAGTAAATGAGTATTATTTCAGTAACATTGAACAGATTGATGCTGCTTAAAGAAAATAACAAAATTGAAAGGTAAACACATGACTGCAAAGAGAGATCATGTCAATGTGAGATATGCATAAAACTATCAATTATCATTACACCTATAACAGATGGTGAGACTGATAACAACTTTGTAGCAACAGCAAATCTGCTGTTCACTGCAAAATGTGCTGTTCTGATTAACCTTGTGCTTTTGTAGTAATAATGATCTCAAAGCACTTCATTTTGAGCATCCCAAAACTCTTCGAAGATGTTTTCTTCTCAAGGCCTCCCTCACAGGTATTTGAATACCTTTTTATTAGTTTTAGAATACAGAAATGCCAAGGGATGCGACTGCATTTACAGAAGTTCCTTCTTCATGAGATGAAGACCACATTCACCATCGGGAGACAAAGCTTCATTTTCAGATGTTATTCTACTGTACTGAAAACACTGGAACAGTTTATGCAAGTTTATCTGATCATACAAGTCAAAATTCAGTCTCACACCCTCTGAAACTATTGCAACTCCGAAAGCATAGGACTGATAATCAGATAGTACAGATGTGCACGAATCCATTGGAATCAGTTGGAAGAGAAACAAAAAAAAGTACAGGATCTCCAAATTTACATGCCATGAAGTTATGGAAAATGTTTCTGCCTCATTAATATTTGCACCATTATAAGCATTTGAAGGTCTAAGTGTTGTGGTGGGTTTTCTTGTTTACATGTTAAAACATCACAGAAATTATGTGGTTTTGTGTACTTCTGGCACAATTCTGCCTCCAGTAATCACAGAATCATAGAATAGTTTGGGTTGGAAGGGACCTTAAAGATCATCCAGTTCCAAACCCCCTGCTATGGGCAGGGACACCTCCCACTAGACCAGGCTGCTCAAATCTCCATCCAACCTGGACTTGAACACCTCCAGATATTAAACCAGATAAAAGTAAAGCTAATGCTAGTAGTCATTTAAATGACCGTTCATGCCTTTACAACCATCTAGGATCCTGAGCTATTTGCCTTTTGGCTCTCTTAACCAAAGAGAAACAAACTCTCAGCTTTTGAACTTCTTAAACTGTGAGTCCTTGCAGGACCCGGCAGCCACAGCCCATCCCAATTCCCCGGTCAGGAGCAGGGTAGCCAGAGGGCACTGGGGCAGCCCCAGTCTGAGCAACTGTGCACCATCCTGGGGATAGGACAAGGCAAGGTGGGTCTGACTGTCAGCCCCAAAGGTCTGACATAGGGTCTTAGGTGATGAGGCTTGTGGAGTGGAAGAGCCCCAGCAGGGCTAAACAGGGGTGATCAGGGCTAACAATGCCATGGGGCCATGACACAAGAGGAAAACTTCATATACTAACTATTATTAGATTCTGAGTTTAACTCAAATCCTTGTTTAGAAGTGCTTGGGGCAAGCATCCCATCCTCTTTCTCAAGCAGTACACATGCTGGCTGCAGGCACTACTTTTTCTGCAGAGCAGCCCAGCCTTAAAAATAGCCATCTTATTAGAAAGAGCATTGGCCTCACCAGGGACTAAGTGCATTAGTGCAGTTAGACTCTTTCATGCTAAATCATTGATCGTTCCACTTGCTGCCTATTCTTGAGAGTAATACTGCATATAATATTCATGTAACCAGTTGTGAGGATTTCTAAAAATAGAGCATTTTTTAAGAAATCATTTGCAGTCCTCCTCTGCAATTTCACTAGTTTAATTCCCACCAGTCAGATGACAGGTTTCGGATCATGGCTGAGCAATTTAGTGCAAGTTTCACATAAAAAGCTAGCATAATCTCAGACAGCTATTTCATTTCATGATAGGTCCGAGATCATTGCAGCAGCCTTCAGGATTTGTTTCCCCATCTGTTTGTCTTGATACTCTCAGTTGCATGATCTTGTCCATGGATTTTTTGTAGGCCATGGTTGTGCTCTGTGGTCCCTGGGTCTCTTTCCATCCCACAGTTTTGTCTCTAGCAGACTTCTGCTCATAAGGATAGCTCCACAAATGCTACTTCCTGCCCTATCAGGGCAGTAGCAAATTTAGTGTCTCTGATCCCTGCCTTCTTGCCTACAATTCCCACAAAGAACAATTTTTTTCCAATTTATGCTCATTTTACCTATACAAAACTGCCATCCACCACTTTTTCTTTTTCCACTTACTTCAAGAGTGGCCAAATGTGGATGCCTGAAGAAGAGTAAATAAATAAAGAAGGTATTTAGTAATATCTTAAGTATTTACAAAGTCACTATCAATTTGCAGACTAGAAATTTCCTGAACCAGAGCTGTTATTTTTGTGTGTAAGGGCACGTAATGAACTTCTCTTTCACAAAATATGGATTTCCAGTGTTGGTCTTATGTGTAGTTTTAGCATGCATATCATCCCACAGAACAGGATTCCATAGCTTTACTGTATTTTCTAATGCATTGTCTCCATTTTTGTTTGGTTTGATCTTGCCACCAGATAACTTAATCTAATGCCTTCTGGTTTGTGTACTAGAAAAGGAAGTCAATAGTTGTTCCATGCTTACCCTCTGCTCTGGGTTATTGTGCCTAATCAGATACTGGTCCTTGAGACATCTAGGTTGAAGTTGGCTGGGATACTCTTACACTTATCTGCAGTAGCATGCACACTGGTAACACAATTGTAAAAGTGGCTTGAAAATTCTAGAGTAACTGTGCTGACTGAGAGACCTGGAATGTATTAAACCTTTTTTTTGGAAGTTCTCTTGGAAAGGCTTGCAGTTTTCCTGAGTTGATGTCTATAAGAGAAGGCAATGATAGTTTAATGTGCTTTATTCTACATGGTATTGAATCTTATCTGCCTTTCCCTTTCTTTTCCTTAGGGAGCAGGTAGAAGGAGATCATCACAAGTCAGTGTCAATAGGATGTTGGAGGTTAATGAAATAGATATGGATTCATAAACCCTAGAATGAAGTGAATAAGATAACCAATGTGAGTCAACAGAGGGGTTGTCCTTTCCTTGCTGACACTACTCAAGAAAGGGCTGGTGAAGGGTATCTAATTGACTGTTCCTCTATACCTCTTGATGACTACTCACTAACCCAGTTAGATGCCTTTGCATAGCTCTGTTCTTTTCTTAGTTACTAATGAGCCTGATGATTAGGTAAAGAGGTGCATCCTGCAACAGGAGGGGACAGACAACATAATGCAGTGAAGACAGGGAAGGGGGAAATTGATGTGCTGAAAAGTAGATTTGAAGCAACTGTTTCAAGCAACCCAGTTAAGCAGATATTACTGCTAGCTCACCTGCAGAGACTCAGCTGTAGACAAAATTAGTGGATGGGGTTTTTTTTTCTCTTTCCTGTAGAACAGACCACACCCTGTCATTTTATTCTTCTCTTCAATAATGTGATATAACTTTTGCCAGACTTCTCTCTCACTCAAAATTTTGCTGACTGATTTTTTTCTTTATTTTTCAGGTTTGATTTTTTTTTTTTACGGTACATAAAACAAAGTTTTTTAGGACCATTCATCTGTCAACCTGTCAATCCCTGTTTAATGGGTCTGACTGATTACAGGTAATCATTTCAGAAGCAGTGCTAGCTTAGACCTTCCCTGTAGAAACTGAATCCCTCGATGAAGAACTACACTTGTATTCAGCCCTCGGAGAATCATGGAATCTAATATAAGACATAAGATATGTACACTTTTTATGAAACAGCATTCAGCTGCTTTGTTTAAAATGGAATTATCTGAAATCTAGTGAAAATCTTCTATGCAAACACACTTTTTTTTACTAGTGTACCAGAAACTGATCTTTGGTATTTAGACAGAATTATCAAGTATTGAATAATTTAAATATCGTCATCACACATTTGTCTAGTGGGAATATTTCAAAGAGCTTAGCATTTTTACAGGTCTGAAACTTACAAATGAAATTATAGACTTCCTTTGGATCTAGGGAACATGGATCTACCACTCAAAATGAATAACAGTAAAAAAGGCCCTTGTACAGATGAGCTTATCACCAACCATCATGCAATATTTTCGAGGAGTCAGTTCCCACATTAGTGGATGGGAGAGTTTTCAGTTCCCTGGATTCCTTCCTATGAAGCCATGACATATCAAATGAAACTTCTTGCTGCTACTGTTGACCTGACCCTAGCATGGCGAGATCTTCCAGGCTTTATGAATCAACATATATAAGACATCTGATGAGATCAAACAGCACAAAATCATACTGCCCGTTGGCAGTGATCCAGTAAACTTACAGTTCTTTTCCAAGCTATCTAAACCTAATTAAACTGTGTCTCAAGATAACATCAGTAGGGATGTATCAGAAACTAAGCATAAGCAAACAAGTTCACAAGGAAGTCAGCAATAATGAGAATTTTAGATAGTGACAGTGGCTTGCAATGTCAGGGCAGTAACCATTCCTGCAGAGATTAGGAAATTATTGAAAATTCTTGTACAGACTTTCATAGGCTAAGTAACGAATGATGAGCAGATGGAGATCCCTTTGCCTTTGGGGCAAAATTAATAATATCTAAATGCATATGCTTCTCAAACTGCTGCATCCACTTAGAGATTTCCTGTTTATTCTTCTACCATTTTATTTCAGAAAAAAAATGAGGTAGAATACTACATAAAGTGCAACTTCCAGTCATACTCAAAAGTTTCCACTTCTTCTGGAAATTTTATTTTGCTCCAACACCTATTCAAAAGGTTTGTGACTCCACTAAGAAAAAGCAAGTTGATCTCAGGGAATCCATATTCTGCCTGGTACTGTCATATGCCTGGTGCTAACCAAGATATAAATCTTCACACTAAAAATATGAATAATATCATCAGTAATATCACAATTATATAACCTCAACCCCATAGGGCAGAGGTTATCCAGGGTGGCACTTCAATGAAGCTCAAAAATTTAAAAGGCAATTTAGTCTGCATGGGTCTCTCCAATTTTTCTCATTGAAGAGAAAGTTCATAAATATCTAAGGTAAATGAAAGAATTAATTAGGTAGCAGGCTTGTTAAGCCAAAATCACGTGAACACACACACACATGCACACACATGTATATATTAGAGACTAAGTGGCCCAAACACCCGTTCTCACTGCAGTAGCCCAAAGTGTTGTTGCATGGTGTTTTCTGACACCTCATCCCTCTGCCCAACAGAGAATGGAGCCATACCATGTCTTGTATTATACTAATCATGGGGGGAAAAAACAACAAATCAATTTAAGAACTGTGGGAAGTTTTTAAACACAAATATTCAGGTCGCTATAACATACGCAGGCAGCATGAGAATCTCATACCACAGTTGTGTTTCCCTCTGAATCTGTAATTTCCTGTAGCCTTTAAAAAATTGGATTTATATATATATTTTTTTTTTTCTAACTGCATAACAGAACAGGTTTGTAAGAATGGAATTTACATCAATCCTTGCTTTGACATTTATTTAAAGTAACCTCATACCCAGAGCATAGGACTATCAGAGGGGGAAATCTGTAATTATTATCTTGATAAAGATACATATTGCTGAATAACAGCAATACTAGCATATCATAGAATAATCCCCTGGTCTTTTAAATTATTTCACCATGCACATAAATTTCTAAGACCCCTTCATCATGTTACAGCATCAAAGTACATGTTTTATAGCTACATAGCTGAAAGAAAATGCTGAAGTCCTTTTACTTCAACAAAGCAGTTCCCTTTAATCAGAAAGGAAATGACTGCTTTATAGCTGGTGGTTTTAGGTTCCACAATCTCTTTGTTTCTTTTATAAACAGGCGTGACAGAATATTTCGTAACTATTTTAGATACTGAGTAACAAATAGTTATTGGGTTACAGAAAAACTACCTGGAAAAGAATTCTAGGGCAGATTGGGTTGTTTGAGTTTTTTAGTGTATTATTTTATGCAGAAGGTGGCAAGCAAGTTTACAAGAAACATGCAAGAGCAACTATTAATCTTCGCTAGGTATATCTTGTTGAGCAGCCAACATTTAGGAAAATTTTCCAGCTTTGAAATGAAATAAAACTACTTGATCTTGGGGAGCATCACTTGCATGTCAGGGTTTGATGATAGGTAACATTCAAGGGACTACTGATTTCATTTAAAAAAGACAAAAGCCCTTGCCTACTACCTCCACGTGTTACTTCATTCTTCTGAAGCTCCATAAACTGGATATTGTAACACCCAGGGAGATACACAGTTCCAACTGCCAGGAGCAACAGTGTTTACTGCACTGGATAAGAACCTCCAAACAAGGCCACGCTTCTGGGAAAAATAAAAAATTAAAAAAATAAAATAAAATCTGGTATTTTCTGCAGCTCAGGGGGAAATCTAAAATTTCAGGATGGACAGAAGTAATTGTGTAAAGCTGTAATAAATTGAGCTCTCTTTCTTAAGCTATGCCAGATTAATACGACATATAAGTGTGCGTTAACTCTCATTAAATACGACGTGCAAAGAGCTCGCTACTTTAGCACATACTGCAGGCTAATGGGATTCTTCTTGCCATGTTCAGAGAAGCAGGACTTTAAACACATCTCTACAGGGAAAAAAAAATAATAACTAGCATTACATAAAGAAACTACCTGGGCATGTCTTAAATTTTACTTTAAAAAAAAAGACAAAACCACAACCAAACAACGCATGACACTATTTAATATAAAGCCTTATACACAACTCTAATTACAGAACAAAGCACATACCGAAGTTCTTTTTTTCTGTGGCAGAAGGCTTCAGTTCTGTGCACCAGACAAAGCATTTCATCCCAATCCTGTGAGAGTTGGAGGGAGATCTGTTACCAAAATGGAAGGTCAGAATGTGAACTAGGGGTGTGTTTTCCACAAATTATTGACTGATGCTTTTTCCCAGTAATAAGATAAATGCTTTCAGAAAAAGAACTATCACAGCAAGAATTTTGAAGTTATTTTCTCTCTGTGTGTTAGAAGAAGCAGGGAAAGAGGAGAACCATTTCATTGTTTATTTTAAGTAGAGAGCATTTTATACAAAGGTGGAGATCCATTATTACTCTAGACACTGACCATACCAAAGCAAAAGCAAGTAAGAAATATATCCCTTTGACATTTCAGATTACAAATCAATAATTCCAGTACTGTATTTAATCTGTGTATATTAATATCCACATTCAGAGCTCAACATCATTCTTTTGATATTCTTCAACATCTGCTTTTTCTTCTGTATCTATTACTAAGTGCATCTCTTGTTCCAGCTTTATTGCATCCTAGCCATCCTCTTTGCACTGAAGAAAACTGTGTCAACCTGTGTATTACCAAGTACACCTCAGGATTCACTGTGACGAGTCAACTCACATTATTCACTATAATTGCGGGGCGCCTACTCCTGACAATCACTGTTAGTATTAGACAACAGACATTGTCTTTTTGTTCATCACCTTTCCCACATTTATGTTTCCTCATGCACAGCCAGTGCCTGCAAGGAGCTAAATAGGACAGTGTATGCTTTAAGGACTTTTTTGTTGCTCTTGGGGTTTTGATGAGGTGTTAGTTGTTGGGGGTTTTTGTTGCAGTTGTTTGTTGTTGCTGTTGTGTGTGGTTTTGGTTTTTTGGTTTTTTTTTTTGGAGAGGGGTGCTGTCAACTCAATATACATTCTGCTCTTGGTTTAAAAGAAAAACACGGGGGAAAAAAAGGTTAGTGTTCTGATAACTCGATAAATGCAATCCCTATGAGCAGACTTTTTCCCATCTGAATTAGAAAGATAAGAGTAGTCAAGGCTTGCCTGTTTAACAATCTATAACCAAATCTTAGCATGTAATAGGCTTCACTTGGATATTATATAAAGATAATTTACAACCTCACTAATAATTGATAAGCACTTACAAATTTCTATCATGTGGATGCTGAAAGGATTTTCTTGAAGCAGAAAGTTTAGATCCTAAAATTTTGGAGTATAATATTTCTTGAATTCTTTGCTATATTAAAAAATAGAGTAATTATCTATTTTTTTCTTTTAATTTTTTAAGGGGAAAATGGATTTACTTTTTTTCAGACTTCTGTATTAAAATAGTATAAAGCTGGATGCATCTTGGCCCATAGTAAAATATTCATGGTAGGGTATGAATTGAATTAACATTTCAGCACAAAATCAGAAGAAACAAATTTTTGCCAAGTAGTTTTTTCTGTATGTGAAACTGATTTAGTTAAGCAACATCTTTAAGTATTAACGTTCCTTCATAAAAGAAAATATAAACTAGCTCTAAATATTGACATATAAATCAAGCTGGATCGATTGTTTGCTAGATTGAAAGCTGGATTCATTGACCTTCAAATCTATCATGTTTTGCAACCTATATTCAGTTGCCTTACAGCAACACACTTGTCTTTATTCTCTGTCAAGCAAATACCTGACATACTGCTTGCACTTATCGTTAAACAAAAGAATGATTCTTTCCCTGGAATATGGCATGCAGGTGATAGGGGAGGAGAGAAGTAAAGGTTATTTTAATTTAGGCCTCAGTTCTCTCTCAGACAAGCTGCTTAGTTTGCCCTAAATTCATCATCACATAGCTCAGCTTTTCCTAGTATGCTGCCTTCAAAAATTTATTATTTATGGCTGCATAGAGTAACTCAAATGTCCATGACAGAGATTCAAAAGGAATATCACTGCTTCTATGCATTTTCTAGTAGTCCTTTCTTAAGCTGATGAAGTGATTAAAGTTAAATGCACCACAATCCTTGCTGCTGCACATCTACGTTCAGAAGATATTAATTAAATTAATTGCCCATCTACATCAGAGAGTTCTGAGGTCCAACACACCCTTTATGATATTTGCTGTCACCACAGCAAGAGGATATAAAGGAACAAGGATAGCTATTGAAAAAGGAAAAGGCAATCAGCATGATGAACAGGAAAAAGTTTATAGCTAAAACAGAACTGGTCTGATACATGACATTCAACAGCTCCCTAAAACAAAGTACTGTTGGATTACATTTACTCAGGGTATTCATCTGAAATTCTAAAGCCATCTAGATGGGATTAAATAGGATCAGAGTGTTCCCCATGATCATAAACATTAAATCCAATGACTGAATGAGAGACAGAGTGTGATCCTGTTTGTGTGTGTATGTGTACAAGCAGGCATAAGTTCCCCCACATGCAATGGCCTCTATAGGCTTGAGTGAGTCGACTCCGTTTCTGGCACAGCCTTTTATTCTGCATGCATATAGTCAAACATGTTAAATATTTGTCATTGTTGAACAGAGCAATGCTGTGAGTTTGGAGTGCTGGTAGCGATTGTGTCTGAGCAACTCTCTAATAAAATACAGATGTCATTTTGAAATGAAACAGAAGCAAAGGACACACACATGCACATACTCACACATGCACACACTCATACATGCAAAATATGCTAATGGTTATTTACATTATGTCTGATATTGATTATTACCAGATGGGAGGGGAAAGCAATAACCGACAGATTAACCATATGAATCTACTTTAATTTACCATGAATTATAGGTTTACAATTCTCCCTACTCCCTTTTTGGCTCAAAAACCTATGATGTGCTAAGAGAAAAAAAATGTAAACCTACTCTAAGGAGCATATTTCCATCACAAGCCTCCTAGAGCTACAGTCAGGAATCAGGCTATCTTTCTTTACAGGAATTGCAGTTCCGGCACCACTTAGTAAAGCCACAGGCAGTACCATGGCAAGAGATTTTATTATAGACCAATAAACATGAAGTGGCTTAATACTGTTAAGCCTTGCAGACAATAGATTGTGACTGAAGAAGCTTAATTTATGATTCTGCTTTTCACAAAGTTGTTTCAGGCAGCCTCACATAATATATCAACAAATAAATCCAGAGACAAGATTTGTCAAGGTATCATTCTATTCTGTAAAGTGGGAGCCCTCAGCAGTGTTTTGAGCTCAAAGCCTTGGCTCTGGAGGCTTTCTAAATAGCTACTTTTCCTGCAAGAGTCATATATAGCAGGAGCTACAAGCTCCCTTAAAGCAACAAAGGAAAACACAGTCTCCCTACCCAGCTGTGACCTTCTGAGACTTGTGCATTATGCATTAGAAGGCTGGAGTGTAAATGGATACTTCTGAAAGGCTTAAAGAAAAGAAAAGTCAAATTGACAAAAAAAGCTCTTGGTCTTTCTGCTAAATGTGGATTTGAAACAAAGTATTTTCTGTACAGTTTAACCTTTAATTCCTATTGTTTTGATTTGCAGGCACTTCCATCCCACTTCCAAGGGCAGAGGGCAAACAACTTTCTCTTGCTCATAGGTTTTATTTATACACACTCTTATAGTTATCTAAC
Source organism: Clamator glandarius (assembly GCA_033459285.1). Classification (NCBI taxonomy): domain Eukaryota; kingdom Metazoa; phylum Chordata; class Aves; order Cuculiformes; family Cuculidae; genus Clamator; species Clamator glandarius. Next base: position 3,157,698 of record JAUNZM010000176.1, on the reverse strand, counting down.
CTTTCTGCTTTTCAGATCCATCACATATGCTTGCTGCCAAACAAGTTGCTGTAGATTTTTCAATGCTCTCTAAATCCACAAAAAAAGCTCTAAAATGAGTAACATGGGCATCAAAGAGAAAGAATGGAAAGGAAGAGTGCAAACTAAGAAATCAGCCCTATAAAGAAATGTGTGTGATGTTTTAGTGTGCTATTCATATTTTCTGAGGGTTACAGGCAGATTGCAGCTGCTCTAGCACTAAAAGGCATGAATCCATGCTTTCAGTTGTGGAATCAAAAAGAATTGCAATCGCTGGAATTTGTGACAGCTCAGGGTTTTGTCCCTTGATTTTGTAACTCTTTCTGTGCAGTCTTGGACAACTGGGGGTTTTATTCCATTTTCTTACCCATAAAATGGGAACAAACACTAATTCATGCACAGCAACTGCTAAGAGAATTAGTAAAGCATTTTCAAACTCATAGTTTAAAGCCATGCTCCATCTACCCTAGCTCTGCCTGGTCATAGTTCTGAAATCACAAAGAAGCAGAGAAGGTTGCACCCAATCTGGTAAAATATTCTCAGTTGAAAATGTAATAGCTTGCTGGAACAAATGGTAAAAGCCCTGCTGATTTTAACACAGTTAAAATTTCACCCCACTAAACAAAATCCCGATGGAAGTCATGCACTTCAAACATTTGCACACCACAGCCCTGTCTTTTTCCATTTCAGAAAGGTATTTTGTAATTCATGCATGAGTGCTGCTCTGCAAAAGAATACTCAATAAATTGTCAGTGTTCTGTGAAACCTGTACAAAATACAGTGGTTGCATTTAAAATGATGCTTTTTATAAACAAAACTAAATTAAATAGCTGCTGGAGCAAGAAATTTGTTTTCTATTAGCATATTTGACAAAAGCTAATAGCTTAACACTCTGCAACACATATAATCAATGTCTAAAGGCATGTTTTAGAAATCATAAGGCCATTTGTAGCATTCCTCCTTCCTCAGACAACAAGCACAAAGTGTTCAATTTTCAATTATGCTGTTGGTTCACTTACCAAGCCTGTGACAAAACCAGGATGGGACTCCATAGCTCTCAAATTGCAGTCCCATGCCCTTGCAGTTTCCTTTTTTGTCCATGCTGCCTTGATGGTAGGTAAGACTGGAAGCCAGCCTAGGAAAAACTACTATTTTACTGTAAAAGACGGAAAGTTACAGATGACTTCCTGCAGGTGAATAACAAAGAGTAATATGTGAGTACTTCTCTTGACAGTTGAAGCTCTGCCCCAGATCGCTTCTGTATGGAAAACTAGTGTTTACATCTTCGTGAAGAAACAAGATGACATCTTTGTCATACAGCCTTAGTGATCTACTCCAAGTGACACTACTGTTTATTATTAGCCCTTATCTCTGTAATGTGCCCCTGGAGCCACACTAGATGAAACTTGGGAAGGGGCAGAGCTGTACTGAGGGACTTTAGTTTCAGATAAAGGACAATGCGTTCATGTGCTACCTCCAGACTTGCAGAGTGGAACAGTGAGTGGAATGTGAGAAGAAGCAATTTAGATTTTCAGTTGGTGTTGTTGCGCAGAGGAGGAAAAATAGATTTATGTTAGTATATAAAATACACGCAAAAAGGCAAATAGGAAAAAATCTTTAAACTTAGTTCATGAAGTATAGGCACACATCAAATTCCTTAACAGAAGATGGAAAATCTTCTTTCTTTGGAAAGCAGCTTGAAGGGTAAACTCAGTACAGAGCATGTCAGGGTAGATTTCTTTCAGCTGTATGGATGCGCAAATCCAAATATTCATCCTGAAAAGTCAGATTTAGAAATGCTAGGTTTCACACTGCTTTCACCTAACCAGAAAATGCAAGCAACCCTTGACAAACAGCTTCACTCACAAGTTTCCCCTCTGCATTTTAACTTCAAACTTCAGGCATACCTAGCCAATGTTAGGTAAACAATCACAATACCTGAGTGGGCTTCAAATGACAATGTAAATGCAAGTTCTTCCATACAATGTACAGGCAGAGGCCATGTAATTTGCCTACTTGAGATGGTATATGCAATGTATTACACAAATGTTCAGCTCACAACTGTGTTGATAGAGTCCTTGAGTACAACTTGAGTGCATTCAGTAGCTCTGCTGGGTTCCTTGACTTATGCCTTTCTTTGTAAGGGAAAAGTAATACCACTTCTGACATCAAGCAAACATGCCATTCACATACCCTTGTGCCAATATATTATGCAAACTTGTGGACATCACCTTCCATAAAACTATTTAAGAAATTTCAGCTGGATTAGTTATACTGATCAAATCAAAATGTGTGTATCTGATTAGTAAAAATAATTCTTAAGCTGCCTAAAGTCCCAGCTTGATGTTTTAACACATCTATGACAACAGATTAGAGTTAGATGACCCTGGTATCCCTCTGTACCTTCCTGACAGTTGCTGCTAGGCAGAGAAATAGACCCAGATAGAAGCTGAGGGTAATAACCCCTTCAGCCGTCTAGTTTTAATCCATTGCTACAGACCTGCTGGATACCATAGCAGCAGTTATATTGTCCAAAAGTGCTTTTGTCAGTATAGCTCATTTCACACATTGAACCACTGTAAACTATGCTAGCCTTGGCACTTTTTTGCTAGTATAACTGTGATTCTATTAGTAGGGTTTTATCATGAAAGTTATCCAGTAAAGCTATCTGTAAAGCCAGGTCTTTCATTAGGAATGAAACTGTTGACCATTCTGACATTTAAATTACCATTACTAGCCAGCTGAGTTATCTTGCTGAAATGATGGACCATCCATACCTCTCAAAACTACTGCTGCAAGCTCTTTCCTCTCTCTGCTGTGATTCAAGTTTCTGAGGTTTTCTTTGCAAGCATAAGTCATAAAAACATCATCATTTTTCAAAATTCAAAGGGCCAAGCTATTGCTATGAAATGGTGCCCAACATGATCTGCTGCCACCTCCAGACCTATTCCAGACATTTACCCGCAATAGCCTGGAAAATTCCCTAGGTTACTTGGAAGGTTCCCAAGCTCTTGCTCAGCAAAAAAAAAATACAGAGATTATACTAAAAGAAAGAACAAACTCATAGTTAATTTTCAATTTCTCCTGAAAATGACTTAGGGCAAATATTTTTATTTTCTTTGTTGCAGCTTTCCCACAAGTGAAAGAGGATAGTCCTCTCACATTTATAGGCCTAGTCTGATGGACCTTGCAGCTCACTGCACAAGTAAAGAAAGTCAAAATCGGACACTCTTAGCTTTCAAGTGCTTTGAGAGAAAAATAAATAAATGTATCTAACCGCTAACAAAAAAAATCTGTAAAAAACTTCATTTGTGCTCTTATTGGATCTGCTGTACTGGTTTCAGTCTTTTCAGTTGAAAGCTGCAGAAATCCTGCCAGAACAGTCATAGGGACTCTTAGCTGAGGCTGTGGCTACATGATCAAAGAGGCCATGCTGCAGGTCTACACTTGGACCACAGCAGCTCCTGAGAAAGGAGCAAACCGTACATTTGAAAGCCTGAGAGAGAAGCAAGCTGCCTGCTGAAAGACAGACATTGGATCATGCAAGAAACAGCCCTGACTCATCTGAGGGTGCTTTGGGACAGCCCCAAGCTCTATTCGAGTCATGTGATGCTTTTGCTGCTTTTCAAAAATCAGGACAGTTCCATTCGATTTGAGTTAAACTGCTTCACATGTCCCTTGCCTACATGTGATCACATGTAGCAGTTTATTAGGATGCCCATTTTGTAGGGAGAAAACCCTAATAGAGGTAAAGAAATTACATGAAGTCAAAAGCCAGAAGTTTGAGGATTTGAGTTCTTTTTTTAAAGCCTGTCTTCCTGGGTAATCAAAACCTTGGCTTCTTCAGAATTACTTGTTAGTATGATAGACTGTGGATTACAGTGGAGAGGTATTTACAGATTCTGAAAGACCTACAAAAATCAGAGATTAATAAATAAATGTAGGCAGCAGGAGAGGGCTCTTGACTTCTGATACAAAATGAAAAAAAAAAGGGGGGAGGCACAGAAGGAGACCTGACCTTCCTTTTCTGTGAACACTAACCTGTCTCACTTGCTTCAAGCAAACAAAAAGTAATGCCTGTGAACGGAGGTACCCTGGCCCAAATTCTTCTCTGCTTGCTTTCATCAGCCACAGCAAGCCTTCCTGGGGTCTGAGTAATGCTTTGTAATTGATGGCTATTCTCATTCCAGAGTATCACAGCCTGGTAAGTAAAAGCATTCACAACAGCTGGAAAGAAAGAGATTCTTGTTAAATAAGTGGGACCAGAATTAGAAGGCAAGGATTTTAAGTAAAGCTAGACATTTCTAAGGCATATTTCTGACAGCTTGTTAACTTGTACTAAATGCTTCAAGATGCACAAAAATGTACATGTATTTAAGACAGCTGGACCTCTGTGCCATCAAGTGATTCGGAGGGTGTATTTTTACAATTTGAAAGCTACTTTGCTACTTTGATGCTGGGTATTTGAAAAATGTTTGCTAGAACAAACAAATAAAACCAACAAAAGCAAAACAAAAATCAGCATTTTCATTGCTGCCTTTTGTTTTACATGACACAGCAAGCGTTGTTAAGATTACAGAAAAAGATGTCAGGAGAATTTGGTAAGAGGGTTTCACAGAAACCTAATTTTTGAGTGCTAAGAGAGCTGGAGTCTTTAGAAATATCCACAAAAAGGCCAGATATGAGACAGAATAAGGTAAAGATGTAGAAAAAACTTGAAGTTTGCTACAAATTCTCAAAGGAAAATAGGCACAATTAAGCTTCACTTTCGGGGTTCAATATAGTGGTCACAGATTAGCTTTTTGTTGTGCCTCATGCACACATGATCAGACTACATTTGGTACACATGGCACACATGGCCAGACTACATTTGAGCTGACTTGTAGTCAAATTTAGAGTCAAGCTTGATTCAAGAGCTTATTATTCAGACTTTGCTCAGATACCGAAGAAATGGGCAAAACCAGTGCAAGTTCACCGTTATCAAATCAAAGAAAATAAAACTCCTGCGTCTTTCTCCCCCACCCCCTTTTTCTTTTTCTTTTTCTTTTTTTTTTTTCCCTTTCAAACCTACTCTTCTGGTTTTTTACAATGCACAGATCAGACTTTTAAAATAATTTTACAGAGATGGCTTTTGACATAAATCCAACATATTTGTGCTTATCTCTCTTGGGCACAGTTCTGCATTTCCTCCTGCCAGTTGCACCCCAGTGACTCTATTTTCAGAGGTCTCAAAACAGCATGTCTGGTTCTTACAGAAATGGTCAGCAAGAAATATTTTGAACATGTTGTTTTTCAAAAGCATTAGAGAAAAACACCACAACATATTTAATTATTTGTATCACAGTGCTTACCCATTTATGTAACTCTGATATACATACCAGCTTTTATCTCTTTACCATCTTTCTCCCACTATGCTTTCTTCTCCCTGAACTGAGACACTAATCATGCCTCTAGCTGAGTGGGTTGGGGGAGGTACAGAAAAAATGTTAGCTCAGCTTGCTAATGACTTGAGCTGCTCAGCTAGGTGACAGAGTTTGGTAGATTCTGAAAGATGTGATGATATTAACTGGCCCCTGATTGTTAACGTTGGTTGCATCTAAACTTCACTGAATACATTGAACTAAACTTATTTATAAAATAATATTATTTTTTCATGTAGCACTTGCAACAAAAGAGAAACCAAGCTGAACTTTTCTTTCACTTTCTATGAAGTTGATACAAACAGTTTAACAAGCCATGCTGGGGGCATAAATCACATTTTGGTTTTGTGTACTTCCTTATCATAGATTATTGGAAATCTGGGGTTGAATTTTCATAGAGATTTCTTTGCTTATCAAATAGCAATGTCCATAAAAAATCTCCAATGAATGTATTTTGATGGTAAAAAATACATTAATAACAATTCAAATAAATGTGAATCATATTGTCTCAATTCTCACTGAAAATAAAAGATTGGATTAATGCAATGATGACATTGAAAACAATTGTGAGTGGATAGAAATCCCTGTTTATTTAGATGGACAGCATTTAAACCTAGAAGAAATTTATTATGCACTACTTGTTGGATGCATTTAATTCTTCAAAGTACTTTATAAGTATTTGAATTCAGATCCCAAAATGCTCTGAGTTCCTTCATTTCCTATTCCAAACTGGGAATCCTCTTTAGAAGCAGACTATAGAGACAGCTAAAAAAATAAGTAGTTCATGGATAAAGAGCAACTAACTGAACATAAAAGCTAGCACAGGATATCTAAAGCTCCAGCCTTCCACTTGCTCGGGGTTAGATCAGACTAAACCATGTTCTCCACTTGTTTGGCCTTGATTTCAGTGATAGTGGTTCTTACATTAGGGCTATTGCTGTGAGTTTCCAAAAGTCACTCAGTCTGGTTGTTAAAAACTGTGTTTTCAGCATGCAGAATCAACAGCTTTTACTAGGACTGGTGCCATTATGCTTCTTGATGAAGTGCTCCAAAAGTACCTAGATATCCATGGCCCACACTGATGCGTCATGTTCTAAGGATCAGCCAAAGGCAATTATCACATAGAGTAGTTTAATCCTAATGAAAATGTCTGTTTGCGACAGGCAAAGTCACAAGAATGAGTTAGCCCTTCAAATTCAGCTGTTTCATTGAGACATTGTATCTTGCCTCATTTTAAAGAAACCCAGAAATAAACCATCATGGGTGGCTGAACTGTCTGCTGTTGTGCCTAGAGGCAGTTTTGAGCAACTGAGACTATGAGTTCGTATTTAGAAAATGTTTACGCCCCTGTCCCAGCTGTCTAGAATAACATTCAGAGACAGCTTCAAAGTACTTAGTCCAGAGGCTGCAAGAAGGGAAGCAGCCACACCATAAACCACAAAGGCTACTAAGTAGCTCAAATGGGTACTTGGATTCTCAAGTGGGATTCACAACCTCTGTTGAGCACCATGAATGTATTGAGAGCCGTACTTGAGTTAAGTAGCTTTAAATTTACCTTGGAAAGGCCTTTGCAACCACCATAGCTACGATATTGGCACATCCTTAGATTGTGAGATGTTTTTGGAAAGAAAAATTGCATTTGACGATACATTGAGTAAATCAGAGTATCTGCACTGGCAAGAGTGATGGGACTCCTGTCTTCAGGTAGGATTTTGCCCACAAATATGAAGTTGAAAGCAGGAATTGTTAAAAGCAGGGTGTCAAACACTCTGATTTTTACATGTGCTCAATAAAAGAATCACTTGGTATTTACCACATTTTTTTTAGTCATATCAGCATGAAAGCAAGTAGTTCATAAGAAATGTAAAAGCACACATGTCAAACAAACCCCTCACAAACTAAAACTACAAGGTCTTACAGAAGTTTCTATATATGCTGTACTTAGTTTGCCATTTTTGTTCTTATTGTTCTTATTTGTTGTGGATGCCCCATCCCTGGAGGCGTTTAAGGCCAAGTTGGATGGGGCCTTGGGTGACCTGATCTAGTGGAATGTCCCTATCCATGGCAGGGGGATTGGAACTAGATGATCTTTAAGGTTCTTTCCAAGCCTAACTATGCTATGTTTCTATGATTATTGCTTCCTCATTTTAACTTTTTTTTCACTTTCGCTTTTGCAGTAGCTTTCCGCTCCCACACATTTTCTGCCCATCATTCACCACCTACCTACCTATAATAATAATGAGAGGACTTATGTCTAATTTGCTGAAATCACTTTATTAATTTATTTCCAGTACAGAATATATGAAAATAAATAAAACTTCTTTTTTTTTTAAATTACAAGACTGTGGTTTTATTTTGGTTTTTCTTCCTCAAGTTGCATATAACTTTAATGTCACAAACTTTGGGATTGTGTCAGCACTTTAAGGAAACATCTTCTAAATAAGTTAAAATGATGCCATACAGCAAACTGAAATAAGGCAATGAAATACATCTTCCATAACTGCAAAATCTGCAAAATTCCTTCCAGGTCAGTTGTCTTACATTGATGTGTTGAGAAAGCAGTGGTAGGGAGGATTTAATCCCTTTTGCATGATTCTTCCCCTCTTCCACTGCTCTCCTATCTTCTTACCTCCTCTGTTTGACTTGTAAGACTTAAAGTCAGAAATATTTTAAGGAAGTTTTCACAATGCTGATGACACTTAGAGAAGGTTACAGGGAGCAGGGAGATTAGCTAAGTAACTAAAATTGTGTGTGTTAGCTCAAAAACCAATTAACTGCTGTAACAGGAGACCTAACAGATTGGTGCCTAGCAAGAAGATACATGACTAATGCTGTGTGACGGTATCAAGAAGAGCAGTTTGCTCGCTACAGAAGCTAACATATTACTATATAAGAAGATACTTACTTTGAACTCACATTTTTAATCTTGCAGCTGCTCTAACATATTTTTTTTAACTTTTCTTCTTCCCTTTTTCCATAAATACTTTTGATAATTCCATCCCTCCTTTTCAGCCCAGTGTGAAGCAATGCAGTGGAAAAAGCATTGCACTTACACCATGAAAATGAGTAGTTGTACATTTTTTTATCTGTCTAATCCTCCTCCCCTTTCTTCTCCCCAGGAAACCCCAAAATGGAGATATAATAGAAGACAAAACAGAATTGCTGCTTTTCTAGAAAAGAACAGCATAACTGCTATTGACTCCAATGACGGCAGTGTCTGGCTTGATATTAAAGCATTTCTCACCTCCTAACTACCCTCCCACAGTTTCTCCCCAGTGTAAAATTACCATCTCAGACAAATTCATTTGGCAATTCCTCCTTCGCAGTTTCTTCAGATTGGCTAAAAGCAGAGTTGTTTTGCAAGTGGTCCAATACAGGCCATGTCCATGCCTATTTTACAATAGTATTCATTTTGTTGTGATTGCTTCTGGCTGCAGTGGTATCTGATATTGTGGTAACAGTGAGAAATCACTAGAGACCTTGCAACTTTGTCCTTGTAGGTTTCATGAAGGCTGAACCTTTGGTCCTTGAGGAGATTGATGGTGAGTGAACCCCTGTGGGTCTTCAGGTTACACAGTTCAGAGGGAACACAAATACAGCAGCTGTAAGTTAAACATCTTTCACCATCCTCCTTGAAGGATCCACTTACCCGTGTCTGAAGTCACACATTTCATATCAGCTTTCCTTGCTGGAAAGCAGCCTTGGAAGATAGACCCATGATTTCATACTTGTTCAAGGCTGGAGGAAATTACAACCCCTCTCCTTTCAATTCCCATTCAGTAATGCTATCAAATATTTTGAAGGCTCCAGTGCCAGCAGATGAAAAGACTTTTGGGGCAAGATTTAGATACTGAATACTTGGTTTTCCTCTCACACAGCTAATAGGTTCCTCACATACTTAATTGCATGTTTTTAAAAAATAGCACAGAAAAACTGCTTTAGAAGTCTGACAACATGTAAGAGAGTACAGGAATTGATAAACAATACAAAGAATAAAGATCAATTGCTTTGAGAACAACCGATGAGATCATTCACTTCTGGAATATCAGGCTCGACAGTAAGGATCAGGTGTCTCTGAATTGGCTCCTAAAGTGAAACCATACCATGTAATTAATATCAGCCCTCAGAGACGCTAACATTTCTGTTCAAGACATGTTTCCTTCTGCTGTCACTGAGTTTTTCTGCAGGCTCAAGGCACAGCAGAGCAGAACAGGAGTACAGTGCTGCGGCTATACAAGCTGCATTGTCTGCAGAAGCACACTGCTAGTTGGTGGTGGAAAAGGCAACAAAGAGACTGCTGGAGGGCTTCTTGGAATAAAAAAAAAAATAAAATTAAATAAAAATGCCAGGGCTGTAGCACTGGATATGCTAGCTATTACAACTTGGCTCAGGAAACAGAGAACTTTCCAGGGCCCATTTCCAGCCTTTGCAGGAGACTGTGCTCTGTGGAACACAGAACAGATTGGGCTGAGTGGGCTTGCCCTGCCCTGTCACACTATTCAAGGGAATTTTGCCTGTTTTATCCTCTGTTTTTCTGAAGGGAAGAATAAAAATAAGCATCCCAAACAGCTCTTCCAAAATATAGAAAAAGCCAACAAAAAACAGGAAGAGTAATTAAAACCTAAGGTCAGTTTAAAAAACATGTTAGAAGTCATACAGCTGCAGTCTTCAAAGGCTTTCTTTTATCTGGAGAGGGGTGGAGAAGAGAGCTTTGATTTAAACACCACTACCGCCACCACAATGGATCATTTGATCTTTTAGTTACTTCTGTTTTATTTTAATTAATGTTTCTAAGTACTAATTTAAAGTCAAACCAGCTTTATTAAAGGTTCATTGCACAATTAAGAGAGATTCAAAACCCAGCCCAATACAGTCAACAGAAACAAGTTCAAAATGACCATTCAGCAAACAAAAAGCTTATCATGCTGGTAGTGTTTTAAGCTATCAGGCAATAAAATCACGCAGCATTTCTAAACACTGTGTTAATTTTTTCTCTCCCTTGGCAATGAAAATCTTTTAAATTCCTATCTAATAGGCCTTTGTGCCACTTGTGAAATATTCTTTTTCATTTTTTAAGAAAATATTAATTCATTTAATGTTAGTGTTAAATAGGACCTTATATACTTGTACATCAGAGAAGCTAAACATAACACGTTAGCAACCTTGTACCATTGGATTCCACTCCTTTGCCAGACTTTCAGACTTAGGAACAGCCAGATTTCCTACTTGAAGGATGTGCCAAGGCTCTAATGTAATATAGAGTGTGCATTCCTCTCTACAGGCAGCACATGCAGGACACAGAAAGAGCAAGGCTTGTGAAGACAATGAGCTTATTTTGAATCTTGCAGAAATCTAGTAGCCTTTCTAACTCTTCTAGATAGGTCACATGCAGTTGACAGCCTGCCTTGCTGGTATTAGGACTTTGTTGAGAACTTATTAGTATTTTATGTAGATTACCCACCAACATGTTTATTTCAGACCCCATTAGAAGAGTAGAAAATCTGAGTTCCTTTATGAAAAAACTCTGTGTTTCATAGAATCATAGAATATTATCATAGAATAATATCATAGAATGTTTTGGGTTGGAAGGGACCTTAAAGATCACCTAGTGCTAATCTCTCCTACCATGGGCAGGGACACCTTCCACTAGATCAGGTTGCTCATAGGTTCATCCAGCCTGGTCTTGAACACCTCCAGGGATGAGGGATCCACAAATTCTCTGGTCAGCCTGTTCCACAGTTTACCCACACAGCAAAAAGATTCTTCCTAATATCTATCCCAAATCTCCCCTCTTTCACTTTAAAACCATTACCCCTCATTCTGTCACTGCATACCCTGATAAAGAGCCCCTCCCCAGCTTTCCTATAGACCCACTTTAAGTACTAGAAGGCTTCTGTAAGGTCTCCCTGGGACCTCCTCTTCTCTAGGCTGAACTCCAACTCTCTTAGTCTGTCCTCATAGGGGAAGTGTTCCAGCCCTCTAATTGTCTTCATGGCCCTCCTCTGGGTTCACTCTAACAGATCCATGTCCTTCCTTATTTCCATCTCAGATAAGAACACCTCAAAGGTATGAAAAATGTCCCCTCTTCCCTTCCAGAGGGAATGTTATCAAAATCATACTTGTTGAACTCCTCAGACCTCATCTATATTACTGCCTCTGTACTGGCTCCTGGCTTCTGCAGGTTTTGGAGGTACAGTACCCTAGAAAACACCATTCCCTCTTGCAGAAACCTTTCCACAGTTTCTGCAGTGGGCAGGGGTGAAAAGCAGAACTGTTCTGTGAAAGATCTAGGTCCAGTCATGAAGGAGCCAGGTTATTAGCAGGAAAGAGTGTGTAGCAGGACAGTGTGGGCATTGGTGCTGCTATACAGCAGGTCCAGGATCAGCTGGTATGGCTCATCATCCCTATGCTTCATTTGGCACAGCTAGCTCCCTCTCATTCAAATGGACAGCAGTTCACAGCTGTGGATATATTACCTTAATTCACTCTCTCCCTTGTGAGTGTGTCTACAGAGGGCATCAGGGGGCCTCCACTGCATTAGTGTTACTACTAAAGCAAGGCAGTACTTGCAGAAATGCATTTCAATTCTGAGTCCTGCAGACATGCTTTGGTCACTTTTGCTGACTTAATTAGAAAATAATCTAAGACCCAGCTGGTGTAAGTCAGCACCGAAGCAATGGGCCTAAAGAAATGGTGACAATTTACTTCAGTGAGGATATGGCCCAAGGGATTCATACTGGAGGGAGATGTCTAATCAAGAAGAGGCTAGAAAGCTAAAAATGTCTGCATTTATCCCCCACTTTCAGAGAGCTTCTGCCAAATGGTCTGAGCAGCTGGACACCACTTTAAAATCCATATTTAATTCCCTGAAGTTGCATTGAAATGAAGAATCTGCCCACAAAACAGATCAATACCTTGCACTGCTTTGACTTCAGATTGTAACAAACAAGGAAGATGCTGCTGTAGCTTAAGAAGAAATAAAATAATCAAAGTTACAGAACCTCTGGGCTAAGGAAACAAAGAAAATAAATATTTTAAAACATTTTCTCCGTTTATTGCCTATGATGCAAGTGATTCTATCCTTGATTATGATGTCTTTATTTTTGAATGCAGAGATGAGTAATAGAAAAAAATACAGTGTGAGAACTGGAAGAATTGTTCAAATAAAATGAGAAAATTATGAGTTATTGTCATTCATGATGCTTCCAACAATGGACAGAGATACTATAGCTAAGTCAAACTGTCGGAATCTGGGACAGATTATTATTTACATTTATTTTTCTACTCATGTTTTGTCTTTCATCACAAAAATACACAAATTTCAAATCAGTGAATAATCATAGCTATGGATAGAAGATAGAGGTCATTTTAATTGTGTGAACTTTGCTTCTTCATTTTCTTTATCTAAGCAGAAGAATCATAGAGTCATAGAATCATATTCTCTTTAACACTGTTTGGTGATAAAAACTTTATCGAATATAGCTGAAGGATACCTGAGCATAGAGAATGGTGTATAGGAAGGAATAATAACATCAGATAGTTTTATTGATTTTATTTGGTTTATTTAAATTGTATGAAAGTGTGTTACATTACTGAGTGGGGTAGAATCCACATAAATCTAGTGGCTTGTATTATACTTAGGAATTCCTGTCTTAAGAATCTGTTTGAAGATCTCCCAAGTTGAATTTTCACACTTTTTAGAAAAAGACATTGCAAAGGCATGCCCCATTGGATTTTGTGTACAGCCTTGATCAAAAGCAACCTGAATCTCTCAGGTTCCACACAACTATATCATAGAAGCCTGGCTTAGAATACACATATTTCTGATTTTTTTTATAACACCGAATACAACGTTCCATTAATGGAACTCTGATCTTTACTAATGTATAACATTTTAAAATTAGCATCTCCACACCTTTTTAATTTCTCTTGATCGCTTAACTGAGAATAAGAGAAATCTCCCCTTAACCACAGAGATGTAAGTTGCCATATGCTCAATTCAGACTACAAAACACATTGTGGTTTCTTTCATGGATGGAACAAATCCTAAAACCCTAAACCACCCAACAGCCCAAAGATAAGATGATAGCAACCTCACTTTCTCTCTTTGACCTTTTTAAATCTTGAAAGCAGTATCTCCCCTTAAAACAATGAAGAATAATTTCTTCTCTAGAAATAAGCATGAGAAAACATATTTTTTTGGAGAAAGAGGTTCAGTTTCTCAACCAGATGCAACTACACTGATATTTTCTACAATGAAACAATGAAATCCACCAGTAAATAAACTGCAAGTATTTTCTATTAAATAACTTCTATTAAAAAATACATTATATAGGGTATGCATATCTTATATAGAGTGCATCTTAAATCAAATGGAATTGGTTATGTCTTTCAGAACTTCTATGTCTTCTATATAAGTGATTTCTATAACTGTCAGTATTGGTGTGTTTCTGAAAGGTAAAACTGCCTAACCACCAGGATATGAGAAGCCAGATTACCTGCTTGACAAAGCTTCAAGGACACTGTGCATTGCTTTGTTCCAAATTAAACTTCAAAAGAATCCCATAATCAAACAAAATGAACATAAGTGGTATGCAAGGACAATATAACAAAAGGCAGCTTTACAGGGACAGAGAGAAAGAAAGGAATGGGAAACAATACAGTCAAGCCTCATAGGCAAAAGAAAGGAAACAGAGAAAGGAAATGAAAAGTAAGGAATCCAAGTGTTTTAGAACATGGTGTAAAGAAGAATGGTGTGTGTTTTTTGATTAATTGGATAAGCAAAAATGTCATACACTCTCTGCCTCAAAATGACCAGTCAGCTGTCCCTCTAGAGACTCCCTTCACTATTCAGAAAATCCCTGCAAAAGAAATTACAGATCTTACTTATCAAAGTGAAAAAATATATATATTTATAGTCAGATTTCCATGGGTTTTTTCCTAGAAAAAGCCTTTTTTCTGAGAACACAACAGTTCTTATTTTATTTATTCAGCCTGGATATGGGATTAACATTAGTCCAGAATCTAGTCCTTCTTTGCACAGTATAGGGTGCATACTCTACTGATATATTATTACTGAACTGATGGATTTTCTTTTCTAATCAATATAAGTATAATGCTTAAAGTTTAATCTTTCTTATGTTGAGGGAAGGCACAAAGCTAATAGTATCAGAAGACAGGAACTACAATACACACTGTAACAGGGAGAACAGAACAAAAATTGGCTAATAGAGTGACACAACAGAAAAGGAAGAACTACAGCATGGGAAGGACATATAGATCTTCAGATTATCTCTGGCCTAGTCCTATTGACTGTACATTGGTGCAGTAGGTGCTTGGAACGCATTTGCCACTTTAATGTGTTCCAGGAGGAATCTAGTCTGTACACTCCAAACATATCTGCAGCGCAAAGAAACCATGATAAGAGGAGATGCATGGGAGAGTGGCTTGAAAAGTACTTTCCTGATCCAAACTAAAACATTAATGTGGATGCACCCTTTATCTTCCTGAGTGAAAAGCAGAGACAGAGCAGGGAAAGAGCTCTGGCTGGTAAACGAGGAAGCTGTGATAAATGAGGTAGGGCTGGTCACCATCAGAGTAAAGTCTTTTGCTGATCTCTAAGTGACCAGTGCTGCAACACACTAACTGCAAATTGTGCAACTCTCACATCATGGGTAACTATTCAAACCAACAAGAAAGTCTGTTTCTGTTATCATGACTGGGAAAAGATCTGTCTTGGAGAAGTGTGTACATATATCCAGGCTACCTGGGTGACTGCTTTGAATGCAGTTAGAATCCTCCCACTCACAGCTCCAAATGTTTCAGCCATCAAGCTCTTCACTGAGGGAGACTCTCTCAGGGGACTGCTCCAAGTGTCTGGCTGTGCCTGGCCATCTGCGTGTCTGCATTTATTTTTGTTGTTATTGTTCTCTTTCTTTGATTTTTTTGTTTGGTTCTGTTGTACTTTTTTCCCTCCGATTCCATATTCCACCACTCAAATGGCCCTGCACCTTACGCTACACTGTGGAAAGCCCTGAAAGGCTTTGGGTGTACCTTAGTTTGGAGACCAGGACTGCACCATGAAGCAATTTAAGTTTTTACATTCAGGGCATTATTTATACTTATCCACTTCTGTGCTCCTGGGCCTTGACGGTAAAGGGCGTGGACATACAGAGGGCATTTAGCAACCACTTGCATCATCTTTTCATGTGTCATGGTACATAAAGTCCAGGCTGCAGGTTACTAAGGAAGCCTTGCATTTCCCTCAGATGCCCTCTGCACTTGTTGTGGAGCTTTCTGAAAAAAACTCTAACTGCATTCAAAGCAGTCACCCAGATAGCCTGGATATATGTACACACTTATATACACACATATAATCTTAAGCTTTCTATGGGTTAATACTCCACCAGTAAAATGCAGTCATAGACCTCTAACTCCCAAAGGTCGTGAGACAGTAATTTAAATAATATTTGTGAAGTACACAAAAATGTTTTTATCAGCAGCAGAGCCCATGTAGAAATTAAGAATTATTTACTCAGAACAGGCTTGGCTCTGAATGTAGAGCCAACAAAGGGTATTGAACACTGAAGGCCAGTGATAAAGAAAAAAAATATGGCCATTTCCTCACCATCTTGTGCACTGAGGCAGAAATGAGAGGAAAAAAACTAGATGATTATTAATTCAAGCTTATGGTGTATTGTATATTTGCAGAGATTTGGTCTTGACTGAACAGAGGTTTTGGTTTTGAATTTTCTTACTTGTAAGTTGTTTTTTATTTTGCAAATATGGCTTTACATGCATTACAAATAATACTCGCAAAGTATATCTAGCAAATTCAAAGAATTTTTAATGGGACACAATGTATTTCACAACCCAGGCTTTCAACTAGCACACACCCTTTTGCAGAAAAGCCCTACAAGGACCAGATAGGCAGATTCCATTTTCATGCAATCCACTGTTTGCATAATTAATACTGAAAACAACTAACCATTTGATAAGAGTTATACAAGAGCTCAAAGAAGATTAGAAACAGCAAGACAATGTCAGTGTCTGAAGGAGAAAGTCGGAAACAACACTGGGCAAGGTGGATAAATAAAGCAAGCAAACCAGAAAGTCTATTCTTTTCCATTCCTGCCAGTTACTTATTAGTTCTAAGGGAAACAACAGCTAAGTAGCCCTACCAGCCCTCCGAGTAGGAGATGGATATGATATGATATAAAAGAATATGAGGAACTGAGCACTGCTACCGCTGTTACACCTGTTTCAAAAAGAGACATCAGCCTCTTTTCAGAATTCACCAACCAAGCAATATTTGCAGCTGTTAACGGGACACACTTACTATTAATGAATTCAAGGTGGTGAGAAGAATCAGATCCAAATCCATCCAGTATAAAAGCCTGCTTGCTTTTATTTTACCCCTTAAGGTTTCATTATCCATACTTCTTGACAGAGTATGCTGTTTTGGAAATTACATCCAGGCTATTAAAAAGGGTAGAAACCCATAACTTTGAGCTCAGTCTAATAGCCAATGTATTCCAAAAAAATATTAAAATAAAGATGAAATACCTTTAGGCTTAATTAAAAAACATTAAAAATTAAAAATAATAAGCATAACAAGTGGGAAATTAATGCTTGCAACTGGGAGTCCCCAGCTCAGTTTGCTTGTCACTAGCTGTGCATACGCAATGACAAAGAAGTCAGCAAACTGGAAATCCCTCCTGCTGTGCACAAATGAAGCCAGAAATGACTGTCACTGCTGCTTGCACAGACAACATCAATATATTTATATGATTCTTCACAAACTGGCTATGTTTGGTTGAACTGGCCTACAGAGCCTGAGCAGCGTATTCTGAAAATTCAGCAGCACACATTGGCAAAAGCCAGTTTCACTTCCATTCTAATATGGATACTGTTAAAATATCTTTTTTATTTTTTTTTTAACCACTGAAGGATCTGAGGTAGCCAAGGGGCATTTTTCTGTTCCAAACAGAAAAATACTAAATGCTACTCACTGGTTCAGTGTAAAAGACAGTGAGGAAATGACCATTTTTACTATCCTTTTCCCAACCAGTTCTTCATGTTTCACCCAGTGCCTTTTGCAATGAGAATTGTGTCTCTCTGGACAATTCTAGAGTATCCCAATCTGTGCATTTGTGATATAACTGCAAAATATCACAGTAATGAGGCATCAGGCATAATAAGCTTATTAATAACAAAATTTGCTGCCTTCCAGCATGGCTGCTGCAAGTAAAAGAAATCAGCTCTCATTTTATCTGGTTATATGAGGTGTAACAGCTATCTTCATGGTTTCTATAGCATGCACAAAAGGCTAAACACAACATTTAGGGTACTGAGCAGAAACTTGTATTGCAACAAATTAGACACTGTGTGATTTACCATTGGGTCATAATCTGGATAAGAAATTTCAAAAACTTTTTCCCTGACCTAGGTAGTCGACTTTCACCAATGGACAAGACTTCTACCCAAATGAGTCTCAAATAGAACCAAGGGACAGGCTGATTTTGGAACAAAATGGAGGCTCCACCACTTCTTGTAAGCAACTCTAAAGGTATTTAAGGGACAATAGAAGAAGATGCAATGGAACAAATCAACAAAATAACCAATAAGAAATGTCAAGGATTAAGATGATATCCGCTCCAAAATGATAACTCAAGCAAACATCTGAAAAAAAACCCTGTAGATTGTAATCTCTTTTATTAGCCCTTACATCTGAGGACTGAGACATGGCAAATGGAATTTCAGTTTTTTAAAAAGATTTCACAAGGGAACTACAGGCTTTTAACTATGGCCATATCTATGCTGGTAAGTTAACAGAAACTGTAATAAAGACAGGAATTAGTGGATGAGTGGATAAACATTACATGTCTAGGAGAAAAATTGCAGACATTTTTGCAGGATCTTACCTGGCAAATGTGGGAGTTCTTCAAAACATCAACAAATATATTCAGCTGGTACAAAGTAACTGGCTTTCCAAAGGTGTTTTGTGTTTCTTTAAAGTCTCTCTCCAGTACCTTCTCAGGAAATTAATTAATCATGGCATTGCATGACAAATACTTGGTTAGAAGTCAGGATCAAAGAGCATGGTAAAAACAGACCAGAGCAAGATCACCAAGATAAAGAAACATTTGTGTTGGGACCAATACCCACTGCCCAATAGAGCAACAATCAGCCTGGAAAGGATATGAGCAGCGAGTTGAGAATGTCTACTGATGACGCAAACTGATACTGAGAAGGAGCAGGAAAGAATGGTGATAAAGAACTGCAGAGGTGCTCTGCACACTGTATAATGAAAAGACAGGTGAAATTCAGTAGATATTAATATAAAGAAAAGCACAAGGAAAAGAATAGTCCAAGCCTCAAGGCGCTAAGGGGCATAGTTTAGTATTTGATAGGAATGGTTGGACTTGATGATCCAGTGGGTTTTTTCCAACCTGGTGATTCCATGAATCTATGATTCTATGATATAAAAACATCGGCTCTAAGTTGGCTACTAGGACTCAAGAGAAAGACGATGGGGCTGCAACATATGAAATGTTAATGACTGTTAGGAATGAAATTAGGAACAAAACAGAGAATATCCTTATACCACCATTAGGAACAGAGCTGTGTAATTCTGTCTCCTCATTTTAAAAAGGGCACAGCAGAACTGAGATAAACACATGAAAAGGACAATTAGAACTGTGAAGCAGCTTCAGTAGAGGTGATGACTAAATGGAGTAGGACTCTCATCTGGCTCAGGGGGAATCCTGGAGAATTTAGATAAGAGTCTCTAAAACCGTAGGCAGCAGAAAGAAGGCACATAGAGATCAACCATTCATCTTTTTTTTTTTTTTAACTTAAGAACTGAATGTCATTGAAAAGCCCTGAAGAAGCAGGCTTTAAAAACAGAGGCAGTGCTTCACCTAAGTGTTGTTAACTGGTGGATCTCCTTGATGGAGATATTTGTGGACCCAAAAGTTACTTGGTTTGAAGAAAATATTAGTCAATCTCATGCACAGGAAATTCCTCAAGAATTATTGTCTGTCCAGAAACCATATCTAGCTCATGTTTTTTTCTGGGATATTCAATGAGTAAGATACCCTTTCCCCCAGCCTGGGACTTCGTAATGGAGAGATTTGTCTGAGAGGTCTCTCCAGAAACCAGCACCAGTCAAAAAAGAATCCTTGGTGATCAGCAGAAGAGTGGAGAGATTTTCATATATAATGTTCTAGGACTCGGGAAAGAACATTAGAATTTGTATTTATGATTACGTAAGCTGAAAAAATTAATGAACTATGAGACACTAGAATTTTCTATGTGTTCAAGGGGAGATCAGACAAGTACTTCATGAAGAACCAGTATATGCTTGCCTTGTTCATATATCCTTCGCTACAGGTGTCTATTACTAACTATAGCAAAATGAGCTAGAGGCAACTTTGGTCTGACCTGCCACCAGTATTCTGTTTGATCAAACCTCTGTTTTTACAGCATCGCTCAAATAGGCAGTGTCAGGGCTCAAAGCACATACCCCTGCTTCTGGGCATTTGGCTGCCTGGGTTTCTACCTCAGCAGGCGCTCCCCCTCCTTCCCTTGGGAGCTGCTTTTAGCTCTGATTGTCACCCTTGGCCTCTGACTGAGCTATGTTGCAGTTCTGTTACAACCATTCCTGCCCCTGGCCATGTACCCTATTTTTCAGGACCCCTGACCCTCCTCCACAAACTGACTGTCCATTGTGCCCTGCCACCTATCTTCTCACTGTAACTTCACATGATGAGCCCCAACTCTGAGCTGTCACCAGTCCTTGGCCTGAGCCCTGCTCTGCTTTGTTTATTAGGGGATGCTGTCACTGCATCTCGTCAGGGATAACACAGTCATTCCAGTCTGTGGCCACCTACCCTGGTTAGGTGCAGTCATGCACCCACCATGCCCTGCCCGCACCCCATGGCCCATACTGTACGCCGACACAGAGCAGCAGTGCAGAAGCTGGATCAGTATCATCTGCTAATATCTACCCTGTATTGGAAGAAAACATCAATAAAACATAAGGGATCTGAGCAGCCAGGATGCCTGTGACAGCATCTTTTGTCTTTGAAAGAAAAGATGTCTCCTACCTATCTGTCATAATTCAGAAGAGATTAATTTCTATAGAGATTTCTACTGTGATATTCATCGATTGCATAATACAGCATTTCCTTCCGGAATTGGCAGCTAAAATATATGAAACCTTTTATCACAGGAGACTTGTCTCCAAAGTTAGTGTACAGGAAAAGTGAAAAAGAAGACTAAATACAGGCTGTTCTATTCTTTGATGTGCTTTTAGAACAATGTTCCCCATTCCTGTCTCTGCAAGAAGCAATGTGAGAAATAACTCAAACTGTCTGCTTTAGTGGGAGAGCAAAATTGCAAAGTTCTGGCTCTGAACAGAAGTGAAAAAGTACATTGAAAGCCAAGAAAAAAGAAGGAAAGTAAGGAAAAACATCTCTCACTTGACATTTTCTTTACTGTTTGGTAAGATATTTTCCTAAATAATATTGCACTAAATTTTAAAGTACTACAAATTTCAAAATGTTTGACCCTTCATTCTGTTTTGTATACTTCTGGAGTTCATCTATTTGATTCTTTCCACAGTCATGAAGATTAGAATTTTCTTTTTTAGTTTTAATGTGAGAATCTCATCTCATTTTGGCAGCTTATTCCAGGAACTGACAATTCAAAATTAGAACATTAAACACTGAAAAATTAGTAATAAAGCTCTGAGAGCTGGCAACAATTACCACTGCAAAGACTTTTCATATTAGCTCTCAATACAGTTCAATGATGAAAATACTATAAATTTTCTGATACTGCCTCCTTAAGCCTTTTCTTTTAAAAACTTTAACTTATTTCTCACAAAATAAGTTGAAACAGCAGAAAGAGCAACAGTTTTTTTATAGTATACTAGGTACATGTGCATATACTTTACTCCTGATCAGACACTTCACCATTCTTACTTTCCCCACACATTTTGCTCTTTTACTTAACTATCTATTGCCATGCATAATGAATATTACTTTGTCTAGAATATAATGATATATTTAATTGTCTAGAGTTAACAAGCTCACTGCTGTTCTACTGAACCTCAGAGGAGATTCAGGATTGACATCAGGAAAATGTTTTTCATGGAAAAGGTCATTGGGCGCTGGAACAGGCTGCCCAGGGAGGTGGTTGAGTCACCTTCCCTGGAGGTGTTTAAAAGACAGGTAGATGAGCTGCTGAGGGGGGCATGTTTTAGTGACTTATAGGAATGATGGGACTTGATGATCCAGTGGGTCTTTTCCAACCTAGGGATTCTGTGATTCTCTGAAGTTAATGCAAGTTCTGCGGATAAACTCTAAAATCCCATATTCAAAACAATTATGTTTTTTACTCAACAGTAAAATATGTTGTTAGTATCAACTCAAGAAATTTAGAGTTCAAGCAGATTTTTCCTTTACAGCCTATTAAAAATATTAATTCAGTGAAGCCAGATCAACACACATTACAAAAATTAAAATTTAAAATTGAAAATACTGCAACAGATTCCTGCTTCACTTAAAAAATGTCTTTTGCATTCAAGAAAAAAAGACTGACTACTAAGAAGAGATAAGCTTAATTTTATATCTGCTGATTTGCATTAGAATGAATTTCATGAGTTCTATCAAAACTAGAATGAGACTTCAGGTAAAGCTTTCTGGAATATATGTATGTATGTATGTAATTATAAAGGAACACAAAAGAAAACACTGAAGTTTGTAGCAGTAGACCTAGCTGTCCTTCAGACATTATTGCAGACCAGAACTGAAACATGCTTCAGCTGGGGAAAAGCTGCTGCTGATAACAGGGATGAGGAACACAGCTTTCTTTTCAGGTACAGTTAGATGTGAGTTAAACTTTATTAGCAAATTTTCAGGGAAAATAGGCCTTCTGTCTTATGTTACTAGACAATATTTGGCTCTTTCTTTCATCTTGCCTCTTGAGCTGAAATGAGAAATATAGGGTCAACCTCTCATGAGCGTACCTGTGAAAGATATTTAGCAACTAAGCTCACCTTGTCATCTCTGACATCCGCATGAAAAGTAGCATGGCAAGCTGTAGACAATCCAGGAGACATCTAGAATGCATCAAAGATAATTTCTTTACCTAGGTAATAGACAACCCTAAGGTTATCAGTGCAAGTGAGCTCATCAGTGATGTCAAGATCGGAGACAGCCTGGGCTGCAGTCATCATGCACTGGTGCAGTTAAAGGTCATGAGTGATATGGGACAGATGAGGAGTATAGTCAGGACCCTACATTTTAGGAAAGCAAACTTCCAGCTCTTCAAGGAGTTAGTCAGTAGGATGCTCTCGGGTATGGTCCTCGGGGACAAGGGAGCAGTACAGAGCTGGATGCTTTCCATATAGTGCTATAGCGCTCAGTCCCCAGATATAGGAAATCAGGCAGGGAAGGGAAGAGACCAGCATGGCTGAGTCGAGACCTGCTGGTCAAACTGAAGAGCAAGAGGGAACTGCACAGGCAGTTCAAGCAGGGACAGGGAATCCTGGGAGAGTATAAAGACTCTGCTTAGTTGTGTAGGGATGGGATCAGGAAAGCCAAGGTGCAGCTGGAGCTGAATTTGACAAGGTGATCAAAGACTAACAAGAAGGGATTCTACAGGTACGTCAATCAGAAAAGGAAGGTTAAAGAAAAAGTACCTCAAATGATGGATGAAAATGGTGACCTTGTATCAACAGACAAGGAAAAGGCTGAGGTACTCAACAAATTTTTTTTTCCTCAGTCTTCTCTAACAACTGCTTTCTTCACCCCTCCTGGATAACTGGACAACAAGATGGGGACCAGGGAGGTAAAACCCTCCCACTGCAGGAGAGGATCAGGTTCATGACCACCTGAGGAATCTATGGGACCTGATGAGATGCATCCCAGAGTACTGAGGGATTTGGCTAATGTAGTGGCCAAGCCGCTCTCCTTGATTGACAATCAGGAGAAGTCCCTGGTGACTAGAAGAAGGGTAACATTGTGCCCATTTTTAAAAAGGGTAGAAAAGACGACCCTGGGAACTAATGACCTGTCAGCCTCACCTCTGTGCCTGGGAAGATCATGGAACAGATCCTCCTAGAAGATATGCTAAAGCACATAGAAGGTGGGGAGACAATTAGAGGTAGCCAGCATGGCTTCTTCAGGGGCAAGTCCTGTCTGACCGATCTAGAGGCTTACTATGATGAGGTAACCACATCAGTGGACACAGGAAAATCAACAGAAGTGATCTAGCTGAGCTTCTGTAAAGCCTTTGGCACAGCCCCCCCAACATCCTTCTCTCTAAACTGGAGAGATATGGATTTCATGGGTGAACTTTCAGTGGATAAGGCATTGGTTGGATGCTTGCATTCAGAGAGTAGTGGTCAATGGCTCAATGTCCAGGTGGACATCAGTGATATCCCCCTCAGGGATCTGCATTGAGGCCAGTGCTGTTTAATGTTATGTTGTTACACCAGAAGAATGGGATGTCATCCAGAGGGACCTGGACAAGCTGCAGAAGTGGGCCTGTGAGAAATTCATGAGGTTCAACAAGGCTAAGTGCAAGGTCCTACACCTGGGTCAGAGAAATCTGTGGTTTCAACACAGGGTGAAAGGTGACGTGATTGAGACCAGCCCTGCAGAGAAGGACTTGTGGGTGTTCATTGATGAGAAGCTAGATATGAGCCAGTAATGTGCACTTGCAGCCCAGAAGACCAACCATATCCTGGGCTGTATCAAAAGAAGTGTGGCCAGAAGGTCAAGGGAGGTGATTCTGTCCCTGTACTGCGCTCTCGTGAGAACCTACCCAGAGTACCATGTCCAATTTGGGAATTCCCAACATAAGAAGGATATGGAACTGTTGGAATGGGTCCAGAGGAGGGCTGCAAAAATGATGAGAGGCCTGGAGTACCTCTGCTACAAGGATAAGCTGAGAAAGTTGGGGTTGTTCAGCCTGGAGAACAGAAGGCTCTGAGGAGACCATGTAGCAGCCATCCAGTGCCTGAAGGCAACTTATAAGAAAGCTGGAGAGGAACTTTTTGCAGGGGCATGTTCTGACAGGATGAGGAGGAATGGCTTTAAATTAGAAGAGAGCATGTTTAGATTGGACATTAGGAAGAAATTCTTTACAATGAGGGTGATGAGGCGCTGGAACAAGTTGCCTAGGGAAGTTGTGGATGTCTGTTCCCTGGAAGTGTTCAAAACCAGATTGGATGGGGTCTTAAACAGCCTGGTCTAGTTGGAGGTGTCCCTGCCCATGGCAGAGGGATTGCAACTGAGTGATTTTAAGGTCCCTTCCAACCCAAATCATTCTATGATTCTACGATGTCCCTGCAAGGAGAAATTCAGATACCTGTCTTCCCAATTACAATACCAAAACTTAAATATTATGCTCTCCAATAGCATTTCTCTCTTTCTCAAATTAACAAGACTGAAGATATCTTTCCAAAGAAGCCCTGGAGCATTTTGGATGATTTACATAGGGGTGGATTTCTTCATATGTAACAGAAATGCCATGGCAATCAATCCACTAAGGAAGAAAAATTAAATATTCCCCCAACTACTCAACTTCTAAAGAATTCCAGCAGTTTCTGAATTTAATTACTGACAAGTTTAGATATGCTGGGAGATTCCAGAGCTGGTTTTATGCACTTTCCCTTGAATATCTTTTGTCAGACTTCCTCAGAGTTCTTCATAAATGAAGGCTCTAATTGTTTAGATTAAATTGGAACATTGTGTTTATGTCTATATAGTATATTACTAAACACAAAGTCACATGAAAATTCTTAGAACGAGAAAAGAAGACAGATCTCTAATATAGTTCTGTTGTATCACAGAGCACATATTTTCTCTTAAATCCAGAAACAATATTGCTATTTTTCAAACAAATTACTGCAATATAAAAAAGCATATGGATTTCTTCTCTATGAGGCAAGTAAGCCCTCATTCTTTCCAATGAGTATTCAGATAACTTAATGTGAACAAATAGTTCAATGCTAGCCTGAACGTCAAGGTCCCTAAATCAGGCTTGGCTGAACTTAGCAAAGAATGCTGAACAAACTTTCACAAAGTTAGCCCTATCAGTTCCTGCATTTTCCATTCCTTCAGCTTGGGAATGTTTGTGTGCACACAGGACCTTTGAATTTGAAATCAGAGTTCCCAGCTACACAGAGTTGATGGACAGGCTGTTTCCCTTTTAGTTGCAACCTTTCTCAGCAGTTCCTGGCTTTTGAACACAGTAGCCTGAAGCCAAAGAAATTGTTCAAAGACAATGTAGCTGCACATTCCTGTTCAGCTACAAAGGTCACATGCACGGGATGCAGAGATCCAAGAAAAAGGCTGAACAAGAAGTTGGTAGTTGGAAGCAAAGTTCTTGAAAATATTTTGCCTTTAAATTCATGTCAGAACAGTCTCAGCAGAGCTGCTTATATTTCTTGTTATTAAAAACACTTCTTAATGAAAAAACCTGACACTTCTCAAAGTTAGAAATAAGAGTATTTAAAAATTCTCTTTCATACAAAACTGAACGTGTCTCTCAATTCATCTCAGTATCTTTATAGAACCGTCATGTTTTCTCTGCTCCTTGCATTTAAATAAAAATGCTGAACAAAGGAAGATCACAACTAACCAGACAGTCAACTGCAAAAATCCAAGAATGACTTCCTGATCCATCTTCCTTATTCATTTTTAACTACAACTGTAGTCCATGCGTCCACCAGTAATGAGGTTTTTGATCACACTTTGGTATCATATTTTATAATTTGAAACTCCAAGAAGCTGCAATGACACTTACCCTGACTGGTTAATAAATAGTCAGCAATCACATTATTTCCTGGGAGATACTGAAAGTACTAGGAATAAGTGTGAACACTTATGTAGCTTAAATACTGGAGGATTTAAAGGTGTTACCCCTTGATAACATCTGTAGTGACTTCTTCATTGTAATGGGCAAGAGATCTAAATGGATGTCTTTGAGTGTCACTTAATAGAGACTGAACCAAGCTTTAATTACACAGACACTTTCAGCTTTGAAAAACCGGTGAAGCATGCAGACGCACACACCAAAAGAAACCAAAACACATAACAGTATTTGGGGGTATATTTACAAGATGCTTGAAGTACTTATAATGGAGTCATTACAAGGAAACAAAAAACAACTGAAAGAAGAAAACAAAAACAACTGCAAGATTTTTTTTTGTTGCAAGAATAAAACTTGAATTCTTTGCTCTGTCTCTTCCCATGAAGTTGTGAGAACTCACAAGTCATTACTGTACCTCCAAAGACCTACATTTTCAGTCTATGAGACTGTGTTTTAGCCTTGATTCACAAAGAAGTCCCATGAATGTGTTTGGAAGCATGCTTATGCATGTGTAAGCATATTTTGGATTTAATGAGCAGTGAAAAATTAAGTGACAATGTTGACACCAGCATAGTTTATAAACTGGTATTTGGGAATGTACATGCACTGCTGAGGCAAATCTAGGCTATTATTATAAAAAAAAAGTAAACAGCTTCTCCATGTAGAAGTACCTCATGTTGTAGCTTTAATGTTGTGCAAAACCACCGTATTTAGAAAATGACAAAGAGCAGAGAGCTACTCTTTAGAGGCAGCTACTCTCAGGACCTAACCTTAGGTGTAGAAGACAAATCTTTCAGCTAAAGGTTACTTTGTACCAGACCTCATTCTCTGTTGGCTGGAAGTGAAGACTTTTTAGGTTCCAGATTTTTTGTGAAGCTGAACCGCCTCCAGTATGAAGACCTGAGCAGAAGAGTAGAATTGAGTTACCTGTAGAAACTCCATTTCACCAGCCACTAGTTGTCCTCAGATGCATCGTATGATAAGTTTGATTTTTTAAAACCATTAAAATTCAACCAGTATATGGCATAACCTCTCTGCAGTGTACGTTGAAAAATGCAACACATTGATGAGGTAAAAAATATAGCAACATCTCCCCACAGACCCTCACCACATCAATTCCTTGGCTAGGGTTGAAGCTACTTGCTGCCTCTTAAAAAAGAGGCATTAAACAGGCTTTATGGTTCTGAAGATAGAGGCAGACGCACAGGTGAAGTACCTTAGCTTGAAATACATCAATTTTGGATAGAGGAAATGCAAAATTAAGGGAACCAGAGCTGATACAGGTCACTGAGGTGGAAGGGTAAAAATACTAACAGAGGAAAAAAAAATTGTTGAAGTTGAATGAGACAATAGGAGGGAAAAATACTGTAGATGGGAAAATGCACAGTCAAATGAAGGAGTTAACAAAAAGATTGGAAATATGGAACAGGGAAAGCACTTCCCACTCAAGATAACTGGGGAGAATTTTATTCCATTTCAGAGAAACATGGCTATATTTTCATTTCCTCATTTTCAAACCAGCAATAGAAAGAACCACCGGACATTTGCATTGTACTCATATGTAAATAGAGAAAAGTCAAATGAAAAATAAGGGAATCAACAAGTATATGCTAAAGAGGGAATCCAAGTTACTATGTCTAGTTGTTCAGCATACATAGGAAGGAACAAGTAAGGTAGATCGTTTCCTTAAATAGAAGACTTTGAAATGCAGCATAATCCCAGTTCTGAAGTTATAACTAGGAAACCTGATCCTAGCATTATAACCTATACTCACCTGCAATTTTTTTAGAAGAGACCTTCTCATGGACTGCTAGGAAGGGGAAACTAGACAAAAGCTGAACAGAATCTACCCCAAAAACTGGTGCAGTGCAATTTTATTCTGAAATCTCTATACTCAAGTGTAGAGCAATATAAGAAAATAATAAGGATATTGGATGAAAGTGAGGTGAAACTTGTCAGGAGGTACATACTATGGGAGATCTGAGCTAAAGAAGTGGGAATGGGTGTTTGCAAAGACTATAGAAAGAAAGGTGCTTGCGCACACATCAACAGAAGAGTCCCTTGTACAAAACAGAAGCAAGGAAAAGACAGGAAGGAAATCACAGGGAACAGCTTGATAAATAGCCAAAATGCAGTTTCATATCTGTATAGAAGTTAAGGTAGGGGACAAAAAGGGGGTGAGCTCACAAATAGTGTTAAAAAGCAAGTCTTCAATTAAACAAAATAATTTGAGAAAAAAAGAAAAAAAGGAGAGAGGAAGGAAGAAGTATTTCAAGTAAGGGTTAATTCCAAAAGATATACTTTCCACTTGTAAAAATAAAATCCAGAGTCTTAGCAATGCCAGCATATATGAACAACAAACCATGAACATTAGCTGAAAGAGGAAAAGTGTAAGAATATAAATAAAACACAAGGTACAGGAAGAAGAATATTTAGAGCAAAATGTGGTCAGATGGAGAATATACTCCCAGATGAAAATTTACTAATCTCTTCATCTTTCAGTTCCCAGATGGAAATGGATGACCAAAACATTAGAACAGAGCAGGAGGAAGAGACACAAGCAAGACATGCTCTCGCTGCCATTTTTCACTTAAGGTAATGAAAGCTGAAGGAAAGCCAAAGGCAGCAATTAATGCAAGCAGGAGAACGATTTTTAAAGGAACACAAATAATATCAGAATGAAGCAGACTGTGTGAAGCTCCCCAGGTATCAGACAGAACAACAAGTTCATTAATTTCCTGGCTTCCTTTTTATCAATGCTTACATAGCACTGTTTCAAAGCTTTACTGACTAACTCCTCCAGATCTACACGCAGATACATCTGATACCAGAAAAAAAAAAAAAAAAGAAAAAAAAGCCTCAAAAACTATAACACCATCTCTCATAAGAAACCACTTTTGTTTCTATGATCATAACAATGAGGACTTAGTGCAAGATGAGAGAGATACAAACCAGTAACGATAAAGTGAGCGTTTATCACCTGACCATGGTGGCTATGGTGCTGCTCTCAATAATAAACAAGATACATAGAAATAGCCATTTCTACAAGATCTAGCTATGCATGTTGCACAGAAACACCGTCCAGAGCAATTCTTGTGGAGTACTTGGACAGCATGCTCAATGCATCTTTCTGATTCTGTATCCTTGTGAAATATATAGTTGCTGGCACAGTGGAGCAAAATCTAAATATCAAAAAGAAGAGTTAAAGGGGAAGCAATAGAAATAACACAAAATTTAAAATGGAGGCATAAGACCTCATGTATCTGCATTTTAGACTTTCTTTAAGAGTTCAGTTTCAGCCCTGGTGAAAAGGTGAAGCACACTGAGTAATCCTTCTCATGCTCCTTCATACAGTAATCAAGTATCCAGAAGAATATGAGGTCAATTTATGCTGCTCATCGGTTACCATGTTGATATCAGAGACAGACCATACAACTCTTTTTGGAGTCTAACTGATTTGAGACAAGAAGTTTTGACAATGAACTCTTTGGATTAATCGGGGATGTTATGCCACTGACTCGTAGTTTCATCCTTCTTACATAGCAATGTGTATGCTGTACCATTTTTTCCCCAATTGTCATTTCACTAGGTCATCCAAATGGTTTCCTTGTGGTGATCTACTAAGATTCCACATAGTAAAGAAAGACTAAGAAGAGGAGGGTGACAGTTTTCACACTACTTTCAGAACTGATGAAGAAGGTTGCCAAACTGAGGTGCAGATTTGCACATTCTACCCATTTCACCTAAATTAGATGCTCTTCCTTATAGATGGGAGAAATTCAATCAGAAGTTGAAAATTGTTCTTTTCAAGACTTTGGGGACTTAAGTGTAAGGAAACTTATGTTTTCCTGAATAATAATTTACACATGTAGTTTTTCTTTACAGATGTAGGCATATAAATTGCCCAAGAACTAAGAATTCAGTAAAGGACTAAATAAAGTTTTTAGACCTTCAAGAAAAAATAATGACAAGAGTAATTCTAAATATTTTCTTTCTTTTGCCCTTAGATTACTATAGGTATAGCATTGGAGCTTTTTAACCTAAAAATCCCTTGACTTTTCAAGAGACACTCTGGTTGTATGCCTGTTTTTGAAAATCAGACCAAAGCCTGTGAAGAAGGCTGTACAGACTGATACCTTCACTTTTGAAAGAGTAAGAGGCAGCAAGAAACAACTGTTCAGAAAATCTTACTATGAAACTCAGATAGCACACAGGCATGTTCATAAGCTTTGATGCTTACTCAGATTTCATCTATGAAGAAATGAGATAGAGCCTCACTATATGTTTCCCAGCAGAATGCATTTCTGTGTTTTGAGAAGGTTGACTCTGGCACCACTGGAATGGCTGCTTTGCAGACATAATCCATGCACCAGTAAAAGTACAGCTCTGGACATCTGTTAGGCAAAAGATAAAAGGATGCAATCCTTTCCTAGAAAAAGAGTTACAAGCTCTATTGTCAATTACTGTGATGAATAATTGACCTTAAAAGCCTCCAAGTGAGTTATAGAACCATTCACTGCCAAGTTTAATTACAGGTGGAATGAACTATATGTGATGGAAAAGAAAAGTTTCTCCTGTCTTTCCCTCACAGGCAGCAACAGATGATATCAGAATATGATGGGGTAGTTTTCTACACTTGCTTTTTTGCCCGTAAGAGGTGACATATATTTATAAAAAGTGGATAACAAACATGGAGGAGAGATGGGGGTTACGAAGATACTCTGCTCTAAATAAATTTAAAAAGATCTGCAAGCAAATGCAAAGTTAAGATAAAGAGACTCTGGAAAGTCCTTTTCCCAGAAAGGGCACATGGTTGTTGCTGTTACTACTACCATCCAGTGAAAGGTTGAATTGTTTCTCCTCATGAAACTGCTTCTTACACACCACCTCCTTTCCACTACTCCTCCTCAGCAAGAAGAAAACTGAACTGAACTTTCTTGAAAACCTCTGATGAAGTGTGGCCAAGTTTACCTGCAGGTGTCTCATTCTGATTTAATTTACCTGACCTAGCTGTCCCATTAAGGGCTTGTCCAATGTCTAGGAACTCTAGTATCTGGGAAATTCTGTTGATGGCTGAAAAAGAATAAATGGTCTTTCCTAAACTTTACACAATAACAAAAATATGGTCAGTGACTCATCTCTCTCTAAGTATGATTTGATGTTATACAGAACTGAAAATGAGCATTTAGGATACTATTTTGTCTTTAATAGCAATTGTGCATCCCCAGTATCTACTATAGGAAAGTAAAGATCACAGGACTTCAGTCCTTTTTTATCTCTGGCTGACATGTTCTAAGTCATATGGCTTTATAAATTCTTACTGATCTGTATCAACATGTCTCTTTGATGTTTAAAATCTCAGTTGGAGTCACATTTGTAAGCCAACAACTCCTTTCAAAATATTTATGTCCTTTGACTCAAAGTTTAAAACAGGGCAAGATTCTTTTTGTATGATTGCTTAGAGCAAGCACAGTATTTCTGTCATGCTGAACAGGCATGACATGTTTTTTAAGACACTATACCTCATGCAGCTTTTGGCACTGACATTGAAGAACTATAACCTTTTAGTAAATAACAGTGTGCTAAGTTCTCCTTACATTAAGACATTTTTGACTGTACTGAAATCAGCTTCAGTACAGTATAAATTTTCCAGGAGGAAAATCCAGCTATAAAAATGGAAATCAAGCACACAGTTTACTGTGGCTCCAATATATACATAAAACTACCTATGAAAAAAATTCTATGGAATGTGATGGCGATTAAGCCAATAAGGTTCATGAGGCATTTATCTTAAAACAATTCATGAGTAGTGGCATACTTCTTCCAGAAATTTGTAAGTTATATGCACTTTATCTAGCAGAGGAGAAAATGGTGAATTTCAGTTTTTATAGTTCTGTGTGGAGTATGGTTTTTATGTATATCACCACAGATTTTGTTTTGCAAGACTTCTAGATTTATGATTCTAGTGCCCTTCTGCTTCCTAGGTATTCTTGGCAAGATGCTAACGGCCTCTTCAGAATGTCAGTTCTTTGGCTAGCTGATCCAGGGAGAGGGTGTGAGACAGAGAGAGAGGAGGAGCAGTTCCTCCACTTCTCACTCATTTGTATAGCTCATTCTTTCTAGGCTGGAGGGCTTGAGCCAGCTGCTTCAGAAAGGATGTCAGTTGCCACATAGAAAAATATATCCCAAATTATTCCACAAGCCATACTCCAGATACTCCTGTTCTCAAAGCAAGAGTCAAATACTAAACATAGTTGGCAGTTTTATCCTCTCTACAGCTGAGCCTGACTGCTGCTACTGCCTCCTCTTTCTCATTTGCATTCTCCCATCCGCTCTTGCTTCATTTCCTGCCACCCCACACAAATCACTACACTCCGTTCTCAGCCCTTCTCCATCTCTTTCCTTCTCCCATTGCCATCTCACTTGCCCCTGCCTTTCCCAGGCTCTCACACTCCTACCTCCTTACCCAACTTCAGCTATCACAAATTCTTCCCTTCCTTGCTCTGCCTTTCCTCTCTTCTTCAGCAGCTGTGACAGTGCCAGAACAGAGTATGACCACAAAGCTTCCTAAGCTAACTGAATTTATTACAGATTTGCCCCTTGCACAAATAGAGCAAAAGTGTGGTAGTCTAAAAGCCTTATTTGAGCTTACATTGTATTTCATCTTTCAGTAACGCTACACATAACTTTGGAAATGGAGATATAGGGAAAAAATGTCTTATTAAAATGAGATATTTCTATTTCTTTTGTATTGCAGTTAATTATGCTTTCACATATAGCACAATGAAATAAACATCTGTGAACTCGTTCACCCCCAGGAATTTTACAGAAAATTCTGAGTTTCTGGCTATGCTATTTGAGGAACATGGGAAATTACTAAGGAAACTCCCATGTAAATCATCTTTCAATATTTTCAGCTTTTATATGTGAGAACCAGTGCACCACATGCTACAAAACTAATGGAATACAACTCCTTCAGAACATAAATGCCTCCATGCTTTTCTTCCTGTTATGGAAAAATCCATCAAAGACAAGGAGAAAATGTATATATAGTTTATGATGAACAAGCAGAGAATATCATGGCCACTGAGGGGCTAGAGTAGGTCCAGATATACTACAAAGACCACTTTACATTGAAACCATCCACTACTTGTAAAAGAGGTTGCCTTTGAAAACTGCTCAGGTGATTAAGGTATTACCCTGTTCAACTACAACACAGAGCTCTTACCTACAGAGAAAACTACACTGACAACTAGTGCTGTGGTTTACTTTAAAGGCTAATATATTTTCTGCATTTTTTTGTTTGTCTGACAGATGTAATTTCTTTATTGCAAAGCACAGGAGACCCTATTGCTGGTATCAAGCTTTCCCTATACATATTTAACCAAATATAGATCACATCTCTCTCAACTCAGACCTTGTCATTTACATGTCTATACCTTTATCCAACTACAGTAATACTCAGAGAAATTAAATTTTCAGTCTTAACTTGTTCTTCACTCCCATTGCATCTATGTTTTGAATGTTACAAAAATAATAGCATGACACTTACAAACCCATCATGAAGCCAATGGGAAATGTTGTCTTTATACTGATCTTCAGTAAGGTATTGTAACAAGAGGGAATTTTGTGAGGATATACAAGACCTCCTTTACTTACATGTCTCTGTGTCCTTCCCTAGCAAAGACAAATCAACTCTATGAGGAAAATTATATTTAAGAAATCATTGCTGTGATCCAAATTGAGCCTACTTTATTTCAGGAAGGCTCATTATTATCAGGTGAGAAGATCCAGTAGATTGATGTTCTGTGGACTATGTTACAAAGATCCGGAGAAGCAATGGCTCTGCTTAAAAAAATTATTCAATCAGCTTACAACCCAGGGGTCCACTCCACACCAAGACATTTTCCTGCTCACTGAAAAATGTTGCAAATTGCTGCTCTAGCTCCCTTACAATCAGATTTTCTCTGTGTGATTGCATTCTGCCAGAAGAGCTACTTTTTACTATGTTTCGCCAAAGGATAGAGCAGCAACTTCAAGTGGCAGAGAAAACATGCTTCTATGTGCTGCCCTATATCTATGTATGGTTATTTTTACCCACCTTTAGCATCAGCAAACCCTGCCTGACAAGAGTGGACTGAATCCACCTACACAGATCTCCAGTGAGTTTGCTGGGATTTCCCACACTGAATCAGGAACTGAAAATCTATGTGATGTGTACAGCTGATTGTATTTATAGGTTATGACTCCTCTGACTGACCAACCATACATTTTGGGGTTTTTGTGTTATGGAAGCTGCTTAACTCTTTTTGCTTTTTACTAGGTGTTAAGGTCAAAAGCTGTTCTTGTAGAAATAAGATAAATAAGCATCTAGACTGAAAGCACAATATGTGGTCTATTGTCATAAGGCAGCCTTCAATCAGGCCTGCAAAATCTAAATCTCCTACTTTGGTATCTTGTATTTTTGCTTTGATTTCAAGTGGGGAAGAGGGGACTAACATGCATGACATAATTTGACTATGTTTGCCAAAAATAATTTATTCTTACTATTTACTTTGTATGCTGTCTTGTATCAGTTTATTTTTATAACTATGACATCTATATTTGCTGTTGGCTCTTTCTAAAAACAATAAGCCCTTCCTGTGCTTTTGCAGACTACTGTAAGTAAACAACTCTCCGTTTGGTTTTCAAATTACACTTTGGACAAGGAACGTTTGCCCTACATAACAGGCAACAAATTAAAGAGCACATTGACCAGAAGATACATCTGTATATTATACATTACAGCAAATTTGCTGACTTCCTACTTAGTGACTTCTCTACTGTTTTACAAGTATGGACCATAAGACATTATGGGGTGATCAAGAAGTCAGAAGCTTCTGAAGTGTCACATTTTCCGTGAATATTATAATAGGCAGCTAAAGTTTTATGTAGATCTGGACCTTTCTCACCTCCTGACCTCTTCTTCCACATTGTTTCGTGGCCAGATTTTTAAAAGAATCATAGAATAACCAGGTTGGAAGAGACCAAATGGATCATCAAGTCCAACCATTCCTATCAAACACTAAACCATGCCCCTCAGTAGTAACCACAGTAGTAAACTGTTTTGAAGAAGTGACCTAAAACCTTTAAAAACTTAAGAGTTTAAAAATAAATCCTCAGAAACCTGAATATTTATTCTGTTTTCTGTACCTGACCTGGTGTTCCAGGATACCTCTTTTGTTAAGTTTCTGAAGTTTGTAAGAAACCTGTTCAAATTGCTTCTTCCCAAGTCCTACCCCACTCAAATGTACGTGATCCATAGGACAGCTGGAGGAAATCACAGAAGGATCATTTTAGGCCAATAGGAATTTGTGATAGATTGGTCTATAGAGTATTTCTGTTTCCTACTACTCCCATTTCCATTGTCTTATTCTTTGACTCTCATTATCCCTCAGCTAAACTACATGCTGTTTTCTTTCTTTCTCCTTTTCTAGCCCACCTTCCAGTTCCAGTAAGTAAAAGCTGACAGTTGACATTAGAGTCTTTAATTTCCACCTGTTTGTGGAAAAGGTTGGAAGGAACAATTCTGCTTGGTGAATATGGAGAAAGAACCTTTTGCTCCTCATCTTCTGTTCTCCTACTTGGTCAGGTGGAAGTGGACAGGTATCCCTGGTGAATGCTTTGTGCTTGTTACAAATGCTGCCTTAGTTTTTCCATTGTGAAAACCTGTAAGGTTTTTTGCTAGAAAAGAAGAGACATGAAAGCAGACCTTTGCTTAGAAGAGAGAGAGAGAGAGGATTATGAGACCTCCAGAGATCATCTTTTTTTGCTGGTCAATGGCAGTCTGAAAGGCAGGTGGCCTTAAGAGCAAATACAAGGTAGATAGGTAGCAAAATGAGAGAGTAAAGCAGGCTGTCGATCTCCAGAAGCAATTACCAGATCAACTTTGTGAAGCACACAGAACAAACAGAACACTCAAGACTGGTGCCACAGGTAATGAAAAAAACAGGCAGTGAACCCAGATGAAGAGACATGATGCTTTTTGGCAAATTCCACAGTCTTATGCTTGGTGGTTGTCAGCACAGATACAGACCACAAGTGACAGCTGAGATACTAGCCATGGAAATCTGGCCATCTGGTGCTGCTGTTAAAATCACAGTGGTTTTCTGCTGACTACTAGAAATCAGCTTCTGAAAGATCTGTTTCATCTTATTCCAGCTAGTCTTAGCAGGGACTGAGCCCTGGCAACTTATCGTGAACTAGAACCTACTGCTTTATACCTATCTGTGACCCTTCAGCAAAAAAACCCAGCTTAACATATCTGTCACAACTTGTCACAATGTACCCCATAATACGCTACCAACAATGTGCCAATTGTCAGTCAGCAGTGGTAAGTGATATTTTATCAATAATCTTTTTTAAAGCTAATGAGTTACAGGGGGAAAGGGAGAGAAAGGCTTCAAGACAATAATGCATTCACATTTTTAATTTCATATTAGCTATCTTTAAATACATTCATCAACTCTTTGCTTTTTCATGTTTTATCAGTCCTGTCCTGTAGCACAATTTCCCTGGTACAGGTTATCAGATTCTGTATCATGATGTTTGAAAGTGTTTGCAGAGACAAAAGTCACAAATGCATGTAAGCTCAGAACACTCCAATGAAAACAGGAGAATTACATGAGAAAAACAAACAAAACCTGAAGGTATATGTAAGAAGGGCACACACTGTTTAAATAGCTCTTGGTTCTTTTCTGTTGATGTTTTCTGAAGATCCATCAAACTGCACGTGGTTTAATAACAGAAAAGTAGAATGGCTATATCCATGTCACAGCTTAAGGAAAAGAATGGTCCAGCTTCATTTCTAGTGAAGCCAATCTCACTTTCATAGAATCATAGAATCATAGAATATCCAGGTTGGAAGAGATCCACTGGATCACGAAGTCCAGCCATTCCTATCAAACACTAAACCATGTCTCTTAGCACCTCGTCCACCCATGCCTTAAACACCTCCAGGGAAGATGACTCAACCACCTCCCTGGGCAGCCTGTTCCAGTGCCCAATGACCCTTTCTGTGAATTTTTTTTTCCTAATGTCCAGACTAAATCTCCCCTGGCAGAGCTTGAGGTCTTTTCCTCTTATCCTGTCCCCTGTCACTTGGGAGAAGAAGCCAGGTCCCTCCTCTCTACAGCCTCCTTTCAGGTAGTTATAGAAAAGAATGAGGTCTCCCCTCAGCCTCCTCTTCTCCAGGCTAAACAATCCCAGCTCTCTCAGGCACTCCTCATAAGGCCTGTTCTCCAGCCCTTTTACCAGCTTCGTTGCTCTTCTCTGGACTCGCTCCAGAGCCTCAACATCCCTCTTGTGGTGAGGGGCCCAGAACTGAACACAGGATTCAAGGAGCAGTCTCACTAGTGCTGAGTACAGACAGAGAAGAATCTCCCTGGACCTGCTAGTCACACTGTTTCTGATACAAGCCAAGATGCCATTGGCCTTCTTGGCCACCTGGGCACACTGCTGGCTCATGTTCAGTCAGCTGTCAACCAACACCCCCAGGTCCTTCTCCTCCTGGCAGCTTTCTAGACAGGCTTCTCCTAGTCTGTAGCTGCACAGGGTTGTTGTGCCCCAAGTGCAGGACCCGGCATTTGGCCTTGTTAAACCTCATGACATTGGACTCTGACCAGTGGTCCAGCCTGTTCAGATCCCTTTGCAGAGCCTCCCGACCCTCCAGCAGATCGACATTTCCACCAGCTTAGTGTCATCTGCAAACTTGCTAAGGGTGCACTCGATGCCTTCATCCAGGTCATTGATAAAGACATTAAACAGGGCTGGACCCAGCACTGAGCTCTGGGGAACCCCACTTGGAACTCGCCTCCAGCTGGATTTAACAACATTTACCACCGCCCTCTGGGGCCGGCCATCCAACCAGTTTTCCACCCAGGGGACTGTGCACCTGTCTAGGCCAGAGGCTGACAGTTTCCATAGCAGAATGCTGTGAGAAACTGTGTCAAAGGCTTTGCTGAGGTCCAGGAAGATACATCCACAGCCTTTCCCTCATCCAGCAGCCAAGACTCTTGGTCATAGAAGGCGATCAGGTTAGTTTGGCAAGACCTGCCTTTTGTGAACCTGTATTGACTGGGCCTGATCACCTGGTTCTCTTGCATGTGCTTCATGATCGCACTCAAGATCACCTGTTCCATGACTTTTCCTGGCACTGAGGTCAGGCTGACAGGCCTGTAGTTCCCTGGATCCTCCCTGTGACCCTTCTTGTAGATGGGCACAACATCAGCCAGCCTCCAGTCCAGTGGAACTTCCCCAGTCTTCCAGGACTGTTGGAAGATGATGGAAAGGGGTTTGGCCAGCACATCTGCCAGCTCCTTCAATACCCTCAGGTGAATCCCATCAGGCCCCATAGACTTGTGGGTGTCTAGTCGGGCTAGCAAGGCTCTGACCACCTCCTCCTGGACTGTGGGAGCCTCATTTTGCTCCTCTAGCTCTGGGTTGTGTACACAGAGGGAACAACTTTCTTTACAATTAAAGACTGAGGCAAAGAAGGCATTAAGTACAACAGCCTTTTCCTCATCTCCTGTCACTGTTGTTCCTTCTGCGTCCAATAGGGACTGTATGGCCTCCCTAGTCCACCTTTTATTGTTTATATATTTATAGAAAGATTTTTTGTTATCTTTCACAGACTTTGCCAATCTGATTTTTCCCCTGCCACCTTTATTTCCGGAATGTGGGGATGGCTTTCTTCTGAGCCACTAGGATTTCCTTTCTGAAGAGCTCCCAGCCCTCATGGGCTCCCTTGCCCTTAAGCACTCTCTCCCATGAGACTTTGCCAACAAGCCTTCTGAAGAGTTCAAAGTCTGTCCTGTGGAAATTAAGTGCTACTGTCCTGCTAACCACCCTCTTCACTTCACCTAGAACAGAAAACCCTATCATCTCATGATCCCTTAGTCCTAGGTGTCCTCCTACTGCCACATCCTCCACAAGGCCTTCTCTGTTCACAAACAGCAGGTCCAGGAGGGCACCTTCCCTTGTTGGTTCATTCACCAGCTGTGCGAGGAAATTGTCTTCCACACACTCCAGGAACCTCCTAGACTGCTTCCTTTCTGCTCTATTGTACTTCCAGCAGATATCAGGAAGATTGAAGTCGCCCACATTGATCTAGAGATTAACCCCAGCTGTTTATAGAAGAGCTCATCAGCTGCTTCTCCTTGGCTGGGTGGCCTGTAACAGACTCCCATCACAAAATCTACCTTCTTATGGGCCCCTCTGATTTTAACCCACAGGCACTCAATCTCCTCATCACCACAATCAATCTCAATGGTGTTCAAGTCCTCCCTTACAAAGAGGGCTACCCTGCCTCCTCTCCTACCTTTCCTATCCTGCCTGAAGAGTTTGTACCCCACCATAGCTGCACTCCAGTTATATAAGTCATCCCACTACGTTTCTGTGATGGCAACGACATCATAGTCTCCTTGCCCTACGACACCTTCCAGCTCTTCCTTCTTATTACCCATGCTGCGTGCATTGGTGTAAATGCACTTCAGCTGAGCTGCCGAGCCTTCAGCCCTCTTAGAGGGAACAGAGTTTGTTCCCATTTGTTTGGTAACTGGAGTAGCTTTGTTTCTCCATGGAAGCCAGCAGAATGACAAGAGGAATGTTCCCCTGCCCAGACATGTCAGCTGATCTATTTAGACTGCTTCTGTAGAAGTAGCTCAAGCAGACCAGAGCTTGGCCTCTGGCACCAAGATGACAAGTGACACAGCATGACTCACTTATGGCTAAGCTTTCACATCCCCACACACAGAAAGACGGCTTCATCCACATTGCTTACCATGAAAGGTCCTTCCCAAACCACACCTAGGAGTTTGTTAGCAACTATGCGTCAGAAAGGAACGTGGCGACAGTTAAGCACTATCAAGGGCCAGTGCTTAAACCTCAGTACTGTTTAAGCGATTAGAATACATGTAGTTCTGAATTACTTTTACAACAGCCTAGCTGAACTGTGATGCAAGGTTGGGTGGAAACAAGAATGATTGATATTTATTCTGCTCAATTTAAATTTAAGTCCTTAAGACTTCTAATAAGTCCAAAACGAGCTCTTATCTGCCATTGAATGTCTGCAAGCAACACTGGCCACTTGCCATCAAAAAGTATGTGGCTTGTTGTACATCTTGAAAGCTTTAATACCCAGAACATTCCCCATTAATTTCATCTAACACAAAGGAGTTTGACTGTATCAAATGGCCCCTACATCAAGGACAGTAAACCACCCTACAATAAATCTGGAATGAACTTCTAGAGCCTACACACTAGAGTAAAACCTGGATACTCGATACAATAGTGAATCAGATATCTAAGAGGTAAACTGCTTTGAATAGCTGAACATTTCAAGGGGAACAGAACAGACAAACAGTGCAGTGGACAAAGTTTCAGGACCATATCTTTTCATCTGTGACTTCTCAGCCAGAGTCAATGCTCAGAAAATGTTCTCTCTGCATTTCATATCCAGTTAACTTGCCCATGATTTGTACTCTATCTTAGGTTTGTGTGGTGCTGTTACAAAAAAACCCATATGTCCTGAGAGTGAAGAGTTTATTCCATTTGTGAAACAGCTTCTGGACTTGGTCTGCAGGTATCACAAAAATGCCGTTCGTCTTGAGACTTTTTGGCCTCTGGCCAAAAATCAGATCCAGAGTGCTGTAGTATAACTACACTCAAATGTATTTCAACCTCATAAGAAAGATTTGTACCTGTGAATTATATTGATCTCATCTGGAACAAATGTATTTATTCTACGTGAAGAGTTACAGAATAAAATGCTCTTGAGGCATGAGAAGTTTTATTCACTCCTTTCATTCATCATCTTAAGGTTAGCCAAGACAGGTGTTGACACTATTTCTTATCTTTCTTTATGTGTACAACCAGCTCACAAAGTTTCCTTCATCACTGGGGAAAGATTGTCTCCTTAAGTAATGAATTCTCTCTACTGATGTGACTTTTCTTTTCTTGCATACTGATTTAACGGATTTAAATGAAACTATTCCCCTATACAACTCTCTTCCTCCTTTCAACCCTAATTAAACTAATGGTTCCTATACTTCAACTTTTTCCTAAACTCATATTGAAGTTTTCTTTTAATACATGTATAATCTTCATTTGTTAGTATAATCATATTATTCATTCCTCTGTAAGATTATGATCTGTTTTATTTGTGACCTTGAACCAATAAGTTTTGGAGATAAAATTTTGCTTTTGCTACTGCATGATTTTATTTTAAAAATGGTGAACTTTTCTTGAAAGGTACACGCTTTGTAGCAGAAACTACAAAGGGACAAGGTAATGGCCTTTGTATCAGGAAATTGTGCCATGCAAATATGGATTCAAAACGGATTATGCTACAAGCTTTCTGATGCTGAATGATTCATCCAATTTCGTATATGTACAGTAGATTCTAAGTAGGGTTTGACAGTTAAAACTGCCATTCCACTTACTTTTCCAGGGACGAAGCAACACCTTTGCCACATTATCTTCCTATCACATGTGCCAGCTCCAAAGTAAGGAACAGGGATCTACTCGATTACTACACAAAAAAAGAATAAGAGGTAGGATAAGCAAGCAGATGTGGCAGGAAGAGGTGTCAGGAGCAATAGCAAAAAGGCAGCTAAAAGCAGTGAACCTGCAGACCACTGAAAAGATGCCCTAAGGGACAGGTGAGACAGATTTGATGAAGCGTGTGAGCATGGAGCTGACTGTGCAAAGACACCAGGACACAAAACTTTGAGAGATTTAGAACAGGGCCAGGGGAACAATGAGCAAGTGACTAAAGGGCAGACACTGAGTGAAGAGATGGAGGGGACAGAAAGGTGAGAGTAACACTGTCAGAACAATGTTTTAGATCTCTTCCCAAATACAAAATGCCCAACTTTGTGAAAACTGCAAAGACTTTAGATGTGAAGGAAGGAACAAAAGACAAACATGGTCCCGTTTTATCTGTCTTTGCCCGTACTTACAGACAATCACAGATCAAAATTCAGTGTGATCTTAAAGGCAACAAAAATACAAACTAAGGGAAATTATAGTGCAGTGCCTGAGCAGGTGAGCATTTAAAGAGAACATATAGAACTACACCTACACAGAAAGAAAACAACAGACTGCAATGTGGCTCTGGAAAACAGGAAACAAAATAAGAGCAGCAGACTGTTACCATTGTTAGAGCAAAAGGATGTCTTACACTTCAGTGACATCCCACTACATCAACAGCAGGGAGGAAGAAATCATAATGCTCCTGAGCATTTTAATTCATTAAAAAATCCTGTTACATGAAAGACTCCTTTTCCCATCAATCAAGAACTTAAGAACAATGGGTCAGAACTTTGGCAAACTACACAAAGATTACTGATTCATGCAATTACCAAACTCTACAGGCTGAACTAATTTGTGATAGAATAATGACAGGACAAAATTCCAGACACACAAATGAGAATGCTCAGAGATCCTATTAACTCTACAGAGAACCAGAGACATGTGCACAGCTAGTGAACAAGCTCACATTCAAATAGAGAATATAAACAAAGTAGTCACAAAGGTATTTCAGAAGGCAGAGCAAGGACGGCATGAAAATTTACTGAAACTTTGACAATGGAAGGCATACAACACAAAACAGAAGAGAGGAACAAAACTGAAAGATCTATGGCTCTTGTGGGGGAAAAAAAAATATAATAATGAAATGCCCTTCACATGGGGTCACATGCAAAAACCTCTGACAAGACAAGAGATTATGCAAAAGATTGCAGACAGGAAAAAAATTACACCATATTGAGAGCGTAAGCAGTGACTCAGAGATCTTTGTATGCATGTGACATCATTACAGTGCAAAACAGCAAAAAATAAATGGACTATAAAGTTCAGACTAGCGCCAGATACAAAGACAAGTCAGTAGAACACAATAAGAAATGGAATGCAAATGAATAGTGGGCATCAATGTATGTGAAAGACACAAAGACCTCTTCAGAACTGTACATGAAGAGAAACGAAATAGCAGAACCAAATTTTAAATCCCCTAGTAGTATTATCACTACCATGAGGCTGAGTAAATTAAGAGTAGAATATCAAGTAAAAGTAGAGATAGTGTAAGTTCAAATAGTACAAACATTAGACAGTAATTCAGCTAACGCTTGCATATTAAACCCAAATTACAGGTGATTCCTATGAGAGATACGCACATGAAAAACTTACCCTATATGGCCTGTACATTGTTGTATCCACGCAGTGAAGGACTGGACTTTTGAAGTAAGATATTAACTAAGATGTGCAGAGACAAAAAACAATCAAGTGCCTGCTCTTAAGGCAATAAAAAAATATTAGTATCTTTTTTAATTTGCTTTTCGTATCATAAATTATATAACAAAATTTCAGAAGTCAACATAAGATAGGTAAAGGGAAGCCAAACA
Organism: Clamator glandarius; assembly: GCA_033459285.1. Classification (NCBI taxonomy): domain Eukaryota; kingdom Metazoa; phylum Chordata; class Aves; order Cuculiformes; family Cuculidae; genus Clamator; species Clamator glandarius. The sequence goes on along the minus strand of JAUNZM010000176.1, from coordinate 3,113,933 downwards.
CACACACTAAAAATTAAAAGTAAAATAATAATAAAAATAAAATTTATGTCTAACTCCTTAAAATTAAAAAGCCACTACCTGATACACTAAAGAAAACCCTTCTTAAAAAAATCAATATATGTTACCATGTGAAAAAAGCTATCTTGATAATTCTTCACAGTAAAACATTCTGGTTTGCAGTTACTACTATAGAAAGTTATTAGTGCACATTATACAATGTATAGGTTGTGGTCTTTCACCTGGAAGATCAGAAGCATCCAGAAATGATCAGGAGGTGGTGAGGTACCATGGTGCAAAGAGATCATGCTGCAGCAGAGTTGTCTCTGTCTCTGAGAGTGAAGGGGCTGAGTCAGTATTAGAAAAGGTTTGAGATCATATATTTTCCAAGCCTAGTGGTGGGAGGGAGACATGGAGGACAAAAAAGATAGTGCTGGGAATAGGCAGAGGAACAGATAGAAATAATTTGGGTGTGCTCACAACTTTATACAATAAATCACATCTTTTACCACTGTCTCCTACATGACAACCAGCTCTCATGACACAGACAGCAGTCTTTGGATTCACATTTGCTGTGGAGGAACATGGAAAAGGTGTTGCCCAGAGGACATGAGCAGCTACCTTGATAACTGACGACCTTGTAAGGTTTGTCATTATAAACCCAGCAAGCAGCTGGGCAGCGGGAGCTGAGGGGGAGCATGGCTCTACTCATCTCTCCTTCTCCAGAAGGAGCCCAGAAAGAAATCTGAAGATAAATTAAATTAACCTGGGAGTCCCAGGATTTCTTCCACCCGCAGCCCATAACCCCACACCAGCCACCCCGAGCCATCAACTCCAGCCCAGTGATACTGCAGCAGGACCGAACTCCAGCTCCCCACAGCCTTGCCCAGCCTGGCCATGTGTCTTGCCTAGCCAGGCCCATCCACAGGTCCACATCCAGACCCAGCCCTGGCCCATCCCCACAGAGGTGCCCAGTGTCCAAGCCTGGAGCTGCCCTGGTGCCTGCTGACTGCCCTGCTTCTGGCTGGGAAGATGGGGCATGTCCTCTCAGCCAGTACCTGCTGTCACCCACCCAGGGAATCACAAAATCACAGAATCACTAGGTTGGAAAAGACCCCCAGGGTCATAGAGTCCAGCCATTCCTATCAACCACTAAACCATGCCCCTCAGCACCTCATCACCCATCTTTTAAATGCCTCCAGGGATGGTGACTCAACCACCTCCCTGGGCAGCCTGTTCCAGTGCCCAATGACCCTTTCCGTGAAAACTTTCTTTCTGTTGTCCAGCCTGAACCTCTCCTGGTGGAGCTTGAGGCCATTCCCCCTTGTCCTGTCATCTGTCACTTGGGAGAAGAGGCCAGCTCCTTTCAGGTAGTTGTAGAAAACAATAAAGTCTCCCCTCAGCCTCTTCTTCTCCAGGCTAAACAACCCCAGCTCTCTCAGCCTTTCCTCATAAGGCCTGTTCTCCAGCCCCTTCACCAGCTTTGTTGCTCTTCTCTGGACTCGCTCCAGAGCCTCAACATCCATCTTGCAGCCAGGGGCCCAAAATTGAACACAGTATTCGAAGTGCAGTCTCACCAGTGCCGAGTACAGAGGGATACAGTGACAGAGCCACTGTCACTCCTAACACCCAGCCCCAGGGAGCGATGTGCCCACTCAGTGCCTTGACACTGACACTGGTAATGTGCTTGGGCCACCATTCTGGCAAAAGAAAATAATTATAGCTCCTGCATCCAGGAACCCACTAGACACAGAGTTCTTCCATACTAGCAAGTTAAATAGCGTGAGGATGCAGACTTGAGCCCCAGCACACAGCAGCCTAGCTGCTGAGTGCCCTTCATTGCAACATGTAGCCTCCCCAACACAGCCCAGCTACTCTCTTGGGAGCCATGCAAGCCAGAGAAGTTAGAGAAATAACAAAATCCAGTTTTTCCAATGCAAATCAAATAACCCAAATAAATTTTTTAAAATTCTTATATACTACCAAAAGAAAGGTGAAAAAGTAAAAAAAGTCACAGGATAATAGAATGGTTGAGGTTGGAAGGGATCTCTGGATGTCATCTGGTCCAGCTCCCTGTTCAAGCATCTCCAGGTGGCTTTGGAATATTTCCAAGGATGGAGACTCCATAAACTCTCTGAGCAACCAGTGCTAGTGCTCAGTCACCTTCACGGTAAAGAAGTGGCTCCTAACATCCAGATAGAAACATCATACGCTGCCATTCTTGAATTCCAAGAGATAGTCATAAAAAAGCATAGGCCAAGACTTCTTTTGACAACCCCCATATAAAAATAATGTCATTCCAGAAAAGGGGTAATATCTGACCAAGCACTAATTTTTTTCTTGAGTGCCTACTGCACCAGTGTACCACAGCTGATCTGCGAGAAATGCTCGAAGCAAGCTCTGGGGTTCACAGAAAGTTCATCCCATAGTCATTTTTAAGATTGATTATGAAAGAAATTTTACCCTAAGCAAGAAGCTGTTTTAAACAGGTCAAAAAGCCTGGATGAGGACAACAACTAAAAACCAAAGCAAACTCTCGGGATGAGGAAAGAGTCCCCATTTACTGTATGTGCTCTGTAAGAGAGTCATTTTGATGGTAAGTTGAGCTAGACCACCCCAAGAGGAAAAGTAGTACATTTATTTTCATAAGTTCTCCTGTACTTGATATCTCAGTATTAAATTTGTATTTTCACTGACAAACATGACTACAAAATCACTAAGCTGAAAGCAGGAAAAGAGGATACTATGAGTTAACATGTTTTATTGAAATTCACTTGCAGTTAGTCTTTATCCAATAAGAAGCAACATCTCCAGAAAATCATGATTGAAAAAAGGACCCAGATCTCTGAACCAACAGAAAAAAGATCACAATACTTCTGGAACTGGCCTCTCGGTAGTATTATTGGTAGATAATTTTCAGAAAATATATTCCCAAATGTATTACCAAGTTCTGAAGGTTACTGCTTGCTGTAATAACGTTGATGGAGTTCTTTCATTTAATCTCATCTAGTAATAAGATGTTTCTCAAAATGGGCTCACAAATGGCAATATTAGGTGTTTTCCCCCTTAGCAAATAACTCTGCTTTGAGAGGTGCACAGATATACTCCTGAAATACGCCCCCATTACAGGGGCCTTTTGACATTCTACAAAGAAAGAGCACATGCTTTCCATGTGGTTGTAATGGTCAGCTTCAGTGATATTCAGATGCAATTTAGATCAGTAGAGGGAAAAATTTTCTACTGTTTATTAAGACCTTTGACCAAAGCAGTTGGTAGCTCTTACCTTATAACTCCATTAAAAACCCCTAAGCACAAAATCTGGATAGAAAATTTCTCTGACAACATAAAATAGGCCTCACAGTTTAAGGAGGAGGTTGAGGTTATTTTATGCATCCAGAGAAGGGTGACAAAGCTAGTGTAAGGGCTGGAAAGAATGTCCTTTGTGGATTGGCTTGAGGACTTCGGGCTTATCTGGTCTGGAGAAAAGGAAGCTGAAGGGAGAACTCATTGCTCTCTACAGATTCCTGAGCAGGGGAAGTGGAGATGGAGATGCTGATCTCTTCTCCCTGGATTCACACCAAGGTGTATGGGAATAGTTCAAAACTGTGCCAGGTGAGGTGTAGTTAAACACTGAAACAGACTTCCTAGAGAAGTGGTTGATATCCTATGCCTGTCACTGTTTAAGAGGCATTTGGACAATGCCCTTATTAATACACTTTAACTTTTGGTCATCCCTGAAGTGGACAGGCAGTTGGATTAGATGATCATCTCCTACCTCTTCCAACTGAAAATATTCTATTCTATTCTATTCTATTCTATTCTATTCTATTCTATTCTATTCTATTCTATTCTATTCTATTCTATTCTATTCTATTCTATTCTATTCTATTCTATTCTATTCTATTCTACTCTATTCTATTCTAGAATAAATGCCCTTCAGAGAATCCACCAGACTGATATGAATAGAACACGAGCCAAAAATCAATAGATGACAAATAGATTTAACATGTAGCAGCACAAGATGAAGCAAGTGCAAAGCAGTAGCCATTCATCAAAAGAAAGACTTGAAACTTTCCAATATCTTGTCAAATAAGCAAAAGACATTTTACTAAGACACAGAAAATATTAGTCTCAAAACAAGATAATAAACTCTCAGTAGAGTTGGCATTAATTTATCTAAAATAGATTTTCAAGAAATATACATGAGAGTCTAGTATGTGCACAAGTTATGTTTTTCATGTTTCATTTTATTAACTCTCATGAAAGTGATACAAGGAAAGTTGCAGTATTAACCTCCCGGTATGGGGTCTGTTTGAAATACGTTTGTAAGCTATTGCTCAGGAATTTAAAAGCACTTACAGAAAGCACTTGGAGGTTGTCATAACACAAAGAGCAGAATAAAATCTGGGCACTGTTTTTTCTCGGCTGTCATTTTACATCAACTGAATATGAACGGCAAGGAATGGAGGCGGGTCTGAGAAAAGCTAGGAAAGAGAAAGTGTTCATAGCAGAGGCAGAATAGATGTAAATGAAAAAAAGAAGCAGGCAGGAGAGCTTGTGCTCCTAGAGCACACTCTCCCAGAATCTGAGGGAGCCTGAGGGTTGTGAATCTCATCTCATATCCTCTGTTAAGCAGCCACTAGGAAATCATCTTGGAACAGAGCCCCTTTCTTTTGCAACACAGGCTGCAACAGAGGCTGATACCCCATTACTGGAAACATTCACAGTAACGCAAACAGCAGAGGTCGGGATGGCATGTCTAAGGGGCTCCAGTCATGCTTTTGAATTATAATGTGTGAATATGGAAAGACACAAGGGAAGCTGGAAGATGCAATTTGATCCACTGCCTTTCAGCACACACCTAGTACTGTTCATCCAGCAATGGCTTCCAGTGCTAGAGCAATCCACCATTTTTCAGCCTAACTGGCAGTAAAGCGCAAAAACTGAGATGTTTCTTTTGACCAAGTGCTAAATCCAGGCTAATTGCACCCAGGGTCGAGAAGAACACCTCGTACATTCTATTGAATGGCACAAGGCTGAGCTTAAATTTTATCTAGCTGGAAGAGAGATATTTTGAATAGAATTCTCATACAAGGAATCAATACCCCTTGGTTCAACACTTCCTGATTTTTTCCCAAATACAAAAGCAAAATAAAAATAAAACAAAAGATACACGCAATAAGACAGAAGATATCTGTGGGAAACTCTAGTTCTCAGTTCAGTGATCAAAGTGGAAGTAACCCATGAAGTTACTGGAGAGTTAGACTACTGTAGTGAGACAATAGCCTTTACTGGAGACAAAAATGTTAATTAAAATGTTTACAGTCACAGCATTAAGCTTTCCATTGCTGCATGACAGCCCAATATTTGTCCAAACAGCAGGGATAAGCCAATTCCACAGCTTCAGAGAAGCAAAAGTGAGCAAATTCAAATAACAATACCATAGCAACAACCCGATGATCACCTCTGTGAAAGAAAATTGGATCCTTCTGGATCACTATGTGGACTCTCGATATTGACTCGTAAATCCTGAAATAGTATAGAACTGGTTTAGTACATTTCTTTCACCTTTTTCCTATTTTCTTTTTCTAATTACAGATGGGATAAATGAGTTTTCCCACCTTTCTAGGTTTTGCATTAATTTATCTGAATATACTGCATAGCCGTGGCAGCTACTAAAGGAATATTCTTTCACCAACAGATACTTTAACTTATAATCAAGTCAAGTGTTTTGATAAAAGGCCAAACAGAGCATGTATTAAGACTATTTTTTTCTAAGAAAATAAATTTAATATATTAAAATTTAAATTTTTTGTTTTATTTTCTTGCTTTAACTTTTCTGAAACTGATTTAGGAACAATAAAAGAAACCCTACCAAACTCTATGAAGAAACTAATACTAATGAAAAAAGGAAGAAGACTAATTATGTTATTTGGTTAGTTAGCCAGCAGTTACTATACCCACCTTCCTATAAAAAAAAGTTTAATATTCTTTTGGTACTCCAGAGATTTTTTTAACCTTAAATATGTAAGTGATCCTATGGCTTCTACACTAAGCTAAACACATGCATTGTAGACTCCAGCAAACAGATAAGATCCAGGAGGCCATGATAATAACAGGGGTCCAAGATTTTTTTCATGCTGTTTCAGAGAACAGTCCTCCATTGCACAATTTCCCTCTCTTTGAGTAATTTATTAAAAGCCCCAAAATCAAGATGACATTTGTAAGGAATGATAATAGCTGTCTACAAAACAAACAAATTAAAAAAATGCAGCTGTTATGGTTAAAGATTTTTCATATAGTAAATTTGCATTTCTAAATGAGATATTAGACTATTCTTGGTGCAGCTTTTATAATCATGTGGACTGGAATCCTCATGATATCCTAACATTTACAGGTTTCCTACAACATGTGCCCAAATGGTATCCATAAACCCTAAAATTTACTGCTTCCTCCCATACTAAATTATTTGACCTCAGTTGGTTTAGTGATAGCCAAAGGCCTGTTGACAGAAGCTCCTTAAAAAAAAATAAACTTATTCTAACAGAAAGAACATTAACAAATCACAAGATATTCCTCATGTAGAAGGAGGAAGCACTAGCAAAGAGGCAACATTTCACCTGAGATTTCAGCTCCTTGGAGAGTTGTTCATGGGTAATGAAAGCTTAATTTTCTGCAGAACTGTCCTCTCTTCTTTTTCCCCCACTCTTTCCAACAAACTCTTACGTTGCTTCTACGTTTTTTCTTCCAAGCATAGACATAATGCAAAGCAGGACATGAGGTTTGAATATTATAGATTATTACCTGTCTGTTAAAAAACAGGTGTGCTTTGTGCTTTGATTGTCCAGGTTCATGCCCTCAAAATATGGAATTTAAACTTTTTTCTTTGTTCTCATAATTTCCTACCACCACTGGGTTAAAGAGTTTGGTTTCAACTGCTTCTCTTTTCCATAGCAAATGTGTATGATTTAGATTAGTACAGGAAATCCTCCCTTACTAGGCAAAATTACTTACATCTTTTCAGACTACCTGTGTCACCAAAGGCAGTGACCAAATACAGAATATTACTAACTAAAACTTGTGGCTCTTAAAGGAGGAGATGGAGAAATAAAATTATAAGATCATAATATTTGTGAATACAGAGGTAGAATATGTAAAAAAATTTCTTTCCCCAGAAAAATTTTATTTTATTGCACAAAGTCAAGAAAAATATTTTTCTTGTGTCTATCTAGGATAATTTTCTGAGCGTGACTTCAGAGCAAAGAAGAAATTTGTAAGTTTCATTCATTTTCATTATAGAAATTATATTCTGCTCCTACTGGCTCACATGGTATATCCACAAAGGTATTGGTGGAGAGAATAAACCAAGGGCAAGCCAAATTTTTATTTCTTAACTTAAAAATCAAAGAAATAATGACTTACAGGAAGGCAAAAATAAAGCTTACCTAATGGAACACAGGTAGGATAATTTGGCAGTCTGTTTGCATAATTGAAGACCAAGAGAAAAATTTCTTTTCTTTTTTTTAAACAACATTCCACTGGGGAAAATGAACAACAGTGAATTACCTCCAAGACCATTGGAAAATAGATTTGCATCACAGTTCTGCATATTAGAATTTAATGTAGGAATAATACTCCAACTGATGAAATTTTACATTGCCTTGTAAAACAGAACAAATTCTTGAGTAAGTATTTGAATTATAATATGGTTTTACTTTATTTGTTTCAAGGCATCTGCATTTTGTTCAAACAAGTGGCTAAAAGTTTTTTTAGCCAATAATACTACTGCTACACTTCTAAACGGAAGCTTTGTTTTGAACATCAAATACAAGTTGTAGCTAGAACCACACTGTTTGTGCTGATCGGTAAATGAAAAACACTAACTTTCCCCACTTCCTTTACCAGAAAAAAAACATGTTAACTTGAGAAGCAGTTATTTATATTTCATATTGACTAAGAATTTCTTTTCTCCTTTTTCCAGGAACCTCATTCAAATACTTGGAATAGCTTGATAGCCTCCTATGTAATTTTTCACTTGGATGCTCTTTCAAAAGCTTGGTGCACGCCATCTATAAACACAAGAAGTTTAACAAGAGGTTGCCTGTTATCTAATCAGGTCCTCTGCCACTAAGACTTTCCTGTAGCCCACTAGAGTGTGATTGACCATAAGCACTTTCTTCCAGGCCTTATGATGGGAAGGGTGGTGAGTATGTTACAGTCCTGTGTGTCCCTGTGAAGGTTTCCGAGTGTTCATTGAAGAAGACAGAAATATCTGCCAAAAGTTCTGATGGGATTCCTGCTGAACTGGCAGAAGTGAAGAGCTGCTGATCCATAGGAACTTGGACTAATTATGTTTCAGTCAGCATTAATAAATAAAGGGGATTATCATTAATTTAAATCACACTTGCCATAGAAGAACATGTTTTTCATCCTAGCACATAGCACCAGGTGAACTTTTCTGGCTGAGGATGAGTAAGACATCAGGCAAGATAGACCCAGCAGGCCACTGAAAGACTTGGTAAGCTTCTGAGTTGACAATTAATCCAAAGATAATTATCACAAAACACAGATAACCATGAAATTGAGGCTTCTTTTGAATTCATCAGCAAATGCTTCATCACAGAAAAATTAGAAAATATAATTACTTAGGTCATCACAAAAACCAATTAAGTTTCTTGTACTTTTTGTTAATATCCTGTAAGTAAACAGCAGCAACAACAGAACTGTAGGAAATGCTGAAGAAAGGAGGAGTAATAACATAATGATCTGCATATTTGGGGTGTTTCTTCAGTCTTTTTCCAAATTAAGTGTGTAAGAGTGTTTTAGGCTAATACAACATTCTAATTTTATTAGCCATATCTTCCTGTCACAGATTGAACATATTGATGAGAAGAATTAAAACACAAAAGATTCCTAATACTCTAATGTCCAATTAGAGATAAAATATTTACTAACTTCAAAGAAGGAGCCTACTGCAGATGCCAATATTTTGTAAGGTACTTTGCATTGGAATGCCTGTTAACAGAGAATGAGACTCTTGAGTATTATATTTGACTTTAATTCGATGAGAGAGATGCGTTTACTTCATTTGAAAGATTGATGTCTGTAGACACAGCTAATACAAATGTGTTTCCTTATGGTAAGTCTATTTAGTGTATCCCAAACAATTTTGGATGTATAGGTATAAGTATACATGTACATCTGCACAGATTACATGTACATCTGCACAGATCCATTTATTTTTATATTAAATGCATGTGTTCATATATCTGTCTGTTAACTGGGAAGCAAGTAGTCCTCACATTCTGACTTCATCATGTGTAACAAGTACTAAAAGAAAAAAAAAAAAAAAGAGAGAAAACCAGAATTTGGAAATCTGAAAATTTAATGCTTTTGAGATTTTCTTGTCTTTAAAGCAAGGACTGAAGTTTTCATACTTACTGCAGTGACAGAATAGCTCAGTAGTTGCTCCCCAGGCAACAGAGACATGGAAAAAGAAACAGACTGTTCAACAGCAAAGGTAAGAAGAGCAGAAACTGAGATGGAAAAAACAGTACAGATGCTGGAGATGTGGGATGTTATGATAAGAAGGTAAATAAGCAACAAGGGGTAGCAGATCCGAGAGTTAAAAGCAAGTTTCTCCCTCCATCTTAGATGTTTTTTGTGACATTGACATTGAGTATGCACCTGACCCATTTTTCTTTATTTACATTTTTTACATACCAGTCCCCGAACTGATTTGATTCTCCACTGCTAGGCTCTGATCTGCAAGAGTGCTAAGCACATTATGCCAGCTGAGGGCCATGAGATCAATTCTCTGAGCAGAGAAAAGTATCCAATCACAGCCACAGATATCCCAGGTTGCACTCTTTCAAAGCAATGGCACTTCCACTGAATTGTTTTTTGATTCTGAAAACTGAGAATCTGAATATTATTTCGGGGTTATTTTTTTTTTCTAAAAAATAAGATGTGATCTTCAGTTCCATCCATCAAATGACCCAGACTTTAGTCAGGACTGGTCTCCAGGTCTGCTATCTACTCTTCTTAATCTTTTCCACAAAGCTTATTTTAATGTGATTTGCTCTTGGAAAGTCTACAACCAGAAGAGAGAGAGGAAGATTTTGATCATATGGGATTTTCTGAATCAACATCAAGATCCTTTGAATACATCATATAGGCTGCTGACCTGAAAGTAATTATCTTCCTCTTACTGTTGGAATGTCTTGGTTCACTATTTCACAGTATGGAGGGGTCTCTGTATGAAATTCACCAGCTGTTTTTCTTTGAGAAAAATATACTGTAATCACATTTTCAGTTTACTCATTTCTATAACAATTTTCTATTTCACATCCTTTACAATCTGATGTGACTGGATATGCTGGAGGAAAACATTCCTCCTTGAATTGCCAGCTTTGTCATAACACTGGGTTATGGGGAGAACCTTATTCTGACTTGGCATATCTGAAGATTGACCTTTCTATTATGTACATTAAAAAAATACAACAGCAAGACAAAACACCTAAAGCTCTATTCTGCATGCCTTTGATTTCAGATACAGAAATAAGCCATACAAAAATGGTGAGTATGACTATCTAGATATGCACCTGTCACTTCATCAGCTGAGACTATAATCCTGGCAAAAGGGAAAAGGAAAAGAATAAATCAATGGAAATACATGATGTAGCTGGCAGCCATGGGCTGCAGAAATTACATAAGGAGCTCTGGCTTTCACCATTTGGAACTTTGCTCAGAACCTAAGTCATACAGATGAGCCATCTTTGTCCTACATCGTCCTCATTCTCTAGAAGTCAGTTGTTTTGCTGCAAAAGCGGTTTGGAGAAAGAGAACACCAGACATCTAATAAACAGATGATGAGCCAGAAGTGAATAAGCAAAACAATTTATTTAGTTGAATTTGGGGTTTGCTTATGTCTTTGTATAAGAAAGATCTATCTAATAATATCACTGCAGTCAGAAGAATACAGTAAATCTAATCTCAGGAAACACTACAGCAAAAGTCTTTCAAGGCTTTCTTGATCCTTTCCTGAAACACCATTTAATCACACAAAGCATTATTGTCACTCATCCTTCAAAGTAAAAACACTTCTTCTTTTACTCTCAGTAAGAAGAAAATATGTGACCTTCATTATAAGAAAACCAAGAGTTAGCAGGTGAGTTAAAGATGGAAGCTGCTAGTCGAATGTAGTACAGAGACTGCAATGGGCTTTACTAAGACACCACCCTTTGCGTGATGGTGTAAGATAACTGGAGATTCTGAGCCTGATTCTACATCTAATGACTTTACACTTAACTACAGCTACTCCTAACTGAAACATGAGCAGACTCAATACTCCTTACCTTTCCCCTTATCCTGAGACATTAGCCTCTGGCAAGATGTTTGCCATCTTCGAAATAGCATTCTTGTTCCTCATTCTCAGGCATGCTTAGATATTCCTGTTCCTATTCCTGTTCTCAGATATCTAAATATTCCACTGCTGTATATAAATCATTTAGCAAAAAGGAGTCAAAAAGGTCTGATTAATCCAGACTCTCAGAGCTGTCACAACAGAGAGGCACATCATAATGTTGTAGATCTTTTTCATATGATAGTCCCTGGAATGAAATTAATTTGTTTAGAAGAACGTGGTCTTATACAGAGATTACTCTCTATTTCCAAAATAATAACAAACATATCCAAAAGATACAGCTTCAGAGCCATTTTCATATTTTTTTCATGATTATTATAATAGTGTTGATACAAGGCTCCATGGGCTTGTCAAGCTGACAGGTTAGCTCAGATAATATGAAGGCTTCACTTAACTGATTTTCTGATTCACGCCTAAATTCTCTGCTGGCTCAAAAACTAGCACAGCAGCACTGCATTTGACCAGTAAAGACACAGGCATTTAGAGAGTCAGCTGGGTGTATTAGTCAAATTCAGCTTTCAGTTGAGATGAATTGAGAGAGAATTAATTGATTTCAGCTAACGTATCCTAGAGTTGCACTTGTACATTTGGGAGCCAAATTTGGGCCAAGGACAGTAAAGACTCTAATCACAAAATGATCGTGTCAGAGGAATAGCATCTGAATTCCGGGACCTAGGAGCAGGTAATAAACACTGGGTGGGGTAACTGGCCTAGCAAAATAAGCAGCTCAAGTTAGCCTGCAGTTTTGTTACAGATAGGCCAATTCCAGCTCTAAATTTCTAGCACTAGCTAGGATATTTAAGTGTTGAAAAGCAGGTTGTGTTGTGGCTGCAGCACTGCTGTGTCCCAAGTTACACAACTCTGAAAAAAGCACCCATTGATTAACCAGTCACCTACCACTGATAGGTTTCTTTTTTCAAACTAATTCCAGATAGTTCCTTACCACAGCTCCATTTCTAGGAGATAGTTTAGCACTTTCCCATGGTGTCATTTACAAAACAACATGAAAACAACAGCCTCCAGGTGCTGCGAATTTCAAGCTGTTCTTTGTGAGATAAGTACCATCGAGACTCCTTAATTTAGTTTCGGCAATCCCATATTTAACTGTGGTGTTAAGTATGCTGAAAGAAAAACTGAAAGAACTTTTCTCAGTTTTCACGTAAGTGTTGCTATAGAGTTTGCAGGGTGATTGTTTTTTATGTTTCCTTTGAAGTTCTTTGGTCTCTTTGCTTGAACGTGTGCTGTTTCTTGGTTGCATTACAACCACAGCTGAGAGCAAGGAAGCATCTTTCAAAGTTGCATACTAAGGGTGAGCAAAACTCCTAAAACTAAGATATTTTGTAGCTGGATTCAGATTTTGAAAGGGTACCATAGTACAACCATAATGAGGAAAGATAATCCTATACTCGGAAAGCATGCTTAAATGTCATTATATAGATACAGATTACATGTTTAAAAGGAAATCACACTTTCTAAATTTACATTTAGCTTTTGAGATCACACTCCATGCTAGTTACTGTTTTCTTCTTGAGCTAAAAGCATACAAATATCGGTGAGCCATGTTTAACTAAACAAAATCTGTGCCTTTCCACTCATAATCATAACGACATTCTTAACAAAATCTCAGCATGAGGACCACTTAGTCTTGTGGAGCCTGATAGAGAAGATCAGTAAGCACAGAAAACTCTGTGAAACTATCTGACTTTTGGTCAGTAAAAACTGAGACCTTCTGGGAGCAGGGAAAGGAGGGCAAGCCAGGAGCTGCAGGTGACCCCAGTACTGACTATGCCCTTGCCAAAGAGGTCCATGTCACCTGAGCAAGGCCAGGCCAGTGACAGAGACAGGTCCCATTGACAGTCTAGTGTGACAACGGAAGAAATAGGACTACACATAACAATCAGTATGATCCGAATGAAGCCATTTATTTTGGGTTAACTGGCTGCCTTTATACACCAATCTAATTCTCGCACCAAACATTGATTGGACGATTCTGTCCTAGTAACAAGCATTCATTGGTCACAGCCCAACCACACAACCATGTTGTACATTTCCCACCTCCAACGACCAGCTTCCTCATTAGCACAACACAACAGAGGCATTATAATGTTTTTGTATTCCTGAGGACCCTGGCTAAGGCTTTCCCAACTCCATCCAGCCACAGTGCTTGGGCTGATCATTGAATGCTGCCACCCATCAGTCTAGGGATTATATAATGAAGGCAGGGGAATTAGGTGAGTCAGGACAGAGATCACCCCAGAAATCCAAACAATTCATAGTGGCCACCTGCAACATAGCTCAGGAAGGGGCTGAGGGACACAGTCTGAGCTGAAGAGGGGTCCTGCATGATTTGCAACATGGGAAAAGCCCCACAGAAGGCTGGGCAGGGACATCAGGACAAACAGTGCCCTCAGAGCCTGTATAGCAGCCAAAATAATGAACAACTCGGACATTTAAGTTATTTGAGACTGTGACTTTTGTGACTGGTTTAGTGTTACTTAAGTTAAATCTAGACTTTAGTCCTCCATTCCAGGTCCAAATACTAGTTTCACATATAAAGCCTAAACCCTAAAGATACTTCCCACAGATATATGAGGTGTGCTTTAATTTACAGATGGACCAAAGAAGAACAGACCCAGGTTTAGTGGCTGAATTAAAAACACAACTCAGGTACTCCTTGTAAATACAGAACCATCTGTAATGGTGTCATCTTTTACATCTTAAACTTAGCATGTGCAATGAAAATGTCTTGATCACAAAAAATGTCTGCTTCTAGTAGATGGAAAACTTTCCTGCACCTCATGTCTGGTACTGGTAAAACATAATAAAAGCTTTATTTGAGAAGATTTTTCATTGGAAACCTCCATATTCCTTCCTTCTATACTGTGCACGGTTGGAGTATTATTTCCCAGAAGTGCACCAATTAGGAGGTTTAGTAAAGACATATTTCTGTGCAATGAGGATGTCCAGCATAGTGACTATCTGAAAGACACATATCATCAGTTGAGCTATGAATGCTGCTTCGTCTCCTGCTTTTCTTTGATCATTATTTATTTATTCATAAAAGTACTAGTGACTAGTATTAGTAACCTCTGCACTTTCAAGATTTGCCATTACATGGTCCCAGAAATGAAAATCTGATTTCTCCCCTCACTTGGGATAGGAAACTTCCTTACATTCCTCTCCTGGACCTTCGTAGTTGTGCTGGAAAGTCCAGCTACAGCTGAAGAGTTAGTTCAGTGGCCTCAAATATTGCACCCTGAGGCAGTAGCTGCCATGTTGCCTCACATACAAAGGACAGAGAAATAGCTGCCCTAATTATGTCCAAGCTACCCTCTGTCACCAATGGACATCTGCAAATTAATTTATTTTCAGTACAGAAGTTCACGTGCCACCTACCTTTGACCTGGTGCAGAACTTCCACTATCAGCATGTGGATATATGCGTATGACCTGAGGAGAGGAAAAGATACCAGTTATTTATTATTGCTTATAGTCTTGTTTTCCAGGAGAACTCTTGATATACTTAGGGGTTTTTTCCACCTCTTTAAATAAATATAACTGAAAGAGGTCTGAGCTTCAAGCACTGATGATTCATCTGCAGCAGTGCAAGTCACTGTGGTCCCCCAGAAAAGGAACAGCAGTAGAATTGTACATTTGTGCCCAACCTTCCCCAGCATCATACTTTACACACAACTTTGTCAGCAATTTAAACACCCAGGACTGTGATTAAGAGTGGTAAAGTCACAGTCAAACACAACCAGTCACACTTCCCTTGCTACCACAAACAGGAGAAGAGGACAAAAAACAGAGAGAAAGCATGGATAGGTGAAGTCAGTCTTAACTTAAGCTGTCAGAGTTAAATTCAGGAGTAAGATCCAGTGCTCCTCCTAAATGAAATCTGGTATAATCTACATGATTAAAATTCCTGAGGTAAACAGCTCACTGTGCTTTAGACCTAAACCTTTCAAAAACACTCAAGTTTAAGAAATGGTTTGAGGCTTAAAACAAAAAAAAACAAAAAAAACAAAAAAAACCCAAAAAAAACAAGGCAGAAACCCATCCTGGAAGCACATCTTGATGCCCACAGCAATCTAGCAAGTTGTTTCCTGAGGTTAAACTGCAGTACTGCCAGAACTGCAGTATGGGCTCATGAAATGCAAAATGAAAGGGGGAAACCAGCTAAGTTCACAGAGAGTTTTATTCTTAAAATAAAGTTGTTTTAAGTGGACAGTGTCCTACAGAAAGCAGAAACTGCATACACTCATTTCTGCTCCAAACATTTCTCTGCTGCCTGCCGCTGGGATATCTGTATGAACAAGATCAGTAAGGGCTGTAATTTAAAACTCAGAACAATGCATTCAGAAATCTGATGAATAACACAATGAGCACAAGCCAGACTTAGGAGCTGCAGTAAATGCTGGAAAGCTGATGTGGCTGCAGTAACTTTGTCTCATGACTGGCCTGGATTGCTTTTACATGAGTCACCTGACCTTGTAACACAGGCGTGCAAGGGCTGGACATACTGATTATCCTTATTAGGGGTTTATTGTTTCTCAGGTTTCACACCGCTAAACTGTGATTCCAGAAAATGACAATGCATCTCATGGAAGCATCCCCTGGGGGTGGCCAGTGACTCATTTTGAGTGCTGTGATAAAATTGCACAAATGTTTTGGTTACTAGATATGCAGGATGCTAACGCAGTGACTACACATACAGAACTCTCTAATGTGGTATTAAGAGAACCTAGTAAATATTTATGATTATGTTTTCACTGCTTTTCAGACGCGTCTGCATCAGACCATGAAGTCAAGTCTACATAACTGATCCACTGTAAAATGGATAAAATATAAGCAGAAGTACAATATACCAATTTCAGGGCCTCAATTCATTAAGAGACATGAGAGGATCAGCCTTGCTAAAAGCTAATGAAAAATATTCTTTGAGAATATCACTTCTAGTGCTAAATACAAATCCAAATTTATTCTAATGCTGCATCTTTGGACCTCGGATTTCAGCTTATACAATGAGGTTTGAATTCTGAAGCCTAACTAGATCCAGATTTGGAATTTAGATTCTAACCCATTATGACTTGCTACTAATTCCACATCTACATTTCTCAGCCCCATTTCAAGAATATCTTCAATGTAAAAAGAGGATGTGTTATCTTTGAAAATTTCAATCTTATTTTGATAGCTCCTAGCTCCTAAAATCTGTAGGGCTTCATTTTAAGCTGAATTTTAATTTTGGTTAGTATTTAAGCAGTTACTCTATTCTTAATTTTTAAATTTAAAAAAAAAACTCCACATAAATTATTTTTCACTTACAAAGCTCTGCTGACGATGATTCAGGCACTGGCATGGAACTGACCAAAATACAAAAATAAAAATTTTTATTAAATGCTGTTTCTCATTTATTTTCCCTCCTGGGGCAGGGACACTATGAATCAAACCTTTAATCTGAGTGACTGATATGCCAATTTATACCACCTTTAGCTTTGATCTTTCAATTCTATCACAGTGTAAAATTGGCCTTATGTTTAAAATTTGGAAAATCCCCTGGTTATAACATTGCTTTTTCTCACTTCCCATTTGAATTAGTTGTCTTTTTTGTGGTTCCTTTGTGAAGTGTAGCCCAGTATCTCCTCTTGAGCTTTCATTTCTTTGTGTATTTAGACAACTAAAGATCACTGCAGATTTTTATTACTACACAGCAACAATTCATACAGTAGAGATATTAATAAATTAAAAAAAATGAGTGTACATTCAAAAAGTGCAAGTGTCTACCTACTACAGTCTCATTAAGGTCATATTTGAAGTAAAATCCACCTAAATATTTGCTGAATAGAGCCCTTTTGGGTCTGATCCAATGCATACTAAATCCAGTCAAAAATTCCCATTAACTTCGACGAGTTCCCAGCCAATTTCTAGGAGGTACTGAGCATGTGAAGTTCAACATTTCTCATGCCAGACTTCAGTTTTTGTTCTGATGTGTTCTTTAGGGTTTTTACACTGTCTCCTTTCAAAAAAGAAATAGAAAAATTTTAAGGCATCCCTGAAAGGCACTAAGAGTTTTTCATCACTATTTAAAATGCACTCATATCAAAATGGAAGCATTTAAAAATCATTCCTTTCCTCTTAGAAGAAACATAAAACCAAATAATTTAAAGTCTATATATAACTTTATGGTTGATAATTGTCATTGTAGGTATATAATTTTGAGATCATGTTAACATTTTTATACAAACATCCAGGACATTCACTACAAATACTATACACATGTATGAACACAGAATGCAAACACATAGTATTGTGTGTATTTACAATTTTCTAATGATATAAACAGTTAACAGAATGTTTTCCCTTTTTCAGTATTACAACTTTCTTAAGTCTGAGTTGAGTTGGAAATTTTAAAATAGGTATATTTTCAGTTCAGATTAAAACTAAATTATACTTTGAAACATTCAGTTTTCCATAGAATGAAAATTTCATTTTTATATTGACACCTTCTAGAACACTTTAGATGATATAGCTTTTCTACTTACTTCTCCCTCCAAGCAAATACAGAGATCTGCTTTTCAACATCCTCTTTTACTACAAATACTTCTACATTAGGTATACAACAAATCAGAACACAGTACTCAACTTGCATAAATGAAACTTCCAAGTTACAGAGTATCAGATATTCATTTTAAATAGGAGCCCATGGCAAATCATAGTTTATCTCAGACTTGGAGATTTATACTAAGACACATTCTGTGGATTAGTAAGTACACATAGCACTTTCACCTTGGCTTGCCTGTTTGAAGACACTTATAAACAGTAGTAAATTCCTTCTTAAATAATCTTGCAGTTAAATAAATGGACTTTGTATACAATGTGACAAACTAAGCTAAATTCTACAGAGGAGAGATCTGTTTTCTGGGCATTGTGTTAATTTTGTGGCAGTTTCATTGCATACAAATATTTAGAGTCAAATCTTCAAAAGTTTTAAGACAACTGAAGCTCAAAGTCTAGTGAGATAAACTCATTCAGTGCAGCTGGAGATGCCTTTATTTGAATATGAAATTGAATAATAGGAATTGAAAAAAGGCAGACTTTGTTTTATTAAGATAATAGATTGTTTAATTTTTGTGGTCCCTGAATTTTAAAAAAATCTCTTTACTTTCTTGCTGTCTTCTCATTGAAGCTGTTAGAAGTGTGCCTGATTTTTGGATGATGGAGATGGTAGACTAGCACCAAAGAAGATATAGTAAGAAGTCTGAGCTTCTCAAACAGTTTGAGTCATAGGATATACCTGTTAGGAAGATCAGGACAAAATTTAACCACAATTTAAACTTATCAATTGAAGATTTTACAGTTTGGAGATCTTTGTTCCCCAAAGGGAAAGTAATTGTGTTCTTTTCATCAACATTTTGAGGAAAAAAAAATAGAAAGAGTGAGAAGAGTGAGAAAGATGAAAGCCTTAAAAACAAAAAAAACAATGACATCACTACTGAAATACCTAGAGAAGGAGTGAAAGCAGAGGCTGGTAAGTAAGAGGAAAAATGCAGATAATTCTTTTAGAGTACACTTGATGACAGGCTCTTTTAACAAATTGCTGGTCAAGAGATGTACGGAGTAAAGTGAAGGCTCACAGCAGAGACTTTATACTTACAATGTGTCAACAGTGCCCACCACTAGAGGATCACAGAAAAATTATAAAGGGAGAAGTGCCTGAAAGTGCTGAGTCTACAAGTGGAGAGAAAATGAAAATGAGAAAGTAGAGAAAGCCTCCACCCTTCATGCTGCCCTTATGATCACTTAAGTCTAGTAAGTGCTATAATTCCTCTGACGGTTTCCCTGGTGCTTCTCTGGCAACCTAGTTCCCCCATAGACTAATTGAACAAATAGACAGCAATTTATACTACTGTAATTCACTCAATGCCTCTTCATCATTCCAGGACAATCCCAAACATTTTCTTTCTTGGTGGAGCATTAGCTTATGTTGTACAGATATCTACATAAGGGCAGCTTACTAAAATATCTGGTTGGAACAGAGGTTTAATACATCCTTCTAATTTCAGATAATTTAATATGTTTAGTATTATTATAAGTACACAAAACCATAAGCTTTTAAGCCTTGTATCGCACCAGTGTGATTTGTCTCCCTGTTTTATCAGCAGCTACACTAATGGTTACTCCAGAGCAAACATGTCACATTTTCTCTCCCTCACAAGACACTGCCTGGCCAGACTACGAAACTTGGCTGCAAACCAAGAACTTCCCAAGACTCTCACAGAAAGGCAAGGTGGGGGAAGAGTAGGCTACCCAGGTAAACAGCACATGCCTGGTTTCAGAACAGCAGTTATTAGTGAACAGCACAGATACCTTGTCCAAGACAAGGTTGTGTTGTTTTCAGTTTTGCTTTCCAAAACCGGATTGAATTAGACTGTCACTCTACAATGCACACTACTTCTTTACCTGCTGCATTATTGCTTATGCACTTGAGGCTTGATCTAGGTGCAAGTGTTAAAGACTAATTTGAAGATCTGAATTAGATGGAGGGCATTATTTTAACCTTCTATGTTATTTTTCCCTTAATTAAAAGCAGATACTGCATTTAAGAATATCTACAGGAAGCTTCAGGCTCTAAAAAACTAAAAAATAAAAGTGATCTCCTATAAAGAATATATGTCAGTATATATTTTATTATGCCAGATGTTGCATAATAAAATATTAATAGAAAGAAAAAAATTCTTCTTTCAAAATTTCCACTCCCTGCCCTCAAGCCTCCAGCATCTCCTGGAAGATGTTCTGATTATCCTTTTAGACAATTACTTCAAAACTAAGCAAAGCCAGGGTAACAATTCCTTAATAATTGTTTTGCCTTTGTCCCAAGGTTGAAAAATCTCACATTAAACACAAAATCATGACAAATCAAGTGATACTTGTGATTGTTTGCATTATGGCCCATAGCAGGAGTGGTCTCTGACTGTGAGGCACCACTGGATTCCAGCCTCATGCACTCTACAAAATAAGTGGGCCCACTGTAACAATTACATGTGTAATGGGAGAATGTACACTGCCATTTATGTTCTGTAGTGAAATCAACTAATTGAATATGCCTCATAGCCCATGAATGAAAGTCACCAAAGTCTGTATTGTATAGTTCAATTCATACAATGATTTAAAATAGCATCACTTCTGCAAAATAAGTGCAGATAATGAGCATTATGAGCAGTTACAATCATCGTAATGTCAAATACTTTACACATAGGGAAAGTCTGGAGTATTTCCCTAAAAGAAAATGATGAGAATTGAAAATGTTTTAACTTTCCAGAAGGAAAATATTAAACCACTTCACCTCTCTTAGATCTTTGTTAACTGCATCAGGAAGTATAAAAAGAGCTCTCTTTTTTTTATTACTGTGATTAGGCTTGATACAATGGCTTAAGGAACACATCTCTCCCCTTAGTTATTTAGTAACTTCTTATACAGGTCCAATTGTACCTTCTGTAAGAAACTTATGTTTCTTATTTGAAATAGATAAAGCTCTTAGATAAAGATTAGGGACCTTGTGGGAGTACTAGGAATGAAGACAGGCAAGTACTAAAACACTACACACCCGCCTGTATCTGTATAGTGATAAAACATTGGAGAAAATCTACATAGTAACAGGGTAAGACACCCATTGCTTTCAGATGCCAGGTAAGCTGAATCTTTGGGAACCACCCATGAATACACAGTCCAGATTTTGTGAAAGGGCATGACTGATTGCTCAGCAGTTCTGTTTTTGTTATGGAAAAGATGCTCAAACTTCTTCCCTACATGCAGGTGCTCCAGTTGAACAAACTTTCCTTATATTTTTTCATTCATTTTAATAGTTGTAATGAATATTTGAACAGCTTTAATGAATAATTTAACAGCATAATTATCCAGGCTAAACCATGGGAAGATGTACATGCAATCTGTTCCTTAAGTTCACAGTAATTCGGATTAATTTGGCCAAACTAAGA
Organism: Clamator glandarius; assembly: GCA_033459285.1. Taxonomy (NCBI): domain Eukaryota; kingdom Metazoa; phylum Chordata; class Aves; order Cuculiformes; family Cuculidae; genus Clamator; species Clamator glandarius. Next base: position 3,092,517 of record JAUNZM010000176.1, on the reverse strand, counting down.
CAGAAGGGTGAAGAAAGCATGGAAAAGTGGTTGTTTCCAAGCCTTTGATATGAAACTCAGAAAATTTGCAGAAGTTTATATGTTAATACATGCCAGAAGCCAAAACAGAGTACAGCAAGAGGTGAACCCACGGAGTTTTCAGCTGGAAAGAGTTTGAAAGAATCCTCAAAATTGTTACTTCCTGAGTTGGAAACAGATCTAATTACTCTTACGCACATGGGTGAGTCACTTATGAGCAGCTTCTAGTGCCCAAATGTGGCAAATGCGCGGAAATGCATACAGACTGAGAAAGTCTGACCTAGCTTCAGTTTCTAATCTCACTGTTCCCTCCTAAAACAAAAATGAAAGGCTTAGAAAATATTTTTCTCTACAGGATGGAAAAAAGGGAGTTTAGAATTTTGTGGTTTCCTCTATGACTATCCCAACTCTGAATTAACTCAGCACTAGTATGTCTATGCACAGGCCAGCACAAAGGAAAAAGCACAGGACAGCAATGATTGCTCAGCAGTCAGCGCTGCACATGAGGCAGGGATTTTCCAGGTCATTTTTATCCAGTTCATCACTACAATTTGCTAGTCCAATTCTGTCAGATCAGCAGGAGTACTTCTTAAAAGAAAGCCTCACCTAGTTTTGCACAGGCAGCACTTTGAGTTTGCAGGGTTACTGGCAGTTTCATTAGAGATCCATTGTGAATTGCACTTTTCAATAAAGCACACAAAGATCAGAAAATTCTCACTACTGCTGGACATCTGCATATCCCCAAGTCAGTTTATAACAAATGATGATTCTGTCCAGTTGAAATAGTGATATGATCCTTGCCTACAGCAGGTTGAGAAATGAACTGAAGTGCTGCAAAAACATATCCAAGGGAAGGCTGTGACCATAACACTTGCTATTGTTTCTCATTTGTGGTTTAATTGATGTACAAGGGAAAAAGCAAACAGTTTTGCCTATTTAAGAATGCCTGGAATGAAATCATGTGAGGGGAGGGAGGGGAGGTGGGGGGAGTAAAGTAAAATTGAGACACATTTCATTCTGGACACTCAGACAACACTTAAAAAATCCATTTATAAGGATTGCTGAAGGCAATGTAGATAGAATTATTGTTCCATAAAAGCAAATATAGTATAGCTTTTATTCAGGGGAAGGAAAATAGTTCTCACTGGGACAACCTTTGGTAATTGCGAAATCATAGAAAACTAAAAAGACTACCAAAGATTTTTAGGTTTTCCCATCCCCCTGCCCTAAGGTAGATGCAACCAGAGCCATGTAATGCCTGGCAAATAGTTCTCCTCTCCATCCTTAAGCTCCCCCAAGGCAGTTCCACTGCTTTCCCAAGTGATTTATTGTCCTCCAAGCCAAGTCTGTTCAGCAGGAGACTGGTGCAGATCTGCCCCAGGCAGAGGGAGGGGCAGCTGGCAGACAGGGTGAGGCAGCCCACACGCAGCCCACTGTGGGCAGCCCTGGTGAGCTGAAGGTGGGCAGCTCTTCTCCCCTGAGTCATCTGTCCAGGCCTTGCAGCACACAAGGCAGCTGGAGAAGTTGCTCATAAAAATTATCTCTCAGGGTTAACAGGACCCTTGTTGTTTCAGGCAAGCATTAAAACACTACACACCTGCCTATATCTGTGTAACGATAAAACTGTAGAAAATCTATGTAGTGACAGGGAAAGGCATGCAACATTTTCAGATACCAGGTGAGCTGGTACATCTTTGGACAAAATGCTTTGAAGGGCAAGGCTGTGTATGAAGCCTCTCCAGAAGCACAGGAGCTCTCTGGAAGACGTGTGGTGTTCTGTTACTTTTAAGTGGGTGCTTTGGCCACATTTGGAAAAAGTTGACTAAAGCATATCTGGGGACAAGAAAGAAATTCTTGAGGGAAACCTTAAGCCTGAAGGAGGCAGTAGATAACAGCATGGGAAATCTGGAGTGAAAGGGGAAAGAATAGCAGTGTGTGGCAGCCCCTGCCATTGATATGTATACATAAAGCCAGAAGTAAGGAGTTTAGATGGAGCTCAGATGCACAGATCTCAATTTGGATGGTAAAGGCCCATCTAAGAGTTTGGGTCATCACCTATTCACATCCCCACTAATGTTACCATATTGGTCCTGTCAAATCAAACTAGAAAAATTGATATAAAAGTAGGCCAGATATGGCTGCAATAATAGCTATAGTGCACTGAAAAAAAGACGTGCTGTTAGAATGTCATCCAAAAGTCTGGACCAATATGTGTGTTACATAGTGAAGTTAGAAAACCAAAATATGGTGCAAGGTAAAATTCAAGCCCAAGATATTTAAGTGCAAAATGGCACACCAGTTTAAGCTTAACATCTATAGAAAATATATGCCACTCCTTTCTGTTATCATTAATTTTTCTTCTCTGTTTGATTTTTACGTGGGTATGTAGAAAGATGTCCACCTAGTTTCACAGAAGCAGTGAAACATTCATAAAAACTGAATACCTAAAGGCTTGAATAAATCCTTTAAGTTTTCTATTTCAGAACTTATATTACATTCCTTATTAGTATTCATACACTGTTTCAATTCAAATCCAAATCTGTCTATTATGTTATCACTAAAGTTAGCAGCTTATTTCTCTCATATCCAGTCATTCAATGCTCCCTACTATAATGTGACATTCTATTGCTAATACTTTTTTTCCAGATCTATATGGAATAACTGCAAATAAACTATTTTTCCTACGGTTCAGTGGATCTGGATCAATAACTTTGCTGGCTGATGGACTGGCCTCCTATGTTCCAGGTTTTCTTTTCTTAACTTGCAATTGTGTGGCCAGACTCCATTAGATTGTCTGTTTAGCTTATCATCAACAGTTATATTATGAAAGCATACTTTAATGAATAAGACTTCAAAAAACAGCTATCAGAAAACTTTTTAATTTAAATTTGGAAAAGGTTCCTAAGCAGCATTACAGCTTCTTCTATTGTAAAAGGTTATTCAGGATTTAATGGGATTGAAGTTTTCCTTTGCAATGTACTACTTATGAGCTACCGTTGTTTGCCTTTTGAAACAAAAATGCTATCTTGGGAATACTGTCTTTTATTTAAAAGTTAAATACGAAGTGCAGCTGACAAAGTTCAGATAATTGGACAGAGCAGCAGAGCATAAACCAACGATGTATTCAGCATACTGACATGTGATACCTTTTGAAGTCTCCATTGGGTCTTTTAGCTTACAGTGAGTCATTTCAGAATCTCTGACCATTGCCAAATTAAGGGTTTGCTCTCTCAGGCTTGCACCGATTTCCAATGGTATTATGATTTTTTCAGCTTTTCCTTTCCACCGTATTCTGCTTGGTAAATATAGAAGTTTTTACAGACCCAGTCTAGAATTCTGCAAGTAATGCCAGAACTCTAAAAATAATCAAAAGCCAGAAAAATGCTATTAATGGAGCATCAGTATGGTCTGTCATTACAGAACACTATTCTCATTAACACATAATAAAACTAAAACTGGTAGAAGGCAAAAAAAAAACATGGACAGGGAAAAGGAGTGCCAAAAGTGAGAGCCATTGGAATAGTTACAACAGAATCCCAGCAGCTGACTTCCTTCCATACCAGCAATCTCGAATAGCCCAGCTTCTCGGAGGGGCTGTGTAGCCTGTTATTAAAACACCTACTATTCATGTTTAAGGTTTAATGTTCCAACTACTTACATTTTAAAGACCTTCTCCATTTTTTTTGCTAGTATAACTTACAGTCTGGCTACCATGAGCTTTGCCCCAGTTCCAAAGTGAAAAGACCATCTAGGGACAGACTCCTATTTCACACTGGTTTTTTGAAAAAATTGAATTTATTACTTTTCCACCTCCTGATGTGAGCAGCTGCATTCTGTCCTTGTACTGAGCCCAAAATGATTTAGTTAATTTTCAAGTGAGGCTGAATGTCGACTTCTACAAGTGTTAATCTAAAATTACTGCCCAGCTGAACCAGCAGTGATGTTTAGCAAGTGATGTTTTAACATTTTACAGCAACCTGATGACATTTGAAATAATAGACTCGTAGGGCTTGTAGGAAGATTTCACCTTAGCTTCAGAAGGAAGATTGTGTGAAGTCTTTGAACTTTTGCTTGGTAAGTGAAACAAAGTTGTAACTCAATCAAATCTGCATCTCTCTTAACTGAACAAACTCAAAAAAGAGTCATCTTGATCAAGTCAAGCCATCAAGAAGCTCAATCAGCCTCCTTCTGCTTACCTGCCTCTGTCACCAAATACTGAGCAGCCATTATAAATGCATGTCACAGATTAGCCCCAGCCTGGCCAATTTCAGTGGCTAAAACCAAGCAGTTGGACTCCCAAATTCCTCTCCTCCAGGGAAAGGGGAAAGGAAATTGAGAGGAAAAAAACTTACTGATTGAAAACTAAAACTACAGCTTTAATTAAACAACAACAATAATAAAAAAAATATTTTATTATTATTGTTATACAAATATATGAGGTCACATCCCCAATCTACCCCTAAATGACTATACATCACCACAAATAATGTAGAGCAGACACAAGGGGATGGGTCCACAGATAGGAGGGAGCTGGACTCAAGAAATGGGCTCAGGAACACATCGATCTGGGATCAGAAGCAATCAGACAGACGGGGTCCTCACTGGATGTCAGCCACCACAGAAGATGATGAGACACTCATGATCTCTCGGCTTTATATGTAATATGATGTATAAGGGATGGAATACTCTGTTGGTCAGTTTGATGTCACCTGTCCTGCCCGCCACTGCCTGCAGGTGCAGCCTTATTTCACCACCTCAAGGATGGCCTTGGTTACTATAGGAATAAGTATAAGCATTGACCTTTCTACATACCAATGTCCCATGTTATCACTTCCACAGAGAAGCTATCTGAAAAATATGCAGCTAGCTTTCAGAAAATGAAGTTACTTAGATGATACTAAGTCAGAGTCACAAAAATTATTCTAATTTAACTCAAACCACAACAATATACCAAGCAAAGCTCTGCCAGTCCCAGAGAAAGCTTTCTTTCACAGCAGTGAAGGAAAACATACATCTGCTGCTACTCCTTGTGCTGTGCTTTTCCCATGACTGGAGGGCCCTCGTTTCCAAATTCAACTGCCTAACAGCATTAGTATTGCACAAAATATGGTAGTAAAGCTAAATGTGAAACAGGATATAAAAAAAGAAAAGCAAATGAAAGATAGAAAATCAACCAAATTGGATTTGGAATAAAAGTGGAGTTTTTGGTGCAGGAAAAATAAAATGTGACTCCAAAAAAAAAAAACCTAAAAAATAAAGCAAGTGATTAGCATATTAAAAATCTTTTGAAAGACCCCTAAAGATTATGAATTCAGCATAAATAGTCAGCACTGAAAGTATAGCAGTAGGTGTACTGTGAGAAAATGCCTTCTGCAACACTGGCAAGAAATCTGAGGTACTTCTTTGACACAATTTGCAGTTTGGCTAGATAAGTGTAAATTCACACAAATGCAATCTAGTTATAATAAGTTCCTGAAGGAAGACCCAGAGCTTGATTCACCCATTATTTCAAGCTTAGTTCAGTCCACAAGACCCAAGCTGGAGTTCAGTCCTATCTGGAGAAGGCAATTTTAAGTGAGAAAGAGAATGGATAGATGTCCTAGTTAGGTGCTGGGATACAGGAAGCATCAGCAGAAATTTGGGAGTCACTGACTGTTTAGATACTGGCAGTCAGTCACATGCCTAGAAGTGTTGTCATGTAAGACACCAACACATCCTACAGTATTTTATTTTAGTGTATCTTCATGGAAGTGTCTATTCTGTGCAGACACGTAAGTGTACAGAAACCAGCTACAGGGCAAATGGTAAGTATTGCTCCTTGGAAGCTACTTCATTATGAATATTTTGACATAATTTTAGTTGTTTTCCCATCGCAAAACGTCATTATAAAACTACCAGCAGGTACATTTCAAGTGGAGTAAAAAAAATGAAAAAGAAAATAAGAAGAAAAAGGAAAGGTTAAGTTGCTGTACATTTAAAGCAGCTACATTTCTCCTTGCTGGGAAAGTGCAAGGGAAGTGTGAGTAAAGCCAATGGCACTGACCTTCCTTTAGTCAAAGGGAAAGCAACAGATTCTTGACAGTCTCCAAGGGAGGCCTTGCAAACATTTCTCTGTAGGGGCTCTAAACAATAGCAAAGGTTCTTTCCCAGGGTTGAATTTCTCTATTTCTTTGGCACGCTTTCATAAAAGGGCTGGGTCCTTTGAGGTTATCTGCAATGAGCTTAGGCTCAAAGCATTAATATGCCTGCTAGGCCTGTACCCTTAGCATACTTTTACTGTTATTAAAGAGTGACTATAACTCAGAAAAAAAAAAGAAGCTATTGGAGATGTGATACTGGGCAAAGGTGACGAAAAGCAGGGCTCTAGGCTCTAAAATTCTTCTCATGCCACTTCAGGTAAGCAACATGCTTCAAAAGTCCATTAATGTTATACACGTAGTTCATAATCTCTTCAAAGAGAGATTTCTTTCCGTGCATATGTAGGTACAAAATAGCAACACTGTGAAGCAATGGCCTAAGCCAGAGGGCCTTAGCACTATCAGTCTCTCACACAAAGCCTTTTAACCACCATGACAAGGCTAAATTTGCAGCCCCCTCTATTAATGAAAGAATTAAGAACATTATGCGCCAACCTTCTTTTTCATTTCTTGAGAACGCCGAGCACTTAATTAGGTGTATCATTCTGCATTGATTCTCAGCTTCTCAAACACAAGTGCCTATTTCTTTGCCTGTGTGCTGGTGATTTCCAGCTACGTGAGGCATAATATTCTCTTGCATCAGTGACACTGTCAGAAGGAAACTACCATCAATAACCAGGTTGTAAGAACTGCAGCATGTGTGGTAAGAGTATGTTATTGACTGCTGCAGAAGCTGCTGGGTTTGGATGCAGATGGGGAGCATGGTGGTATTTTTAATCTCCTCAAAGAATTAAAGTTAGTCTGCATTCAACATCTTCTTACCTACTCTAAGTGTGCCAGCTGAAAAAAGTTTAGGGGAAGGTAAGGCATGTGTAGATTGTCAAGCTATTTTAGTAATAAAGATTGAGTGCTATTTTGAACATTACATTGAAAATTAATGGTTAGTAATAAAGATTGAGTGCTATTTTGAACATTACATTGAAAATTAATGGGTGTGATACCAGCCAAGGTGCAATGTTGTTAGTAGGCACATTCACATACCACCCTAGTGATCAAGTTACATACCTATTATCCATTGGCAGCTGCTTCCAGCGCAAAGGCAGGGCACAGTCTTAGTCCCATCAGCTTCAGGTCTATTCAGTACCATGTCACCATGAAATACTGCAGGATCCCTGCATTCCTCTCAGTCCTGGACTCATCTCATGAAAATTCATGGGGGATTTGTGGACAGAAGTTCTTGCTTTCCAGGACACATCTGCATTGGGAAACGATGGAGGGGTCTTCCAGATTTCCAGGAAAGTCACAAACTTGGCCATAGAAAGATGCCGTAGATTGTGACAGCTACATATGCACAAAGCTTGGTGAACTACTGTGAATGTGTTACACATTGCAGTCCTTCAGCTATTTCATCTACAAATGCCTGCTTCTTCATAAGCCAGAGTACTTAGCTGACTCTTTGTGCAGAAGAATGCACTTTATTTTTGACATGCTATGAATGCACTGACTCCTTCACATTAAGGATGCAAAAGCTTGATGGTGGTGCGAGATTCATCTAAGTGAATGACCTGATCTAAACCCAACAGAACTACTCCTGCCTGTTTCACTAAGCTTTCCAAGGGTGCACAAATGCACATCACAGTACAGGAACCATGTGTTTCTGAATAAATTACAGGATAAGAATTATGGAAGTCTCTATACTGAATCATCCTCACTGCATGGAGAGAGTGTGTGAAATAACTTATATAATTTTAGAATACTTTTTCCCTTATTTACTAAATACAAGTCCACTTGTCCCTTTGGTAGGTGTACAAGCTGTGTTTCTCTTTACCATTGCCCGCTTGCCTACGAACATCTGCTCAACCCAAGACCTTACTGATGGGTAGACCAAATATGCTTCTTTAACTAGTTTTGTGAATACTGGGATCTGTACAGAAATCTTTGTCTGTATCCTGAAAGGACACTACTCAGCAGAAACTGCAATTATTCAGCAGTTGTGCTGAATAAAAATGGGACAAACAGGCAAAACTATTGAAACGTGTTGTTTATGTTCAGCTAAACTCTGCTCAGCTATACAAGGTTACCCATATCTGAAATACACAGAAATGGCCTTTTGTGGCAGCTGTGGTTCATCTCCTGCACAATGGCAATGGAGAAAAGAATGAGTGCATCAGCACTAGGAATATTTTAATAGGACTAGGATTAAATTTAATTGCCTCATTTTAAAAGATCAGTTTATCAAATCCGCTGTCTTACTCCCAATTAAAACCCAGTCAGCATGCCTTCTGTGCTTTAAAATAGCAAGAGAGCATTTTTTCCACGTTAAGGCAGACAAAAGCCATTGCTGCTTTGTCTGGAATAAAAGATAGATGAGATTTGTTGTTCATTTGCCATTTCTTGCAACATCACCTGTGAATGTTTGTGGCTGCTGAAATAGGATTTCATGGCAGGGCAGCATGTTTCTAAGAGTATGAGTCTGATGATTCTTTACCTCTACTTCACTATGAACAGGAGAAAAAGAAGCCCCAGATGTAACACTTCTCTGAGTGTAAGAATCTCCTTCATCAAGCTCCCAAGGGGATTTAACAAGTCTTTACACTTTTATATTTTTTAAATTATTTAACTTTTATTACTGTTGCACCATTTATACAATTACATATAATTTCAATGCATCCATTGTACATTTTATTTTTTCATTTGTTTCCAATGAGTGTGTGTTGGTGTCTGTGACACAGAATGGAAGAGAAACTGGAACTGCAATGAACGCAGACTTTTTCATTTCCACTGACCAATAAACAGAACTACAGGTGCACCCAACCACAGACATGCATTAACTCGTCATGAGAAATCTAGGTAGGCTAAGTAGGATGAGAATGCTTTTTACTCCCAAAAAATATTTGGAGAGGAAGAATTGGAGGATTGGCATTGAGAAATATGTGGACAGCTAAGTGGGTTTTGTCTGAAAGTTGGCATTCATCCACTGCATAAAAAAAATATCAAAATAAGAAAGGCTGTAAAAAAAAACCACGGAAAATACTGCTTTCATAAAGATCTGATTGCCTTGGCACAAACCCAGTGGGCAGAATCAAACACATCACTCCCAAACCCCATTACAGAACAAAAAGAAGATTTTGATACACTGGTGGAGTGCATTTACAGCAGTTCAGATACAAAAGATGTGCTGTACTTTCAGACATCCATTTATTTTACTTTTTTTTTTTTTATCCAGGACTTGTGTCAAGTTGACAGAAAGTATATTAGATATTTCCCCACAAAAATACTATTTGGATTCTCCCCCCTCCCTCCCTCCCAACTTGATGGGACATCCTTTTTGTTTGTTCTTTTTCTTTTTTTTCTCCTTTTCTTTCTGGGCAATACATATTTGTTATTTCAGATCTGAAACAAGTTAGTATAGCTGAAAAAATAAAAAAAAGACACAGGTTGTTTTAAGTGGTTGTTTCAACAGGCTGTCCAATTTAATCTTGCACTGCTATGGTTTGATCCGAATTAGTCGCTGGAACTTCAGAAGGTTTCGCTTCCTCTGGTGGGGCTGCAGGGTCTGAGGCCTTAGCAGTGGAACTAGGTGCTGCTGTTGCTGCCGCGGTCTCCTTGGAAGAAGGTGCAGCCTCGCTGCTGCTAGGTTTTGAGTCTGAAGCTGGGGCCACTTCACTTTTAGTTTCTTGGGCTGCAGGCGTTGTGGGAGCCTCAGTCTTTTTGGCTTCCCCTTCATCTTTGCTCTTGTCATCTGCTTTACTGGGAGCTGTGGCTTCTGAAGGCTGGGAAGCTTTTGCCTCGTTGCTAGGCTCAGAAGTTTTGGGTGCTTCACTACTGGCAGCTGGAGCAGAGGCTGCAGTTGGCTCCTCTTGCTTGGGTGCCTGTTCGTTGTTCTTCTGTGGCTCTACTTTTCCATCAACAACAGACTCTGACTTCTCTGGTTCTGGTTTCTGGGTTTCTTCCTGGGTCACTGTTTTCTCCTTCTCTCCTTCTTTTTCTTCTGTCTTATTGGCAGTGACCTGAGTATCTTTTTCACCTTTCTCCTCCTTGTTGTTCTCCTTCACTTCTGTGGTCTCTGTGGTTTGCTGGGCATCCTCAGCCTCTTTCGGAGTCTCCTCTTCCTCAGTTGCTGCTCCTTCAGCCTTCTTGTCTTTGTCTTTAGCTTTTTCATCATTGACACTGTATCCCTTCTTCTTCTTGCTCAGTTTGCCTCCCATGTTGGAGCTCTGTAACAGAAAAGATGAGGAGGTGGTTACCCAAAGCCCAGCATTTATCACTGAGAGAATCAAAATCAGATCAGCTGAGGTGCAAGAGAAAAATTGATGCTGGCTTCTTGATAAGGAGACTACAACAGGACTGGTCAGACATTATCAGTTCAAGGCACTGATGCTGCTGAGCACAACTGCTGTTGAGATTATGTCCTGCTCAGCCCTGCAGCATTTTAGCCTGCAAATCTCCTTCTGCCACATCCCCTATGCATAGTCCTTCTCTGAACCCCTCTAAACTTGGTTGCTTTGAGGGGAAGGAGGAGCGACAAGATGATGGAGGAGCAAGATACACATCAGTCTCTTGTATCCTGCTAAAGGGTAGAAGTGGAAAAGAGCCATATTTATATTCAGGCCAGGCACAAACTGTATTTGATTGTCGGTCTTGGGGTCTACCCCTGTCTAACATAAAGTCCACTATCACTCTGGCAAAAGGCATGATCAAGTTTTTCATTAAGGTTTGGAAAAATCAAAGCAAGCCTATAGTCAGTGAGAAGGCTGACATTCTCAGTAAGACAGAAGACTGCATCTAGGCAATCCAGTGCCGCTCCGTGTCAGCTATAGAGCCAGTTCCCTCTGTAGCTATGTTCAGGGCTGATGGTACCTGGAGGGCAGGAGCATGTGCCTCCTGCAAAGAGAGGGGTGCAGAAGCAGAAGCAACTCCCAAGCAGGGCCATCCCCAGGCACAGAGCCCCCATCCAACCCCTTTGCACCCTGCAGTTCCCACAGATAGTGCCCACCATGAGCCCAGCATTCCCTCACTGCCACCCATGGCAAGATGGGAAACAGAACCTGAAACACAGCAAGCCTGCAACCACTTTGCAAGACAATAGAAAAGACAATAAGAAGAAAACACTAACACTCCTGAATGCAGTCTTAAATGTAGCATGTGACATGAAGCAATGAAAAAAACAGCGAAGGGAAAGGAGGATGCATGCTTTGTGGCCTCTGCTCATGGTTTGCAAGCATAAGTGATCAGGTACGCAGTTCAGTTCTTTTAAAAGAAGTTGAGCATGTATGTAACAATATCATTCTTTTTATACCCCTCGTGTGAGAGTCTCAGTAAAGAATATACAGAATTTTCCACAGTACTTCAAGGCAAACCTGGTCTATTAAAACAGGAGGAGACACAGAAATATTGTGTCATTAATGAACATGGAAACTTTTATGATTGCCTAAGAAATACACTTCTGGTATTAAATATATCATTCATAGTCAAAGAAGCATTAAGAAAAATATACTAGTTTTGTACCATTTGAAAATAGTGGAGGTGACTTTTTCAAAATACTGCCAAATATGTTTTTAATTTAAAAGTTTCTTAAAGGAGCTGAATCATTTTCATTTTCTGTTTTTCAGGGGTAGGTAGCCTCATAGGTTCTATATTTTTCACACACTTGCCAAATTGTGGATACAGACCAGTAAAAATTCATAGGAGTGTTCATAGAAGGCTACCTAATAAGTAATTTTTAATACCACTAAGAACTAGTTGTCTTTCCATAGATTTTCTGCTAATGCAGACAGAAGGCACAGGCACAGCCCAATAGCAGATTTACCACGCCTTAGACAAAAGAGAGATATTGTGGTCAGCAGGGACCTTTCTGATTTCAGTTCTCAAGAAGAGTAATATTCTAACACTGTTGAAGGCTTAGCATGCAGATCTGCAAAACGGTAACTTAATGTTACCAAAACACAGATTTGTTGTCTATTTTATCAGGAAAAGCAATATAAGGATTACCTCCTACAGAGCTGCCATAGCAGAGCAATCTAATCTCTACCTTCATAACAGAGCTGCTAACTTTTTGGGTATTTAGGGCAGACTGTGGACATTAGTTTGTGATCTGATAAATTTACAAGCTTCTTGATACACCATAATTACTGTTCCAATTGTTTATGTACAGTTATATCCAACTATTTTGAAAAGGCCTTTACATGTCAGCAGTATCTGGGATTTATACTGAACTCACATGTGCATCCCAATTTGCAGTCCCTAATTAAGCCTGTATTTGTTTCCCAGCAAAGCCCAGATACTGTGAGAATAATTTCAATTGCTGCGTCTTCTATTTTTATCCAGATTTTGTTATTTCATGTTTGGTAACCCACCATAATTTGTATTTTCTTCTAGAAAAATCATTTTAACCTCAGATACAGCTAGCTACAGAAAGTATACGCCGAAGGACCTTAACAAGCAAAGAAGCACGCATATGAGAAATGTGCTCTCAAACTATGAAAAGAAACATGCACTGTCTTTGCTCGGAGGTATACTGTGAAATCACTGTGTCTCAATTTGCATCACAGTCAGCTGGTGTGAGATACTGAAGCAGAAGATAGGGAAGAGGTTCAGGAACGATCATTATGCTTTATTAGTAAATATTTACAGTTTCAAATGGACTTTCACCTTCCAGCATAGTTTCACCTACATTATACAGAATAGATTCACTCCTTCTGACACTGAATCTTTCATCTCCCAGTTTAAAAGCCTTCTAGGTCATCATTGTTATAGCTATGCCCAGCTATCATGCAAAAGCACAGCAATCATCAAGGTCATCTCTCAGCCCTCAGGGAGCAATGCTACTAAGTTTGTTGCCCCCTATATCTGAATTACAAATACGCCTCCTCCTCTCCCTAGCCTTCTGATAACATATCTGGGCTTCCCTGTCACGTTCTTCAAAAACAGCCCCCACGTGCTCCACTGTCTTAAACAGATGCTGTCCCTGTCCCACCTTAACTGTCTGAAGCACAGCTCTGAATGGTCCTGTGCAAAGAGTCTCAGGGTGCATCAGACGCAAACCAGATTTTTAAAAAGTAAATTAAAATTACAGCCAGCTATAACTGGAAGAAATGCAGGGTGTAGATCAAGCCATTTAACCCTCTCTGTGACTGTAGTTGTCATTCTTGAAGGGATAATCCTGCCTGGTGCCACATGAATGTCAATTTCAGTAAAACGTCTCATGAGGGGAACATTCAGCAAAGTACATGAAGTCACTGAGTATGTATCCAAGTGGTGTTAAATCCACTCTGTATTACTACCTACACATTAACATTTGCAATACTACAGACCTTTTTGATCTCCCCCCCACAAAGGAATAAAGCCTAACAAAAAAGACATACCCTGTCTGTCCCAGTGAGACTGGTGGTCACGGCCCTATTGCCCAGCCTCTCCCACTTACCCTGTCTCTCCCTAACACCCACAATCATTGCAACCACATTGTGAATGACAGACACAAAAAAAAAATTGCCTATGACTCTTAACTATAGAAGATAAAAATCCCTATGACATCAATTATTGGCACTGGCATTGACACACAGTGGTTTTGACCTAGCTCCAGCAGCTACTATCTGAGTGCAAAGCACATCCAAAATAAAGATTCTTGAAAATTTTAGTGCTGAGAACTATTCCTGTAAAGTGGTCCAGCATTCACTGGCTGCACCTCTTCACTACTGGACTGAAAGTGTTCTAGAGAAAGACAGTCTAGAAGCAGATTTTGTATAAAGATTTGCAATATATCTGTTATTTTCACAGAACTTTGATGAACCAATTGGCAAACCAGCACTTCAGAATAGCAAGATTAAAAACAACACTTTAAAGTTATAATAGACATCATCTGGCTCTCAGTGTGCTCAGTATTCTTTGACTGTATTGCTCCTCTCATGGAAGAAGAAACAAACCCAGAAACCACTAAAGAGGACTTCTACAACAGGACCGAGGATTTCTTCCAGTTCTAAGAGATGCTGTTCATTGTGCTCATCCCGAAGTTTCTAGTCTCCTGCAGAAAAGAACTGGAGTGTTTGCACTGTCTACATGTCACTCAAAGCACGTTTAAGCACTTTGAAAACTGAATATATTTTATCATCAGGATTTCCTGGCATAACAGTGTCAAAAAAAAACCAAACCAGAGTTAATGCCCATAAGATCATAATACAGCAGGAAAAAGAACCCATAGAATATTTTAGATTTTACACTTGAATATCAAGCTAATCTGGTGGAGATGTGCCTGGAGCATAGACAACATACACTTGTACAGTCTGGGAAAGGAAATGTTATTTCCAAGATCTGTATTTCAAATTGTGATTCTGGAATGAAAAAGTCCTAGAATTAGACTCTTAGTATCTCTCTCTCCCCTCTGTTAGTAAAGATTGCTCTGCCCAGTTAAAATTCTTATATGCTTATAAACTTCTAGAAGTTTAATTTAGCAAATACTTTCAAACCCCATTAAAGAGTCTGGCTATTACAGGAATGGACTTGTTATCACCCTCATTCTCAGAACAGAGAAGAGTTCATCAGGAAAGGACAAAACCACAGATATCACCTTTAAATTACATACTCTGAATGCCAAAGCTAAACTCTCAAAGCTCCTGTTCAACTTCATGCAAACTGGGGGACCTCAGTCTACCTCCAGAAAAAAAACAGTTCAGGAAGACAATAGGTATCTTCTGAAATCCCACTGCCTTCAGCACAATGCAGGCACATGTGGTGGGTCAGGTCAAAGTAGCCCTTGCACAAGCCTGTTCCCAGACATGAATTATCTCACATCGCCTGAAGACAAGAGCTGTAAAATGCAGATCCCTCCCAAGTAATTTTTCCAACACTCCAAACTAATGGAAATACCAACCCAAGAAATTGCCCCACCTCCTATCTGCTCAAAATAAATAAAAGATCTTGAAGATACCATTGTGTCTCTGTACCTCATTGATTCACCCTACAGCTCTGTTTTTTAAAAAAACCTCAAGTTTTTATAGAGACATATATAGGAACTTAAGGAAACAAGGGATTTCCAGACACAATTTTCAAAAGATTTTCTGAAATTTTGTTGTTTCATTACAGGCAAAGGCTTTGTCATATTATCAATTTATATTAGCATTAACCTGAAATCACAACTCATCTTTGCACACTGTGCAGAAAAAAAGCTAGCTAACTGGCCAGGAAGAATTCCTGAATAGAAATAAAATTTATGCATTCTTTCATCAAACAGTGGTGAAGACTTTGTGGGTTCCATTGAAAGCAACTGTTGAGGACCCCTAACTTGGAGGACTGTGCAGCTGAAAAACCCGGAGACAGACAGTGAGTGAATCCACTATGCGGTATGACTCTGGTCAGACAGCAGCACTGCTTTAGCTGTAGGAGAGTCTGCAGTAACAAATACATCAAGGTACCGCCTTATCCAGTCTCCATCTGTGTCATCCTATATGAAAGCCACTTTAGTGAAGTATTGACCTACATGCTGCAGAGATGCTATGTAGAAGCATGCTCCCAAATGTGGTACACCACATTTCTTTAAGCAAATACACCCTTAGCTTCTCGAGCCACAAAGCCATCTTGCAGAAAACATAAGCTAAACATCATCAGTACATTCTTGCCTCCCCATGTCAACAAGGAGCATGGAAAAAGTGTTCTGCTGTACACAAACTCCCCACAGATCCAGGTGAGGCTGTGCTTCTGCTTCATAAGCAGAGATACCTTTTTTTTTTTTAGACTGCCTAGTACAGATAGAAATAACATCACCTCTATTCTTCTTAGACAGTCATCTACAGCTGATCTATTTTTGTGTTGGCATTAGTTGATACTTTTCCATTGCTGGTTTCAAATCAGAATTGCACTGGTTTGGCCACAACTGGGGTTTTGTTTCAGTCATCCAACACAACACCATATTGCCCAGCAGCATAGGCACAACTGCAAGCACCACATAAGCCATATTAAAAACTGAGAACACAAAAAGCATAAAATAGGTTATTTTATCTATCGTAGTGTATATACTGCTCAGCCTTGTGTTCTGTCCGTCCAATGCTGATTGCTTAAATTAAAAATAATGTCATCAATTTCTGTTCACTCCATTCGCCCCATTCAGTCTACCAGTCTTCCTATAGACCTGAGACCCAGCTCACATTCAAAACATTTCTCTTATTTGCAGATTAACTGCATATGTTCTTTTTGTTGAATAATAAAAGCAAATTTCAGACATGCTCATGCAGGTACACACATGCAGCCAAAAGTCGGCCTGCCCCAGTCTGAGATCCTAATCACACTATTGTTAGGCACATGGTTGGAAGGGGAAACTCTGCTGTAAATACCTCTCTTGCAGATACAGAGATTAATTTTAAAAGAACACCTTTTGTACAGTTTGCAGGCTTCAAAATAGCCTGAAAGACTAAGCAAAAAATATAAGCACATGCCTCCTCCTTACTCTTCCTAAATTCCCACTTCATTTTTGGATTTGTGCATAACTTTATACTAGACAAAGCTTTCTAATCTTTATTAAAAAGTAAGTTCTTAAATAGGAAATTATGAAAATTTCAGAGGCGCTGTTACCTACATCTATCAAACTGATCAGGTCCCCGAAATATGAACAGCCAAGGGAGACATGAGATTCCACACATATTATTCCAATTTTGGCCAGTGATTTTTGCCTCCCTCAGAGAGTCAAGACACCCCCACCATGTCTAATTACAAAAACCCACAAGGTGATAAAAGCCTACATAATGAGGCAATTTCCTTCTAATTCATGTTTTGCTCAAATTTGGTCCCTCCAGCACTATCTCTATCAAGGATCTCAACACCACAAATATGCTTGGCTTGCAGATCCCCAAACTGGTTTTAGTGCCTCCGAAAGAGATATTCCAAATATGTAACAGTCAGATGCTATTAAGAACTGAAAACATTAGCCTCCTCCACATTACAATCCTAGTGAAAAGCCAGTATGGGAACACCTTATTCCTGGAGGGAATGCATACTGAGCGAGGGGTTTTTTTCAAACTTAATACCTATAACTTCTCTTTCTCTACTTTCATCCTGAAAAAAAAGAACACACAGTATGAGGTACATGAAGAGAATTAAAATTCATGCTTTCTATACAAAAAACTCCTTACTATATGATCCTTATTTACATAGTTTCCTCAGCAGCAATTGTTCTCCACTATTATTTGCATAAAGAGCAAGCTTACCTGCCATTGCCTTAACCAGGGCATGAAAAGCTGCATGCACTTTTTGAAAAAGATTTTCACAGAATCACTAGGTTGGAAAAGACCCCCAGGATCATCGAGTCCTACCATTCCTATCAACCATTAAATCATGCCCCTCAGCACCTCATCCACCCGTCTTCGGGGATGGTGACTCAACCAGCTCCCTGGGCAGCCTGTTCCAGTGCCCAATGACCCTTTCTGCAGAATTTTTCTTTCTGATGTCCACTCTGAACCTCTCCTGGTGGAGCTTGAGGCCATTCCCTCTCATCCTGTCCCATGTCACTTGAGAGAAGAGGCCAGCACCCTCCTCTCTACAACCTCCTTTCAGGTAGTTATAGAGAGCAATAAGGTCTCCTCTCAGCCTCCTCTTCTCCAGGCTAAACAACTCCAGTTCCCTCGGCCACTCCTAGTAAGACTTGTTCTCCAGCCCCTTCACCAGCTTCGTTGCTCTTCTCTGGACTCGCTCCAGAGCCTCAACATCCTTCTTGTGGTGAGGGGCCCAGAACTGAGCACAGTACTCGAGGTGCGGTCTCACCAGTGCCAAGTACAGAGGGAGAATAACCTCCCTGGACCTGCTGGTCACGCCATTTCTGATACAAGCCAAGATGCCATTGGCCTTCTTGGCCACCTGGGCCACTGCTGGCTCATGTTCAGTCGGCTGTCAACCAACACTCCCAGGTCCTTCTCTTCCAGGCAGCTTTCTAGACAGACTTCTCCTAGTCTGTAGCACTGCATGGGGTTGTTGTGTCCCACGTGCAGGATCTGGCATTTGGCCTTGTTAAACCTCACCAGGTTAAACCATCCTGCAGGTCATAGAATCATAGAATCATAGAATAACCAGGTTGGAAGAGGCCCACTGGATCATTGAGTCCAACCACTCCTATCAAACACTAAACCATGCCCTTTAGCACCTCGTCCACCCGTGCCTTAAACACCTCCAGGGAAGGTGAATCAACCATTTCCCTGGGAAGCCTGTTCCAGTGCCCAATGACTCTTTCTGTGAAATTGTCATTGATAAAGACATTGAACAGGGCAGGACCTAGCACTGAGCCCTGGGGGACACCACTTGTAACTTTCCTTCAGCTGCAGTTAACTCCACTTACCACCACTCTCCAGGCCCGGCCGTTGAACCAGTTTTCCACCCAGAAGAGCGTTCGCCTGTCCAGTCCAGAGGCTGGCAGTTTCCTAAGCAGAATGCTATGAGAAACTGCGTCAAAGGCTTTACTGAAGTCCAAGAAGACCACATCCACAGCCTTTCCCTCATCCGGTAGGTGGGTCACTTTGTCATAGAAGGTGACCAGGTTAGTTTGGCAAGACCTGCCTTTCATGAACCCTTAGGGTATTCCATGAAGCCCTAGGGTATTTTACTGGGAACTGTCACTGGAGACAATTATTTATGGGGATTTACATTTATATTGTATCTGTTTAACATTCTATGCTTAAAAAACTGTATTACTTTAATGTCCATTTAACTAGTCTAAATCAATTTTAATAAAATTTACACAGTCCTTGGAATATAAATTACAATATCCTATTAAAAAATGATAGTTTAACATTGAAATCTCAGAACTACCAGTTTTAATTTGAAAATGACTTCTCCAAGTGACTACTAAACTCTTCGGTATTTCCTTTCCCATCTCTAGGCTGCTTACAGTGCAGCTCACTGGAAAAGCACTGAGCGTACATGCCGGCTGTAATAAAATATCTTGCAACTAGAAACATGACTCTTAACAGACAGCTCAGAGGTATAATAGATCATGACTATCCTTAGACTAAGTATTTCCCTCTGTCTGCATGACACCCTCGCTACAGGTGAGGAAATTTTGAACCAAATCCGATCCTCAGTTTTGTTTTTCTTCTTTAAACACAAGCTACATGGACAACATGCCATTTCTGACTATAATACATGACTCCACAATTGCACCACAGAAAGAAATAAAGCAGGGAAGCAAGATTAGCTGTCACCCACCCCAGGTAGGGCTCTCCACTGGAACATCTGTTGTTGTGTTCATGGGAACATTGCAAGTGCTTCCTTCCAAAATACACAGTATCTACTTTACACAGCAAAACAAAAGTTTACCAGTTTCTTTATTCCATTACCTAGCTATTAATATCTTTTAAGGTTCAGGATCTAGTTAACCCATTCTTTACCTGCTTTTATCTGTTTCAGCTCTTTATCTAGCTGCAGCATTAGCTTTTCTCTGTTTTTCTTCAAAAGAGAATGATTTCAGATCCACTTAATACTCTAGGAGGTACCACAGCTTCAGGTTTAGACACTGAAAGAGATTGGTTGATTTAAAAATAAGACACTTACAACTCTTTTATCCCAAATCTCCATCACAGACTACACAGCTGCTTGAGTTAGTGGTGATGTGCCCACCTTCCTGATAACCTCAGCCTTGAGCACATTATTGGCATTCCTCAGAAACTAAGCTATACACCTTAATGGTACAGCAATATCATTCTCCAGTTAATATGCAGCTGCTAATGACAGTTAAATTAGTAGGGACTAGTCATAAAGTCTAGTGGTGATGGGACAAGGGGGAACAGGTATAAACTGGAGAGGGGCAGATTTAGGCTTGACATAAGGAAGAATTTCTTCACCATGAGAGTACTGAGGCACTGGAACAGGTTGCCCAGGGAAGCTGTGGATGCTCCATCCCTGGAGGTGTTCAAGGCCAGGGTGGATGGGGCCTCAGGCAGCCTGCTCTAGTGGGATGTATCCCTGCCCATGGAAGGGGTTTGGAACTAGATGATCTTTATTGTCACTTCCAACCCAAACTATTCTATGATTCTATGATTCAAACTACCGGGCTTACAAGTTTCACTTTAGTCATTGGGGGAGGATTATCAAAATAACATGGAACCATTGGCAAGAAAGGAGCATTAAGTATGATTCCTGTTTGTGTCTTGCAAATATCTCTCTCCATCTTTTTTTACTGCTATGAATTTACACTCCTTTAATGGCTGTTCAAAATACCAAGATGTCTCCAGCAATCTTTTATTAGACTGGTAATAGTCTCCAAAACTTGCAAAATGAGAGCTGTATTTTTTTGACCTGTCACTATGCATCAACAAATGTTGCCATGTCAAGCTTATTACATTCCTTCAGTGCCACATTTTGGTAATAAACTAACACACATTCAGTGTGCCACAGATGGTTGAGAGGAAAGATGTAGAGTTTGTATTCCGATTTCAGTGGTGTAAGATGGTAGAGTGGGTTGCTATACTCTCTAATAGAGAGTATATCATCTGTCCCAACATAATCGTGATTGGCTTTGAGAAATCCACTTTGAAAATGTAATGTGTTTCTACTAATCCCAAAGTAAGAGCTATGCTAGGCAATAAACTGTACCATGTCATGTGCTAAGCTGTTAGATATGTCAGCTTGGATTCAAGACTCCTAGATCCAGACTGATTGCCTAAATTTCTTTCCAATGTCTTCATTAAGTATACTTTCTCTTCTCTTGTTGTTGCTTTTGGTTCAGGTTACATTAGGATGGCTGATCATCTCTGCTAAAGGGAAGGTTACATAAGACTGGAGGATAACAAGTCCTTTTGGCAAGATGTAAAGTGAGCAGCTAGTGCAACGCATGAATTGCACCAAGAGATTTATGTTCAAACCAGGCAAAGCAGAAATCTAATTAATGATGACTCAGCCAGAACCATTCCAGCAGCTACTCAAAAGGGAGAAGAACAAACAATATAGCAGGAATGAAATGAAAACTAGAAATCAGGAAAGGTGATCAGGTGCATATCTCCTTTCAACAAAATAGCTTGTTTTTCTTTTCCATTTGAGCATCAGTAGGATATCTGTCCATCTTAGGGCTATTGAATTTAAACTCACTACACGAAAGCTAAAGGAAATCAGCTTTTCATAGATAGATGTGTAGTTGGTTGTAATTCCTTCCTTCCCACCCCGTGCTTGAGCACTGACTTGCATTTTGTGTCAACAAAAGCACTTAATACCTAATGTGGCCACAATTTAATTTCTGCAGTGCAGAATGCATATCAGCTGCCTTAGATTATATTACCCTTGATGTAGATTAGCCCTCTATCAAGGCTGTATGTATGCCAATTTGCAGTTTTGGTCAACTCAGACCATGTAACAGAAAGGAGCTTAATTTCCAAGACCCACATGCTGTACAGAAAGCTATTTATAGAGAACTCTTAGAGTCAGTCCTTCAGTTTAAAGAGCTTGCAGTCCATGGCTATTTGAAAAAATATTTACTCTAACCAAAGAAGGCAGGCAGACATCAATATAAAATACAAATGAGCTATTTAAGGATAAAATGAGAGGTCTATCAAAGCAATGGAGACTTGAGAAGTATGGAAAACTGGTTTTCAGCTTTCAAGACTGAGCCATAAATAAAAATAAAACAAAAAAATAGAAAGGTTCTGTTAGCTCTTTCATCACTAATACATTTCAGTAGTAGTCAATGTTTCAAACCAGCACTTGGGTCTAATTTTGCTCTCTCCCATACCAGTACATACATGGAATCCATCTGTGGTCCAGGATGTCCATGTTTTAGAAGGAGTAAGAGGATATAAATTCATTTTAATGTTGCAACAGAACACAGCTGCCAAGACTCCCAACAATAACTGACTTTTCCATAGGTGTTTTTGTAATTGCTTCTCCTGGTGGTGAGGTCAGACTGAGCAGCACTTCAGTTCATTTTTTTTTTCCCTTCCTGCACAGGCAGGTTAGCTGGTGGGACAGGGCTCCTGCATTCCCCTACAAGATCTCATCACGGATTGGGAAATGAGTGAGTGCTTCTGCTCTACTGCTTCAGCTCTGGCTCTCAGAGTCTGGCAATTCATTTGCTTGAGGGGTGCAGGGAAGGAAATGTGCTTCATAAACTTTAAGACGTTTGATGTCACAAGCCAAGAGGAATTCAGGTCTGAAAAAAAATTATAAACATATTTCTGCTCACTGCAGTTTTCTAGGCAATCTCCCCTCCTATGCACAAGTTGAGCACTAAATTAACACATCCCAAACTTGGGGCCAGGTCTAAATATGATTCAAGTGCACAGAAGTCCCATATCCATATTAGGAAATATTACTTTCAAAGGTCTTACATCATTTCAAAAAAAATGCTAAGTGAGCCAGTATCAAGAAATACATCTCAAGAAACACTTGACTATTTTTAGAGTATTTGCAACCCCAGATATTAATTTAAGTCATTTACCTACCACAATATCTTAGTCACTTGTATTTCTTCTATTTTTATCACAGGTAACTGGTAAGAAGATCACAGTTAAGCTTCTTCTATGATTTATACATAAAACAGAATAAAAATCATTTTTCCCTAAATGGCCAATTTCACTGCCCACTTTGAGCTCTGCAATTATTCGCTATAAAAGGTCAAGTCTTCTATTAAAGTATTTATTAGGTTTTGAAAAGGAATTATTCAGAAAATTGTTTATTTTCACAGTGAATATGTGGGGCTAAAAAGAGGGGTCCCTTTAGGCTTGCTGCCAGTGACTGAAAACTTCTCTCACATCACACACTTCTGGCAGAATCTGACATGAGCCACTTCATTCAAACACAGAAATCAAATACAGAAGATAATATTATTGTTATTCAGGACAACTTAGATAAATAATGCAAAACTACCAGCAGAGCACTTCATTTTGTCATACCCTGCCATTCACACTTAGCTTTACGTGTGTTGTCTGTCTCAACTCTGTATCTTTCTGTAAGTCTGAGGAACCAGCCTTCTATCCCTACAATCACAACATGCTCATTTGGCCCAGGAGAGCAGGAGTCATCTTCTCCAGGTAAAACTGCTATCTTAGAGCAGCGAGACAATATTCCTTGGTTTAAGCTTCTGGGAGCTGTTATCATATAAACAGTACCGCGGTAAACATGACAGAGAGGATCTTCCCTTCAAAAGCCCAAACACAGAAATATATTACTGCAATAAAGAAAGCTCATTCTTTATGACTTCTTTACTCCAACTCCCTGTTAAAGGAGGCTATTTTTTCTGCATATTGGCACTGTACTAAATCACTGTCTCCAAAGTTCACAATTATATTGCATACATTATAATAACATAACGAGCAAGTCATTCATCTAGATTTTACAGTACTGTGCTTATATTGTAATACAGACCTGTAAAGCATCTCTGAAAATTTTCAGATACTGCTGAAAGCTCATTCTGGAACTAAGCTCCTCCGCATTTATGCCTCTAGGCTGAGAACATCTGTACATGGACATTTAGATTTGTAGCTCCAGATATGCACATTTCACTCAGTTTCTGTTCACTTGATGAGAAGGATTTTTTTCTCAGGCTAAGAAGCCTCAGGTGTATCCAGATGGATAAATATGAAGCTACTGCTTGGCAGCCATCTTAGTGCTTTATTAAATACAGATGTAAGAGAACAAAGTAATTTTGCTTAAATAGAACATTGTGACTGCTTTTAACCTGCTTTCCTTAGGTTTTCAGCTGTTGGACTGACACGTGATAGTCAGTACTATGTTTATTCTATGTTTCTTAATTAGATGCATGTCTTTGTTAAAAGAACATCCCTTTTATGAGCAATTATTCAAATTGGAACAGATGCAAGAGGAAGCTCTAAACTGGTTCACTAAATTTCCAGGACCTTTTTAAAGGTCATGCAAATCTGAAAATTCTGAGTTATATTTGTCACATACTGTGTAAGTTCCCTTTCCTACCTACAGATGTGAACTGCATGAAGTACATTATTATAGCCATAGTAAGTCAAGAAAATTAGAAGTGTCTTCCTTTAATGTGTGATAAATACCAACCGGAGGTAACAATAATGGTGCTGCTAGAGATGATGCTCAACAGAGCAAGATATGAAAGGACCACCTGCAAGAAATGGCAGGAATTAGGGATTTGAAGGGGTACAAGTTCAGTTAAATTCCTTTCAGTAGCAGCATTTTCACACTGTTTGCTCAAACTAGTCCATATTCTGGAGTTTCAGAAGTAAATTAAGATCAGCAGTGCAAATATTGGTAAATAATATCAGGGGAACAAAGAATGGCCAAGTAAGTCTCAGTTCTTAGTATTTACACAGAGAGGCAAGCAGCTGCAAAGGACTGCACTGCATGCTCAAAGTCACAAATTCATGAACTTCTAACTTTGTACACATTGACTTTGATGTAATTTTTGTACTGACATTTTGATGTGATTATAATAAGTAAGTGAAGGACATATACATGTTGTTGCAGAGACTTCTATTTTTATGCAGGTTACCTCTTGGCAATTACATAAACAGGAGGCTTGTGAAAAAATCTCATACCAGTGCCTTTTAAGCAGGTTCACAACCTGATTTGTAATCACTGGAAGGAAAACAAAATTATCTTAAAAGCAAAAAAAAAAAAGGTTTTGATTAATTTCTAAAAAAAACATAATTTCCATGTAAAAAGTTCAAATACCTGTTACAGAAGAAGAAAAAACATTAAGAGGGTTTTTTTCTTTTAAATTAAGAGAACTACTTTTATTATTGTATTTGTCAGAGGCCAGCCAAGAAAAACACTGTGTATGCCAAAAAACCTTAAAGATCCTAGACTCAGAGAGAAGTGAGATTCAAGTAACTAAATAATATGGGATCATAACTATATGACACTCACTTTCAAATGAACTCAGTTTCTATGAACTCATATATGTAAGCTGTCAGCTCATACGTTTATCATAGTCAGAGAGTATTTGGAATTTTTTAAAGCATCAGCTGTAGTATCTATTACAAAAAATAACCTAAGCTTTCATTTCTAATCCTCATTTTAGCAAGAAAAGTCCTTAAAGAATCCTAAACCCAGAAGGCATTTTTGATCTCGTGGTTTCTTACAACATCTTTCATTTTAAATGAGCAAGACTGGAAACACTGCATGCTTACAAGGACAGGAAGGTATCTGAAATATTCATTAAAAAAATGAATATAAATTTATTTCAGACATTCATA
This sequence comes from Clamator glandarius, assembly GCA_033459285.1. Taxonomy (NCBI): domain Eukaryota; kingdom Metazoa; phylum Chordata; class Aves; order Cuculiformes; family Cuculidae; genus Clamator; species Clamator glandarius. The sequence continues at coordinate 3,067,223 of JAUNZM010000176.1, read as the reverse complement.
CCTGTTAGTCTGGTATTCAGATAAATTCAAGAAACACAATAGCTCTTTAAATTTATTCTAAAATTTGTCTATTTTTCCTTAACATACGTTGTTCTGACAAGTTGACCTTATATATTCAGAAATCAAGACATTTAGCACTATCAGAATTAAACTTGACAAAGGAGTGTACAACAAGGCTACAGAGAAGACAGAAGAATTGTGGATGGGAAGGAAGAGAACTGAGTCTCTGGTAACTGGGATGTCAGGAATGCAGAAATGGGATTCTGTCAAAATCAGTACAAGCAGAGAAAGGAGGTATTCCCAATAATTTTTCCATTTCAAACATACATGGAGCATCCAAAATTATCCTAAAAATTAAATTAACTTTAAAATTGAAAAGTCAGGAACAATTTTGTTGTCTACAAGCTATCTACAGTGGATTACTGCAAGATGATCCGTGCTATTATCCCTCTATCTACTGAGCTTCTGGAGTGTTTTGACATAAATTCCTTTGCTCATTTGCACTTAACTGATGGTTTTGGTGCTCTGACTGGCTTTCCAGATGGAGCACTATAACAATCACTTTTTTTTTATTTATGTTATTTATAGTATAAAATTAATCCACAAATAAAAACATGGGAATATGAAATTGGCTGCTTGTTAGGCCGTTTCAGCTATTTTGTCTGCATATTTTTGTCCATCTTCTTTTTCTATCTCTTTCCTACTTTTAACAGCTGGAATGTAACTATTTGCTATCAGGCTAGATTAAAACAAAAGCAGTTCTAAAACTTGTTCAGAGTAATGTAGTGATATTATCTGCTATGCCAAGTAACTCAGATAGAAATCAATTTGTAATTTCAGTACTGCTAAAGAGATGGAAGTTCCCTCATGTTTTTTAAGTTCCAAATCTTATTTTCATGAGTTATATTCTAAAAATTCAGTTAGGTGCTTGTGAGAGGTTTCCTTATGATCTTTCCCTCAAAGATAACTATAGAAATGTTAGGACTTTAAACTAAAGTTGCTGGGGGAGGGGAACCTCAATCTGCTCTATTCCTACCAGTTTGATGCCAGTGCCAGCAATAGATGCCCAGAGCCTGGAGAAAGATCAGAGGTTAGCAGGAGAGCATCTGGAAAGCAACACAAAGGAATTCCAGCCACTGTACTCAGTAAATTAGCTTTATTGAGGGCCCAATTTAAATGCCTCTTTGCAAACACTCAAACTTTGGGGAATAAACAAGAGGAGGTAGAGATGTAGACATACTTGAAAGGCTATGATCTTACTGGAATCACAGAGATTTGGTGAGGTGGCTCCACTGACTGGAGATTTAGAATGGAGGGATACAGGCTCTTTAGGAAGGACAGGCAAGGAATACAAGGAGTAATTGTCACCCTCTATGTCAATGACCAGCTGGACTGCATGGAGCTCCACTTGGGGATGGATGAAGAGCCAGCCAAGATCTTATGTGTCAGGATTACAGGAGAGGCAGTGACAGGTGACATTGCAGTGGATGTCTGCTGCAGCCCACCCAACTATCAAAGGAACCTGAAGGTGCATGGGAAATGATAGGATGCATCCTAGAGTCCTGAGGGATACGGTGGATGAAATTGTTAAGCCACTATTCAGCATATTTGAGAAGTTGTGGCAGTTCAGTGAAGTTCCCATTGACTGGAAAAAGGGAAACATAGCTCCCATTTTATAAAAAAGGGAAAAGAAAGACCTGTGGAACTACAGGCCAGTCAGTCTCACTGTCAGCCTCATGTGCCTGACATGGTCATGGAGCTCCTGGAAACTCTGCTGAGGCACATGAAAAATAAGGAGGTGATTTGTGGCAGCCAGCATGTCTGCACTAAGGTCAAATCCTGTCTGACAAATTTGATGGCCTCCTACAATGGGGTCATAGCATGGGTGGTTAAAGGAAGAGTGACTGATGTCGTCTACCTAGACTTGTGCAAAACATTTGGCACTTTCCTGCACAACATCCTTGTCTCTAAGTTGAAGAGATATGGATTTGATGGATGGACCACTTGATGGATAACGAACTGGCTGGACGGTTGCACTCAAAGAGTTACGGTCAACGTCTCAATGTTCAAGCGGAGTCCAGCAACAAAGAATGGCGTTCCTCAAAGTTTGGTATTGGGACCAGTGCTGTTTAACTTCTTTGTCAGCAACAGGGACAATGTGATTGAGGGCACTCTCAGCAGTTTGCTGATTACACTAAGCTGTGTGTCATGGTCAACACACTGGAGGGGGATGCCATCCAGAGGAACGTTGACAGGATTGAGAAGTGGGCCTCTGCAAACCTCATTAAGTTCAACAAGGCCAAGTGCAAAGTCATGCACTTGGGTCAGGGAAATGCCAAGCACAAATACAGGCTGGGAGGAGAATGGATTGAGAGCAGCCTTGAGGGGAAGGACTTGAGGGTGCTGGTTAATGAGAAGCCCAACATGACCACACAATTTTAGACTGTAGCCCAGAAAGCCAATGGTTTCCTAAGCTGCATCACAAGAAGTATGACTAGGTTGAGGGAGGTGGTTCTCCCCATCTTCTTTGCAATCATGAGACCACACCTGGAATATCGAATCTAGCTCTGGGGCCCAAACATGAAACAGACACGGACCTGTTGCAGCAAGTCCAGAGGAGGGCCATGAAGATGGCCAGAGGGCTGGAACACCTCCCATATGAAGAAAGGCTGAGAGAGATGGGGTTGTTCAGCTGGTAGAAGAGAAGGCTCTAGGGAGAACTTATTGCAGTCTTCCAGTGCCTAAAGGACCTACAAAAAAAGCTGGAGAGGGACTTTTTACAAAGACAAAGGGTAATGGCTTAAAGCTGAAGAAAGTAGTTTTAGATCAGATATAAGCAAGATATTCTACATTATTAGAGTGGTGAGACGTGGGAACAGGTTGGCCAGAGAAGTTAGATATGCTTCATCTCTGGAAGTGTTCAAGGTCAGGTTGGATGGAACTTTGAGCAATCTGATCTAGTGGAAGGTGCCCTTGCCCATGGCAGCGGGTTTGGAACTAGATGGTCTTAAAAGTCCCTCCTAACCCAAACTGTTCTACGATTCTATGATAACAGTCCAAAGCAAGAATTTAGTCTTTACAACATGACATCACTAAGAATAATTTTGCAGTTTCTCTTGAAGAACTACAAATTAATGCTTAGAAATGTTTTAAAAAAGTTAATCTGCAATGACTGTAACTCAGTACTTTCAAATTAGTTTTAAATTACTGATTTCTATTTAGGAGTCTGAAATTTAGACAGAAAGACTCCTAAATAGAAATCACCATTTGCTATCCCTACAAGTGAAGTCAGAAACTGGATCAAAGAATACTGAACCAGAGGTCCTGAACTTGGTTGGCTATGTTGAACCCCACATTCAACATTTTTTTTTCAAAAGCCATGTGCTTCATATGCAGCTGTATGAAATCTACAGTCACTCAAATACGATCCTCAGTTACCAGAAATAAGCTCACACTAGCAAGCAGCAGCTGGGAAGCATCAGTATCAATAGTAAACCTGGATGGATAACAATATCTGGAGGCTAATAGCTGGAGAAAAGAAGCATTACAGTTGTACATGGCCACCTGCCTATACAGATTGAGAGCAATTAATTTGTTTTCCAACTGTCACCCTCCTCAGACTGCTTTAATGACTTTAAAACATTGTTTAGAAGGTTATTGAAAGCACATTCATTACATTTGCAAGATACAATGCCATTTCTCCACTGTAAATCACTAACATTTACAGCTTCACCTTGACTAGCACCTCAACGCAATACTATGGAGCTTACGTGATTAAGCGTGTGGAACAAAAGACTCAGTACTCAGCTGCAAAAACATGCAACAATTAATTAAATATTTGACTGCAGCAGGATGAAACAAAAAGCCTGATTTTCCATTAGCACTCTGCAACTCTTCCTCAGACTAGTGTCTAAGAAAATATAAAGGCCCATCTTCCCTCATGTGACATTGTCAAGTAGTTGACAGTTCTGTTAATAAATAGAGAAAGGAGCAACAGGAGAGCAACTTTGTGCACGTACACATTCTTGTATTAAAAATAAAGACATTAGACCATGACTGCAATTAAATTTACCAGGAAACAGAGACTGGAGTCTGTAAAGAGGCAATGATATCTGAGAAAAGGATGTTGTTTCCTCATCTTATTTGGTATTGGAAAGGCACAGAAAAAAATTAAAAATAAAATTAAAAAAAAGAAAAAAGAGTAAATGTCACCCTACATCCCATTCTGACATGGGGACTTATTTGAGCCTGTCAGTCTGTGCCCATTTGCAATCAATGTTTATCCACAGACAATGGAAATGTATCACAGAGCTGTATATTTTCCATTTAATATCCCACCTGGAAAGATCAGCAATCCTGCAGCTCTGAAAGGCTCCATACTTCACTGCTGATTTTGCTAAGATTTGAGAGATCATCACCACTTAAAGACACTCTGTAGATGATAGGTCCAGATTTACAGGGCTGAACAAGTCACAGCCTGAAACACTGATAACAAGATGAAGACACTTCCATACAATTATTATACAGATATCTCCAAGCTGTATTTTTGTTCCTGGAACACAATATCTCCAGGAAGTTATTGTAGCACTAAGAAGACTCACTATTTGGTCAGATAATAGCATAAATTCAGTACATTATGTTCATGGGTTTTATCATTCCTATCCAATTAAATCTTCCCAAGGTATAAAGTTTTCTACTTTTAATGTGAAAGAAAACATTGTGAGCAAACTCACCATTTATTTTTTGCCTGACAAGCTAGAAGATTTTGCATCTCAGCTGTAAATAACTATATGGTATCATTGGGTCATGGTGACCTAGAAGTTTGAACAATATGTATCTACCACTAAATTCAGTGGAAAGGGGGCACAAAAAGTGTTAAATAGTTCTTTTATTGTAGGCTATGCTTTAACTTTTTTTCTACAGGAATGTTTTAGGTTTCAAAATATTAAGACATTAGGGAATCAGTTTGGACATCACAAGCATAGTTGCTAAGAAAAGCTCATGTGTATAATCTGACAGCCAAAGGAACTGAGGGAAGTTAAAATACAGATTTAAATTAAGATCACTAGCCCAAACATGAGCTACTAAAGTGTGAGGAATTATCATAATTCAGAAAGTGACTGCCATTGTCCATACCAAGCACAGTCTAATAGCAAATGCGTAACAAGCAAAGCCAGGAAAAGGTTACCAAGTTGTTTTTTAGGCTTTTTCAAATGTTGTGTACGTATCTGACAAGTTGTAGACCTCTGCAGCCCCAGGACTAGCAGTCATTTTAGGATGCCCTTGATTATTTCTGAGGTAGATCTATGTAAATGTTAAGGACAAAACGGCTTACAAATCCAACAGAGTTTGCAAGAGAAGAGAAAAGGACAAAATGGCAACATTTTCTCTTGAGAACATTTCTAAAGAAAGGTTGTCTCTTATCTGCTTCTACAGCAGATACTGGAATACGCAGGTCACTTCCCTCCCACTGTCTTTCCTCTGTGTTTTCACCATGTTCTTCACTGAAGGACTATCCAGCACACTATTCCAGTGTGCAGGGCAATGTGTCCATCATACAAAGAAGGCAAGATGTCCTGTGTTCTAACCAAGAAGCCAAAGCAATTTATATACCGGAGCAGTATGAACCATATAGCTGGTTAGCTCTCTATTACCATGACAGATCACCTCAGACCCAAGCCTTCCTCCACACATTTAGCGCGGGATGTTTGCCTTTCTCCTTTTCCTGGCATCACTCAGCATCATTTTCCTACTTCCTCTTCACTGGCATGAAACGAAAGACAAAAGAATCTGGAGTTTTAACATGAAAACACAGAGAGGAGGATATTTACATTTGAGGGAGGGGAGAAGAGGGACAGAACAGAGGATAGAAAACTAAATAAAAGGATACATAGGAAATCTGCCCTTCTTATCTTCAAAAAAGAATTAGAACATGCTACCACAAAGATCAGCTTTCAACTTCTTTCCTGTGAGGCCCTTCCAAGCAAAAAGTTCTCTCCACCCACAGCTCTAATTCGGATAATGTCCCATTATACCAGATGCTGTACACAGGTGTAAGTTGTTCTCCTAGGTAAGCAAGGTGCAGCACTAGCAAAACATCCAAACAAAACAGAAACAACAAAAGCTCTCTCAGACCAGCAGTATCAACTCCGGTACTGGATTTTGCCATCTCTTTGGACACAAGCCTGGGTTCTTCAAAGTGTCTGGTGTCACTGAGGCAGTGGCACAGTCTGAATGCACAAGACCAGACCCAGCAAGATATCAAATGAAATTTTTCAGCAGAACATACAGAAAAAAAGCAGTATAATTAACTCATTCTGTAGCTGGTTTGAGATAGATCGGTGACCTAGGAATCTGAGCAATCTACATTTGCCGTGAAACTCAGCAAAAAAGGGCATAAAACTTGTTAAAGGCCTTGAAAAAATACTCATCTTGAATTTAATCCAGAGCAGATAAAAATATTTTCATTACTCAGCATTTTTTAAAATTTTGTTTTAACAGATATCTGAAATTAGAGGCAATAATCCACACCTCTGTAACTACTTTTATAACTGTTTATATTGCTATAGCTACATGAAGTGTACTTATATGCCAAAACTGATTTTGGAGCATGTTTTCTGTGACAAACAGATAATAAATCACAGTCTTCTGTTCTTCACCATCACCTTCTGCTGTATGTCACATTTTAGTTCAAATACTGTTTTTCATAAATTACCTTCCCCCTCCACTTACAGCGCCCCTTCCTTTTTATGAAACACAGCTGTCAGGGACTTCAGTGACAAAGAAATTCCCAAGTTCTCTCAACTTCAGTCATTTTCCTGTCTATTACGCTGCTTACACCATTAGAGTGGTATTTTGTGAAATAAGACTGCCCTAAGAGTTTAGCTGCCATATCTATTGGCACAGAACACTTCAAAATGAAAATGTAGTAAGAGTCAGAGTTCAAGAACTGTGCACCCAGTCCAGCTGGATAACACACAAACATCTTACAACTCAGTCTCATTAAACAAGTTCAGGGAAAGGGCATTGCTAAAAATGAAGAACAAATGTCTTGATTTAGTGATCTACACAACATTTGCTGCAGTACACTAAACAGTAACAGAAGTCATTTTTAATGCAGCCTCTTCAACTGAGAAGCACATAATGACACCACATCTGTGCTGCTAAGGAGGAACCCAGAAAAGATGCATATCGGCTAAGTCATTTGTGCTACCTTTAACTGAAAGCCCATACCAGCAGAAGTTAATGACAGCAGTATGTTGATGTATAAAATACTGCTTCAAGTTACTTAAATTAGGATACTCAATCCTTACCCTTCCTTTCTTACCATGCCTGTCCAGTAGCCAGGCTGTGGATAGCCCAGGAGACATTCTCAATGACAACAGAGTTCCCTAATGTACTGTACATCACCAAGTTTAAGAGGCTCAAATTCATGCCTATGAGCAACAGGGCAGACTACACATTCATATCTTCACAGCAAGGACATGCTAGTGTAAATCAGAGTACTGATTTTACTAGCTTATCAGTAATAACCAACTGATCCATAGAAATCATAGTGGTTGTATAGTGGTTGTTGAATCAAGGTTTTGGGTTTTTTTTCTGCTGAATGATGTACAGGCCTCTGTGAAAGAGTTCTGTGTTAGGGCAATTGCTTCTGAACTGCTACTGTATTACTCATTCCAAAGACACCTAAGAAATTTCCCACACCGTGTTTTATTTTTGTGTTACTGCAAAACACCACTCAGCACGGAATACGCACCCCAGTTCCCATTGGAATGGATGTAAAGCACTGTTGAGTGCATCTGCCTTAGTGGAACTGGGTCAAAATGCCTGTTTGATTCAAAAGTTATCTACTTTGACTTGGGATTTTGGGAGATGGCCAGAAGTTCATTTCCCTAGTCACTGCTAAGGGGTCTGAGTAGGTAGCATGTTGTGACACATGAAATTCAGTTTCATGTTTCTGCTCTGCTTAATTCAGAGTTACCAGGAACAAAAGACCTCTATCTTGACAAATAGTTTGACCTCTGAATCTCCTGCAACCTAATCTGTCCTTCAGCACACGTGTACAACATGTGCAGGGCAGCCTTCCCTCCTCCCACAACAGGAGAGGACCCAGGAGATTTTCCGGGTGTAAAACCAGAAATGTTTCCACAAATTAACACTGCAATTAAATTTTATTTGAAGCAGTACAGCTATTTCTTTTCCACACACTACTCTGAGGGGAGGAGGAACAGGTGGAAAAGGGCAAAACTGCACAGCAATTTCATAGCTCACAGGGAAGACCTCCCCCAAACTCTGTAAGCTTGAAAAATAATGGCATCAGTCCAAATTTCTTCTCCCACATCGGTGCCAGCTTATTATCCAATCTCTGGCAGAGAAACTGAGATCATATAAGCAAGCACAAAGAATTTGCTTTATCCCTTCCTCACCTGAAGCTTTGAAGATATTAATCTCATTTTTCCCTACATAAGAATTTCTCCAAGTTTTCTGTAGCTAAGCAATCAGAAAAAGAATCACAGGATTATAAAGGTCATGTATCCATGGTGATTTTACTAGGAAATCTTACTTGCAGTAGAATAGATAGAAGCAACAAATAGAATCATGCTTCACGGGTGATTTATTTCAGTTCATCTCCTCGGGAGCAGGATGTTACTGGTTTGATTTGAAGACAAAAATTGTAAGACTGGATCAAGTTCTTGAGGTTCAAACTCAACTATATTCTGCTCTCAGGAATCAGGACATTGTGACTGTCTTCTTTTTATATATATGAGTTCACTTTGGTAAATTGCTTATGTTGTGTTAAGCCATGTCTTGACAGTAGTGTTGTGAACATGAATTTCATTAGCATAAGTATCTTACTTCTACTGTCTTGTTTCTTTTCCTGTAGCTTCATGAAAGAGCAATATTTATGGTATTTCTGTTCCTCCCCAAGACCAGTGCCTTGTTTAATAGTGCTCAGGTAAAGTAGCCTACTACACATACATCTAATTTTGTCATTTCTTCAGCCAGGAAAGGACAGAAATTTTGCAGTATATGTCAGGATATTGTGTAGAAAGAAGCACTAAATAGTTAAAACTTCCTTTGGTATCTATATATAAATTATATTTTTAAGGAATTTCCAGAAATAGAAAGTGAAATAGAAATAGAAATATTTGTATACTTAAATAAATTCTACTGAATATGAGCGCTCCTTGTTTACAAAGCTTCTTCTTGGATCAGCTACTTAATGTCCCTTATTCCTTGCATCTCTTTGCTACATTTTCCGAAATACAGCAAGTTTATTGCTACTATTTATTCAAATAATACATTTTATCAAGCAATTTTAAATTGCTCACCATATTCCCTGAGATTCAGGATAAGCAGAACATTTGAGCTTGCAACACCCATGCTATTTTATGCCCAAGCTGCCCAGCTGCCAGGGTGTCCCAAGAAGTGAAGTTACTTGTGATACTAGAGAAGCTATGTTGTGCCCATTTCTTTTCCTCTATTGTTTACAGCTATATTTTACTCATTGTCCTTGCTCAGTCAAGGAGATAAAAACACCAAGAAAACTATGTCAACCAAGTAGATTTTGATAGAATGTCTTGTAAGAGTATGAAGAAAACAGACCCGTTTACCTTAAGACTGACTTGGTAGGAGGGAAATGCTAAGGTTAGAGTTTTAGGCTTCAATGAGCTAAGACCAGAATGGAAATTATGTTAAGATTTCTGAGAAAGGGACTCTGACAAATGGCAAACCAGTAGTGAAATGTTTGCATTCCTTTTGCAAGGTACAACAGTTCTGTTCCCATAGCTACTCTGTGTTGAGATGGATGATGTAGCTACCGCAACAGAAAGCCAACATCCATATTCACTGTAGAATTCCTAAGTCATTATTTAATCCTTCTTTTACCTCCCTCCAAACTTCTAAAAGAGAGAAAAATCAGGGTTAACTTCCTCTTTGAGTGAATTAAAATTATGCTAAAAATATTAAAAGAGCAACTGCAGACAACTAGAGCTATAATTTACTTCCCTGGCACAAACTGACTTATCCCATTATTCTCCTCTCCACATTGACTGAAGGCCATTTCTGTTTTGCTAAAAAGAGACGTATTACTCGATGAGTGTTGTTCAGTAGTCTGCATCTCCTCCAGGTCCCACTGTATTTAAGTGCAGCATCCAGTCATTTATAAGCCAACTCTTCTATGAGGTATATTAGTTTGTTTCTTATCTCCTACCACCCACCATTCCTACCTCATTACTGTTGTGAAGAAGTATTTCTACTCAGAAAATGTGCAAATTTTCAAGGCAATTATTTGCTTCCACTTAACAATGCTAGTTCCCTACATAATTCAAAGGGAAATACTGCATTAAGCATGGAAAGTGTTTAAAGTACAGAGTCTTTTAATATGCAGCATGTTGTTTCCCATGTCATTGCCAACTGGATAATATTTGGCAAGTCAAGGGTATGTTTATATGTTTATATATATATACAACTAAATAGAAAAGAGTTAAAAGTTTAACCTACTCTAATGATTTCCACTTTAGTGGCCCAGTTCAAGTCTCGCCAAAACCAATAGAAATCTCACTTAGGGTGACTTATACTGAGTCCTTAAGAGGAACTGTCAGCACGAGACTTGATTTCTGAAGGACTTTACAAAAATATATGCCCTGTCATTGCAGAATCCAATTGTGGAAATACCAGAAAAAGCCAGCACCATGAGCTTCAATGTCCTGTTTAAAACTGCTTTTTCTCAAAGCTACACAGTTTTATTCAAATGATCAGTCTTTGCTAGAACTACGAAAGGATTTAGCAACAGTTAAGCCCTGACATAGCATAAATCAATCTGTAAATGTGGATTAGAAAAGCACTGAAGCAGTTTTATGTTAAAAAATCAACCCTAGAATATTCTCAGCTGAAAAAAAAGCAATCTCACTGGCTAGAAATAATCGTGAAGAGTCCAGAAGGCAGCAGAATCTCTGTGTAAATATTTAAAGTCTTAATAGCAAGATGTTTATGCGAGCTCACAAACCCATGTGTGGCATAACTACCCAGCTTCTACACTGACATTGCTAACTTAGTGTTTTGTGGACAGAAGGAAGGCTCAAATAAATACTGCTGAGAACTACCCATCTTTCTGTCAATGCAGAATTGCTAAAGCTAGCAGAGGCATTTGGTTAATGTCTGGATAATTTATTTTCCTGTCTGGGAAAGGTACAACACAGGTAGCATGTATGCAGTTATTCCTTCCGCAAGTGTCATTAGTTAACAGTTTTCCACTGAAAAATAAGTGAAAATAAAATACAGACACTTCCTAAGTTTCACGTTTTTCAGAGGAGAAGATGACCACTCAGTTTATAAGAAATTCAGAGATAACTAATAATGACCAATGCAAAGATGAGGTAAAGTTGCCTTTCTTGCCTGCTCCAGCATTACAACATATCTTTCCCACTCCCTGGGGGCAAAGCTTCTGAAAGAGGAAAGTTTCGCAACACAATGCTGGTAGAGCTGTCGTGCATACCACATACCAGCTTGGGAGGACAGAAATTGTGCAGGAAGTGAAACTACTGTAAGTTCACAAGTTTTCAAATACAGAGCTGAATATAGATACAAGCTAGCTGAAAAGTGGAAGAAAAGCAGAGTTGCTAGGGTTCATGCAAGGTAGTGGGAAGCAGAAAAATGCACACTGAAGAATTTATGGGTTTTTTAATCTAGACATTTTTAATTTAAATTCCTTCATGGGTTACTAACAGGCTGATAGTTCATGCATATTAAAGTATTTAAAACAAATACACAAATAATCTCATTTTTATCTAAAAACTTGTATCAATTCTGGGCAATCTAAAAAAAATAAGAGTCTGGTAGACCATCACATCATTGTTAACCTTGGTACTGTAATACCTTTGAAGTACTGCAGCAGAGCTCATTTAAACATCCAAGGCTAGCTAAAAGGTTGCAATGCTAGAGTCTTCAATATCCACAAATTTGGGATGATTGTAGATTAACAGCAGAAAAGGAGACAGGCTGCTCCAGACAAGCTCTACATACAAACAGCAGCAGAGGCACCACTGGAATTTTAATCAGAGCCAGGACAGGCTGCCTAAAGATGGGACAAAAATGATTGCCACAGTCCTGCAAGTAACTGTTCTAAGGCCAAAAGTAAAAAGAGTAGGAGATCATCACTGTTCTATTTTTCAATACATGAGATTCCACCTGCATATTAGGGCACAGTGAAACATGTTTGGTACAAGCCTAAGCAAGGAGAAAGGAGAATTCAGATGGCACGTGTGTACGTTAATGAAGTACAACAGTGGTGTGGACAATTCCAAATATTATTATTTTGGAGGAATCAGCCATGCTAGCATAATGAAAAACAACTTTATTCAGACAGCTGCCTTTTTTTCCCCCTTTTGTTTTGTTGTATCAATAGATGAGAATAGAAAACCCTCAAAGAGTAGAATGGATGCAAACAGAAGCGGTTTACACTGAGTTATCTGAAGTGACTGCAGGAAAACTCATTATTACTCAATAATAACAGTGGCAGCAACAAAGTAATCCAGGAATAGCAAGAAAAAGTATTAGTAGTTCCTGATACGGGTGAAGTAATTAATTTCTAAGAACGTATCCCAAAAGGCAAGATGAAAAAGTGATGGCTGAAAATGTCCGTTTAAGAGTGAAATATGTCCTAAAAATTTAACAGTGGGGAAAAGTCTGTAACAGATCTAGAAGCTGCCAAGAGGTGAGTGGTCTGATATATTTTCTATTTTTTCACCTTTATTTGCAAGGCAAAAATTTACGAGCTTCATGTAGCAGAGCAGGACAGAGCAAATTCAGATCTCCTCAAAGGCCTAGGAACCTCCATTATCTAAGTGCTTTCCTTGTTACATACCTCAATTATTCACTATTTCCAACTTATCAAGCACATAGGAAATTTTCTAAGTATTTTTTTAAAAAAACTTTTATCTGTTAAAATTACCTTTTTTTTTTTTTTCCAGCAAAGGAGGTAATCCAGAGAGTGAGAATTCTTCTTTGAGGTAACCCTTTGCAAAATACTAGGGGGGATGGGATATGAACCACCGCAGATAATTTCTTTACCCGTGAGAGAATCTCATCTCAGTACAAATGAAGAAGCAGGTAAAAGTCAATGTATAAAAGGCACTCCTTGCTCAAGGATGTGCTGTAAATCTTAAGGTATTTAATGCATGCCTGGTGGGCTCCACTCATTCCTATAGCCCTCGCTAGAAAAAAAAAGGATGCAGCAAAATTTAGGCCAGGTTAGCGAGGAATTTAAAATAAACCTAAAGTTAGGAAGAACCAATATTTTTTGAGATACTATAAGTATACAAAAGAATCATTCCCAGTTGGCAGACTATGGGGTAGATAGCTTGCCAGAACAAACTACCCTGTGCCCTGGTGCAAGGTTTTGGCAAGCTTTGCTATGTCTATTGGAACAATATTTCCTCTGAGTCCTGGAAGCACCAGGAAGGCTCTTACCTAAGATATAGGAGCAAGCACAAGGAGAGGGGATGAAGAAGAATTGCTGAGCATAAAGGGGAGCCTGTGGTCAGGCAGGGGTCTGAGACTTCTTGTGGGAGCACAAGAGGTAGAACTCAGAAGGGCACTTACTGCGAGAAAAGCCGTGAGATTAAAAGACAGGAAGGATTTGGGAGAAGGATGAGAAAGCTGCACAAGAGGGATTCCTAACAGCAGAGATGTCTGTGCCAATAATTAACTAGAGAGGGCTCTACACATTAAATCAACATCTTTGAAAGAGGTCATTGCTGTGATAAGGGATAGGACAACTATGCCAAGCTGCAAAGGCTATGTTCCCAGAGCAGGAACACAGAAGTGCCAGAGAGGGGAAAATAACCCTGCTTGGGATTTGGAAGAGATTGTGTGCTGGCTTGAGTGCCCTTAACTGGAAACAATTTTTGCTACCTCACTTCAGTTTTGGGTTAAGGGGGTGGAAGGCCTTGGAGGGAAGGATGATAAAAGAGGATGGAGATTGTTCAAGGCCACAAGTCAATCCTTCATTCATACAAACAGATTTTGGTCTTTGTTCCAGTCTCCATAGCAAGCAAGAGTGAGTGTCTGTGCCTGCACGCTGCCTCCCAAAGGGCTGACAAAGGTTGGTCAAGATTCAGGAAAGGCTGGAGGCAGCTAAATTAGGTCTGGCTATGAACAGGAGTTAAAATCAATGAGTTTTGTATAATCAAACTTCTCTCTACCAAGCCTTCTTCATCTGTCTTTTCCTTTAGCATTATCTGAGCTAATGAAGAATTGTCCATTATGTTGTTCCAGCACCAAAGCTGTCGCCCAAAAGGAGCAGAGGTAAAACCGTCTCCAGTAACACAAAACCCCACACACACTGGCAGACAGCAATGGATTGAATACAAGCACAGGGTTCATCTGGGTTTCAAATCACTTTAGTACTTAATTCTATTTTAAATACAGAGATCTCACTAACTACTGTAGTGGAAGACTTTTCGAAGTAATTCCAGAATATTTTCACTCTGCTGCTTTTTTATTCTGTTTTTCCACTCTAATAGGAAAGACTTACCTCCCAAAAAAGCCTCCGTTTTAAGAAAACATATCAAATCTTTTATGTTCTCAAGGACTTGGCCAGCAGGCAGATTTGGCAAGCAGAGTCATGGCCAGGCAGCAGCTTTTAAGTTTATGGACATGAAGGCCAGTGACATAAGGCACATACACCCTGTATCACAGCTGCCTGCTACTGAATTTCCACGGTGGGTCAGTGACTCAATTACATAAACAGTGGAACCAGAAGATCAAATCATCCCCAGCACAGCCAGTCTATTAATGAAAAGAAAGTTTTGTTGGGTATGAAAAATTAGGAATTGGCAAAAAACCAGCTAGGAATGTTCCTTGGCTTAAAAGACAGCACAGACTTGAGTTTGAAGTTACTGGCTCCAATAAACTTGGCTTAAATTAATCTTCAATATCTACAACTTTTTGAAATATCATGCACAGCTTCTCTGAATATGATATATTAGGATTCTGGCAACACAAAAAGGAAAGGCAGTATCTTACAGAAGCTGTTTCTAACTCACACTTCTCATTGTTACTTTGCTTTAAAAAATTCTCAGATTGTTTTCATCTCTGTCATATCTGAGGTATGATAGCCATGTCCAAGTATGGCCAGCTAATTAGCTGCAGTGGATAATTAGGAGCACTGAGGAGCTTGGCTCTCTCCACCAATGGTAGATGCCACCAAGGCTTTTAATTTAGGCATTTGAGTTTGTTTCTTAAGCTACTTGATGGGAACTGCAAAATTACACTTTCAGTTTTCATAAAGCCTACAGAACAGTGCAAAATCTTCTTTTACATAACAATGACATATTTCAGAGCACTACTAGTCTTTTGTTGTGAAGACCTTCATACATGATGAATTAAGGTTTCAAAAGACAATATAACCCAGATATATAATTTTAGTTGAATTCAAATAGCTGCTAACTACAGCTAAGTTACCATCGAACACTAAGACCCAGGTCACACTGAAAAGATAAAAAGAAGAAATAAGA
The DNA here is from genome assembly GCA_033459285.1 of Clamator glandarius. NCBI lineage: Eukaryota > Metazoa > Chordata > Aves > Cuculiformes > Cuculidae > Clamator > Clamator glandarius. The sequence continues at coordinate 3,051,702 of JAUNZM010000176.1, read as the reverse complement.
AAGGAAGAGTTAAAGCATCCTCTATAACAGCTGAATATCTTAATCAGCTGTTTTGTAATGATTTATTTCTCGGCCTAGGCAATTTGCTAAAAAGTCAGGGATTCAAGTGTGGCCTAAGGAAATGAGATTTCAGGTGTCAGTACTTAACTATCTTAAGACATAATAACATGATACAGTTTCCCTAGAAACATGGTCAGGAAATTTCAAATTGCCACCACACTGTGTCAGAGTGAATCCTTAAATAGTACATGCAAGATACCCTCTGAAGTCTTGAAATGCTCCATGACTGTTGAGGCAGCAGCTGGTTGAAAAACAAAACATACTCTGATCTTTGCCTTATTGTTGATCTGCATGAGGTCCTCCTTTTGGCTACTCAATGTGTTGTTCTATGCAAACAATTGGACTATTTGTCTAGGAATAGAAATATTCTGTATAGTGAGAAAATGCTCTAATTTCTAATTTTCCTTTAAGATGACGTGAGGAAATTCTTTCTGAAGCACTGCAAGTTGTATGTACTGTCAAAATGGAAAATAAAATCATTGTTCTAAGAGAAAGAGGAAACAATCTCAAAATACTTAATTAATTTTCCACACATTTCTCCATCTGACCAGTTGCATTAATAATACCATAGAAGACCCATTACACCTTTCCACCTCCCAAAACTGCACATATTTCAGGCATGAGAAAATTAAAGCCACATAAAATTGAGAAATTGTAAGCCCCAGAAAACAAGTGTTTAAAAGGTCTTACCAGTCACACTTGTAGCAGTACAAGAGATCTTTCTCTTAGCTTAAAGAGACACTGCTGACTGACTTGACTGATAACCAGTGTTGGCTGTTTTATTTCACTGTTTGACCACTTCACAGGAGAAATATTTGTACAAAATGTGTACTTGTTAGCTAGGATGATGCACACAAGCCAGTTGTTGAGGCCAACAATACTCCTGAAGCAATGCTTCAGTGCTAGATTACGGAAATAACAGAGCAACCCAAATGAACACAGAATTTCAAGAGAGCACTCTTTATATCCCTCTAATTGTGGGTGGACACATCAATCCTTGTTAGAGCACCTCAGTGATTCATTTGTTGTTTACTGAAGCGTGTGCTGGAAGAGTCCACTGGCATGCCTTCAAGGGTCACAGAAAAGCCTCTTCAATTGAAATTAAAAATCTAGTTGTCTTTAGTAGCTTTTTAATAAACAGGATTTCTATTTGACCCACATTAGAAGCTTGCTTTGTTGAGATTTAGAAAGAAATGTTTGTCCTTGCAAAAGAGCACAGGGGGCTGGTAATATTCAGATTAGATTTCTGCGGTGAGTAGGTATTACTAGCACTTGAGTTTCAGCTCAGAATTAGTCTAGTTTCTTCCTTGCCTCAAGAAGTTCTTCTCAAAGAGTCACCCTCCTTCCTCTCAAAGGCAGCAGCCTTTATACACCCCAGAGTCTTTTTAACAAATGGATTTTCAATCAGACCTGCATTAGATGAGAAACTGGAGTGCTCCAACACCTCATTGAGCATAGGTTCATATAAGACCATCAACAGCATAGATGCATGCAAGCCTAGCTTTAGCACCAGCTATGCCAGGTGCTGATAGCCACATGTGCTGCCTCACAGTACAGTATTCACACTACAGTGTGCATGGTTTATGCAGGTTGCTGAGACATAGCACCTCATGCCTCCCATGCTGGGTAGCTTCTCCACCAAGAATACGCACAGCATCACCCAGAGGTGATTGGGCCAGAAAGGTTCATGATATCACAACTTCATTACAAGTCACTAAGTGCTTTTTTCATGCTGTTGTCTTAGACGGCTTTTAGCATTTACATCAGGGATGATACAGTTAGCTGTATACTTGCTATCTGAGTATAAGTTACATCACACCTTTTTACAAGCTTAAATTCCTTTGTTTAGTGTGAGTTTGCTTTACAGAAGTAAAACCCCTAGAAAAAAGGGTTGGTGTCTTGTTTCCTGTAACAGAGGGAACATAGGTTTGGTATAAATGGCATTTATGCTGAAGGAATAATGCTGGACCCATTAACATTTTTATGATGGATTCAGTCTCTGTAGTACCATTCATTTGTAGAAGTGTGCAAATATAAGGTAGTAGGATCTCCATCTTTCATATTGCTGTTTTCAAATTTTTTTTGTTATTTATGGTTGGAGTTAAGAGGGACTGTTAGATTTTACAAGTATTTCTGAAGAGTTATGTTCACAAAAAAAAGTTTTCTAACAAAGGATAAACTAGTATATTTAATACTGACTTTTTAAATGTTATTTTTATTCAATTTAACTCAATTGAAAGTAATGGAACAAGGATACTTACTAATCCAGACAATGCAACACTGAAACTCTCAGCTGGGAGGCAGAATTATGAGGCACAGAACAGGACAACATTCCGGTGCCCACATTAAGGGAAGCGGTAGGGCAAAATACATGTGAAATTGTACAAGAGGTGGCTAAACATTCTGAGAAGGATAAAATTAGCTCCCTCAGAGCTTCCTCATGAACATGGCTATGGTGCTGCATGGAACAGAGCTAACTCCCACACTTATTAAGGCACCAAATGTACTACAGATATATTCCAACATTCATGACTGCAATATAAATGAGTAGAAACTTGCAGATCCATATCTGTAGATCTCATGGATCAGGAATGGTCCAACTGTTCTCCACCTCCAGATAAAATCAGAAAACAAATTTACTTGCAGTTGATTTCTCAAAAATCCCACCGACAGTCCTTTTTTTTTTACTGTCATGCCTCAGGGCATGGTAGAAAACATTTCTCAGGGAGTTACAGTTGGCAGGAAGTACCCCATACTTTATTGTATGAAAAGAAAATATGATAGATGGGCTCAGTTCACACACAAATACACTTACCTCGTCGTCCTGACAAACTGACTCACTTTTTGCTAACAGTCCTTTCTTCCCCTCCCAAGAGCAAGTGGTACCGTTTTTCTGTAGTCAAATGGCTGACACAGTAGCTATAGATATGGAAACCTGCGCAAAATTAAGCCCAGTTTTATAGCCATCTTGTAAGTACACTAAGTGAGAAAATTACACATATTCATAAATTATGTGGAGTAGCTATCTACAGGATAAGACATTTCATAAAAAGTGCTAAGTTCCTGTTTAAAATATAAAGGATTTCTTAAACCACCACTAGTGTAGCAATTTGTTACATGCAACTCGTTTTGATTGCTGCATTACTAATCTACTTCTGTCAAGAAGTACAACCTGTAATCTCAACATCCTGTTTTCAGTGGGAATCAGGAATTACAGATTAAACAGTTGAACTAAAAAATCCTTTACCTTTTGAAGCAAATCATGAGTGACTCTGATGCTAAAAAAAAAAAAAAAAAACAACAAAACAAACAAAAACCCAAAACCTAAACCTCCTTTAAAGAGATTAGAAATATGTATTAGGAGTTAAAATGCAGTCTCCTTGATTAAAACTGATGGAAATCCCCCCAACTCCCCACAGTGAATGTTCATTAAATGAACACTTGAAAGTATGAACCTAAGTTTCCAGTCCAATTTATCATAACAACCCACTCACTATTTTTAATATTCAAATCAAAAGGAAACATTAAAGTAAGAATTTAGTGAGCCCTCTGCCAGGATCACAATAACTCTTGAGAGGTCTGCCTCCTGACTAAGGCACAGAAGTATTGGATGCTTGGAGGCATTCCTTTACTCACCATACCTCTTTACTCACACCATAGTTTTACACATAAACTCTATTCAGATGTAAACAAAAGGATTATATCATAAATCATAAGGGTTGTTGCTTGCTTTTATGATGAGAATCAAAACAACGTAAAAAGATTTTTTAAAAAAAAGCAAAAAAATCCCCCAAAAAACCCCAACAAAATAGATGCAGACATAAGAGATGTAGAAGGCCATAGTCTGAGTTAACTCAGTTCTGATTTCCCACATTGGAATTCCGTTGTTAGTTCACACAAGCAATGATCTTTGGGCAGGTTTAACCCTTTGGCACTAAGGTAAATCACATACTAGATTCTAAATCAAAAAGCATTGTACTGGAAGATTTCACAATTGGTTTTAATTTGCAAAAGTTTGTGTAATGTATTTTTAATACCATAATGTTATATTTCCATGTTCTAACAGTACAACCAATAGTTTTAAAAATGTACTGTTAGATGAAAAACATGCTTAGAGGAACAACATTAAAAATCATTAAAGTCTTGAAATGAAAGTGTACTTAGGTGACATAGCTAAGCCAAACTAAAAAGTTTGCTGTTCCAAGTAGGATGGGCCCACTGCCCACTCCCCTTCCTTGCAGCCGGTCTGGTTCTTTGCTGAGCCCTGGGCAAGGTGATTCAGCTCACTGAGCTGGGAGAAAAGGAGCCCCGCCAGAAAATATGAAGCAAACAGGAGATAGTATGCTGCCAGCCCACCCTGAGGAGATGCTGATTTAGTTCAGCTGTATTACCAAGACCCTTAAGGTGGAAGTATCTAACACCACAAGTAGGATTTAAATAAGGAAATAAATCCCACACATCACTGTAACATAAATTGTAAATTTTCACACTATGTAATTTGCTTCGAATGTGAAGTAGTTGGACCAGCTCTGTGGTTAAGATTCATGCCAGGCACTTAATTGGCAGTTGGGGACTTGAACATCTTCCCGGAAACTCCTACAAATAAAATATTGCAAAATGGCAGAAGGGGTAGATATTTAATTTATGAATCAAACAAAGACACTGGTTTTATGCTGAAGCCACATGGCAAAAAGCTGTTCAGTCTCCAAAAACGTTGGTATTGATGGTATTTTCATAAGAGCTTTTGCAGTTAGACAAGCAAAAAAATTAGTCACAGGTTTAATCCCTTTGCTTAAAGAGTCACTTTATCTGCCAAAGAGCATGTTTCAACTCTTCTCTGTCCAGTTCAGACCTGGACCTCAGCTTTCAACAGCACAGTGAGTGCTCTAACCAGGGATATTCTCTTGACAATTAAGATTTTATGCAGCATAGAGTAGTTAGCTCCATCAGAAAAGGCTAGCTCTGACCCAGCCAAAACTGGACAATATAGTCTGCTGAATACATTACTCACTTTTTTTTTGTAGGAGAAAAGTCTAATAACCCAGCTAGAATCAGCAAGAGCAAAAATTTGAATCTTGGTTGACCATATGGGTTTCGTATACCTTAAATGATTAGCTACCTGAAAGCGGGTAAACCTGTTCTTTATTTTCAGTGAGAAAGAAAAATCTGTATGATTATTCCTACAGAATCTGAGCTGTGAGAACTCAAACGCTTTCCAGTAGAAAACATTTCACTGAAAGATTCTTAACCAGCTCCACTGTCACGGCCAAATCTCAAACCGTTCTTTGCCAATCTTTTTAATAAAGGAAAAGAAAAAAATGTCAAGTGTTCTTCACTTGACTGGAAACTCCTGAGAGGATTTTATTCAAACTTTCATCCTATCAGTATTACACTTCCCATTTGATGAAAAAAATGCAAAGGCTGTGTTAGTACACAAATCTATTAAAATATATTCAAATTTCAAATAATTCGCATTATGTGTTTTGCAACAAGATTTCTTATTGCAAAACATACTCAGGGTGTTTTACCAATAGGCATGTGATGCATACCTTTCTTTAATTAAAACTCATTAGTCCGTAGGCTTTGTCTGCTGCTGCATGCTTTAGGTCTTAAACCTCAACATTCTAGGAAACGTACTCATTATTAAGTCACTAGTTACTGCATAGTAGAAAACGGAAATATTTTTTACCCTACTGTTGCAGATAGCAGTCTCAGAAGAATAATCTAATCCTGAAATACAAACTTGAAGGTTCACGTTTGTTTTTGTTGGCCTGTCTCTTCAGTAGAAAAGGCTTTTGTAGAAACAAACTAATTATGCCAGCCATATCTGGTTTATACATGTCAGATATTTATCTATGACAAATCAGCCCAGATCTGGAGCTTTAAAACATTAGCATGTTCATAACACTGGAAGATAAAAACTGTTTTCTGGGGCATATCAATCCTTGAATGAAGTTCCAGCATGGTCATGTTTAGCACTTCATCTTGCTTACCTATTGCTTGTACTGCAGAGATCCGTAAGGCAGCTGATATAACAGGTTTGATTGGATTACTTGTGAAGAGTTTTTACCAAAACCAAATTCACTACCAAAAAGATGGTGAATTTTTCCTTTTCATGTAGTAGGAAACATAGATACTATCTAAATTAACCTACCGTTGGTTTCTAAAAGCAGCCAAGGAGGAAGGCAAAATGAAAAGTAGACAGAAGACCAAACATTGGGATTTAATGTTTTGGTAGATGTTTAAGTATCATGATTGCAAACATCAGCACTGTTATATTATATATGAGCATCAGACCCAATCAGTGCTGCCCACCCAATCATCCAAATTACCAAGGAATTCTACCAGCCCATGGCACTGACTTTATTGGTACAATTCAATTAGATTCAAAGCAAACACTCACTGATCAACAACATAAATAAAACAAGAACGAAGCTCTAGTTTACTTCCAGACATACCTTCTTCATTGAAACCTTCTCTTTAGAAAATACCAATGCAGTGTTGTACATGGCCTAAAAATCTGTAAGTTGCTGAAGAGTCTAACAGTTAACAGCTAAACGAAGGTGAGCATTTCCTCATCTCTAATAACATCAAAATGTGGGCAGCCAGCCAAGAATCCGGTTCATTAAACAGAAACATACATACAAGTCCTGCAAGTGCTTCTTAAGAGCACATTATTTCCAGTAAGTACCTATGGAAACTATATGGATTTCAGATTTCCCTTAAGTGCAAAAAGGTTGATTGATTTCAAACACATAGTCCAAAGAAACCATAGCATGTATAGCCCCTGATATTGAACCAGGAACTTCAACAGCAGCTGCCCACCTGCACACAAAAGATAGATTACACAAATATATTTGTTCAGCTGAACGTGAAGTTTATTCAAAACCATTTATGGCTATACACTAAGGATTTCTTTATAAATAAGCCTAATTTATATCAGGCTTAACCTTCAAAGCCATTGCTATTATGCTGTTAAATCTGACCAACCATGTGCTGAAAATGCGTGTGTAGCCTTTTTTGTGCGGTTAGATTTTCCACTCATCTGTGGAACAACCTAGCAAATTGCCAGAGTAATCTGATAACCTTCTATGACCGAGTAACTAAACTCTAGGACGAGGGAAAGGCTGTGGATGTATCTTCCTGGACTTTAGTAAAGCCTTTGATACAGTTTCTCACAGCATTCTGCTTCGGAAACTGTCAGCCTCTGGCCTGGACGGGCGCACACTCTCCTGGGTGAAAAACTGGTTGAATGACCGGGCGCAGAGGGTGGTGGTAAATGGAGTTAAATCCAGCTGGAGGCCAGTGACAAGTGGGGTTCCCCAGGGCTCAGTCCTGGGTCCAGTCCTGTTTAATGTCTTTATCAACGACCTGGATGAAGGCATTGAGTCCTCCCTTAGCAAGTTTGCAGATGACACCAAGCTGGGTGGAAGTGTCGATCTGCTGGAGGGTCGGGAGGCTCTGCAAAGGGATCTGAACAGGCTGGACTGCTGGGCTGAGACCAACGGCATGAGGTTTAACAAAGCCAAATGCCGGGTCCTGCACTTGGGGCACAACAACCCTAAGCAGAGCTACAGACTAGGAGAAGCCTGGCTGGAAAGCTGCCAGGAGGACAGGGACCTGGGGGTGTTGGTTGACAGCGACTGAACATGAGCCAGCAGTGTGCCCAGGTGGCCAAGAAGGCCAATGGCATCTTGGCTTGTATCATAAACGGCGTGACCAGCAGGTCCAGGGAGGTTATTCTCCCTCTGTACTCGGCACTGGTGAGACCGCACCTCGAGTACTGTGTTCAGTTCTGGGCCCCTCACCACAAGAAGGATGTTGAGGCTCTGGAGCGAGTCCAGAGAAGAGCAACAAAGCTGGTGAAGGGGCTGGAGAACAAATCTTATGAGGAGTGGCTGAGAGAGCTGGGGTTGTTCAGCCTGGAGAAGAGGAGGCTGAGGGGAGACCTTATTACTCTCTACAACTACCTGAAGGGAGGTTGTGGAGAGGAGGGTGCTGGCCTCTTCTCCCAAGTAACAGGGGACAGGATGAGAGGGAATGGCCTCAAGCTCCGCCAGGGGAGATTTAGGCTTGAGATTAGGAAAAAATTCTTCACGGAGAGGGTGGTTAGGCATTGGAACGGTCTGCCAAGGGAGGTGGTTGAGTCACCGTCCCTGGAGGTGTTTAAGATGAGGGTGGATGAGGTGCTTAGGAGCATGATTTAGGGATTGGTGGGAATGGTTGGACTCGATGATCCAGTGGGTCTCTTCCAACCTGGTTATTCTGTGATTCTGTGATTCTGTGAAATGTCTCTGCTGTCTATAGATTAATAACAAAATACATCCTAGTGCCATATCAATCAGAATTGCAAAGCAATTGCAGTCACAAAATTTCATCCTAGGCTTACAGAGTAAAATTTTCAAACATATCCACATGACTACATATCACTGTCTTGTAATAAAATTCAGGAACTGAAAAACCTCAGTCATTTTTGCAAGCTTTACTCCCCTTCTTGTATATCAGTCCCAATTTGAAGAACAGCCTCAAACTTTCAGAAATTCTGTCAAAAATGCTATAAGAAATCTGTTTAACAACCTACAATGTTGAGCATAAATAAATCAAATCTTCTTTGCTAGCATTAAAAAGCCTTATTTGTATATTTCTTTCTAGCGTATACCATGTCCATAAAGCATCCTAGCAAAGGGTTTATCAGTTATCTTTTGATCTCTATTTTAAAAGAGCTCAAACATAATGCCAATAAATTAACATGCTTGGGAATTACTTTGTTTCAACTGAACTAATATCTCTGCACTCAAGAACAATCTCATCTCAAAGTTTCCCCGTATGCCTGATCCTACAAACCACAGGGCTGGAAGTGACCTCAAGAGAAGTCTAGATAACCCCTCTTCTTGTGGTAAGGCAGAAGGTGTCACAATTAAGTGACCTATCGCTGCTTATTTTCTTACCTCGTCCTTAAAAATTCTCCTCTTTACACTGCACAAAATTAATGTGCTCCTTTTTCCTTTTCATAGATTCTGTTTGGTCACTCTAATCGTTTACATGTGCATCCACTTGAATGGTATCTCTCTTTTATGTGGCATAAGATCCAAGCCAGTAATATCTTTAAAAGTTCAGTGCATAATATGTGAAGCTCTTAGATGTCCATTTTAAAATAGTTCAAAGGCTATTTATTGTATTTTGATTGCAAACATTTAGCACTACTAGTGAGTGGAGTTCTGTTATTCTTGTCGTCTCTTTATTGTCAAAAAAATCTTCTTTATGGTAATTCTGATCACATATTCTTTATGGCTAGCATGCACCATCCTTATTAGAAGTTATCCCATAGGCAAGGAATTTTTACTGTGATTTATTAATTTCAATTTATTTCAATTATTTTAACTGAGGTTACTGGTAACCTTCCCCCTCCTACAGAGTAAAGGGCAAATATTGTACACACATAGTCTAAAGCTATGTTTATCTACTCAGACTACGGAAATCCTGTTTCTTGTGTACAACATATTTACTTGCTTGTCCTTAGTGGCAGAATAGAGAAAGATACGTCCTTATTTCCATGAAAGGCTTTAACATAATTGTAAATTATGAGGTGTATTGCCAACACAAAAATAAAAATAATTCCACCATGTTAATTAAGATCAAGCCTCCGTATTTTTTATTTCAGATTAAGGGCAGCTGAGAGGTGTAACTTTGAAATATAATCTCTTAGGAACAGTAAGCAAATTTAACCACAAATAGCTAAATGTGCCTAGATTCATGAAGTTATATTTAACTATCTCCCTAGCTAATTAGATCGGAGAATCAGAATCATGTGGCTAGATTAATTAAGATAAAATAGGGCATTTGTAATAATTAAGTTAGCTATTTGGTCTTCTTTCCAGTGTAGGGAATCCAGGAACATTGCTAGTGCAGTACGTGATGACTGACACTTCAGACCATGTATGCTCCATGGATGCAGTGCCACCAAAGCCACTGTGTTTGCAAGACAGCAAAGAAGGCTCCTGAGGACAGCTTCATTTTATTTGCTTGTTTTAAGAAGACGACTAAGCAGCCAGAGAAGCTCTTTCCCTGGAGGAGTCCCTGAGGCTGCTCAGAGAAGAGAAGGTTACCAGAGATGGCAGGCTGAGGCAGGCAAGAAATTCAAGCCTGGAACCTGTAGCTCGTGAACAAATTGTAAAAATGCTGTGAGCAGACCCACAGTCAGACCTCAAAGGTGTTGGAAAGGAAGCTCAAGACCAAGGAGCACTGTGAAAATTTGCTCCAATGCAGAAAACCACTGCAAACATGAAAACAACATTAGTATTCAAAACTTGCAAGAGTTCACAGGCAGAAATCAGTCTGTGAATAAACCTCTTATTTATTATTTTGGTTCTCTCATTGCTATTTTCTCTATTTAAGGAGTTAATTAACTGAGACAAATAGTTGGAATTCTAAATGAAAATAACGTCCTTTTAGGTTTTTGGTCTCTTTGGGAGCACGATGTACAGGAAATGATCTAAATCAATCTGCTTCAGTTCTCTGGCCCCCTACTTGGAGACCCTCCACAGTGACCAAAGGCTATTTTGTGTCTTCACTCCGTAGATACTAACTTGTACTTCAGAAAAAAAGGCGTATATTTTGCCATCATGAACTCATTTGGCTTGAATATAGCCCTCATCTTGATGGCATTCATAACGAATTTGCACAGCAATCATGTTGTTGTCATCTCCATCATTTATAGATTTTATGCTTTATTTGGACACAATGAAAATCTCAAGTAATTAGAAGTGGATCCAAAGAAGGGTTTCTCTGTGAAAGAAGCTCAGGCCTGTATGACTGTGACAGCTACTGGCCTTTACGCAGACAAGCTTTGTCTATTATAATAGCAAGTGTTTCCCCTAAAAGTGTGTTTTGGAAGGTTTTGCAACTCACTAATGGAGTTTAATTATGATCTTGCAGCAATTTGTTTAATGTCTTACAGGAATTAAATCTAGTTCTTGAAAATATGACTGCAATGCAAGCTATTACATGCAGAGGCTTGGGGTAGCTTTTTTTTTTTGTTGTTCTAATGTAATCAAGAGTCAGTTTTGCTTAAAACTAAAACAACATGTAAAATGGAAAAAAAAATCTGTTCCCTTTTAGTCAGCAGAAGCAGAAATCACATCGTATTTCTTTCAGTGATAAGAAGTTAAAAGTGTGGAATGCTTTTGGCTGGCAGAGCTCCAAGATTTCCATATTGTTACAGGATTTGCATAAAATTTTATTTAAGATCAAGTTCACATGGTGATATGATCTCACTCTAATGAACATATAGATTGGAAACCACATCCATGCAAACAGTTGGGGTCAAGTATCATTAGTTTTAGAGTTTAGAATTAAAGAAGTTTTGCAATAAATGGTTCTGTTCTCAGTGGTTCTTTCAGCTGAAAATATGGACTTCTAGAAAGGACAACCTAGGGAAGTAGCAACATACCCACTGTGATAATTCAATTGAAATACAGATAAATTATCTACATGAACATGTCAAGGAAAAACACCAAGCCAAACCTAGCTGAAAAATGAGTAAGTACTAGCTTGAAGATACCAAACCCTTTTTTCACTGTGACATATTTATAAATGTGCATAGTGATAATAACGTATGTAACAACATGTTAATACAAAGTTTCTATCAAGAAGCATATTGAATGGCTTTTTCAACAATGAAAAAATTTACCAAAGAACTTCATTTTTAAGTAGAAAGGAAATAAAAGATGCTCTTCTCAGACTGTAAATTTAATGTCATTGCTTCACACGAAACTTCTGGACAGGGTTTTTTCTGAAAATCTGTCAGTGTAGATATTTCTTTGCTCCCTATCACCTCTGTGTTACAGATAGTGAGACATTTGGATGTTCTATCTCTTGCCTCGCACTGTCAATAGCTGTGGGAAAGCATGCAAAGCCAGTTTGTTTCCCTCAACACCATGTTCCATTTTTCAACTCCCAGTTAAAATAGAGATGGCAAGTATTTATAAGCACAATATTTATCCTTCTTCAAGCAAGGGGGATACATTACATTTGTTATCTGTTGACTGATATATTTGTTTTTCTCCACAATGCCTTGGTGACTGCGTTGTTTCAAGAGGTGTTTACAAAAACATTTGTAGGTGATTTGTAGTATAGTTTGAACCTTTGGTAACAAAAGCTACCTTAGCACTGAAGGCCACATTCAAGACATTGTGCCTCAGTGGATTGTCAGTGTATTGTTTGATCAGTAATGAGAGACCAGGAGAAATGCCACATTTCGCTTGTCATGTCCACCAATAATTTGTTCATGAATCTCTAAGTCATCAGCTCACTCACAGAAAAGGATGACAGCTGAACTTCCAGTGACTTAATGATTATTCTAGTGCTTATAAAAAAAATACTGTAATATTAGAGGTTTTGAGCTCTGTTGAAGCCTTTACTTAATATTACATGTAGAGGGGAAGAGTACGCTCAGATGAGCTATCATATTTCAGTGCATGTGGCAGCTCTTACACAGCTTGGTTATAAAAGACAACATTCTACAAGGCAAATTCTTGGTTCTAAAATAGTTCTTGGTTCTACAAATTCTTGGTTCTAAAACAAATTCATTAAGACATTGTCATGAGCGCAGGCAACTGAGTGTAAAGCATGTACCACTATGTAGAAAGCTGAATGTTCCTTTAAATACCAGCTAGGGAAAATAGTACAGAGGAAATAATTAAAATGTACAATGCTGGTGGCAAGTCAGATGGCCACACACAGCTTAAAGGGGTTCTACTGATTCCTTTACACTGTAGTATAGTTTTCTTCACGGTGAACTTCCTTGAGGATAGGAAATGAGAAAAGGTGACAGCATACAGGACCAGAGAGAGTGGATAAATCCTTCTTACCAAAATCCTTCCATGCAAGCTATACCAGATCCATCAGAAAAAAAAATTGTTTGCATGGACAACTTGTCAGTCTCCTTGAACTCTCACATCCTATATGCCAATTTCTAGAGACATCAGGATGCTCGTAGCTATGAATGCTGGAGTTATGCAGAGCACATGCAGACTGCAAAAAAGAGTTTTCACATTTCCACATTTGCTTTAGTCTGCTAATTCAGGCATTTGAATTACAGGTTCAGGGGCTATCCTGAGCACTGTGGTACACTACAGAGGCCTTACATGCTCCTAGTGAAAGCTCCTAGTGAAGCAAAGCTACAAAACGACAGTACACTGTCCTCCATCTCAGGCAAAGTATAGAATAGAAGAGCCTGACAAATCTGGCCAGATTTTCATTTTTCACTCTGAGGAGCTGTTATCTCCCTTGCTTCACAGGGCTTGTAGATCTGAAAAGAAACTCAATAGTCAACAGGCAGATATCATCAGCTCTAGTGAGACCAGCTATTCCCAGAATGGGCTGTACATTCACTGGTGCAGAGTTCACAACCAGGGCTGAGTGCTGCTGTTGGAGAAGAATGAGTCCCACTCGCTCAGCCCATCTGGTTCAGAAACCTGTTGTTTAGAGCAGCTAGCACAACTTCTCCATTTGCCTCAGCTTTTGTGATGATGGCAAGAAACTACTTTCATCACCTCAGAGCTCACTGAATTTGCTTCCTCCCACCAGCTCAGCACAATTAGTAGCAGAAGTCAATCATGCATTTATCAGTGCTGGTCAAAATCCAAACAACAGAAAACTTTGCATATGAATGCAGAATGGCAAAATCACCTGAGCGTCACATCTAGTGGTGACAGGTTTCACCCTATCCTTTTCCAGATGACTAGTTTCATACCACCTCTTGACTGGTTTTGGTTTTGTTTTTTTTCTCCCCAAATATTGCATTTCACTGCTTTGAGGAAGGATGATTACAGGAAGATGATGAAGCAATTCTCAGGCTTCAGTCTATCTTGGACAAACAAACATACCAAAGGGTTTCACATGGTTTTACTCTCCCATGTTGATTACGTGTTTGCAACAGGGTTTTCACTGTTTTCTGCATCCTGACTTGCACCTGTTTTGTGTGTGTTTTTCTAAGGTAGTTAGATGCGAGAAACATGTATCAGTTCTACTGTTGTTGATCCACATATTGTTTCATCTAACTTTGCCTCATTTCTTCTCCACAGTTCAGCATCATCCTAAATTTGCCTACTAGATGCACATCTACAGCATCATGCTATGACCATCTTTTACTTCATCCTAAAACAGTTAATAATGTCAACCTATAATTTTGAATATGAGCCCCTCCTTCACCGAACAATCGCATAAAGAAAATAGTAACAGCAGAAAATAAATTCACAAAGTAAAACCAGGCTCTAACCTTTTGCAGGGGTTGTGCTCTACATCCTATCAAGTACTTAAGGACTATTGAAACAGGAGATGGCCTGTAGCCCCCCGATCTTGCTGCTTGTGGAGAAGTAGCTTCCATTTGTCATCTAAAGTCAGGATGGCACAGATTTCTGTCATTAAAATTAATGCTGTGGGAAGTTTTGCCATTATGGTTACTAGGCTTTTGTCTGCAGTGAAAGGTTATGCTTTAACAATGCATTCACATCCTCTTCATGCTAATGCATCAGTACTACAACCACCATGACACCATTATGAAGCACCCATCAACATGCTTTTATAAGTAGCAAAAGGTAGATGGTTAAGGCCCAATCTCATTACACATTCAGCATTGCATCCTTTGCAAGGACAGAAAGTCTCCAATCAAAATGGAGCTCCTACCATCAGTCCTGTGGTTTACATTAAGCACCAAGTGCTCACTGCTCTGAACAACTGCTTGGGCAGCATACAAAAAATTAATTCATTTGAAAAGACATTCAAATTTCCTACAGGGAAAAATATCCATGGATCAGCAGATCATAATCATATGTGGCACTACTTACCAGGCTAAAATCTAAACTGTGCAACATGTGACTAAAAAGCATGTGGTTTTCCCAACACTAAGGCTCTGGAGAGGTACTTGGCAGCCTATATCCAACAAGTCAGATCAGCTATACAGCCTATTTCTATTCTGCAGAACACAATACCAAACACATCAAAAGAGATTGTCCTTGATGTATATCCTAAGACAGAAGGTTTTTATTAATAAAATTGTTTCCTAAGAGTTAAATTCCATTAACCATACTTAAGAGGGGATTACTACACATCTTGCTCCCAGGCAAAACCTGATCATTCTACATGTGTTACAAATCAGTATCTCTTTACATTTATCAGTGTGCTGAAGAAAGTCAAAGGATTTTATTTTCAGATTCTGGCAAGTTAGGAATCTATCATGTTTAAGGAATCATGTTGCTATCAAACAGTTTCTATTTTAAACTTACAAATTTTCATATCAAATAACCAACAGCTACATTTTCATGCTAACTGCGTTGCTCCATCTTGAAGTAAGAAGCTTAGCTGGCATCATGCTTTTGACAGAGACAGCTAGGAGATACAAGATGCGGTAGAGAAGACTTTAAAGTCCTTTCCACTCTGCATGAGGTGTTTCCCTTACTCTTCCCCCTGCATTTTTTTAATCTTGAAAGGGTTTCCTACTAAATGGCATGAAACCTCTATTATGCTGCATATGGTTTCTATTTTCAGGTCTCTAATGCTTTCAGGAATTTCTTTGATTTCTCTAGTTGTTATTTCATTCTTGCCATTCCTGACTGACACAAAAGAATCAACCCAAGCTCCTTCTAGGTTTTCTTTCTTTAGTTGTGAAGCTATCTCAATGTATCGGTAAAGTAATTCAAAATGGTCTGCCTTTATTTCTCTTGCAGGAATGAAGTTAGTCTTGAATACTGATTGATAACTCTTCATTATATTTGAATGCCGTCCAATTTTCTCACTCGAAGAACTCAGATTTTAACCTTTACATTTACAGCATACACAAGGACACTGCATTTACACCTACTGACCTAAATCAGGACCTTGAATTTGCACGCAAATGTGTATATACAAATGTAGCATCCTCTTCTTGCAGATGGAGGAGAAAAATAGACATTCTGGAATTCTTGTTTTCAAAATCAGTGCAAAACCAGCTTGCAGTGGCAAGTTTCTAAATAATTAGTAGCTCAGTGGTAGCTGAATGTCTGAAAATATAGCCACCCAGAACTCTCCCTTGATTTCACAGGAAGGCCTGTTTCTGCCCTGCAACCAGCTCCTGTCCCTCAGTGCATCCCATCAGGGCATGGGTGGTTGCTTTCATAGAAACCATCCTGTAGATGGGAGGCTTTGCTGAAGGACTTCATGGGTCACTGCATGGGGCAAGTCTGCCAGTGGAAGACAGCACAAACACAAGAAGCTTCACTTGGAAAATACAATTTATTCCAGAGACTCAATGTTGTGTCATTATTTAGCCAGAAATACTTAAGGACTAGAGATAGCACTAGAGATGGTTCTCAAATTATGGAGTGTGCACAGTCTATAATCTCAGGGAGAGGGTATGCCCCAAAATTATGCCATTTTATTATCACCAGGTTGCTTCAGAGGGTGATCTGTTTCAAATGCAAAGAAACATGGAAAGGGAGAGAGGAGAGAGAAAAAGAAAAAAAAAGAAAAAAAAAGAAAAAAGGAAAAAATTTATAATTGCTTATAATTGCTTCATGCTGTAACTGGAACAGTATTTTTACCAGTTTTACCTTTTTTTAATGCTGAATTTATTTTGACTGGATATGATATGCTCAGAAGTTCATATCAATGCAAAAAAAAAAAAAAAAACCCTGCTGCATGCGTGCTTTTTGGCAGCTACACACAATTTCCCTGAATTACACAATCAGCTCTTTCACACATGAAGCATATAAGAATAGACAGAGCCACTATGTATTTCACAACGCTTTGGATTTATTCTGTTCACAGACCAGAGCTGGTGCTCTACAGTGAAACTAAAACAGCCAGACAAAAAGAAAATATTTACTGCATACAACCCAGTACATAGGAAGATCACAAAGCAAAGCTTCCTCAGATGAAGTTCCATGAGACAATGAGGAGAGCCAGTGAGTGCAATAACATTAACTCACATCCTTACTTTTTCCTTCCAGCCCGCTAAAGCTTGGAGGGTCTGCCAGAAATTCTCAGAAATGGCTTGAATATGAAAGGATTGTGTGGGTCAAGGTATCTCCAGTGGAGACAGTAGCAGCAGCAGATGCCGCATCGTCCCTTGGTGCGGCCCTCCCACCCCATGCTCTCACTGCTCCCATGCTTCATGGGGTGCAGCTACACTGGGAACAGCTACACCGGGAACAGCTACACGGGTGTTTGAAGCCTGGCAGGCAGTCTAGGTGGTGCCTGGCAAGCATCCGGCAAGCAGAGAGAGGACAGCAAGATGTATTTTAGGAGGTTGGTGGCAGTGCTTCTTCAGAAGAGAGCTTAATTGAAAACACTGGAAATACCGAGTAATCACCATGTGAGGGGCCTTGGGGTGTATGTTGTCAAGCGAACGTTCATCAGCCTAGAGGGGAGGCAATAAAATCCACTGCCATCCTCTCTTTAGAGCCCACTTGCAGAACCCTTTTGTCATCTTTGAATGCCGGCGTGACAAATACATCAGTTCTCTGCACCCAGAAACTGACAGTCATTAGCTTACAAAATTCCTCGTTTCCAATAGGCTCCAGCACGCTCACCCTAAAGAGAAGCATAATATCCTAATTTTGGACAAGAGCATCTGCTGCGAGGGGGGGAGGAACGAGCATCGATGGTGCATGGAGATGCAACAATTCGAACAAAAGATTTCAAGATGTCGCACTAACACGCACACACACACGCACACGCAGAGCCCATCTTCTTGGAGCTGCTTCCCTCGGCAGAGGGAGATGCTCCAGGAGACCGCCTGGAGACACCGAGAAGGAGTGGCCCCCCTAGACGGAGCCGAGCGCGTCCCCGCACCGCAGGGCACCCAGCTGCCGCACTTCCATCGCACTCACTCCTCCCTCTCCGACCACAAGGACCCACAAAGGCTCCTGCTGTTGCAGAGGACCCTCTTGCTCCCCTTTTTCCTGCGCTGCCCCCTCCCCGAGCCCGTTTTGCGGGGTTTGGAGCCCGGGGCGGGGAGCTCTGCGGACACCCCGCAGCCGCTCGCCTTACGCCGCCCCAAACCTGCTGCGGGCGGGGGCAGCGCCGCCTTCCTTTTCCCTTTCGAAAACGATTTTTTTTTTCCTGGGCGAGGTGATGGGGCTGCAAGAGGAGAGACTGGTGGGGGGGGACACGGTGGAAGGGACTGAAGGGTATCGGCGTCCCACAGGGACGCCCCGATTTACCTCCCCAGGTACCGCAGGAGGGGGCTAGGGATGGGGAGAGGCGGGGTGAGGGGGTTAGGGATGGAGAGAGGCGAGGGGGGGGGGTCCCATCGCAGCGCCGTGCCTTTGTTCCCAACCCCGCCCCCGCCTCCGCGCATGTGCCGGGCACAGACAAAGGCGCAGAGAGTCGGGGGGGGGGGGGTCATTCATTCCCCCCCACCCCGAGAGGGGAGCCCATTCGGCGTGCTGGGTGCATCCCGTGTGTTCCTCCACCTCCCCTTCTCCCTCCCGCAGAGCCCAGCTGAGACGAGGGGAAGGTCCCTTGCGGGATTGGGACACGCGCGTGCGTGGGGAGAGGCGGCACGGGGGGTCGGGAGGAGAAAAGGGGGAAAAGAAACAAAAAAAAAAAAAAAAGGGTATGGGGAAGTGTAGTTGCTTTGGAGGGGAGAGGAAAAAAAACGGAGAAGGGAGGAAAAAAACGGAGAAGGAAAAAAAAAAGAGGGGGGACAAGAGGGGAGGGAATCTATGGGAAGGGGGGTACACGGCGGCATTCGATGAATATTCATGAGCGAAGCGCTTCGGGGAGCTGGGGGGCTGTGAGCGGAGCAGCCCCCGGGGAGGCAGCGGTGGCCCCTGAGTATTTTGACGGCCGGTGCGTAGCCCCTTGCCCCCCCTCTCATCCCCCCTCCCCAAAAAAACCTTAGTAAAAACGCCCCCCGACCAAGAGCTGGGGTAGCAGCCTCGCCCAGAACAATCGCATTGTTGAGGAGCCACAATGGGCACGCGCCGCACCGCAGCCCCCCTCAACCCCCAACTCCGAGCCCCCGAGCATCCCTGCAGCCCTCTCCGCCGAGCCCCCCCCGAAAACCCCCACCTCCTGCCGTCTTCCTAGCGGGGTGCGTTTCCTTCGCCGAGCCCTCCGTTTCTTGGAGAGGTTGGGGAAAATTTATTATTTTTTGTTTAATTATTCTTGTTTCTTTAAGACGCCTCCCATCAGCAACAGACACGAGCCACCGAAAAAGAAATTGGACGTAACCCACTATTCTCCCCACCACACCCATCGCTACCCCCGCACACGCCCTCGTTCCCCCCCCCCCCCAAGAAAGCCTTATCGGGCATTTAAATTTTACGGAATAGCCTTTCAGTCCGGGTTTGTGCCTCGAATCCGCTCCTCTGAGGTTTCCTTCTCGAGGAATCGAGATCCTCGCAGCGATATTCCTAAAATGTGCCCGGGCGGACGTCTCCCACTCTGCTCCGCTCTCCCCAGTCCCACCCTGCATCTCCTTTCCCCGCATCAGACACCCGCGGCGGAGATGGAGGTGGCGGGGGGGGGAACGATAAAAGAACGCGGAGCTCTCCGGGCCTCTCTGTTTAAACGGCATAAGTGAGATGCACCATTTCTTACCTTGTTATGTTTTTCCTCTGTCCCCGCTCTGTGTGCGCGTCTGCTGGGCTGTCACAACGAGAGTCCGAGGTAGCCCGGAGCCCTGTCTCCTCGCTCTGGATGCTGTGGCTCCCCCTGCTCGCTCTCCGGGACTGGAGCGAGTCCTGCCTGCTGGAGCAATGCCGGCGCTACCGCGGCTGCTGCCTCTGCATTTCTCTCTCTCTCTCTCTCTCTCTCCCCCTCCCTCTCTCCCTCCCTTCCCCCTTCCCTGTGACAGTCTGTGGGCAGTTCAAAAGCCACACGCACTTATTTATTTTTTTTTTTTTTTATTTTTTTTTCCCCTCCTCCCGGCTCGCGGGAGGGAGATGAGCGGCGATGGCGCTTAGGGGGCGCACGGACCCCAGCGTTTCCGATACCGGCTCCGGGCGCTGCGGGAGGACTCGCAAACGCACCTTGCGACCTTACACCTACACGCACACACACCCCCCTCCGTAAAACAATAAAATCCCAGGGAGGACCCCGTCCAGGAGAGGAAGGGGCAGAGCGAAGGGAGAAGGCGGCTTTGCTGCCTCCGAGAGAGCGGGGGCGGCTGTGCCCCGGTGGGTCCGATCCCGGAGGAGTTTGGAAGCCGTGGGGAGAGTGGGAAAGGCGGGATGGGTGGCTGCCCGCCTGCAGGTGCAGCCCTTTCGGGGAGCCCGTCTCCTCTCTGGAGGGGGGCGGCGCGGGCCGAGGAGATCGGAAAGTCCCTGCTTTAATGCTTTTGGAACACCGAAGGAGAGGGTCTGTTCATTAAACACACAAAAGACGAAAATAAAAATAATAATAGAGAGAAGCAACCCATTTTTCAAGAGAATGGATCCCTCTCGGGCGCTCCCGCAGCTGAAGAGCCGGCCTGAACGTCGCTGGGGCACCTAGTCTGGCATCCCTGCATCCCCCTGTCCCAAAGCCTCCCTGGGAGCACCCCTGCCCCCTCCAGCCCTCACGAAGGGCGCTGCCCGCACCTTCCCACCTCCCTCATTTTAAAACCTCTCGGCTGCGGCGCAGCCAGCGCCCTGCGGTCCCTGCGAGCGATGCGCGGGGTTGGGGCGCCCCCTGCTCCCCGAGCGCCCGGCGGGCAGCGGCCGCTCCGCCCGCGGCCCCGGGGCTGAGAGCGAACCGGGGGCCGGCGCCTCGTCGGGGGGTGCGGGGGCTCAGGGTCGCGGGGGGGAGTCGTGCAGCACAGAAGGGTTTGGGTTGGAAAGGACCTTAAAGATCACCCCGTTCCGCCCCATTGCCACGGGCAGGGACACCTCCCGCTAGATGAAAAGGGCGCAGGGCTCGGGGAGAGGGGCGGCGGGGGCGGCGATGAGGAGGTTTTGCTGCAGGGACATGGTGTGCGGTGCGAGGCAGAGAGTCCTGCTTCCCATACGTTCCCAGGCAGGAAAATTATCGGTGAATAAAATGCATTTGGCGTGTCTGCGTTTCACGCCCCGCGCCCTGCAGCCTGTGGCTGCATCCAGCTGCACCGGGGCCGGGAAGCGACTCGAGGGGCTCAGGGACGGGGGCAGCACTGCAGGGTCCCCCCGCTGTCACACAAAACCTCGACCGTGGAGGGAGAAGGGAAGCGGGTACGGCAGGTTCCCTGGGAGGCTGGAAGAAAATTTCCCCATATTTTCGTGCAAGCATTCACATGGTAGACATCTCTTCAGCCTTTTTTTTAATTTATTTTTTCTTTTCCTTTTTGTTTTTTCCTTTTTTCTTTTATTCTTTTCCTTTTTTTCTTTTTCCTTTTTTCTTTTATTCTTTTTCCTTTTTTCTTTTTCTCTTCTCTTTTTCTCTCTTTTCTTTTTTTCTCTTTTTTCTTTCTTTTTATTTTTCTTTCATTTTCCTCCGCATCTCTTTTTTTTTCTCCCCCCCCCTCGGTGGTTTAATCCTCGCTCGGCAGCTGCGTGGTGCAGCATCTCGCCATGCCACACCTGCAGGAATGCAGCATCGCCCCCCTCCCCTGGCTGGCTGCGCCCTGCCGCAGCTGGGGGGGGGGGGGGGAGGGCAGGAGGTACCTACCCACCCCCCCTCGTGACATCTCCCCGCTCACGGTGACGGGATGCTGGGGAGCGGCTGCACCGCACGGATGAAGCAAGAGGCATTTACCGTTAAATTGGGTAATCGAGGAAAAAAAAAAAAAAAAAAAAAAAAAAGGTAGAGAGCCGTGAGACATCTCAGCTTTCGAGAGAGGGAGCTGCTCCCTGGCCCAGCGCTGCCTCTGCGGCTCTCGGAGAGCCACCCTCTCCTTTTCCTGGGAGCATCCTTGCAGAGGGAGCAATAACGGCGGCCCCTGCCCGTCGGTGGTCTGCTGCAAGATCAAGGGAGAAAAACCCTCTTCCCCAATTTTATTTATGAGCCACGTGTGTTTGCCAGGCACGGCTGGATGAGTCCAAAATCTAGCCGGGAAGTAAGGGAGAGCCAGGCAGAGCACAGCAGCACACCCCAAAAATAGCTCTATTGGGGACTGAGGGCCTGGGCTGCGTTGAAATGGGGTCCTGTACCATGGGTAGGGCTTGGGGGATGCCCCAGGTTAGGCTGGGCAGGGACAGTCAGGGTCACAGTACCCATGGGGCCATGACATTTACACTGTCAAGATCATGCTGTAAAATTTCGCAGCTGCTACAAGACAGTATGAAATAATACAACAGAGGGAAAGAAAAAAGCCAGTCTTTCCCTTCATGCATTTGGAAGTGGGCTTAGGCAGTGCATGTTCACCTGCATGCAGTCAAGGTCTCTCTGACTTGACAGGAGAAAGGCAAGTTACACGGGATGCCAAATGGCTTGAGAAAACCTATGCAGCCAAAAGTGGCACAGAAATAATTATTGCTGCTACCAGTTTGGAAGGGGGTTTGGTCCTCTTGCTGTTTTCAGCAGCTAGCGGGCTGAGATGAATACCACAGTTTACCAGATAGTAGTCTTTTAAACATACCTGTATATTAAATTATACATATCTGAAAAATCCCACAAATCCAAAATTCATCCAGTCCTCCCTTTGATTACACTTTGCTTTATCAAGATGTCATACATGTCTGTAAGTCTTATTTGGTCATGTGATCTAAACGGGAATCCTAAGGAGCCTTTGAAAATCTTTGTCATAACTAAAGGCGTGCAAATTATCTCCACTTGTTCTTCATATATGCAAGGAATTAAAGGAAAAGGTTGCTTTTGGGGAGAAGAAAAAGTACCAAATGGAGGCACCTGCATAAAGATGGGGAACAAGATCTATTCTGGAAACATACATTTGTCTAGACCCTTCTGTGTAGTGTAACACTTCACTGTTTTTCTGAAATCCATGCTATTCCACTGCTGTGACAAACACCCAAGCACCTCCCTCTTCTTAGCCAGCTCTTCTTGGCATCTCTTGCCAGTTACACCATCTCAGTGCCTTTCCCTCTTGCTTCAACCTTTTAGGCTAAACTCTGTTCAGCCCTGTCTGTCTTCCAGGTCTCACCCACTATCATATTTCCATCTTCCTCATTAAGGAACAAATCCAATCCTAAATACCTCTTTTTGTCTTTACTTCATACTCAGCTTGTTCTTCTGCTTGATGATCAGCTCTTTGCTCTGTGATTATCTTGGGTCTGACAAATGAGTCACAAACCACAGCTCTTAGTCCAACATGATCACAAGTCATAGAATCATTAAGGTTGGAAAAGACCTCTAAGATGATCCGGACCAAAGTGTGCTCATGAGGCCACCTCCCCTCTTCTTCTCCCACCCCGCCAACATCCCTCAGCCCCTGTCAGCCAGCACCTCCATTTCTGTGCCTGATCACTCTCTGTCCTTTTTCTTCAGGAGAAGCTAGTATCAACAAGAAGCAGCCACTCAGGGAAAGTAGAGACCTTTTGATTTTACTCTGTAGGGAAAGGGAACAGACCAGTAAGCAAGAAAAAAAAATATAAATCACCAAGTTAAAACTCTCACCTGTGCTCCTGTTTCAGAGTCAGCCTTGCAAGAAGAGCGCCTCCTTCCTTGCATTTACCATCACAACAAACAAAAAGCAAACCCAGAGTTAAAACAGTTCAGAGCTTTCCAAAGCTGCCAACCTCGCCTGCATCTGCCAGAGCCGCCTGCCCTCACGAGCCTCTATCTGCTGCTCTATTTCTGACTTCACACCACAAGAGGGAGCATTTTGTTCAGTTTATTTGCAATAGGTTCAAGCTCGACATAAAGAAAAAATTCTTCACTGGAAGGGTCATTAGGCACTAGAACAGGCTGCCCAGGGAGGTGGTTGACTCGCCTTCCCTGGAGATGTTTAAGGTGCGGGTGGATGAGGTGCTAAGGGGCATGGTTTAGAGGTTGGTGGGAATGGTAGGACTCGATGATCTGGTGGGTCTCTTCCGACCTGGTGACTCTATGATTCTATAATACCTAGTTTCCCGTATGTAGAGGTTTTCTCAAGCCTGTTTATTCCATAAGCCTTTTCGTAATAACACTTCTTCTTTTACATTGCAATGCAATTTTTTAACATTTCATAAGAATGTTATTCACACATAGTAAGTTTTATAATGAGTATTCAAAATGTCAGTAGACTCTAATTCCCTATTGATTCACCTGGTTAAAGAATCACTTATTCTGTGGAAAGTAAAACATGCCAGTGTCAGGCATATGTAAAATCTTCCATTTGCAGTGGATATTCTCCTCATGAATATAAATACTAGCCACACAAATTTCAAATATTGATTGCAATAGCATGGGCAGGCACAAGGTGATTTTTCACAGATTTGCAGGCAAAGCACATAAAATAAACAGCTTTGATAAAATTCTAAAATAACAACTTTTACAAATCACTACAGGAACATCTCAATCCAAATTCAAATCCTGACACAAAGACAGATGCAAGCTTCAAATAACAACTTCAATCTTAAAGACCCAAAGTTATATAGTGATAGGCATAGCTATGTCTAGTTTAAATAGGCTGGTTGTTTCTGTTTATACCATAAAATGTGGCACTTCATGCCTTTACCCAGGTATGGATATGTGAGTTGTGAACCCTACTCTATTCCAACATTCCTGGCTTCAGCTCAATCTATAATGCAAAGCACATGTGCCTCCCAGGAGGTTCTGCTCTAGCCATTGATTTTAACAGGCTTCCCTGCTCCACAGAAGTCTATGCAAGTTTTCCCAAAGATGGATATAGTTGCTGTTCTGACAGTACAATCATCTGGGTTATTTCTGTCTCCTACCCTCATTACCCTAAAGAGTTAGAGTTGTTTAAGTACAAAAGAAGCAAATGTGCTCGACTACTGTAAGCTTCCCTTATGATTTATTTATGCCAGACCTCTCCATGATCATCTATAGGTTAGATCTTGGAATTATGTCTCTGTTTTCACTTGCAAGTTTCACTGAAGCAACAGCTGAACAAAGTATTCACCGTTTGGCTTCTATGGCCACAAAAAGGTCTTTCAGTTAACAGCTGGAGTGACTATATAAATATCTTGATAGTGATCAGAATTGACTTCTTGTGTAGTATTTTCTTCTGTTCTCATTCAATTACAAGAATGTCAGTAATGTGGGATCAAATGTAAGACTGGATGATCTTACTAATGTGACAGCTACAGCGCACCTCCTGCAAGGTGGAAGTGAGGCACATAGAAAAAGTGTCTCAAATACTCTAAGAGAAGAAAAACCTGATTCTCTGTTCTGGTACTTTATGTTCTGATCTCCACACTGAAGGCTGCTTATGTACCTTACTTACTAGATTAAAACATTGTTCTGTTTGAAACACAAGCTGGATTCCTATCTTGAGGAAGAACTTCTGGCTGTGAACTCCATGGCTGCAGCCCTAGGGCCTGTTAACCCTAACTGTACCTTCCAGGCTTCCACTGGGACATCCCTACACCCCACCTATGGCCCAGGACACAGTTTCAGTTCATCCTGGGCTAATACTCCTTGACACAGTAATGCCACAGCTGTGCTTATTGTCTCTGATTCAACCTTCTGCTCGTTCTGACTGCACCTCCTGGATGGACCCTAGACTTAGTTAATCTCCTCATCTTGCCTCTCTCAGCTCCTGGTTTCTCCTTCGTTACAGAGCAGCCTTATACTTGCAGCTCGCTGATGTCCGGTTTGTCACAAGTGCCTCCTGGCAGCCCAGCTAGTTGTGTAAAGAGAGCACAAAATGCAGTTCCTTGAGATAATTCCAGTTTAAGCCATCAGGTTTCCAAGTGCATTGCTCTGTGGTGAAGGCACTCATAACATCAGGACTACTGCAGTGCTTTTGGTTTCAAACTGTGAAGTCACTTCAGGAGCAGCTGCACTTGTACATTTGCAGACTTAGTCTTATCAGTAAAACTCTGCTAACTGTGCCAGTGTCACCACAGAGAAAGTACAAGATGGACACCCACCTCTAATTTGTCTAACAGAGCAAATATTCCTCCCACTTATCCATTGTTGCTGCCTCTCTTGTCCCAGAAGATGACTGCTGAAAGCTTGGGGGGTCATTGCAAGAAAGATATTTATAGGATCATTTGATTTTCTTCCCAATGCTTTAGGCTGCAGCACCTATGATAGTCCACCTCTTCCCAATGAAGTGCATTTCTAGGTCTGGAATCAAATCAAAAAGAGGTGTTATGAGGATCTCTAGGGATTTAAATAGTCATGGAAAAGAGTTTAAATCTGCATAAATTACAGCAGCTCTAGTTCCATAGAACCACCTTTTTTAGTCTCTCATTCCTTCAACTTGGAGGCACTAGATGTAAAGCTCTGCCTCTTGTACTTCTCTGCATTATTTGTGCCAAGCACCAGCTGCAAATGGCTTGTTGATAGTCTAATTAAATAACTCTACTTGAGATGGCTGAAGCTGGAAGTGTTTGTAAATGTTGTGATGGAAGTGATTCTCTCAGAAAGTGAAAGCCAGAGAGTACTCATGCTTCAAACCCAATATTTCTCAACTAACCTTCAGATATGTCAATAGCAGGAGTTGTTGAGATCACTCCCATGTGTAAAAACAATCCTCTGCTTCCAGTCAAGAGTCAGTCATGGAGATTTATCTGAAATTGAAGTAGTAGCAGCAGATCATTACAGAAAAGACCTGTGCTTCAAACTAACGAACGCAAGTGTGAGCAGCTACATGGTAAGTTATGCAACCACACCTAGATGACCTGCCCTTTCCATACCAGAGATGGGTACATTCTCAAAAGCATGCACCACACACTCAGCCACGGGATTCTCTGTGTTGGAGCAAGACACACTGTCTGCTTCCTGAATGCTTCTATGATATGCTACACTACTTTGATATTTTTATTTTCATGTTTTTACATGCCAATTTTAGTTATCAGAGGGGGTGGGTGAAAGTACTTGAGCTTTAAATAAGCCTTGTAATGTGCACTATCAGCTGTTTGTAGCTGAATGACAGAGGATCTGTAGCCAGGCTATACCTTTTGCCTTTATTGGGTGAATTTTGTGGATACTACAAATGAAAGAACATATGGAGAGTCCTGACATATGGTAGGATTGAGGCTGTTACAGTACATAAATCAAATGCTTACACACAAGAAATGGTTCAAGGTTTACTGAAAACCTTCCAAAAGAAAAAGATAAAGGCCAGTGAGACCTATGCAGTTCCAGAAGCTGATAATGGATTGTGATCCAGCACAGAAGGATCAGGCACCTCCTGCTTTGTCAGTTACAGTTAATTGACCAGTGTAAATGTATGACTTCATATAGTGGAGGCAGATGCTGCTTTTGGCTGCCCAGCAGCTTCTATTTGTTTAGAGACAGGTAACAGCCTTGGTGACAGGTACAGGCTGCTATTGTCAGCACATCATGAGACTGTCCTTCAGGGAAGATCAGTTAATTGCAGTAACCATGTCTGACCATGCAAAGAGCACCTACAGCTTGTATTTAGTGAGTTACAAAGCAGAGAAAGAACTTTCCAATACTACAAGCAGGCCGTTGTCTTTTCTCATGAAAATTACTGAAGGAAGCCTGAAGGAAGCCCTAAGGCTGGAAGGTCTGACACAAAACTGATGGGACAATCAGTTTGACTGGAAAGTTGTAACTTTCTATAAGGAGTAGTTTGCAAGGATTTCTGGAACATCGTAGTTTCCAAGATAGTCAAAGCCTCTAGCACCTTCCATAACTGCTGAGCAGTGGGCTGTGGTGTGACCTTACATCTTAGGCTTCCGTCTGATGGGACTTCTATGAAGAGGCTTCTGGTTTTAGTTCTGATCAATGACATAGTTCATAGATACCATCTTGTAACAGTCCCATCTGCTCTCAAGCACATCTGTATGTTTCAATTCATTGCTCAGGAAAACAAGGCCAGTACCACACCTGGAGATAAGTCACAGATTAATGAATGTATCCTGAATCCTGTGAGCTCCATGAGCCTGAGGCTGAGTTACTAATACACAAAGATTACAAGCCAAATCAGCAAAAAGTTTTTGTTCCAAATATGGTAGCCACCACCTTAGGAGAAAGGCTTTCGAGCAGCTGTTTCTTTGAACTCAGAATGTAAACCGGGCAATGGCAAAATATAAAACAGTTGCCGGTTAGCTGAATGATGAGTTATACAGAGTTTAAGAAATGCTTCAGCTTTTCTTTGTAGTCTCCCTGCCCATCCTCTCCCCTTTCTTCCCTTATAAACCAGCACTTTGGCTTCTTGCCAGAGAGGCTGTAGTACTCAGG
Organism: Clamator glandarius; assembly: GCA_033459285.1. Lineage (NCBI taxonomy): Eukaryota > Metazoa > Chordata > Aves > Cuculiformes > Cuculidae > Clamator > Clamator glandarius. The sequence continues at coordinate 3,023,424 of JAUNZM010000176.1, read as the reverse complement.
ATAGTGAGGGCAGGAGTTCAGAGTATCTTTCACAAACACAAAAGGAATGTACGGAATCTCATAATGCAGGTAAAATTAAGTAATGATCAAAACTCAAAATCATCATAGTCACCTTGCTTTTCAGTCTTCCGTGTAATTTCATCTGCAAGGTCTGTCCTGTTTCAGCATTAGGTCTTCATTACCGGAGCAGAATATTTTCCTGCTCATACACCCCCATGCTTTGTAAGTCCTATCCAAGTTAAATAGATTTAGATTAATAAAACAGCTAGACTCCTGTACAATGTAAAGGGTCGTTAAAAGCACAAGGATGAGCAGTGCCCCTGTAGTGGGAGCAGAAGAACCTAGGAGGTAACAAGGCTGGATTTTGTGAGAGCTGTTCCTCACTGTTGTATGGGTAGCTAGTGATGATGCAGTTGGCTCAAGGACCTCTTGCTCCTTGTCTCAGCGTAGTCAACATGACTGAAATTATGGATCTGTGAAGATTACTGATGCCATAACTGCACCTAGGGCAGATGATTTCCCCCCTGAAGAAAGAGAAGAAGGATGTTGGAGAAGCTATCAGTTCAGTTCAGGAAGAAGCTTTGCTACACCCAACTTTTGGCACGGAAACCATACATGCTAATAATAAAAACCCTTATTGTTGCATTTAGAAAGAAAAAGTGACCAGAGCATACTGGAACAGTTACATTGTGAGTAAGTGTCCTGCTTTTCCACAATATATGCAATAGACTTAGTTTTGAGAATTTCATGGTGAATTTGCAGTGTTATGTAATTAATAAGATGCCTAATCACATGAATGGGTTGAAGCTCTAATCTTGTGCAGTCTACAATCTACATCTAGTTTGTGTTCTGCCACTTCTACTCAATGCATGTTTCTTTTGTCTGTAGAAGTTAGCAACAAAATCTGAAGAAAATCCTGTTGCCTTCTTTCTTTACATATTCTTTTTTTTGAAAGACTGGTTTTAAGTAAAAGTTACTGTATATTCTGATCTGAATCTTTAAGTGTCTAAGCATAAATTTCCCCATGTCACCCTCTCAAACACTTCCACAAAGAAACTAGCATTCACGAGGCTTTACTATAGCATAATATCAAAAACCGTTGCCAAGACTGTCAGTTACAGTGTAGACCTTTCTCATTGAGCAACTAACCTGTAGCCAGCAATTTGTTTCATAGCCACAAAGCCATTTTGTCACAAAAGCCACTGGATACCTCAATCAGATAATGAAGCAAGAAGTTTGAAAGAAAGCTGTCTTCTGTTCCCTCTAACCACCCATATTTGTAAAGCTGCTCTCAGCGTAAACTGCAAAGGCACTCTGACCTGGTACAGCTGGTTACTAATACCATGTGATGAATGAAAGATGCTGAAGATTTGCCTCCACTTCTTTCAGCCTTCTCATACAATAAATAAATAAATAAAAGCTAGAACAAGATTTATCTCTGCAACTCAGTAAATAACAGGAATGTTGACTCCAGCACAAAGTAGTAGTGCTAAAAGGAATCTTAGGAAGCATGTACTGCAGGGTTCTGCACCATTATGATAAAAGTGTAGAAGCAGAGTATTTTTACCAGGGTATATTAGGGTTAATATTGTAAACAAAAAATATAACTTGGGGTTGTTTTCCATTCAATTGCTTAATTATAATTTTCCTCATTAATGTACAACCCGGTTTTATTGGTTACGTAGACCTTTCAAAACGTAACACTTATATATAATATTCTTTTCTCTCTCCAAACAGATAACTCCAAAAATACCTGCTTTGAGTTAGAGGGGGGAAATAGACTGTAAACTGAAATTAATTCCTTGCCCAGAAGTTTCCTCTGAAGATGTTAATTGTATCTCTTTTGCTAATATGTACCACACAAACAAAATAAACCCCTGAAATGTAAGGTTCCCACTTGGACTAGAGAGACTTCATAGCATATTACAAGAGCTGTTTTGTGGGAAACAGGAGTTATATAGTTTAGTCTTCTGCTTAAAGCAGTACAGTCATTAACATTAGTGTTTCTATTAGGCCCATCATGGCTTCATCTGGCTGAGTCCTGAAAACCTCCAAGAGTGGAGACTCTGCAGGATCTCACATAGCTACTTCCAGTACTGCACTGTCTTGGTGAAGAATATTTTCCCCATGTCTCTGAACCTCTTGAACCTCTCAAGTAACAACAAACATCCTTTACCCTTATCTGCTTTTTGTTTGTTACCCTGAAGGGAATACTGGCTTTGTCATCCTCATAAATTTACTCCATGTAGGCACAGACTGCTATTCAATCTCACCTTCCTTCTTTACCTGACTAAACAAGCTCTGCTTCCTCATTTTTCCCTCATAGTTCACGTGTTCTGTGTCCCTGGTTCCCGACAGTCCTCTGTGGGATCATTTCCAAGTTTTAACCTCCCTCCTGAAATGTGTCGGGGGTCCCAGTACCAGATATAGTAGTCAAACTCTGGCCTCCTTAGCAGCAGATTAGGCAAGGAATAACCTCCCTTGACCTGCTAGCCATACTTCCCCTAAGGTAAACCTTAGTGGTTTGCTTTATTCATGATGGGAGCACACAGTTGGCACATGTTCAGCTTGACATCCACTGTCACACCAGGCAACACTTGTAATCCCAGGTCCTTTCCAGTAAGGCTGCTGCTCTGCCAGTCAGTATCCAGCCAGTGCTGGTGTGTGGAATTATTCTACCCTGGTGCCATTTGCTGTGTCTGTCGTTCCCCTTAATTTAGCATCATCTACTAATTTGTTTAGGATGTGAGCTGCCTCATTGTCAAGACCATGCATCAAATGCTGGGTAATATGGATTGTAATGTTGCCCTCTGAGGGACTCCAGTAGTTACCAGCCAGACCTCCAACCATTGACTTCTACCCTTTGAACCCCAATCTCTACACAAGCTGGAAGTTTCTCAGCTTCTGAGTGAGATTTGGGATAAAATAGGAGGTGGTGTCAAATGTGTATTATACCCACCATTCTTCTCTCACCTACATGGCCAGTCATTCTGTCAGAGGAAGAAATCTAGTTAACCAAGGGTGGTTTGCTCTTTGGAAATGTGTGTTGACTAGTCCTCATTACCTTCTTGTCTTTGGGGGTTTGGAAATGTCCAGAGGGCATGCTCCTCAGCTGCCTCTCCTGCTTCTCATTATTTCCCAATGATAGAGGCATCACAACCACATCAGCTGTTTCTGTCAGGACCCACCTCTTCCCATGAATTGAATACTTCCAGCTTCAGTAGGTAGTCTCTGAATTGTTACACTCTCTACCCACAACCACCTTCCCAATATGTGTTAGTACACACAGAGCTCTGGGAGCAGGTTTTGTCTATGAAGACAGAAGTAAAAATGGACTTTAGTTCTTCAGTTGTCTCTTTGTTACTATTAATAGACTGTCTCCTCTTTCATCCACTGACCTACCTTTTCTCTGAACTTACTTTTCCAGCTAAGGTACCTGTATAATCTCCTATTGCCCTACATGTCCCTGGCCAGTTTTAGCTCCAGACTCACCTTCTTTTTTGACTGTTCTGAGCAACAATATTATACCCTTCTTTCATTGCCTCTCTCTGATTCTGCTCCTTGTACTCTCCTTTTCTTGTGTGTGTTTGAGTTCATTGAGAAGTTCTTGGCTTAGCCAAGTAGACCTTTTGCCAGAATTCCCAGTCTTCCTATACAACAAGATGGTTTGTTCCTGAGCTCTCAAAAAGTTTTCTTTAAAAACCGGCCAGCTTTCCTGGGCACCTTTCCCCTTCATGGCTGTTTCCCAGGGCACTTTGCGTAGCAATTCCCTAAAAATGACACTAAGTCTGTTGTCCTGAAATCCAAAGTCCTAACCCTGCTGCTTTCTTTCGCAGCTTCCCTTCAAATTCTGAGCTATATCACCCTGTAATTACTGCAACCAAAGCTGCCAGCCATGACTGCATTTTCCACTAGCTCTTCACAGTTTGCAAGCAGTAGTTCTGGTAGAGCATTACTTGTGGTTGAGCATCTAACATCTCTGTGTAGGGAAATTAGCACCAACAGAATCTGGGATTTTCTTGTAATGCTTACATAATGCCATATTGTCAATGTTTAGGGGGTGGAAAACTGCATGAGAACCTACAAACAGGAGACCTTTACCAGTCAGTTTAGAAAGCCTTATCTGCTATGTCCTCTTGGTCAAGTAGTTCTTACAGACTTGTCCTTGATGTACCCTCCTCCTCTGCTCTTGACCCAGAGACTTGCTCAATGAACTTGTCTTCCAACTTTATATTGGAGCACTGAGCTCTTCATGAGCACCTCTCCTATTCTTCCCTGCTTGTCCTTCCTAAATAGCCTCTACTCATGTCTGACCATGGGCTTCAGTGTTTGTTTACCAGGGATTTTTTTTGTACGAGAGGGGCATATAGCATCCACTTTCAAGTTGTCCAATTTTGATGACTGTTTATTGCTAGCTTACTGTTCACTCACACAAGTTAGGCAAAACCTGCTATGTTAAATATTGTTTCCTATCTTGGAGGGCAAAGAAATCTAGAGCCTGTCCTCCTTACCCTTCTGCCAGCATGGGTAGATGAAGTTGTCATCTGAAAAGGGACAACAGATCTGTTACCTGTGACATGTCTCACAAGCACAGACAATGGAAAACACAGCAATGGTTAGAACATTAGGAAAACAATTTTCACAGAAAGGGTCATTGGGCACTGGAACAGGCTGCCCAGGGAGGTGATTGAGTCACCTTCCCTGGAGATGTTTAAGGCACGGGTGGATGAGGTGCTAAGGGACATGGTTTAGTGTTTGATAGGAATGGTTGGACTTGATGATACAGTGGGTCTCTTCCAACCTGGTGATTCTATGATTCTAACAGCAATAACTTCAAGAATTTTACCTGCTCTGTGATACTATAGTTATTCTGCACATATGACCATTCAGGCTTAGGAAGAGCAGAAAGAAAACTTGCTCTCAACATCAAAGTAGTAAGCACACTCCTTTAACCCAAGAAACTCTCATAAAAATGTAAATATGTCCTATTTCTTATTGTACTCAGTAGTGCTGAGTACAATAACACTAACGTTAATGGAAATGCATTTTAGATTACTTTGGTTTAATTGTCTCAGCCTTAGGATGAATGACAACTGCAGAGAATGCATATTTTCTACATTGACTATTTACTGACAAGCCAAAGAATTCATACTGTGACTGAAAAAGCTTTCTGGACTCCAGGGTACAGGACAATGTTGACAGTGCCACTGTTGATGCTCTATGTGTACCAAGGTTTGTATGGAAAAGAAACTTTGCAAGCAGAAATGAAAAGTCTAAACTTCTTTCCTGTACCATCTCCACAACTTGGAATCTATTGGGCTGTTTCATCCAACAGTGACAGATCGTATACGAAAAGCTCACATGTGTTCATTAAAGAAATGGTCTACTTTTCTAGAGGGACTCAATTATTGCTTTAGTGTAGAGAAAGACTGCAATGTGAGCTTGCACCTCAGGGACATCAAAAAATGCTCATATGAGCATCGTGAATGCTTTAGGTTTAGGAAAATCTTTGGACACATCTATAGGTAAAAAGTGGAATCAGGAGGCAAAAAGTTACGTTAAGAATGTCTCTCTCGTGGCACATGTATGTAGCAAGTCCATGTCTCACATAAAGGAGGTCAGATGTTTAATGACCTGATATTATTACACACATGTTTCACAGTTGATGTGTGCATAAGCAGCATAACATTTATGGTAGACACTAAACATCAGCTACAGGGATATGGAAAACAAGCTTCCACTTGTTACAGTAACTTCAGTTGCTCACAGATCTCCTTGTTTTCATTCACGAAACCATTTCTCTTGATACGGTTAATCTTGCAAGGACAGCACGAAGGTCACTTCCTTCAAACACTGTGAAGGTCTGTAGTGCATAATTCTCATATCTTTCCAACTGGCTCCTGTCTTTGGGGTGTGATCGCAAAGTACAACAAACTTGAGTGCTATAAGTATCACCCAGTGCTGTGGAAGGAGGTCAAGGCAATGTAGTGCTATGTCCTGGATGGTTGGTGGTTTTCTTAGACTCTTGGCTTTCTGCAGTGTGTGAACACTCTCCAGCAGTTTCTTAAGAAAAATAAATTATTTGTCATGTGTTTTGTCCCCTCTTTGAGAAAGCAGACATAGCTTTCCAAGTTAACGTCCTCAAAATAAGCAGAGCAGCACTGTTTGCTGGACTTGTGTGTCCTGCTTTAATGGAAACTGGTGAGCCACTCAGATAATTTAGTCTTAGTGACAAGTACACTTGCAGTGAATAAATCGCCACAGTTCTATGCAGCGGGCATTGCTAGAAATGCCATTATCAGAAATCTTCATGCTTCTGCTCATTTGCCAAACCAAAAATCAAGCAGAATCCCATCAGAGCTACTTTGGACGAGATGGGAATGACTTGTTTCAACCATTTGCAATCTGAGTGACCTTTTGAAGGAGCAGCATTTTAATCTGTAAATCCTACAAAGATACCAGTCACAGATTCCACATTTCCTCTTTTAAATCTGATGCCGTTTGTTTACTATTTTGACCTCACGCAAGTGTTTCCAAAACCAACTCTCAAGTACTGCAAACATGCCAGATTACCTTCTGTGATGTGCAGTCATTCTGTACTCCTAGAGCAGGATCAGATAACTAATTCTAACTCCCAGTTTGGGCAGCACTACAGAAGGTGCACAGATTGATATTGTCTATCTGTCCTGAGCTCTTGCTATGTCCAGGCTTATCTTACATTATCTTGGAGTGGGACACCTGGAAAATCATTACCCTATTCACTCAACCTTCCACACAGAGGAAGTAAGCAACTGGTCCCCTCTTCTGTCTCTTGGCCAGATGAAAGCCGAAGTGCATAGTTTGTAGGATGTGAGTTTTGACCTCTGTAGACTTGCTGCCTTTCCTCCCAAAAGCGAGTTAGTCCACAGATCCTCCACTAAAACTGTAGCTGCAATTAGCTGAGGAAGATAGCTCTGGAGGCATCGTGACTTCCACAGGGTAGAGACAATGGGATACATCTCATTTTGTCACTGCTTACTATCTAACCTGAAGGGAGTCAGAACAACAGGTATACTCAGAATATGACTGTCATAGCAAGAAAAACCTATTTTTTTGCAATTAAAAATATTCAGTCTTTCTTCAAATGATCACTAGTACTGCTGGTGGATGTGCATTGTATGTCACAAGAATGTGATATGTATACTGAGTCCCTCAACATTCTTACAATTTCACTCCAATTAATAGCAGAATTAAACAAGATCTGAGCAAGGCCATAATAGGTACATTCATTAATAGAACAGGATTCTATCTGGGAAGTGTAAAACATCTGAGATTTCTCAATTGTCTTTAAAAAATTGGAACATAGTGTGCTTTTTGTTGACATTTGTTGCACTTCGGGTGAATAAATAGGCTGGAAGGATACTAACAGGAAATTCTGTTCACAAGATAAGCGGCTATTAGCCCCCAAAGTTTCAGAAGTTCATAAGGTCCAAAAAAAAAAAATTCTTTCTGTGTCTGATTTAGTGAGAAGTCAGCATTCCACATCAGCCAAAGGAAATACTTTGGGGGTAGTTTTTACAGATGCAATCAGATCTTGTGTTTGTGTGAAGAAGGACAGAGCTTGCCATTTGTTTGTGGAATAACAGTTTCAGAGGTTATGCTTTCACCACAAAAATCTTGAACTGTTGTTATTCCAAAATGCTTGACAACCAACCTATTTTGTAACTCACTGTTTAATTTCTGGAAAGGGACTTGGTCCCGAATATGCCATTGTTTTCAGATTGCAAATTCTCATGATTTTAATGAACATTTCTTGAACAGTGTTCTGGTCTGCCCTATAGTCATCTACAAAACAGCTAACAGAGAACTGCTTTGGTCTTTTGGTCTTCTGTTTGTGACCTACAGATGCTAATGCTTTTCAAGTAAGCTTACAAAAGAAAGAGTAACCAAAGCACATCAGTAGTAGTGCATATGATCCACTAGTAAGATCATAAAATGGATACATTTTCATCAAATTTCTCTGTGCTGTGCAGTGAGGTACACCGTCAGTGCATCTAGATGGCATAGCCTCGTTTATTACTGTTGTGCTGGTTTCCATCAGCAAAAATTGTGGACCTGGTGCATCGTTGGTAATTCTGGGAAAATTCCATGTTTCTCTGGAAATATTTGTTTTTTGAAATGTAGTTTTGCATTTTTGTATATAAGGAGTGTTTAAGGACTGTCCTCCACAGCAAGCAAGAAGTAAATTTGACTTTAGCCGTTATGATTTCATATGAAGTCATGAAAATAAAAATGAAAATTGAACACGTTACTGCAGGTTCTGTATGATCTATTTATAGAAGGATGGTGAAACTTTAGAGCCCTGAATTCCTTCCAATGGAAAAAGCAAGCTCTAAGGAGCTTGGCATTCATGAAATCTTAATCCAAAAGGGCTGAAGAAGTCCTAAGCCATGCTCCTTACAGAGAGACTGACATAATTACTTGAAACCCTTCACAAGCCTAATGACAGAAAACATGACAGGCCTTCAATCAAGCTGCTATTAAAGTTGTCTTAAACATACAAGAAGCTAAATTACAGTGCTTTTGTCCTTTGAAACTTTGGTAGTCTTCTAAACTTTGGCTCCTTTTTTGTATTTTCTCTTCCAAGTCTAGGATGGAATTAAATTTTATTTGTAATGTATAAGAAATGTGTATTTAGATGTGTCTATGACCAAAACAACGTAACTGTGCATATGGAATTCTCATCAAGCATAGAGTGGACTTATTTTCTAGAGAAAATACAATGGCCTTAACTGCAACTATATACAAGCATTATGTTACTCAGTTTCAGAGTAATGACTTGTAGTAGGAAACAGCCTAGACAAGACTCAATAGATACAAAATGGAGCACTAATTTCTTGCACAAACACTAAGCTAAGAATCCCATCAAACCTTAGGGAAAAATGGAGCAGAGAACCATGCAGTTGCTCTGACTGTGTTGCACATATGAACCAGAAGTCTTTTTGTATCCAAGCTTCTTCTAGGCTGTGGTAATTCCAAACTGATAGGCACTTGAGTATTTGTCTGCCTTGGACCAGAACAGCTAAAGTAGGTCTAATGTTTCCTTTGATTTCCCTATCACTAATGCTTCCTCAGGAGGTGCAAGTGTAACTAATTTTGGAAATGGCTCCATGACATGAGAACAAACAATTTTACAGGAGCATTCTGGTCTCAACATGACAAATGCTGCTTTTTTTTTCTCTGTATAGAGTGTGCTGTTTCCTTACTGATGCCTAAAGTGCACAGAAGTAGAAACAAGTTGTGGCATTTTGTACATTGATTCCTGTCCTCACATTTGAATATGTATTTTCTCTGGAAAATAATGAATAGTTTTATTTGCTTGTTCTGCTTCTTCTTCTCCTGTTTTTGGGTTTGGTTGTTTTGGGGTGGGTTTTTTTTTTGGCTTTTGTTTGTCTAATAAATGACTCTTCTAAGTGGAAATAGATGTTTCAATTTTGGTTGAGCTTGAAAGCAGCATTTTGTTGTAAGAGAAGACATTCTTTTAATTATGTTAAGTTTATGTGCATATGGATTCCATTATTCAGTATTTGTATAGAAAAGCTTATACATAATATTTCACTAATTAAAAGTCACTTCAATATTTCAGAGATATATTTAAATGTCTAGTCTACAGGAAACTTGAATTTCTCCTGGATCACATTCTAAATTAACCGTCTATTTTTGAATGAATGCTCTTCATGACTGAACTGCTGCACTAGGTCATACATCATTTTGCTTGGACAGAAATTGTCTTTTTTTCATCCCTGTTTTCTTGACCTGGGCTTTTGTGCTGCTTTCATCACTTTCCTTGGAGGCAGTACTTGAGTAAGCTGGAGTTCTTACCTCCCTGTTGCTAAAAGCAGCCGTCTGTATTTAGCTGAATGCTAGCACATGGTACATTTTTACAGCAATCTCACTGTCAGTAGGCTCGTATGCTTTTCTTTATAACACTATTTTCATTCATATCTATGCATAAAAAGTGCTGAGGGTTTTTGGTTTTATTAGAGGAAAGGATGAATTTCGCAAAGGCTCTTGTGGAAGTGGTAAGATGCTCATTTTGTTCAATGGGAAAATCCACTCTGGCCTGCCTCTGCAATCCAACACAAAACTGAGTGTATCGCATTTAGCCAAGTTACCATCTTGGACTGCCTGCCAGTACTGTTTCAGAAAATGCTTAAATTGAGCCTTTCAAGCTGTCCTTCAAATTCATACAGACAGGCTCAAGATGCTTTTTTTTTTAAGCAACAGTAAGTCTGAGACTTACTGAGACAGAAGGGGAAGGCATCTGGTTTTAGTTATCAGAGATAATGTATGTATCACCAGGTATTCCCTGCTAGGCATGAAGAGAGTGACCACCACAGAAATAGAGGGCAGAAGCTTTTATGGAGACACAGTGCTTACTTCACTGTCTCTATGCATATTTACCTGTGTTTGTGCTGTCTTCTTTCTTTACACAGGGGATCCAGAATATATGTGAAGCAGCACACTTCAGCCTACACTGAAACACTTGCTGAGAAGGCAGCTTTCCCTCCCTCTTAGTTATTTCTTCTCCAAAATCAGTCTGGTGTTTCGCAGTGTAAATTTTCACCTGAGTACGGCTTCAGCTGTGCCACCACTACATGGACTGTCACTGAGTTAACCTATGCTAAGCAACATCCTCAATTCTCCTTTCTCAGCAGACCTTGATAAATGGAGTTAACCAGATTATATTGTTTGCTCCATCTCATGAATCATATAAACTCTCTTCATCTGCGTCATCTGAGTCAATCACCTCAAAAAAATTTATTTTCCCCTTTCCTTTCCCTAAGTGACTGGTTACATACAAGCAAAACACTGTCTGATGTTTTGACATTTGCAGACTACTTCCCCTTGCAACTTTGAAAACTCCTTCCCACGTTACCTACACAAATATGTGGTGTTCATTCATCTGGAATTAGAGTAAGAGTGGCTGAAACTGTGAGACTCTTTGCAATGTAGTTAGAATTATGTAGTTAGAAATCCAGCTGCCCTCTTGCTTTCCTACCCCTTTCCCCATTGCTCATAATTCAAATTCCTTTTGGCTTCAATTTTCCACACTCAACCTCAGCCCAGAAGTGATTACGCTGGATGTCTGAGAAAAATCTGTTCAACCATTTTTAAATGATTCAAGTGTGAAAAACCATCAACATATGCTCTGACCAAGTATAAATAAACAGAGGGAACATTTAGAGAGTTTCTTTTTTTTCCTGTCACTGAAAATAGCTTCTCAAATCTTTTCAGCTTGATGTGGAAGTTTAGAATGGGAAATTTATGTACCCAACATAAAATAGTGGCTCCCCAACCCAGCCCTGTAGCCTTTACTTTTCCCCAGTTCTAGAGCTTTTTCCAAAATTCCACCCGTAAGTGCATGTGGGCTCACATGTAAAGGGCATCATTCAATCTGTGCTGTCTGTGCTGACCGCAGCAGTATTTCAGTTTCCTCTCCACTTTATGGATGTTTACCACCGTGTTAAAAACAGCAATGTGCTGTTTTCTGTTCCAAGTGAACTTTATTAATCCAAACAAAGCATCTGAAGGGAAGACAAAGCAAGGATACTAGCTGGCAAGGCCTCTCTCTCAAGGCCTATCTACAGCTGTACAACTGGAAATCTAGAGGAGGTTCTTGATGACTAACAAAAGGCAAAAGTCATATGCATCTTTGAAAAAGAGGCCAAAAGTTCGACCTGAAGAACTACAAGCTAAAGGGTCTCTCTTTGATGGTCCTTGGAGAGATAATTAAGCATGGATTTACCAAGGGTAAACTACCTGACCCATCTAATTACCTTCTCTGTTCAGGATGTTAGTTTCTCTATAAAGACAGAGTGTTGTATATCATTTATCTTGACTTCAGTAAGGCTTTCAACATAGCTTTACACAATATTCTTGTATCCAAGGCAGGACGTTACAATTTGGATGCATGGACAACCATCCATCTAAGAACTCATTAATTAGGCTCATAAGGGTAGGAGTTAATGGGTCATACTTTGTCTGCAAGCCACTAACAAGTGGAATACTCTGAGGTTTTACTTGCAACCTGTTCTGCTTAACATCTTCATAAAAACCCACCTGCACTTTCATGCAATTTGTAAATGACACCAAATCAGGGGAAAATTCTTGATACACTCAAGATCAGGTCTGCCACCCGCAGGGACCTAAACATGTTGGAGCAATAGGCCTGCAGAAACCATTTGAAGTTCATCAAGGACAGACACTATCTGGTGGGTCTCTTCCAACCTAGTGATTCTATGATTCTATGATTCTATGACTAGTTGCTGCCCCTGAACAGGAAGCAGAGGTGCAAGAACATAGGCTGGTCCCTGCCCAGCTGGGAGCAGCTCTGCGGGAAGGGACCTGGGGTCCTTGGCAGGCACAGGCTGAGCGTGAGAGTGCTCTGGCTGCAGGGACTGCCAGCAGGCTTCTGGGAAGTATTCTCAGGGGCACAGCCACGATACCAAGGGAAGGGTTTATCCTTCTTTACTCAGCATGTCTTAGACCATGTCTCAAATGTCGCACCCAGTTTTGGTTTCCCAATGCAAGAACAGCATTAACAAACAGGAGCAAGATCAGTGGAGGGCCCCAAGCTGCTCAGGGCCTAGGTAACTTGCCTTGTGGGGGGAACTGAAAGACAAAGGCTTGTTCAGCATGGAAAAGAGGTGGCTTTGGGGGGACCTAGCAGTAGCCTCCCTGTGCCTGCAAGTAAGTCATCAAGCAAATGAAGCTAGACTTCTCACCGCATATTGGCGGGGGGACATGATGAATTGTGCATAAGCTGAAACAAGAGAGGTTCAGGCTTGAAAAAGAAAAAAGGACTGGAAGAAGGAAACAAATACTTCTTTCACTCTGAGGGCTATCAAGGACTGGGAAAGGTTGCCCAGGGAAGCTCTACAGTCTCTCTCCATCCTTGAGAGTTTCAAGACCAGACTGTAAAAAGCCCTGGACAACTTAGTCTGATCTCACAGTTGAAGCTGCTTGGAACAGGAGGTTGGAATAGAGATCTCATGAGGTTCCTCCTGCCTGAATTATCCTAGGATTCTGTGTTGCATTCAAGATTAGACACAGTCTGTCCTCCCAGCTCTTCTGATGCATATCGCTACTGTAGCTTGAGGGTAGCAGTACTGTGGCCAGTGTGGTATCTGTCAGGAGGCAGAGGAAGAAGCAATGAGAACTTATTGTCTTCAGACTGACATGTCTATCCCCACTACCCTGCTCACCTTTCCTTTTAGTCACTGGTACACTACCATATGCATGATTTGGGATATTTTTCTATCTTATGTGTCATTAAAGAAAATTATTTAATAATCCATGAAAAAGCCTTGTTAATTCCCTAAGTAGAATAGTGGGATACAGCTGCTTTCAAGCTGAGGAAAGGAGTGTTGATATTTATTTCAAGAAGAGGTATTTAAGCCAGAAATGATATTATTTCTAAGGCATCATTTCCCAAATTTCTTTTTTTTTTTTTTTTTTGTTCTCGAGCCAGCAGTAACCAAATTAGTCTAAGAAATAATTTGGGATTTACAAGGTATAAAACACAAAGTATCATAGAATATGAAGACCACTGTTTTTCTTACTTGAGTACAAGGAGGTTAAATATGTGAGTAAATCATGATCTTCCAGACTCATTCAGAAGCTCAGTGAAGTAATTGGGTTTTCCCATCCACTGCCAGCTGGCACTGAATCAGACTTAATGTGCAGTAGAGGGAATAAGATTGGTAGGTTTGAGTCATATTTCGGTCCTGACAATAGATCAGCTTGTATTAGAGAAGCAGTGGATATGGTTGAAAAGATTAGTTTCCAGGCGTATGAAATGAGAAGGATAATGAAAGACTAATAACGAAGGGTTGTGAGAGAGCGAAAGGAAACCAAAGCTGCTGGACAAGTGAGTGAATGTAATATCAGAACAAGTCAGACAGTATATGCTGGAAACTAATATGGTTGAATGACAGCAATGGAAGGTGGAAATGCTATGATCTCAGGATAGCAGGACTAGATTTTTTCAATAACTTGAGTGTACAGCTGGAAACTAAGTAATGATTTATTTGGTTAACAAGGAAGAATGAACACTTAAGTATTTAGGATATAGAATCAGTGGTCTCATCTTCAAAATAAGATTTAAAAAAAATTGAGTTAAGAGCTATACTTGCAAATTGAAGTAACAACATATCTGATGTAATATGTAGCACAAAGCCACCTGCCACATGTAGTAAGTTTCACTTCTTCCTACAGCCCAAAACATTATTCAGTCATAATGTTGGAAGAATATTTAGATGGTTATCTATTGTTTCTTAATCCAAGAACATCACAGTATGGTTAAAAGAGTGATAAATCTCTGTAGCTGGGAAACAAAAAATATTTTACCTCCTATTTGTGAAGTATACCATACTTAAACACAAGACTTCTTCATGATAAAACAGAGAAAAATTAAGGAGGAAAAAAAAAACCCTGAAAGCATTAGCAAAAGAAAAATATATTTGATTTTGCATTTGGCAGTAGTAAAACAGAACACGACTTAATCTTAAACGAACTTACCCTGGAATACAAATCCTCCTGAACATCAATAAAGTCATATTAACAATGAACTCAAAGTAGTGAGATAACACAAATGAAAGAACAAACCCTAGCAAGTAACATTAACTTACTTTGAAGTGTACTATTGCCAGACCTGTTTGAATACTTTTGAAAATGGAATTTTGACTGGGAAAGTGAGAGTTATATGTGAGATTGAAGTCTGAAAGCCATGCCTAGGAAAGAGAAGAGTTAATTCAGTCTATTTAGTGAATGTAAGTCTACAGAACTTAATCATTGACTCTGTCACATATAAATGAACTCCAGTGTAACAGGACTAGCAAACAGAATTGCAGTAAGAGCAAATGGCTATTATTTGTTTAGTGTCAGGATTTATACTGGTCATTTTCTGATGCTATTCCTGACCCTGGTTTTCATATGCTTTCTTTAGGCTTATAGCACTGGAAAGAGACTATTAGAATAGTATATTCATCAATAACATTAGGAGACCAAGTGACAGTGAATCATGGCATCACAGTGACCTTGTAGTTCCGTATAATGATGTTGCTGGACTGAGAATGGAGAATGGCAAAATCAGTCTGGAATGAGCTAGGAAAAGCTGAACAGAAAATCAGTTTCACCTGAAAGCATCAAGAAATAGTCACTGAACTTGTCAGCATGTAGGACTTCAGGTACCCCAAGAGGAAACAAACACTGCAGAGCTCTTTTCCTTTAATGCTTAACTTGTTTAAGAAGTTACATATCACTCAGTTTGAAAAGTGATATTGAAATAAAAATGTTATCTCCAGGACACAAAGGCTTATATATTTTCTGCTAAATAAAAATAGAACTAAGATAAAAATTTGAAAGAAAAAATGCAAGTATTTTGCAAAATCAAAGAAAGACCTTGTGAACATTGCTGGAAGACATGATACTCTGGTATCTTCTGTCCCTTCTAATAGAGTGGGTATTGATAGACTTAGTCCATAAGCAGGTATAGTTGATGAATGGATTTTCTGCACAAATGCTGTAACTGGAAGGGTGACAATACACCTCATCTGGAAATAGCATTCCCCAAAGCTTAACCATCCCTCTTTACATTGCTTATGTCCCTTTGCTCTCCCCAGTTTCTCCTGCATGACAAATTTGAGTTCGTCCATAATGCAGAAGGGTGAAATAGTCACAATCTTGCTCACCAGGAAGGAAAAATAGCACATAGTTGTGACTGAGATGTAAACAGTGTAGTCTTCAGTACAATCTGTGGGTGAGCTATTACAGACAAGCATTTGAACATTCAGTGACATTGCTTGGTTGCTTGCAGGTTCCTCAGTTAAGTGATTTATCTATATTTGAGACCCACAGTGATCTAACTGAATTAGCAAGGTCATTAAGATCGAGTTCATCTTACTCCTGTGCTCCTCCTGTCCTCTTATTTGCATGCCAACTTGCTCCTAATTGTAGAGATAAAACCAAAGGAATTCTTAGACACGTAATTGTGAAGTGACCTCAGACCAACGTAGCTAAAGCCACTTTACATATGCAGGAGCACATAGATACATCCTTAATCAGATGTTGATTTACTTTGAGTAGTTCCATTAGGTAAACACAAAAATAATGTAAACTTGACAGCAAGGAGGTACAATTTTGAAGACCTTCATATCAAAGCAGAAATTAGAACTGAATAAGTGTTTTCCCAGAAAACAGGTTTATTTTTCTAGAAGTGTCCTGGGTGCCAAAAAATCATTTGTAAAAGATGAATGACTCTGCAGGAAAAGGGAAGGACTGTGCAGGCCATGCACTTCTCTTAAGCTATTACGATGAACAACTCAAATGGTTTGTTAGTTTAGGAGACTTCCAGCAGGAATTGGAGGACACTGTATACTGTTTACATCTTACAAAAACATAGACTATGTTGATTTACAGCTCTCCGGGTTTCTCCTTTAAGCAAAAATACAGACTCCATATTAATTCCATGTAAGAAAAGAAAAGGAAAAGAAAAAACAAAAACCACCCCACAACCAAAAAACAAACAAACCAGAAACCTCCCTCACAAAATTCAGCAAAAAGCACTGTAAGTAGAGTTAGACAATATTATAGTCAGGTAAGTAGCAGCATTCCATTTCCCAGTGGAAACATCTGCTTTTCAACTTCACTCTGTATGTGCAAAGCTAAAATTTCTGAAGGGCAGAGGTTCACCATTACTTCAGATTATTGGTATTTTAAATACTTTAGAAATACCATGACTGCTGGCAGGAAGCCATCAGCTGCAGACAAGGAAGCAAAATTTGTCTTCTCAGGTTTATAATGAAAAGTGTGTGAGTTACACTAAACCTCTGAAGAGTCTTTACAGAAAAATTCAGTTCAGTTTCATATTTTCATTAGAATATTCCACTGTCTTGTGTATCTTAAACAGCTGTTTGTAGAAGACAATTCACAACCAATAGTAACAGCCTTCATACTGCTTTTTGAACCATGTTAATCTTGTCATTTTCCCATTCAGTAGCACAAAATTTAGCTTTAGGTTTGTGAGCACAAAGGTATTTCCTCAGTTTTGTCTAATCGTTAAAGGACAATCTTAAACCTCAGACACTCTATCACAGAGTGCAATGACCAAGTTTCTGAAGTAGAATATGCCACACCAGGAGACTTTTCCATAAATGGTTTAAAATTTAAAAAGCAAATAAGCATCTTTCAGCATGCAGTGCAGTTCAGAGCCTGGCATTCAAGTCCAGGCACAGAGAAGGAGCATGCACAAGGGTCCACACATAGGACATATCAGTAGATCTTTTTTAACAATCACATTTTATTCATGTAGGCACTTCTGGATGACATCTAGGACATTGTGACTAAGGAACATAAGAATTCCTTCATCCATTTAGTCCGATATGAAAGTTTTGCATGCATGAATGAGATTTGTTCCTTCTCCATTAAGTTATATTTATTTTGTTTTACTCAGAGGAGATCCCATCAACTTCAATCAAATGGAGGGGGAGGATTTAACAACATGATCTTCCTAAAATTTAACATAGCTTCTAATAGTCCACTTCTAATTCACTGCTGCTTTAAGAGTGGTACTTAGTAGGCAAAATTTCCTTTATCCCATATAGTTAATTTGAACTAATATTGCTTGGACAGTTCATAGAAATATGATATTAGTGTTGGCAGATTTTCCCCTATTGTCTGCCATGTTCTCTAAAAATATGCCAAGCCACAAGCTAGGTCATCACTGCTTTTATAGACTCAAGGATAGCTAGCTAGCAATAGTATGCTTTTGGCAATTTTAGAGTTGCTATTTTAAAGCTTCTTTGCTTGGAACTATCTAGTCTCAGGGGCTACAAAAGGAATCCTAGACTTTCCAAATAGCATTTCTGACAAGGATGTACCCTGAATTTTCAGTAATTGAGAATAGCCGTAGGATTAGACCATCATTTGATACTGTGTTTGGATAAGGCCCTTAATTTAGATGTTATTCATATCAGATGTTTATTTTAAAGTGAAGCATATTCAGGGTTTTAGTAGCTCAAGCCAGATGCCGCGTCAGCTTTCTCCATGCTATACATAGCCACCATCTGGCACAATTGCATCAGTGCAAACCCCCGGGGTTACAAACTGCAGCTCCCTGTGGCACCAGTGGAGCTTAGCATGGTCTCAGGCAGGTGTAGATTCAACTAAAACTGCAGCTAGGTCAGTGCAAGTCTAGCAACAGAGCAGATCATAGAATGATTGAATGATAGAATCATAGAATAGTTTGGGTTGCAAGGAACCTTAAAGATCATCTAGTTCCAACCCCCCTGACATGGGCAGGGACATCCCACTAGATCAGGCTGCCCAAGGCCCCATCCATCCTGGTCTTGAACACCTCCAGGGATGGGGCATCCACAACTTCCCTGGGTAACCCGTGCCAGTGCCTCAACTGAGCCTATTTCCTAACACTGATAATGCTGAGTCAGCACACTCATGAGCAGGGTCTTGTCAGACGGGTCTCAAGAGAAGCAGCCTGGTGTGTATGTGAACTCTGTTACAAGAAAATAAGGACAATAAACTCCATTTAGATGAAAATATTTTGTGTTGGGCTACTTAACCAGTACTCATTAATTGTGTTCACTGTTGACCTCTCAGACTCATCCAGACTATGCTGGCTGAATCTTTAAATGTGATGTTGAAATGCTCAGGCCTTCACCTTTTATGGTAATCTTTTGATTACTATTGAATACATCCAGCTGCAGCTCTGACATTAATAAGTTATACCAAACATTTCATGCAATAAATGAAGACTAACTATAGATGCAAAAAATACAGCAGTCTACATATGAATGACTGAACTCTCATCACACATCTCTGCAGAAGCCACAATGGACTGTCCTTAAAAACATGTATACAGGCTATTTCTGTTTCACATGTGATAGCAACTTTCAGCCAGACACTGTAGAAAAATGACTTAATTGGGCTAGTAGGTAGACAGCCTGTGTGGCGATATTTACTACATTTTCTTACTCTGTTTGCAAGGATAACTAATTAGAAGTAGGTCATCCAAACATATTGGAAAAGACTTTAACACAACACCTGTTGTGCATCGCTTGTGCGCTGCATACACAAACAGTGCAAAACTGCACAGTGGAGAAAGCTAATGTGTGGCTAACAAGTGACCCTGCATCTGCAGAACAGAGTTTTTGGCATTTCTGGTATACTGAGATACTGAGGAAAGGAGGGATTACAATTTCTGAATTACCTAGTTTATACTATAAACGCAAATAGCAGTTTACTGTTTGATTTGTATTCTGCTTGGCATTGTGATATAAAACTGAAACAAAAGATAAAGTGGGAGAACTTTCCAATATCCTTAGAGGAACATCTGTAAGGGGTCATCCTCATGGTTGCTGGGACAGAAAATTATGTCACAGTTCTGCAGGGTTATACAAAATGTACAACCAGTCTAACAGCTAATACTCACGAAAGACTGTGGCGGAGCTCTCATGTTGTAATACGTTCCCAAAATACTTTCCCATTCTTTAATAATTTTGCAATTTGTTGAATCAAAGAAGAAGATGTCACAATCCCTGATGGATAGCCCTCTATGAATGTTTGATTCCTTTTTGATTTCTTGTATACCACTACTAGTATGCACACCACCCCTTGGCAAGGGATTCCTTTCAACAGTTTCACTTTCCATTGGATGAGAAGCTATTTCCTTTTCCTTTTGCTTGGAATATCCCTTCTTCTAATTTGGCATGATGATCAACTATTCTAGTCTTGGAAGAACTGTAAAACAGTCATTCCCTTCTCACCATCTCCAGACCACTCATGATTTTGTAGCACTCAGTCATATCTCTCTCCAGTTATCTCTTTTCCAAACTGAAGAGTTCTGATCTTAGAAGGGAAGCTTTTCCATACCTTGCTGGCTTTCATTAGACCTCTTCTAGTTCTGTCCTTTTTGAGCTGACAAAGCAGAACTACACACCATATTAATGATGGTCATGTGCCATGGGAATATTCAGTAATATACTGATGTAGTCTGCCTCCTGTATCTTTCCTAATAATTATCAACACAATTCTTGCTTTCTTATTGGTATTGAGCAGGAGGATCCATACATTAATAACTAAATTCTCATTTACAAGTTAGAATATTTTGTTCAGAATCCATCAGTAAATATTTAAATTGATAGTGCATATTTCCATGAACACAACTTAATATTGATCTCCCACCGAATTTCATTCTTCATTTGAAATTTCGGTCACTTAGTCCTGTAAGGGCTACATGTAATTCATTCTTCCTATCCTGTATAAAGTGACAGAATTGGAAGACTTTTTTACCTTGCTATTCATGCCTTTCCATTTTTTAATGTCTCTGCTGAAAAGCAGATCTCATCACATCAGCCTTGTCAAATTTCCCCATAATGTGCTGCTGATGTCTTCCCTCTACAGCTAAAATTGACCATTTTATCTTAGTCTCCTATATTAACTATTTAATTATCTATAGAATGATCTTCCCTT
This sequence comes from Clamator glandarius, assembly GCA_033459285.1. Lineage (NCBI taxonomy): Eukaryota > Metazoa > Chordata > Aves > Cuculiformes > Cuculidae > Clamator > Clamator glandarius. Next base: position 3,002,895 of record JAUNZM010000176.1, on the reverse strand, counting down.
TCATGTACAGGCTGCCTCATTTCCTTTAAGAGATTTCTGGAAATGCAGAAAGACTAAATCAGACACAACTTGACTGCACCTTCAAAAAGTTTCAAAAGATTTATGACATGTGACTTCCTTTACAAAAAAAACCCATGTTGATCCTCTGAAGTGTATAATTTATCTACACGTGCACTGATTCTTCTGCTAGTTCTACAAACGTAGCTCTGCAGGCTCTGCAGGACTGAGTTTCCTGAATCTCCCCTGGAATCCCTTTCAGCAAAAGCATGAAGGAAGTTTATCCGTATAATTTTAACATATTAGGAAAAATCTGCAAGATAGCCAAAACAAATCAAGATATTTATAGGTTTCTTGTTGAACTCTCCTACAGTTTGTATTCAGGAAAAGACTACACTAGCGTGTAAACTCTTCTGCATTGTCTTTCAGTACTTCATGGTAGTACTATAAGCAGAAGTGGAAAAAAAAGAATACAAAGCTGACTGAAAGGGGATAAAAAACTCTCAGAGACTCAATACTCTCACTGTAAGGAAAAAAATTCATTACTACTTGAGCACATGGAGATACTGTGATGCCCTTGAACCAATATGGGATGCAAGGCACCATAAAGCAGTAAGTGACTCATAAGGCAGATATTTTCATCTTGTATTACAAATATAATACTAAAAAAACAAAACAGTGAAGACAGGTTGTCAGAGGTCACAAGATCCAACCACTTTTGATTCCACCAATTGGATCAGATGGTATTTCAGATGCTTCCTTACGCTGTGAATTCAGCTTTGTGCATATTTGCAAAAATACTGACTAAACACTGCAAGAGCTTTCCTGGACACTCTGTTATGGACAGAGAATTATGAGGTATTTACACTTTTTGTAAAGCATAGTCACTTGGAGATCCATTATTTAAAGCTTTAAATTAGAATATTAGTTGTTGCCACCGACAAACTGGAAATACTGCAATATAAAATGACATTGTATGTTACCCCAGACTTATCAGTGCAAACTCATAAAGTGTGATTACAATTTGAAAATATAGCTCTATGGTTTGAAATTCGCATTCATTGCAATACTGCTGCAAAAACATAATGTCAAATGACTTCAGTGCTACAAGGGCAGTTGATCACTAGGGCATGACTACATAAACTGTGGAATACAACCTTCACCTTTCAAAAGGATTTACAGTGGGGAATGGAAGCTTTAATCTCAGCAAGGTCTTTGTTGTACTTCTCTGATAATGCTGGAACAACAAATGCCTGCCATTGTTGTTCTGGGAATGAATATAGTCTGCAACAAATTGACAAATGTAAAAAGACTTCCAGGGTATCTAAATATATCACTTTACCAGCTGGAGATCTAGCCATAACTGTTTTTCACTGGTGACTTAAGCTCCTGACTCTGAAACAAGCCTGTGCGTATTCATCTTCTAAACTACAGTGAAAAATGTCAGAAGAAAGAAAAATATTTCTTTAATAGTGTTGATTTTCTAAAGAATGGTTGAAAATCTTCCCAAAGGATCTAAGAGCAGCTATGGAGTTACTGCCTGCACGCATTCAAAAACTTCTCTTACTTTGCATGTGACCACAGTTGGTCTAATGCTGATAAATCATCTCTTTGAACAAGCAAATGGAAAACACATCTGTCAAATTCTATTAAAGAAAAAAAGACATCTTCCTCCTCAGTGACTCTCTGAGCCACAAAATGCTGGAGGGTGGGAAAGCGTCTAGAAGATGTGTTGTTACATAATGACCCCCTTCTTGTATTCCTCCTATGTCTGCTGTGGGCAGTAGGTTTTCCCTTAAACATGGGAACCAGTCCCCCAGAATAGCAAATGACACTAGAGAAACACCAAAAAGGATGACCAGAGACAGCAAGATCAGGGAAAAAAAAAAAAAAGAGTGATCCCACAGGAGTTAAGTGGAAAAAGGATAGAATAAAAGATTAAAGAATCGAAAATGCAGAATAGCCAGAGGAGTCACTTAGCTGAGATCTCCAACAGTGTCCATTACTCCATGAAAATGACTGAGGAACCAGCGGATGCTGTCTGGGTGCTCTGCTTGGAGACATGGGAGGACAAGAGAACAGGAATAAGATTTGCAGTTGCAGAGGTCTTCCCTGGTCATGCTGATGTTTTCAACTGGGGCTGGTCAGTCAGGACAAGGAGTGCATGGGTGGGGATGTCTTGGAACTTGGTAGGCATGAGAAAAGGGCACATGTCAAAATAACAAGGGGGACAAGGTTAGCCAGAACCTAAGCAACAAGATTTGGAGTCAGAGGAAAGACTGCAGTCTGAGGGAGCTCATACACTGTGCAGTCAGATTTCCCCTTTGCCATGACAATGCCATGCGTCGGGCAGCATGCCTCTCATGCCATGGTTGAGTTTTCAGCTTAGATCGCTATTAAGCAGTGCTTTGATCTCAGCCGGGATAGCTGTTCTTAAATTTACTAGCTAATATTTCCCCTGGCAAAGTCATAGAAATTATCTTAGTGCTAATTCTCAAAAATTAAGCTAATTTGCAGAAAAAGCTAATCCTACGCAGTGCTTAAGAAATCTACACTCAAGATGCTACAACTGGAGTGTTTTGCGTGTTATGAACCCAGTATGGTGTCCCATATAGCTCCAGGTTTTGGCCAAACACAATATTTCCCACAACCCTCTTTTAAGGTCAGATAAAGAAGCATGAACACTAATACAAAGTTCAAAAAGGGCAAGGAATTATTTTTTCACTGATTTTTCAGAGAAAAGTGGGACATGTTTAGTTTTGCATGATGTATGACATACTATGGCTCTTTGATCTGTAGAAAAAAATACATCAAACATGTCATATTACAGTACTCCAAGTCGCAAATCCAATAGTGAGAAACTTTTGTTGAATAACTTTGGAAAACTGTCTAAGATAATGTTCTGTACCATGTAGTTCCTTTCCAGATACAGAAATCAGAAGAAAGCCAGTCTGAAATGGTTTGTTTACAGTGAATTAATAAATGCAGAGGGTACATCCCAGGTGTATAAATTCTAATATTTGCAGGTATTTGTATTAGCTGTAAAGCTATCTTAATGGTTAGGCATCCAGTTAAAATTAGTTCTATTAAAATTGTCTTTGTAATGGTACTCCTGTGTCTCTCAGGTATTGCGAATGTTGCTTTGTTAACATTTGTAGAGAGCATGTGGATTTCTTGACAGAAAAAATAAGTGCTATTTTATCCCAATTCTTTGATATTGAAACAAGAGATCAAAATACCTTTTACTTTCCTATAGAGCTTTTGCTTCTTTAATTAAAAGCGGCATTACTAACATAATTTAATTTTTGAAATGAGACTGAATTTGGTTTATTTTGGTTTGTTTATCCTTCTTCATGCTGACAGCACAAACTCCTCGATGAATCCCCTTTTTAATGAGCGTGCATTTGCATTCACATGGTTACACTATTAGAAGCAATAAGAAGTTGCATTTTAGGAACTCTGCTATATATGGGTGAGATTATACCTCTGCCCTTAGATGCAAACAATAGAATTGACTGCTTCTTCAGCGCATTGGTGAGAAATGCTTTGAGCCATTTAGCTAAAGATCAATCTTAATTTAGGTCACTAAATAACTTAACCTTCCAGATAGTCTGAATATAACAGCTAAAATAATCCTCTGACATTACCAAAGCTGTCATTTTCAGGAAATGGCATAAAATAGAGAGGAATTCAAATTAAAATTGAGTCTGAGTAGTTGCAAACATTGCAAGTGTTGGGAGCTCAGAACCCAAACTTAGGGCCATCTGTTGTTTTTGACCCTGAGGGTATGAGTTGGGCTAAATGCATGCAGCTGAAAACCATATCGATTTAGAGATCACCTCTCATATTTCTCCTTTCCTTCAAACAACACCTAGTACTCATTCCTTCTGACTTCAAATATAAATTCTGTACATGTTACTGCAGCTGTGGTGTGTCTCTCACTGCGGAGCCTGACCCCCGTGGTCTGTATCCAGGATGCAAAGGAGCAGATGTGTGAGACGGGAGCTGCGACAAGCATTGGACCATATGATCATTCTCAGCCAGTGGCTCATATGAGCTCACTTTCCTTCTCTGCATGAAGAAAGAGTGCTTTCTTTGTACTGCAGAATCAAAGACTAAATGCAAGCAGTTCCCATGGTATAACGGGTCTTCAGAAACTTGGCAGGAGAAGTCAGCACCAAACGTGCTGTGTAGCTCCAACCAGCCTGCACCCTGGTCTGCATCCCACAGCCATCTATATACTGTTGCAGACAAGGAAGCAAGTCCAGAGAAGAGAGACAAAGCTGGTGAAGGGGCTGGAAAGCAAGTCTTATGAGGAGCGGCTGAGAGAGCTGGGGTTGTTTAGCCTGGAGAAGAGAAGGCTGAGGGGAGACCACATTGCTCTCTACACCTACCTGAAAGGAGGTTGTGGAGAGGAGGGAGCTGGCCTCTTCTACCAAGTGACAGGGGACAGGACAAGGGGGAATGGCCTTAACCCTGCCAGAGGAGGTTCAGGCTGGGCATTAGGAAAAAACTATTTCACAGAAAGGGTCATTGGGCACTGGAACAGGCTGCCCAGGGAGGTGGTTGGGTCACCTTCCCTGGAGGTGTTTAAAAGACGAGTGGAGGAGGTGCTGAGGGACATGGTTTAGTGGTTGATAGGAATGGTTGGACTTGACGATCCTGGCGGTCTTTTCCAACGTAGTGATTCTGTGATTCTGTGTGAAGACTAGTGAGACTTTTCTTTCCAAGCAGGTGACTGTGGAAAGGAGCCCAGATCTACCTGTTTGCTTTGTGGAAACCTAACCAGCAGAAAAGAAGAAAAAACCTGGAAAAAAGCCCATTGCTCTGAAAGAGCCAGCCTTGATCCTCCAGGCTCTGCCTGCTGTGCTGACCTGGCTTTACATACAGCTTGTGTCTCCTAGACTTACCTCCATTTCTCATCACTAAGAGCAGGGAATAAAGATTGTTTTCTGGCTGGTGCTTGACATGCACTGTCATTGCTGAGACAGAGCAGCCCTTTCAAAAAGTGCTCATTCTTTGCTCTGTGCAAATTCAGCATTTAAGTGATTTTGTAAACAGCACAGCCTGCTTTTCCAATGGTTATAGCAAACTGTAACGTTTGCATCTTGCACTAAATCTTATTGGAAAAAAGAAAAGATTCATTATTCTCAAGCCTTGAATAATTTCCACACTGGATGGCAAGAGATGCCTGTGCTAATAGGAGAGAACATTGCCAGCTGTATGTAGTGAAAGATGAGGAGTTGTCTCATCCTGAGGATCAGGGAGCACTTCTCTTCCTAAGGACACACTTGTGCATTAGTAAGTAGCAGCTTCTGTTAAGAGAAAACATATTACAGAAGGACGTGTTTGTAACTGGGAATAAGGACTGTTACTAATCATCCCTAAATCAAAAACATTGCAAACTGTTTGATATGAACTTCCACATGTGTGTAGGACAAGACTGTGCAGTGCAAAATCACAGACCCGTATTTTAAGACAGATGTCATTTCTTTTTAAGGTAACCAAATGTTAATAGCAATCCCTTCATCAAAGCTTTAGAGACTGACTTTCTCAAGGCAGAGGGTCTGTCAGTTATTTTTCACTTCAACAATTAAAGGCAGGATACTCATTATTTTTGAGAACAGGTTAGATATCCTAATCCGAACCCCTAGTTTATTTTCCACTCCTCAATTGCAAGTGCAGTTGCATTTCACAACTGACTTCCACATAGCAGCTCAATGATTGCATCCAGATTTGGAGCCTCTGAGAATAAGTATATATTACTGTTCTCTAAATGAGAAGTTAATAGAAACTTTAGTTGCAGAGAGCTTGCATGCCTTTTCCTTAACAGGAAAATCCAAAGTTTAAAAGCATTAGAGAAGGATTAAAGAATTTTTTACACATATTATTTGTTCCTTTTTAGCAAGTGTCTTGATATTTTGGATTGCTGATAGGTATTTCAGTTTTTCCTCTGAATGAAAGTTTTTTATTTCATTAAAACTGAATTAACATATAGGGAGAGCTGACAGGAAGTTGTCAGTAGTTGAAGGCATTGAACAAATAATGACATAATCTCTTTCCTCTTTGATGAAAGCTTTAACACGTGAATGAAGTTTAAAGACGTGTCAGGCATCAGTGTTCATATTCTTTTCTTTTCTTAGTATCTTTATCCCCAGCTGGTGATATTGACTAAAGACGCACAGAAGTGAAAACAACCTTGGTTTGCAGAAGACCTGTCCTTGCCCCTCATAGCATGTGTTGTCTTCTTTATACATTTCTGGTATATTTTAAAAGTATATAGATATAACATAAAGGCAAATCTTTGTTCAGAAGGCTTTTAATGGTTCCAGGTTCTCTGTCCTTTCCTCTTTGACTTGACTCTATACCCTTTTGTATATTAGTTTGGAGTCAACAGGATACTGCATCATTACCCTTCCTGAGGGCAGCTTCCTTTATTTTTCTGAAGGAATCACAATTGCCACATCAATAAGCTGCTGTAACCAGCTTCTAATGTTTACCTTTCTTTAATAATACAACATATGGTGTCATTTTAACATTTACACTTGATACAGGCAGTGAACGTACCACAACAATATCTGTGTGAGAGATCAAAAATATTGTTAAGGAAATTTGGATTTGTAAGTCTCAGGCTTTTTATCTAAACTAGCAAGCACCACACCCATTTTATGAGTGGCAAAATACTGAACTTATCAACTGATGATGCAGGTAAGTAGTTCTTTCCAGTGTGGTGAGAATTTAGTGTCTGGCTTTTGGAGTTCCCATCATGAATGTTCCTGCACTGGAGCAGTGATAAAACCCTGCTCCTCCTAATGCGGTAAAGGACTTTAAATCTTTTAAAAGACACATTTTATAGCACTTTCTTAATAAATATGTATAGGGAAATAATCCTTTACAACTATTCTTTAAAAGACCATAATTATCTCTGTAAAGTGTAAGGTGAAAACAAATTTTTATTAATATGAAGATCAAAAAATATAAATGTTTTATTTCTTGATTTCATTCTATTCCAGTATCTTGTATCAAGGTGACACAACCTATTTTATAATGTCTTTTTACTGGGGATTTAATGATTAGTATTCACCTTGTCATTTTTTTAAATTCACAAGTCCATGATAGTCAGTGTGTGAGTTACTAGAAATGAAAATTCCATCCAATTGACTACTGTGGATTTATTCATTGATTAATTTAAGAAGTAAGAGTTTGATGTAATGCCTGCAGTTGAAATCTTATTCGTATCTCTTACAGGAAATGATTAGTTAGCTGCTAAGTCTTTGAGATGGGTAGAAGTCCCTGCTAGTGTAGGGAGGGGGATGTCTGCCGGCACCTGCTAGTGTACAGGTGGATTTGGTTGGGTGGGCCAGATCTGATTTGCAGAAATGTTTGTGTTACAATAACTAAATTTTTAAATTGGGCACGCTGCTATTCATGTTTGGAACAGGGGACAAATAACCTGTTTGTTCAGCCCAACCAGGTTTAAAACTGCAAGGTGAGCAAGTCTAGGTCAGTTTATATGAGTACGGAGGGAGAGCTGAAGCAGTAATTTCTCACCATTTGGCATAACTGGGCACTGGTGGTTCTGTCACAGCTCACTTGGCACCTTCACAGAGGATTTTCTCCTTCTGTTCCTAAATCCCAGAGGTCAGGAGTAGTACCACCAAGTTATTCCGGCATTCCACAGCTGCATGAGGTGAATTGTTGAAGGATTGCTACTGAGCATGAATGAAGACCAGAGTATAACATAGCTTAGTAAGAAGGGTAGTCACTCAAACTCTTAGGAGGAGAGCATGACACAGGTATTTACCGGGCTGCCCAGAGGCAGCAGACTGGCTGACTGGGTATTTGGTTGTTGCTGGTTTTTATTGCTCTGGCCAACCACCCAGCTCCTCTGGTTTACCTTCCCATGAGGCCAGGTGAGAGCTGATAACTGAGTGCTCAGCAGGAACCCCTGGAAAACAGTTCTGGTTGCTCTTGAATGGGGCAATAAGGTATGTCCTCTTTTTCTCCTCTGGCGTGAAAGCAAGGAACATTTGCTTTAATTTTAATTTAATTTTTATATGTTTGGGTTTTAGTTTATAGTGCTACACCATAATAAAAATTAAGAATTTCCTTAAAATATTAAGGGAAGTGATTAAATTGTCCATGAATTTGACAATATACCTGTACAGTCAGCATGTAAAGTAGAACAGATGCTAAAATCAGTTATAGACGACTCTGGATTACTTTTTCTAACTCTGCTTCTGTATACTTATATTTTAATCTGAGTGTAACAGCATGCATATAAAATTAGTATCCACTGTAATGGAAGCTGAGTAGAATACTGAACACCTGTTCTCATCAGTCTGCAATAAAGTAATAAAGCAGAGCAAATCCCGGGAGCACAGCAGCACTTATTGCATAATAAATAACAGCATCACAGAATCACAGAATCACAGAATCACAGAATGACCAGGTTGGAAGAGACCCACTGGATCGTCGAGTCCAACCATTCCCACCAATCCCTAAATCATACTCCTAAGTACCTCATCCACCCTCACCTTAAACACCTCCAGGGACGGTGACTCAACCACCTCCCTGGGCAGACTGTTCCAATGCCTAACCACCCTCTCTGTGAAGAATTTCTTCCTAATCTCAAGCCTAAATCTCCCCTGGTGGAGCTTGAGGCCATTCCCTCTTGTCCTGTCCCCTGTCACTTGGGAGAAGAGGCCAGCTCCCTCCTCTCCACAACCTCCCTTCAGGTAGTTGTAGAGAGTAATAAGGTCTCCCCTCAGCCTCCTCTTCTCCAGGCTGAACAACCCCAGCTCTCTCAGCCGCTCCTCATAAGGCCTGTTCTCCAGCCCCTTCATTACATATGCTTCTGTTACATCATTACATATGCTTCTGTTATTCCAGGCTCTGCATGACATTATAGCTATAACAAAACAGATTTTAAGATGCCTAAAAAAATAAATAATTTGAGATTGAGGAATGGATCTCTTTCCAGAGGTGTGCTGCCCACATGGTTTGTCGTTTCCAAGACAGCAGACATCCCTCATCCATTCCCTGCCAAATCAGCTGCTGCAGGGAATCCTCCACAATTGTCCTGCAGCCTGTCCTGCGTGTGTGCTGCTCCAGAGCATGCAAGGGCACAGGACAAGGAGCAGGAGGCCCACAACAATCCTTACCTTGCCCTTGCAATTGACTTCCTTTGTACTAGTTTATTCCTTTTCCACAGCACAAGAAATGTAATACATTTTTCATGACAAACAAGGCTGGCTTTGAGAGAGACGAGCAGGCTACAGCTGACATCAAAGTAGATAGGACTGAGGTGGGACTTAGTTTGTCTTAATATAGACTGTGAAAAAAAGTCATTAGCAATAAATGCAATCATGGAGATAAAAGAAAGGGTAATTGTTTAGTCTGAGAAAATGCAGGCAGAACAATGTATCTGTTTCTCAGCCCACACTTGATGGTCAGAAAGAAGACAAGAAAAGTGAGTTTTATCTTCACTGGGCATTTCTACATTGTGTTTGTCCTATTACCTGATCTGGCTCATTGGGATGGGAGACTTCTGATTTCCATGTGTTTATCTGTGTGGAAGTGAAATCGTCCTGCAATGTCTGGTACTGTCATTAGCATGTTGGGAACAAGTGATCCAGCCATACCATTCCTCCAAGAGAATAATATGAGTTTCATAGGTCTGAATGGAGCCAAGCAAGAGAAAGATTTTCTCAGTCATGCTTGTATGGAGGGTCATAGGAGAAGTTTAGACAAGCAGTATACCTCTAGTTACTTTATCATAAAAGTAAGCTGACTTTGAGACAGAATTTTACCTCATTGTGCATGGAAAGTGAAGAGTTCAAGCAGTTCATAATTGTAATGTTTTGAGCACCTAATGCAGCTCTGGCAAGGGGAAAAAATGACCTGTTTTTCAGGACCATTTTCTATGGAATAAGTCGCAGTGGATTCTGCTTTATCCCTCAGTTCCCCTGGATAATTAGGCTGGACAAGGAATAAGCAATACCCTTAAGTTGGTTGTTAGCATGAAAAATGTTTGGATAGAGACAGGCCAGAAACGAACAGCTTTAAGGTCACATTGAGAAATCAGATTTCTAGTACATATTTGTTAGAGAACATCAATGTACAAAAATATAAACAGGTTCCAAAGCTTTTAATGAAAGGGATAAAAAGGTATTATTCTTTGGTTACTGGGTCTCAAACCCTCAGACTTATGAAAGATATCCTTAGGCAGAATCAGCTCAGTGCTACGTCCCCAAGGGCATGACCGATCCTACCTGTCCCTGCTCAGCCTCCCCTGTGGCTACTTCCACGCTGTCTATGATGCAGGACCCCATTTCAGCCCAACCTGGGCCACCCAGGCTCGGTTGCAGTTATGCCAGAGAAGTGCTGGTCTCCAGCTCCGCCTCATGGATGGACCTCAGATCCGTACTGCAGCCTTGTCTCCAACACTGTCTGTCTTTGCCCCTTTTTACTCCAGACTGGATGCCCTGGATGGACTCTGACCCTGGTTCATCACCTGCTGTGCCTGCTGATGGAGCAGCCTGACACATTCAGATCCTGCAGGACAGCGTCCATTGGGAAAGGCACAAAAGAAGACCCCAGCTTCTTCTCCATTGTACAGTAGCCCCATCCTCACCACTCCTTGACACCCTCAGATTAGTTTTGAGATTAATTAGCTCAGGGATGGTACAGAAGAGCTCCTCAGTGATGTAAAATGTACAAGTGAGCATCACAGCACTAAATCTTTTCTGCTTAACAGGAAATTATCTATGTGTTAAAAGCATTGCGTTGTTTTCCTTCATAAACAAATCCCTCTTCTGAAGAATTTTTCGTAAGTCTTTCATTCTTAGTTAATTACTTCTCTCTATGGGATTTTCCTAGTAAATTCATGCATATGCAATAATAATGTCCTAGAAGTTGTATATGTCACCCTGACAAGAACAAAATCATGCTGGATCAAGCTGGCTTTTCAACCCATATTTGGCAGTTCCTACTGTAACTGGACAAACCAAGTAGCTGGGGTGTTTTTCATGCACAGTTTGGATGTTTCCTTCCATTTTCTCCTGCCTCCTGATACCCAGTATTAAAATTCTCTAGTATGACTTCTTAAGAGAAGAAATTGAGTTTTCAGGCAAGGGTGAGGAAGAGAGATTAATAATTCAAATATTTCTGATGTTTTCAGAGTTTTGAAAGACAGGTGTGCTGTTTGATATTTTCTAAAAGATCAAGTGCAGGTAGTTAATGCTAATGAAAGATTTCATATTTTGGTGTTATGACTGCTCTTTACAGTAAGTGAGCAATAAAAACCTGACAGCCAATGCATATTTATAAAGTTTCATTCAACTTGCCAGGATCTCCTGGAGATTATTAGTACAGATGTATCACTAATCATGTGGTTAAGAGTTCTCTGAACTGTGGAACTGCTTAGGGAGAGGAATAGCCTCATGTTAACCTTTAGCAGTGTTTGTGAAGGACTTCTGCACTGTATCAGTCCATGCTCCAAGAAGAAAATTTCTGATACATTTTCAGAGTAGATCTGTCAAGAGGTGGATGGGCTTTTCTGTTAGGATGGGAGCTTCTGCTTGGGAAAAAAATGAAGAACCAGTGTAACCTTGTTTATTCTGCTTCTTTGTGTGCTACAAGCTTATCTACCTTTAGCAACCCTTCAAAAGACAGCCAGGTAGTTAAAATTTGGTTCTTCTGTGGCGAGGCTGAAGATTAGTTTAAAAAAAACAAAACAAAACAAAAAATGATTACTTGCAACCAGGAGCTAGCATTTTTTTCATAGCGGTGACTTACTACAAATTGAGCATCTGCAAATTACTTTAATGTGTTATAACTGTGATGGCCCAGTGCTGCACCTAAACATGTAAGCTCTGCTCATAGCTGTGAATTTTGGATAATGGTATGGCAGAGAATATGAAATCTCTGCTGCCATGGTTGCAGTTAAGTATAAAAACAACCCCAACAACACAACAAATTTTTTGCTTAGCAGGCTCAGTGAAGAAAGTAAATTCAAACTGTAGAGTTGGTATAGGTGTAGATATACCTGAATTGACAGACTGTGGGAGTTGAGATCATCAGAAGTTGGTCTGTTTTTTTATCCAAGCCTAATTAGACTAGAAATCTTGCAAGATCTGGGTTTCTTGCAAGATTTCCTGTAATATGTGATTTTTGGCTGTGGAGGAAATAGCGTAAGAGTAGTCTTTTCATGGACGTTCAAGCAGTAAATTTTGGTTGGAGCCAGCAGCACAGAACATGATGAGGTGTTTGCCAAAAGGAAATTGGAAAACATGAAAAACTTCAAACATTTTTAGGCAGAAAAATAATGAAGGGATTGAAGTCTCAAAGAACATTCAAACTGGTTTCTCTATTATCTAAATAAGCTTCCTTCCCTCCTAAGGTGATGGTAATCTTCCTGTTGTCTTTGTTGTGCTTTGAACTGCATCTTTAAGCATTAGTATAATTCTAGTATAGTTGTTCATTATGAACACTTTAAGAGAAGAGTTTGAGGACGAGTATATTCAGCCTTTGCTTTGCTTCCTTAACATGGATACGTCTTCACCTCCTCCACATACTTACTTATTCTAGAGCTGTCTTGAGTGTCTGTTCACTTACTCATGAGCACAGTCATTTCCTTACAGTCATTAACAGGCTTTCTATGGGTTTAGCCTCCCCTATACCAGGAAATACCATGGCTCTGTATCTTACCTTATAGTGCTATTTTTTTAAGGGAACCTGTATTTCTTTGTAGGGTGAGGATCTACTGCTGCCATGTCACAGTGGAATTTCCTTGAGCTTGTAACAAGGTCTCAGATGGAGTACTTTTACAATATTATTCTTGGATATTATGGTAAGCTGGTGAAGGGGTTGGAGAACAAATCCTATGAGGAGCAACTGAGAGAGCTGGGGTTCTTTAGCCTGGAGAAGAGGAGGCTGAGGGGAGACCTTATTACTCTCTACAACTACCTGAAGGGAGGTTGTGGAGAGGAGGGAGCTGGCCTCTTCTCCCAAGTGACAGGGGACAGGACAAGAGGGAATGGCCTCAAGCTCCGCCAGGGGAGATTTAGGCTTGAGATAAGGAAAAAATTCTTCACGGAAAGGGTGGTTAGACATTGGAACAGTCTGCCCAGGGAGGTGGTTGAGTCATCGTCCCTGAAGGTGTTTAAGGTAAGGGTGGATGAAGTACTTAGGAGCATGATTTAGGGATTGGTGGGAATGGTTGGACTCAACGATCCGGTGAGTCTCTTCCAACCTGGTTATTCTGCAATTCTGCAATTCTGCGATTCTGCGATTCTGTAAGTAAAGGGGGGGGAGCAATATTCCTTCCCAGAATTTAATGCAGATCAACAGCATGAAGTAGAAAGACAGTCCTTCTAAGAGCAAGAAGTGATATGTTTCCATCTGCGCTATTCAGTATAAAAGGTAAAGCTTAAAATGTCAATTACAGCAAAGCTGAATCGGTGGAAAAGTGTTTCCTGGATGAGAATGGTGTTACAGAATATCAACCATGATCAGTTATTTAGTCCTTTAAGATAGTGAGTAGATGGTCAGTATGCTTTTACAAAGCCAAATAGTTTCCAATTCTTTCTATTATCTGCTGCTACTGGATAATTTTATGTTCTGCTTATTTTATGAAAATACTTTTTGTTTCAAATGGATGGGGGAGGGAAGTTTTTTATTTAATTTTATTTATTTTGCTAGTCTTCAGGAGTCTTTCTCTAGTTACTAATATTAAATAAAGGTAGGTAGATTAAACCAAATGACTGGTGACGTGTCAAGTCACAAAGGATCATCCTGTGCCTTCTGTCTTTCTATCAGCTCAGGTCTACCATGAGTGTTCCACTCTACGGTGATAATTTGTACTTTAAAGTCTCACTTGCTAAAAGTATATCCTGTTTAGTTCCCTGGGAAAATAAGCCATAGGAGATCACACTGCCTCCAGCCAGCTATGTCTCTATTCTCCCCCTAATTCTTTGACAGACTTCAATCAAACTTGCCAGAGATAAAAAAGTCTACCATAGTTAATTTTCACAAAAAAAGACTTACTCAAATGCTTCTACTTGGGTGTCTACTACAATCTTTTTATTTCTTTATAAGACATCAGGAACCCCATCCTGAAGAAATACAGCTGAGAGAATCAGGACCACACCTGCAGGAAAACAGACTTCATTTGTATTCATGTTCACAGCACCGCTGGTTCCTAAGATGCTCCAAGACAGCTACCAGCAGATGCTGCAGATCTCATCCTCTCCCTTTACTTGGTCATATTTATCATTATTCCTGTAAAGCGAGGAAATAAAGAAAAGAGAAATGAAGACAGAGGGCAATATTTGTGCTTGTTTACTTCTTTAGTAAGATCAGAACTAGCAAGGAACAAGCAATACAGCTGAGGGGAGATTCTTGTTTTGCCAAGGAGAACTATGGTTATCATCCTACTCCCTGTTGAATCTATCCTTAATGTGTAAAGAAATCTAGATTTTCAGCAATTTACTACTTTGCTTCAAAATAAAGTGAGCAAATAGGTGAATTGTACGGTTTTTGAGAGTATAAGACTTTTTTTGTCACCAAGCCTGCTTTCCTTCATTTTGTGAGAGGTTACTCGATGTATTAACACACATAGTAGTAGAATTCCCAAGGCAGAGGACTTTATCTTAACCTTCCTCTGTGGTCACCACCCCATCAGATTTCAAATTCTGGGTTTAGCATGACAGCTTCCCCTAACAACATAATCCTAACACAAAAATAGCTTTCACCATTGTGCAATCCGATATAAATAGTCCTAAAAAACACCTTCCAGACTTCCAGCAGCCACTTGATATCCCCTTTGGATAACTTTTTTACTGTAGTAGAGTTACAGAGAATCTTTGAATTTATTGTTCCCTTGTTTGAATTTTACAGTTGTACCTTCAGCACTGCAAGTTGTATTAGTCCTTCTGCAAAGTGAGGTTAGTGTTCTAAGCATTACTTAAGCAAGGATTCTTTCCATCCCCCTTCCTTCTTCTAGCACTACGAAAGTATCATAGATTTTTCTACAGTCTTTCCCTTTTAGCTTCCTTAACTTAATACACCCTTCATTGATACTATAGTCCCAGATTAAGTGTGGATCCAAGCATTCTTGAACTGACTGTAAATTCATATCCAAAATTTGGTTCTGAACCAAAACAAAATATTAGATGCCAATTCCAGTCTCAGGAATAAAGTTAAAATTGACTAAAGATAAAGCTCACTGATCATTAGACTGCTCTGTATAAACTTTGTATATGTTACACTGTAAGTAGAAAGATTTTCTTTTTTTTCTGTTTCTTTTCTCCTGATGTGTTTTTGCAGTGTTGTAGCCCTAATGGTAGTCAATAAAAGAGAAGGGAAATAAATATTAGTGAGAGAATCTGAAGTTTTGTAGCCCTTAAATTAACTTCTTCAGTCTTGAACCGTTGCCTTTCTCTTCTGTATGATTGAAAATGGAACTTGTGGTTTAAGTTTTCTTTAATTTAGTATTCTATTTTGTACAAAGGCTTTAGAAAGACATAAAATCAGTACACAGTAAAATGAAGTGCTGAACTCATACCATTAAGAAAAAGAGCTGTAACATATCCATGCTTATCAGGTCTTACACTGAAGACCAAAAATGCTAGTCATGCCTAATATTGCTTGTCCATTATTCTTTCCCTGTAAAAAGTGAACACTAGATATTATTGTTTCATATAGTTATGTTAGAGATTTTAGATGAAGATGTTAGAGTTGTTACTTTCCTTAGAGAGCAGTTATGTTTTAACACAAAACCACATAGTAGTCATCATAAGTAAAAATGGGAATGAGTTGGAATCTGGAAAATAAGGACTGTCTTTTAATAGGTACCTTTTCTTGGATGCTATGTCAAGGAATGTTGATCACTCTTTAGACTGCATGTCTGATAGCTTATTGGCAAAACATTTCTTATCACGTTTGGTCTTAGTGCTGGATGGGGGACAAACAGGATCTGAAAAACCCAAACATGGAGTTGTAGTGGATAAAACAACTACCTCCAGAACAACAGCTGGATTAGTGGCTGAGACAGCTAGCTGCTACCCATCTCTCACCATAGCACTTGATGAGGAGGTTGCCATAAGGTATGTCTAAATTCCAGAATCTGTCACCTGTCCGCTGTTTAACGGTTAATGTTTCACCTGCTGAAACAATAAGGACATGCCTTGGATTTTTAATTGCTATATCATTCCCAGCTAGTCAGTCCTTCTGACAATGTCTTTTACCTCTTCTATAATATGAAACTCACATACATCAAATGCTGTGTTTTCCCCAATATGCAGAAGGGGATGGTGGAAGAATAATCATCAAGATCTGGAGCTTATAAGCCTTTTCCAAGCTAAACAATTCTGGTATTTGCCAAGATATCCAAAAGTAGCATTTTTTACTATCCTGAAATAGGCATCTGTGCAAATCTGATCATTGTGGACGATATTGACAACTGATGGCCAGCTGAGACAAAACTGTCCTTCCCAAAAAACTCCAACTAACAGACCCTACATTAACACAGGTCCCAATCCTGTGGTTGGAAGAGGGACTTGTCAGCAACTTTGGAGAATAAAGGAAAGTAACTGCAATAGCCCAAGCTTAGGCAGGCTTCATTTCCACTAATGCTCAATTATATCTGGAAGATTTCTGTGAAGGATGGCTGTATTTCAACATTGGACAAACAACTATTTGCGCTGTGTAGTCAAGCATGCTGCACACTAAGGAGTTCATAAGAGTTCAGTATTGTGGGCTAGAAGCCAGCCTCCCAATGTCAGAATCCAGATTAGTTTTGGGATTGCAACTATCTACATTCTTTTGTGTTTCCGGGAAACTGGTCAACAATGAGACATGATCCCAGTGTGGCAGGGTCTTAATTCTCAATGCTTGGTTGCATGCTGCCAAAACCATAATGCAGAGGGCTCTTCTGTTTTGATGTGGTGGATGAAGTTAGTAGAGAGGTGTTAGGCAAAATTGTGAACTGATGGAAAGTACATCCAGGTAGGTTTAAATAAGACGAAGTACACAAAATGTAAGGATTATGCAGGTTCCAACTTTGATAATAACACACATTTTGGCTTTGATAATTTCACATAGTACCCCAAAAAGTGCAGGTTATACTTTTTGATCTTATTAGCAAAGGCAGCAGGCTGAGCATAGGCTTAAGTTCTTTTTATGTCATTTCTTATTTGTGTGTTGAGATACAATCATCCACCCAGGAACATTTTGTTCGTGTGTTTCTGTGATTTTGACAGTTTCTCAGTAGAGAGAACAGGTCCTGTCCAATCACACATGGGTTTTGGCCTGATTTATTTTATTTAGTGTCACAGAGCAACAAAAATATTTATGGATAGAATCACCCACACCGAGACATGCACCTCAGTACTTTCTGGGGAAAATCAATGAGACAGTGTCATAGCACAAGCCCTGGGCAGATTGACAATCATTGTAAACAAACAAACAAACAAACAAAATATTGGAGGTCTGCCAAATACAGAGCTCCAATAGGAACATCAGATTCCTATGTCTCGGTATGGCAGCAATGGCAATCACTCTCAAGCTGTGTAGGTCTACAAAAATTAGTGGAAAGGAATCCTTTCTTCTGAGCTTTACAGTACAATACGGGCCACTTAAGAGGTATCAACTATATTTCATACTAAATTGACTGTTGGAAGACTTAGAAAGGAGCTATCAGAGACATGCAACCATTTATTTTGCAAGGACTGAATTGGAATTATTCTGGGATGTGGGTCATAACAGTGTCATCCCTGACTGAGTGTGCCTATATGATCTTCCCCATCAACAAAGACAATTCAACCATTTGGGTTTTTCTTCAGAAAATAAAGAGAGTAATAATGTAGATCTGAATTGTGGGAGCTCAGGGAGCCTCAGTTGCATCATTTGTCAGTTCTCATTGTGGAAATTCTCACACAATCATAGAAGTATTGGTTGGAAAGGGCATCTGGATGTCATTCAGGCCATCCATTTGTTTAAAATAAGAATTATCATCATCACTAAATCATTACATCTCTCACCAGCTATCACTGGCTATCACCAGCACTAGAGCAATGGATTTGTTTAGCTGAATATTGAAAAGCAGGGAAGTCCACCCACTCTTTGCCTAGCTGTTTTCAGTGTTGCACTGTCCTGTCACCAAAGAAATTCTTCCTAATATCCCAGCTGAACATCCTACATCACGATACATGTCCCTTGCCCCTTATTATGTTCTCTGCTACTGCCAAGAGAAGTCTGATTTTGGTATCTCTGTAACTTCCTTTCATGTAGTCATAGGCTGCTACTCAATCCCCCTTTAGCCTTTCTTTTGTCAGACAAAAGAATTGCAACTCCTCCAGGTTTTCCTCATAACTCATGAGTTCTGCATTCCTGGCAATTTTGATAGATGCTTTATAGACTCTCCACAGGTTTTAACATCCCTCTTGAAGTGTGTCTGGATTCCCAAAAGGGAACACAGTAGACCAGCTATGCCCCACTCCCTCAGCAGCACATGAAGCAAGGAATAGCCCCCCTTGACCTTAGTGATTTACTTTATTCATGACAGGAGAACTTAATTGGCACATATTGGACTTGGCTTCCACTGTGACACCAGGCAACACCTGTAATCCCAAGGCCTTTCTGCCAGCCAGTTCCCAGCCCACATTGCTGGCTGGGGTTATTTTGCCCCAGATGTACTCCTTCCCAAATGAATCTCATAAGTTTTCTGTAGCCCTAGTCCCTGAATTTCTGAGGTTGCTGTGAACTGAAGTTCTGCCATTTGTCATGTCATCTCCCTAATTTAGCATAGAAACCATGTCCACATGACTTTACTGACTGATTAAAGAGATGTGTTATATCTGGATGCTGAGAGTTGATCCTAAGCTCTTCTCCTGGTTTGTGAATATTGCTGAGAGGAGAAGGTGACCTCTAATACTCACCAGATGGCTTCAGCCCACACGGTGTTTTTTAGAGAAGGACTTTCCTGTGCTGCTTTCTTACAAGCTCATCTACTTTAGCTACTCAGAAAACAGCTGTGGTAGTTCTTAAGTACTGTTTACCATGTAATATTATTAGAAACAATTATAAGTAATGAAAATATAACAATGCTGAATGACCTAGCATCTTCACAGAACAGCTGGTATGATGGTACTGTACTCCGAGAGATGTTTTTCAGCTGTAAATTGTGATTAAAAAAGGGGAAAAAATGAGCACAAGAGTGGGAACTGTTCCAAAGGCAGTGATAAAGATCTCCTTCCTTGTCTGGAATTGCCCTTTAAGCCCTAGACTCTTAATCAGCAGCAAAAGGAAGCAAAAGCTTCCTTCCCTGACTAGACCTGATTTCAACTAAGATGTGAGAGTATCGTTCACAAACTACTCTCATCACAATCTGTGTAAGAGCTGCTTTAAAAAAAACTAAAATAGCTTGGTCTTTTGCTTCCTTCAGTTGTTAGACTAAATAATAAGAGACTAGCACACTTTCTGATGGTCACTTTCATAAATACAAAGCTGCCCCTGTTTCACTGAGATAAAGCAGCTTCAGCAGTGTGTGTTCTGCTTTGCCAGATACAATTCATTTTATTTAGACTATGACATTTTTGCAAGTAATCTGCATCCAAAAAGTGAAATCTACTCATTTTTATAGGAAAAAAAAAAAAGCCTTACTGACGTTTACTGGTAGATAGCTATATTTTTCAAAGCTTCCCATCCCTAGAAAAGTTTTCCAATCCCAGATTTGGTAGGAAATTAGAACCATTATCCTAAAGCAGATTTCATGCCATGTCATGTAAAGAGCATAAATACCTATCTTGCTAGCTCAGCTCAGGGAAGGAACATGGGACAGACTGAAAAGCAGAGGAACACCTCTGCTTCATTACTCTAAATGAGTTTCTGGCCTTTCCAATGCTAACATAGTCCAAAGCAGGGAAGCTTCATGGAAATGGTGACTAAGTCTAAAGAATGATGAATACATATGGAAACAGGCTTCATGAAAGGAGTAGAGGAAGACTGACAGGAACTGGGGTCAGAGATGGCAGCAAAAGGTAGTCAGCTGCTGAGACAGAAGAATATACTTTATGTTTTGAGTGTGTGGCTTGTCAGCTTGCTTGAATATCTTCCTTTGAATAAACACAGCAATGGAGAAAAATGCAAAATATTTGTGTTATGTAAGTGTTAAAAGGTATGTGAATCATCTAGTCTGAGTGAATAAAGGCAGAACATTGCCTGGTAGAGCATCTGTATGTTGATATTGAGGGGAACTGCGATAGTTAGAATTTGAGTAATTTCAAAAAGTCCCATTAACCACTTCTGTGAATCCCTGAGTGGTGACAATAGTAGGCTTAAGCACTTGTAAAAGTCTTACATTTTATCTCCCAAGGAGAAAAGTTTTGTGGGTTATACAAGAAAGTCATTACTCTGAACGTAATGAGTCAGGCTGTAGATCTGTCATGGAGAGCTTTGAACTTATAAGAAAAAGCCATAACTCATAGCAACTGCATTTTGGAAAATTTATTTAGGAATGTATGTGGCCATGCCACTGCAAAGAACAGGAAATGTCACTAAATCTGCTAAGTCAAACTGACTGTATTGTAATAAGTGTTGCTCCCATGTTTCTTGATTTTTTCCACCAGTCACTCAGCTCAGAACTAGAATACTGAATCTACCTTTCCCTAAAGCAAAAACATGTTTTGCCTTGTTTGCTTATCCTTGTTACTGTAATGACTGTTGTCAGATTCTGAAAATTGCCACATGGAAGAGAAAAAGCTGTAGTTTCTGATGTATGACTGATGAAGCAGGCATGTAGGCACGTCATAACAGTTGGAGAATGGAGCTGTATCACACTTCAAATGCTTCTATCTGGGACACAGTTGAATATTCTATTAAATCAGGTTTGCTGCCAAGTACCTTAGACCAGTTTGTGAAACCACTTTTCCTGTTCAGGTTTGTTAGCTTAGATGTTCTTATCTACAGTATTTTCAAACTACAAAGTCTACCCAGGGAAATTCAACCTCTGCAGTTAAATGTGATCTCAAACTAGTGTAAATACCCTCTTATTCTTGGAAGAGTTCCATTAGTCTTCAGTATAGTTATTTCACTCTTGCAAAAACTGGTGAAATTTGTGGATTTGTTTGCACAGTTTTCATTTTTGCTCCTGACAAATTGTCTCAGTTTGCAGCTGATATTCAGGTTAAGTGCTGGTGAAAACACTTTACTTACTTAAATATTAATTGGAGAGTGTCCGAAGAGTATGTTTCAACCTAAAAAAGCTGACAAGTTTAAAATCCTGACCCAAATAAAACATCTAAATTAAGCATGTTGGTCAGCCTAATATGAAAAAGATTTTAACTCTGCAGCAAGAACTTATTAGCTCAGACAGAAAATATATTCATATTCACAGTTAGCATGAGAGGAGCAAATACTGTGTAACTCAGATGGTGATGTTAATTCTCCCTGCCACGTTGCGTAAGATGCTTTAAGCAGACTGTGCTGTTTAGCCAAGGTAGAGTGCAGATGGAGTACATGTAACTCCAAGTAAACCTTTCCCATCTATTTATATTTGTTGCTTGTCCTACAGTTTTAAGCCAACTCCCAAACAATAGAAATGGGGCATTTGATAGGTTTTAGGAGCTGGTGAGGAAATATCAGAGAAATAATGAGTGAGAGGGATTGTATTTGTTGGAAACTAGAAGGAGGAGGGCTTACAGGTGGCTGTGGGATATCCTTTATACCTACTCATGCAAAGCAGATCAATAGGAAAGAGCTGATAGCAAGGCTCCAAAGGACAATGGGTTTCAGTGAGTACAGGAACAGGGCTAACCGTGATGTTTACTTACACAAGGGTAGTGTTATTGCTGTGGGCTTTAATCTAAGTTAAATGCATGAATATAGACATCACTAGGAAAGAATTCAAAATGTTCAGGTTGCCAGAGATTGTGAAAGAAATTAATAAGGGGTGATAATGTGATTGGTCACATGTTCGTTCTCAAAATATTTTTTCCCAAGACAGCATTAGTCTAGGTTATCCATGCTGCCCAGAGTAGAGAATGTCTATGATTCTTTTGACTTTTCAGTGTTTAGTGTCATTCAGTGCTCATTTCAGAGCAATAATCATGAATTGTGGCTTTTCTTATCCATGTGTCCAATTGCCATTAGTTATCTTTGGGTTCGGGAAGGGGTTGTGATATTAAAATAGAAGCATATAAAAGAGAATATGCACCTGCAGGGTGCTTTGGTTTGTCTCTGCCTTTGAAATTTTTAGAAAAAATGCCAGGTTGCCACTTTCTGCACAGAAGCTTAAGCAATACACAGACATGACTGGGTGAAGGCAGAGCTGGGATGCAGACATGGGAATGAGGGGGAAGATTAGTTCTTAGATTTCATTTTTAACAGTTGGATTCCAAGCTGAATTTAGAGGGCCTTCTTTATTACAGGATTTACTGGCAAAGGGTTAGTTAACTGTTACAGACAGCTTGGTAGCTAGGGTTTTACATAAGCTCTTGCTTCTTATATTAGGTTTTATTTGCCAAAAGTAATTGAGATTGAACTTCCTTTGGGTTTTTATCTAAGAAGAAAAGGCTTTTGAGCATCAGCTTAAATATTGCCTTTGTTTCTATGACCAATATCAGATAAAAAGACATAGTTTTGTAGAT
This sequence comes from Clamator glandarius, assembly GCA_033459285.1. NCBI lineage: Eukaryota > Metazoa > Chordata > Aves > Cuculiformes > Cuculidae > Clamator > Clamator glandarius. The sequence goes on along the minus strand of JAUNZM010000176.1, from coordinate 2,980,249 downwards.
AGAAATAGAGGAAACTGGAAAAGATTAAGGAGCCAAAAGTAAAATGGATTGGATAGGGTAGCAGTAGAGTGGGTAGGGAGGAGCATATGGAAAGGGGCAAGGAGTGACATGAGTATTGGCAAACATGAAGAGAAAAGGTTTACAAAAGCAAGATAAATGAAAGTAGGCAGGACTGTGAGGAATGAGCGATTAGACTCTACTATCTGCAAAGGTCCAGCAAAAGCCATGTGCCTGTCTTCTGGTGGTCTGCCTGAACAGAGAAAAGGATTTGGAGTGAGTATTACTGCTGGTTCAAATGACAGAGGTCTATGCCATGATACCAAATTCCCAGCTCTGCTGCTAGGCACTACTGGGCTTGTCTTTTATAAGATGTGGGAAAATGGCATGCAAAGTACTGCACATGAAGAATACAAAGTCTATAAAATCAAGTTATCTTCAATCATGACAGAAATATTGTTACCTGTACTGTTTAAGCTGATCATCTGAAACATTATCATAGTTTCTAAACAGAGCATAGTGTGACTTTTTACCCCTCAATGACTTCACAGCTTTTTCTAACATAAATAATGTCATCTTTGGTGATTTTCATTTTTTTTCAATATATTGAGAAGTATTAGTAAAATCTGTTTGAGGGACTGCAAGTATTTTTAGAAGAATAACGATTTCTTATATCATAATGCAAATCTAAGCCAAATTAATAAGAAATTTCTTTACTGAATAATATCTTGAATTGAACCACAATGTAATCTCTGTGAAATAAATCAGAATTGCTTTATTTTCTTGACAGCATTCAGCTCTAGGAAAGAGAATTCATCAACTAAAATTAAATGTATCTCATAAAATGGCTTTTAAAAATGTTAATTTGATGTTTTCAAACTACCATGTTCTGCAGGCAAATCAGAAGATCTAGAGAGCTTGTAGGGATTTAGTAAAGTACCAGCTTAAAAATGAGCTAAAGATTGCTTAATGTCTCAGCTTTCTCACTGATTACTGTGTATTTTTAGTGGCTCCCTATCTTTTAACTGATTAACACTATGGTTGACATACTCCAAATAACACATGTAGCTTATTAAAGTTAATAACGAGGGGATTTTTGACTATCGTCTATAAATGGCACTACTAAATAAATGTCAGAAAGTCACTGCTCTTAGTTATATAAATTGTACTTTAGCTTGAAGGCTGCTAATGTTACTAATGTAGCCCATTGTTGAACTCATTCCTATTACAAAGCTTTTAGTACCTCTGATTTTCATTATGCTAATATCCTTAATTATGTTACTAACTTTTAAACAGCTTTATAACACCAATAGAAATTACTACTTTAAAGCTCAGTGAGGCTTGAGCTGTAGTTCTCAAATTGTATCTCCTTAGACCCAACCAGTGTTGATTTTAATGGGAGTGCAAACAAGTCCTAAATTCAAGTTCAGCATCCTTACAGATGTAAAAAGATCAGGCACCCCCTATCACTACCCCAATGGTACACAGCTTCAAAAAGGGGAAATATGTGAAAACTAGTGATTTGTGAAATTAAACCTGAAGGGACTAAATCTTTGCTGGCTACAAGGAGGTTACTGAATGACAGCGTACTAGAAGCCCAGCAGTACTGTGAACCACCTGTTAAGAAAGGCTTGAATACGGGTAAAAAGGAAGCACGCATGTCTAATCAACAAAATAAGCAGGTTATTAGAATAAGAAGGCATCATTCAAAATGCTGGAATTGTATCCAAATGATGAAAATACAAAAGATTGTAAACTCTGGCAGATTAATTGTATAAATGCAATAGTGCGTGTCAAAATAGAGCTCCAGGAACAATGAGCAAAAAGAGTCAAAAGAATACTAAATAATCCTTCAGACATATCAAGAGCAGGAAGCATACCAGAGAGCCTGCAGTGCCAAATGGTTATCATGGAATTAAAGGAGCACTGAGAGAACGAGGCCACTGCTGAGAAGCCAAATAAATTCTTTACATTAGCTTTCACTGAGGATTAAATTGTAGATCCACATTGGATACCTTTGGAGAGGGAGTATCTTCCTCAGAGAGTATGTCTGATAGTGAAGTGGCTGAAGAAGTTGTGGAAATGTTGGCAATGTAACTACTAACGGGTGATGGACAGTGTTCACCCAAGTGCTTTAGGAGAAGTCAAGGATGTAAAAGCTGAACTGCCAGTGACAATGTGTAACCTCTCAGTTTAGATCTATTTTGGTACATTGAGGATTGTGCCAATGACATATATTACGCCAGTTATTCTATGATTCTATGATTATTTATTATTTCTAACACATGCCACCCCATGGTCTGTTGTTGGAACACGACAATATTACACTACTCTAAACTTATCCAACATAACGTTTGACTGTACAATACTTTAACAATATTTATATAATATTTGTCTATATCATGTCCCACAATGGACCATTATTTTTTATGTCTGATACAAAGCCAAAGAGCCATGGGGGAAGACATATGAGATACGATGTAAGAAAATAAAGGAAAAGGTCAGTTATAGCAGCTGAAAGAAGTCACAGAAGTCTGTGCCCAAACCTGTGCTGCTGAATTGTTTGGAGAAGGGGAGGACAAGGAAGAGAGTGAGCAATAAATGAAATGATTTACAGCTGTTCTGACAGTAAGGATAAGGACATACAGTGAAGAAGTATAAGAGGACTTTTTGAGAGTAGTGACTGGGCAATAAAATGTTAGATTAAATTCAATGCAGGTAAAGGTAAGGAGGAAAAAAAATCCATTTTACATAAAGTAATGGACTTTGTGCTGACCAAATGATATTCAGGAGTGAAATCTTTGCCTTATGAGCAGCAATTCAATGGAAAGTGTCAATTCAATGTCTCTGTAGTAGCAACTAAAAAAAGGCAAAATAAAAGTTAGGCATGATTTAGAAAGGAATGAAGACCAAAACAACAGCATGATTTTCATTAATAAATGCATTTCTTACTCTCAACATTAATATGGCATGTGGTTCTGCCTCCTTCACCATAAAAAAAAATGTTGACTAAAACTGGAAAAGGCCCAAAGACAATAAACAAGGGTGATAGGCTATATGCTGGAAAAATGACCAGGGAAGGATTTATCATTCTGGAAAAAAAGAATGTAGAAGGTAATATGATAAAGGTCTTCAGAATCACACCTTGTGTAGAGATAATGGTAAGGACTGACTGCTCAATGTCTCATGCAGTATAAGTTCTAGTAGGAACTAGATCTGAAACATACAAAGGAAGGTGGGTTTTGGCACAGCAGGTGGTAGACTTGTACAATACCTTTCCAAAGGATGTTGTGGATACTGAAGGTTTACATGAGTTGGAAAGGATAAGTATTTAGAGAAATGATCTGTTCGGGGTTGCTAAACAGACAAATCACATTAGGCATACAGCATGCCAGTCTGAAAATATGTGGTGGCTAGGAGAATGTTTGAGGTAAGTGTCATGCCCTGTTCTTACTCTTCATTGACATCATTGATTCTGACCGAGGGCTTGGGATGCATTCTTTCCATCATGAGGGTCAAGTCTGATGCATCACCACCACTGGCCATCTGACTCCTGCATTTTTGTTGGTAAATGATGGAAAAAAGAAAATTTGAGCAATTTTGTGTATGAGTTCAAAAGGGAACGAAAAGCAGCCAAAACTGCTAGCAATATCCACCAAGGTCTGGCCAGGGAACCACCAACCAACATACGGCTCAACATTGCTTCTAAACATTTCATAATGGAAATGAGAACCTCAAAGATAAGGAAAGTTGTGGACGTCCTTCTGCAATAGACAACAACCAGCTGAGGGCCAGTATTGAAGCACAACTATGCAAAGCACTGAGAGGCTGTAGAAGAACAAAACATTGCCCATTTGATGTTGTTTGATGTTTGCACCAAACTGGAAATGCGAAAAAAGATAGACAATGGATGCCATGCGAGCTGAATGAATATAAAAAAATGGCCGTTACAAAGTCTGCTTTGTGATGTTTCTGTGCAAGAAAATCGATTTCTTGATTGCATTGTGACATGGGGGTTATACTAGATCATCTCCAGAGGTCCCTTCCTACCCCAACCATTCTGTGACATCTGTTTACTGCCATTGTTGAAGACAAGTTCAGAGGAGGAGACTTGGTCTGTACTGGATTCTTAATGAGCATGTTCCATTGTATGCTTTCCACTGTGTTTGTTCTAGGACAATAAAATATACCATTGTGATTCACCTCACTTGCCTGGAGACCTGAGTGAATTATATGCATTGAAGTAAATGTAATCTCTGGGTTATGAAGGATATTCTTAAAATTAGAGAATCATCGAGACAACATGCTTTATTGTGGTCAAGGCTGCCTGGGGTTTGAAATATTTAGGTGTGTCTAATACTCCAATATAGAAATGATACTCATCATTTAACCATTGTGCAATTGCCAAATTGCAATGTGCAATTATTGCTGCCAAAATAATAAAATCATCATTCTTCACTCACAGGTGAAATTTTATCAGCTACATGGAGGCAGACAGCTTAATCTGATCCAGGATCTGATTAAGAACTCAAGGCCAAATATGCTGCTTCATACTAACAGTCCATCTAGTATCTTGCCTATGGCAAAAGGCAAAAGTGAACATCTAGGAAAGAATATAGTAAGGCATAAGGGATACCTTTCTGAAGTATCCATGTCCGTCCTCAGACAAAATGTTGTCTTTGCATTTGTCTGGGGCTTCTTGAATCCATACAATTCTGCTGTCAACAGTAAAGCTGTGGATACTTGCACCGTTTAACTGCATGTTGTGCGAGAACTGTATCTTTCTGTTTTGAACATGGCATCTACTAGTGTGTTACTCCTTTATTCCTCTGTCATCTCTCTTTGAGCCTGAAGAATTCCAGCCCATTTAATCACTTCTCATATGGAAACTGCTCCGCAGGTTTTCCTTTCTCTATACCTCCTCCAGTTCTCCTGTATACATTTTAAGATGGTGAGAGAGCTATTTTAAGTATTTAAATTGTAGGAGTACCTTTAGCAGGAGTATTTAAAATGTAGGGTTCTATATAGTGGCATGATACCTTCTGCCTTGTTCTATATTCCTTACTTAGAACTTTCTAGTATGTAGCTAAGTTTTCAAGCAAAAATAACTCCTAGATCTTGTTACAGGCTGGAAACATTTACTTCAGATCCTATACTAATGAGTGCATAAATTAGGATTGCTCTACATTTATCTGGATTTCATCTGCTATTTTATCACCCACTAAACCTCAGAAAACCTTTTAGTTGGACATATCTCTCTATTGTTCTCAACAACTTCCCTTACAAGACAGTTGTCTTGTCTTATCCTTTGTGTATCCCTTCATAGATACCTGCAAGGAAGGATGTCTCCAAAGAGAGAATACATGTCTAGAGCCCTATTTTATTTAATTCAGTCCTGATTCTGCTTCTAATCCCATGCTTTCATAGTGCACTCTTTCAGAGGTGTTTCCTGTTTGAACATTATGCTATGAAACAATAAGTACATTTAAAGTAAAACAATTCCTTTTACTATTGGTTTTATGCTAGTTTTCTACACCAGACCAGCAACTGCTCTGAAAAAAACACTTTCTTTGTGGGAACTTGAGGGCTATATTGCTTAACGTTATTAAACTTGTGACTGCTGTATTAAGGAAGGAAAACCTTCAATAGAAGTCTGTGACATTTCCCACAAAAGTTAAATACTTTTTTTAACAGCATTGTTGGTCAGATCCCTTCAGGACTGCAGTACAATTCACATGAACCGGGTGCTGCGCAGTACTGTGTTTCTCATTACATGATAACATGCCATTGTGCATCACAGGGAACTCAGAAGAAAACAATATACAACATGTTCATTATTCTCCTCCAAGAACTTTTATGATAAATGGCTTTTGATACTATCACAAGAAAATAAATGCCAGTACAAAGCAAAACCAAATATAGAATCAAATGGAGATTAGCAGCTACAATTGCATACAGTGGGAATATTGTCTGTGGCTGAGACACATGGTATGGCTTCAAGACAGCTCAGATTTTTATTAGCCAGCAATCTGCTACAAACCCCTCATTTGCAACAATAATATTGCTTAGGTGATTTATTGGTTAATCAGTTCTAGAGCAGGAAACCAATCAAAAACCAACCTGGCAAAAAAGAGAAAAGGTTTATTCATTTTACTGTAGACTGGCTTACAGCTAGATCAAACTGACACAAGTTAGTACAAGAGGGAACTGGGAGTATGTGGCTGGAGAAGAAAGGGATATCCACACTACCTGACCGTCTAGATACATATTCTTAATATATAATGCGTGATTGCAGAAGTAGTTTTACTTTGGTACTTTTCCTCTTCCTGTAATTTTTACAGTAGCAAGAGATTATTTCTTATTTTGTGGATGTGTTATAAGGCTAAGTTCTACTAAAACCACTTCTCTGATGAAGCTGTTTCTCAAATTTGCACATAAACAAGGGGCAAACACTGTACTTTTCCACCTATGAAAAGGGACTTCATTAGCCTTGATAGATTTTTTGAGCAATAGAGTAATTTAAACAAGAGTAATTACAAGGGGCCTAGCAGTGCCATTTTGATAGTTTTGCATTGCAAATGTGTAACTTGCAAGTAAAGGGTAAGGGGATAGCAACTGCATTTATAGGTACTGCACATCCTCAAATCAGGGATGATCTGTAAGGAAGAACACAACATATCCACCTTAGTTAAAAGCCCAGTTGGACAGTAACCAGAGTTGGAACAAAACATCATGTGTCTGTTCCATTCTTCCCATTGTTAAACTTGTTGAATTTGTCATATAAAGCTCCAATGAGAGTGGGTAGAAGGGAATTTAGACGTGGTTACACCCTAGAGTTTTGCTTCTCTGTACCTACAACCTGGCCTTAAATCCCAGGATCATAGGCACTGTGAAACTATAAAACTGAAGGGGGTTTATTTTATTTACTTAACATTTTTTAACAGTTGTGTCAGTCAACATTTAAGTAGCTCGGCAATAAGATTTGTGCACTAGTGCTGTTCTGTGAGAAGTCCTGATAGCAAGCAGGGTAAAGGCAGGTTTCTTTCACCAATCCAGGTAGATAAACATAATCTCTGTGAAGAGTGATAAAATTTACATCACAAAGGAAAACTAAAAGAAGTGTAGTTTCCTGATTAGCCAGAGGACAGAGAATGGGAATTCATACTTTACTTCCACTTCTGCCACTGCTTTAGAGTGTTGCATTTGGATGAATTGCTTGCTTTATATAGAAGGTGTATGTGACAGCGAGACAGTTTCATTTGTTAAGTACGGGAATGTACTTGCTGACAAACAAACCATAGTTACGGTAAGCTGCATTCCAAAGCCCTGCCTAAAATAAATTTTCCATAAAGAACAGAGTTAACAAAGGCTGGTTTCTAAAGGAGTCCCATGTTCCCTCTATCTCACTGATAACAGTATCCCTGGCTTTCTGGCTGGAGATCCCCACTGGGCCCTGGGCAGGATGTGCTGTGGCCAGCCTGGAGTTATAAACCTGCTCTCCTGCTTTCCACTGACTGGCTGGCAGCAAGGCTCAGCCTCAGCTGCTCTCCCTGGGGACTCTCTTTCCAATCAGTTGCAAAGCCTGGGGAAAGAAAAAGTTAATAGAAGTCTGATAACATATATTAGGGTTTTTTTTTTTAAATTCATTAGAAGTAAGTTTCCCACTTAAAACGTATTTAGATTAAAAAAATGCATTTTAGTTATGTTTTACTGTGTGAGAGTGAGTCATGTCTTGGGGATTTTTTACCAAATACTTATATAATTACGGATTAAATTAAAGACTTGCATTTACTTTCCATAGAGGATGGTTGATTTCCCACTACGCAGGGATGCTGCTAATAACACAGTTTACTTAAATGACTGTGAAATGATCAGGACATTTCACAGGTCGGGATTGCTGTGGGCTCCCCAGGAGGGTCAGGGCAAGAGACTGGCCCTGCTGTGGCATCACTTGGGCTGATGGCCCTGAGGGGCTGACATGGCATCCTGGGCTGTAAGAGGGTTGGGCAGGAGGGAGCCCCAGAGGGTGGGCAGGGACAGCCAGGGCTGGTGGAGCCCTCAGGGCCATGAAAAAAAAAAGGTGCCCAGGGACAACTACTGGCATTCCCTGGTTATGCTGCAGTTTGCAATAGCTATGATATAACTTAGATCAGAGATAGGTAGGACATCAGCATTCTTTTTTTCTTGAGTTTGCACAGGAAAGAAGTGTGGCTACTTTATCTGTGTCACATACTCACATGTGCAGACTTCAAAATTTCAGCAGAATTTCATGTCTAGGAAGAAAAACCCAGAAGTAACACTTAGATACAAATGTACCTATGAGTCAAATAAGATGGGTGTAAAAGCAAGGAGTAGCTGGTGTCATGGACAACATTCTGTCAAATCTTCTGAAGCTCCCAGTTCTAAATCAAGCTGCCAAACCTCTTGAGTTATGCCCAGCACCACCACTTTTCAGTCCCAGGTGTATATAATCATACCACTTCTGTGTGCCGTGGGGCTGCCACTGTCCCAGATGTTTCACAGAGAGCCCGGCTGCAGAACTCCTGCCCATCTGATAAGAGGAAAATGAAATCAGGAATCTTATTTCTCCTCTTGACTTGGTATCTGAAAAATCTCTCATTTGCCATATGTGGTTTTAAAGTGGGGAATGTAAGAAGTGGGATGGGATTGAAACAAACAGGCTTGTATGGACTAAACAACTGTTCATCATGGGTGGAGACTGCAAGAGCAGGATTTCCAGCCCCAAGCAAACAGTTTTGAAAATTGAATAAACAAAACCTAATCTTGGTAAGTAAGATGGGACTCTGCCTAGTTAAGAGTTACTGTTTTCTGTATTATCTGTTCAACAGAGGCCATGCAACCTCTTCACCAAGCAATTTTCATCCAGCATAGTAAGTTATGTAAACTGTAACATACTGTAAAAGCATAGTATCCAGAAAGGAAAACGCAATGTCTCTGTGTAAGCAGGATGAACGCTTAAACTTACTTGAAAGCTTACAGCTGATTTGTGGTGTGAACTTCATTTCTGTGTCAGCTCTGGCCACTGAATCTTGGAAGTCCTTTCTTTGATAATGAGCTCTCTACCAAATTTCTCCAGCCCAGCACTTCTGACTAGGATCGAGATTTCTCTTAGCCTTGCTTCAAGTAAACTAAACAGAAACAAACACAGAACTCATATTTTTTTTCCATTGGCCTCAAACTGTCAGATCCTCCTTTACCCCTAGCAGCTCCTTCGAGTGTTTATGACTTTTACATTTTCAGTTCAGTTTAACTCACAAGCCCCAATCAGGAATTCTTTACTTGATGCCATGTATTAACACTGCTAGCTAGTGTTAAGCTTTTACTACTAGAATCCATTGCATTGCGTAACCCAACAATAATTTTAATGCTAGTGTTCTGTTACTAGCATTTAAAGGATTTAAAGGATGACCAAATACTTTCCTATAATAATGTATCTGCATTACTTGGTCCTTTTTGACATTCATAATTCATTTGGTCAAGTCTTATATTGGAAATACTAATATTAGCACATTTTTAGTCTATTTAGTAAAGCCTTTTAGAGATTAAAGTACATCCTCACTTGAGGGTGAGAAAAGTATGTTCTTAACCATATATTTTGTAAAATGGTAATATCCTGTAAAGTTCCTATAAACTGTAATTTGTGCTTGCATTAAGAAGTTGAAGTTAAAATTATTCACCAGGGTACTTTTTAACTAAAATGGACCTATTTTAGATATGATGTTGCCTGTGACAAGTGTTAACAGCAGAATGTCATCCAGGCTTTTTCCTCACCTAGTTATTGAATACAGATCCTATAAATCATTTACCAACTGCTGAGTGAGTTCTTTTTTGATAGGAAAGTTTACTCAAATGTCATTAATATTTGAGAATTATTGGGAAACCATAAACCGCTAGCTCCAGATGCTAAGCATACACCTGCATATAGGTCTGTAAAAGTTTATGAGTGTGTTCCGTTCTTTCACTCCTGTCCTTGTGGTCTCATTCAAAAATTGAATGATAAAAGGAAAAGCATAAATTATTAATGTCTTTTGAGGGCTCCTTTGTGACAGACTGTCCATGTTACATCCACTTCTGTGAAGACAGTATAATATAGGCCTGACTTAACCAGCTATAAACTAGTTAGCATGGTCTATGAAGTACCACTGACACTTGGAGATGCACTGGGCATAAAATACAACAATTGCCCCATTACTTCAATAGTTTTTCAGGTGAGCTTTCCAATCCACTTCACTTTCTAAGATATCACTTTTGACCTAGCTAGCTTAGTAGGTTGCAGCAGTATTTGCAGCAATGATGTTCTCTTTGATATTCAGGTTGAGCAATTCCAAGTCTAAAACTGTTGTTTGTGACACAGTTCAATGCTTATTGTGCATGTCTTCATCATGGAACAAAATACAGTGTAAGGAACCCTAAACTAGCTGAGCAGACTTGTGTATCCACACAATGCAGTGATGCCACTCTGGGAGCGATATAACTCCTCTGGAGTTGCACTGACTGGAAGCAAAGCAAACCTGCCTCTTGGACATGAAGTCTCTTGGACCTCAAGGACAGACATTCTCCAACCCATAACTAATGCTTCTTTTTATGAAGACTGCCTCTAGGATACGCAAGCCCTTCTCCATCATACAATTTCATGCCCTAGGAAAGCTTTTTCTGCAAAATTCCAATCCTCTCAGTCCTTGCCTTGCATTAGCTGAAAAGCATAAAAATGACAAATACTAATTTCCTACAGATCATTGTCAAGCATCACAGAAGAATATCTTGGCAGACATTTCCTATCTCTGCCACAACAAAGGGAATCAGGGACAACATGAAATCCTATACCTGTCTTATACAAAACTTTATTAGAAATACTTTTTGTCATGTTCCCTCAATAGTCTTATGTAGTCTTAACATTCACTTCTTGAAAGGTTTTTCCAGTATTCCAGTTGTGTAGCCTTTTTTTTGAGAGAAGATGACCATATGAGGTTGCATCCCCAGCTTATAGACAGCTGTGTCTCTCCCGTAGTCTTTGTCTTGTTCCTTGTACATCTGACTACCCTGCTAAAAGCTCAGCATCAGGTATAGACTGTTACTGTGCTCTCCTCCAAGCCCAGCTGGCATCCAACTGCCTTATCTGCAATAATTTACAAAGTAGTAGGTAGAGGTGCAGCTGTAGAAATTGTATCTCATTCCCTGAGAGAAGGACTGTGGCCTCCCTGCCCTGCAGGGCAGAGATATCTGGGTTTCAGCTTGAATATTAAGGGAGAAAAGCTCATGTGGCCTGAGATTAGCTCAGGCAGCAGTTTCTAGAGGAAATAAGGGTGTGGTAGAAGCAGGGAGCAAGGTGTGCTCAGAGCAGTAATTGAATGATAGTGCCAATGTATCTTGGCCTTGCAGAAATCACAAAGCAGGTGTGAGAAGTCTAAACTTTGTCCACCAATCAGTACTGAAGTTATTGTCCGCTCACTTACTGATGCCATCCTAGATTTTCTCACATCTCTTGAATTTTTCATATCATTTGAAAAATGTTATTTCAATATATTTGTTGTTTCCTTTACACCTGCACAGTGATACTATTAGAAGACTAAGAGTAGTACCTGAGATACCTCTGGCACCCCCTCCCCATTTGTCATGATGGAAATTTACCATTCACTACAGTCTCATTTCTCTCCTAGGTAGTTTTGATCAAATGCAATACTCTGAGTCTCATATTACTCAACTTTTCTCCCAGCATTCATAGTATTACACTGAGAAATGAAAAGCTGTAGAGCTTGTGTAGATACTGTACATCTCATTTCTCAGTTAAAAGTGTGTTGACCTGAACAATAGCAAACGATGGCTTCCAAGATAGCCAAAGCTGAGAGAAAAAAATACAGATAGTACAAAATTCTGGTGTGGAAGATGAGGCACAGAGTTAAAAAAAATATTCCAAGTCTGAATGCTTTTTCATGTGTTTCAAGTCATAGAACAAGGAATTTAATTTACTGGGGAAATTGAGTACTGAAATACATGATGCTTTTGGATCTTCTCTGAGTGTTTTTTTGGGGTCAACTGAGTATATAAGCAAATACCAAGTTTCTCTAGGAAAATTAAATTAGCTGACTTCTGACAAGGTTTCTATTTCCTGCTGAACTCATGTTATCACAAAAATTAGTTATGGTTAGCTTTTTCTTTACAAGATGGCTGAAGATTAGTAGGCTTTAAGGAAGAATTTCTGAGAACTCTGACTCTAGTGGTTCTGCAAAAGATTTGACCGTGTTTTTGAATTTAGGTTCATCATCAGCCTGCATGAATTTACTTTAAAATCACTTCTGTAAGAAAAAGATATGGATTGCACTTGCAAAACACAGAGATTTTTCCCTGGCAGAAATATCAAACCCTTCACAGCATCAAGGAAAACCTAAGCTTGTTTTGCACTGTTTTCTCAAGACAAATGGAAAACTAAAAGAAAGGAGAGAAGGAAAGGAAGTAAAAGAAAGAAGCAAAGGGAAAAGCAGGGAAAAGCAAAGTGAAGCTGAAGGGAAAGAATGAACAAACCCTGGGTCATTTGCAGTCTAGCTGCATCTTGTTCTTGCACATTCATTCTGACTAGCTTTTTAAAGAGTGGGAAAGTGTGAATGTCCCAGTCTTTTGACCTGTCACTTGCTGAAGAGCAGCATGGTGAGACACACACAGTTCCAGACATTTCTGGATGGTTTCAGGGACAACTTCATATTGGGGTCTGGTTGGGTCAATCCAGGGTGTCACACTAATAGATCATCTGTCTCTGCAAAGGAAGCACCAGCAGGGGAGGTGGTAACAAGTGGCAGCCTCGGCTGTATTGAGTATGAAAGGGTAGAGATGAAGATCCTGAGGGGAAGGAGAAGCGTTGCAGAGTCCAGACATTGAGGCACTAGAAGTGCTGCCTGCAGCTTTTCCAGGGAATAGGCAGCTAAGATCAGAGGGGAGCTGCCTTGAAGGTTGAAGAAGAAGGGGGGAACTGCTGGGATTATACAGACCACATCCTTCACACATGAGAATATTCCATCCTGATACCTGGGAAAACATGTAAACATATCAGCAGCCCAGCTCAGCTAAACTAGGAACCCTGCTTAACATCTTTATCAATGATCTAAACGAGGGGATCAAGTTGCAGACAACACCAAGTTGAGCAGGAGTGTTCATCTGCTTGAGCGTAAAAAGGCTGGATCTACAGGCCAAGGACAATTGTATGAGGTTCAACAAGGCCAAGCACTAGGTCCTGCACTTCAGTCACAACAGCCCCATGCAACACTACAGGCTTGGGAAGAGTGACCAGAGAAGGACCCAGGGTACTGGATGACAGCTGGCTGAACATGAGCCAGCAGTGTGACTAGGTGGCTTGTATCAGAAATATAAGGGCCAGCAGGACTAGGGAAGTGATTGTGACCCTGTACTCACCATTTGTGAGGCCTCACCTTGAATCCTGCGTTCAGTTTTGGGCCCCTCACTATAAGAAAGACATTGAGGTGCTGGAGCATGTCCAGAGGAGGGCAGTGAAGCTGGCGAAGGGTCTGGAACACAAGTCATTGGAAGGAGCTGGGGTTGTGTAGTTCGGAGAAGAGGAGGCTGAGGAGACTTCATCACTCTCTACAATTACCTGAAAGAGGTTGTAGCGAAGTGAGTGCTGGTCTCTTTTCCCAAGTAACAAGTGATAGGATGAGAGGAAACAGCTTCAAGTTGCACCAGAGTAGGTTTAGACTAGATATTAGGAAAAAATCTTCATTGAAAGTGTTATCAAGCATTGTAAAAGGCTGCCCAGAGAAGCAGCTGAGTCACCACCCTTGGAGGCATTTAAAAGATGTGTAGATGTGGTGCTTAGGGACATGGTTTAGTGGTGGACTTGGCAGTTTTAGGTTTTCAGTTGGACTCCCAATCTATTAATGATCCTTTCCAGTCTAAATGATTCTATGATTCATGGCACAGCTTCACTGCAGAATGACCACATACAGGAGGTGGAAGCAGGGGCAGGCTACAAAGGAGGACTTTAGAAATGTTACCCAGGCATGCAGGGGTGGGGCTAGGGAAGCCAAAGCTCAGCTTGAACTGACAGGGACATCAAGGGCAAGACAAAGAGAGTTAGCCTCGGCATGAGCAGCAAAAAACCAGTCAAGGAGAGTGTGAGCAGACCTCTTGATTTCATGGCAGCAGACATGGAAATTTACAAACAGCTTGCATATCCCAAATTATCAAAAACACTTAACCCATTAAATCTCAATATTATACATTATTGGTACATAGATAAGGAAGTCCTTTAAGACCACATACCTGCACATTTACATGATGGCATATGCCATACATTTTTTTATCATGACTCTTTCCTCACTGGGATTTAATTCTTAAGGTCACACAGGTTTTAGTACTAATATTAAGGTAATGTTGTGATATTATCAAGGACAGGTGAAGTGACAGATTCTTTTAAAAGTCAACACTATAAATGAAAGAATATAATTTTTTTAATTACCTATTGCATGTCTTTGTAGCTATAGAAAAAAAACTTGAAAAAATTAGATATAATGTTATTAGATATAATTTGAAGAGAAGGAGTCCAAAATGATTATTCAAGTTTTGAAAGATAAGCTCATCACCTGGATTTTAAGGATCAAATGAATCTTTCTGATGAATAGTTTGAATTGCCTAATACAAAGCAGGATTATATCAAAGGACAAGCTCTCATTAGTCCTTGTGATGTCTGTTGTAAAAGGAAAATTACAAAGCAGAGGTATTTTTGCTAAAGCACTGTTAAGAACTGTGCTGTTGAAATGCTTTCTTATTCCCCTTTGGTATTGGGCAACATGTCCTGTTTGTGGTTACGACTTGAACATAATGAATTATAAAATATTTGCATGTATTTCCACAAAAAGAATCATCTCTTTCTTTATAGCTAATTAGAATTGACAAGTCTTGTGGGATGCAGAGAAGCTTTTGTTTCTTTTAAATACAAGATAACTGACTCACAGCACCATGTCCCAAGCCAAGGTCAGACAAGAATTTGGAAGTATTCTACAGGGAGTAGAAGATAGACCACTGGAGCCTGAGTTCTGCACTATAAACTCAGTAATCCCTTCCAGGTTGCTTTAAAAAAGGCTGAGGGAGTACATTGACATTTAGGAAGCTGATGACGTTAGAAGAGTTGATCTGAAAGAAGCTACGGATGATTTGTTGCAACAGTTATATGAAGCAATGAAGCTATGATACATCTGCGAATGAGGAAGCTAGACTTATGCATCCTCCCATCTCCAGCCAGTGTTGTTGGAGGTTAAAATCTGTAATCCTTTGATGGTTTACAGCAGCAGTTCTTGCAGAATTGGGTAACAAACAATACAGGGTAGATCCAGACTCAACAGACATAATACACGTTTCCTTCAACCCCTGCAACTTTTTGCCATTACACTTTTGTCTTGATTTGCATCGTCATTGCAAGTCCTGTCTATGTTGTTTCCTGAATTAAAACAGTGTCAATGTATGACACTTGCACAAAGGGCTGAAAATGATACCCCTGATTTTATTTTTGTTACTGTTCTGTTGAGAATGTGAGTAGTTTTATTTTTCTAGCAATATATTTAATCTGCAAAACAAGACTGGAAGCTTTCTTCTGATTCACTTGTTTTGTACTGTGTCTGTCCCATCTCAAGCACTTCCTTTGCATTCCCTTTTTAAATACCATCTGTTCTACATAAAAAATAATTCAGGATGCTGTGTTTATACTGAAGTTCTTTAATAGTGCATGTAGATACTACCATATGTTTTTCTTTCATTTCTAAAAGGAAATTCCTTCAAGGTCCACCTGGGTAACAGCTGAATAGGAAACCTGCAGAACTATTACAGTTCCCAAATACATTGCTTCCTGCCCAGATTTTTACACAGAAGTTCTCCAAACCTGCAGAGAGACTGTGATTTTGTCCAGTCACTGTTTGTCACCTGTCTCCCAGCTTTCCTACTTTAAAAAAACAAATAAACAAACAAAACAAAACAAAAACAAAGCCTATACTAAGTATAGGAGGGTGTAGGTCAGGGAGGAAGTTCTTGAGATTGGGACCTTATTTTCAAGGTATCATTGGCTAGGACAGTGAGATCATACCTGAGATAGCACTCCTGGGCATTACTGCTGTATGAATCACCTTCTTGTACCAACAGGCAGAGTCAAAGTTAGGATGAAGGTCTGTACTTGAGGATCACGCAGAAGTGAGCAAAACAAACTAGTATCAAGGCAAATGTCTGGTTTAAATCTACCAGTTTCTTCTACACATGCAGAAAAGAATTTTAAAAAGGCCAGAACCAACTCACAGTAATCTCAGTGCAGAAAACAATTTTAGGTTAATGTTATTGTTTGCTTTGGTTCAGAAGCTTGGGAGCCAGATGAGCTTTCAATGCAACTCCATATAGCCACAGGGCTAGAATTGGGTGAGAATATTTTTCTCCTGTACCGCATCATCTTGTGTGTTAAAACATACTCCAAATCCACCAGGATGGTGAAGGAAGTTGTCTCAGAATAGCCAGTGTGCTTGGGTGATCATCTAGGTCACTCGGGTTAAATCCTTGTTCTTGTGTCTTCATTTATGCAGGAACATGTTACATCCCTCAGGCTCACTTTTCTTGGAAAGGGTAGAAATAGGGAGGATGTTTCAGTTTCTCCCTTTGAAGCTTTTCCATGTTAACTATTAAATATTTTGGCAAGCCCAGCTGTGAGGATAGTAACCTCAAATGGTGGGAACTAAGGTTCATCTTCTTGCTTCATAGAATAACATTAAAATAATGAGAAGTGGGCCATTCCAACAGCAGAGACTGGGAAATCCACTCAGCGTTCACTTGATTTTGGTGAGGTTGCAGAGCTGAATCAAGCCAAAGATTAATTTAAAATTGAGCCTACCTTATTTGGTATTGCAAGGTTATTATATAATTTGGACAAGAGGACTTCTTTCCATCTATATTAACACATTCTCACAACTTACTCTTATTCATTGATATCTTATGTCAGTTTGGTTGAAGAATTCCCAGTCATCTGTACTGGGCATTAATTATGGTGTGATATAAAAATAGCCAAACACTCATAGGATCAACTAAAGTTAATAAGAGCTGGAGAAAAGGAGATGGGCTAGTCATGGACCTGCTGACATGGAAAACAAAAAGAGGACTGTACTGGTGGCTTTGTATCTTCTATGGAATCATTTTCCTGCAAAGTGTTCCCTAGCAGACCTGCATCTGCCTGCCATCTCACATTGCCTTTTACCCTCTTTTTATTATATAAAAAGGATCCTTAGAATTAAGAGAAGTTTAATTGTCCTCCAAATACAAACCTGAGATTACTGAATCAACTTCCTAATTTTACAGAGGTTTTCCCAGCTGTGGAAAAAAAAAATTGTATTATTCTTTTTCTAGCTGTGACTTAAAGGAATCAGTCACCATGCTCACCCAGCAGACTCATTTCAGGCAAACCTCGACAAAGGAAAACAACCTTAACACTCCTGACAAGCCATTTAAGTCTTATCACAGACAATATTCATGTATGGCTGTGCAGACACTGCTGTTGGAAGTACAGGGTTTGGCAATCAGAACATTTAAAGTGATGAACATATATCCTTGTCCTTTAATGCTCTTGGATCCATGATAACTTGAAACACTTTAGTGCTCTAGACCTTCATGTAGACCTATGGTTTACTCTTCAGTCCTTTACACTTAACTGTATGCAGCATAAGGAAGTATAGAAGTAGGATAGGAAGAACTTTTGAAATAGTAATAGAAGCATATGATGATATGGAGAACAGAATAAGAGAGTATGGAGAGCAAGTTACTTAGTATATATGAAAACTAATAGTAAGAAGTGTATATCCAGTTTAATTTCACTAACACTGAAATAAAATAAGATGTCCAAAGTTACTGCCAAAGAGAACTGAGAAACAGAGGGAGGCTTTCCAGAGGCAAAGGTGAGAGCCAGACTGATTGCCAGTCTACTAGTAAATTACTTTATGCAAGACAGGATAACGATATTATCAGTAAATATGTTTATTTACCTTATCATTGTAATAATATTTTGTGTAGGTTAGGATAATTGTACGTTGTTCATAACACAATGAAAGAATAAATGCTTTCCTAGGCATTGTTAAGCTCTGTTTTGAGCTGCTATTACATTCAAATCTTCTTTGAAAATTATTCTCTGACATTAAAAAAGCAAATCTGTCCTAGCTTATGTTATTTGATAGGTTAGCTACCTAACATTCTAGTTTTTTGATCTGAACAATTTTGTTCACTTACTTGCTAAACTTATATGTCAAGTACTGCTGTAAATCTCTCCTGAGATATCATTCCATATTATTATTTATCCAACACATGCACATTTGAAAATTTACCTTTAAAAAAACAACCACATGTTGCTATGAAATCTTACATTTTGAGAGGTGGATTCACTGAACTCTTCTAGCTCCCTGGTGATTAACAATTTTCTTTTTATTTATTGTCCATGTGTTCACTATTTACAAAAACAAGTTATTCTTTCTTTCTTTTTGTGAATGGTAATGTATTGGCAAGTAGTGAATGTATTCTTTTTCATATGGTAGCACAATTCAGACACCCTTTCAGGTATTAGAAACTATAGCCATCTTACAGGTCTTACTGGAATATTAAGTCTCTCACTTCATAATCCTATTAATTAGCTATTTTTAGCAGGGCAGTCTGAATACCTACTCCCAACAGAACTGTTCTCTGACTAAGGCACTATTCCAGAATGTCTGTCTTATGCGTCCCTTTTTGCCAAATTACTCAGCTTCTGTGTGTCGCTTTTTCCTAAAAATGGGAATAACACATGAAGTGTTTAAGCATATTCAATGTTAGGAAAAGGCTGTGAGATACTTACATAAAAGATACTTTAGACAAATATAAATTCTGAATTAAAAGGGGTTTTATACAGAGATGTGCCTAGAGATGCAGAGATAAGTGATTTGATTCTAGACCCTGGGAAGTGCATGTAAATTAGTCCAGATGGTGAGGGCCAGGAATGTGGTTATGCTGTTTCCCACAGCTCAGAGTGCATTCTCACAATGCAAGCACACAGGTATTTGGTGAGCTCCTCACAGTTTTCTACACTGGCTCCTTGCAGAGGTTTAAGTCCTGTTGCTTCCAGTGAGGCCTGCAAAATGGAGATTAGCACTAGCTCTTTCAGCCCCTGCCTTCAAGCTATTGGGTTACAGTTCATTTAAAATCCCAGATGATTTTAGGGAGAATTTGTACTACAGCTGTTCTGTAAAATGCTGAGATGTAGCATTTAGCATACGTTAGCTGGGAATGTCAGCTCGGCTTTCATGTCATACCACTGAAACTGACCTTATTTTTACAAGTAGAACTCCATCACATTATCTGCAAACCAATTTAAGTGCTTTATAGTACCATTAAGCTTCAATTTAAGTTTGGAGAAGTCTTTAAGAAACATGAGATGTGTGAAGATACCAAGAAGCGATTATAATGACGAGGTTAATGATGATGGCAAAACACTTATGAGTTGAATTGCTGACCTGGAGAACAAGCTTAGATCAAGAAGCTGAAGGAGTGGTGGGGATGGGAACTACACTATCAAAACTATTTATCCAAACGTATTAATCACAGAATCACAGAATCACTAGGTTGGAAAAGACCCACTGGATCATCGAGTCCAACTATTCCTATCAATCACTAAACCATGCCCCTCAGCACCTCATCCACCCATCCTTTAACCACCTCCAGGGAACATGACTCAACCACCTCCCTGGACAGACTGTTCCAGTGCCCAATGATCCTTTCCTTGAAACAGTCTTTCCTGATGCCAAGCCTGAACCTCCCCTGGTGCAGCTTGAGGCCATTCACTCTTGTGCTGACCCCTGTCACTTGGGAGAAGAGGCCAGCTCCCTCCTCTCCACAACCTCCTTTCAAGTAGTTGTAGAGAGCAATAAGGTCTTTCCTCAGCCTCCTCTTCTCAAGGCTAAACAACCCCAGCTCTCTCAGCCTTTACTCTTAAGACTTCTTTTCCAGCTCCTTCACCAGCTTTGTTGCTCTTCTCTGGACTCAATCCAGAGACTCAACATCCTTCTTGTGGTGAGGGGCCCAGAACTGAGCACAGGATTCGAGGTGCGGTCTCACCAGTGCTGAGTGCAGAGGGAGAATAACCTCCCTGGAGCTGCTGGTCACACCGTTTCTGATACAAGCCAAGATGCCATTGGCCTTCTTGGCCACCTGGGCACACTGCTGGCTCATGTTCAGTCGGCTGTCAACCCCCAGGTCCTCCTCCTCCAATTAATGGTACAATGCATAAAATATCTAAAGCATTGCTACAGTTTTATTTCCCCATGGGCAGAACCCTGTTGCTATTTTCACAATAAAGAAAGAAAAAACAATCTATTTACCTGAATGGGAATAGTAGGATTACTGCATTCTCATGGGGAAATTAGAAGAATGCAGAAACACAAATGTTAGTTATGTATATGGATGTAAATTTTATGGTGAATATAATTCACTTTCCCATGTTCTTTTTGCCATTTTGCATCCAATTATTCAAGCACTTACAGCCCTGGAAAGTTGTGGGCAGACCTATTAATTGTCAGTAAATAATTTCTTATTCTTTCCAAATTATTCTGTTTCTCAATAGATCAAATCTAGACTCGGTTAGCTAATACAAACATAGGTTATCCCCAAGAAAATCTTTTTACTAATCTTTTCACTAACATTATGCACTATAAATAATTCAACCCATTTGAAAGAACATGAAGTGCATTTTAACCTCCCAAAAGTAAATTTAAATTTGCTCCTGGCATGAATAAGAAAACAATTAAATTAATAGCAAGAAAATCCTATTCCCTAATTTAAAGCAGGATCTGGACTTCATTATCCCACACGTCAGATGATTTGTCTTAACCACCAAACTGTTGGTTCTTTTTGGCACGTCTTCCTCATTTCCACTGACATTTATTCTGGGCTGAAAATATAATTAAATGTGTTACAGCACTTTCTTTAGTGTATACTTTAGAAAAAGCTTTTTACCCAACATACTTTTTTTATAAAGCTTCTTGGAAGTTTCTAATCCTGTGAATAAACCTAGTGAAGTGAATTTGCAACATTATGGGTGCACTGTGCCTGGATTTTGCCTTTGTCCCAAATGCACAGTGTTTTTCTTATCACTGTAGGAGGTCATCTGATGCTCACCAATGCTTGGGAGAACAGCTGGGAAAATAGAAGAAACACAACTTTCCCCCACCCCATTCCACTCCTGGACATGGACCGAGTCAGCGGGATCCAACATACTGCATCTTCCTGACCAGACCTCGAAAGTAGAGAGGCTGTGCTTTTAGGTGTGTTTGTCTTTAATGCTGAGCCCCTAGCGCTTCTTTGCTCTTAACAGAAACTACCAGAAGTGCTATTAGAATATTCCATCTTCTTGCTCAAGTATTGCCTGCCAATGGGGGTAATACCTGAGTTCTAGAAGAATTCTTGTAAAGGATTCTTCCGAGAATTTAATGTCATGTTTTGAAGTTAGCGATAATCCCTAGTTAAAGCATGAGGATGTCTGTGCCAGGTCAAGTCCAGAGTCAACCCCTTGGCTGCCTGCCACCCATGGAGCTGGTGGCCAGGGGAAGGCGTGCAATTTGCTGTCCACACCTGGGTCTGTGTCACAGCCCTGCTCCCTGCCTCAGCATGTGGCAATAATATTCAGGCCATCACCTGCCACATCTCTGGCTTAGTGGGTGGGCTATGGCATGGAGACTACCTAGGAACATTCTCCAGGCTCTGTGGGCTCCACATCTGCTCCAACCACAGCCCTCAGCAGGTGTCCCCCCGGCATGCCTGTCACAGTCTCCAACCTGTTTCTCCAGTTTGCCTTCAAATCTCAAAATTTCTGGCTTCCTCTTAGACTTATCTCCCCTTGCCAATATTCCTTCTGGCCCCTTTCAGCCCAGGCCTGGCAGAAGGACCAAGCCTGAGGAGCAAGAGTGGCAGAGGGCATCTGTAGCAGCCTGACACGATGGGGCAGGGGAAACACTGCTTCTGTGAGTGTTGGTAGACCCACCCAGGCAAAATTTGGCAAGACAAGATGCTTTTTGCTATGCCTTTCCCATCTATAAGTACCTCACACCATCCCATTTCATAATTTTAAAAGAAAAAAGTAGAGGCAGAGAGCTGAGAAAGACCTTGCTCCTCCCTGCTTTACTGGAAAACTTAAAAAACAATGCTGAAAACATGTGAACAAACAAGCTAGATTTTTAGTATCAGGTGGTGTGTGAGCCCTGTCCTATTATTTTAATTAAATGGATAGAATATCTTTGGATTGTACTGATGTTTTCAGTTTAAACTCCACACTGAAATTCTTATTTCAAAGCAGCAAGACTGTATTTGCCCTTGGGTATGAAAGTCTTTAGATCCTGTTGTAACGGGAGATAAAATGGGGGAAAGAGATTGTCATAAATACTTCTCAAACTCTTTGATTAATAACCTGCTTTTAGTTTTGAGGCTGACATGCTAAATTTTAACGAGATCTGTTGCAAAGGATAACTGACCCCAGAAGAGACATATGGGATTATTATTGGATGTCTATGATCTGCTTGCCTCTTCTTCAGAGACTCAAGTCCAGAGTTTGAAATTTGGAGGATTTTTCCAGATGTTGAAGTAGTCACACGTCAGCTTGCAACGTTCTTAGATGACTTCTATGCTTGATTTATTATTACTTCATCTTTTCTATTTTGCTTATTACTCTTGCTTGTGTACTTTTGCATTTTCTTTCTACGGTAGATGCCCTAGACTCATTTTTCAAAAGCTGTCCTCTTGCTTGCCTCAACAGTAATATATCACAGCTTCCTACTGCCTTTTGAGTTAAGCATAGTTTTTGACTTTACAAGGTCAGCACACCTAACTGAAAAATAGTGCATTTGACATATGTAGAGACATTGTTTTCACAAATAAATAATAAGGTGGCTGTTTACTCAATCAGCATGCAGTAAATGTTACAATTGAGACAACACTAGTAGAGGGTTTTTTCCTCTGTACTGTGTTTGCTTAAGTAATTTTATGTAGAAGTATTTTTCTTGGATAAATCAGTAGCTGATTGGCTCTCTAGTAATCTTAATATCTCATAAACACTAATGCAGATATTCGTCAATTGCTCTAGATGCTCTTAGCCTGATTACAAGCTCCACTAGGTAGAGAGAAGAGGAGGGGATTATTACTTATAGTTCTAGTACCGAAGAAAACTCCAATTGCCAGCATTCCCAAACACAAAATCCTAGCATAGTTAAGCCAGTGGGGGTGGGGAGAACAAGCTTCGTAGAATCATAGAATCATAGAATCACCAGGTTGGAAGAGACCCACTGGATCATCGAGTCTAACCATTCCCACCAATCTCATCCACCCACACCTTAAACACCTCCAGGGAAGGCGAGTCAACCACCTCCCTGGACAGACCGTTCCATTGCCTAATGACCCTTTCAGTGAAGAATTTTTTCCTTATGTTGAGCCTGAACCTCCCCTGGCAGAGCTTGAGGCCATTCCCTCTTGTCCTGTCCCCTGTCACTTGGGAGAAGAAGCCAGCTGCCTCCTCTCCACAACCTCCCTTCAGGTAGTTGTAGAGAGTAATAAGGTCTCCCCTCAGCCTCCTCTTCTCCAGGCTAAACAACTCCAGCTCTCTCAGCCACTCCTCATAAGGCCTGTTCTCCAGCCCCTTCACCAGCTTCATTGCTCTTCTCTGGACTCGCTCCAGAGCCTCAACATCCTTCTTGTGGTGAGGAGCCCAGAACTGAACACAGTACTCTAGGTGCGGTCTCACCAGTGCCGAGTACAGAGGGAGAATAACCTCCCTGGACCTGCTGGTCAAGCCATTTCTGATCCAAGCCAAGATGCCATTGGCCTTTTTGGCCACCTGGGCACACTGCTGGCCCATGTTCAGTCGGCTTTCAACCAACACCCCCAGGTCCCTCTCCTCCTGGCAGCTTTCCAGCCAGGCTTCTCCTAGTTTGTACCTCTGCTTAGGGTTGTTGTGCCCCAAGTGCAGGACCTGGCATTTGGCCGTGTTAAACCTCATGCCATTGGTCTCAGCCCAGCAGTCCAGCCTGTTTAGATCTCTTTGCAGAGCCTCCCAACCCTCCAGCAGATCCACACTTCCACTTAACTGCATTTCCAGTTGCAGTCTCTCTATAAAATCACAAAATCAGCAATGGTGTTTGTTGTAAACAGCAACTATATAAACAGTGCTAGCAGTTGCCTCCTTATTTGTGAGTGTTCTAGGGGAAGAATTTCTCCCCAAAGTGTCTTTATAGAGAAACTGCTGGTGCTGTTATGAACATCTGACAGGGAAGTCTGCTGAAGGAGAGTCGTTACGGCATGATGGCAAAATAAAAGATTGCACAAATGGAGAAAATTAAGGTTGCTGGAGTTACCTCAAGGCATTTCCTGTCCACTCCATGCTTCGCTCTGTAGACTTGTTGTTTATTCATTTTGATATGACATCTGTATGCATATAAGCTTCGGGATTTTAAAATTGCAAACAGAAATACATCCCAAAGTGAAAGGTCGTGCCACAGGTCCCAAGTCTAATTCTACCCCTCTTTTTTTCATGCAACAGTTTCCCAGCTGTTCTCACCACAGATAAGGAGCCAGTGCTGCAGAAAGCAGCTGCCTTGGGAAGTTTTGATTATCAAGAAAATTCAATAAAGGATTAGAGACTGCCAGTAAAGGAAATTGGGTTTCTGTCTTTCTTTGCTTAAGATGAGTTGAAGAAAAGAGTATCAGCTAAAATTTTGGGTCTTAAATGTTTGTCAGGGACACTTTTGCAAACAAAGTAATCTCTCCTTGGAGGCTCCAACTATGCAAATGGATACAGTGACACAACATTGAAGGCTTAATCTTCCCACACATCTTACTAAATCCTGTGGGAGTCAAGTATGTCTGACCATGTGCCAGTAGACCTTCTTAATGAGTTGCCCAAGGTCAAGAGGAAAATCGCTGACAACCTCACGTGCAGAATTCAAGTCTCCACATCCTGCATCACACAGGCATACTTCATTTTGGTGAGACAGATGTACTGTTAGGGTTAGGTAATTCTAAAAAGCACTCTAGGCCTCTGATCTTGATAAAAATGCACACATTATGCTTAAATAGACATTTAGATTACATTACAATGTGTAATGTGCAGCATGGACATAGTCTCTGCAGTGTCATAGAAAATGGAAGATTATGAAATGTACACAATAAAAAACTATCTTTTATTCCAAATTTTTAGTACCTGGAGATCATGTTTGTTATTCATATATATACTACACATATTTACAATGCTTGAAATAGAAAACAGTAAGTGGGAAGAAAGCTGACATTTTTTTACCAGCATGCAAGTTTTAAAATGTTACCATGATTTGTGTTTATTGCACTGTCTTGTTACAGTGGCTGCTCAGAGGGGTTTTGCCTACTGGGTGCCAGTGTACAATGCTTTCTGATAGATACAGTTTCCACATTATTTTTTCCCCAATTTCCCCGCTAAAAGAAAAAATAAAGTCAAAATAGCACACAAACATCTTGGTAGGAGCTTTATTGCATTTTCAAATTTGATGTTAGTTGATTATTTTCACAATAAGTTAGTCTAGGTTTTGTATATGATACATCAAGTACATATTTTCAAAAAAACTGAATCTTCAAAAACCCTTGAATATTCAAACACACTTTTCTGTATTGTTAAGAATTGACATAAATTAGACCATGATTCATTTTTGTGAAATTTTCAATTGACATAAGTGGGACTGTTCATGTGCTTAAAACTGAATGTATGTTTACTCTGAAGAAGCAAACATTAAAAATTAATATGACTTTTCTGCATTAATTTATTTTCCTCTGACCAGTTACGCTCAAGAGGAACTATTTCTCTGAAATCAGGTTGTTACCATATGCCCATTTGTGCTCCTTTCCCTAAAAATTCATCTGCAAATAAGCTAGTGAAAAAGAACTATTACCAGTATGGGGAAATTATCTGAGCTTCACTAATCCACATGGTATGTCAAATGCACTGTTAGTTCTATGGATGTTTACAGTCTCAGTAAGTACTTTCTATTAAAGATTAAAATTGTAAATCATGAAGATGTAGCATCCACCTCAAAATGGTGGCTTGCAGGTTCTTTGAAATGCTTTTCCCGACTTCAAAATGGGGTCTGAGATCTTCTGGTCTGAAGAAAATTTCCCCATGGTTTACTTACTGCTAATTACACTGCAACATAGCTAGTGTCACAAGCATTCATTTCACTTTGTGAAAACCTGGACTTGCAAGCACAGACTTTGATGATGTGCAGTGTCCCTGCACTAATTGCAAGGGAATTTCAAGAGCAACTTTAATTTGACCTTGGCTATGATCACACACAGCTGTCACATTTCTGCACCTGTACAAGATGTTTTCAAGTGCCAAATTGTGCAAGTCCTGGCTTTTTGCAGCTCTGGATTCCAGGGTTTCATTGCTAGCTATTAGATTTATTTATCCCTTGCTAGCTATTAGATTTACTTAACTTTTTCAATATGGCTTGATCTGCAACATTTTCAGAAAGCTACAAAAATCTTATACATTGTGTCGCGGAAGAGAATCTGAGATGTAGCTGATCCAGTTGTTAATTATATAAATCATATGATTTTATTTGTTGAGATTTCATTAAAGTGTGTATGGTCATTGAGTGATAGGACTGAGTAAAACACTGACAAGACGTGCAGAGCGCGTTATGTTTAGAAACCATTTCACTGACTAGCAGTGGGAGTCCTGGAGCCCTGGTGATACTGCTACTGGGCTACACCTACAGGAGTACTGTCTGGTGATGCATCCTTTCTCTTGACTTCCATGTAGCCTGCTGTACAGGGAAAAAAAGTACTATACTAGAAGTCTTTAATGTCTATGTTAGAAATTGAAGGAATCGTGTGTCTGTAGTTGTCATCCACAAGCTACAGAGTCACGGATGGGCTGGATACAAATGTCACAGTCAGAATACAGGTAGCATGCCAGACTTAACCTGAAACCACTGATTGATGAGAAGCTTGATATGAGCAGGCAATGTGCGCTTGCAGCCCAGAAGGCCAACCATATCCCAGGCTGCATCAAAAGAAGCGTGGCCAGCAGGTTGAGGGAAGGCATTCTGCCCCTCTATTCCTCTCTTGTGAGACTCATCTGGAGAACTGTGTCCAGTTCTGGAATCCTCAACATAAGAAGGATATGGAGATGTTGTAATGGGTTCAGAGGAGGGCTACAAAGATGATCAGAGGGCTGGAACACCTCCCATACAAAGACAGGATTAGAGAGTTGGGCTTGTTGAGCCTAGGGAAGAGAAAGCTCTCGGGATACTTTATAGCGACCTTCCAGTACCTGAAAGGGGCTACAAGAAGGCAGGGAGGGACTGTTTACAAAGGCAATGGGTATAAACTGGAGAAGGGCAGATACAGACTAGACATAAAGAAGAATTGTTTCCCAGTGAGGGTGGTGAAACACTGGCACAGGTTGCTCAGGGAAGCTGTGACTGCCCCATCCCTGGAGGTGTTCAAGGCCAGGTTGAATGGGGCCTTTGGCAGCCTGACCCAGTGGGAGGTGTCCCTGCCCATGGCAGGAGGGTTGGAACTAAATGACTCTTAAGGTCCCTTCCAACCCAAACTATTCAATGATTCTACGAATATATCCTCTCTGAGAAGAAAAAATTGCTTCTGTACTGTGCCATTCAGTATAAACTGGGTAGGAAAATACAAAGTTGATCACCAAAAGATTTACTAGTGACTTGGCTTGCCTTCCCCGTTAACCAACTCCCAGGGTGTTGGTGACCAAGGTGAGACAGACTGCCAGTGCCTCCTGGAAATCTGCATCAATACATATAAGTAAGTGGCTTGATTTTGGTGACTTTTCTGCAGGGAGCAGTTCAGTGATAATGTAAAATAGAATAGATAGAGATTAGAACTCATGAGCCTTAAAACTGCAGCTGAGCCAGTGATTATAGCTGCCACCCTAAGCAATATGCTCGAACATGAAGTGATATAAGGAGAAACAAAAAGGAGGGAATGATGAAGCATGATGAGTTGAGAGAAAGGAATGTGGGCAGGGAGGTGTATATCAATATTTCCTCATATACATCTTTTATGTAAAACTGCAAGTAAGGTGGAAGTTACAGATCTGTAATTCCATTGGGATTTTAGTGAATTAGGCTTCTCTCCTGTGGTTTATGACATTACTTGAAGCTTTTGATAGAACTGCAACTCTGTAATTCACAGCTGGCTGTAATTCATGGGCAATATAAATATGACAAGTGCTTTCAATGATGCAGTAAAATATAAGAGCACTGTTCAAAATTCAAAATAAATATCTTGACATTGCTTGACATGGTACTGGCATCCATTAATTTTCATAATGTATGAGGAAGATGAAAACTTGTATTTAGAGGTCAGATGCACATGTACCTTCCTTTGATGGTATCATTTATTAAGATTGTTCTGTGCTAAGCAAGAGACTAATCTTTTTTTGCAGGTCTATATCTGTGCATCTCATTGCACAAATCACTGCATCTCGTCTGTGCATCATGAGATTCTGAAGCATCACCGAATGTATGTATTCCAGCAAACTAGAATATTTATGTATAACAAACATAAAGGACATCTGTCATGCTAGCTGTCATTTAGCAATAAGCAAAAGCAGTAAACAACTGATCTAGGAATGGGTCAGTAGGTACTTCATTGTCTCTGAGCCAAATCAATAACAGCTTGTTTGCTGTATCTCGTGTCTTTTTCCTGGAGTCAATGGTGTGCTTTATTGACCTTAATAACTACTAAATCCAGTAGAAATGAAAAAACCCAATTCTGCTCTGAAATGAAAATCTGATAGCTTATCTGTAATGCTATCCTGTGTCAAAAGCTATGTTCATTATGCTCTGTCCCCCAGGATAATGTCATTAGATATGTTACAAGATATGAACTATCACATAATTTTATATGAGATTCATCTTGTAGCTTTTCTATACAGTGATATTTCTCCCAGCCTTACTTTTGATCTTTCATAAACTTAGTGCTGTGTGCTTCTGCCTTTTATGTCTTCTTTAACTGAATGGCTTTATCATCAGAGGAAAAATGTAAGGGTAAGAATACTAGGTCCACATTGTATATCATCACTTTTCTGTTTAGGTGAAATTAGATGGTCATGAATAGTCATATTCAGAGACCAGTTCCCCCATTCTCATCATCTAAATTTCTCTGCAGGAAGCAGTTCTGAAGTGCACATTTTCCATCACTGTGTAACTGAAGTACCTAAAGCTATTGATTTTGAAATATTTTTAGAACACAGTTTACCTTCATAATTATTTGGATTCCAAGTCATGAGGTATAACTATGATGGTGCCAGGTTTGAGATGCGAATGTGTAAGGACTGTTTCACAATTTCTATATTGGTAGTGTTTTCTTCATTTCACCCTAGTTTAGTAGAAACGGAGACCATTTGTTGATTTTACATGAACTCTATACTTACAAAGATCCCATGTTGTTTGACTGTCACTACTTGGATGACCTACTCAAGTCTGCAGACCTCACTATCAGACTGTGATGATCCTGACAAAGCAAGGCTTTCTAAAGAAATACCAGCTGCTTCACAAGCTACATGTGTACTTGTGTGCTACTATTAGGAATATTCACTATTGACACTTGGTGGCTGGCTTCCAAGCAAAAACTAGATTGTATTTAGAAGGTGGATCGCACCTTTAACAAGGTGAAATGAAATGAAACAAGGTAACGGAAAACCCTCATAATACTTTATTTTGAAAGATCTTAAAAGCTGAATAATGCCAGCTTTGAGTCAAAAAAATGTTTGCTGATTTGCATTTCTCCACTCCACAATATCCAAGTTTCAGACAGGGTAATTAGCCATAATATGCTCTCTTTGGCTGTTGTTTTATCATGGTGAGCATAAAAGACCAACTGCAAAAGATGTTATGAGATTACTGTATGGTGAGCGCTGCTGCCATCCTGTCAGCATCTCAAGTTTTACTACAGAGAAACATATAAATAATTATAAAGCTGAAGACAAAATAAGTTGACAATAAACTTCTAGAAAATGAAGACAATATTCTCTTTGTTGGCCTGTTTCTCAAGATGAGAATGTTTCAGTCTCCATTCTGTTTCCTGCCAGCATTATTTTTTTGAATATCAATTCTGCCTTTATGAATTTTTTAGGAATAGTGTAAGACTGGAAGAAGAAAACCTCATGAATGGATCTGATGTAGTTTGGACAAAGGATGCTGGGGGAGGACTACAGAGAAAGAAGTGGCCACTGTGAATGTTCTGATCATGCCATCCATTGTATAGTCTGGGTAATTTAAGGTCACTCCGACAACAAAATCTCCCATTCCCCCCAAACCAAAAAGAAACACATTTTGACTGACAATTTTAAAGCAGTGGAGACCTCTCAATTACAAAACCCTCCTGAAAAACATTCTTTATGTGTATGAACTGGGAAGCCTTGTGTCAATTTTATGCTCCCACAGACCAACCCACTCCCTTGCTGTGCCAGGACAGAATTGCACTTTGCAGTGGCATTGCACCGTTATATCGCACAGGTTAGGGAGCTGCTCTCAGAGCTCAGATAGGTACAGAAGATCACTTGAATAGCCACAGGGCCCCAAAGTGTAGCACAAAACTTTCCTCTTCAGGGGATCTCCAAGCTGCAGCACAGAGGATAGGCACGGCTTAGCCAGCAGTGAAAGGATTTATGGATTTGCCCTGTCCATGAAGCAGAATGTATTAATGAGCAGATGAGATGCTTGAGCAGAAGTTAGTTGGCTGAAACTGGAGCTACTTTCCCCTGCATCACTGTTCACAGTGCTGTCCAATTGTTTGAACGTAATTTGTCTCTCAGTTACACAGCTCTAAATCCTAGCACATTTCTAATAAGATTGCAGGAGTAACTTCCAATTAGATAAAAATAGTATTGGGTGTATTTCATAAACATTATTATCTACTCTAAACATTTAAAATAGGAAGATTTGAAAATTAATGTTTTTAAATTGCTCACATGTCACTTCAGGTTCCCAGGTTTTATTGCTAAACAGTACTTAGGTGTTTTAAAGGTCACCTTAGGCAAGATTACTGTTACTCGATCCCCTTCAGTGAAGACTAAAGCACAAGCTCGTCTTCATGCAGCTGAGACACTATGTCAAACCAGACGTGTTGTGTGAAGTGTGAGTCTGTGAACCACTGCCTGGACTGCCTGCTGCTGCGTACATACTGGACTCTGCCCTAACGAGGACTCATGGCAGTTCCAAAACCCACTCACACAGCAATAATTTGGAAACCACAGGTACTTATTAGCAATAGCAAGAAACAAGTGGAGGCAAATATGTGGGGAATGAGAAGAAAATCCTAGAAGTTCTTGACAGGATTCCTAGATTGTGAGCATAACTAATTTCTCAACAGAACCCTGCTCAGGCTTTTCAAATTGCACTAGCATTTTTACATCTAAATTTGGAAATCTTTTTGGTTTTAATTTTTCTTTAGTTTTAAAATAATTTGGACTATTAAGAATGACTAATTGTTGCTACACAACTAGAAGTAAAATTTAAACCACATACTTTTTCTGTAGGATTAGTTATGCTTATAAAGCTGGATCTCAATCTTGCTGAGGTCAGGCCGTGTACTGGAAAAACATAAAATGACAATTCTGCCTGAAGTACTCTGACAAGGAGAACCCTTTAATATCTTGACCACTGAGAAGCTCCACTTCTTACATGCCACATACTTAGTACAGCACAAAGGCAGAAGAGGCATCACAAATGCTACCTCATTTCAGTAGTGCCAGTGTCTCACAGTGGAGACACCGCAATGACTCTGGCTGCTAGAAGATCACAATAAACACAGTGGTAGAAGGTGACTTTCAGTACAAGGTTTGAATTATTTATCTCCTTCCCCTAAAGGCAAGTGTTTTCCATAGCACTAATCCAGCCACCTGAGTAACAGGACAAGATGAATTTCTAATCAAGATAAACTGCCCAAGTATAAACACAGCACTGAGTCAGAGATATGCAGCCCTTTAATCTGTTACTTCCTGGGAACTAAAGAAAAATAATTGCAAGTGTGGAAGTGTAGTGCAGAGAAAAATTATTGGAACTTATGTCAGAGAGTGAGTGTAAAGGCAGGCAAGATCACTGCAAACAAATCACCCCAGCTTGCTCCTCAGCTCTGACCCTTCAATCACAGGTGAGGTTTGTCTCTGCTCATGGGTAACAAATCCCTTCTCACAGGGACAGGGTGAAGTGACAACTTGCAAAACCAGTCCTTGGTCTGACTGAGCGTGAATGGAAGAATACTTGAAGGCTGCTGAAATCATGATTGTTTCCCTGTTAGAGAAGATTGCTGGTAGCTGGATAACCTCATGACAACTTGGTCCCTTTTAGAGAGTTCTAACTTGAGCCCTTCACTGCCCATATTTCTGGTGTTGCAACAGATGGCAACCTGGTTTGGAAACTTCCTTATGTAAAAAAATGGAAGAACTTCCCTTTTATTGGCTCAGGATGGGTCCCAAACCACAAGCACTTCAGTCATTGAGTGAGTCAGTATCCTCTGAAAATTCCATTAAAAACAGGAAAGACAAAACTCACAACCCTAATTTAGCACAGATTTTGTTCTTGACAACACTTAGATTTGTCTTTTGATGTTTTGTTGGTTTGGTTTTTTTACATTAGCTTTTTTCCCCAATAAAAGGTTCACCTACTTTTCTAAAGATTAGAAGCCTTCTCCCATTACTTCTAGACAAAAGTAGATGCACTAAAAGGACATACACAGCTGAACTACTTGTTCCTTTCAACTAGTAAAGTTTATTGAGGTCAGTCAGCAGCAAAGGCTGCTCTGTATCCAACCAGGCATTTTTATTTTTATTGAGGACACAATAGCCTTCAGATTTCTTGTTACCAAGAAATTTAGTCTAGAAAAGAATTTAGAGATTGCCTCTCTCTGACAAGGCAGAGCCATGTTGCTAGACTATTGTTCGATAAATGAACAGTGGCTGTAGTGCTTTACCTGTGCACAGAGCGAGGGCTTGATTTCCTGCTGGTTTTCCTCTGATAATAGCAACTAGGAAGAATGTCACTATCCTGCTCACCCTCCAGATGTTAGCTGGTCATTCTACCAGACTTCACTTTAGATGATTTCCCTCCATCTTACTTGATTCTGCTGGGATTTTCATATGAATACATTGGTCTTGGCTTCCTCTCTGGAGAGGTTTCCACTTGCTTTTGAAGTTTTTAAACTTGGAGGAGAATTTGTGCTAGATGCAAAAGAAGGTATTAGCTGTGTTGCAGGGGTTTTAGAAGTATTTGGAATGCTTTTGAGTAAAAATCTCTTGTAAAGTTTCCTAATGGAAAAAAAAAAGGAAGGACATATCAGAAGGGCAAAATTCATATATACTACTCTGATGTATTCAGATTTCTGCCCACACACACAAAGAAATATTCCCAGTTGTGGAATTCTGAAGTAGTTAGGGGCTGGAAAAATATAAAATAGAGGTCACTTGTCATTATAGTCCACCTTATCCAGAAGTTTACCTATTTACACCAGCTGGACAGAAAAGGAATGAGGTCCTGGAAGTGTACTTGCTTGGATGCATCCCCACAGGTGTTAACTGTTTTGAGAAAGAATTTGCAAAGACCTAAACACAAGTTATTTGCAAGTTTCCCTCTGAAAACTTATTGGAATTAAGGGGCTCAAGGCTGTCATGTTATTGAAAAATACCTGGTTTGCTACCATATTTGTTACTCTAAAGACTGTATTTATAGAATTGTTCCCTGCTTTATTTTCTGTTTATAGTTTGCTGCTGCATCCTGTGCAAATCCTGTAATTCATTGAATAAGAAAAGAATGACCATTGCTACAATTTTATGAGCGTTAGGGGAACAGTCTATGGTAGAGCAGCTGGGATAAGAATCACGGGAAACAGAAGATATGGTCTCATATGTTCTTTAACAAGCCTGGAACTAAACATCACTACCACAACTTTCCAGTCAATTAACTGTCATATGTTGCAAGTAGACACAAATATCAAATACTGCTACAGGCTTACTGCATGCCAAGAATGTAGCTAGCATGGGGCTTGCAAACTTCCCCAGCTTCCTCTGACATCTCAAGCTGAAGTGCTTGGTACCTGTATATACAAAACAAAGGTTTTCCTCTTTCTAAATAGGGACATAAACTACCTCAGCAGCCTTTGATTCTATTCTAGGACAACATGCTGATGTAAGCCAGAAGCTTTGCTTCTGTTTGCACAAAAAATAATTGCATATTTATCACTTGAGTACCTTCAGTAAATAAATAAACCTCTAAAGTTATAGTTCAACTAAGACCTAAATGCATCCTAAAAGTACACATGAATAAGACCTTAAAGTAAAGCAAATATATTTGGGCAAAAACTTATGGTACCAGGCATGAACCTATCACAGCAATGCAACACTAGAGCAAGTTTTGAGATTATTCAGGACAAGGGAGCAGAACAGAGCTGGAAAATATTTAAGGATGATTTCCATAAAGCACAAAAGCGCTCAGTCCCCAGAAATCAGGCCGGGAAGGGAAGAGACCAGCTTGGCTGAGTCGAGACCTGCTGGTCAAACTGAAGAGCAAGAGGGAACTGCACAAGCAGTGCAAGCAGGGACAGGGAACCTGGGAAGAGTATAATGATGCTGCCCAGTTGTGTAGCGATGAGGTCAGGAAGGCCAAGGTGCAGCTGGAGCTGAACTTGGCAAGGGAAGTAAAAACTAACAGTAAGAGCTTCTTACAGGTACATCAATCAGAAAAGGAAGGTTAAAGAAAGTGTACTCCTACTGATGGATGAAAATGGTGACCTTGTATCAACAGATGAGAAGGCTGAGGTATTCAACAACCTTTTATCTCAGTCTTCACTGACAGTCACTCTCCTCACCCCTCCTGGGTCAGTGGACAATAAGATGGTGAGCAGGGGTGTAAAGCCTCTCCGACTGTAAGTGAGGATCAGGTTTGTGACCACCTGAGGAACCTTAACACATGTAAGTCTATGGGATCTGATGAGATGCATCCCAGAGTCCTGAGGGAATTTGCTGATGTGGTAGCCAAGCCGCAATCCTTGACATCTGAAAAGTCGTGGCAGTCAGAAGTCCCTGGTGACTGGAAGAAGGGTAATATTGTGCCCATTTTTGAAAAGGGTAGAAAAGACGATCCTGGGAACTACCAGCCTGTCAGCCTCACCTCTGTGCCTGGGAAGATTGTGGAACAGATCCTCCTAGAGGCTATGCTAAAGCACATCGAGTGTGACAAACCTAGTGGCTTTCTGTGAAGGGGTAAGGAGGGAAGAACTGTTAAGTTGTAAACATGATTATGAAAGGATATAATGACCAAATTTCCTTTTTTTTTTATTAATACAGGCATTTTTAACACACTTCTTAAGAGCTTGTAGGAAATTCTGTCTCCTTTGAAATGAATAGTTTGCTGTCCTATGCTATGACAGGTTTTCTTGATTTCAGACACAAGAAGGAATCTAGGAGCAAGGGAGAAATATATTTATTTTCCATGGCAATGCATGGAAAGTAACTTGTAACAGAAGAGCAGTGAACAGCATTAATTACACCACAGGCTGATAAAGTCTAGATATCTGAAAGATACACTGTTCATCCTAAGCACACTTCAGGATGCTGTATTTCAGACAAGTTCTAATCTGACTCAATGTCCTGAACATCTTTTAGCTGGCCCAGAGCATTTCTGAAGTACATATTTTAGCTTAATTTCCCACAAAGGATACACAGTGTGCATGCTCTAGGACTGCTCCCCAACATGAATAAAACCATGAGAAGCAGGAAAGA
Source organism: Clamator glandarius (assembly GCA_033459285.1). Lineage (NCBI taxonomy): Eukaryota > Metazoa > Chordata > Aves > Cuculiformes > Cuculidae > Clamator > Clamator glandarius. The sequence continues at coordinate 2,944,422 of JAUNZM010000176.1, read as the reverse complement.
CCTGGAAACTCACTTCTAAAGTGCCAAGCCACAGTGTTAAGGCAAGCTTCCTCTTTGCACATATTATAGCTGAGGGAGCGACAAATGGTGGGGATAGAGCATGGACATTGTTTAAACTGGCCTGACACCAAAAGTGAGAAGGCAGCCTTTGATTTATATTTGCTGACTGAACAGCTGCAGTGGCTTAAGATATGACTGGCCCCCGCTGAGGTTTGCTGCCCATTTATTGAAGACTCTTCCTTCCATACCACCGCCAGTGGCAAGCAAAATGTGTATGTTCCTTGTTTGCCTTAGTAAAAATGAGAACGACCTAGTTTAAATTGCTAGGGGAAATGTTTTGAACTAACTTGGCTTACGCGGCACTGAGGCAGAGAGAAGTGCCCTCACAGGTTCCCCTACTGAGCTCTGCTCTTGGGGGTGAAAAACTTCAGAGAGGTTTTGCACAGGTCTGTCTACCTGAGAAATAAGCATGTGCATAAGCTATGGCTGCAGGGCTTGCAACTGTAAATAGCCTTTAAACACGTCTTTAAACAGGCTTCCTTGGTGAAGATAAGGAAAACGTATTTGCGATCTGATTCAGAAGATGAGAAAATCTTTCATTTCTTTTTATCCTTTTTCTTATGCTTTCCCACTGTCTTTATCCCTTAGCTGATTCTAAGCTTTTTGATAGCTTTTTTCTGCCACTCCTGTCTTTCCTCCAGCAGATGTCTTCATGAGATAATCTTGTACAATACAGCTTTCTCTGTTGGTGTCTTCCCTATAAACCATAATCCAAGCTGATGCACCAAATTAAAATGAATAGGCTGCAAGTAAGATTGCAAGGCTAGAGGACCTGTATTGAGCGATGCTGATGAGGAAGAAATTCAGTACCAATCTTAAATGGGGTGAATGGTCAATAAGACTCAGGTATCCGGGGTGACAGAAGTTGCACATACAGAATAGCCTGCTGCCACAAGCAGTGATGCTGCCTGAAGGGCTGAGAGGGAAGCAAGTCGCTTCATGATATGAGAGACTGAATGAAGAAGTCTAAAGGTGATGAACAAGGAAAAGTAAAGCTCTGCAAAGATGAAGCCTGGGGCCTAAGTAGAATTCAGGGAATAGGTAAAAATATGGAAAGCTGGAAAGCTGCCCATCTTCACATGTTCACTGCCAGCTGTTAAATTAAGAGGTGGCTCTATGTCATTGGGGGGAAAAAAAGAGGTTGGAATCTGTGAAATCATATTTTGAAATCCTGAAACAGAAACCAGTTTGTTGTGTGGGAAATAAAACTCAGAATCTCCCATGTAGAGGTTCTGCTCAGAAACTGAATATAGCAACACATATTTAATGCATTTCACCATACTCCAAGCTGACAGGGTTAAATGCACTGTCATATGGCAATCCAGTTCCACGATAACAGGTTCGGAATGGGTAAAATCTATGATAACAAGGAATGGGACTGTTGTTCTGGAAATGTGGACAGCCCAACAGCATAAAAGTTATCATATCCATGCTGTCTGTGCTAGTTGGAGGGAACTTCTGCAGCTGTTACTTTTTTCTCAACCAGGATGCCATAAAAATACTTGCACTGAAACTACCGTTAGAGAATTAGAGTGTAAAGAGGTCAAAGATTTGGAAGAGGCTGTTGGGATCCAGAAGAGACTAGGAAGCTGAACAAGCCAAGAAAATGTCTTCCAGATTTTTTTATTCATTCCTGTTGGGAGTTTGTTTACATAAAGTGAAAATGTTGAAATGACTTTATGTTACAGTAGCTAGAAATGAAGCTGTTACAAAAATCTGCCAGCTCTTCACTTTTTATTTGTTTAGAACTCCTAGAGGTTAATAATAGAGTTCATCTGTGAGCATGAATAATTAATTTGATCCATTGCTTGTCATGCTTAAGGGCTAGACTCATCCCGGCAAGACTCAGTTCAGCATAACAGGAACTAATGCTGAAGCACCTTGCATCTCCCAGAGTTCACAACTATTAGTAAGACACTTAGCTCTTGGTACAATGCGTGGGGAGAGCTGATTTGCTACAAGCTGGGTTCAGAAAAAGAGGAAGGCTGCCCAGCCCTGCTGTTGTATAGTCATTCAAAGAGAATCTATTAATTATTTTGAAAGCCAGGATCGTGACCTGGAACTGGCTTTGAAACTTGAGTACATGCTTGCGAAGGAATTATAATGGACAAGAACGTGAGGAATCTGGGTTTTTTCCTCTGCACAGATAGTGACAGTTTTGGCTTGAGCAATCCTTTCCTTCATGGTATCCTTCCAAAGTTGCATGGTAGCATACTATGCCCTGCGTTAGCAGTCTGCCTGTACACTGTTGTTCACTATGGAAATATTTGCTTCTCTAATAATGCCTTACACTTGAACTCTGAGACTCTGTTGGACAATGTCAATGCCAAACATCTCGTCTACTAGAAGTGTCAGAACTGTGGACTACTACTGGTAGGGTGAAGAAGGGTAAGAAAAGCTGGGTGAAGATGTGAGCTGACCTATGTAATGCAGTAGATTTAAGTGAGGAATATTAAAACAGTGTGGTAGACCAGATGGGAGTGAAGCCAAACTAGCAAACGCCAAAGCTGTACTGCACAGAGCAAGAGAGAGGCTGGCGAACAGACCAGCCACCTCACCACTGACCACCTGCACAAGGTGGAAAGAAATTTATGGCCATTAAGGAGGTGTATCATCAAGAAAGAGGATCTGAGCCTTCAGTTCATTCCTAGTCCTTACCCAAGCTGAAAACTGAGCCAGCACGCATGTGAGCAGCTTCAAAAGGAAGTAATTTACCTTAGGCACATAATCAGTGAAAGAATTTCTACCAATTAAAAGAAACTTGTAGCTGTGCAGAACTGGCCAAGTCCCCAGATGTTCATAGATGTGTAGAGCTTTGTACAATGTATCTGTGGGGTTTTCCAAATTCCAAAACAATTGCATAAAATGAGTAAGAAACTAGTTTGGGGTCATTTTCAGAGCGGGATAGGGAAAAGTATTGTTTCAAAGCTCCTTTCCAATGAAACACAGATGCTTACTCCGCTTACCCTAACAAATTGTGAGTGGGATTGACACAAGAAGACAAAGAAGGAGAAAAGGAAGGACTTTGTTGGAGTGACCAAACAAATTTCTCTTCCCTTCCACTCTGCTCCACAGTTCCCTCTTTCTAGACCCCTTCTGCTTGTGCTTCTTTGTAGTTTTCTTAAATACTAAGAAAAGTCTTAAGAATGTTACAGCCTCTTGCAACACATCCAACACAAGAGAATACTTATTCTTTCTGTGATATACTTACAGGTTGCATAAATTTGGTCCTGTTCTGTTGGTAATAGTTTCTTGTAATTTACTAAAATACTCATTTAAAATAACACAGGCTGCTCTTATTGGATGACAACAGTTTCATGAATTCCTACGTAGTTGTGGTTAATAGACCTCAGTATGTGCAATGCAGTAGCCAGATGTGTGCGTTACATTCCAATAGCATGGTGTCAAACAAAGTACTCAATCAGAAGGCAAAATAATACAACAAATACCCATGATCTGACTCAGCTCTCCCTAAATTAGGACTTGTCTGAGTGTGAAAGCTTTCTGGCACAGTGATTGTGGAAGAAAAACCATTTCCCTGGAGAAACTTTGGAGAAACAGTAGTTTGAAACAGTTACTGAGCTTCCACATTGGGATTTATACAATGTGATCTACAGTGGAATAACTGGATTAGACTCAGGCTAACTGCAAGTTGGTTCTATGTAGACAGGCGAATTCAAGTGAAATCCTGAGCAAACCTTGAGTTTTGAAGCAACCGTAGGAAGGTACAACCTGTGACTCCCTGAGACTAGGGAGGCTGGCAAGAAAAGTGACCACCCACCCACCTCCTCATCCCAGGCAGGGCCCAGGAGGCTGTGGGGTGTCCTATGGGATGTCTCCTGGCTGGACTTGTCAAACTGCAAAAGGGGTGCTCCCTAGGGGATGCTATGCTGAGCTACAAGCAAGGTGGGAAGTGTTTCTGCTTTTGCTGCCAGGAGCCTTTGCAGCTGGCCATGGAAAGGTAAACTGAAGGCAGCTGCTGATCTATATAAGATGGTCATGTCCAAGGCAGCTGCTTCCTTCCTTCCAGAAGGCTTCTCCCCATCTTTTCTCTGTCTGTTGAGGACAGGCAGCCACAGCCCCAACACAAGTACTCATTTGAGAGAAAGTTGCTCTTGTGCTGCTTTGTTCCAGCTCTAACTTTGATGGCACCGCAGTTTACCAAGGTGTCACCATGTGAGCCTCCAAAACCAGAAGAACCTCATTTTGGACATAACACATTTGGACATCTCAAAACCAAATCTCTTTTATCCACTCTCTTCTTTATTCAGACTATTGGGTTTGGGTTTCTTGGACACAAAGATGAATGTTTCCCCTTCTGCAGCACGCGCGTTCTTAAACTTGCCTTTTTAGCAGCAAACCTTGTTCTGCTCTACACATCAGCGCCTGTGACACCTCAGAAAAGAGTTGTACACTTGTGAATATTTCTGATATCAAGGGCTTGTCTCCTGTATCATCGCTCACACGCTCAAGCTCCTGAAGCACCGTTAGGATTCTGCCTGCATCCAAAATATTATTCTCCCTCTGCACTCAGCACTGGTGAGACCGCACCTCGAATCCTGTGCTCAGTTCTGGGCCCCTCACCACAAGAAGGATGTTGAGTCTCTGGAGTGTGTCCAGAGAAGAGCAACAAAGCTGGTGAAGGGGCTGGAGAACAGGCCTTATGAGGAGCGACTGAGAGAGCTGGGGCTGTTTAGCCTGGAGAAGAGGAGGCTGAGACTTTATTGCTCTCTACCTGAAAGGAGGTTGTGGAGAGGAGGGTGCTGCCCTCTTCTCCCAAGTGACAGGGGACAGGACAAGAGGGAATGGCCTCAAGCTGCACCAGGGGAGGTTCAGGCTGGACATCAGGAAAAGATTTTTCACAGAAAGGGTCATTGGGCACTGGAACAGGCTGCCCAGGGAGGTGGTTGAGTCACCTCCCCTGAAGGTGTTTAAAGGATGAGTGGATGAGGTGCTGAGGGACACGGTTTAGCAATTGATAGTAATGGTTGGACTCGACGATCCAGTGGGTCTTTTCCAACCTCGTGATTCTGTGATTCTGTGAAAAGTCTGAATACTGAAATCGCTTTCTTTATGGCTGTTACCAATTCCAGGATTTTTGGTACACTTTTTACAGTGATGTGAATGAAACAGCCCCGTATCTGCACGATTTGATTCTCCTTTGCTGCGCTCCTTTGTGCTGCTACTTCACCGTGGGGCAAGAGGATGAGCGAGAACCCTTTCCAAAACATGATCATAATAACTTCACAGACACGTTAGGGACTGGAAAGGCCACGGAGGGAGCTGCTGAAGGAATCCCTAGGAGGCGGCCCGCAGGCAGCTCTCACCGCTCTCCAGCGCGGAGCGAAGGCTGCAGGAGCCCAGACACCAACTCGCCACGAACTCAAACTGGTCGTCGGCGAGGCGAGCCCTCGGCTACACATTCCTTAAGCGACATTTAACGTCGCCGGTACCTATCCCTTCGCAGGGCTCTTTGCTGCGAAGCCCGTGAGCGCGGGGCTGCTACAGCCCCTCGGCCTCAAGCCTCACGCGGTTGCACGTGAGGGAGCGAGGGGGGCCGGGGGTGGGGGGGCAGCCCAGGGCGGGCCGGGACGGGGCGGCAGGAGCCTCCTACCTCCTTCCTCCTCCTCCTCCTCCCTGCTCCCTGCTCCCTCCCCCAGCTGGCTCCGCGCTGCCGGGACCGCCCGGGCGAGCGGCTGCGAGGGGGCGGGCGGGCGGACAAAGGCTGCGGGCGATGGGGCGGCGCGGCGGCTGAGCCGGCTCCGCGGGGCAGAGCCGCGCATGGTGCGCGCCCGGGGGCCGCCATGGACCGCTTCTTGGTGGAGGTGAGCGCGGCGTCGCGGGGCTTTCCCCGCGCTGGGGCGCCGCGGGGAGCGGGAGCCGGCGGCGGAGCAGCGAGGGGGGGGGGGGTCCCGAAAAGTGCCTTGTGCGCCTTGCCCGAGCTCCTCGGCTCGCGTGGAGTTTCATTCCTCCTCCCCCTTCTCCGGCGCGAGTCGCTTTGTGGAGGGGGAGCCGGCAGCGAAGCAGCGAGAGGCTCCCGAAAAGTGTCTTGTGCGCGTTGCCCGAGCTCCTGAGCTCCTGAGGAGTTTTGCAGGAGCAGCCGCTCCGGGGTCGGGGCTTCGTACTTACCGGGAGGGAGAGAGGGGCGCCCTCCGCATCTCCCCGCGAAAGCATCGGCGTTCTCGGGCTATGAGGGGGGCTGCTCCGCTCTTCGCTGGGGAGGCGCTAATTGGGGCTCATTAGAGCGGGCAGGGGCTGGAGGAGCCGCTGCGTGACGGGCTGTGCGGGTCCCTCCTGCCCCCGACCCCGGGACGGTGTCTCCGGGGCTGGGGGGGGGTCGCTCCTCGCTCGGGGCGCTGCAGGGGGTGCTCCCTGCTCGGGGGGGTCCCTGCGTGAAACCCCGCCGGGATAAGTTTTTACGTCCTGCACGGGCACGTGAGGCTGTAAATGAAAGAGGTTTCGGCAGCAGGGCTGTTGTAGGCAGTCTTTTTATTTAAAGTTGTTTATTAAGAGCGTGCTACTGAGTATAGGCAAAGATCTTCCAATCCAAAATGCGGAATAATGAGGCGTAAGTTTTGGAAACGGTTTGAGTTTTACCATTATCTCGTGGATCTTGACAGCCTCACTGGTCAGGTGAGGAAACCAAAGCGAAGAGCCTTTGCTACAGGGTATACGCTGAAAATTGAAAGTTGGGTCCTCTTCTGCTGAATTGGCTGAATTTTGTACGCTGATATTTGATCAAATCCGTACATCCCCGCCTGATGTTGATACAGCCTTATAACTGTAAGGCGCCCGGTATTAATGCAGCGACTTCTGTGCATGTGTTGTGCTTGTAGGTTGCTGGCAAAGGCTGCGTCTGGGTCGTGACTTCTGGTGACAGACTGCATGACTGCTTTAATTGCACCCCTTGCTGAAGCAGTTGCCCTGTCAGGATTGTAAATACAGGCCAGGCATCTGTTTTACAGGACCGTGATTAAGCTGCAAAACTGTCCTTTGCCCTCATGAAGTAACTTTGCTCGTGTTCTCGGTGCTGCTGTCTGTGCTTCCACAAGAAAAACAGGTGATCTGTTTACCAGAATGGTAATTAGTCAAATAAAAGGAGGTCATACACCTTGCTGCTTGTCAGCTTTTCATTTGTCAGACCACAAAACTTCTGTCAAGTGCAATAAGAAGGAAGAAAGGCAGGATTAACTTTCAAAAAGTCTGAGTTAAATAGTAATGCTGCTTTTAATTCTTTGGTTTTTTTCCCTGTAGAAAACATAGCCCTCGCCTTTCCAAAGCTTGCAAGCCATGAGCAATAAGGTAGTGTTAGCCTAGCCTTGCGAAATTAATCTGAAGAGTCATTTGCTCTGACACAAAGTATAGTAGCGTGCCCTCATAAAGGTAAAGAAGAGAGTTAAGGGTTTTGACTCCCCTATTAGTCAAAATTACTTGCCCCGGGTAAAAAGCAAGTAAATTTTGCCACTCCGTGTTAGTATTTCAGCATGTATTTATGTTAATTTGTGGTTACTCCATGTGGACTTTGATCTTTCTTAAGAACTCTTACTCCCTTTCAACATGTTGATATTACGTTAAAAGATCAGTAAATATAGCACCTTGACTTTAATCTGCATCCAGAGTCCCACCCATAAGTATAAACATTTTCCTTTCCTTACACTGGAGCGTATGTAAATCCCATGTGGGGAGTGTGAGGCACAATAGCAGAAATGCACTGGGCCTGACCCAGCTACCACAGAAAAACGTCTGTTGAAGGCAGTGCAACGAGCCACTAGCTGGGTAATTTAATTTGTGCGAGGCAGACATCCTGCAGCTGCTCTTTATGAAAATATTTGCCAACTTATCTGAGAGAATTATTGTTCTCGTTAAAATAAGTTGTAGTGTGTGGAAGAAAGAGGAAGCGGGATGAAAGGAGCAGGTAACAGCCCTGATCTGCTCTGTTCTCATTTGGCACGGATGTGAGTCCACTGCTGTAGTTGTGTTTTGGGAGAAAAGCTGGTAGGTGAGAAGGACATATCCTGGTGCTTCATAGTGGTTGTTCCATTATCTAAAAGCCCCTGTTCGCTGTGTTGGAGGCAGGAGCATCTTCAGGTCTGACTATTGTAGAAGAATACAGTGCAACTAAAAAGTATTAGAGAAAAAAAGCTCCTACATTACTACTTCTTTCATGTTTTCCAATAGCTAGGTGCTGACTGTAACCCGCTCTTAGTATAGGACAGTGCTCACTGGAACAAAATGGGTCAAGCAGGGAAGACACTGCTGGAGACTGCAGGAACCCATGCATCAAAGACAAGGCATTCTTCTTGGGACCTTTGTGATAACTGTGATGTGGAGTAATACTGGGATAACACCAAGCTTCTGCCAATCAGCTGATGCAGGCATCATCCATGACTTAACAGCCTTTTGACTTATGTATCTTGCTGCCCAGTGTCCTTCCTTTGCCATTTCTTACTTGGCTTTTATTCTTCTAGGATAAATGGTTGTATCTCTCTCTAGAGAAGCCATGATCTCCATCTCTATCCTAGTTTTCTAACTCAGCCAGTTAAAAAAAAAACTTGTTCTGAGTAAAGAATTAGATTAAAAGAGTTGGTCCTGGAACTTATCCTCTCCTTCGCAGCCCCCAAGTGCAATTATTGCCGGAATATTATTAAAGTTGCATTCTAAATACAGAGGAGAATTGGGTTTGGAGACACTTAAAGATTCTTTAAGGCTATTGATTGATCTGTGTTTGGTGTTTGAAAGAAGGTCAATGGTGGAATTGTTAACTTTTTCAATGTAGTTACACAGTCATATTTTCACAGGTGAAGTGCTAAAACCTGTAGAAATTGCAGAGATCTAGACTCAGAATTAAAAATACTGATGTGTGCAATAGAGCCATTCGGCTATATTGCTCAAAACAGCCTGAAAAAATTGTTCCCGTATGTTTTACCAACAGCTATGGTGCTCACAAGGGAGCAGTCTCCTTGTGGCAGCCAAGGTCAGACTTCATTTTTCCAGGGAGAACGCATTCCTCCTAAAAGGGAATGTAAGCCATGAGGGAAGGATGAGAGTGATTTCAAGATGAGAAGGAAAAAGAGACTTTTGCACAAAACAGGCAGGAGAGGGAAGCTCAAATTGCCTCTTCAGCATCTGAAGTACTCATGCAGTGCTTACCAGGACAGCAGGGGAAGAGGATGCAGAAGTTAACTTTGGCCTCCTTTTACCTGAGGAGCCACTTTGCCCAATATATATGGTGTGTTGTGCAGAACTGTAGTCATTCTCCTTGTCACAGGAGAAGTTGTGGCAGTTGCTGGTACAGCTGAGGTCAGAAAGTGGTTGAAGTTGTGAGAGATTTTAGGAGATCATATTTTCCAAAATAGCTCCTGGGGATTTTGCAGCATAGTATAAACAGTTGTTGCTGTGAGGGTTGAGTGTGTTTAGTTGCTGTTAAGCTTTTAAAAGGATTTTCCCCCTTCCTTTAGTTTCTACAACTGGAAGAGTAGGAATGAGGGAGAACAACAGTCTCCTGCCTTCTGTCTAGCATGTCTGGGTAGATGATGTGGAGGGATAGTATTACAATAGCACCATTATAGAGATCCTACTGATGTTTCTCTAACATTGCGTGGAGGTTTATTGGGAACTGCGGGGTAGCTTCCTTTGAGGTGCTGCAGATAGTCTTTTGTCCAGCATGCTTTTATTTTTACCGGTGCTGCTGGCACCTTGAGTTTGGTTTCCTTAATTTCTGCTTTCTGCAGCTGAAACATATTTGTTTCTGTATTGTTTAAAGGCAGGGCTTCCAGCATGTGTCCTGAGAGAGCAAGTGTTGAACCTCCCTCCGTTAGGAGGATGTGGGGCAAAAATCAGTTCTGAGATTTTGAACTTGACTTAAGGGGGCTGTCTGAGGTTTTCTGTCAAGCCTGGAAGCTTGTACTTTGGATATGCAGCTTGTGGTACTTTTCCTTGGTGCTCCTATACTGTGGCGTTTGGAAGATCACTGCCTCTCAGCCGAGAGTACTTCATGGAGACCTTTGAAAGGTACACCAGCCCCTGCAACTGAATGAACTTGCCACTGTCAAGTTTCTATTCTTAAAGTAAAAATCTAATACTGATAAATGTTTGCAATGATATACATGGGTTCTGGCTGTGCTGTGCAGCCTAGCTTACTCCTTTAGGACTATCTTGGAGGTCTCTTGGTTTATGTTAAAAGTGTTTTGCTGATAGCACAAGTATGCATTTTAATGTTCCAGCTTGTCATGTTGATGTAGCCTACTCCAGCAAAGCTGCATTTCAGACTGGTGGGGCTAAACCATTGCCCCATAAGCAGTGGTGTAAAAATTACATTCCTGGAGGACTACTGGGTGCCAACACCATGCCAAGCAGGAACAGAGCCTCTTTCAGCTGTTGACATTGGCTGCATTTTCTGAAGTTTCTGAGCTGTGACTCCTTCTCACATGTAGGTTTTTTAAAAGCTAATAGTTGTTTTGTCAACAGTTATTTTTAGGTTAATTAGAGAGTATTATGTTTTGACTAGAAAACATTTCAAGAGGGCTCAGGACTGCTTTACTGAGGTGGAAAGAAAACAGTTTTAGCAAGTTTATTTCTATAAATCAGGATATCAGTAGCACGTCATTGTAACTGCCTTCTATACTACCACGTACTTCATATATGCCTTTCGTAATATAGATTTTTGCAACTGAAGCATAGCCATCACTGGGCTGGAGCCTAGCAGCCCAGTTGGCACCATGAATACCCTAAAATGACACAAGAACTTTCTTAAACCTGCAAAACATAACTATTGAAATTGGCAATAGAGGCTCTACATTGTGCAAGGTCAGCTTATGGTTTTTGAGGTATATACATTCAGATTCCAGCCAAAGGAGAACTGTGTAACCCTCCACCATTAAAGTAATGTTGGCTTCTTCCAAGTCTTGGCTTTTCCTTTCACCTTCTGGTGACACTTCACTGAAATGGCTACTTTTTTTTTTTTAGTCTTTTCCCTAGTTTTTGTCAGCCCTTTGTGTGTTAGCTATTTTGCTCTAACCAGATTTTTTTTTCTTTATATGTATTTTCTTTTTGTGAACCCTGTGTATGGATGTGAAGTTGCGAAGCTCTTCAGCTTCTTTTTTGGTTTTGGATATGTTGCACAGCCTGCTTCCCAGTAAGAGAGAGTTGTGTTTGGAAACATGGTCAATCCAAACTTATCTTTGAAACAGTGTGTCGCAGGCTTTTATTTTGTAAGAAATGCTCCAGATTTTTTTTCCCCATTATTCTGTGGAGGCAGGAGAGAGGGAAATAGAAAGGAAGTGGAGCTTGAGCTTTCTGTCTCATGTGGAGACTTTGGTGTGCTTGTCCCATGAGTGACTGAAGAAACTGTGTGGCCTTTCAGTGCTGTTGTTGCCCAGGTGCGCTGCAAAAGCTGGAAGGAGAAGTCTGAGGACTCTCATCAATACATGTTGTTGGTTGGCTTGGTTGCACCATGTTGCACTTGTACTGTGATGATTTTAGCTCTTTTAATACAGGGAAGTGATTATTGATGTGACTTCAAAAAGAAAATACTAGAAAAAGGAAAGTGGTTTTGTGTCTCTTGAATGGATGCAGCCTTGGTGGAAGGTTCTGCAGTCTCTGGCAAGGGGCAGGAACAGGAGCTCTATCCTTTGCATTCCTGGTGTGATGACTGCATGCCCATTGCCGTTCTGGAGGGAAGCATATCCTCTGGGTAGCTGGATCTCACCAGCATTTTGGCTGCAAGGCCAGTTATTTTTCCTTAGTGAATCACAGTCCCCAGCTGTGGTCTGAGTCAGGAACATAGTTTTGGGTGGAGCCCCGGTAGAAGGGCAGAGGAGGTAAAAAGTCACTGTGAATTAGGGCTTTTACTGAGGAGTGAAAAAGAAGTACCAGCCTTAAGTCAGTAATTGTGGGTACTCTACAGGTTTTGCAATGTGACCTCAAAATGTGCTGGATTGATTATGACTTCAGGCTTGTAGGAGAGGGTCATGGCTTAGGCGTTCACGTTTCTCTTGATCTTCCTGTTGCTTATCATTATGTAACATTTAAAACCGTTTGTGAGACATGAAGGAGGATAGCTAGCTGTTGGGACCACAGTTATAGGCAAATTACCATTGTTCAGACACTATTGGTACAAGTTTTGCATGGTGTGGGGTTTTGTAATTTATTTTTTTTAAACTTATTTAGGATTTTCTAAGATGTCCTTTGTATGTCTGAAATTTCAGCATTATTCATTGGTCATATTTACTGTAATGCAACTTTGTTTTGGTCGTTCCCCTGATTAAGAAGGTTAAGTGGATTATCCTTTTGGTTCAAAGTCCAGTAAGTAGCTCAAACAGTCAATTTTTTAAAGACGGGACTTTTCAAAGTTTGGATGCGGAGTAGGAACGGGTATTAACTATCCTCCAGATCTGCATTGTGAAGTAAACCATATTCATGCTGAAGAAGAAATTACCGATTTGGTACATGGAAAATACGAGCATTATATTGGAAAAATATGCCAGGAAAGGTTCCTTAGGACTGAAGGAATAAGTGAATACTACTAATACTTCTAAATATTATACCTGTAAGAAGTAGGAGGATGTTGGGTGGTTAATGTACTGTCTACTTCTAGACTCATTTTTGCAAAGTTAATGATCAAGACTGTCATCTCAAAGAGGTCCAGATGTCATTTATGTTTGTTCCTGATGTCTACTGGACAGCCAGCATGGAGCCAGGTTGGGGGGTGTCTGGCAGCTGTTCTGCAGGGTGTTGTTCCAGGGCATCATGACTGGCTGGACCCTTTCCCACTGCAAAACAGTAAATGACCAGGGAAGGCTGCTGAGTTGTTTCAGCTGTAAACGTGTTACTCTTGTGCTTGGTTTACTGGTAAATGTATTATAAATACTTGCTCTCTATTTAAGTGCTATTTTTCTTTGTGGCTTGGTGATTGTTTTTCAGTCTTGCCTGCAAGCGCCTTCTTATTTAGCAGAAAATTTAGAGGATTGGGATTTTTTTCATTGACATATCATACATGAGTGATGTTGGACGAACTTGATAATGTATGTTTTTCCTTATTACATACAATGCCTTGCTAGGAACAGACCTGACTTGGATTCAGATTTGAAGAATGAAAGGAATTGGTTCACTGACCCAAGTTAGCATTTCCCTTTTGTGTAAACTCTTCTGTAAGATGGTTTAACATACAGTTTTTAGATGAGATCTTGTATTTTTCCTCATAAGCAATTCTGTGCTTAGTTTTTTTTGTTTGTTTGTTTGTTTTTTTTTTCCAAAGAAGGAGCATCCACAGTCAACAACTGGAAAAAAAATCAATGAACACTCCAGCCATTTTAAGGCTTTGAGGAAATCTTTAAAGTTTACTCTTTTTTTAATTTTTTTTGTTTGTTTTTATTTTTGTTGAAAGAAGTCTTCAGAACTGGAAGGTGATGGTCACTTAGGGTTTTCTGGACTTGCAGTGAAAATTCAGATCTAATACATCTCAAGATGGATTTCTTATGTGTCTTGATGGCCCTGACTCCAAGATTCAAGCATGTTGTCTAATTGTGAGAGCCCTTCTAAGATTAATGACATGCTGATGGAAAATATCCTGAAGGGCAGAGTTTATCAATCTCCTGTACCATCCAGTGATTCAGAGTTGAATAAGATTCCTGTATGTGTATGTTAATACAGTTTAGCAAATACTTAAATTGCTTTACAGGGGCAGTTTTGCCTGGTTTATGATATCAGACTTGCTTTTCTTTGAAAGTATGTCATCTTCATCTCATGAAGAACTTTACTAGAGATTTTTTAATTAATATTAAGCAAAGGTGAATATTGAAGAAATCAATAGTCTCTACAACCTATCTCTTAGATGGGTTAAATTGTTCTGTGAATTATTTTGGATTTTGGTTTTGTTTTGTTCCAATTGAGCAAAAGAGGAAGGAAGAGAGGGGAGCTTAGCAGCAGGCTTTAGGAGCCAAGCTGTGCCCTTACACACGATCCTAGCTGCTGGGCATACACAGGGTGGACAGCTGTGTTGAAGTACTCAGGAAATAAAACTGGCACTTTGATGGGCTAGTGTTGTCTCTTCCTATATATTTTTGTGAAACTACGCATAATCCTTAATTATAGGTCGATGATACGCAAGTGTGTTAATACAAGTCTCTGTTTTGTTTTGGAGAATGCCCTCCTGGGAGATGCTGTAAGAGTATCTTAGCAGAGGGAAACATTTGGTTGTTGCTTTTTCCCTGAGGGCATAGCTACATTCCCACCCTGAGCGGGCTTACTCAAGGCTTTTTTCTCATGGTACATCTGCCTCTATACTGGACTAGTCATTAAAAGTACTGAAGGTATTTTTGGTGGTTTCTTATGTTCTTAAGCAATTTGACATGGTTATGCTGACAGGATGGCACCCTGCTGCACAAGCCTGTCACTGCAGTCTCAAAGTCAGGATTGATCTTGGTGCCTTGGGTGGAGACCCGAGGCTAAAATGGTTGATGAGTGCTTGCTGCCATTAACTCCGGATGGAATTAAGAGGGTGAGTATTTCTGAAAGTTGTCATCAAACACCTTGGTCCTCTTTCTCCCTCTTTTTCTTACAGACCTTTGAAACACTTTAGAAAACTTGTTTTGATGAACATTCCAGCATCTGGAGAAAGCATTTCTGTAGTTCTTGAAATGATGTTGGACTGTGAAAGTGGTACTACTGGACTTGTGTGGCTTTGATGTTATGCACTGCACGCATCTCTTCTTCTTCCTGACCTTGCTAACAGAAATGCAGGATTTCTCTGGAAAGATTCTCACGCCTCCCCTTTGCATTTGCCTGAACTGGCCCTGGTTTTGGGGACAAGAGATAAGAGAAGTTTATTCCTTGGTTTACGAAAGTATTGATGTTTATTGCGTTAATGGAAGTGGATTACTTGGTCCTGTTTTTAGTTGCTGTTGTTTAGCATGCCATTAAAATGTTTACTTAGATGAAGTTAAATATATTTGTCAAGAGAATGGGATTGTTTTTCTTATGAAGTTGTTTATCCTGAGGAAAAGTCAAATCCCTTTGTTTAATGTACCCTTTTGGTTTACAGAAGCGGTGGAGATAATGTCTATTTGACCATTTTAGTGGGTCAAAAACCAACTGTGTATCTTGGTTAGGGTATATTTTTATTTGCTTCAGAAAGGAGCCAGGTTGGCAGGACACTGGAGTTCACATCAGGACAAGGACTAGACGCTGATTCTGTAGGTCAGACTTCTTGCTTTGTTGGTTGTCTCCTCAGATCTCTTCCCCTTATTAAGTATAGACTGTGGGTTTGTGATTAGGGTTTATCTCCTCATTACAGTTCTGTGGTGATGGGTGTGAAGGATAGGTTGGTTTGGTGCATGCAATCAGTTGATATATTCCCTAGAAGAAAATAAGAGCGGCATTTACAGCGGGGCTTTGAAGGGTGGCATTTCCTGCTGCTTTTCAGACTGCGTACCAGGAGGAGTATCCGATGAAGTGAGCTCTTTGTTGTTGAAGCTCCCAGAGTAAAATTCTGTTGTGTGATACTCGATAAGCTATTTTCAGGAATAAACAAACACAGCCAATCTGTGTTAGAAAATGTAACTTGTTCAGCAGCCACTTTCCCATCCCCCCACAATTTCATTTCTAATACTTTGCGCACCAAATCAGAGAAGTTTTAATAGATGACAGATGGGATTTTGGCATAAAGTTGCACAGCACTTGCAGTAAAAGGGTGATTCTCTGTTTTGTGTTAGATTTGAGAGTCTCTACTCCTAATATCCATGTTTCTGTTGCACTATTTCTGCCATCATTTTGCTTTGGTGTTTCAGTACCTTAAATGACTACAGCCCTGATGCCATAGTAAACTCCCTGGATTTTTTGTACAGAAGGCCATGAATAAACATAAATGCAGTGTAATTAAATACTTGTGTTAAACTTTTACTGTATAGTTACACCTTTTTAGTAGGATGCCCTTGTAACATGCAGTTAAGGTAGAGATCCCATCAGTAGCTGGTGGAGGACCAAAGATGGTACCCAGATCTGTGCATTTTCTTGTGAGTGTCCAGTGGTCCTTTATCAGTGGCTTATTCTTGGCAGTCCTGCCTGAGTGCAAAGGAAAAATATTGAGTTGTGGATACCTTTTTCTTCAGGTAATGATTCAGCATTTACTGCATTCCAGGTGCTTCTGGAGTCAGTCAAATACAAGCTGTAATCTTGAATTCTAATTTTTTTTTTTTTGTACTTGTGTGCTTACAGAAATACTTATTTTTATTGCTTTCAGATATTTGATTTGAATAGTGCACAGCTGCTTTGTGCAGTCAGAGAGGCCACAAAAGCTTTGCTGTTTTCCTGGGATTTTTTTTTTCTGCTGGTAGGCAACATGAGCTGCAGCTGTCCAGGAGCACAGGGATGTTCCTCCCACTTTACATGTAGACAGGAGTCGTCTCTCATTAGGGAAGAAAAGTAAGTGCAAGTTAATCAGTGGCTAAATTGAAGGGCCAAGAAGAGCTCAAGCCAATGAAGGTCCAGGCACCTGCAGCAACAGATCATGAATGCTGCTCCTTTGGGGGTTGCCTGAGGAGCTCCTGAGGAAGGAAGGGAGAGGAGCTGGCATCAGGCTCTGAGCAGACACAGATGCTTTAGCAGGACAGCTTCTCAAAGGGGTCTCCTTGTCAGACAGGAGAAGGATGTCTGACAATCTGACAACTACTGCTTTCAATTGCATAAATTAAGCTTTTTTTTTTTTTTTCTTTTTGGCTTTGCAGTTCCTGTCAAAGTTGGAGAATAATCTTCTGTTGCTGTCCTGAGGCCAGCTGGAGTTTTCCTAGCTGTAGATTTTTTTTTTTTTTTTTTTGGCTGTCTCTCTGGTATTATAAATGCCAACATTTTTTAAAGTCTTGCTTTTTAGGATTGTATTTTTAAATGGGTTTTTTGGCAATATTGACCAATGATGTGCTTCTGGATAGTTTCACGAAGGCTTATTGGAGAAATCTGAGGTTATTCTCAAGGAAGCTGCAGTAATTTATATTCTAGAAACAGAACTTGGAAGTTTAGTACTACTCTGTCAGTAGCAATGTTATTGTAGTAAAAACTGTCCCTTTTAATTTTATCAACACTGAAAGTCTTACTTTAATTTTGTTGTTGTGTGATCATCTTTTCCCTGATTTTGTTCTAGATGCAGTACCAGAGAAGCTAGTAATCAGCAAGTGGGTCTTTCTCTCCAGAAAAGCAGTAGTGGTGCTACTGCTTGCTTTTCAGGAAACAGCTGGACTCTTATCAGATCTTTGTAATTGTTAGAAAAGGGGGAAATTTCAAGAGATCTATTACATGATGAGAGCTTTACCTGAGACTGCCAGAGGGAGCTGGTGCTTGGGAACATTGTGAAGTCTACTCTGTACATCTTCATCCATGGAATGGTCTGGGAACACCTGGAAGCTAGGATGCTCCTTCTGTGTGCTTTTGAAAGAGAAGCTGCGTCAATAAACTCAAAGCTATGGCTGTATAAGCTGCTGCCCCTTTTGTGGATGCATATATTGATTTAACTTGCTGATATTTTATTGTACTCCACGTGCAATGCTGTGTGCTGTTGCTTCCTTTCCCTAAATACCAACAAAGAAGAGTGGGGGAAAATAATATCTTGTACTCTTTGCTGGTGCAGATCTAAATATGATATTCGTACCTCATTTTTGTATTATACTGTTGTCCCTTGCTAATGCTGATGTTACCTAACATTCTTGTGTACATGGTTTTTTCTGTTTCTTAAATGTAAGTAAGTTGTTTGATGCAGCTGGAGGAATGTCTGCATAGGACAAAACATATGACAAGAGTTGCTTTGGGAGTATTTAAAAGCCAAAAAAAAAAATCAGTTTGTATAGCTGCTCCCTCTTTCTAGCTTTTGTAGCTGGAATTACCTGAAACAGAAAAAAATTTTGCATTTTGTTTGTTTATTTTTTTCAGTGACCTTGAAAGTTTGTTAACAACTCAAAAGCCATGCTGAGCAAAATTAGCAAAAGCATCTTAAAATCTAAGACAAAAGCTTAAGATTTCCTACTGGAAAGGTGGCTTGTTGAGGAGAAAAAATAAGTTAAGAAATGGTAACCATTAGTGGCTATAAATAGAGAGTTACTCATTTAGGCTGTTGGATGGATAAAATAGAGAGGTTGTTCCAGTTTTTCATCTTTGCCATGTGGTAAAGAGTATGTCATGCCTTGCTGTTTTTTGGATAGCCTTAAAAATAGTTGCACTTGTGCTATTTTCTGCTCAATGAAAGGTTTTCAAGTATACTTGCATAAATGGCAAAACCCACTTGGCCCCAGTCTAAAATAAATACATGAATTTATGAATCATTTTATTTTCAATAAGTTGTGTTCCCAGCAGGGCAGTGTCTCCATTGTGTCAGTACATATACAGTTTTGATAAAACACTGGATTTTGTTCTAAACCAATATCTGTAATTCCGTGAGCAGTGTGGAAACACTGTAGGGAGTAGTTAATGTGGATCTAGTGGGTCAGTAGGTCTTTTGGAAAGTAGGATCAGTAGGTTTTCCATGTCTTTGGGAAAATAAAACCTAGTTTGCAACCTTGCGAAGGAGCAAGTTGATTTTCTTCCTTGGGGTCACCTGCTATGGCAGTGAGGAAGATGCCACATGCATAAAGCAGTGATGCACTAAGACTGCCCTGGGAACCCTGGAAGAGCCCTGAAGATTGCAGGGGCTTCTCACAGGGTTTGGGAGCAGCTTCAGAGGGGAGTCAAGTTTTCCTAGTCTCTAGGTGTTGGGATTAACCTTTTCCAGAGGGACACCTTGTGTAGTCTGTGTTGTTGGATGTCTGGTACTATGTATGGTACTGATCCCACAAATTACATTTTTAGTTTACAGTCTTTGTTTAAAGCAGCAGCTACTTTTTACACTTATCTATGTGTTTCAGCGTAATTAGGTGAGGAACTAAGGAGCTTGTGTGAATAACTAAATAATGATTAACCTCTCTGACTTCACTGGTACAGAACCGGCATTTTCATCTTCAGACCGAGATTTCTTCTGTTGTGACATTAATTGACTGAGCGTTGATGCTTGTTGTGTCTTCCTTCCCCTTTAATGCCAAATGCGTTTGTGGATGTGTTACACTTCTTGGGCTCTTTTGGAAAGTAACAATGAAGATGCAATGCCCTTTGGCTTATCCCACCTCAGAAGTTTTTTAAGTGTCCTACTCATTGTGGCTCGGTATGGTACATTTTGCACAGCTCTCCAGCAGTCGAGAGGGCTGTTACAAAGGTCTGTTTAGATCCGTGTGTAATGCAGGTGAGCTAACCGTTCCTGATTGTGAGCTTTGCTTCTCTTATCAGAAAACACTGGCGCTTTCCAAACAAGTGGCTGTGATAGTGGCTTCTGGCTGGTGAAGGAAAGGTGTGCAAGTGAGTAGGCTTAAAGGTGCAGAGGAGTTTTAGAGTTTCGGTGATTTATAGCTAAGCTATGTGATCATGGTGAAAGATAACAAACCCAGTACAATCAGAGGGAGAAAGTGTTGCGGTTTGGGTGTCTAAAATTTGGTGCCTTGGCTTGCATAATATTGGGATGTGTGATTTTTCCATGGAGGCTTAGTTCCTGATGTTGCTCTGTTTAAAATAAGTAAAGAGACCTTGATTCAATGAGATTGGTAGTTCTAGGAGAGGACACGGTTCCACCTGAATTAGAGAAGAATCGTAATGTATTTAAAGTTAAGCATGTTCTGAAATACCTTGTGGTTTTGGTTTCTAGTTGGGTACAACTCACTTGGCTTCCTGCACATCACAGTCCAAGCTTGACCTGGGAAGGCTAATGAACATCTAGGGAAAGATGTTCCTGCCTGTGGCAAGGGGTGTTGATCTAGGTGACCTTTAAAGGTCCCTTCCAACCCAGAAGTCTCTGGTGACTGTGAACACAGTCCCTCTTGGGACTAAGGAAGCCCCCAAAACTCCATTTAATGGTAAACTGGTAAAAATGATGAGAATCTCATAGGTAGCTACTGCTGATCTCAGTAAAAATTATGTTTAAGTAGTAGTGACCATGGTTCAAGCCTGTCTTCCACAAAGTTGCTCTCGTACTTCCAAAGTGCACACTGGAGTGCCTTTCTTCATTGTTGCTGTAACCTCCAAATGAGTAACAGTGAGTGAAATAGCCCTGCATGTGTCCTTGGCCCCCTTTGCCCAGCAGTGCTGCTGCAGCCCTGCAGCCACGTCCATACGGTCAAGGACGAGGGCCGGAAGTCTCTGCCACAATCGGGTCTCTGTGTTCTCCGCACAGATGTGGCTTTGTTAATAAATAACTTCTCTAACTTACTACCGTTTTTTAATCTGTCTTGGGATCATTGTTACATTGATTTGTAGATTTGACTATAGAGCTGCTTTTATTGCAGACGTGTTCCTGGAAAGCTGAAAATGAGGGGATTTATTTCTAATTTTATTTATTTAATTATTTATTAAATGGAACCATCAAGCCATCTCCTTACCAATGCAGGACATGGCATGTATTGAGGGAAGAACATTTTCCACCAGTGATTTTTGGGGTGGAGATACTCAGAACTGACTCTAAAGTTCTGTAGGAGAATCTTCGGCTTCTTAGGAAGCTGACCTTTAAAGATGATTAACGGTGGAAGAGTGTAGATATTGCTGCTGTATTGGCCCACAAAACAGTGAATCTCAGTGATGCTTCCTTAATTTAACAGAAAGGAAGCAGAGTGATGTACAAAGTTGGGAGTGGAGGAGAGAGTGTCTTGTAATTCCTAATTCTGCTGAAAAAATTGAATTGCATTAGTACTGGATAGGGGTAATTACATGACAGCCTGTGTCCTTCAGGCACCAGATGATATCTTGAGAGCTGCTGTTAGACTCAAGTTGAAGGTATTGTGTGGAAAATAGACTTAAATAAGAATTGGACATTGCTTTCTCTTTGAAGTGAGCAGGAAGTAACATTGCATGATTTTACACATGATTCATTATTGTGTAAAGGAAAGCAGCAACTGAGTGTTAAAGGGTAAGTAGTCTTCTTTGCCTGTGGCACGGCACTGTCCATGTTACTCACACAGCTACATCATGAACGACAGGTGTGGATGTGTATGCATGCTGAGTGATTCATGACCAGCCCAAGCTCATTCTTGAATACTCAAGAATCAACTTGCTAGGAAAAATTTTTGCTGGAAACATTTTGCAACAGAAGGACCATTGATTGTAATCATGTTTTATTTCATAAATGTGTCCATAAATTATTTTTAGACAAAAAAAATAAATGGATACGGTTTTATCTGAGGGAGAGACTTGAACAGCTTCTTGGAGTAAAAAAAACACAACTTTGTGCAAATTGGCTGAAGTTGTGTACTACCTTAGGATGTTGGATATGTTTGAGATGGGTCTTAATGTGATCTTGAGGAGTTAAAATGAAGTATGTGTCTCTGCATACTTCTAGCTATGACCTGGACTTTGTAGTTGACCTGCACAAATGGGATCTTGCTTACGTCAAAATGAGGTGGAGATTTAATTCCTAGGAGAAGAACACATCATGAAAGTACGTGTATATCTGAAAATACACATGGAAGTTCCAACAGTCACATCTGTGCATAAACAAACATGCTTATGGTTATCTGAAGATGACAAAAACAATGACCAAAGACGTGATCAAAACAATATTCTTTAGGTGCTCTCTTCAAAAGATCTCAGTTCAATGATAAACACACTACCAGAGTTTATTTGTGCTCATTGTGTGTGTAAGCAGCTAGAATAATGGTGAAAATATAGTCCGTTTTTCAAAACAAAGACAAGTGGATACTTGAAACAACAGGAAAGTTGTAGGAAGACCAGCCCGTGAGCAAGTGGGAAGGTGATGTCATGTGAACGCTGTTGTGGGATTTGGATGATTTAAACTGCTTCGCTGGATCTGCCAAAGGCTTATAGCACCAACAAGTAATTCAATCTGCCCTTGTCTGGGTTCTCTAGTTGCAAAATACTACAGGATTTTCCATTTTAAAGCCTTCTCCTTTTCTTAGGTTGAGAGGGGTAGTGCATAAGGCTCTTTTCTTAGGTTGAGAGGGGTAGTGCATAAGGCTCTCACCCTCCCTGGGCCCTTGCACTGATACAAATAAAACAGACCTACCACCCATGCTAAGCAAGAGGCTAAGTTCTAGCTGACCAGCTTGGTGAAGGAACAGGCGCATGGTTCTTGAATTTTGCAGTATTTTTGGCTGCATACATGAAATTAGGGTGGAGCTCCAAGGACTCAAAATTAATTTCCTTACAGGTCAGGAAATCTCTGTTCCTTCATTCATGGAGAATAAAGTGTGTTATACGCTGCATAAGGGTTAGAAGGTAGTATGTGCAGTAAGCAGAAAGGTATTGTTCCATTTTAAGTTTATGACTTCTTTGAAAATAAAATTGGTTATATTTAAGGCTGAGTCAGAGCTTGAAGGAATCTAATACAAAGCTGTCAGTGGAGGAACATTTTGCTACTGCAACATTATTTGCAGTGAGGCATAAGGGGCTTTTCATAATTCCTACTGTCTCAGCATTAAGGAGAGCCACAGGGGCACCAGCTTCAGCAGAGCTGTCATGTGGAGTTGAGTTTTCTGGTAATCATGAGCAAGATACTTCTCAGATGTTCGTTTGCTCCAAGATTAATGATAATGGGCTGTTGGTTTGCTGTGTTTTTTTTTTTTTTTTTTGAAGAGTTAAAATACTATTTCGGCTAAAGCAGTCTGAATAATTGGTAATATGCTTAAAAACATACTTTTTTGGAAACAACACTTTTAAGAGTAATTCAGTAGAGACAGGTGGCCAACTTTGTGCATTTTCCCCAAAGGAGGTCTGGGCTGAGGAAACACTTGTTCATTCTCGGATGTGCATCACGTTCACATCAGCTGAAATGATGCACGTGCTCTTTCAGGCTAAGGAGGCTTTCCTGAATTCTCTTCTGTTCTACAGTAACTTGCCCATATAATGCTTCTCTTTGCACAGTTCCATGCTTCAGCATTTGTAGAAAAGTTGTTTTTCAACAGTGTTTAGGTAATTTCATTTTACTTAAGAGTTATTAAAAAAAAACCCACAACCCAAAGACAGCAAATAGCTGCTCTGTTGACTCACAGTGTAGTAATATGAAGAGAGGCTTTATTACTAGTATGAAAAGCAGTAAAAGATACTGGCTGTGTTTAGGCAAAGGAAGACATTTATATTTGTTTTGGGCTTGTGTTCTTTAGCACCATAAAAATCTGATTATGAGTAAGTAAGGTTAAATATGTTTTAACAGCACTATGTTAAGCAGTCATGGAAAATTCCCAGTGTAAGGTCGTGCAGGCATTTGAATACTATGAAGTCCATATGCTTTGGGGTTGGTTTTCCTCTCCCCTTTCCTCTCTCCCTTCTTCTCTCTCTCTGTACTTTTTTAGTACTTAAGAAGGAGCGCCTCTCTGAGCAGGGGGGAATCAGTAATGCTGCATTTTGAGTACTACACTTGCATTTGAATTTAGGCACCCTGCTAATTTGTCTTGAACTTACTATGCAGTCACCTCCTTTATAAATAATTGAAAGCAACCTCCTTGTGATGGGAAGCCTTATAAAGTCCTCCCAGGTTTCACAGACTGGGGAACTGCACCATGCTGTGGGAAGTAGATGTTTATGGAGTTGTCTGGACTTAACATTTACAAAAGAGTTGGTTGGCTTAATTCATTGCTAAGTAAAATAAATTGCCATGTAAATGTTCATCTTCTGAGTAGATATCCATTCAGAGGTAGCCAAGAGAAAAATCATGGTTCCGTGAGCCTTAGGGTCCAGAAGGGTTGCCCATGGAAGTTTGTTGTCTGATGTGTTGACTTGTAGCTTCCAGCATACCTTTTGGGTGGTAGGGTGAGGTGGGGAGCTGGGAAATACAGAGCAGAGATGTGTAAACCCACTGGAGTAGTTTCCTTATAGTAGCAAAACAGGGTTTTGTCAAACTTAAAAGTTGCTGCATGGTGTACTTGTGTTGCCTGTCTGTTGCCTGAAAGAGGTATATGCTATGGGTAGCCTAAGGTATTGGATAGTGTGTTTTGAAATATGACTTCTTGAAGACGAGATGTCTAGAGTGGAAAGAGATGCCTGCTCCCGGGTATGCCTTTGCTAGCAACACAATCCCCTACCTGTGTTCGCACATCTGAAGCTCTCCACAAAGATACATGTGCTTCACATGCAAATACATTTCACATCCCTTAGGTCTCAACCATAATTTCATTATTTTCACCAGCCTTAAAGTCTGCCGGGTTTCACTCAAAGCATCTGTGTTCTTGCCATATCTTTCTCTGGTCTTGCATCAGATTTTCTAATCTGGAGCAGCACGACTCTCCACAGCTGGTGCTTGTGGGAGCTTCTGGCCAGGGAGGTTGTGGCTGCTGGCAGGTCTTTGTGTGAAGGAAACAGGATCTGCTTCCTGGATTTAGACCAGGAAGGAAAAGGGAGTTTAGCATCATGGCCTGAGTCGGTTATGTCGGTAGTAAACAATAAAGTCTGATTTCATACCTGATCCTAGAGAATTGGGAAGGAAAATCTACTTCTGCTGTGGTGACACTCCACTTCTTGCTTGAGCTAATCCCCTTGGCTAGTGAGAAGGGCTTGGGTCCAAGGGGTTACCACCTTGATATATGAATGGTGTAACTCTGGGAGATTATAATGCATAGTTAAAATCCTTTGGCTGAGAAGATCCTTTCCCTGCTGAGAAGCATGCAGCTGTTCAACCCTGTTTTCGTTATAGTTTTGTATAGTGGATGTAGCAATCTAGAACAGAGTCTTAGCCCAGACGTGTTTCACTCATCATTTGTCTCTGGGATTAATGCCCATTTTGTCAGGTACTAATGCTTTAAATCACTTTTGTTTGGTTTAAGCCCTTTTAATTGCTTTGTGGCTTAGTTTTGGGTTATATCTTCTATCAACTTGCAGTACAGCAAAATGTGCATGCATGCATGCAAAAAAAAATACAGAAACAAGTGCCCTGTGTTTCTGTTTTTTTCTGTTCTGGCCACAAGTGCTAGGTTGAAGTAGTCATTTTTCTTGTTAACAATTACCAGTTCATGTAAACATGCATTGAAGAAGAAAGAATTGGCACCACAGTGATGGAGGAATTGTTCATCACTGTCATTAGAACAAGGGCACAAAATGGGAATGCGTCAAATCTTGAGGTGTGCCTGCAAGTGAGGAAACATGCCACACCTTTTTGTTGAGAGGTGGAGTGCAGATTTTAAGCTTCTTTGGAAAGATGCTACAAAACATGAGGAAAGGTGCGTTGTTGTAAATCCTAGGGACTTGTGAGCTGCTTTGTATGACCTGTTTGGGGGAATTGTCTATGGATGTGAAATGGGAAGCAGTATAAAGTTAGAGGGTTCAGTCCAGCATACGTCATGAAAGTATCTATGACAGGAGGAGAGACAGGTTGTTGATATACAGGTTGTTCCCTTCTGGCAGTTTACTGGTGAATGAATTTAAAAAGAATCTATTTTTATTATACGTATAATAGATATGAAAAAATCCCAATACAAGAAACAATGACTTGCCATAATGACTCAGGTGGCTCATCCTGTAGATGTACTATTTTATAGTTGCACATCTGCAGAAAAATCAGAACATATATCATAGAATCACCAGGTTGGAAGAGACCCACTGGATCACTGAGTCCAAGCATTCCCACCAATCTCTAAACCATGCCCCTCAGTACCTCATCCACCCGCACCTTCAACATCTCCAGGGAAGGCGAGTCAACCACCTCCCTGGGCAGACCGTTCCATTGCCTAATGACCCTTTCAGTGAAGAATTTTTTCCTTATGTTGAGCCTGAACCTCCCCTGGCGGAGCTTGAGGCCATTCCCTCTTGTCCTGTCCCCTGTCACTTGGGAGAAGAAGCCAGCTGCCTCCTCTCCACAACCTCCCTTCAGATAGTTCTAGAGAGCAATGAGGGCTCCCCTCAGCCTCCTCTTCTCCAGGCTAAACAGCCCCAGCTCTCTCAGTTGCTCCTCATAAAGCCTGTTCTCCAGCCCCTTCACCAGCTTCATTGCTCTTCTCTGGACTCACTCCAGAGCCTCAACATCCCTCTTGTGGTGAGGGGCCCAGAACTGAACATAGTATTCAAGGTGCGGTCTCACCAGTGCCGAGTACAGAGGGAGAATAACCTCCCTGGACCTGCTGGCCACATCGTTCCTCATAGAAGCCAGGATGCCATTGGCCTTCTTGGCCACCTGGGCACACTGCTGGCCCATGTTCAGTTGGCTGTCAACCAACACCCCCAGGTCCTTCTCCTCCTGGCAGCTTTCCAACCAGGTTTCTCCTAGTCTGTAGCACTGCACAGGGTTGTTGTGCCCCAAGTGCAGGACCCGGCATTTGGCCGTGTTAAACCTCATGCCGTTGGTCTCTGCCCAGCAGCCCAGCAGTTCAGATCCCTTTGCAGAGCTTCCCTACTCTTACTGCAAGGAAACGTATCTGGCCAGGGAGAAGTAGTGGACTAAAGAAAAGCAGGAGATTGCTTTCCAGGGGGTTGTGACCTTGAGAGGCTGAATATAATGAATGCAGTGTTTCAGGCTGCCTTTTTACCTTCCAAGTGCTGCATACCATTGGTATTCATCAGCAGTGATGGGGCTTGGCCACTGAAGGCCTTGCAAAGTATCACCTCATCCCTCAGAAAAGTTCAAAGCTGGAGAAGTACAAAGCTGTTCAAAGTGCATGCAGGAAATGTTGCCTCTTATCTAAACTCAATGGCTTCCCACATTTACCTTAATTATAAGCTTCATTACTAAATTTGCCTTTGGTCTAAGTTCTAAACTCTCCTTTCTACTAAGCTGCACCTTCTGTTTGTATTACAGCGGTGTAAAGTGCCACTGGCACAGCCTGCTTTGGTGTCATGTAGCCTCTGGGAAAGCTGGGATTAGCCCTGATCTAGTGTTCTCCTTGCACAATCCCACACTTAAGTGAGAGACTGGGCTTGGATTAAATTTCTTTGTCCCCAAATGTCCCTGTTTTGCTTCTGTGGTGGAGAACTGAACGAGGTGTTTTCAAATGCCTGATGCAATTGAGTTTGTTGAAAAACATTCAGTCACAGTTTGAGAAATAACCCATAAGTGGCTATTTCATATTTACTAACACTTCAGTGTTTTTTGGGGGGGTTGGTAGATTAGATCTTGTTTATGATCTGTTTAAAAACTGAATGAATTTTGAACTGAATAATAAATTATTTGAAGCTATAGTTTTTTATCTTCCACAGTGTGATACACGCTTTTCATATTTCCAAGGGAAATTTTCAGTCTTACATTGAAATACAACAGCCCTATGTATTTTACATCTCAGTTCATGGCCAGGTGTCAAAATGGATAGGAGTCTTTCTGAGTTTCTAACCTGAGAACGAGGTGAAGACTTAGTGACCTTTGGAGAAGGAGAAGATGTGAAGAGCTGACAACCAGTCAGCGGATGATTCCTTCCAGGCACCCTGGACTATCGATTGGGATAGGTAGGACAAGTAAGAAGAGGACTTGGGAAAGCAGTAGAAAGGACACCCCTTCAGGGTTTTAGGCAGGTGCTGTAATTTCACAGGGTTCTGTTAGTATCATTTTTTCAACTGCTGTGAATGCGAGTTAATTCTAAGATAAATGGAAAGTGGAATAAAGTAGACCTGTGGGCCTCTATGGGTCTGCCAGGGAGTCTGAGTGTCACCCTTAGACTTTTTCTGCTCCCTATCCTCAAATTCTGTTGGTCCGTCTGCATTCCCCATGCCCTGCCCCCCCTCCCCCAACAAATAAACAGAGAATATCTATTAAATGCTGTATACACTTATTGTTCTTTTCTTTAGGTGCTTACTTCTGTCCCATTGCTTGGAGCTGCCATAACTATCTAGCATATATTCTTGCCCCCCTTTCTGTGTAGAACTATAATACTTTATTACTTAGTGGGTTATAGGTGCTTCAATATGCTGTTAGGATTTAATTAAAATCCTATTGCCTGCTCACTTTTGGTATTTAAGACATGCATTTTGTTGTTGTTTGCAAGGCAGTGAGCTGCATTAAGTCAGAGGGCAAAGGGCATCAGATATCATGTGCCATAAAAAGTGTAAACATCCTTCTGATTTACAAAATCTCTCTCTTCTTTGGGGCCATTGTTTGGATGATGTGTCCTTCCTGCTCTAGGAGTTACTGATGTGCCCACAGTGAGGCTGGCCACGTGCGTGCTGTGTGAGGAGCCTGGCGGAGCTCAGAGGATGCTTGCTGGGCACAGCAGTGTACCTCTGCATATCCTGCATCCACGAGCTGCGCCTGCCAGCCTTGCTGCCACAGGGACCTGGGAATAAGCCAGTGATCTGCCCTTTAGTGATAAAGCGAGCCATTACTTTTTGCTTAATTGGTTGTGTTTTCATCAGGTGATTGCCAGACTGGCAGTTTGAAGTTCCTCAGTGATTATTGTGGTTTGAAGCGTACAAATTAGTGTGGGAAGCTGCTAATGCCTTGCCTTGCAACTTAGGACTTCACTGGTAGGATCTGCTTTTCCTGCGCTCTCCCAGGGCATGAAAAGTAAGGAGGGAGAGCATAGATGGGTGCTTTGCTGCCCTTCCTTTCTCAGGATGCTCAGGTGTTGCTCCAGTGAAAGACCATCTCATCTTCCAAATCTCCTTGTAAAAGCCAGGTGCCACAGGTGGGCTTCAGGCATGGAGGGTTGTGCTGCCCTAAGGGCAGCTGCTAACTTCCTGGATTTTGAGGATTTATCAGTTGGGGTTTTTTAATTACTTTTTAAGGGTGGTGTGTGGTATTGGTTCTGGACCACCACAGGTTATTTCCCATCCTACATTGGTAATGTCAACTTCAGCACTGCTGCTGCCCAGTTGCTGGAGTCCCTTGTTGCAGGCCAGAAAACCACATTTTCCTAGCTGGGTGTAGACGTGGCATGTATTTTTATTTCATCGAGCTTCTCTGGGCTTCTGTTCCTGCCTTTGAGCAGTGGTGCGCTGCCTTGCACCCACCCTGAGAAACAACGTGTGCAAGGGCTATGTTGCTGGGCTGCAGAGCCATCTCAGCTGTTGGAGCTGGTGTGGCAAAGCAGTGCTTGTCCTGGGTTCAGGATGTTGCCCCCTGACTTCTAATGGAGTGTATGAACAGAGTGGAGTGGGTGGTGCTCGTGAAAGCTGCTGGGTTAATCCTTGTGGCTCGTGGGAATGGAGGACCCAAGCTTCATGTGCTAAGCTGGATGCAGCCCCAACCTGTCAACTGCTTGCAGTTCATGTGTAGCTGGGATTTGTTCCTCAGCGTGGGATTACACTGGCCAGATTTGCCCTTAGAAAGGCAAGGGTAGAACGGTTGTTGGAAATGCTACTGAACGTGTCCACTAGTTGTCCAGTATTTCTCCTGGTTTCTGTATTCCATTATGTATTAGCCATAGCAAGTCCTTATCCTACAGAAGTTTACGCAAATGCAGGGTCCTGTTGACATCTGTAGGACATGGTAATTGATCAAAGGTGTTCCAGTAGTTGTAGAGCAAACACCATGTAGCTTGCCAGAAGAGAAAAAATGAAAAAAGAAATCTTGAGGCGTAAACTAGCAATGTAAAGAAATAATTCAGCGCAATTACGAACTTTAAGTATTTGTGTTCCTGTGGTGAAACAGAGACATGGAATGATCATATTGTGAAAGTGAAGCTGCAGAGAGATACAAAGCCTGCTGAATCCTGTCTTGCAATTTCAATGCAATGGCATCAATAAAACTTTGTAAAAGAAGTTGTGACCTGATATTTAAAAATCTTCTGTTTTCAATGGTCAATGTTTCTATTGGTGAAATACAGAAATGAAAGAACTGTGGGTTGACTGGTCTGTAATTCTCTTTTCTCCCTCCTTTTCACACTTGCTTTCTTCACCTTGGAATACAATTTTGCTGATTCTATGGCATCAAAGTGTGACTTGTTTCTTTCAAAAATCCTGAATTTTACTTTTAGGAAAATATGGAGCTTGGAAAAAAAAAATGCCCCTAAAGAATGCAGGCTGGGCGGGTTGGTTTGGTTTTGTCTTAAGTAAGCTCAGATCTTATAGCTGTTTTCTGCAATAATTAAGTCTGGAAATAGTTACCCTTCTTCCCTGTCCCTACCTTAATCCAGGGAAACAATTCATGCATAAACTGATATTTTTGAGTTGCAGTGAGATGTAAGCAAAAAACACCCAACTCCCTTTAATATCGTTAGATGTGTAAAAGAAGCATAAATATTGAGAATAAGTAAGAGCTAAAGTGGAACCTTTTGTACTTTGATGCAAGTAACTTGCAAAGTGAAAACTGGTATTATTCTTGGGAGCTTTTTAAAATATGCTTGTTACTTTGTACAGTCTGCTGCTTAATATGAATTATCTTTTTCACGTAAGAATCCCTCTTGCGTAAGAGGAAGTCTTCCTGGAATTATCTTCTGCTTGTTTGGCACGAGAGGGGAAAAAATAAAGAAGAAAAGAAAAAAAGGGAAAAAGACACCACTGAGTTTTCTGGAAACCAGGAATAGCCCTTGCCTTGCTAAATTCACTTCTTCCTGTGTGCTTTCAGGTGCAATACTGGCATTTTATCGATGATGCTTCTTGGTATGAAAAATCTTTGATAAATACTACCACAGTAAAATTGGATGGCTGGCAAAAATCAGTCAATGGTAGAAAATAAATCTTGATCAGAAATTTAATCTGCTTTGCAAATTCACCTTGAGCTGAGCTAGTATAATAATGTCCTTCTAGATAAGGCATATCCATGCTTGTATAGCACAACTAGCATCTCTTAGAAAATAAGCACCGTATAGTGGTTTTGTATTAGATTTGCTTCAGAAAAAGTCGGTGTCTAGGTATATTGTGGAGCAGTGTTAAGAACTGAATAGTTTCTTCACTGATGAAAATATTTTCACAAGTGAAAGAAACTAAATGGTACATGCCTCTCTTGAGGACCCACATGTCAAAGGAATGGTTAGTGGGATTTTTTTGTTGGTTTTTTTTTTTTTTTTCATTTGGTTTGGGTTTTTTTAAACTTAATTAGCATTAAACAACTCAAATTTAAGAAGTTGTTCCTAAATAAGACATTTTAAAATGAAACTGAATATCAAACTTGCAAGGAGGAGTTTGCATTCTGCAAACAAGGCTCTCCACGTGCTTTGCAAGCAGTGAATAAGAAAGATATTTCAAGTTCAGTCTTAAACTAAACCTTGTTTCAGAGTGGTCAGTCTCTCCCATACCGTGTGGCTGGTGCTCAGGAGTCAGCTCCTCTGGCCTTTGCTTTGCGTTCTGCTCAGGCAGGAGAGGCAAGAGGAAGATGGAAGAAAACGCTGATGTGTTATACAGCATTTGAGAACCTCTGCAACCTGTGGCAGATTATGAATTTGGTAGCTGGGATGTTTTAAGGGTGAAGTTTCGTAAGAAGAGCAAAGTTGTGTTGGTGAGTCCCAGTTAAGGAGGGTAGTGTAGTAGGTGAAGATACTTGCCATCGCTTTGCCTCATTGGTCTTCAAGACACCAGTCCCAACAGAGCAGCTGAAGGAGGGGATGAGAAGAAGGTGCTAGCATGACTTCGCATGTCTAGATTTAGAAATCCTTCTCCACCTTGATGTGAATTTATAAGCTTGTCATGTGGCATAAGCAAAATCTTGCCAAGCTGGCAGCTTTTGGATTAAGGACTGCCAAGCGCAACCAAACATTGTGGATGAGGTACAGGCATTTTGGCAGGCTATTGTCTTGTCCTCGAGTTGGTTATGGAGCTGCACAGGAGTGTAATAACTTTCTAGGCAATATGGAGAAGAATATTTTAGCAGGAACTAATGGTGATTTAAATTGGCTTGTTTGAGTAGTCATACTGTGATAACTACTCTTCCTGCACTGCTGTAGGCTTTGGTGAATGGTTTTTAGAGTACAGTCTCTCCTCCCCTGCTGCTTGTACGTGCACTATCCTTCCTTGGTTCCGTCTTTGTTAAAATATCCACTAGGGTTAATAAACTTCAGCTCACGTGTATGAAGAATTGGGGGATGTGCGTGTATAAAGATTGGTGAGAATTCAGTTGATGTTAAGATGATATTCACAAAGTTTTGGGTTTATTGATGGGAGGGTTTGGGGCTTTTTTGTTAATTAATAAATTTGTAGGTTTTGACAAATATTAGTGCTCAGCAAATCTGTGCTATCATCCAAGACAGAACGGCAACTTCTTTTGAAATATGTGAAGGCAGAGTTGGGGGTTGTTTGGTTCTTAGGGAAAGTTTTAAGGTTTTGTGAGGATATTGTAAATTCCTCTTTAGGAATTAAAAAAGGGGAGAGAATTATGTGCTACTTTTAAGGTGACTGTGAATGTACCAGAAGCTCTTGTTAGCCTGGCTGCTGCTAACTGCTGCCCCAACATAAATGGCCATGGAAAGGTGCACAGTGGCCCCAAGCTCTTTTCCCCTGTGTTACCTACATTTCTCCACTGTCACTAGAACTGCTCCCTCTTTCTTCTCCTTATCCACATGTTGTCTTTTTTAATTACTTATCTTCCTTACTGAGTTTTAACAGATTAAAATTCCTCTTTTCCCCCCTCCCCCAAGCTGGGAGCTGAGGGGAAGCTCCATGGTGATGTCACATGCTGTGTGAGTCCATGATACCCACTGATGATGTACAGTGGCACCTGAAACTGTGGATCTGGTAAATAGAGGAAAATTGCTGTATACTTTTCCTTCTTCCCCGATTTCTTATTTTTGCAGTTTTATCCACTGTCAGTTGCCAAGTAGTACTTTAAGCACTGATGTTTCAATTACAGAATAAATGAGAAATGCCATTGACTTGACTGCCCGGAAACTGGTATTTCTTTACCTAAATTTGTAGGCACAAGCAAGAGCTGTTGTCCTGTAGGAGCCTGTAAAACTCGGCTGCAATTGATAGTAGGCTTTCCGAATTCCTTTATTACCATGGTGTAGATTGGGTAGTCTCAAAAGCAAGAAAGATATTTGACAAAACTTGTAAAAATGTAAAGGTAATGCTTGAATCTTTCTCATGAAAGCCATAAATTCAGAGTGTAGCAATACTGTTATCTCATTACTAAGTTTGCTTTTCAGAGTATGATAAAGCTGCAGTTTCCTAGCGGTATGAAACCCTTATCACCCCCAGGAGCTGGCAAACGCATCTTCTGATCTCTAGGAAAGAAGTGCAATTGCTAGTTGGCTTTTGAGCAAGGTCTGCTAGCAATGTGTCTTCATGTTCACAGCAGAAGGTGGTGAGGAGTGTGCTCATCCACCTGCATACATAGAGGTTAATCTCTGTCTGCTGTTTGTGTTGGGAATAACTGGAAGATAAGATGTTTTCAGGGTTTTTTTAGTTATAAAACCCAGCCATATTGTATGAAGTGGTGGTCTTGTAAGAAGCACTGGTGCTTTCAAAGGGCTGGGAAGGTACAAATTTACTCTGTTTCCCCCTCAAGTTAGTAATAGTAATGATATGTTTTAATTCAGTTTCTGGCTTTTAAACCGAGATGGTATTATCAGTGCTGTGCTATCTCCAGTTACTGAAACAGAAGGAGATAGAGCCTTTTCAAGGTTAATCAGCAGCTGTTGCACAGACCTCAGGAGCAGGAGAGCTGGAGCTTTGATCTGGTGAGGGGGATGGACAGGCAACAGAAACATGTTTTCAAGGAGATTTTGTTCTGCAGGAAACTACCTCTCCTAAACTGACCTTATGTCCCAAGGAAACATCTTCATGGTTTTGTTCTGCTTTAAAACAGTAAAGTAAAATCGTAGAATCATAGATTAACCAGGTTGGAAGAGACCCACCGGATCATCGAGTCCAACCATTCCTGTCAAAAGCTAAACCATGCCCCTTAGCACCTCGTCCACCTGTGCCAAAATGGTATTTTTCAGGAGGCAGAACTAAATTTGTTGAGAGAAAGGTGTCAGTAGTTTACTCCTGTGCTCTCTAAGGAAATTGTGATTGGGTGCTGTAAGTGTTCTGAAAATCAGTTTTACCCCAGTCAGCTGGATTAAGTGTGTGCCTAGATTTAAGTATGTAGTCAATTCATGAAGTTGAGTTTAAGATACTGAAATTTAGATTACATGCTCAAATACCTTCCCAAGTTGTGCTTTCTCTCATTATCTGGAGAGACTTAGGGTTCAGCTAGTCCTTCTGTGTAACTCCATCTGTTCCACACCACCCCTGGATGAAAGCTGCTGGTTTTCTGACTGTTGGCAGAGGGGGGGCAAGCTGGCTGGAGAGAAACAGAGCCTGTTAGCATCACTATCTTGGAGTAATTTCTGGAATATTAATTAGTTTCCCCTTGGTAGGTTGTGTGATGGTAGTCTATGCAGACTTTTATAGTAGTTTTCATATTTCAAGCAAACACTAACATCCAGCTGTTGTGGAAGCCTTTTGTCGATGAGTGCAGGGAAGCTGGGCACTGTGAAGGGGAGAGGATCCAGATCAGTACTCTGAATTAGAGTCATACATCAGATACATGGATGTTACTACCTGTTAATTTCCCTGGACATAGGTATGGAAGAACAGCTCCAGTTTTCTGCTTAAGAAGCTGAATGCTTCATTTTTGGATTGAAGTTGATGAGGGACATCCAGCTTCCAGTGAACTTCATGAGTTGGCCTGGGTAGTCTGGCCAAGTACACACTTGGCATGTTAAATTTTTTAGGTACCTAAACTGAAGTATTTTCAGTAGTCCTAAGCTAACAGTGAGGGATGAGTTTTCAGAAGCAAAACTGTTCATGAGTATGAAATTAGCAAAGTTGTGTTTTGTCTGGATAGCTTCTTTCTTGCTGTGTCCCTCCTTGTGATCAATGCGTGAAGTAGTGAAGAGGAGGAACAAAGATAAATGTGGTTTTGGTTACCTTAGCTAAAAAAAGCTATGTCTAGCTTGACCTAGTTAATAACATCTCTTCCTGTCTCTCAAACTTAGTGTTTGGAGCCAATCTACTGTAGGGCATGAACAAAAGGTTCTCTAAATACATAATGACTATTGTTCCTTTTGCTTTGCCAAGCCCTACTAGTGAAATGTTTTTTGAATGCAGATGCTGCATAACCTAAATTCATCGCCCTTAATTTAAAGCAAAACAGTTTTACTGCTGTGAATCAACCACATTGAGGAGTTCACTGGATTTTACATTATAACATGAATGAGCAACATTTTCACTTGGATGAGAACACAACTATTATACAATATCTAATTTTTAATAAATTAATATATATACAATATATTAAAAAAACCCATGGTTATTGTGCAGGCAGTTATTTTCTTGACCTTACAACCTGTATGCATACAAAACATAGCTTTTTAATTACAGTTTTGCAATGAATGCTCCACCATTTTATTTAGTTGACATAGTTCTTAGGTAATTTTGTGATTTCCAATGCCCAAAAGAAGGTAAAAAGGGACGGACTTTTACCATCCCAAAGAACAGAATACAGAGGAAGATAAGACACGGTGTTTGCATTTTCAGCTGTAAAATCTGCGAGGTAGAAGGACCAGGAACTTCGCCATGTGGTCTTGCAGCTGTGAGATGCAAACCGTTTTCCTTTTCAGTCAGAAGAAATTTGTTTGCTATGGAAATGATGGCATATGGCTCTTCTGCAAATGCTCTTCCAAGTATTTTTACAACATTGTTTCACAGAAATGAAAAACATTGTACCTTAGTAAATGTATTGTGGCTTTCCTTTCCCCCTAATTGCTTAACAGCAACATGTTAGATGGCTGGTCAGGGAGCTGTGGAGTAGGCAAATTGCTAGGCTTCTTCCTCTACAATGGGTCTCATCCTGCGCATTGAGTAGAGTCCTTCCTCAGGTGGGTCCTGTATGAAAAGTCTTGTCCTTAAATTAGCTACTAGTTGGGATTTTGTTCTCAAAACTGTCACGTGTGTATTACTAATGCATCACAGAGGGATTGCAGCCTAGTTGCAGAGCTGGCTGGGCAGTGGGGGCGGCTGTAACCTTGCTTGGCTCTAAGGGATCTCTTGCCAAGGCTTCTTTGGTTTATTTCCCTCCCCGGACTTGAAGGCTTTGCAGTACACCCAGCCCATGGACAGATGCCTTATTGTTGAGCTACCTTGCCAGGGAACACTTTGTATTTGCATTTCAGATGCCTTAGGCTTTGTGAACTGCATTGTTCCAGCCTCCCCTGAATAGCAGCTATTGACCCCTAACAATGTACATTTGTTTAAATCAAACCCTTTCCTACTTGCTTTAAAAAGCTTATTTTAGGACTAGCTCAACCAAGTGAATTCTTCTCTGCAGGCCCCTTTTTCTCCCCGTGGTAGCCAGAAAAGAAAGTCAGGGGTAATTATTTAATTCCAAGATGGAAAACATTCTACTTCTTGTGAGAAGCTATTTTGAATGCTGAGGTTTTGGCAAATTTTGTGGTGGCTTAATGTTTATAAGCTTTTCACTGCCCTTGAAAGCGTAAACTTCATCTACTTGAGTTCATAGATTTTGGCAAGTAATAAACCAGTGGAGCATCAGGGGTTTGATTGTCCTGAAACGCTTGAAGAACTTGACTACAAATATATATATATATATTTTTTTTTTTTTTTCTGTTTATGTGTGCATTTAGATGGTCTGAATTCATCTAGGAGGAGAAGCAGAGACTGACTGGTGCAGAGACTTAGTGCCCAGCAGCAGGCTGGCGAAAGCATTTCTCTGGGTTTTGAGAGGACCGGGGTCAAATACCTGGAGGGAAGGTGCAAGGAGGATGGAGCCAGTCTTTCTTCAGGGTGCCCAGTGATGGGGCCGGGGCAGTGGGCGCAGAATGAAATGCAGGAGGTTCCCACTGAATATCAAGAAACACATTTTTACTGTGAGGGTGCCCAAGCACAGGCACTGGTTGCCCAGAAAGGTTGTGCTCATGCCTGAGGATACTCAACAGCCATCTGGACGCAATCCTGGACAGCCTGCCTCTGGTGACCCTGCTTGAGCAGGAGGGCTGGACCAGATGCTCTCCAAGAGGTACCTTCCAGCCTCAGCCTTCTGTGATGCACAGGTGAAGTGAGGTGGATAAAGGCATGAAAGAATCAAAGACTCTGCTCCCCTTGCTCTGAGTGTATTGCATGGTATAGCATGGGGATGTGATTTCTCTTATGCAGTGCTGCTTACTCGTGCCTCACAGGCTTTAGACTCACACCATAGTGGGCTAAGTGGGGTAAGCGGCAGCTGCAGCTGAGCACTGCATTGCACCGCCCCACTAGGGTTGATGGGCAGCTGCAAGCCTCAGATTTTCACTCTTGGGGATGGTGAGCTGACGGCAGCAATTGCATTAATGTGAAAAAGCCCTTTGTCTCCTGCCCCAGCAGTTGTGGTAGATATTCTTAATACTGAGGATGCTGTCGCCTTCGAAGTTGTCATCACTCCTGTGATGGGACAGATATTTCTATTTGCTGGCTCTGGTGGAAGGTACCAGAGAAAGTCCAAGAGCAATGCCAAGAGCATTGTCAGCCTTCCTCCCTCTGGAAAGTGCAGACTGTTCATGGCCTCGGACCTGTCAGCACAAGGGTATCCATGCTGCTGGAGAAAATTAAAAACAGAATGGTGCCCTCAGTTTTCTAATAGCCAAAGTCTGTTGCAGACCCAAGGGAGCAGGTTTCACACTGCTGTCAATGGATTCTGAATTAAATGCTCAAGTTGTATTACTTTTACCACTACTGATGAGTCCATACCCTCCTGCCCACCTTGGGTTCTAGCTCTCTCTGCTTCCCTCTGCCCTCACCCTGTGCTTTTGAATCAACACACCATGAGTTTGAACTGCCTCAGTTGTGCTGTATACCTGGAAACTACCTGGCTTGAGGTCTTGGAGGTTACAGGGCAAACAGCTCTGCAGGCATTTTCAACATTTAAAATGGGGTTGCAGATGTCCCTGCTCGCTGCAGCAGGATTGGACTAGAGGGCCTGTAAAGGTCCCTTCCAACTCAAAGCATTCTATGGTTTTATTAGTTACATTAGTTGTTATTCTCCCTCTGTACTCAGCCCTAGTGAGATTGCTCCTTGAATCCTGTGTTCAGTTCTGGGCCCCTCACCACAAGAAGGATGTTGAGGATGAAGAGCAATGAAGCTGGTGAAGGGGCTGGAGAACAAGTCTTATGAGGAATGGCTGAGAGAGCTGGGGTTGTTTAGCCTGGAGAAGAGGAGGCTGAGGGGAGACCTCATTGCTCTCTATAACTACTTAAAAGGAGGTTGTGGAGAGGAGGGAGCTGGCCTCTTCTCCCAGGTGACAGGGGACAGGAGAAGAGGGAATGGCCTCGAGCTCCGCCAGGGGAGGTTTAGGCTGGACATTAGGAAAACATTTTTAATGGAAAGGGTCATTAGGCAGTGGAACTGCCCAGGGAGGTGCTTGAATCACCTTCCCTGGAGGTGTTTAAGGTGAGGGTGGACGAGGTGCTAAGGGGCATGGTTTAGTGTTTGATAGAAATGATTGGACTCGATGATCCAGTGGGTCTTTTCCAACCTGGTGATTCTATGATTCTATGAAAGCAGTTTGTCAAAAGATGGAAGGGGAAAAGAAATGAGAGATGCTCTTAGAACATGGCGCTCTGTGTGAAGTTGGGCTCTTTCCATTCAGAGAAACAAGCAGAAAGAGTTTTTACAGTCTCCGTGAACAATTTTTCATGTCTCAGTGCTGCTGTTCTCCCATCACAGAAACAAGAATAACATTTATGCATCAGTATCTAAACTGTTTGCAACTTGTAATGTGGCTGAAGTTCATGATAGACTCACGGGCCACTCACCTGAAATATGTAACAGAAATAAAAATATGTATTTATTGTTTATCAGGACCCTACATCCCACCAACTTTAACAAGTTTCTAAGTCAGGTTTCCTTGTGTAGAAATTTGGGCAAGGACAACCTTTGAATGCTAGCATGCAAAATTAATTATGTGATTGGGGTTTTTTTCAGTGTTTGCACACACAAAGACACAACCTTCTGATTATCAGGGTTATCCCAACCCTTTTCTACCACCCCTTTATTTTTTATTTAGAATTTGATTGTTCTGGTGGGAAAAAAAAAAATCTTCACTAAATACCAATAAAATATTGTCTTCCTGATATGGAGCCTGCTGTTTGTTTGTAGAGGACAGGAATATAGTTTGGTTTGGAGATCAGACTGTGAGGTGTTGCTGCTCGGTGTTTTCATGCCAGCTGAAGCCTTCTCCTGTGCTGGAGCAGCTTGAGTGGGTATTGTTAATGAGATGGCTTTTGCTGCAGCATCAGCTGTGTTTCCTCCTCCCACATTCCTTGTTCTCAGTGCTGAGTATTTCTGTTTTCTTGATGCTGGCTCTACCAACCAGGTGAAAATTAAAATAGTCTTTGCCTAGCCTGTCTCAGTAGGCTAACTTAGGTGTCTCACTGATAGTGTATCTCCATTACCTTCACACATCTAAAAAGCACATGTCATTTCTTTTTGACTTTACTTGCTAGTAATTTTTTTTAAATTCTCTGCATTGTTGTGCAGCCAAGAGATGAGAACCAGATAAAGGGCAGAGTGGTTTAGAAAATAAGGTGAAAGATGATAGGTGGGCAGTGCTGTGAGTGCCTAATAGAGGTTGAAAATAAACAGGTAGGAAGCCAGACAGCTTTGAGCCTGATCTTTTAAACTCTGCTTTGTAATTTTACATGTGCTAACATGAGGCACATGACTTGGAAAACTAGCTCCAGCTGCTCTTACCAGTACTTAGGAACTTCTGTTAAAAAGAAAACAAACAAAACAAAAAAGCACTTTAATGTAGTTCTCCTGTTTTTACTGTTCTAGCAGAAACTAATAAATACTCACTGAGAGATTATATTATTTCTTTGACTTGCTTATTTGGATTTAGACCTTGATTTCTTTCCTTTACTTGATAAATATTTTCAGAGAAAAATATTGAATATTTTTTTTTTTCAGTTTTCAGTTATGCCATCTGTAACTGTTTTGTTTATTGTAGGGGTCTCGGATCTGGCTGCGAGAAAATAATCAGCATTATCCCAGTACTGTTCATTCCTGTGCAGAAGGAGTTGTCGTTTTCAGGACAGACTATGGTCAGGTATGTGCATCATTCCCCTTTGTTTTCTCTTTTTTGCCACTCGGTAGAAAAGAAATGGCTTCCCCTTATGGGGAGGGCATAGGGGAAAATAGAACTGTAAGGTATGTGAATATAATATTTATTTTGTATGACTTGAACATACAACTTTGGTTTTAATAGCTCTTTCCATTGCCTGTGTGGTCAGTTGCTATGCCCATGCCTGGAAAAGCTGAAGCATTGCTGCCAGATGCAAGAGCCTGTTCCATGTAGGCCAGTGGTTATTTAGTTTACTGGAGATAGGCGGCCTCTCCCTTACAGTCACAGCAAGGCAGCCTTGCATGCAATAGTGTAGCATCACCGATGCAGTGAGCGGCAGCAAGGCACACCTCCCAGAACAGAACTGGGGCAGCTCTATCAGCTCCTGTGGCAAGGAAGCTCCTGTGAAGGAAGGAGATTGCTACTCCCCTCTGGTTGCTTTTTTGGTTTGTTTGGTTTGATTTAGTTTAGTTCGTGTTGCATTTTTGGTCTTTTTTTTTTTTAATTTTAACTGCTTCCTGGCTGTCAAGCTCTCCTGGCTCCAGCCTGCCTGCAGGTTTGGGGGTGGATCTCAGCATCTGCTTGGTTTACCTTGGCCATCTCAGGCAGCCCGTGCCCACTTCATTAGTGCGGCACTGGCAATGTCTGGTTGCCAGCTGGTGGAGAGAGCTCATGTGGAGCTTGTTTTCTGTCTTTTTTCCCTTTTTAACCCCTAGAAGAAGTCAGAACTAGCCCTGTTAGTTGCTGACAGCTTCAGTGTGCTCTGCCTTCTCACACATCCACTTTTTATTTACCTGTTTATTCTACTCTCCATTCGGCTACAGCTTCCTGCAGCTTCCCTGGAGAAATTTCATTTTTAGATTGAGTCAGGTATAAACAGTTATGCTTAGATAGTGTTCAGTGTCCAAAGGATGCTTCTGTTGATTTTTGGAGGATGTTGGTTCCCTCAGTTTTACTTCCTTAGTTGTTTGCATGCAGTGAAGGTAGCTTCAGTACTGAATGAGGGTGGGAAAAGCACGGCAGGCTGTAAAACATGCTACCTGTTCCTGCTCCCTTCACTTATCCTCTTTCTGCATGACCATGGTGAAAATGCATGTCTTTCAAAGCTAGAGAACCCTTACTTTCCTTGCATGCCTTTCTCCAGGCAGGAAAGAAGCCAGATGGAGGTGCAAGACATAACCTACTGGGGTTGAAATTGCTGCTGTTCTGGCAATGAGGGATGTAAAATGGGGGTGAAACCACCAAGGTCTGAGGCAATGAAAATGGTGTCTGTCTTGTCTTCAGAGTCCCTGGGCATGTGGCAAAGGAAATGGGGTAACAGAGAGGTGATCATGTGCAAGCACCTGTGTCTGTCATGTCTCTGATGGCACAACATAGTTGTGTTCTACATCCCTAGGGAGACAATAGATAAGTGAAAGGCACTGCTGTCATCAGCATCTGAAGAGATAGTCAGGGAGCCCAAGTTCCCAGTGCCACTTACTGCCCTCCTAATGTCACCAGCTGGTTCTTGGGGCAACACCTGCATTCTTCTAAAAGCTATGCTAAAGCACATGGAGGACAGGGAGGTGATTTGAGGCAGCCAGCATGGCTTCACCATAGCTTGCCTGACTAACCTAGTGGCCTTCTATGATGGAATGACTACATCAGTGGACAAGGGAAGAGCTTATGGATGCGATATATCTGGACTTCTGTAAGGTCTTTGACATGGTTTCCCACAACATCCTTCCCTCTATATTGGAGAGATATGATGGATAGACTCTGGTGGATGAGGAATTGGTTGGATGGTCGCATTCAGAGGGTAGCACTCAATAGCCCAATGGAGATCGGTGACAAGTGCTGTCCCTCAGGGATCCATACTGGCACCAGTGCTGTTTAATATCTTAATCAATGACACAGACAGTGGGATTGAGTGTACCCTCAGCAAGTTTGCAGGTGACACCACGTTGTGTGGTATGGTTGACACACGTGAGAGAGGTTATAAACAAGCTTGAGGAATGGGGCTGTGTGAACCTCGTGAGGTTCAACAAGGCCAAGTGCAAGGTCCTGGCAGCCTCTGGTATCAACAGAAGCTGGAGGGGGGAGGCAGGGATTGAGAGCAGCCTTGGAAAGAGGGACTTAGGGGTACTGATGGTACCGGACATGAGCTGGTAATGTGCACTTGCAGCCCAAACCAGCTCTATCTGGGCTGCATCAAAAGGAGTGTGGCCAGCAGGTTGAGGGAGGTGATTCTGTTCCTCTACTCTGCTCTGATGAGACCTCGTCTTCAGTATTGTGTCTAGCTCTGGAGCCCTCAGCACAAAAAAACTCTGGAGCTAGTGCAGCAGGTCCAGGGGAGGACCAGAAAAATGATCAAAGCGGTGGAACAGCATTCTTATGATGAAAGGGTGAGAGAATGACGTTCTTGTCTTCAGCCTGGAGAAGAGAAGACTCCATGGGGAGGTGTCCTACCTTTCAATATTTAAAGGGGACCTATAGGAAATATGAGGACAGGCTTTTTAGCACGGCTTGTTGTGATGATATAAAGAGATCATGTTTTTAAACTAAAAGAGGGTACTTTTAGATGAGGTATAAGGAAGACATTTTTTACAATGAGGGTATTGAAACACTGGAACAGATTGCCCAGAGAGGTCGTAGAAGCCGTGGAAACTTTCAAGACCAGGTTGGACAGGGCTCTGAGCAACCTGATCTAATTGAAGATGTCTCTGCATGTTGCAGGGAGTTGGATTAGGTGACCTTTAAAGGTTCCTTCCAACCCAAGCTATTCTATGATCCTTTGCACCTGTGCCAGGTTACCAGATATATTGGATTAGTGACCCAGACACACATTTTATGGGGGAAGACATCCACAAAATTAGACTGAGAGGAGCTGCCACTGTGTACAAAGCCTCCTCACAGAGCAACAAGGCCACCTATGTACTGTTGTGTTTTCTGTGGATTGCATCTTAAATTGTGTGTTTAGTGTTGCTCAGATATGGGAGGTTGCATATTTTGACCTGTCCTGCTGCAGTTTTGGATCCAGTCAAATGGAGAGACTGAGACTGTCTCCTCTGTTGGCTCTTTTAATGTGATGCATCCCTCTTTTTTCAGCTTCAAGCATCACTGTTAACATTTGCTTTTATGCTTACAGGAGGGGCTACCTGCAGTTTTCACAGGATTTTATAATTGGACATGTAGCTGTAAAGTACTTGACTTTCAGAAGTGTTTTGAGCTTCAAAACCCTTATGGGAACCATGAATGCTGTTTACAACAGAGATCTTGCTTTGGGACCGTAGGAGAGGGTGTCAGAGCTAATGTTGGCATCTGCCAGTGGAAGAGCTGCTTGCTAATGGTCTTGGTGCATATGTTGCATGTGATGTTGCTGCTTTTCTGTGGTGTATGCAATGCAAGCTGAAGCTTCCGATAGTGTGATAAAAGCCTCAAGTCATTACTGTGATATTATCTGACTGATTGCATTTCCTTAGGAAACCTTGGTGCTATAAACAACACTTGGAAATAAATCTTCTTTGGTTTGGCCTGCTTGTGTTAAAAGCAGGTGGTGCAAAACAGGAAGAACATAAGGAGCAGCCTTCAAACCTGTGATGTGGCATTTGTCTCCCTGGGTCTGAGCAGGCTGCTGCTCAGCTGAGGACGTACAAGCAGTTCACTGCATTTGATAATTTTAATTCTTTTCAGGGCTTATGTTTTCAGGAGTGTACTTTTCACATAAAGGGGCTGTGCCAGGTGACATTGGCCAATTAGTATTCTTCCTCCTGTTTTTTTCCCTGATGCAACGCCTTTAGATCATCCTGTCCATGCTGAATGGTTATCTATGGACAGCAGAAGGTATCAAGCAGGTGAAATGAAAATGAGATGATGCCCAGCGATTACCTCTGACAGCTTGATGATCCCTGCAATGCTATATGTCGCTTTAAAGAGCGAGGCAGGGGAAGCAAGGAGTGAGGTTGCAGAAATATGAGGCAATGATGATTTTTGAAGCGTGGTCGATGTATTGATTCCCAGACCTTTTTGACAGCTGCAGTTCACATTCAAGTCTAATGACCAACTGATGAAATTGTTGGGATCTTATCAAAGCACAGCATTGTTATTCATTTTCTGATTCAGTAGCTTCCACTAGACTTTGCACTTCTCACCTTTCCGCTGAGCTTTCTTTGTGACTTCTTAAGATGTGATTGACAGGGTGGTGGGACTAGAAAGCTGTGTTTGCTGGAGTTATGCTTAGGTTTTATTTTTATGAGTTTGGAGTTCAAGTCTTTGCCAATGTCAGCTTGCCGAATAATAGAAAAATCATAGCACGGTACATTAGTTCTTAATTTCTTCTTTTTGTTCTGAGCAGTGAAAATAAATTTGAAGCAGAAACCCATGGTATCATATGGTTGTATGCTGAAAGGGTGTTGGTTGTAAGGAATCCCCCCCTGAAACTCTTGCAAGAATATGCCATGCCCTTTCAGTGTTTTAACAAGTTGTGTATCAGGTGTTGAGTCCTTTCTTGATAATCACATAGTGATGTAATTGCTTCTCAAGTATTCATGTGTTGCCTGAATGTTTCAATTAAGCAGTCTATTTCTTAATTATCTCTGAAGATGATGGGTACTGCTTTTTGCTGTTGTCACTCTTTGTGTGAAATGGTTGTAAAAGTAGCTAATTTCATAGGCTGAATGGAATATCTAATAAATATGATATGATACACAGAAAAAGGGAATTCCAGGTTGTAGATTGGGTTTTCTCTGAACAAATAGCTACAAAACAGGCATAATTGTTCAGGGAGAAAGAAACGAAAAATGTGGCACTGTATGGACACAGATGAAAAGCCTTGTTAAATACAGGGAGGGGAAGAGTACATCAGGGCCATGTTTCACCACCACCTACGAT
Organism: Clamator glandarius; assembly: GCA_033459285.1. Taxonomy (NCBI): domain Eukaryota; kingdom Metazoa; phylum Chordata; class Aves; order Cuculiformes; family Cuculidae; genus Clamator; species Clamator glandarius. The sequence goes on along the minus strand of JAUNZM010000176.1, from coordinate 2,899,537 downwards.
AAAAGAGTGGGAAGTGAAAGCTACCATCCCTCCCAGCACACCTTCATGGCTTTGAGCTGCAGCAGGCTCTCCAGTGCCTCTCCAAAACCTTCTGCAGGCTGTTCTTCAGAGCAGAGAGTCTGCAATGACTTGAGAGGCTGTGATGAGCAGACAATTAATATTATAAATGCTTTTCGCTTAATAAGCACCTCTCAAGTGTTTTCCAGAAGAAAGGATGCTGTACTCATTTGTTGGTTGGTGGGCGGGTTATTTGATTTGGTTTTGGTTCCATTAGCATGTGCAGAAGTAGTGAAGGACCCTGTGACTAATGTTTTGGAAACATTCTATCTGTGAGTATATATGTAGTGCTGTCTATAAATACTCGGACTGAAAAAAAGTCCTAATAATTCCTTTTGTGTATAGATGTGTATATATAAGATGGCATTACAGTTACTGCATCTTTTTTCATATTTGAGTGTATTTTTGCTAGCTCTGTTTTTCGGTTTAAAATTATTTCTTCGTTAAGGGTTTTATTTACAGTAAAGCAGACATTTCCTCATCATCGTATTCTATAATTTTTTTATGAAGTTGTGAAAGCTTATAAAGTACTCAAGTGAAATTTTAAATAACATGCTGACAGCCCTGCTGTCACTGTGTGCTTTGTTTGAAATTACTTGGGTGTGTTGAGTAGAGTATCAGCTGTTCTGTTGGAATAAAAACAAAACCTCTTTCCAGTTTCTCTCCTCTTTTTCTTCTGGAAAATGTGAACTTTGCTATGTTTGAAGTTATACACTAGATTTTTCCCTTTGCATGAGAGAGGATTGCATTGTGCTCTGGACTTGTACAGACATAACTGTCCCCAGTGACAGCATAGAAGAAACTCGTGGAGGAGGGAAAGAGGGTCAAAAGAGCTGCCTTGAATTGCATGGTATTAATTACAAGAACATCTTTCTTGTCTCCTAACAAGGACTCTGCTTTTCTTTCTTTTCCATTTGTACATCCAGGTATATATAAAAAAGAAATGTATAGTCAGCATTGCTCCCACATTTTTTTAGTGTAGTCATGGTAATTTATTTAAGTAGCACTGTATTTAAGTCTGTGAGTGTTTGGGACGTTGGGAAGAACACCTAATAGCACTTATATTTAACAACACCTATTTCCTTGCAAGGGAAATCTGTAAATGCAAGACGTAATACGTATGTGCGTGCATGTTTCCAGGGAGAATCTGCTCTGAAGAAACTCTTAAGAGGAGAAGTAAGATTTGAACTGAATGCTGCAGACTGTCCAGAGTCAGACACTGAAATCTCAGGATACTTACTTGCATACCTGTTGAGTTGACTGAGAGGAACTTTTAAGTAAAATATGTAATAAATAGAAGCAGGTGAGTGATAGTATACCACAAATGTAGGCTCTTTAAAAACAAATGCCCCATTTAACCATTAAAGCCTCCATCAGTTAAACTGGCGTTCTGTGAACTTTCTTTACAAAGCAGTCCTTCACGGCATGGTGTTATGTCAGCAAACAGAGTGCTGCTCAGTATCCTTAGCTTGAAATCAGAGGCACCTATAAATGGTTTGGTCAGCAACCGAATTATTTTTTCCTGTGTGTTTAACTTAATGTGGCTCTGCTGGGGCATTTCTGCATCACAAGAATTGGAATGCTACAGATCACAGAATCATAGAATAACCAGGTTGGAAGAGACCCACCGGATCATCGAGTCCAACCATTCCTATCAAACACTAAACCATGCCCCTTAACACCTTGTCCACCCGTACCTTAAACACCTCCAGGGAGGGTGAATCAACCACCTCCCTGGGCAGCCTGTTCCAATGCCCAATGACCCTTTCTGTGAAAAATGTTTTCCCAATCCGGCCTAAATCTCCCCTTGCAGAGCTTGAGGCCATTCCCTCTTGTTCTGTCCCCTGTCACTTGGGAGAAGAGGCCAGCACCCTCCCCTCTACAACCTCCCCTCAGGTAGTTCCTTGTTAAACAACAGCTCAAGTATGTTTTTCATGGAAGTATGAAGGTTTTCACCTTTCTTTTTTTTCCTTCTTCTGGTTTGTAGGCTTGGAGAGTTTCTCATCATGAACTCATTCAGAAAAGTTAGACCTGGGTTTTGTTTAAGGCTTAGGGTTTGCTTTTTATTTTTCTTGGTTTATGAGGTTCCTTTTTGTTTGATTTTTGAGTTAGCAATACGATTCTGTCGAAGTTACCATGTGGTTATACCAGGAGAGTTCATGTTTTGTTTTCATTTTTGTTTTTTTTAAAAAAAAAATACTTTTAAAAAGTCCAAAACCTGCAGGCAAATGGTTAAGCACTTTTCATAAGGACTCTTTTCTTCGCCTTGTGTCCTTTCTCACCCTCGCTTGGGACTCTCTTGTGCTAGCCTTCACTACTCTGAGGAGTCCTTTTAAACAAGACTCTTCCGTTCATATTCACAGGGTATGAATAACACCACTGAAGTTACTTGGCTTAAGTTATTGAAGTCAGTAGGACTGTTTATCAGTAAACGCTGTGTTTGGCAGCATGGGTTCATAGGATCAGGCATCGGAGACGTAAATCCTTCTCGACAAGGATTTTCTTAGTTATCATTGAAAAGTGTCATGCTCACTTCTAGCTCTTCCAAGTGAAGACTCGACAATATTTCCAAACAGTGGGGGTTTTGGACCTTTCCCTGAATTCAATATCCATTAGCCTTGAAATACACCCTTACAAGGGAGAATTTTAAAGAAGCTCTTTGTGTGCTCCCTTGTATATATAGCCTCTTAAGAAAATACACAAATACATGTAGTGGACTTTGGGTTTGGCTGCTCTTAGTGATAAATGAATCCATCTTGTTCTGCGAACTTTATTTATGAAGACTTAATTGCTTTTTAATGCAATGGTGCTTGCAAAGAGTTGTGACAACCAACTTTGGCCATTGGGCAGCTCATGCGTGTTTCGGGCAGCAGATCCTCTGCCTTTGAGTCTCAGGGTGGATGCCTCATTAGCAGCTTTACATCAGGAAGTCAGGTACCATCTGTCTAAACACTGTGAAGTTCTTTTTTTTTTTTTTTTCAGAGGTTAGTTATATTTGACTTACTTGTAATAATTCTCCTGATTATTTAGAGTACACTTTAAAATCTCGGTGCTGTGGCTATTTGAATGGTGACTTCTTGGCATTTTTTTTTGGCTTGACCTTTATGTTTTTTACTATTGGTCTTCAGGGATGTGTATGGAATTTGAGGTTTGGGAGAAGGGGTGGGGTTGAGGAGGGGCAGGAGCATCTACAAAGAGACCTTCCCATGCACTGTGCCCAACCTGGCTAGGTGGCATTTGGTACCTGAGCCTATGAAGGATCTCCTGGAAGACATTGCAAGGAGTGAGGGCTTTGCCCCTTTTGCCCATTTTTTCTCTATCGTGTGCTCTTTAGAAAGAGATTTCCATGAATGAAGCGAGGCTGTAGAGGCTGTATGTGTCCTGCAAGCCCACTGAGCTGCAGCATCCCATCCCTCCTGTGAAGCATTTAATGGCATGCTACTGCAATGCACAAAAGCCTCCCCATGCCTAGTAAGGATTTAATGCAACTGTAATTCCTCGCAGCATTTTCCTTAATGAAAATGCCACTTTTAAACCCAAAATCTTATTTATCATTAAAACGTTTGATCACTTGTTCAAGTAGAATGCTCATAAACTGGACAAGTTTTTTTCTAATCTGCTAACTTTTTTACTTTTCAAGTATTTGTTAATTGTAAAAAGTCATTTGTATGGGTCTCTTAAATTCTCCAAAATATTGATTGCTATAGCATAGAAATATTAAAAAGACATTTAATAATGCTAAAGGAAGCAATATTTGTAGCAGAAAAGTTTCTTTTTCCCCTCTGATTCAGAATGAAATTCAGATTGACTTTTTATCTGCCCTATAGCAAGAGTGATATTTTTACATGATTGCTATTCTTGGAACATTTGGTAAAGTGTAATGGGGAAATGTCTCTTTTTGTGTATGTTTTTCTCTAAACTACTGTGTATTTATTTAATAAAAAATAGAGAGCAGGTTGTGAAGTACTTCTTGGATATTTTGCATGTGTGCTGTCCTGACTTTTTTCCTGTTACTTGCTTTTCTGCCAAAACCACTATCAGTTTGTTTAATTCCAGGAAGGAGGAAGTTTTAATCCTGAGGTGAGATATTTTAAAAGAAAGTTGATTGTAAAAAAAGTAAAAGCCAACACGCATTGCCAGACCAAGTTGATTGTATTATTCCTGCAAAATGAACTTCCTGGCTATCTGTTGCATAGCCCCTTTTTGTCAGAAGTCAAGGTAGCAGCTAGAGATTTGTGATTCACAGATGATAGGGGCAGGAGAGCTGATCAGTGATCATAAAAAACTCCTTTAATGTTGAGTTTTCAAGGGTTTTGTTCTGTGTTGCCTAAGCATAACAGTAGTGTTCGCTTTAGCTTTACTGTCAGCCTCACCTCTATGCCTGGGAAGATCATGGAACAGATCCCTTAGAAGCTGTGCTACAGCACATGGAGGATGAGGAGGTGATTAGAGGCAGCCAGCGCAGTTTCACCAGGAGAAAGTCCTGTATCACCAACCTAGTGACTTTCTATGATGGGGTAACCACAGCAGTGGACATGGGAAAACCAGTGGATCTAATCTATCTGAGCTTCTGTAAAGCCTTTGACATGGTCCCCCATAACATCCTTCCTTCATAATTGGAGAGATATGGATTTTATGGGTGGACTGTTTGGCGGATAAGAAATTGGTTGGAAGGTTGTATTTAGAGAGTTGTGGTCAATGGCTCAAAGTCCAGATGTTGATCTGTGACAAGTGGTGTCCCTCAGGGGGCCATACTGGGACCTGTGCTGTTTAATATCTTCATCAATGATATTGACCGCAAGATTGAGTGCACCCTCAGCAAGTTTGCAGATGACACCAAGCTGAGTGGTGTAGTTGCCGCACCAGAAGGACGGGATGTCATCCAGAGGTACCTGGATAGGCTGGAGAAGTGAGGCTGTGAGAACATTATGAGGTTCAACAAGACCAAGTGCAAGGTCCTGCGACTGGGTCAAGGCATCGTGTACTGATTTCAGTACACGATGGGGGATGACATGACTGAGAGCTGACCTGCAGAGAAGGACTTGGGGGTGCTGGTTGATGAACAGCTTGATGTGAGCCAGCGATGTGCACTTGCAGCCCAGAAGGCCAACTATCCTGGGCTGCATCAAAAGAAGCATAGCCAGCAGGTCAAGGGAGGTGATTCTGCCCCTCAATTCCTCTTTTGAGACCTCATCTGGAGCACTGCGTCCGGTTCTGGAATCCTCAACATAAGAAGGAGCTGTTGGAACAGGTCCAGAGGAGGGCTACAAAGATGATCCGAGGGCTGGAGCACCTCCCATATGAGGACAGGCTGAGAGAGTTAGGGTTGTTCAGCCTAAAGAAGAAAAGGCTCTGAGGAGACTTCTATAGTGACCTTCCAGTACCTAAAGGGGGCCTACAAGAAAGCTGAGGAGGGATTTTTCACAAAGGTATGTAGTGACAGGACTAGGGGGTATGGCTATAAATTTGGAGAGGAGCAGATTTAAAGTGGATGTAGGGAGGAATTTCTTCATCATGAGGTTGACGAGGCACTGGCATAGGTTGCCTCAGGAAGTTGTGGATGCCGCATTCCTGGAGGTGTTAAGGACGGGTTGGATGGGGCTTGGGCAGCCTGATCTAGTGGGAGGTATCCCTGCCCATTGCAGGGGGGATGGAGTTAAATGATCTTTAAGGTCCCTTCTAACCCAAACTATTCTATGGTTCTATGAAATTATTTGTTTGGCATTAGTGTGGGCCTTGTTAAGTGTTTTACTAACAATATAAATTAAATCCGTATGAACAACAGTATTATTCTGTGAGCAGGGAGTTGCTTTCTGCTTTTTATAAGACTTGAATGAAAGCAGTCCATATCTGAGATGGTGACAAAGAGGTGTTTACCGTGTCCCTCCCCTTGGTTTGCTGTAGCCATGTAATGGATTGTGACTATGTAAACCATTGAGATGGTAGTCTTTGCTCTTGCTTACTGCAAAGAAAATCCAAACCATCTGTGCGTTCTCTGTGCTTTTATTCTGCTTGTACTATGGATAGCAAAACTGCTTTTGTTTTAAGATTAAAGCAGATGTATACAGGCAGCCATATTAATTTCTTTTGTAAGGGAACACAGTTCAGCTGTTCACAAAGCATGGGAAGGAATTCAGATTGCATCCTGCCAAGAAACCGATGACAACGAAGATGAATCTGTAGCATTGTGATGAGCAAAGCTTGTCACTTCAGTTGTTCCCTTGTTTGTAAATTCCCTTGCGTGTCGGGCTGGTCTCATTGTTTAGTGTTGTCGGTGTTTTAGGAACATGTGGTTTAGGTTAATCTCAATTAAGTGCCAGGATACTTTGCCCTGCAACAAGGCACAGCTCAGTTTTGCTCTGGTGAGATTTTCTACCTTACAGTGTAGAGAAACGGTGGATGGACAGCGAAATATTTACTTGGGAGGAGACTCCCATCAAATTGTGCATGAACTTATGCTCATTAAGAGTTGAGTAAAACCCAAGCAGTATAAAGTGCCCTAGTTTATTATTGTTATTGATTATTTATGTTGTTATTCTTTCACTTTTTAGTTTAAAAAATAATAACGAAATGAGTAGCTAATTCTGGGTGGCATTTTGCACAGTGAGGGCTTGTGAAAAAATTCTAGCATGTATGTCAACAACCATTTACAAAATGTACTGAGAAACATGAGAAGAAGCTACTCCCTCCCTCTCTCTTTCTCTGTCTCTCTCCTTTCCTCCCTCCCTCTCTCTCTCTCTCTCTCTCTGTGTCTCTGAGTCCTGCTGTCTGGGAGCTGCTGCCCAGCCTGTTGCTCCCTTTGGGTTCAGGGTTGGGCTTGGGGGCTCCAGCTGTGAAAAATCTTTTTAGGTTACTGTTTCAAATCAAGTGAGTAGTTTAAAAAAATGTAGCTCTCTTACAGATGTGTAAGGTGCTATGTTAGATGTGCTGGTGGTCCCAGTCCACAACCCGTTAGCGGGTACCACAAGGTGGGATGATGAATGTATAGGGAAGTAGGCAGTGTCTGCTGAGAGGTTCTCTGGGGAAGGCTGTGGTGGCGCTGAGTTTCTGTAGATGAAAAGCTCATTTCACCTTTCCTTCGTGGTCACTCAGGTAGTTCTGGTTGTTTATATTACCTCTGTGTACCTGAGAAAAATAAAATGAAGGGAGATCCTCCACATCTCTAGATAGTCTTCACTGCACAAATAAGCTTGGCTGACAGACTTAATCTGTGCAGTCAGATTGGAGTTCAACGCCAGATTACTTTCAAGGTTTTATGTCCCAAATACTCTTTGTTTAAAAGATTCAATACTTCCTGCAGAATTTAGCAGAGAGGCACAGGAGCTTCTCTGTAGGATTAAATGTGTCATTGCACCTTCAGGAGCCACATGACATTTGCATTCTTGAACATTTCAAAGTGATTTGTTGTTTGAAAGCATCGAACTTTCTCATGAGAAGGCTATCAGAGTGAGATTCTCCTTTAAAGCATTTCTGCAATGTGATAATAAGCTCTTTCAATAATAGTTGCAAAGAGAACTTCAAGTGGTCTTTCATAGTGCTGCTTTTATGTTCCCTAAACTAGGGGAAGAAAATGTTACTGGAGGTCATATGCCTCTTCCTCATCCCCCGCACTTTATTTTGTCAAATAAACTGGTTCCTGTTCACCTTACACATGATGGAGCTGAGAGATGATTTAAGGAGATTTATCTATCCAAGTTGACTTAACTAAGGACAAATGAAAACTATATGTGGAGTCAAACCCCAGACAGGTAGGAAATGCTGCAGGACTTTTTTGCACTGCTAACAGCACAAAAATCAGCATGCTACTCTTCTGCAATGAGGTGATTGTGGCACACACAGGAGAGGAGAGAGACCTATCTGGCATACAGTCTCCTGTGCTTTTACTTGTTTGGTCTCTCCAAGCTTCTGTTTCAAATTTGCTTTCTGTAACATGTCCCTGCTCTTTCAGCCTTGCAGCCTGGCTCCCATCTGCATCTGCTTTTCTCTCTGACACACGAGAGCACATACACACACACAGAGGCACACAGCCTGTCAGGGGCTAAGGGAGGCTGGTGGCTCTTTGGCACGGGATCACGAGGGCTCCCTGGGTGGTGGTAGCAGGGACTGGCAGCCATGGTGTGTCCCTTGCCCCCAGCCAGAGGTAGGGCAGCTGGGGACACCAGAGCAGCCCCAAGCAGCAGGCACATTCCTGCAAAGCCAGTACACCTCAACAGAGCACAGGACTTCATCAAGCTTCCTTCAGCTCATGAGGAACACAAGGGTCAAGTGGTCTCCTTGTTCTCACTTTGCATGTTTTGGTCTAGGTTAGCATAGATAGCAGCATCTTGGAGCAGCAGGGGAGGCAGCAGTCAGAGCACTCCAAGAGCTGCTCTCCGAAGGTGTTTAGCTGCTAAATGTCTGAGGCTCTACTGAACACTCACTAGGGGATTTTTTTTCCAGTGATTTATAACTTTGTTGAACTGATGACTTTTACAGGAAAGATAAAATCTTGCCTCTTGGAAACAGTTCATTCCCATTTAAAATTAAACTTACCTTCTCCAAAGAACAGTCTGATAGAGTGTTCATGTATCTAATCACCAGGATTGTAGGCTCAAACAAGACAAAATACTGTTTTGCCTACAGGGATAAAATAAGCTAACTTGATAACATATGCATTGTTTGTAAGATGTATACCTGCCATTGAATGCTTTATCTGAAGCTTTCCACATGTAGTGGAATTGTCAGGTATTGAAAACAGATTTGAGAAAGGAATAATCTTAATAGGTAGAACTGCCACAAGCCGGTAATAAAAGTAATGACATGTCTTTTACTGCTGAGTTATTTCACTTTTGAAAATGCTCTTTTTCACTAGCATCAGCAAGGAGTTCTAATTAGAAGTAAATAATAAAATGTTTCATTATTAATGCTGCTTTCAGGCAGGCATTTAATATACATAGAAATCTCATGACCAGACTACACTGGCATTATCTGTGCATCATTACTGGCTTAAAAGCAATTACACAGGGTTTCTGTCACTGTAAGATTTGCCCAGGAAATGTAAAGTTCTGTCAAGGATACTTCAAGGTCTGCTAGGCATTTGAGATATGTTAATGTTTTTCACATGGCCTCAGTGGCAGGGGGGAAGGGAACAGTATTTCTGCGTGATCAGGAAAGCAACAGAAGCATGACAAAGGCTTGGTGAGTCCAGCATATGAGTGTGTGCCTCTAAGGAGAATGTGACTGCTGCACTGAGTTTGTACATGATCAAAACCCTTGATGTGGGCAGGGGCTGCATGCAGCAAAGCCTGTGCAGGAGGTGACGGGGAGGCCATGAGGCGAAAGAATGCCAGGGTCCACACTTTCTTAAGTATCACCCTCAGTTTTCTTCTGAATTGCTTTTCTGAGTATTTTTAAGAACGTTTACCGTGCATTCCAGATGTGTGGTGGTATTAACAGATCAGACCAGACACTACTGTGCATATTCAATTACTCCGAATATGTCACTAATACCTATGCCATGTATGCCCCCGTTGTACATATCAAATGCATTTGTTCAAATGCTTTCAGAAAGGAGAAGACCTATTGCAAAGCAAAGTATCTTAATGCCTCTGATGGGTTGATACCACTCTTCTGCAAAGTATTGTCATGTGTACATATGCTGTGTAGATGATGAGGTGGGGAAATGTGTGTGTTGGCGCTTGTGCGCATACATACATGTACTGCTTCCCCAAAACACTGAATTTAAAAATATGTCTACTCCACATTGCATTCATGTCTATTACTGTAGAATAAATCCTGGACAGTAGTAGCCTACAGAAATTTTCTCAGTGAACACTTGATTTTTTTTTTTCGATTTTCAAGTTACAATGTCATGCTGATGCTAGATTTAAACAAAACCTCAGGCCTTCACTAAAGAAAACAGTTAGGTAGAGCAGTATTCACCTTGTGGTATTGGTAAGTTCCACAGTTGCAATTTGCCAAGTCCTTGAACATTGCTACTTGAGTCAATGCTGTTTAAATGTGAAATCCTTCAATCTGACTCTCCACCAGCTGAACAAACTGTTTACTGTACCTGATGTCCTTAGAGCAGATTAGGCAGCTTGAAGCAGACAAAGATTCAGACACCACAAGGATTCAAAGTTGCTGAAGCTGCTCTCAAGTCAGGCATTTTTTGCATGACTTTTAAGCGGTGTGCAATGTAGTGTACTTAGAGGTTCAGTGTGGACGTTATGTAAATACTAAGTAGCTTATCAGATGCGTTTCAGAGTTGCAGTTACAAGCAATGCTGCCTCAGCTTACGTAGAGAAATAGAAAGAAAAGGCTGCTTAGAAGGGGACAACTGATGAGCAAACTAAGGGCAAAATTACCACACTGACGCTTGTAAAATCAGCACACCTTTGAGGTGATAGCGAAGGAAAACAGTTGCTGCTTCTCTTTTCTTGAGAAGTTTCTGAATGGACAAGTTTATTTTATAATGGAAGATGAAATTAACTTACAAGGAAGCTTTTGGAACCCGGTTTCAGATTTTTTTTCATCGCTCTTAAGTTGCAGTCTTAAATTCTTAGTACCCCTGAGTTAATAGAGCCACACTTTGCTGCCATGTGAAAGGGAATTCAGTCACCCTCTTTCTCTTACCTAGCACAGGTCTTAAATACATTTTTAATTTGCATTTGGACTTACATGTCACAGATCCAAATACTGTAATAGAATTTTTCATCTGAAAATGGTGTCCTGTAACTTCTGTAGGAGCTCAGGTACAGAGGGATGTAATGCAACATATCCTGCATTTGCACTAGGACACAACCGAATCAGCTGAGTTGCTGGCTGAGGTGGCCCTTCTCATCCTGGTCTTTCCATGAATTCTTCTTCTTGGGAGTCATAAGCAGCAATTGAGCATAAGTTGCATAAAGAGAAATAGCTACCCTCTGTCCTTCTAGGCTAACATACCAGTCCAGAATACACTCATTTTTGGAAGAGTTTGTGAGATAATGGAAAATCAGAAAAAAGCCTGTATGCTAACCTAGTAGTTTAATCTACTCCTATAATTAAGCCCTGAGCACTTGTAGCTTTGTGCAATCTCTGTTTTGTTGGAAGCTAATTTAGTTTCCAGTCTGGCTTGAACTGTCTCCTTTATGTCAGTTTTTTGCTTTACCCCTCTTAGCACAGTGCATGGTTTCCAGAGACCAGCACATTATTTCTGCCTAGCAAAGGCACCCTCAGCACGCTGATGTAGTTCTTGAATTATACAGCTACCAGCATACACATCCCTGGAGAGAGTAACAGCTCTTTGCAGTACATGCATAAATATTTACATCTGTTTCCCTCCCACTTGGTAGAGTACTCCATTTTTGTACAGTACAAAGTGCTTTGTATATAGAAAAAAACCCACATTGTTTAGTTCTTCAGTTTTGTTTTGAGGGGGTGTTGTATTTATTTAACAAAAGGCCAAACCAGTGCAGTGTGCATTTTTTGCAGGGAAGTCCTGCTTTTGTCCAGTTTCACAGCTAGGCAGACAGATTTATGATGAGGTGATAGACTTCTTCAAGGTCAGGAATGAATCGATGGTTAAGTAGAACCTTAGGTCCTGCTGACTCCAGCGCTTTGTGTGATAGTTTGAGCATGTGGCTTTGTCTTTGCAAATTACTGCAGCAATAAAACAAACTCATCTCCACCTCACAGTTAATTTCAATAAACAAATTTTGTTGAAGTTGTTGCACTTATTTAAAATGAGGTTGATTGGTATTGATAGGCTGAGACTTGTAGGGAGGAATTCTGAAAAAAGGTTGTGGTGATCCTTTTTAATTCTTCAAAAAGATTTAAGTGCCTGAAATTATGGACTTGATACAAGTAAATGTGTGCATTGCCTACTGCTGCTTAATGTTTACTGCGGAGCATTAATGTGCAGATCTTCATCCATTTATTATACCATTGTACCCACTAATGCATAAAGGCAAATGGCAAAAGTGAGGGACTTGTAGTGCCAGATTAGTTGGAAAACTCATGGCAGGTTTGGGCTGGTGTTTCTCTGTGTTGCAGTCGGGCAGGGTGAGCTGTAGCAGCAAGGATGGCTGAGGGTCCTGCAGACATCAGCGGTGCCTGTTAGGAGCAAGTTTCTTCTTGGCATTTTCCTTTAAGGGAACATGCTGTATGGCATACATGTTATTGGAGGAGGTGGCTCTTCCTCCAGTGGACTTGCAGGAAAGGTGTTCCTTAGCTTTAGGGAGAAAGTACCAGTTTTTTATGCTTGAGATTTTAACTTTTGCCAGTATTTACATAAATGATGGCAGGTTCTGGCTGTTGCCTTCAGCCAAGGTCACCATACAGTACTTGGTGACTAAAGCAGAAATGAGTCAGTAAATACTATCCGCTAATTTCCAGTTGCGAAACTAAGAAGCGATCTGTATTTCTGTAGCAGAAAAAAAATTACCAGTCCACCAGTTGAAAAACATTCAGTGTCTGTTAGCACAGGCTTGCCAACAACAAGCATCAAGCGGCATTGTCCTGGCACGTCTGCTGAGTTTAGAGTCACCAGGTGTGGTGTGACTTCCATGAGCTGTCAGCAGTGCTTCCACTCTCCTTCCCCATTTTCTTTTATGCTGCTTCACCTGGATTCACACCTGGCTATCCCTGTATGAATGTGCAGATTCTCAGGAATATAATCTAGGAGACACAGCAATGAAATTATTTTTTATCTGATTTTTTTCTTTACTTTCTTAGCAGCACGTGTCTTGAACAGGCATGTGCTTTAATTTAATTTTCTCATTGAAATGTGCTATTGCTAGCTTTAGATATTAAAACTTCCTTTTGTTATGTATTGACTGAAGTATTCCTGGGTTGCTTCTTTTGGAATTTTTTTTGGGGCGGTACTCTGCATATGGATGCAAATGGATATATTAATTTTACATCTTTTATGATATTTAAGTTTTGGCCTTGATTTGAATTCTTCTTATCAGTCGCATCTGTGTGCAGAAGTTACAGCATGTCAGGAAAGTAAGGTATGCTCTCATTTTCTGTCAGATGCAAGGCAAAAATAAAATCTCTAGCTTTACACATTTAATAGTAAATTAACAGAGATCTTATCAGTTGGTAGAGATTTATATTGCTAAAGTCAGCTGTAAACTTGATGTGTGGTAGGAAATCAAGCTAATACTTGTTCCATCTGTTAAAAAGAGCAAGCACAGCAAGAGACCAGGATAATGAGACTAGTATAAAGGGAGCAATGAATTTTATACTATTAGACATAGTTTTGAAAGCTTATTATTGAACGACAGGTTTGTGAAGAGGCTTGGAAGAAAAACCAACTCTTACTGCCTGAGTACAAATGAAGTTTGAACTTTCTTGTAAAAGATCTTGAACGTGTTACAAGTGTTTTGAACTACATGGTAGCGGTGTTGGAGTTTTGGTCTCTGAGCTCATGGAAAACTTAGTTTCTGGAACTAGAAATTTAGTATTAAAAGACCTTTTATTCACTTTTTCCTTTGTGTTTGAAAATAGATCTGTGGGTCAAAAGGAAAAAAATGGCCAAACCATACACAAACTGTTCTTCACTTTTACGTTCTTCTTAGGAAGGATTGGAAGTATTGTAGCTTTCTTATTGCAAATTGTCAGAAATGGGGAGCGTACACATGTTGCTTGAGAAAATTTTTCTTAAAAATTAATAGAAAAATCTTTCTTAATGGAAAATTTTCTTAATAGGAAATACTACTGGATACATTCCATTACAAGTTGTGAGGAACTTTGCAGCTCCTAAGAAGTTTAGTAGCTGTACGTGCAGCACTTCCCTAGGCAGTACCTGTGCTGTGTGGTCATGTGTATGTGTTGGGTTTAGCCATAGACTCCCATTGCCATCCCTGCGGGGTGGATCTTGTGGCTGAGCACCCAGCTGGGGTGAAAGTTGTCTATCTGACGTGAGCACTTGAGGGATGGCATGGTGAACAGCCAGAATATGCACTCCTGATTGCCTCTTCCTGCTGGAAATAAACACTTGAGGGTTGCTGATCTGAACTCACTTCTTCACTCTACAATCCAGCAGCATTTGTGGGAAGTGCTTGCTTGAACTTGTCTCAGCAGTGTTACCTTTTGTGATCTTGAATTGGAAATAGCAATGGATTGCTAGGTTGTAACACTCCCTTCTGTTTGAGAGTATTGCAATCAAGACTTTCTGTCCTGGCAGGTTGCTGTATGCATGCCTCGAAAGCTTGAACGGTGATGTCTCTGTTCCCTGTGGTCAGTATCCCACTTGAAGTATGTGCCTGTAGCACTGTGCTCCAGGGGAATGTCTCCCTGACTGTTCAAAACATCTTTGAGATTGCCAGGTTGATGAGGCTTTGCATCCCTTACTCACATTTTGGCAGCACTGTTTGGAAATGCGCTTGTCTCTTTGACCAGATCAGATAGATAAACCTGTGCCCATGTTATTAGTCCTTTGTAGAGGGTGTTCAAATTTGAATGAAATAGATCTCTCTCTTTGATTCTCTGCTGAAATGACAGCTGGTGCCCAGTCCAAGTACCTCCTTTGAAGGGATGTTTTATGGAATAAATTCTGAACACCAGAGGCATGTCTGAAGAAAGTTGTAAGCCAAATTGTGCCTGTGAAGGTTTTAACTACAGTGATACAAATTCTGATATTAGCCTTTTGTTTTAATATAACACCCCTCCCCCCCTTTTCTTCCTGGCATTTATATCTTTTAGTTTCTAGGAAGTGGTTTTTGCAAAATCAAAGAAAAGAATATATATGGGCACTGACAGCACTGTAACTTCAGCTGATGCAGCAGAGTGGTTTAACTGCAGCGGTGCGGTTGTGTTAGTAGAAGGACATACTTATACTTAAGCACTGAATTTTGTGGGGCGAGCTCTTCCTTAGTTCCTTTGAAACTGTGTAGAAAAATCCAGTTTCAGGATTATTAGTAAGTACTAATGAATACACTGCATTACAAGTTGTGAGGACCTTTGCAGCTCCTAGCAAGTTTAGCAGCTGTATGTGCAACATTAGGTCCAAGGGACACCAGCCTGCCAGCATGATTTGCATCTCAGAGGTGTGTGGAAAAGGTTCCAACTGATGTCAGTAAGAGCCAAACCAACTTTGTTGGGAAGGGTTTGACTCCTGTTGCCGGTGTAGTAGCAGAGTGAAAGACCTTTGGACAGCTGGACCCCAGAGCACCAACAGAGCAGTTTTTCAGTTTTATGACTTTTGTGCATGTTTTAATTGGATTGAACTGTGTCCCAAGGGCCCTGGAAAAAGATTTTGGCAGATGTGCAAGTAGTTTGTGGCTGCGGGGACAGCCTGCTAACCCTGGATCAAGTAACCCCAGTAGCCCTATGAGCAAAGAAGACTCACTGAAAAAGCACAGTTGGTGTAATTCTGCTGAGGTCAAGGGCCTCTGCTAGGAAAAACCCTCCTATTCATGATTCACAGGGCTGAATCAGCTGGATCTAGTGCAGACCTGCCTTAACGGGAAAAGTCTCTGATGTCAAGAAGTGGATTTCTTTGGAGACCAGTGCTTGCTTACAATCTGTCAGCAAGACAGAGTTGCTTGATTTATCTTGCTCTGAGCTGCTGCAGGGAGAGAGGATAAAAATGAGTGCTTTTTCAACTTTTTTTTTTGTCTGGCTTAATCTAATTTACAGGTTGCATACCTGGCACGTGCTTTCTTTGACTGGTCCTCTCCAGAAGTGCATCCTGATAGTCTGGTGGTAAACTGTAAACCTTCCCCTCACCAACAGGCTTCCTCCTCTGGTACCTGAGCTATGTTGTGTTTCCTTGCCATGGAATGTGAAGCCATGTTTGATGGACAGGGTCTTGTAGTCAAGTGGGAATTCTCAGTCTCTGTGTAAACTCTGATAAGGGTACCTACTTTTATCTTGGTCACATCAGTTAAATCAAAACCTATAAATAATGGTAAGTGAAATCAGGTTTTCTAATTTAGATAATGATGGGAATGTGTTTAGCTTGCTAAGATCCTTCCCAACTATTTAAAGTGGCCCAGTATTTAATGTTAAGGTTTTGTGCCTGACTTCCAGCACCTGAGTTTATGCCTTGCTTCTCTGTTTTGATTCATTTCCATCTCTGAAAGTTTCAGCTACGATGGAATATAGTAAATGCAAAATCATTGGGACTGTGTTTTAATTTGTCACATCTGCATTTATGCCTGCATGGTCTCTACAAATGGGTATTCTACAGGTATGCTCCCGTGGGGTGTTTTTTTTTTCTCCCCATAGAATAGTAGTATTTGTTTATAAAAGCACAAGCACATTTACTTCAATTGATCTGCTAATCACACAGTTTCATGATGGTGGTGTCAGCAGATGTGTTGAGTTAACTGAGCTTTTCTTATGAGTGAATCCCAGAATTGAACACTTCCAATAAAACAGTAATTTTATATTCTTTGCAATAGAGGGGTTTCCTGAGAATGACTTAATACAGGTTAATTTTCAAACCATACCAGAAATAAGTATGATTTTCTTGCACATACCTATCTTGAACTAAATGAAGTGCTGGGTGATTTCTCACTGGTACTGAACTTCCATAGATATAATGACTGTTGGAGGTCTTTGCATGCTTTGCCTGGTCATGCATATCTTGTTTGTCAGTGTGGATGTTAAAGAAAAGTGTGTGACGGTATCAGTATAAAGATTTGTATTTGAAGCTATTGTAATGTAGAATGACAAATAATGACTCTTTTGTATGAATAGGTATGCATTCTGCTATGCTGAAAGGAAGGAATATGTGTCTCAATGAATTCTTTTAGGAAATAGTCTCTTCTTTTGCAGGCTAAGTACTTTATACAGATTTCTGTTATGGTATAAGAAACCTGCCTTTACTGCTGGTGTTAATGCATGTTTTGACGATGAAAGAGCTTGTGATATAAATGTTAAGGCTTTTTTTGTAGGATCACAGCATTTTTTGTATTTTGCAGGGGATTTGGAGTCAGTCATTAGTTATGAGTCACCTAGTGATGAGTCAGCTCAATAGTGCATGACTAATTTTGTCATATCACCTTAGTTTTTTTTCTAACTTGTTGAGGTGATAGACTAAATTTACTGAGTGCTGCTGTTAATGGGAAGTACGACCCCCTGTTTAATTGGCTTGTTACACCTGAGTTCCATGCCTTCAGGCAATGTTTCTGGCAATAAAATCACTCCACATAAAATATTTATTAGAGATGCTGATGCTATGTGTATCCAAAATCATGGCATCATCAGAACAGGCAACAGTTTTTGTGTGGAACTAAGTCAGTAGACTTGCCCGGTGAGTCTAAGCGTAAGTCTGGGGTCTGAAAAATAGAAGAGAGGGCAGAAGTCACTTGAATCACATTAGGTAAATACTCTTAGACTAAGGTGACATTAGCTTGGGCCCTGGGTAGTCAAACAAAATGTTTATTTGGTGCATTCTTTATCTTCTAATTTGATACCGTTTGTTCTGTAGGAGGATTTTTCCTAATCATAGCTTTTTTGCTGTACTAGGTTAAGACAAATATGCCCTTCAGCTTGTAAGTTATGTGGCTAAAAACACTCTATGGCTTTTTTTTTCCCTTCTACATGTTTGCAGCAGAAGTTGGTTTCCTTCCTCTCACATTAAAATGACGAAAAAAAATAAAAGTCTTTGCTCACCTTGCATTCCACCGGAAATCATAATGAACAACAG
Organism: Clamator glandarius; assembly: GCA_033459285.1. Lineage (NCBI taxonomy): Eukaryota > Metazoa > Chordata > Aves > Cuculiformes > Cuculidae > Clamator > Clamator glandarius. Next base: position 2,881,857 of record JAUNZM010000176.1, on the reverse strand, counting down.
TGAACTTTGCAAGCTATTTGAAATTTACAGTGAATTCTAGCGTTTAGAGGGATCATAGAATCATAGAATCACCAGGCTGGAAAAGACCCACCGGATCATCAAGTCCAACCATTCCTTATCAGTGTCCCGGGTGACATGGGAGCACACCCTGGGGTGCATCCAGTGATGCTCCAGTGAGGAGTCCCCACCCTGGCCCTGAGTGTTTGCAGGGCTCCCCTTCGAGCCGCTCCCAGTTGCTACAGCCCTCACAGACAGCAGAGACCCTCGGGGCTGGGGCACCCCCATAGTCCTGGAGCGCCTTCAGTCCTCTGAGAACCCTTATTGGCCTTAAGGGAAACCAGCAGCCAAGGGCACCTCCTGGGCGCCCCATCCCAAGCCTTGGTGCACCCCCATCCTCACAGCTTTGGGGTGCTGTCACAGCCCTGGGGCACCACGCATTTTTTGGGACCCCTCCTCACCCCAGAAGCACTCCATAACCTTGGTGGCAACTCCACACTTTAGGAGACACCGGTACCCTAGGAGCACCCCACATCCCGGGGGGGCACCCCACACTTTTGGACAACTCCCTCACCCCAGGTGCACCCCACACTTTTGCAGACTTCCTTACCCCAAGCGCACCCTATATCGTGTGGGACATCCCACACTTTTGGATGGTCCAACATTAATCTGTTTCTTCTAATCTGTTGCTAGTGCCATGTCAGAGTAATCTCACCATATTCCTCCTGTTGCATTCATATATAAACCTCATTTTAAAGAATATCGGCTGAGGTTTTTATAGCTTCTTGTGCTTGAGGTTTATTAAGGAAATTAAAATCCTAACAACAGTATCATTTATAAATGCAGAAAAATGCTGTTATCATAGAATCATAGAATAACCAGGTTGGAAGAGACCCACCGGGTCATCAAGTCCAACCATTCCTATCAAACACTAAACCATGCCCCTTAGCACCTCGTCCACCGGTGCCTTAAACACCTCCAGGGAGGGTGAATCAACCACCTCCCTGGGCAGCCTGTTCCAGTGCCCAATGACCCTTTCTGTGAAAAATTTTTTACCTAATGTCCAGCCTAAATCTCCCCTGGCGGAGCTTGAGGCCATTCCCTCTTGTTCTGTCCCCTGTCACTTGGGAGAAGAGGCCAGCACCCTCCTCTCTACAACCTCCCCTCAGGTAGTTATAGAGAACAGTGAGGTCTCCCCTCAGCCTCCTCTTCTCTAGGCTAAACAACCCCAGCTCTCTCAGCCACTCCTCATAAGGTCTTTATAGTTTTATTTGCAGCGAAAGGTTGAATTTTTTCTTTCCAGGACTATAAACATTATGGTCACAGGAAAAGCCACCAAGTAATTTTCTGAATAAAAGACATCTTTCTTGTCTGTCTCCTTCATAATTCTGACATAATTACTGAAGAAATACTGTCCTTCTTTGGAGGAAAAAAAAAGATGCTTTGAATTGCTTTTTGCTTGTATCATGGGAATCAATCGTAAGTGGCCTTCTCCAATATACACATGCATGCTTTCTGGTATGTAATACAACTATGGTTCTCAAATGTAAGCACAGGCTAGCTGTGGAAAAATAAAATGCACGCATATTTAATAAGTGGACCACCTTCATATGTGTTAAATTTGCTCTTTTGTTTCTAGCAAGGCTAGAGGTTTGTAGTTCAAATGCAAACCAGACAGTTTATATGCTGATTTTATGGGAGTGGCATATAGAATGGTCTGTCAAACTTCTGCAGCCAAGAGCAACTTCTTTTCCTTATCTGTATAATGTGTGTTCTCATGCATTTCAAAGCAGTATCCACGTCATAAAGTAAGACTTATTTTGAAGCCATTTGTTCGTACCTGTTGTTCCACGCTCTGCAGTGACTGATGGATACTCCAGTCTCCTGGGCAGGTTTTAGCAGTGCCACTAAGCTCTTTCTAAAAAGAAGTCTACCATGCAAGTATGGCCAAAACTAGACATATTCAGCCCTTCAGTGGATCCTTTTTGTTTGGCTGGGGTTTTTTTCTGTTTGTTCAGGGGAAAAAAAAGATATAAGGCTTTTTATTTAACAGCCACAGTCTCTTAGCATTTGCAATGAAAACAGATTATTATTTGCACAGTAACAGCAAATTAACAGTCATACATGTAGTATTATCTCTAAAGGTGTAAAAAAGTGAACTTCTTGTAAATATAAGAAAGGCAGAAGAAAAGCTTTTTAAACCATTCTGTGAATTTGTATGACTTTCTGGACCTAGTATATTTATTCGTGCTTATTGTAATACAGCCAAGCAAATGAATATAGTATTGTTTTCCCCAAACCAGACATATTAAAGCATAGTTGTGTTTTGTACTACAATATCTACAAGAGGTCTTTCAGTCTATGTGCCAGACACTGTAAAATTTTATAGCAAAAACGTAGCTTTTTTCCTAAAAAGTTTCCAGCCAAAGAAGGAGCTCACTCTGGCATACCTAACAATGTCTACTTTATTTCAGTAATAATCAAATTTACTAGTATGCATTTGAAAGAGCCTAAGTAATTTGTACCTGACTGTGTAATCAGTCTGACTAACACTCCTGTTCCGTGCAAATTAGAAAATGACTCTAGGGTGCTGGTTGTAACTAAGCAGTTTGTCTTTTTTTTTTCCAGCCTAAACTTAAAGATTTTGAACTTTAGAATAAATATGCATTCATGCCTACTGCAGTATTTTCTTACAAATGAAAGTTGCATGTGGGCTTGCTGTCCAGAATAAATAAGCATTCATGCCTACTGCAGTATTTTCTTACAAATGAAAGTTGCATGTGGGCTTGCTGTCCAGACAAATAGAAAAAAAAATGAGATTTCTGTTGATTTTACACCCAAGGCCAGGTTGGATGGGGGTTTGAGCAACCTGATCTAGTGGACGGTGTCGCTATCCATGATAAAGGGGTTGGATCTAGGTGATCTTCAGCGTCTTCTAGCCCAAATCATTCTTTGATTCTTTGATAAGTGTTTCAAGTCTACCTCCACTCTCATTTCTGCAACTTTTTCAAACCAAATAAAATAGGTAGTTTTATTAGATGTGTCTCTTTATTTTTTTTTCTTTTCTTCTTACATCACTACTGCTCTTTCTCTTCACCATGGTTTCATGATGATTGAGTCATTGTGGAATATTCAACTGCTTTTGTTGGTCTTAAACCTAAGCAGTCATTGGGCGGAAGAGATCTGGAAAACTTCAGTTGTGTGGTGTCCTTCCCACAAAAGTAAACAAAGACCTGGGGGGAAAAAAAGTAGCTACAACAGGAAAAATCTGAAGGTATCATAAAGCAATGTCAGTTGCATTTTTGGTCCTCCGACTTGGCAATGTCTGGCATGTATCTGTGGGGGAACCCTTTGACTTCAGCCATATGCGGGGCTGGGGGATCTCGGTCATAGAAGCTGGTTGGGCTTTCAGGGCACGGATCTCAGTGTTACATTTGTGGTGAAAAAAAAGCTTAACTGACTGGGCTGCTGTCTTAAATATGTGCAGCTTTGTTTCATGCTTGTCCAAACCTGTTCTGTACTTTCTTGCAGAAAGCTCTCCTCCTGCTGCAGTTAACAGTGCTAGGGGAAGGTGATGATGGAGAGCCAGTCCCAATTGCGTGAATTTAAGAGGTTTCAGATTTCCTTGCTGACAATGATTGTACCTCCCTATGACAGATAGTTTAGCATAACAAGACATGATGGTGAGTGCCTAGGTGTGAGAATATCATGGACATGGGAGAGCCCTAAGTGTTTTTAAGCTTTAACCTTTGCTTTGTGCCACATCTAGCAAAGTGCCTTGATGGCTTTTCAGGAGGACTAAAGGATCAAAGAGAGTGAAACAACTGCAACGGGCTGGCTGACCTGTGTAGCAACGCTAAGTGACCAGAAGGGCTTCTCCAGGAGCAGCTGATGGTCATCTGCTGGAGCCTGTTGCTGTTGTCTAACCACATTAGTCCTGGAGAAAAGGGCAAAATCCACTCTGTAATACCTTAAAAAGTAATGATTTTTATGCTTATTTTTGATAATGAAACCTAAGAATGTATCATAAAAAAATGAACTTTTGAGTTACTGTGTGGAAATTCAGAATTATTCCAGCTTCTCTTTCCTTTCCCCCTCCTTTGACCTTTCATCTACTATTTCTGTCATCTGAGTAAGCAATCTGAGAGATAGTAACAGCAGAGGGACCCCCCCCCGCTCTCCTGGGGTGGATGCATGCTGCACACAGGGTGGGTGCAGTGGCCCATGATTGTCTGCTGGCGGGGAGGTGGAGTTCCTTGCTCCTTCCCTCTGCGCACACAGAGCTCTTTGTCGTGGTCCTCCTAGCAGGGCATGCAAGAGCAATGCCCCTCAGGAAGAGTTATTGCAGAATTATTATTTGAGAGCATTTGCAGGCTTGGGCAGCCGTCCCTGCAGTAAATCATACACCAGCAGGTCCCTCTCCAGCATATGGAAGCTGGAATGTCTAATTTTTTATTTCTAGAACGAAGCTGAAAAGCTGGTTTGCAGCCAGCACAGGGGTCTTTTGGAGAAATAGGAGTTTGAGACGCCCCAGGTTCACGTAGGACACATGTGAACGTAGCCCTACCTAACCACAGAGCTCCAGCAAGGCTGGCTCACTGATGCAGAGCTGAAGGTGAGCTGCATCTCTTCATCTCTGCTGTGCTGTGGCAAAGCAAGTAAATCCTTCTGTTGTGCTGCATGAAGCCCCCAAATGCCCCAGCCCTTTGTCCCCTTTTGGTATTGCCAGGGGCTGTGGTGAGCTTTACTGCTGGGTCCAGAGAGATAGGCAGCAGATCCAGCAGAGTGGATGATGGATGTTCTCCTGGACCTAAATATAGGGTTCTATGCGTGAACTCTCCCATGTCTCTGGATCTCATGTTACCAGGACTCTGGTTCACACACTTCAGTTGGGGGAATCTGTGCTTGCGCTCTATGGAGTGAGTTGAGATTTAGCTCCAAATTAGACTATGAAATATGGCTATGGTTCTTCTGTCCCTAGACTGTGCTCTTCTTGTCACTGCTTGTACAGATTTCACGTGCCACGCAAATGGCATTGGCTAATTATGGGTGTGGATAAATTGCCTGCACTCACTTTTTTTTAATAACAGTACTTCCACATTAGAAAAAAAAAAAGTTTCTTGAGATTTGAGATGCATGCTTGGGTGGGGGAAACAATGCTGATGTAGGACTCAACACTAACTTGGTTAGGTTGAAAGGTGGCTGAGGGCTGGTCTGTCGCTGCCTACCCTGTAATTACCTCTGTGTGTCAGAACTGGGCATGTAGGTAAGGAGGGGTCACCCCTTCGCGCTGTCCCTTAAGATGATCTTCCAGTTATTTTCAGTCTGAACTGAAAAAAATCCTGATTGTTGGTTAACTGAATTAAAGGCTGTAGCAGTGGAGGGAGTGGCCTTGCTGTGTTCTTCTCTGGCAGCCCATTTCGGAAAGGCTGATGAATTGTTTTGAGATCAGCTTGCATCATAGAAGTTAACTTTGAAATTGCATAAGCTTGTAGAAAAGGCTACCATAGAAAATGTACTGTATGCTTAAGTTTGGGGAAAATGCCCAATGTTGTATGTTCACCTACCTGTAATTGTACTTTGATCATTCTATGTTGTGTATCATCATGTACATATTTGTTTTCATAGACAGATGTCCTTAAGAGCTTATTGTATTCAGGGCTTGAGTTCCTCCCCTTTCTACCTCCCACTCTCTGTGTATGTTACCATTGTACACTTAAAGTGTTTCAGCAGGTGGAGCTGAACGAGGAGGCAGCTGCCTTGTTAAAGGTCTGCTTCTGTGAGGAAGCCTTGAGCTGTGAATTAAATACGTCCCTGGCTGTTTTGCTAGCAGTATAACTCTGTCAAAACCTCTCACTGCAGGCAACCTGCAACAAAAAAACAAAACAGCCCCAACCAGATAGTAAACAGTAGCATATTGAAAAGCCTCTCTGAGCATATAAAACCCAAAAAGAGCATAGGGACTGATGTTCAAGCCAGGGTGTTTGCGTAGTGTTTCACTTCTTACCCAGATCCCATTTTCTGGGTTAAAGCAACAGTAAATGGTGGAAAGAGTGTGTAGGAGTGTGTAATGCAGGTTGCCAGGCAAGTGGGGGGTTCGGCTTGTCTTTACAAAGCAATTAGAGGTACTGTAGAAACAGTATTTTGTGATACTATAGGAAAAAATATTAAAAGATTGTTTAAAAATATATAAAGGGGCTCTGGCTTTTATTGTATGTTAAAATGAGTAGTTCATGCTTCAATTCGGATTTACACTTTTATGATACTAATATTCTCATTTTTGTAATACAGAAGCAAAGAAACATTAAACCTTTTTTTTTAAGCAAGTATAGAGTCATATCTGAATTTCTAAAGAGCTGCATCAAAGTGATCTTCAATATTAGTCCCTCAAAGATCATTTTGGAGCTCTGCCAGTTCACTCTCATGTTAACCACTTGCCTATTCTTCTTCTCCAGAAATCTGTCAATACAGAAGGGTGTAAAAAGTATCTTTTAAATTAAGGCAGGAACATCCTACTGAAGAAGACACATTGTCATTGTGAACAAAAAGTCATTTGTTTAAAAAGTGATTGGAGTACAATTGATTATGGTTGCTGTGAGGTGCGGAGTATTTACACCAGAAAAAAAATAAGCCAGGGTTGGGGAGACTAAAGTAAAGTGGAGAAGCTAAAATTATGAGAGTTTTATAGTTAGATGTCAGTAGATCTGAAAACTGAGATTACTGTATATGAACTTCCTCTATGCATGTGCACCTAATGCTTTCAGTCCGTGGCATCATCTATAGATGCACTTTCTGTTGTGTGGAAAATGATGGATGAAGGGTGAGGGGGTTTTTAGTGTTTTGGTCTTCTTTCCGAGAAGCCCCTTGTGCCTAGGTCTATTTAAGGCAATTTGCATTGAAAGCCAAAGGAGTATTACCATTTCACATTCAGTGGGTTCTGTTTACTGTAGCAATGGCTTGTGTGTGCCTTTGGTGGATTATCTGAAACTAGAGAGAGGATTGAACCCATGGGGGTTGTTGGCCCAGACCTTCCTCCATTCCTCTGCTGTGTGCCAGGATCTGCTCTTCGCCTCATCTCACAGTGCCCTGCAGGTTGAAGGCCTCTCGCCGGGCTTGCTGTGTGGTCAAAGCTGACTTCCAGTCAAGACTTTGCTGCTAACTGGCTGCCTGGCAGGGAGCTGAAGGCCCATGTTGTAGTGCATCTTCTGTGTCCTGCCCTTGGACACCTTCATTTGGTCTGGTGTACTACAAAAGCCTGGGCAACTGCAACTTCTCTGCTCATGGAGAGGAAGGGACACTTTTTTGCAGAGAAGCGAGGCTGATGACATGCCAGGAGTATTTCACATTTTCTGCAATGCCACGGTCACGGTATTTATAGATGAGCTTCTTAGAAATCAAGCTTTGCGATGTCTTCAGGTGGTTTATAACTATAGGTTATACAAGGTTGCTTGCAAAGAAAGTTAAAAATTTTTTTCTTCTTGTAAGAATTACCATGGACTGCCTAGAGGCTTACTATATTATAATCTAGGTAAAATTGATGTGTTTAATTTGAATTCAGTTTATTTATTGTCTGTGTAGACAAGCCCAATGGAAGGGTCATAAGTGCCAAACCTGTAATTGGAAGCTTGTTTATACTTGATGATAGAGCTTGTCTACAAATAGAAACAGGTCAGTGTGTGGAATAAACTGCCTTGAAATTCCACTTGTGGAATAGGCATTAGATGGGAAGTCTTGATCAGACAAGCTTATAGACAGTGGTCAAGGCATAGAGAAACAACAAAGAGATGCAATTTAGTGCGTTTGCTGAGCTCTTGATTTCCATCATGGCAACATGCTTCCCCACACTGTGGAGCTCAGGAGCAAAAGGATATTCTGTGCAGGTGTAACAACTCCAAAATTGTAGGAAGGCCATTCAGGGAAGGTGCTGCAAGCCATCACCAATGGTGTTGTCACTGGAGGTCAGGGAGAGGCTGAAGGAAGGTGCCGAGATAGGCTTCCAGCTCTTGAACCTGGGAGCAGCTCCTGACCCAGATGTCCCAGGCCCCAGCAAGTCTGGGAAGTATTACGAGAGAGGAACTGACGGAGAATGGTTTGGAAGAAGTTTTATTAATAGGAGGAGGAACAAGCACTGAAAAATGAGCAGAGGACAAAATAGAGGATTATACACAATTTATGGGTTGTCTATTACTCAACTGATTTGGTAGGTACAGTAATGTGCAAAGTGAACGTTTAGACATTTTGCATTAGAAGTCAAGATTAACATCTAAGGAGGGAGGCTGGGGATTGGGGTTGTTCCCAGGGTAAATGAAGAGGAGTTTTATAAAAACGAGTGGCAAATAAGTTGATTCTCAGTTGATGTGTATATGGGATATTTGTTTGAAGAGAAGGTCAGTGTTAGTCACAGTAGTAACAATATCAGTTTAGTTAGTAGTATTTTTTTCTTGACATCAATTACTCCCTTACATAAAATTATTTAATTATCCTCCATAGTTTCATAGATAAGAAACTTCATTGTAAGGTTTTTTGGTTCCTTTAAAAAAAACGTTAAATTATGTTGCATCAAAGCAAGCCTTGGGCCCAAGTACATGTTTTTGCCTGAAAGATTGTTTAGGGACAATGAAATGGATGTCTTAAGGTCAGCTGTTACAGAGAAATGGTAAATTATTGGACAAAAACATTACTTGAGTTACACTCTTGTCATGGTTAACTGTAGAATTTAAATGTTGGTAGTTAATCTACTTTACATTTAGTCTTAAATTGCTTTTGATTTATAAGAGAGCTTCCTTGTCCTGTATTTTAAGTAACTACATAGACAGTAGACCTCTCCAGGAAGAAAGAGTAAACTACTAGATTTTTATTTTTGTTTTTAATCTCTAGGTCCTTGGCTTGTCCTGATTTATTTTTCTCCCTGGAACTCTGCATTCTGCATCTTGTAATGTGAGCTCCAGGCCTCTCTTTTTCTGCTTGCACTCATGTATGAAGACATTTTGTAAGATCTATTGCATTCTTTTAACTTCTAAACACGAGGGAAACACAAATGATGATCCTAAGTTCAGACCCACAGCAGAGAATGAAAAAAAAAATTATATTTTTAAGTGGCTGCTTCTCAGTGCAATCCTCTGTATTTTACTGGGCTATGCTCAGCTCTCTGCTGTGGGGTCAGTGACCATAAGCAAAAAGAAGCTTTAGAAATCTGAGAGCACTGATGTCTTGGACATATGAGCCAAGTTCTCTGGAGCTGCTGTTGAGTCGTGTGGATTTTTGTGGGCATCACTGAGGCAGTTGGAATTAACCCTTTGTTAATGTGCGAAGCTGCCTAATGGTTCCAGAGCACTGCAGCATGCTGGACTTGGCATTGCTCAGATGCCACCACGTCTGACCTGTGTTCTTGACGGTGAAACCGATGGCGTGTGACTGGCTGAAACAGCTGGCCAGGATGGCCCGAGTGATGGCCTGCTCAAGGCCATGAGCAGTCATCTCATCCTCATCTGGAGGCAGCAGTGGTGGGGAGCCAGTGCCTGTTGCCACCCTGTACTCTGATCCACATCTCAGTCTTTGAATTAGTGACAGAGACCTTAGCTTGCACTGACTGGGAGTTGTGTTTGGGAGGGATGAGTGTTCAGGTCACTGTATAGAAGGGCCTGTTTTAAAGTAGTAACAATACATAAAGTTTTCAGTAGCGGATCTTGCACATTTCCCCAGAGCAGATTCAGTAACAATCTAGCTTGGGTCTAGGCTTCCAAGGTGCAATGAAGCCTGTTTCTGCCGTGAAATAAAAATCTGGTGGAAATCTCACTAAAATGATGAAGATTGTCTTAACACAAACAGTGAACTGTCGATGAATAAACTTTTGGAGTACCTTCTGCCTTCTTCCCATCTGCTTGTGAAAAATACCCTTAGATTCAGTCGTGTATGGGCTCCATGCAGAATGGAGAGTCTGAGTCCAACTTGTCACTTTTGCAAGAAGTGGGGATTATGTGGATTTTTTGATGTGCTTTACCCAAGAACTTAATTCAACGCTCTCCTAAACTCACTTGACCCAGCTGTTGCGAAATCTTTTGATGCCATTGAATGATATTAACTTGACCATGGATTTTTGTGACTTGGCATCACAAAATGATACAGTAAGACAGAAAAGCATGATATTGATGGCCTGCTGTGATGTTATTTCATGATGTTAATAAATTGTATTACAAGTGAAATCTTATGTTAAAATTTAATTTCCATTAGCACTTGAGCTTAGGGATCATTTGTCAGTGCAGAAAAGTAATCAAAGTTTTGTGGTACTCCCCTTAAATAGAATCTTGAAAGACTTCTGTTTTTTCTTATGTCAGATTAGTTTGAAGGATAAAAATGTCATTTTCAACATAAAGAAGTGGGCAGTATAAAGATCTTCATACTGGTGGTTTTCATGCTTTTTAAAAGCATCAGTGGAATAAATTTATGCAGTCATATGCCTCAAACTCCTGACTTGTTGGTGAGTTGTTTTCTTTACATGCTCACTGGTCGATTTAAAAGTGTATATTTGAGTAAAATAGTAGTTATTCCAGATTACATGGCATACAAAAAATGCTTTTATGAACCAAACGGAAAGATACAGACTCATCTAACAAATACTTGTATGTTTTGGAATACAGTATTGTATTCCATTACATGCAGTAGTAATGTGAATAGGTATGGTATTTATGAATAGGCAAAATTATATATTTATATGCTAAAGCTGTCATTTTCATTATGTCTTCAGTGTGTGCTGCTGTATGTTCTCCATCTTCCTACAGTGCATTAGAAAGCATTCAACTGGCATCTTATGCAAAGAGAAGACACTTTCTACAGCAATGGTTGGGGATCTGGGTGGTGTTTCAGAGGGTGAAATGGGAGTCTATCCTGTTTATGCAGTGCAGTTGTGACCGTGTCCTGGACATGCTGGTGTGCTGCTGAGGACTTCACTCTTTTTCCTTAATCCCATGTCAAGGCTAATGTTCTCACTGTGATATGATGAATTCATTTTTTCTACTTACCCTTCTTTCTCATCTGGGTAACATTTTTGACAAGTGAGTGTAGCTCTCGCTCTCAGTGTCTAGGGCTCTCATTGTGTCCTAAAGCAGATCTGGCAAGTGCTACAGGTAGCACAGCTGTTGAGCAGATGGACCTTGATGCTCTAGCTATGTCCCCATCATTTTGTGTGCTGATGAATTTTGCCCAGTTCTGCAGAGAATGGAATTGAGCTATTAATCCTGTTGATTTCTGAACAGACATGAATCAGGACACAGGGTCATATCATCAGAACTTTGAAACAGGCTGTCAAAACCATACCAGTATGGTTTGTTTTCAGTTTCTGCATGTTGCCCTGGTTTTAATTCAAATAATCCTGTCCTCACATAGCTGTCTCTTCAATCTTTACTTTTTGACTAAAGAAAAACATCTGACTCAGAAGCATGTGATTACTTTCTTTTAGTCATATTTGCTTTCTTCTTCAGGACCGACACTAAACAGCGCTCTTCCAGCCCTTGAGTGTGGGTTATTCATCTCAGAAAGCTGTTAACATTTGGACATCCAATAGTTCCCTTCTACCTTATTTTTGAAACTCAAAGTGCCTGCTACAGCTTTTTCCCATGTTACCTGGGAAACTTGGTAGCACTGGTCCCTCAGCTTTTCAGGTTTCTTACTTATTTGAAGCCCCTTTTGGTGTTTTCATTACTGCACTAGTAAGCTGTGGTAGGCACAGCAAAGCAGTTTTGAGGTGATGTTCTCTTTTCCCAGTGAAATCCTCTTTATTGTTGTTTGTCTTGTATTTCTTGGGCTTGTTTCTTTTGTTGTTCTTTGAATTGTTCCTTCCTTCCACAACCTCTAATTTTCCCTTCTATAGTAACTGTAAGAGGTCTTATTTTGTGTGCTTTCTCTTTAGTGTTTAATTTATAGTGTTACATGTACTCAGCACGTTTGTTATCTTGGACCATTTATATCTTGAGAGGAAAGATGTTTTTGCTGAATTCTCAGTTAAGCTTGTCTTAAATCGTATTGCAAGCTTCCTGCATGTTTTACTTGACCCTCCAGGAATACTGGCAAGAGCCTTCTGAGTGGACGCTTCTGGGCTCTGCCAATGGTCTCTTGAAGTTCAGGAGCCAGCTTGTTCATCTTCCTCTTCCACATGCTGACTCTGCAAAATGGCTTTTGGTTCCTGTTTCCTGAGGATTTCAACTGCTGTACTGTTCCATAATGTGATCTTCTAATTAGTAACGATAAAGTTCAAGGTAGCTTTTTCATGTCCTTGTCCTAATAAAGACGTTAGTCAACATGAAATAGAACAAAGCAGGCCTTTCAGGGCTTGAGCAGCAGAACTGCGGAAAGTCCATTTTAAGGAAATGAGGTCTGCACATGTGATCCTACTGCCCTTTCTGATGACTTTGATCTTGTTAGATGATTGTAACTAAGTTCTGTGGTGGGTTCAGGAAATCTGAGGGGGATGCATAGTTCTGGATAAAGGAAATGTAGCTGGCCTCTTCTCTCAAGTGACAGGGGACAGGACAAGAGGGAATGGTCTCAAGCTCCACCAGGGGAGGTTTAAGCTGGACATTAGGAAAAAAAATTTCATGGAAAGGGTCATTGGGTACTGGAACAGGCTGCGCAGGGAAATGGTTGAGTCACCTTCCCTGGAGGTGTTTAAGGCACGGGTGGACGAGGTGCTGAGGGGCATGGTTTAGCGATTGATAGGAATGGTTGGACTCGATGATCCGGTGGGTCTTTTCAACCTGGTGATTCTGTGATTCTATGATTCCTGATTTGGGTGGCAGCCATTATGACCAGTTGGTGTGTTTTCTATCTGGTCAGTGCACGGGCCTATCTCTGAGTCAGCTCACAGAGCTGTTTTCCTCACCCAAACAAGAAGGCAATGTGTGGGAGACCTGGAACATGACAACATCCAGAAGAGGAGAAAATACTGGACTTGCGTGGGAAGGATGAATCTGCAGAGAACATCTTTGATAGTTCTGCCATGTATGAGTCATTTATCATGTGGATTTCCTCACTGCATTTCTATGAATTCCTTACGTTAATAAACATGCTTAGTGATGTATGGGGTGTTCTGCCTGATGTACTAACCTGTACATCACATATCAAAGAACAGAAATCACAAATATGAAAATGTTTCTACTAGAAGTGATGTTTTGTTTCCTTTCCATGTTCACATGACGCATGCTCACAGGTATACATGCCACCCCCTTTTGGTTTCCTAATTGCCTTACAGAGCTTATTTTTCTGTTTTAGTTCCAGGCTGGTACATGGTTTTTGTTCAGTTGCTTACTTTTCTAGGATTTGCCCTCCTTAAATCTCTTTCATTTTAAAATCTTCTTGCTTATGATATTTTTGTTCTACAGTATAGGCTTTGGATTTTTTTTGCCATCGTTCTTCTGGCGAGGAACTGCAGTTTATTATTCTTGAGAAGTAATTACTTCTAATTCCACTTGCAATTTATGTGGCTAGTCTTGGGACTGCTAACACTATTTTCAGCCCAAAAGGTTTTGCAATCAATGCCATACAGATTTGTTCTGTTTGATAGATATCTGGACTGCTTGCCCCTGGATCACATACTGCTGTTCTCTCCATTATGGCCAGCGTCTCTCTTCCTGTACGAAGGCTTGTCCTGTCATCTTGATGGTTTTTTACCACAAAATAAGTTGCAGATCTCTCAGTGTCTGTCCTTTTCCTGCAGTTAGGAATTGTGCTTCAGATGCTCTGAGACTCTAGCAACTTTTTCATGATTTGCTCATTTATCCTGTTGACACCTGTGCTGCCTTCCAGAACCTCTTAAAAATTTGTTTCCCAAATCTTCCTCCCCCAGCCTTCCCCTGTTATTCTTTGTGTTGGTTAACCAACTTTAATGGTGCAATGGTCTCTGCCAGCACTTAGTATGTCTGGGATATGATTTTAATAAACAAATATCATCAGGCAATTCTCCTCTGTCAACTAGTGGGACATCAGAGTACAGAGCTTTGATGTTAATTACAATCTGTGTTCAGCCTCTTGCTTCTTCAGTTTCTTTTTCTTGCTTATCTCAACAAGACAGACAACATCGCTGTTTTCCTGGATGGCCTTCTAGGTGACACTTGTTTGGTCTTCTGTTACCTGAAGTACGTGTATATTTTTATGCTGAAAACCTCTGAAGGGTTTTCTCCTTCTATGCAAACCTTGCCCCCTGCGCTACCGCATCCATTGTGCACAGCAGCAGTTCTGTGGTGTTCACCAGCACTCAGGCTGTCAATTACCGTGCTTCCTCCACCTGCTCTATTAATATTAGTTCAAAGGATTTTATTCCACATCATTAAAGTATTTGCATTAACTTCACATCTTTACTTTCTTAAACTAAACCGGTGCTGTCAGTGGGGACTAGTATTGCCCGAGTAGCGCTGGCTGTAAGATGTAGGCACATGTCTATAAGCATGAACTGCCAAGATGTAAATTAAAAGGAAATTGGAAGTTGAATTCCAATGCTATTGTTTTATAGTCTTAAGTGATGTAATTAGTATGCATAAAAGTTTAACTAGTTTGTGGGTGTGTATATTTTCTGAGCATATTTATGATAGATTTACAGAAGAGTATGTAAGTAAGACTGAGTACTTATATTGTGACTTTTTTAGAGCTTTTAGAGCCTGTTCAGAACAGGCTTTAGAAATTCACCTCAGAAATCCATTAATTAGAAATCAGTTTGCCTAGTCATTTCCAAATATCTGCAGCACACTAAACTTACATAATGACCTAACTCAACGGGATAGTTGAATGGAAACATTCAAGTGGATTTCAGCTCAAACCTATAAACACTTGCAGCCTGTTAGAGCAATACTTTTCATTTGCTGTTTTGCACTGTAAAATGTTTCTTCCAGAGTACTTTTGAGTATAAGTGGGGTACAGTAAGGGGTGGAGTTTTGCTTTTGAATTTTTGGGAATGACTGCTTGTTTTATATTTCTTTTGATAAAGTCTATTCGTAGTCCAGTGTGAAATAAGATTATATTTGTCCTTAAAAAGGAAAAGAACTTATAGGCCTTAGTACATTGTCAGTATGTGCTAGTTTCATATGAACCTTGTGTATGTACTTGGGGCTTCAGTTATTGTCAGAGAAGCTTTAGAAGAAGGGATGACTATTTTTTACAAATCTGCAAACTGATAAACTGAATAGGGAATATGAATGGGTATGAAAGCTCTTTTCTCAGACTGAAGATTTTTAATATGTGCTCTGATTATTATACTTCTTTGTTTCCTCTCTTTCAGGTATTCACTTATAAACAGAGCACTATCACACACCAAAAAGTAACACCTATGCATCAAACAAGCGTGGAGAGCGTGGAAGACATGGCAGCACTCGTAGATCTCCATGAAGGCTCCATTATGCACAACTTATTCCAGCGATATCAGCAAGATAAAATCTATGTAAGTTTCTTCTAAAATTAAGAAAATACCCAGAGGGAATGTTTTTCAACGTGTGTTATGTATGTATTGCTGTTCTGTGGTACATCCTCTCTCATGTTCTCCAGTTTTTGTATATGCACATAGAGCTGAGGCATGCCTCATATAGTGACTTCTTACCGAAAACAGTGGAAGAAGGTAGCTCAAGGCTGGCCCAGCAGTCCCTTGGAAAACTTGAAAAACTGGCATGGTACATATGCTTTTACACTTCCAATGAGAGGATTGTGTAAAGGGCTCTAATTTTTCTCTTCTTTAGACTCTCTATCCCAATAAAATATGTCCCTATTGAGGATGTGGTGGAATTTAGTCTATGACTGCTGTGTGAGATCCCATCAGGCCAAGATTCATTTCTGTTCAGCTTCA
Organism: Clamator glandarius; assembly: GCA_033459285.1. Lineage (NCBI taxonomy): Eukaryota > Metazoa > Chordata > Aves > Cuculiformes > Cuculidae > Clamator > Clamator glandarius. The sequence goes on along the minus strand of JAUNZM010000176.1, from coordinate 2,866,040 downwards.
CCTTTTCTATTGTAGTAGAAAGGGGATGGTATTACAATCATCAGACTGAGGACCTATGCTATTGTGTACAGGTAGCTTCAGTTCGGGGTCTATGAGAACAGGCAGCTGCTTGTCGTTTAAAAACCTAGGAATTAGTCTATATAGAATGCTGTAATGAAGGTGTTTGCAATTAGATTTGCCCGCCCTTAAAGTATTTTTTCATCACTCTTGAATTGACTAGATATGAATCTTTCCTGAATCTGAAACTACACTAAATGTGAGAAAGATAAAAGGAATATTAGTGGCTGGTACAGATTGTAAAATCTCACTTTTCAGTGGTTGGTAGTTTTAGGGTTTGGTTTTGGGGTTTTTTTTTATAATTAATAATGGCATAACATAAACAATTTTTGTTTGCATCACCTGTCTAGGCCCTAGATTTGGCCACATACATGCTTTGTGCCAAGCTTAATCTATTAAGTTTAGCTTCCTTATTTTTAAACATGAACATATCTCAATGTAAAAATAAACTTTCCCTCTATTTAGAAATTTATTTATGATAAAAAGCGAAAAAGGACACAAGAAAATTACGGTCCTTTGCCCATAACCCTTTAAGTGGCTAGTACAGGGAATTCTAAATGTCGATGTAGTTCTCTTTACAGAAATCTGTATCAATTTTTTTTCTCAAAACAAATGAACTATTTTACTTTTCAAAAAATCAGTAAACAAAGAATTAATCGCATATATAGACAGTCCTGCACATGTGTGGAAATATAGCTACTTAATTAGAGTTTAGTTTTCCACCAGTGTTATTAGATTAGAATGTAGTACTTAGTGTGAGTCAAAATAAAAAAAAAGAATGGTTTTCGGAGCCATTATGTGCACTCAGATGGAAGACACCTCCTCCTTTTAAAAAGCATCTCTGTAAAAGGGGTGAATTTTTAAGAGGGAAAGAATAGCCTTACTCTGAAGAGGCATGTCCTAGCTCATTTTTTAGCTTGCCAAGGCAAGTTTAGGATATTCTGATGCTTGTTGCTTAGCGTGGTGTACCTTTCTAGAAAAACAGGTTTGTATGCTGTTAATGATGACAGATCTTCAGTTGCTGCTGAATGAATACTTATTGTCTCTTCAGTTTTGCTAATTTTACTGCTTACTTTTGAGTCCACCTCACCTGAAAAATGATTGAAAAGTTGGTCAAAAAAAGGTGGATCTTGAAGTGCATATGAAAGCTTCTGTGTTTCCTTATATGCGTAGGCAGGACCTGATGTAAGAAGCATCATCTGTTCTCCCTTCTCATTGGCACCACACACCTGCTGTGCCAGTGGTAGGATTTTAGCAGGAGAGGGCTCCAAGAACAGAAACACAAAGAAAAGCCAATTAAATAGCTTGAATAAATTTATGAAACTTCATAGATATATGAGCATGTGTTGGAGGAGGAGATGTTGTCATTGCAAAATGAACTGTATCTTTTCAAGCCAAAATCTCTTCCAACTGTATTGAACTGTTCAACAATATTTTAATGTTGGATGATAAAAAAAAATGGACTGAAAGGTGCAATAAGTTTACCTGGTTGAAGGCATACTTGCGCATACTTGCAGCTGAAGAAATTAAGTTCTTGGTCATTCTGCTTTGGGACCAGACTAGTTCTTGTTCAAGAAGAAACCATTGGAGTTCATGCGAGGAACAATCAAAACTTCCCATTTGCCTTTTCCCTTCCCTCCACAAAGTCCTCTCCCTTGGCCAGAATTGCTTCACTACTGCAGTGCACCTGCTGTCTCTTGTATCCGCCTCAGCACCTTGGCTGTATCTGTCCCTTGTGCATTAGGCATAAATTGAGAGGACGTGTACCCCTCTCCACTTTGAGCTTAGAGGCTGAACATCCCATTGAAAGACTTCCTGCCATCTCCGAATACAAACTGCCATATAATATCCATGTCCCGGCTTTTAGCTTACAGATCCCTCTTTACTTCAGCTCTGTGCATCTTCTCGTCCACATCCTAAGTGAGAGGAAAAAGGTATGCAAAGGTGTATGCTGGCATTTTTTGAGTTACATGCTTGTAGTATTACAAGTGTATTACTGTGGTGGTTGATAGTTTTCTCAGTGGCAATGAGACCAGGATGCACACCCACACACATGCACACACAGACACAAATTATATGAAGTACCCTATACTAAATGGTAGTATAAAGTGTATATAATTTAAAAAATCTAGTAGAAACAATTAAAAGAAAATTTAAATAGTTGTTTTCTCTGGAAGACAATTATTTATGCAAATCTTCCTTTGTTAACTTGTGTGTTTCACTTCTTCAGCCATGAGCTTTTAAGTAAATAACTTTAGATGTTTGAGTTCAGTTTAATCTTCCTTTACTTAGTAACATTTTTGTCTCACGTGATCATGTATTCCTGAACTCTTCACTACTTCTAATTAATACTATAAAGATATTTGATATGGAAGCCAAATTTTGTCAAACATGTCAGTGAGTTACTTTGCTGCTGCCAACAACTGCAGCTATAAAAGGTCAGCAGAGGATTTTCTTTCTGTTTCTTGTGGAGGGAGGAATATTGATTTAGCATACAGACTGTGTTTATAGTGTCAGTGATGCTTGGCTCTGTACATAATGAGTTGAGGCAATTGGCTAAGTCTATGCTATTAGTGATAAGGTGAATGACAAAAGTTGCTGGTGTCTGTGTGCAACCATCTTTTTGTATCAGTATCAAGTCTGTTGTCATCTGCTTGAGACACTTTTTTCCAAATTTTTGTAAATGTAAATAGTACATGCTTTTCCTTTTTCGCCTGTGAGAAGCATGAGATGTACAAGCCCTTTCTCAATTACTGAGAGCAAGCTCCTGTCTGGTATTTTTTTCAGATTTCTTCATTAATACTGTTTCTATCTAGAAGTTTGCCTTGGAGCTGTCACCACTTTTTTTTTGTCCAGGAAAGCAGCAGAGTTAGGGTGGCAGTGAAGATACAGTGCAGAGGTTTTCATTGCTACTTCCTCCCCCATTTTACTCCATCAGGAACAACTTGACACAGGAGAACCAGCTTCGGGGCATCAACATACAAGGTTTAATGCACATCTTTGAATGCTCAGATTAGCGTGCATGCCAGGCTTGTGTGTGGCAAAATATGGAAAGATAAACGCTAGTGCTAAAAGTGGAAGGTGCCCATGTTTGAAAACTGAGCCTTTTGTGAAGGCAAATGAGAGATTTCATCGCCTCTAAAGCAAGGCCAGCCCAGGGGACATGATGTGGAGAGGGGAAGTGCTGTGGTGGCCATTCTTGTCGCAGTTCAAAGGCAAGTTGTTCCCAAAGCTGTTGATTCTGGTTTACTTTTAGTTAAGTACACATTGTGAAGGAGACTGGCTTAGCCTTGGAGAGTGTGCTGTAAACCACACCACGTGGATTGTTCTGCAAGACGCACAAATTATGGTATTTGAGCTGACTCTGGGATGAGCTGCGGTTGTCTTGTCTCTGCAGCCAGTGGTTAGTTACTGATGCAGGCGAGCAAATTTCAGAAGAGCAGACCAGAGGATTAGAGAACAGCTTTTGCTGAGGTGGGAGGCGGGTTGGAAATAACTGCGGTATATATTGTGCAGGTCAGTATGGAGATTTTCAGCATCAGTTCCACCCTTGTTTGCATGAGTTCAAGCAATGAACAAGTTTCAAAGCATACCTGATGAGTTTTCTTTCCTTTTGAATTAAGCTCTGACGCGCTAGGTAGGCATGTTCCCCTTTGAAGTGGTGATGATTTGACACGTGCCTGTCTTATTTAGGTGGAGAACAAGTACCTGTGCCCACAGAGGTGTGCTGCGTGGGGTAGGGTGTGGCAGTCCCTCAGCTGCCCTCTGGTAGTGGGAAGAATGGCCTTCAGGTTGTCCTGCAGTTGGTTGGGTGTGGTGGCCAGTAAGTGTGAGAGAGAACATAACTTTTTTTTTTACTCAATTTCAATTTAGGACTGCAGCTTGCCCAACAATAATTATAACCATCTGTTAAGTTTTTGTGAGTATGTATAAAAACTTCTCTACCAGCCACGTAGACATCCACATCAGAGGGAGGATGATGGTAATTAGGAACTCAGTTTTTGTGGTTAACTTCCTTTCTCTTCAGTTGAAGCAACACACACAGAATAACTTGGATAAGAAAGAAACAGTTCTCTGTTTTTTTAAAAAAGATGTTAAACTGGAAAAAGTTGTCTTTTCCCTCAGAAAGGAAAAGCCTCCTAGCTACTTCATTACGCAGAATGCTCAGTTATCTGTTCTTAAAAGGCATATTCAGTTATTTATGCATTGATTTTAAAATCTATTTGTGGTTGTTTACTTTGGCAGCATATTCAGTTGTAGTTTGTTAAACTTTCAGTAATTAGATAATTTATCTCCCTTGAAGTCATGAGGGTTCCCTAAGGCAACTAGTTGATGTTTGTGCAGTATTAATCAATAATCACTGTCAGGAGCTTTTCACATTCTGTTTGAAGACAGATACTTTAGTATCTAGGTCATTTATTGTCTGTGACCTGTTTATTTAGGTTTTTGCATAGTTGTTTTTTACCACGTACAATAAAAGTCTTTTCAGATACACTGCAGTTACTCTGTGCCATGTTATGCTGGTCAGCAGGAAGTCGATGTTGCTGAACGTTGTAGTGAGAAGATAGCAAGGAATGCTGAAGTCTTGGCTAATGGATCAAGTAAGACAGACATAATTCAGGCACCTGGAAAGCCTTCCTGTTCGGGCGTCCTCTACCATGGACAGAAGTTGTAGGTGGATGCAGAGAGACAAAGGAAGATCAGTAGAAGGCAGTAGCCTTGAAGTGTTTATTTATAAAGACAAAAGCTGTCATGACTGGTTTCTTAAACAGAAGAACTTAGATGCAGTCCTTGCAGAAACTGGACCTTAAAAGCATCTGTATCCCAGATAGCTCAACAGCCTTTGTCCATGGCCAATTATGTTTCATAGTATAAATAAATGTGTGCCATTCACTTCAAAAAAACGAAATAATGGTATACACAAATTATGTCATTAATTAGCACCATAAAATATAGAGAGAGCGTTATACATGTACCTTTAGACCAAGTCCTTGGTTATTACACTAGCTCCTACAACTACATTTATCCTGGTGTTATCTTCATCCCAGATGTTGTTGTGTGGTTCCTCTCCACAGGCATCTAGTGCTCTAGAGCAATCCCAGGTAACCAGTTTGCAGTATCTGCTTTATGGTCACTGAGGAATCTAATGTTTATTTAATTGGCCTACTTTCATAGTAAAGAAATTTAAAAAGTGTGCTGATGAATCACAGTGGTTTTCATACCATCCTATGCTGATGGGGAAAATTCTTTTCTACCAGCTTGTTCAATGGAGGTGCAGAGGGCACAGTCACTAAGGATGCATGACAAATGTCTATACATATCTACTTACTTCCATAATTAGCATATTATGCTTACACACATCAGATAATGTTTTCAAAATGTAGTTCAAAGTGAATTCCTGTCTCCAAGCATTAATTACAGCTTCTATTTCACATCTGTTACTAGAGAGCAGCAGACAAAGATCTATAAAAACACATTAGGCTTTTAATTGGAAGTCTAGTGCAATTTATATCTGGTGATTGCTGTTTCTAGAGGATGGTCAGTTATATAGATCAATAATTGTCTGACAAAGGCCAATTTTAATTTTTTTATTTGTTTTTCCTTTTTAATACATATTAGTGGAAGAATATAGCTGTAATGATATGAGAAGTAAACAAATGCTTATCAGTTGGTTAACCAACTTCGCTTCTGAATTCCTCCATACTGCAGCACTTGCTGGACTGCTAATGACAACAACAACAATAAAGAATGCTTGCCTGAACTTTGTCCTCACAACTGAAAATATTGGGGATTTTAAAGGTGCATGTTGTCAGATCTTGGCAAATATTTTGTCCTGGAGGGGTGTGATCAGCATGATAATATTAAAAGGGAGCTGCTCAGAAAAATCTGAGTAAGTATGCTACCAGTTATGCAACAGCTATACAAACACTTCACAAGGGACACCATAGCTACATGTATGCAGTGGCTGCACAAATATATGGATTTATTATACCATTTGCAGCACATTAGGTACTTGATGTGTGCACATATTGCGGTAGGGATCTTACCCTCTATCATGAGTGGGCTGTTTCAATGAGACAGATAAGGAGACAGAGGAGGTCAGAGTTTTATCAAAACATAAAAAAACTTGCTCTTTCTGTCTGCTTTATACCAGTATTTTTCTTATTATTACACTGGTTGGTAGGACATGCAGGGCTGACAGGGTTGACAGGACTTCCATGAGTTTTTGATGATACCTAAGCCCTACTGAATGATAACTCCATATCGAAAACTGCAAAGTAGAACGCTATCATCTTACGCAGGTTTTGTTTTGGTGATGGTATGTATTGCTAATGTCTTCTCAGATTTGAAGACTTGTTTTTGTGTTATTTTCTCCACGCCTTTACTGAATATTGCTGCTAATTCTGTGAGCTGAGAACAGAAAGTAAACCAATGTGCAGAAGAAAAGGAAAATTTTGCAGTCATTTGTGTCAGTGCCAACAGCAGCTAAGTGCTGTTGGGTCAGAGCTTTTTCAAATGGTGCTAAACACTTCTGTGGGCACCTTTGCCTTGTTTGCAGGTAAGCTTTGGCTTCTTACTGTAAGCTCTGTTGCTCCCTTCAAAGGCATTAAAAGGAGGGCAGGAATTTGGATTCCGAAACATAACCCACTTATCTGTCATGAGGACATGTTTTCTTTACGTGAGTTAGGCTTTGACTATAAAGTGAGCTGCACAAAATTTACCGCTTGTCCTACACTGTCCAACTGCCTTATTCACATATTCCAGCAGTTTAGTACTCGGAAGGCCACAGACAACCCATTTAAGAATGAATTAAATTACTTTTATAGCTGTTGTATACTTCCATAAATGGACTATTGATTCATAGCCAGGGTGTTACTTTTATCTGAAAAGATGTAGTCCATTTCTCGTAAGCAGTTTCAGCTATTTCCATTTGATGTCCATCAGTCTTTCCTTTTAAAAGCAAAAAGAGCCCCAAAGTTCCATTTGGCAGATTTTTGACTTCTAATACCATTTGCCACCTTAGTGCTGGTTTCTAGACCCATGGCTATTTGGCAGCTCTTCAGTGCCATCCCATAACCTACCTGGCATAGATGCAGATTTCAGTTATTCTGGCATTTGATTTCTGTTACAGCCTAATTCCATCTCTTCCTGCTTTCCACATACAAAAGCCTTTTCTGTGCAAGAGGTCTTAAGATATTAAAGGATCATGGAAGTTTCAAAAATCTGGATATCAGAATGTAAAATACTCATGGGCAGAGTAAAATACATCTCCAAAGCTGTATATTAAAAATATTTCTCTAGTGTTCCAGAGACACTGCTTTTTCATATATCATCTACCAGCATTTTTGTTTTCATTTGCATGTGTTTTCTCTGAAAAGCCCCTTTATCTTCCCAAGCTGAATGTATAGAAAGGAAGAAGACAATTTTTGTCTTTTCCTTGCTGGAGGGTGAGTTAGACCTTCAGACAGCTTTGAAAGACTCATTTGAGCATTGTGCAAAACAAAGCCGGAAGAAGAAAGAAGAATGAATGTGTGGCTGCAGGCCATTTGATATCAAGTGACAAGCCATGGGGTCTATGCTCTTTGTGGAGCCTTTTCTGATTTGAGCTAGAGATTGTCTGGTTAGAGTTAAGCTGTGTGCACAAGCTACAGACTGATGTGCAAATCTATGTCCATATGCTGTGTTGCAGCCCATGAAGATGACAAAAATCAATGTCTCATTGTGATCGATCATGGGTTTTTTTTTGTTCAGGAGGTCATCTCCTCTCTCTGCTTGGCAATGGTGAGGGAGATAACTCTTCCGTAACTGTTCATATAAGCAGTCTAAACAGTTTGTTCATGGAAGATCATTATCCTGACATCCAGTATTTGGGACCGCTTCATGGTAGAGATTGCATTGTATTAGTCAGCAAAAGAATGCAGTAAAAACAAGGAGACTTGGTTCACTTCAGAAAACACACCAGAAACCGGTGAAGTTCTTAAATAAAGATGGATGTCTGTCTGACTGTTAACAAGGCTCTTTTATCAGCTTTTCTTAAAACTGGTTTCATATTTCCTAACTGGATTTTTTGGTGCAGATTCTGTATAACACTTAAAAAGTCCCTTGGGTATCTCCATCCACATGGAACAGTATTCAGTAGGAGAAAATTAATGGGAAAATAAGATGAAATTGATCTATCTGTGTATCTTAACCTGTGGAGAACTCAACTTTTGTGTGGATTCTTCACCTTCTCCGAGCCTTCTGTGGAGTTAAGCTGAAAGATGTGACTGCCTCTGTGTTCTGTTTTGGGAGTTTACATTGGCAGCTAAAGTGACCAAAGCCCAGTTTTTAACCCTTAAGAAACAGACAGATCTAGGCAGCTTTAGTTAGCTGAAGGATACTGTGAATGCAAAAGTTTGAAGCTTTTTGAAGTAGGGAGTGAAAGGATTCACTTAGTTCAGAAGTTGAGGTAGCTGGGTTGCAAAGTACCACTTTTTTGTGAAGAGGGAGCATAGCCTTTGCCCTTGGAGGAGCTTGGGAGCAGGATGATGTTGCTTAATGTATCAAAAGAAGCTTAAGGTCATGTTAGTTGGGTTGAAAGGTCAACATAACAGAAAAGGATGCATCTATTAGGGTATACTGTTACCCAACTCTGATCATCTGAAATCACCCATTTAAAAAGTGATCCAAGATTATTCCAAAATCTTATTGTGAATGTGCCAGTGAAGATGAGCAGAAAGCCTGGATCTGAAAACGCTTTGGCTCTGATCTGTGTTTAGCACAGGAAGGGAAAAGTTCACCAGGGAGTTAGCTGGTAGAAGAGACTGCTGCAGCTTACATCATGGATGGAAGCACATGGGAAAATGCTGCTGAGCCCTGTGAATATGTCTGAGAAGACACCTTCCAAAACAATGAAAAGGAGTGCATATAGCAGGTGGGTCTTGGATGTAGGTAGCTGCCTTTTGGCACTCGGATCTTCTAAGTGACATTCTCTGTCAAGTTCTGGTTCCCTTCCAAAGGTCCTTTTCTGTGGATGCTAACTCTTCCATTTGTAGTATGGCCTGTGTGTTTACAAACAGCTCATTTTGCCATCAATTCTACAACTAACCCTGAGAGGAAAAATGTGTGATTTAAGGATCATAATGTTGGGTGCATCAACAAGCAACACAGAGATAAAGCAAAGCAAAGCTGATGTAAATTTGGGCAGTTGGAAACCCATCATGAGTCACCAAACATGCTGAGGGCTGAAGAAGCCTAAGCATGTTGGGATGATTATAGAGTATGACTTTTCCATCTTGGAAATGGCTTGATTGCTTGAAAACATCCAAACTTGTAGTTTAGTGCTTCACTTTGATTATGGTTTTTAAGAAAGGAGCTTGGCTTCAGACATTTTAGTTTATAATTTAGAGAGACAACTGGATTCAGTCCCATTAAAATTAACATGGGACTAACTGAAAGATGAAGTATACTTACCACAGAGAGGATAAATAAAGGTCCTACCAAAAATAGGGGCATTAATTATCATCCTGTTTATGACATGCCCTTGCCCCTTCTACTGCCTCTCCTAAAAAACACACCATAATGTGGCCCAGCCGTCTTTCTCCTCTTTATGCTGACGTGTATGTGATTATTGACCTAGTTATCTTCACCTCAGAATAAACTTAGTTATGATTACCATCAATCCCTTTAGCTTCGAGAACTGGGAATCATGGAGGCTGTATCTGCAGTGTGGGGCAAACTCCTCTGTCCCCAGGTTTTACTTCCTGAGACCCTGAAATTTGCTCTCGAAGACATAATGAGGTTTGACACCATTGGTCGTTCAAGTGTTGCCTGCCTCTGCCTGTTCTGTGAAAGCCCTGGTATTGTAATTCTGTAATGTTACTATAACCATGATTATTTAATGATACACACAAGTTGTGTAGAACAGTGATAAAAGTCTTTTCCCCTACATTGTCTAAAAGCAATATATAAGTAGCTTTCTAATCAGACAGTTGTGCTGCAGTTTTATTTTATTTTTCCTGTGTATGAAGGGTCAGCTGCGAAAGTAATACTTGTCAGGTAAAACCCATTTTCAAAAAAAAACTCAAACCACTTTACTTTTCACAGAGTTAGTTCCCCAGGTGACTCCAGGAATGTCAGGAGCTGCTTAAAACCAACCCAGAGACCTAATTTTTGAGGCATCTGTAAATATGCTTTTATTTCTGTAGTGAGACAGGCTTTTCTTGTCCCAAAGCAGAATGTTTTGGAAGTGCTCTTACGAGAGTTAGACAAAGTGCAGTTTCTTAATGTATATATTTGTAACAAAACATCTGAATTCTATACTTGATCAGTTCCAACATTTCTAATACTAGGTTGCAAAATTCACAGAAATTCACAGAAAGAGTCATTGGGCACTGGAACGAGGTGCCCAGGAAAGTGATTGAGTCATCTTCCCTGGAGGTGTTTAAGGCACGGGTGGATGAGGTGCTAAGGGGCATGGTTTAGTGTTTGATAGGAATGGTTGGACTCGATGATCCGGTGGGTCTTTTCCAACCTGGTTATTCTATGATTCTATGATTCTATGAAAATATATATGGATTTTTTCTGTCATTGAAGAAACTCAATGACAGAATTTGAGGATTGCAGTCGTCTTCTGGCTGCTTTAGTAGTGCAAGCATATTCTTTAGGGATTGTTGATCAATGTCAAAATTTAGGATTGGCATATTACACCCCTTAGCAAAGTCCTCTCCTACCCCACCGCCCCTGTTTTTTTCCTCTATGTATTTATTTATGTGTTTAAGAAGGAAGGAGGAATGGGCTGTCTCAGATGCTAGAAGTCTGGGAAGTATAGAGAGCTACCTTGATGTAGAGGATGAAAAACAGGTCAGAAGAAGAACATTGTAAGATAAAACGGATGACCTTATATGGAAAGAGTAAGCTTGGATAAAATGCAGAAGTTGTGTAGGTTGCTGGATGTGGAGCAAAACTGAAAGGATATACCACAAAAAGCATCTGCAAAGAGGAAAAAAGAGAAAGCAAGGTGGTCCTATTACATTTAGTATGTCTGGTTATCATTATGTTATGTTTAGTGTGTTTGGTTTATAGAATTAATGAAGTGATGCTACATTAGAGCAGTTTCCAGTTTTTCATTGCTTTTTTTCAGTGGAGAGAACCTGAAAACAATTTTGAAGGGGAAATTTCCCCCTTTACTTTTTCCTCTTTAATCCGAAAGCCTTTTCTAGATGAGAAGGGCAGACATTTAAAGTGTATTTAGTTAATCTACTGCAAACTTGCTTATTGTAATTTTAAGCCAACTTGAAAACGTGTATTTAAACCAATAAAGGTTTTTACGTAATATACCTCTGTTTGGCATCAGCTTAAAATGAACTGATTGCGTCTTCCTTAAAAAAAAAGGCTAAAAACACCTCTTATGTTAGACAGAACTACTCTGACTATTGCAAGTTTTTCTGGGGTATTTCTGTGGGTATCGTAAATCTTTATGTGCACTTGAACCTTGTTGAAGAACTAATTGGCTTTGAGTTTGAAGGAGTCTGGGGTGATTTCAAGACACAGGTTCAAAGCTGATTGCTATCAGAAAGCAAAAAGCAAAACAAAAAAAGCATTCAGAGTACTGATGGAAAATCTCTTCCTCAGTGCTTCTTTCATTTTTAACTCTTGCAGTGCCATTGCCTTCCTCAACATCTAGATGAGAAGGAAGGGTTTGACCTAATTTTGAAAGTCCTCCTAGAGGATCAGCAAACAATCTTATTTCCTCTTTTTGTGCTACAATGGGGAGCAGGAGTGTCTGTGTTTTGTGACTTAAAGTGTTTTGTTAGGTGTATTATCAGTGTAAAATTTCAGTAAAGTGGAAAAGGAGCCCAACCTTTTAATATGGTAACCAAAGCACTGCATTGGGAGTTAGGCTGAATAACTCAACTTTAATTTATTCTTGGGTTTAAGTAAATGTATTAGTGATGATCTGATAACAAGTTGTTGCTAGTTTAGTCTGTAACAAAGTAATTGAAGAGTCTGTGTGTGGTTCTGTCTGAAGTGTTGAGTTGGTCATATAATAGAGAAAAGTAAACTATCTTGTTCATTACTATGGATTTGAGAAGCAAGGTTTGTTGTTAGAGCTCTATGCAGTATTTCTCTGAAATACCCCTCAAACTATATCAACTGCAAATCTTCAGAAATCCTGTCCGCTTGCTAGATGGTAGCAGATGTATGAGCATTTTCTCTGTTCATAACTGCTTTGGAGTGTTTTCATTAAAATAAGTAATTATTGACTGCAAGAATCAGATTAGAAACTGTGAAGAACAAGAAGAAAATTTAATTCACTCTTTTCTAACCAAAGCGGAAGTGACGTTCTTATGTGGAAATACCTTTTTTGGAAATTTCATCCAAACGACTGCCTTGTGATATTAGCACAGTAAAGTAGTTTAGAGATCCTACTTCTGATTGTTTACTACTTTAATTTGCCATATGCTGATGCCTGGTACAGAAAGAGCATTCAGGAGGCAATACCCATCCACTGAACAGCCCTGCATTTTTTTGTAACTTTACACTGAATTAACTTGATGCTACAGTGCTTGCACTTGCAAAACTAGAGAATCTGCCCTCCAAGAAAGAGTTTGCGTGAGGAGGGATGCTCAGAGTCCCTAGGTGGATGGAAAGCAGAGCCCTGTGAACAGGGAGGTGGTGAAATGGTGCTCTTCCACATGTGAGTGCAGGTCATGCCACACCTTGAGTCCTTGATTTCATGGCTTTTAGAGTTGCCAGGAGTAGGATTCTAATGTATTTATAAAATACTGCTACTACAAAGAGCTTATGATAATTACTGGATGGGAAAACTAGTAAGCCTGGAGTGATGTAGAAAGTGGTTCTTGCACCAGATCTTGATGCTGTTGAGTATCCTAGGGGAAATTTATAAATATTCTGGGAAGATCTGTCACATCATGGGAACTTTGAAATAATGTGAATAGTTTTTAATAATGATGGTGCTTCAGCTCATTGATACATTGCTGAACTATGTTGGGTTAAGCTGGAACTTTCCCTTGACCCAGCTAAGTTCTGATTAGACCATCCAGATACCTAGTTGTGGCTGCTCTTGGGATGGATTATTACATTTGGAAGATGATAAATCTGATCCAGCAGTCTGTGAAGAATATAAGTTTTTTTTGTTATCGTGGGATGAGGTAGTTGGTTTTTTTGAGGGCCCGTGTTTGTTCTGTCTTGTATCATTGTCTGGTGGCAATTTGTGCACATATTTAACTTGTTCTGTAAAGAGGTAATATGTGCTCAAAGCACCAAAAGACTGGAATTGCAAAATTATTGTGGTTCTTCATGTTTTTGCTGAAAGAAAAAGAAAGAAAAAAATGTTTAAAGTAGTGACAAGTCCTAAGCATTACTCCGTGAGGTGATCTAGGAATTTTTTTCACCAATGTCATTTCTATTTATCAGGTTTCTGTTATTGCCATAATACACTACATTTTTCTCTATGATACCTTAGATGAGTTGTGAGGCAGTGAAGACAGCTGCTTTTATTAAATAGAAAACTTCTCTTGTTTTCAGTGATGACTAGTATTCTGTGTTTATCTCATTTTTAAAAAGTTATGCTTAAGCCACGGTGAAGTGCTTCACATTAAGCAAGCCTGTGCAGAAGTGGGCTGCTGCTGCTTCTTATATGATATTTACTATTTGAAATAGGAGAGGTAAGCAAAGTTGCACTGTAGCTACTCATGGTGCAGTTTTGCTAGTGCTTTATCACAGGAACATCAGGGCGTGTGGTGATGTTCTGTCAGGTAGCTGATCACACAGAAGTGAGACTGGATGCTTACGGCTATGAAGTTAGATGGTATCATGTTTCACGGGGCTTTTGTTTTATTTGCTGCTTTGCCAGGGCATCTTTTGTGATGATGTGCTTCAAGTTACTATTTCAACATTTTCTAAGACTTCAGGCAGGCTTTGATGAGGTAAAGAGAAATATCTTTAGGAGTCTGTTTTACCGGTCATGCTTGCACTGTATTCATGTAATTTAAAAAACAACTCTTTTAAAATTTTGTCTGTGCAATCTGTGCGGAAATATATATCAAACTTAGGAAATTTGTTTTCGGAGGCTTCCTCATTAATTATTTAAGAACCCAAGAGGGGATGAACCCAGGAAATTACGCTGTTGTCTCAGTGCTGTAATTGCCCTGCAATACAATCTTGTGTTGAAATGGTATCTTTCCTCTAGATGAAACCTTCTGAGTTATTGCACAGCGTGAGAGTTTTTATAAAAGACACAGATTGGAATTTCACACCTCTGTAAAAGGTACTTGAGTTACATGAGTAGGAATATTCCCCTTGCAGCTAATAAAATCATCATCATTTCAAGGACACCCCTGTAGTCAGTGTTCTGAGCAAAAAAGCTCAAAGCTGCTACTTGTGGGCCTGATGGAGGACGAACAGGTGGATAATGGGGAATGTAACAGCAGGGTAACAGTGAGAAAGGAGAGCTGGTACATGGAGACAATTACATGTTAATTAAGGAGAAGGAGAGGGAGGCAGGTAGATATGGAATGTAAGTGCTGTGGAAGAGACTGGCAGAGAGGAAGGGAAAAGGTGGGGGAACTGATGGTTCCTGGGTCTCAGTGAGTGCCCCCTTGCCAGAGGAGAGGGTGGCTGTGGCAGGATCACGTGGGGCTGCGTGTCTGTGGTGTGCGAGATGCGGCTTGCCTTATCCAGCCCTTTCTGAGCAGGGTGTTGTGGAGGTGAAGAGAGCCCCTGCTGTCAGCTTCACAGCTGGCTCCTGTGGGCAATGAGAGTGTTGACTGCTGATTAAGCATCTGCCTGTACATGAGGACCGTGTTACAGGGCTGAAGGCATCGCAGCCTGGCTCCCTCCAAGTCCACAGCAGGACTGTTGGAGACAGGGGTCATCTTCCTGCCTGTAAGCACAGCAAGGCTGCTTAGCAAGATAAAATCAGTATCACAGCAGTAACACCACACACATCATACGATATATCAATTAATTTCACATGCCAAAGAAATGTACTGGAAATTCTGGAGGTAACATGCTTAATGTTGTTTCCCTACCTCACTTAAGCTGATGGAGAAAACAGCACTAGGGATAGACTGTTGCATATGATTAAGTTACTGCAGCCTAATGAGTTAAGGCTGTGGGAATGGGCATAAGCTTCTACCTGGGTGGTTTTAACTGATACTCTGTCTAATTGTAATGGGATAGAAATGAATGCCTTGTCAGCTGTCCTTGTGCATCAAACTAGTAATAAATTAAGTTGCAGAAACCCGATGTTTTGTGAGTGTCTGCAAGTTTACGTGCTTTTCTCTGGGCCTGCTACCATATAGTGGTAGTAGTGTCTACCATAACGCCTGATAGTTCTGATTTAAAAATGAGTAGCAGAAAAAGACTTGAATACTCTACATGGAAATAGGGATTTTTGCACCAATACTTGGAATACAATCAAGTTTCTAGTAAGTTCAATGAGTCCCTAAGAATGTTAGAGAAGCAGCTGTAGACCAACACTTATAAGCATTACTGTGCAGCTGTAAGTGGCATTAAGGCTGGGATTCATACAGCTGAGAAGCTCTGTGCTGTAGGCAGGGTAAGCATGAATACATAACAGAGGTTGAAACAACTTCTGAGCTTCTGTCACTTTTCTTGAGAAGGACAAAACAGGGGAAAATGCTACGCCTTTATCCAAATGATTGCTAGGCTTCTGAAAGGGGGTGTTTGTTGTTTTTCATTTGGGAAGAGTGTGAATCTGTTCCACCTTGTGTCTAATAACAATTTTGCGTTGGGGGGCTGTGTGCTTGCAGACATACATTGGTTCGATAGTTGCCTCAGTGAACCCTTACAAGAGCATCCCGGGACTGTACGACTGCGCTGCCATGGAGCGATACAGCAAGCACCACATGGGAGAGATTGCACCTCATATCTTTGCTGTGGCAAACGAGTGCTACCGCTGCCTTTGGAAGCGCCATGAAAACCAATGTATCCTCATAAGGTAAATGACTGCTGCTGCTTTGATTATCCAGTACCTTCAAAGGTGATTTAGGAGTATGGGTTTGGCCCATATCAGGAGGAAAACTCAAAAAGAAAGTGGGCTTTTAAGTCATCAGAGTTTTGGGAGAGGGTTCTGAACTCAACTCTGTCTTGTTTTGTGATCCTCTAAGAAAATGTTAATTTTTCTTACACATCGTAATGATTTCCTTTAGTGGAAAATTTGATTGTATTTTTATGCATTTTTTGCTACTTACCCATCTAATGTCACCCTAAGTGCTTTTCTCACCAGTTTGAACATCCCTGTGCTGCTCAGTAATTCATCACTGTTAGACCCGGAACCCTGTATCGAGAGGAAAACAAAAAATAACCCACCAGTCTTGAGAAATGCAGTAAATAAGAACAGCAGAAGAGAAAACGCTCCGTGTTTCAGCCACTTAATTCTGCCTGTTTGATCTTCCTTGCTTAATCTTGTTGTGTTTTAGTTTGATGGCGATTTAATAGCATCCTATTTGATCCACTGTGTCACTGGTGTTCAGGATCTCACTGATGTCAAATTTCAGCTTCTCTTTCCTTCATGCTCCAGAAGAGCTGAAAGCGCTGCCAGCCTTTAGCCCTTTTCCCTCATCTGCCAGCTCAGCTGTGTGGGTTTCCACATGGGCAGGGAAACCAAAGCCTTGCCCACTGGATTGGGAGGAGCAGCTTGGTGGCACTGGCAGGATGGCACTACATCGGTCTCTAGGAAGGGGGTGGTGTTGCGGGGGGTTCAGAGAGCCCTCTCTTGCCTTCTCAGTGTTTTTGTGATTAAGCCTGTTTCTTGTCCTGCAGCACAAGTTAAGTGTCGAGAGCACTTGAGACACAAGGTGACACAATTTTGATTGTTACCCGACATCCACAGGCACTCTTGCAACAGCCATGGAATTGTGGTAGAGTGAGAGCAGCACGTTTTGCAGTAGGCAGTTTCTAATGGTGTTGAAGATTGCAGGCCAGTTCACAAGGCTTCCTGGATAAGAGGATTTGTCACTTGTAGTTCAGCACCCAAGCTATTGTTAGAAATGTGGATCAGGTGCAACAACACAAGTAGCTGTGGTTCCAACTTTGTGCAAGCTCTCAGGTCACAGTTCCTGCCTGCCCTTACCTACCTGGTAGTGGCACAAAGATGGAGGGGGCTGAGTGTGTCTTTTCAGCTTTCTTCTACTGTATTTCTTTTTATTATTTAATACATAGTGCTGCACATGTAACACTGAGTCCAGGTGACGCTCCAAGAAAAAAATGAAGTGCACAGAGATCTTGGTCATGTGAAAATAGCTAGTCTGGAGTCATGTAATGCCAAGTAGTTACTTGTGTACAGTTCATATACCCAAATTTTGGGGACTGAAATAATTTCTGGTGCCTAGCAGGTGGTTGTTAATATACTGGCCCAAGTATTCTGCATTTCTTTCTAGTTCCCCACGAGCTGCTAAGAGAAAGGCAGATTCTGTCCTAAAAAGGACATGAGCAGAAGTCTCTGATGTTCCATAGGAGTCTCCAACAGTGCCTGTTCTGTAAAGCATGTGCCTTGGTACAAATAAAACATAATATGGAGAAGTTTTGCATTATTAGTACTTTTTTTTTTTTTTTTTTTGCTGTGCTCATGGATTAAAACAATAATTTATGTAAGTTTGGTGTTTCAGACAAGTGCTGCAATGCAACCTTATAAGGGTATCTTGTTTCTTCAGAAATTGAGGGAATGTGCAATCCAAATAAGAAAAAACTAAAAGTCAAATCTTCTTTCCTAAAACAGTGTTATCTGTTGTGTCTGAGAAGGACTCAGAGTAGGAGTTCTTAAGATTACTGAAGTTTTTCAGTGGCCATCATGAGGTTTAGGGAAGTCCTTGTGATCATACACTTATGATCACAAGGACTAATGTCTGGGGCATTAGAAGTGTGCTGATCCTCTCCAGCATCCTGGTCACTCCTGAATCTTTTACTGGCTTAGAATTAGATGTTGCAACAAATCACTGGCAGGCTTTCTTGGTTACTACTAGCATTTGAATAAAATGATCAGGTGAAGCTCTCAGTGTCTTGAGTTCAGGCATATATTTTTGTCTCATATTTAATCTAAGAGATAATAAAAATTGAATTTTTGTTGCATCGCGAAAACACAGTAAACGATTACATCCAGTTAAAATGAGTTAATTGTTCTTGTAGGCTTCATATTTTGATTCGAAGTTTCACCTGCTTCTACTTAACTAAAAACTGGGTAGCAAGTTGTAGCATCCCCAGGAGGTGAGGTGGGGAACGCCTGCCTGTGGTCCTCTGGGCTTGGAGTGCCCTCTGCTGGCATCCCGAGTTAGCTCAGCTTTGGGTTACAGCTGCTTGCTTAAGGCATTGATGGCAAAAACCCGTGGAAAAGCTTCTGCTGTTTTGAAATGCTTTGGATATTTGTCTGGGTGGGGTAAAGTGAGAGAATGAAGGCAAGAACTTGAATTTTAAAAAGTCATCAGTAGGGACTCAAAATGTAATACTAGTGTGAGTCCATTTCCCCAGTATAACCACCCAGACCAGACATGAAAAGGAAGGAAATACGGAAGAGATTATATTAAATGGACTCATCTGAAGGTGTTTGTTTGTCGATCTCTGTTACACAGGCTTATTTTAATTAATGATAATGCTGCACAGGATTTGCTTAGAAGCCTAAAGTGTCAGCACAAGAATACATTGAGGAAACTCAGCACAACCTATGCATTAGAATATTTGCATAGTTGTGAAATGGTATTTTTGTTCTCCCAGGCTAAAAATTGCTTATCTGGGTGTTGAACTAGAGAAAAGCACCTACATCAATGGATGCTCATTTTCAAGTTGCTCTGAACCCTACTGCAGAATAATTTAAAATAGGAAAAAAAAAAAACCCATCACAATTAAATTTGATGCTACAACAGATACCTTTAAAAAAAAAAATAACATCTGATTTTTTAGCTGGGTACCTTGGCAGGGGCGTGAAAGGGGTCTGTTTTACTCAAGAAATAGCCAAACGAATTTACTGAATGTAGGGAAGGTACTGAGTTCCCCCATGATTAGCCAGTGTTCTTAATTTGGGACCAATTTCAACCTTCCATCCCTTTATTGTAAGAACAGGAAATTATCTTTAGGGTTTTTTTTTGTTTATGGCTTATTTGCTCTGTTTAAGGTGGTATAGTCTGTGGACTAGCAAACACATGTTCTTCTCTCAGATACAACAGCTATTGATGCAACTTAAAGCACTCAAAAAGAAGTGTAGAGTGGGTAGAGGAGCAATCACCCTGAATTATGTTCAAGTCATGCTATGAGTGGGAAATCACAGTCTGACACCAGTTTACTCTCTCTATTATCATCTGATGGCCTGGCATTTTTGTTGTTGTTCAGCCTGAAAATCAACGTGAACCAAAATTCTCTTTGGATGAGACCCAGACTTGTGATGGGAAGACATGAGACTGACACACCACAATTCGTATGTGCGTTTGAAAAACTGCATTTGCTGAAGAGGCCAGTTTTGTCTGAGTCTGTCTGTCTTTGGGGTTTTAAAGCCAGCAGACAGAACTGAGAAGTGATTTAAAGTAGTGTTGATACTGCCTCACTTGCGCTATGTCTTTCAGAATAAGGAGTCTCTCTTGGTGACCCCTTTTTCCACTGCAGCAGTCTGGAGTGCAGGCTGCTGTGCCTTTAGCGAGATGCCCTGCATAGAACAAGTCATGGAGAAAGTTTAAAGATCTCTTAAGTGGAGGCCTCCTGGGTTGCTGTCACACTTAATATATTCAGCATGCTGCATGTAGTGATGTGGAGCAAGCTGGGCACTCAAGATTCATGGGGTGGAAAGGTTGCTGGAAAGATTGGCTGTGTGCTAACAAATGCTCCCTTCTTTTACTGACCTTGGCAACTCCTTGTAGGCATAGGCTTTTTAAGGGGCCTGAAGTGTTGAACCCATTTAACCTACTCCTAGTGTATGTACTATAGGGCTGAATAAATAACTTCAAAGTTTAGCATTCTTGTTCTTGATTTTAATCTCATTAGTAATAACTGTCTTTTATGGAGCATTTTGTAAAGAAAAAAGCGGACCCAACTTGATGCACGTAAAGTAATGGGGTTCCAAGCTGAGCAGCATGATGCAGGGGCGAGATTTTATTGTGATGCCAGAGGCTTCAGGAGCCCATCCCTTCAGTGCTCAATAGTAGTCATAAAACTAAATAGAATAGAGCAGTTGCTTGTAAATTAATAGAGAATACAGGATAAATCCATCCTTTGCTCGTATCTGGAGTGTTTTGCACAAGCCTTTTTCCCCGTTGCTTGTTATCTAGGAGGACTGTGGAACTGGAGGCTGGTCAGAGGAGAAAACAAGGAGTGATCAGAAGAATAACATAGCTCCATGTGGGAGTGACTGATGGAGACAGGTAGCTCAAATTTAGGGGGTGAGGTGCTATCCATGAAGTCGTGTATAGCAGAGGGAGGGAGCACAGGGATGAGTTCTCGGCTCTTCCTTCCAATATGAGAACTAGGGGACACCAAATGAAACTAATAGCTCCAAAACAGCAAGACACGTTCATGTATTATTTAGGGAACATGGCTGGAAACTTACAGAAGATAAATCAGTTAGGGATTACAAGACACACAGGAACCAGGACTAGATGGGCAACTGACTGAAAGGTGGAAGAGCACAGAATCACACAGAATCACAGAATAACCAGGTTGGAAGAGACCCACTGGATCGTCGAGTCCAACTATTCCCACCAATCCCTAAATCATGCTCCTAAGCACCTTGTCTACCCTAACCTTAAACACCTCCAGGGACGGTGACTCAACCACCTCCCTTGACAGACTGTTCCAATGCGTAACCACCCTCTCCGTGAAGAACTTTTTCCTAATCTCAAGCCTAAATCTCCCCTGGCGGAGCTTGAGGCCATTCCCTCTCGTCCTGTCCCCTGTCACTTGGGACCAGAGGCCAGCACCCTCCTCTCCACAACCTCCCTTCAGGTAGCTGTAGAGAGTAATAAGGTCTCCCCTCAGCCTCCTCTTCTCCAGGCTGAACAACCCCAGCTCTCTCAGCCGCTCCTCATAAGATTTGTACTCCAGCCCCTTCACCAGCTTTGTCACTCTTCTCTGGACTCGCTCCAGAGCCTCAACATCCTTCTTGTGGTGAGAGGCCCAGAACTGAACACAGTACTCGAGGTGCGGTCTCACCAGTGCCGAGTACAGGGGGAGAATAACCTCCCTGGACCTGCTGGTCACACCGTTCCTGATACAAGCCAGGATGCCATTGGCCTTTTTGGCCACCTGGGCACACTGCTGGCCCAGAATGGAAATATCGCATGTCTTCCCTGTGCTGTCTCCATTTGGTAACTGTTTAGAGATAGGACCCAGTGCTGGCCTGGCCTAGCTCTGAACCTCTCCAATTCCAAGAAAAAAATCAGGAACATATAATTGTGCATAATTCCAACTGTACCAGGGATAAGCACAGGAAATATTTTTCCATGAGCTCTGAATATTGCATTTGTAGAATTGTTGTCTACTACAGTGGGGTAACTTTCAGATTCCATAGAAGTGCAGATGCTCCAGAGCATAGGACAGAGGGTAGGGGGTGAGGAAGGATGGTGTCAGTGAAAAAGCTGATGTCCTCCTTGGCACCCAGATCCCTGCCACTGCTCAGAGGGTGAGGGTTTAAGCAGTTATCACTTGGTGATTTTTTTTGCACCAAACAAGGATGATGCAAGCATTTGTGAAGCTCTTTGAAAACCTGTGATAGAATTGTTTTACTAATCAGGTAGTGTACAAGGGGCCAGTATTAAATATAGGGAATATGAAATACTTCCTTTGTAGGCAGAGGAGTGTGAAGGAGTGAGGCCCTGCAAAGAGAAAAGAAACAAATACCAAAAAATCCAGTAGTCAAAGGTAAATCCAAATTTAAAAATACTACAAAGTTTGCTTGAAATAATAGAAGTATGATGGATGATACTTGCTGAAATAGATGAGTATGAAGTTTTATGAAACATTTTAAAGACTAATTCTTTCTGGGAAACCCTTAAATCTCAGCTACAGAAGTCTGTGTCTCGTTATGTTTTCTGAATGCATTTTTCCTGGTTATTTCTATAATTGTTGGCATTCATTTGTAAAATAACTCCATGTTGCCTCCTCAGGCTGTACGTTTCTTCTTTACTTTTTACTAGAAAGCATCATTATCATTTGCTGTAACCTAAAATCACCAGGGTCAGCACTCAGCAATGACACGATAAAACACTGTCAAGTGAACTAGGCTTGCTCTTCATACCCAGTTGTGCTCCATCCAAGTCAATGATGATACTCCTGCTTGCTACAATTAAAAGAGTAGGATGAGACCAAAATGAATCCCTTTTCATTGGGAGTAAACAGGGATTAGAAATAGTTTAATTAGGAATTAGGAAAGCTAGGAATGAGGAAACAGTTTAGCATATAACTCTGTGACTTCAAATGAAAAGTAAGCAAACTAAACATGTTTTAACCACAAGCTAAGTATCTTAATGGCTTACAGTGTATTTTTTATTATAAGGCTACATAATTAAAGGGAAATGGTATTGTAGAAATGAGCTAACTTTATACTTTTTTTAGAGTGTTGGTTTTGAAGAGAAATTAATTATATTACCTCCTATTTGCATCAGCAAGGTTGCTTATTAATTGTTTTCAAAATGTCAGTTTAGCATTAGCAAACAGCTTTATTTTGCCGTAGGTGAAGATGAGAGATTTGGCTTCTCTGATGGTAGAGGGAGGTGAAAATTGTATATTTTGATCTCATGTGAATCTGGTTTATTTGGCTAGATATATAAAAAGTTTGGTTAAAGATACCAGTATTAATTATACTAGTAGCCTTTATGTGTTATAATATGCATTGGTGTCTCTAACCTCCTCCTTCTCACAGCAGGTCTTCCTCCTTGGCTAGGTTGCTGCAACATAGTCACAAACTTTCCCATCTTAATTCACATTCTGGACTTTCTCCATGACCACTGCCCTGCCTTTGTCTTTCCATGTTGGTGAGAAATGTTGGCTAGTTGCTTGTATTCAAATAGCTCTTTGTTGCCTCTTAAGTGTTGTGTGCATCCTTATGCAATCAGTGCCTTGAAATGCTGTCTGAACAGGGATATGAAGTCTAAAGATAGCTTACATCTTCTGTTGAATGTCATATTCAGCAAGCTTAGAGGGGTATTCTGCCAACGTTCGAGTAACATTTCTAATCACCCCAATCTTCCTGACCTCCATTAATTTAGAGTTCAGAGGGCTGGTCAGGCAGAAGGCATTTTGTCTAGGAGATGAAACTGTGCCAACATGATCCTTCTCTTTTTTCAGTGGCGAAAGTGGTGCAGGTAAGACAGAAAGCACTAAGCTGATTCTCAAGTTCTTGTCTGCAATGAGCCAACATTCGCTGGAGCTGTCCTGCGGAGAGAAGACCTCCTGTGTGGAGCAAGCTATTCTTGAGAGCAGGTACTAGACCTTTCAATACACAGGTATTTTTCTGCAGAAGACATAAGCCTTGTTATTGAAATAATAACATGCAGTGTGTTTAAAGATGTGAGTGTGTTTACTGACCAATAAAATAAATATTGGAAAGCAAGAAATTCGTAATTTTCCATTAAACAAAATTACTCGGCTGCTCTAGAGAGTTGTGAGCACACTGGTATAGCTTAGTGAAAGAAAGGTGCAGAGTTTTGAAATGGATGATGCTTTAGCAGTGGCTTCCATTTTTATTTGGGGATGAGTTCAGATAATCAAAGTGAGGCAAATGGGTAATGGGAGGGAGAAAGCATTCATTTATTTTGTGTAGCCTGGGGATAAGGTAGAACAAGATACAGCACGGTGAGGATGAAGTGCAGGAAGTGGTAAAAGCATGCTGAGGAATGGGAGAATAAGGGGAACTGATAAGACAGATGAATAAAAACATCAGATAAATTGGCCACACTCTATGCAGGCAAAAAAAATATCTCCATGTTCAAATGAAATAACACATGGTTCTAAACTATGCAAAAACAAAGACAATTTGAGATACTAGTACTTTTGTTTATCAAGCTTCATCTCTGTTTTACCTGTTGTATCTTGACATAAGTATTTTTAATTGCCTTAGGACAAGGACTATTTTTTGTACATCTGTCTAGCAGTTTGAATGTGCTGAGATTCCTTATTTCTATAATTTGCCGTGAGAACTGCATGCATCTTTTGAGCAGTAACAGATTAAGCTGCAGGTAGTTTTAGGACAATTCATTTTCCTGTTGCTTGAATACTTACATCGTTTTATAGAAAATTGAGATACCTGCTAATAAGTTGAGGCTGATCCTGAGGATTTAGATTTTGGCTGAGGAGGGTGTTGGAAGGGAACTTTGCAGAGTGCTATTCCTTTCACAAGTCCCATGTGAAACTGTTGGCATACTGGTCACGCATTAATGCTCTTGTCATTCTTCTATATTTTCACAGCCCAGTTATGGAAGCTTTTGGCAATGCGAAAACTGTTTACAACAACAACTCGAGTCGATTTGGGAAGTTTATTCAGCTGAACATCTGTCAAAAAGGAAACATTCAAGGAGGAAGAATTATAGATTGTATCCTCATTTGGTGATTTTACCCTTGTTTGTGGGCAGCTCCCACTTACCTCCACTGCGGAGGGCTGAGGGAGAAGTTCTTAACCCTTGTCTGTCCTTTCACTCCATCCTGAAACATACATTATTGAATTGAGCTGATGTAGGTGGGAAAGGGAAACTGAAACACCAGATTCTGCATATGTTCTTGCATATGCACACATACATTGTGACAAGGTGTTTTGTGTACCCTTGGGGGACTACGATTTTATATTGCTACTGCTAGCATGGCTCACGTGCTTGGTTCTATATAGTGAGCTAGAACAGCCTGAGTTCTTGGGGATAAGTTCATTTGTCATCTGTTTCTCTCTCTTATTATATCCGAACATAAGTTTCCTACTTTTCTGAAAAAGTAGTTGAAAGAGCAGAGCTGCTGATTTTTTTGCAATTGAACCTGGGTGGGTCAAATCCTTGGATTCGATTTGCCTTTGGCAAAATTGAACTGCGAGCCAGCTCCACCTGAACACCAGAGATGTGGGGATGAGGAATATACCTAGTGTTTTGAATGTAAGCTGCTTTGCAGTGGGACAAATTTCCCCCTTAAAGCTTTAACCAAGCCTTAAGAAAAATTAATGTAATTAAAATCCACAACCTGACAAGTCTGGTTTTTATGTGATAGAGGAGAATGAAGTATGGGAACACACTGGTATTAAACCTCCTGCAATATTATCTTTGTTGCTACTTTATTCATCTTATTATGGCAGTAGGCATGTTGTAAGAAAAGATCATGATGCTCTTCCTGTTTTCACAAATGAAAGAAGATTATAAATAGCTTGTGTATTAATTGCTTTCTACCTTATTCCTTGACTGAAGTTTTTCTTCCTGGCTGTAGATTTATTGGAAAAAGTAAGTTGATGTTTACTTTTGCTCAGTTAATTTTGTTTAATTTAATATTTTGTTTGAAAACACGGATTTAAAAATAATCCTTAAAAATAATTGCTTAAATGGAAACTATTTTTTTTTTACTTTGACAGAATCGTGTAGTAAGGCAAAATCCTGGGGAAAGAAATTATCATATATTCTATGCTCTGCTGGCAGGGATAGAAGAGAGGGAGAAAGGTGAGTGGCAAAGTGCAAGTCAAAACTTTAGAGTCTTTCTGCTAGCAGTCAGACATGGTGACAGCAGTGGAGAATTTAACTGCAGAAAACCACTAAAACAAGTAGAGAAATAGGTTATTTATCCAGCTGGGATTCAGTGAATGTGAATTTGAGCTCAACTTGATAAAGCAATGAGCTTATTTGAAGAGTGTCACTGAGCTGCTGGTAATTTTTCCCCCAGCTTCTACCAAGGCCCTGGGAAAATTACTTGGGGACAAACATGCCTCATTCTGTTCAAGCTGAATATTCTTGCTGGTACTAAATAACTCCACAGCAGCAGAGAGACCTAATTCTGGTTCCTCTAATCTGCTCTCATAAAGAATAAATACCCTGAACAAAAGAATTACATTTTTATATGTGCAAAATCGCCTAAAGCTGTCTCCGCACCTCCCTTAGGGCCTGTTGTCTCTGCATGCTAAAAAGTAGAGTTAACTCTATTGTGCAGCTAAACGAAGCAAAAACACCCACATATCTGATTTTAATATAAATTTTTGTGTGTGTGTCATAATTTCTGAGCAAATGAATTGTGAACTAGTAATTTGTGGAATGCTTTTGTTTCGTGATTTTTTTTTTTTACTTGTCCTCTTTTCTTTCCTCACTAGATGCTCTTTACTTATCTGTACCAGAGAACTACCACTACCTGAATCAGTCTGGATGTATAGCGGATGAGACAATCAATGACAAAGATTCTTTCAAGGAAGTCATTGTGAGTTTTTTCTCTAGTTCTTAAAGCTTTAAAAACACTGGAGATTTAGGTGCCTGAGCCCCATTGACAGAGCAGGGGACAAAGCCTTCTTGTGCTTACCTGCAACATACAGGGCTCTGATTTTGGTTCTAATCTTACAGGGACTTACATTTTCTTGTAACACTTCACTGTCATTTTGAGCATGTCTTTACCTTCCCTCCAATATTTGTTTTTCACTCCATCAGTTCAAAGTGTGCTATAATTTAGTGAAATGATTACATTTTGGAATAAAAAGCGTATCAGTTAGGAAGACAGACATTTACATGCCTTTGCCCTCCCCTGTATTGTTTTATATCACAGCAATGTCTGCTTCCTCTCTTTTTCCATCCTACAACTTTGTCCAGTTCACGTAGCATCTACTGGGTTGAGCTCCAGTGCAGCACATGGGGAGCAAAGCTCCTGGGCTTCTGCAACTCTTCAAGTTGCAGCTGGGACATCTGACTGTATGAAGTGACTTACACAATAGAGTTGAAGAAAATGTCAGCACAGGTTGAAAACCAGGTCCTGAAGGAATCTTCTGAATGGCTTTGCATCTTCTACACACACTGATTAGCTACAGTAGTTTTTCTATAATGACTGTTAGGATAGTTACAATTGCTTACTCTGTCACCTAGGTGATATGTGTTAGACATAAATCAGATAAAATATTTGGGTTTATGCCCTTCATCAAACTATTTTTGCTTAGTGATATTAGTCTCTTTGCCAAGCTAACAAATTAATGTGTAGTGGATGAAGCAGTTATTTTTAGTGTAATTTAAGTGACTATTTTTAGCCATCTAGTATGGAGGTGATAGAAAAGTTATCTAAATTATAGTCACGTGGCTTAAGTTTATTAGCGTGGCATTTAATTTGTGCTGATCATCCCAGGGTAGGCAGAGCATGAAATCAGCTGGGCAGGTGGCATTTGCATGCTGCCTGCAGTGCAGGCAGGCTTGGAGCAGGGGCTGAGGTTTCCAGGCTGCATTCTCAGAGCAGGAGGCAGGCAGAAACTCCACGTTTCACCTTCGCCTGTCTTTTCCTATTATAGTCATCTCCTATGCCCGTTTTTGTTGTGGTTTAAGTCCTAAAAAATGTTACCTAATTGAAACCTTTTTGTAGGAGGCAGGGAGGAACTGCACAGTGAGCATGGAGGTGAACTGCCACCATTCTTAGTTGTGAAAGGTCTTTTATACAAATTAAACCTTCACCCGTTATCTCTTCTCTGCCTTTATTTGTGGGATAATTCTGAAGCTTTTCCAATTGCAATTCATGATTTATGAAAGATGAAATGTGCCATGCATCATTTGTCAGACCACCTGCAGGGGCCATAACAGGATGAGCCTAAGTGTAAAGGTATAAAGCTGATCTGGTCTCAGATATGCTCGTATTAGACCCAAATTTGGGAAATTCTGGTGATTTCCAGAGGCATACAGTTAATTAGCCCATCTATGTCAGAAAAAAGTGTATGTTCCACTTCTTGTTTTAATGTTAATAACAAGATATTGCTATATTTCCTCCCCCATGCCTTTTTTACCTACTTGGTAAAATTTGGTAAAAACACAAAAGAGGTTGTCAGTTACTCAAACAAATTCATGTAATTGCACCTGATGCACAACTCAGTGGAGGATTTGAGTTTTTGAACAGAAAAGTGTGAAGGCAAGTTACAATATCCTTACAGTGTCAAAAGGAAATTTCTTAAAACTGAATACTTGCAAGTTCCATATTATCCTTATGATGTCTTAGTGCATTCAACTTGGGATGAAACCAGAGGAATAAACTACTGCCAGTTGTCTCTCAGTCCTGGCTTGCCTTTCTAAGGCCTGACAACGTAGTGGGTTTGTCCTTGTCCTTGTTTTTGAATCAGTGTGCATACTGTTGAAGAAGCTTACATGTCATTGCAGACTGCAATGGAAGTGATGCAGTTCAGCAAGGAGGAGGTGCAAGAAGTTTTGAGGCTGTTGGCTGGCATCTTGCATCTAGGAAACATTGAGTTCATCACTGCTGGTGGGGCACAGGTGTCCTATAAAACAGGTGAGAAGACTGTACATCCAAGCATAAATGTTTCTTGACAGTGTTAAAGCTAAATCTGCCACTAGTGTATCTGACCACAGCAAGGACAAACAGTGAAAGGGTCTCCCGGCTTTTTAGCATCTGTAAATGTTGATTAAAATGTTATTTTTGCTTTTTTTGGCAGATAAGGCTAATTAGTTCACTCCTGGATGATAGATCTTAATTGGAGAAGCTGTTGGGTACATATTTATTCCTTTAGTAGTAGTGAAATTACTTTTAAATCTAATTCCTTCTTTGAAATATTTTCTAGTTGATGAAACATAAATGCTCAAGTATACTCTTTAATTGAGATCTTCACTGAAGGTAACTTTTGTGAGAGCTTTCAATACTTCAGTTAAAAATCTGAAAGCATGTGCTGGTATGTCAGAAGATTGGACTGGGGAGCACCTTAAGTGTTTGTTGAAATAACAGCAATAAAGAGTAGCATTGTGCATTGCATTATATCCCACATAACAGCAAAATTGCAAATTGAAGTATGCATGTAATAAGATTTTGATGGTTTTCTTTATCCTTATTATCCTGTGGGAAGCTGAAACACATTCATGTGGACAAAGAGTGAATTACTCTTTATATCTGGAAAAATATGTGTAAGCAGTAGATTGCTTGAATCCTTTAAATGTAACATTAAAAGGAAAATAAATATTTGTGACTTACTTGTGATTAATTTCTAGTGCTGAATTCCTTTGATTAATTAGCAGCAAAAACGCATCCTGGACTTGCTAGTTGTGCTTCCATCTCTAATCGTCATAATTTTAGGTGCATCTTAAATGGTTATAATAATAATAAAGAATAATAATACAAAATTCATTCATAGCCTTATACAGTTAAGGATGTGTTTGTATTTGACTCTTTCTTTTGCCAGCTCTGGGTAGATCTGCTGAACTGCTGGGGTTGGACTCCACACAGCTAACTGAAGCATTGACACAGAGGTCAATGATACTCAGGGGAGAAGAAATCCTAACACCTCTTAGCATACAACAGGTAAAGGCATCTCAGTTTTGATGTGTTTCTAGGGTCTGTTAAATATATGGCTCGATCTTTGAGTCCAATGTGTTCAGGAACAGAAGTTTAGCTTGTACATCTGAGTTGCTCCCAAAAATACTATATAGCTTTTTGGGAAGGGTATAATCGGACTTCAGAAATCTCTATAGATACCATCCTACCATTCTGGCCAGGGTTTGTAGCTTGGCACTTGTAGTTATAATTAAGCCTGATTGCTTGCAATTTTTTTCCAAATTTTAATAATATAGGCTGATATTTTTATTATGAGTATTTGTGTTAGGCATTTTGAAGAACATTCAGAAAAAAAATGTTTACAAGAAGGAGATTAGAGAATTATGCATAACATTATGCTAGGAAGGGGTCAATTAAGGTGTTATTTCCTACTCTTTTCGTTGCCTCCTACCCACCTTAAGTTTATAATTTCCTAACTTTTGAGTGCTTTAGCATTGAAATGTAATTTTGAAGCCACATAGGTGTAAAGCTGTTATAACTTGCACTGTTAAATTGAGATTTGGTAACTATTAGTACAATACGTATGCAAAGCTGCTTGCATTGTACCTTGCCTTACACTGTATGTAGAGCACTGCCTTGGAGAATCTGGTAAGTCCTCATTTACAGGGTTGATTAATTTGTTTTGTGTTCCTCCTTTAATACAGGCAATAGACAGCAGAGATTCTATGGCTATGGCACTTTATTCTCAGTGTTTTGCTTGGATCATTAAGAAAATCAACAGCAGAATCAGAAGCAAGGAAGACTTCAAATCCATTGGAATTTTGGACATATTTGGATTTGAAAACTTTGAGGTATGTTTCAACAGTGTGTTGGATTGTTTAATATTTATGCTTTATTTTTCTCCATATCTTTGTCATCTTCACTGGAACTTGATTATTGACCGTGTTATGACATGAATCAGTTCATTGTTTGCAAAGTAAAATGCTTAGTGTGCATGCATTTTTGAAAATATCTTTTCTCGTCAGGTAAACCGTTTTGAGCAGTTCAGTATTAACTATGCAAATGAAAAGCTTCAGGAATATTTCAACAAGCACATATTTTCCTTGGAGCAACTGGAATACAGCAGGTAAGAGATATAGATGATTTGAAACAATTTTGAAAACATCATTTTTCACTTGAAATCTGAATTCCTAGCTTCCTTTGAAAATCTCTCAGTCTGGATCTGTTTTTTTTTTAAAAGCTAAGCTGATTTTACTGTAATTTTCAAGCTAAATACATCAGCTCTAGCTATTTCTATGTTAAAAATAATTTCCTCTTAGCTGTCAATAAAAAGGTCTTCCTTGTTTTCCTTAGAGAAGGACTGGTTTGGGAGGATATTGACTGGACAGACAATGGAGAGTGCTTGGATCTTATTGAAAAGGTAATAAAGAATTTGATATTGGTACCTGTTTCTAGATTTTGTTCTGCGGTAGTATGTTTTTTAAACTCTTGCCAACAGCAAGAAAAAGTGAAGAGAATGGTGACTCTTGTACCTTTAAATAGTGATCTTTTAATCAGATCATATTCATACATGGTTATGTTATCAATTGTACTGTAAGCTCAATATATGTCTTTCCTTATAATAACTTTTAACAATATCTGACTACATACAAAAACAATATTTGGAGATGATTAAAAAGAATAGAAAACGTAGGCAGAAGGAATGGCAGTGCTTGCTCCCATAATGACTTTTCATGGCATTCAGATAATTTACATTCATTGCCTGCCAGTTTTGACTTCATCTATAATTTTGTCTGTGTTCTAATTGCTACTAAAGGAACATGTAAGAGCATGAAGTTTCTGAAGAGTTATTGGTAGGAACATTAGTGTCGGAGGGCAGGTGAAGTCTGAATTCACTGCGTAGAATTATAAAGCTGAAGTTGATACAGCATTTCATCTGTGTTCACTTTTACCAGCAGTACAAGCAGGCTGCATGAGTTTATCTCCATAGTGCTGTGTGTGGCTGCGGGAGTTTAGGTGACCACAGAAACTGATGGCAGCAGGCAGGGGATCCGGCTGCCAGGACGTGACTGCAGTCAGGACAGTGTAGTTTGTCCAGAGCTGCTCTGGACCGATGGGAAGTGACTTATTAAAATGTGCATTTGGAGAACATGTTTTTTCTGAGGCTGTATCAACCTGGAACTTGCAGGACACATTAATTAACTTCTGGGTAACTTGCTTTGTTTGCCATCTCTTCTAGTATGAGAAGTAGGGATCATCAAAGGAAATTACAGAGAGGCATATGCAAAGCAAAAGGAGGTTGTGTTTTATGCAGTGTGTAGTTAAACTTTATATCTTCTGCTGTGCCCCTGGGCAATGTGAGTGTTCAAAGATTGCATTGGTTCAGCAACTAAGTAGATAATTTTATGGAAGAAAAATTTTTGAAAGGCTGTTTACACAAACTTCTCAAATTTAAGGGAATCCTGATTATTGGAGATTTTGGAGACCAGGAATATTTTCTTTGACAATGTCATTGTATGCATCTAAAACCTGCCTTCATCAGAATTGTTGCTTCTTCCAGTAGCATCCTTTTCTTTATTTTGCCCATGTATTGTATGTTATATGTTTCCAAAGAAATGTTGGCAGAAAAATAGGATGCAGTCCTCTATGAAAGTGGAGTTTTTGCCATGTACATATGGTTTTGCACCTCTCTGCATGCAACAACTTCAAGAGCTACGTGATTTTTCCAAACTGGGGACAATATCTGTGTCCATTTGTGCAACTAATTCATCTTCTGCCTCTTCTTGCTGTTTTAGAAACTGGGGCTGCTGGCGCTCATCAATGAAGAGAGCCATTTTCCTCAAGCTACTGATTCCACCTTGCTGGAAAAGTTGAATACCCAGCATGCTGTATGTGATGTTTTGTTCATGTTTTCCATGCAAATTATGGAGGGTCTCTTTACTTCAGTAGAAATCCATGGTTCAAATATATGAGTGCTTAGTTGCAGAGGCTGGTTTGTATGTAATCCTGCTTCCATGATAATCTATATAATTTGTTGTCAAGACGGAGGCTGTTACCTGGAAGACTTATATCCTTGTTACTGTCCAGTTTAAGGTTTCTGTATCGGTGAATAAGCCAAATTCTGCTCATAGTTGGAGCTCTGACAACCTGCAGTAATGTAGATTACTTACATCTTCAATTACCTTTGATTTAAAGAAATGTTCATATTGATGTCATTTACTGAAAGGTTGCCATTTCCTCTGTCCAGACTAGTGTTAGCTTTATTTGTGATCCCAGAATACTTTTGAATATTTCTGGGATACAAGTGTATTCACCAATCTGCATAACAGCCAGTTCAAGACAGAGCCTCCTTTATCAAATTGCCCTTAAGAGATGGTTCTGCCAGATGGGTTCAGGTTTACTATAATGCCTTTTTAGATACTATAAATCTGTTATTGCTGCATTTGAAGAAGCCCAGACTAACAAATCCTATTATTGTTATAAGTCGATTGTTTGCTTTTGGAGCGCTAATCTCCTGAGGAGTTCACTGGAAGACAACGGTTTGTTTAGGTCTGGGTTGAGAGGACAATGTGACCCTTTGTATCATTCTACTCCCTGACTCCTCCTCAAATAGTTTTCTCTTTTCTTTCCCTTCCGATTAGAACAATCCTTTTTATGTAAAACCAAGAGTTGCTGTTCACAACTTTGGAGTGAAACACTACGCCGGGGAGGTAATTTTCTTTTCTTTATTTGCTGAAATAATTCCAAATGTAGTTTTCATTAGCTTAATTTTACCCTAAGGCTGCTCAAAATTAACTAAAACACTCTGTTCCCTCATCACTTTTCACAGTACTGCTCTTGTGAGAGGTGCCTGACTGCTTGGCTTGTTGTTTGAATCAGCTCTGTTTCCTGCTAGGTCCAGTATGATGTCAGGGGGATCTTGGAGAAGAACAGAGATACTTTCAGAGACGATCTCCTGAATTTGTTACGTGAAAGCAGGTACGTTTCTGCAATTTTTGTTTAGGACATGATGTTAAGGGGTGTTGTATCAACTAATTCTGCCAGAGTTTGAATATGTTAGATGTCACGTAGCATCAGACTTTGATAGAGTTCAAATGAGTGTAGAAGAAATCTTAGAGGTGCTGCTAAGCAGACTGGTTCTCACAGTTCCATTTCCCTAGATTGTATAGTACCTTGTCCCTTCTTCAGTCCGGGAGGTTCCTAGAGAGCTCGCTTATTACTTAGCGGTGAGTAAGGGTGCTGAAAGTTGGTCATGGTTTTTAACTGTTTCAGGGCACCTCTTAGGCAGCATGCATGGGTGTGTTTTTCCTTCTCATGCAGCCTGATTTGCTTGGGTTTCTAGCATTCCCTGATTTGGCTGAAAGCTTAGTTGCAGCGACCTACCACAGTGCAAATTGCCATATTCTCCTTCAAAGGAGAATTCTATAAGGTTTTATGTAACTGAAAATCTGAGCTTGGATGTCTTTGGTACCTGCCTGCCTCCCGTCATCCAGCTGTGTAAGGTTTCAGGATCTTTTACCATGGTACCCTGTGAGCTGGAGCTTTTTGTAGGTGTGTGGTTGAGACTCCAGGGTGCACAGTGGGGTGGCAGAGGAGGAGGGAGCTGAGCCTGGGTGTTGCTATCTCAGCTGCTGTCCTTACCCATTTCATCCAGTCATCGTGTCTTGCTGTGCGGGTTGCTTTTTTATAAATCCCTTAAGCCCTTCTGTGCAGGGGAAACTGTTAGTAAGCATTTACATCTCTATGTTTTTTGTTCTGGTTTCATGACATATCTGATATCACATCTGTCAAATAGAATATGTAGGTAAAGGTAATAAATGATTTAAAGCTGCTGTAGAAGTTTTAAAAACAGCAAATGCAGCTGGTATCTGAAAGTGAGGCTCATGCAGGTGGGTTTTTGTGTTATGGCCTAAAGCAAGCTGTAAGTCTTGTTTTTCAGTCTTTATTCAGGTACGGTTCCCATTACAGTCAGCTGGAATTTTGGTTAAGTGAGAGGAGTAGAATACAATAAGGCCTCTAGGACTTCACACTTTGTTTCCCTAATGATATGTTGGGAGTGGAGAAGAACAGACCTCCTTGTTTTGTTTTGCTTTGGTTTGCTTTGGGTTTTTTTTTCTTCCCTGAATAAATTCTGCAAAGGTAAAATCCATTGCTTGAGAAAGTTGATGGAGAAGTAAGTTTTTTGGATGGAGGAGCTCTTTTCTAATGGACAGTACTTTCTTTGTATGCTATAGTAGTAAACTCCATGGGCTGTTGAGATACACTTAAAGATATTCTTTTTCTTTCCCATTTCAGTCTTGATTTCATCTATGATCTATTTGAGCATGTTTCAAGTCGCAACAATCAAGAAACTCTTAAATGTGGAAGCAAGCACCGAAAACCCACTGTCAGTCTCCAGTTCAAGGTTAGTTAATGTGTCGTCTCTGCTCTGTAGCTTATCAGTGAGAGATAAACACTGTTCAGTAAAGAACGGTTGTGGATTAAAACAAGCAAAATTTGAGCACAGAAGTATTGCTGTCTCTTCTATCAAACTGCACTAACTAATAAGTTGGTTGGCCATAAGCTAGCTTCAAGCAGACACTAAACTTTACATCACACAATCCTCACAAAACTTTGGTTTTCCATTCGCTTGTCCTTATTTTAAAGCTGATCTATGAAGTTGGTCTCTCTCATTTTGTTTTCACTTTCTAATCTAAAACCAACCACAAAATCACACAGAGCCTTACAGCCTGTGTGCTAAGAAAAATAAGTACTGAATAAATACCTCATTAAGGTGTTGCCTTTCTCTTTAACTTGGTTTGGAAAGCATTTTTTTAAGAGGCTTCATAGCCCTCCCTTCAAAAATGGCACCAAATTGAAATCCAGCATAAAGTGTATCTGCAAGTTATGTAAAAGAGAAAAACTGGCACAAAAACTTTCCTAAATTGCATATGTACAAGTCTGGATTAGTTGTCTTTCATTTTGTTTGAATTAATATACACTTGCACTGTTCATTCACTTTTTTTTTTTTTAAAGGAGCAGACTCAAAGCCCTTGAGGGCAGATTTTATCCTAATAGACAATTGTTAAGTCTTGGAGAGAACAGCAAGGAGCATATGCTGGAGCACACACAGTGTTTTTTATTAAAAAACATAGATGTTATAGTCCCTAGACAGCTTACTTTGTACTACCACAATTCTCTCACACAATACCCTCCTCTTGTTGTAAGTGGGGTTGTTTGCTAGCTCTCTGCAGTAGCAGAAGGTACAGTTCCACTTAGTGATTTGTACCTGTGTGAAATATACCTTCAACATGTTACTGTATAAAAATTGACTGTATTTTTGTATCCACTTTGTGAGGTAGAACATAATGCAGAGTTCCTCCTCTTTTCCGTCAGGGTCCCTGGACAAGTTAAAGCATGATAAAACACGAAATCAAAACATTGTTGCTTCTTATCTAAAGCTGCAATAACTGACTGTAAAGCAGCTGGGGTGCTTTACGAGAGGCTGACCTTCACATCGTGTCCTCCCAAAAAAATTAGATGGGCTGTTTTTTCCATATTTAAAATCCTTCCAGGATTAAACCATCTCATTTCAACTGAAGATAAGAATTTTGCCTTCACAGTTTTATTCTCATGATAGGTTAGTTAACTCTTCTTTTTATTTGACAGTCTGCCTAATGTGGGCCTGGGGGTGCATGCAGAATAGCTGAGGTTTGATACCATCTGTTTTAGCCTACTGCTTAAAGCAGAGCAAACTTCAGATTAGCTCATCACCTGACAGTGACTTAGAGGCGTGCAGCACTGTGTGATGTCTGTCTGTACTACAGATGAATGTGAAAATCGGTTAAATAAATTTTGGGTTAGATTGACCAACTTTTCCAATCCTTGTAAGTAGTAGCCTACGTTGAAAGAATTGGTTTTGTAGTCAATAAATGACATAATGTTCACTCAGGTTTAATATCATAGAAGCATAGAATAACCGGGTTGGAAGAGACCCAGCGGAGCATCGAGTCCAACCATTCCTATCAAACACTAAACCATGCCCCTGAGCACCTCATCCACCTGTGCCTTAAACACCTCCAGGGAAGGTGAATCAACCACCTCCCTGGGCAGCCTGTTCCAGTGCCCAATGACCTTTTCTGTGAAAATCTTTTTCCTAATGTCCAGCCTAAATCTCCCCTGGCAGAGCTTGAGGCCATTCCCTCTCGTCCTGTCCCCTGTCACTTGGGACCAGAGGCCAGCACCATCCTCTCTACAACCTCCTTTCAGGTATTTGTAGAGAGCAATGAGGTCTCCCGTCAGCCTCCTCTTCTTCAGGCTAAACAACCCCAGCTCTCTCAGCCGCTCCTCATAAGGCCTGTTCTCCAGCCCCTTCACCAGCTTCGTTGCTCTTCTCTGGACTCGCTCCAGAGCCTCAACATCCTTCTTGTGGTGAGGGGCCCAGAACTGAACACAGGATTCGAGGAGCGGTCTCACCAGTGCTGAGTACAGAGGGAGAATAACCTCCCTGGGCCTCCTGTTCCTCTCTGCTCTATTGTACTTCCAGCAGATATCAGGAAGATTGAGGTCTCCCACAAGAACGAGGCATTGATCTAGAGATTAACCCCAGCTGTTTATAGAAGAGCTCGTCAGCTGCTTCTCCTTGGCTGGGTGGCCTGTAACAGACTCCCATCACAAAATCTACCTTCTGATGGGCTCCTCTGATTTTAACCCACAGGCACTCAATCTCCTCATCGCCACAATCCATCTCAACAGTGTCCAAGTCCTCCCTTACAAAGAGGGCTACCCCGCCTCCTCTCCTTCCCTTCCTATCCCTCCTGAAGAGTTTGTACCCCACCATATCTGTACTCCAGTTATATGAGTCATCCCACCACGGTTCCATGATGGCAATGACATCATCGGCTCCTTGCCCTACAACAGCTTCCAGCTCTTCCTTCTTATTCCCCATGCTGCGTGCATTGGTGTAAAAGCACTTCAGCTGAGCTGCTGATCCTTCAGCCCTCTTAGAGGGAACAGAGTTCCTTCCCAATTGCCTGGTCTCTGGAGTAGCTAGCGCCAGAGTGCCCATATCTCCCTTACCACCCCCGGGTGTGTTCACCCCCACTTTCTGTGTGTTGCTGTACTGGGGGTCCTCTCCAGCACACCCTCTCTGAATCACTACTTGCCTACATCCAGGCTCACTCCTGTCTAGCCTGGTCTCAATCCCCTCCCCCTTCACATCTAGTTTAAAGCTCAATTTATGAGTTTAGCTGGGTTTTTAGCAAGGGCTTTAGCCCCCCTAGGAGACATACGTATCCCACCCTTAGCAACAAAGCCTGGGGGTGCGTGAGCCACCCCATGATCAAAGAAGCCAAAGCCCCTTTCCTCACACCAGGCTCGGAGCCAGGTATTAATCGAATTCTTCTTCCTGACTTCCAGCTCCAGATCAAGCCTTTACTTTTTGAAGCTGTAAATATTTGTCTTTACAAAAAAATAGATGTGTCTTCTGGCTGTTCCATGTTTGCTATCCGCAGCTCCTGGTCTATAGGCTGGCAAAGGCAAACAAACCAAGAACTAGCATTTATGTTTCCAGCCACTTCACCATTTGCTCCCTTTGCTCTGTACCAGCTCCTGTGCACAGCCATAACTCTGCCTGTTGCATTTATCACTTCACGTTTAATCATCAAGAAAGCCCCTAGTTTGCAGATTAAAGCAAGAATTTGTTGGAATAGACTGCCAATGGCAATTTCGCTCCAAAACATATGGCAGGACACACAGTGTTGCTCCTTTAAAAAGTGAATTTTCTGTCTCCTTGGCAGCATGCTCTGTATTTTCTCTGCCGTCTGGCATGCAGTACCACATTTGAGGGGTGAAACATTATCACTGCTAGTTTTCTGTGGTCTTCAGAGCCTGCGCTCCACTTCTCTACAATCATTTCTATCTTTGCAAAGTAAATGCAAGACTTCAGTTTAAAATGATTTATCATACTTAATGACACAGAATGAGGCAAGTTGGAATAAAATATGGAATGACGACTCAGGCAGGAAAGGGGTGGATGTGTAATTAAACTAATAAGCATAAAAGGACTGAGGGATTTTTGTGATTTTTATCTCTGGGCTGAGTTTCAGACAACTAATAGTCTAATGTGTATTGGGTCATTCAGAGTTCTAAAACTAGGGAAAAAAACATGTTTTTTCTATGTTTTTTTTTCTGAAGGTTATAATCTCTCTTTTTGTTATTAAATGTATTCAGCTATCACATGAAATAACTGTGAAACTGTCTGCATAATTCTGTTAACATTGTCTTTCAATAAGATCTGTTTTCTTTGTCCCTCTATCCTTTATTCTATTTTTGTAAATTTCAGGAGGGGGGCATTTTAGAATCCAATATTGATAAAACGAAGTCTACTGTATTCTAAAGTAACTATTTTTATCAGAAATTCTTAGTATTTTTCTACCCTCTTGTTGAATTACATTTATTAATGCTAGAAGTGTCCTTTTAGCAAGAATACTTGAGACTTCTCAGGAGAGAGGAACTCCCTGAGCACAAAATGCTGCTGGTGGCAAGGAAAATGGAAAATGAGTGGGTATAGGGTAGTTGAAACTAAAAGGAAATATGGCTTTGTGAGTATTTCATTTTTATATTAGATCCCTTGTCCTTCATTTTGACTTGCTCAAGTTCAGCAATTTGGGAATGTGGGTCCCATGTCTTAGGCAATCATTCAAAAGATCTGTGAAACAGCAACTTTCCAATTAGGTGTTTCCATATGAACAGTTTTCTTCATATCGGTCTGTACATCTTGTTCACTATGAAATGATGATGGCAGTTTTGATTAGAAGGGGTCAGTAGAAGAAAAGAACACGCATGTATTGATTCTGTGTATTCACAAGCAAGAGCTTACATGGTACAGTAATTTCTGGTCTATACCACTAGGTGTTGCAGTTAGATATTGTCTGCAAGGCTAAGCTGCAAGAGCTTCTGCTGGGGTATGTTGCCTGTACAAAAAGTCAGTTTGTGAAGTGCTGTCTTCTTTCTCCCTGTATTGCAGGAATCGCTTCATTCTTTAATGGCGATGCTGAGTTCTTCAAATCCTTTCTTTGTTCGGTGCATCAAACCCAATGTGCAGAAGGTAAGATTTAAAATCGTACCTGTCTTTTTTATATATCTCAGGCCTGGTCTTTCACTGCCTGTCTGGTTATTCACTGCTGTGAAGCAGAGGGTAGTATTCTTTGCTCACTTTGTAACAGGCTCTGCAAGGTCAGGGCACTTTTGATTTTTTTGCATGTGGGCCTTGTCTTTGGACATCCTCATAATAGCCATTGCTTGCAGCTCTGATAAATGTCTAGCTCTAAGGGGGATTATAAAAGGATGGTAGAAGGCTGCACTGCATATTTGACAACTCTTTTGAGAGCCTTTTTAGGAAGAAAATATCAAACCTGTAAATTTTCTTTTAAATCGTTACAGGCAGTGAATGGTGGTGCAGATAGCAAAACTAGTATGAATGATTGACTGTCATCAAACTCAGTCTTACAATTTGTGTACAAGTCTAGATTTCTTCATGCTGTCTGTTTTGTTCTGTTACAGAATTATGTTTTTAAATTAGACTTGGAAACTAAGGACTGCTGCATCAATTTTTCTGACTCACAGATAATGAAAGATCATGTCAAGATGTACTTAGATATGTTGGAGGGCTCTCTAGAAATGAAGTAGTAATGATACAGTAATCACTGAAGTTAGTATTGTTAGCCTGTTCCTGATGTTCTTGGGGTTTACGTGTCCAGTTTTGACCTTATAGACTCTTATTCAGATATGGTTTACTCTTGTCAACAGTAAAACAGGCAGAGGTGCTAATGTATCTGATTTATGGTTTTCACATGGCAACTTAGAAATAGGGGACTTTACTCTAAATCGATTTTTATGTTTAACATCTTTCTGGGATGTCTGATTAATCAGGACACTAACACATCCAACCTGGCAGATTTCTTTGCAGGTTTTTTGTGTTACCTGGACAGTACATCCTTGACTTGACATGTTTTGTGTAGCCAACTGTTAAATCTGCTTTTGACTCTTACTTGTGGTGTCTCAAGTAACATGCAGATTGTGGGCACCTTAGCAAGAGGGAGCAGCCTGAAAGCTGTTTAATCAAGGCCTGAATCCTGAACTGTTGGATGCACTGAGGCATGCAGCTACCAGGTAGCCAAAACTGCTTGGATGACAGCATCTGAGCCAGTAGCTGAGGTCTGTGAGCCTACGTGTCTAGCAAAGCCCCTGATCTCTGAGAAACTGCAGTTTTGAAAAACTTGTTTTCTTCCCTGCTCCCGTTTCTGCCTGGAAGCCCTGTGACCCTTCTAAAGGTCACTTGCTGCCGCTGGAGTACAAGAAGAATTTGAATAACTCACATATTTTCCTTACTTGCCCTTTTGCATCTGAGTAAAGCTCATCTCCAGATAACGAAGTCACAAGAATTTGCTGTGGTTGATGCAAGAACCAGGCACTTTTTGCATTTCACAGAGGTGCAGAATCATTTAGATTGGAAAAGACCTTTAAGATCAAGTCCAACCATAAACCTATTTCCATAATAAGGAAAACACTGAATTCCCACTGCCATGCTCCTTGTAGTGCTACCAGTCTTTTCCCACTAGAATGCTCCATCCCTGACAAATCTGGCAAATGCTACTCTGTCTGCGCATTCTATCTGTTTTATTAAAACAGAATTCTCACAGAGTTAGGAGCTGTGCAAGCAGGAGGTGCTTGATATAGCCTCAGTTTTGGGAAACTACATCTAATTGCAAGAGTACACGCAGGAACAGATTGAGAAATTCCTGTAGACAATCCCTTTCAAACTACATACAAAATATCACTGAAGTCTTACCTAAAAATGTTTGTCCTTGTTTTCCATTTGATTGCAACTTGATTCAATGACTTTACCAAATAAAAAATCTTATTTAAAGATCAAATTAGGGGAAAGGGTCACACAATTTTAACTTTTGTAGCTGATTTAGTAGAAGACTTGATGGAAAATGGGAAGGAAATTCGTGTATGATACTTGTTGATGGTTCCGCGTTCCCCTCCATTTCTTGCAGACACTGTGATTTTTAGTGCCGCTCTTTTGGCACTGGTGGTGTTGCTTCCTCTGCAACACTGCAGGTACAGAAGCAGGCACATAAATAGCATTTGCCTCTTCTGTAGCTCAGCTGGATTCTGTGGATGCACATCACATTAAACATTTCATAGTTTATCCTGCAGTACAACTTATTGCTTCTTTCCAGTTAGACAACGGAGAGTAAGGCGAGTCTGCTTGCATATGTCTGAACCACCGTGGCTCAGAGACACATGAACTGTGCATGGAGTACCAGGGATTACTGTGTATGTGACTCACTGTTCAGGGTCGGTTAGAAACATAACTGCTTGAAACATTCAGATTAGCTAACAAAATGGAGAAACGGGGATTGAAAGAAGTAAATATTTTCACTAATCATTTTCTTCTGTGTTTTCTGTCCATAGTTTTTCCTCTGCAGTGATTTTGATATGGTATGATAAAATGTCACTCTTAAAAAAACATACTTAGTGCTTGCCATATAACAGATGATGTAAAAGAAAGGGGTGGTTTAGCTGCTTGTTTTGATTACACAGCATTAAAGGAAAGCTGGACCAGAGATACTCTGCAATAAGAGAGCTGAAGTTGTGTTACCAGGAGCAGTGCCTCTCAAGCTCTCTTTTCTCTCTGGGTTGGGTACAAATAGGTGACATACCTATTGGCGAGCATCCTCTGTAACTCTGGATGGGAGAAGCAGGTGGTGCCTGAGAGCTGTTTTACTCTGGAAGTATGTTTGTATTCAGTAGTTAAATGAGGTTGAGCAGATGGAAGACAAATTCAAGCCTTTGAAGAGCAGAATTTGCAGCAGACAGTACTTTGTCTGCTGTTCTAGACATTAAAATGTATTCATGTTGGATAAGAGATGTGATAGTTTACAGTAATTATTTGATTTTTTAATTGATCAAGAGTTTAATTTTTAAATATGTTACAGTGGCAAGCAAAAACAATTAATCGTATTCAGTAAACCACTGAACATTTACATATCAAAGCAGGATCTACACTCATTAGTGCAATTTCCTAAAGGGAGCACACAGAGTACATGACCTTTTGTCACAAGACATTTCAGCAAGCAGGCTTGGATAGAAGAACAGAGGACCCATTAGTCTTTCGGAGACCCCCCGAACAATCAGTGTATCTGTTTTTACAATTCCTAGCCTGTTCTGAACTAGCCACAATGTGGAAACTTTTCCACTTGGTAAGCTTAATAAGTATTTTCTGCTAATGAGGAGTCTTTCTCCTCAACTCCCCTGATCTTCAATGCAGCTTGTAGAACTATGTATCATTTCATCTTTTTGAACTTTGACACATCTTTCTCTGTTTCTTGATCTCATGTTTGTTTTCCTGCTTCCTGTTCTACTCAATAATGATTCCTCCCTGCACTCTTGCCTTTTCTGGTCTCCATCTGTCCTTTTTGTGCACCTTAAATTAAAAAAAAAACAACCACAAAACACCATCACAAAAAAATCCTTACAAACAAAAAAAAACATAATACAAAAAAGGATGTCTTTTAAAACAAGCTACAATGATTGCTGTAGTCACCAGTGGAATGTTTCTATCAGCTTGCTGCAATTAATAAGTTCCTAAGCCTTGGTGCCACTCAGGAGACAGTTTGGTGTAAATTTAAATCTGAACTTCCTATGTGGGCTGTTTCAGAGACAGAAGTTTTCCTGTTGGCCAGAAGAAGCCAGCCTCAGGCAGACTGGCTTTAGTAACTTCTCGGGTTCCCGTCTCCATTTAGGACTTTTGTTCAGAAAATATATTGCCATAATGACAGTGAGTGGCATAATCATTGCAACTGGCCCCCACTTCTAGCAATTGCATGGCCTCATCTGGTCTCAAAACCTGTATTATTACAGTTTGCTTCTGTAAATCCCCATTCCTGAATCTTCAAAAGGTTTAGACATGGCTGTTCTCTCATGCACATAGATGGATGCATCCAATTCTCTTTGCTTATAGATTGAAGACCGCCTTGGTCCTGGTAGGCAAAATATTGGTTTCATTAGAGTTGGCATGAAATATTTGATATGGATGAGAATTGCACATCTTTCATTTTTAGAAAACCTATGTTGGTGTGTGCCACGTGAACAAGATTGCAGGGACTCTACTCGCCTTCCTGTCTACTCGTTTATTGTCTGTTTTATTTCTTTGTTGCAGTTACAGTCTTGCCACTGGCCAGATAAAAGCCACATTCTCTGAAGCTTGTAAACTCTGAAGGGGCAATTTTGTTTCTCTGCAGGTTGTTTTATATTAATTTCTTTAATCATAAAATTTAATTAGGTAAGATAAAGAAATGAGACAAAATTAAACCTGTGTTGTAAACCTGCTACAAGGTAGGGGTTACATAGAGCAACAGAAAAAGTGAAACTAGTAATAACTATGCAACTCAAAGGAAGGCTGGTGCAAAAAGATCTGTAATAAATTCTGTGAGGTTTACTGCTGCTTAGGAGTCCTATCATGCTCCATACTCAT
Organism: Clamator glandarius; assembly: GCA_033459285.1. Lineage (NCBI taxonomy): Eukaryota > Metazoa > Chordata > Aves > Cuculiformes > Cuculidae > Clamator > Clamator glandarius. The sequence goes on along the minus strand of JAUNZM010000176.1, from coordinate 2,822,044 downwards.
TCTGGGAAAATGACTGTCAAGGCAATAAAGCTGCTAACATCGCTTCTGGGGACAGAGACATTTAAAGAGATGGAGGTTTGCTTATTGGCACCTGCAGTGTACTTTGAGCCATAGGTCATTAATGGCCAGGAGACGCCCTGGAATAGCAAGCAGTATGTCACCTAGTATGAAATAAGATGCAAACCTATTTTGCTTGGTGTATGAATCAAGCTTGTGCTCTTAAAATAGCTCTGAATCATTTCAAACATAAGTATATCATGATAGCAACCTAAACACCTGTTAGAAGTACAGCTCAGGGACGCAGCACAAAGGAGCAATGAGAGAACAGCTTAGCTCCATCTGGGAGGATGATTGTGTGCAGGGTGTGAAGCAGGTACAAGTTCAGCAAATGCAGTATGTGAACTGGTTGTCAAGCTGGAAGTGCAGTATTGTCATATTGAGACTGAGTTTGCCTTGTAGAAAGAATTTTTTTTCAGAAGTATGGATAAGGACAGTGCAAGTCTGATGCCACTGCATTTAGAGCAACACATACACCTTGAAAGACACAGGGACGGAGACTCTGAGCTTCAAGGATGTTCTGCTATTCATTCAAGACAGGACTTCTAAGATCTGGATAAAACTTTACTTCTAGATTTTAAACAATTATCTTCAGTGAAGTGGTCCATCTTCATTGATCGTACTGCTCTTGTAAACCAAATATGCTGTATAAGCCAGCCTCCGTCACTCATCAGGCACTGGGTCTCCTTGATGGGGAGTAGATACCTTTGTGGGTTTTTAAAGATGCTGAGCCCAGCAGTTAAAAGCTAAAAAGTGTTAGTCCATAAATGGAGGTGTCTATGTTTTACTTGTTGCAGAGCTCTGGGCTCGTCTTTCTGCAGCAAAGCTGCAATGTTATCTGAAAATTTGACTTGCTATCCATAAGAAAAAGGGAATAGAAAGCCTGATCATCATGTTAATAGCTACTCTGCTTTGAAATTAAAGGCAATAGATTATATGGCCAGAATACATCTGCTGGGTGTGTACAGTGCTATTTGTAGAAAGTTAAGGTCTAGTAGTATTAATTTACAGCTGTATAAGCAGATCATGTATTAGAGCTACTTATTGCCTGTTTCAAAAATCTCTCTTTAATCTCAGTTGGTCTCAATAAATGTTTGTTTTAAGGAGGCTTTCTGACTGCCAGTTACTGCTGTCATTGCTCCTGGAGGAAGCACGGCCACAGGCTCTTTGCACAGATCGGGCTTGCTGGGGCAGCCTGGGTCAGGTTTAGGGAGCTGCTGTTTGGGTTCATCCTGGGAGGAGAACAACTATTTCCCAGAAACATAGCATGTTGGCCTGATCTCACAGGGCAGCAAGTGCACAGAGCCAAAGACAAACTATTTATCCTTAGCCCATTAACTAGTTCGAAAGACTTTATTGTTTATAATCAGGAAGGCACAGTCATAAGTTGTAGCATCATGCCTGCCAACTCTACTTAATTCAGCTACCTGGATCTTGTTGCCTTGGGTTTTGTACAATTACATAGCTTCAAATCAAGGCTCGTGGATTAGTCCCAGCTGTATCATTTTCTGGCACATCACTTGAGTAATTAGGTCAGGCGCTAGAAGACTCCTTAGGTAAAAGTGATAAGGAGAGTGAGTGTGAGGAAGGCAATTGCTTCTGCTCGCAAAACGCCGGCAGTAATGTTGTGTGTGGATCTGAATCCTTGGCTGAAAGAACAAGATGATTCTTGCAAGGAGTTTCATGCTGCACAGGCAGTGCCTGTCTTCTGTGTTGCCTCTGTCAGATTCCTCCCATCACTCCTCTGGCACAGTGTGTCGGTTATGCTGCCTGGGAGCCACTGTGTTGGCCCTTTGTCCCCATGTCAGAGCACTGCTGCTTGCTGGGCTGAAGTAGGTCATTCTTCTCTTAGGGCAATCACCCAGACAGGCATGTCCTTCTTCTTCATCAAGGTTTGTTGTTTATTAAGCAGAGCTGACTAGGCATCCCTTTGCTAAGTGTATTAGGGTTTGTCATTCAGTGACTATGGCACAAGGAGTTTAAAATTGAGGCATTTAAGGCTGGGAAAAGGGAGTTGAGATGGGATGCTGCCAGGGAAGGAGCAGACACAGTGCTGTAAAGATTGCATCAAACTCCAGGCAGTGCAAGCAAACAGATTGCTGCATGTTTTGAGGCACATTCATGCACAGTTGCTGCATTTCCTGGAAAGACCATTTGGTAGGACGCTGTCCACAAATGGTGAGAGTCAAATTTGGATCTCAGATAGCAGCCGTGGCAGTTCACTCTTGTGAGCAGGGTGGGAGGATGCACAGGGAGGAAATGCTGCTTCAACAGCAAAATACCAGGAAAATTCTGCAGAAAAATAAAATGCCAAGGAGGGGAGAGGGTGTTTTTAAAGTGCAGCACTTGCTGTGTGTGTAATTCTTTTTGAACTGATAAGAGTAATATTTAGAAGTGGGAAGAATTTTGACTGCTGCAGCAATTGATCTGTCTGCACCAGAGGGTCTTACTGCCTCTGGCTGACTTAAGGCACTGCAATAATTCTGCATTTTGTGTCACCTGATGCATTTTTTGTGTTTTATGAATTTCATCATATGTGATTGTGTGACATCGATGGGCATTTTTGGAACTGCAACTACTGATCCGAAGGCTGAAATACTTGCTTTTCATAGAAACCGAGCAAAGAAACTTGGCTTTTCTTCCTTCTCCTGCACTTTACCAAGTATTTGAATTGCAAGTATTGTCATGCAAATGTATGCACCAAAAAAAGTGTGTACTTCATCAAGCTTTGGAAGTTTTCTTTTTTAACTACAACAAAAAAAATAATCCCCCCACATCTCGAGATGGGCAATTTACATTCGAATCATGTTTGCTGTGTTCTCATGGTAACTACTCTAAGGGAATATGCACAGTCCATGATAAATAGAGATCATTAGAGCTCCAAAAGCATTACTGGTGTATAGAATTGTTCTTTAGCAAAAACTTCAGTATTCGTAACTTAGTTGCTAAACTGTGTCTTAGGGCATTTTGTGCATTTTATCTCTCAAGGTTTAGGAATTCGTTGGCTATGAAATATGTTTACATTCTTGATGCCTATAAGGTGAGATTAGCCCTTGTGTCCTGTTTGTCAGGAATATCTACAGCGATTGCTGTAGAGCCAGCCCTCACTAGGCTTGACTTCCTTTGAGTAGCAGCAGGAATGAATTAAGCAAGTACAGCCAAAGATATCACATGAAAGACTTGAAATACCAGTGAGCTGAAGAAAGCCCTGTTCTGTGTGTGTCTGTGTGCATAGCTGCAACTGCTAAAGATTCAGTTTTTCACCATGGGAGAACGCTGAAGGCTGAAAAAGCCGTAAAAGGTAAGGGGGTTAATTCATGCAGGCTTTTTAATAATTGTAATCTTGCATACTTGGAGCTGTAGTGGACTTTTAGAAAAAGAAAAGATAGTGCTTGGAGTTTGGCTGAGCAAGCTGTACTGGAAATGTTTCTGGGTTTGTATTTTCTTTTAAAGAGGGTTAAATGCATGCAGAATCAACTTCATGAAAAAGCAGCTAAATTTACTGGTCTAATCATAGTTTTGAACACCAGGGAAGCTTTGTTGCCAAGTGATCCACTTTAATAAATCACAGTTTGTTTGAAAGTTAAAAGGGTGATTGTTCACAGACGAGGGAAAAAGTCAGCAGAAGTAGAGCTGTGCATGCAGAGGGAGGAAGACCTGTGTTGTAGAGATGGTGTGCTTGCTGGAGAAAAATGTTTTCTGTTGTTCAGCAGTCTGTGGTGTAGATTCAGGAAAACCAGATATATAAAGTTTAGGATTGTTGTATTCCTGTAATTTATACAGACATAAACGATGGCTGCATTTTTGCTTGTATTACATGATAAGAAGGCGATGCTGGGGACAAGTGTGATCAGAGTTGGAGGGAGTCCAGCGAGATGGGCTAAATTTTATAGTTTTACTGGAGAAATTTGATACAGCTCATTTGAAACAGTAATTCTTTTGCCATAGAAACACAGGAAATAGAATAAACCTGGAAATAAAAATAATTGTGGTAGTAATGGACAGGATAACGTAACAGCAGTATATTTTTACGTTGTTTGCTGTGTCAACTCCCCCCTTCCATCCTCAGTTAAAGAAATCCCCCAACCCAGCAAGTAAAATAGCTCCGTTCTTTACTGCTGATTGCCTTTGCTTCTGGGATCTGTATTTTGCTCCTTGTGTTCCCATTTATGGAACTTGCCTCTACAAACATTAGAATTCAGCCAGAGGCTAGAAAATTAGGATAAAAATGCTTGAGAGAACCTGTTGTGAAGGGAGTGGGTTTGATTCTGCATCATTGAAGTCTATGGGAGTTTTACTCTGGTCTCAAGAAGAGCAACCCTAGATTTGCCTTGCAAATCTAGATGGAGGAGATAATTATCTGATAAAGTTTCTATGGGGCTGTGAAAGGGGTTCTCATAACTTGTGGTTGTTGTTCTCTCACTGATGTTAAGATGTGTCCTTTTAAACCCCAAGTGGTGACAGTGGTAGTAGGTTAAAATGTAGTTATTTTTCTTGTGTGGAACGTTGATGATATTTATTTAGTGTTTCTTTTCCTGAAAGTGCTTGGTTTCAAAAAAGATAAGATTTTTTTTGTTGTTGTTTCTCATTTGTTGGCTTATTTGAGAAATAAAATGTATCTACAACCTCTAACATAAATGGAAGCATTACAGCAATATTTTTTCCAATACAACTAGATTACTGGTAGGAATTATCTCAAAGTTATAGTACTGTCCCAGCTATTCACATATCTTTGTTAGAGCTACCCTCAGAGCGAAAAATCTGTGTCAAGAGCAGATGGTCATGTTTAAGGGTAGACTTGGGTCGGTTGCTGGACTTTTTTCTTTTCAGCTGCATCTGTCTGTTTATGTGCATATGTATATACATGGCTTTTCTTAATTTAGTCACAGGATGTAGCAAAGTAGGAAAGACTTCACGGGGGGAAAACCTCACTATGATTAATTTGTAAGGAATAAGTACACTTCAGAACTATTGCAGACACCTTGTAAGATCAAACTTTAGACATGAAATACCTACTGAAAGTGCGTCAAAGCATCTTGTCTTTGTTCTCTAACTTACACACGGAATTTACTGTTTCTGGTGGTTTTAGGCAGTTTACTAGCCTAAGAAGCAAGGCAGATCCTTTCCTAACACTGTCATTAGAGTCATGGAAGCAAGGTTGTGGTTTTAAGTTGCATGAAGTAGAGTAGAATGTAGTAACTGTAAAATCCATGTTTCGGGAGTTGCAGTTATGTGACAGCAGTCAGCCTAAACTACAGGAGGTTTTTGGCAGACACATTATAAGGTTTGAGGCTGCTGTTGTTGCTTTTTCTCCTCCACTTCCCTGGTGCGTGTTCTGTGTGCAGGCAACAGTGATCTGGGCAGCCAGTGGATCACTCATGGGTGGAAAGGCTTGATTCTGTACAGCAGACAACTCCATGTCTAACCCTCCATGGGTACAACTCTCAATGGAGAGGGTAAAGGTTAAGGTAAAGGTTAGTGTTAGGGTTAAGGTTAGGGTCTGGGGCTCCCTGTATAGAGTTGACTCCATGGAGAGTTGGTCATGTAGAGTTGGCCAGAGAGAGTTGTCCTAGACCCCTCATGAGAGCTTTGCTGAGCATGCAGTAGCACCACAACTCCTCAGGCTGTGTGGACGGTATTAGTTTTGTTGTTCAGTCCCGAGCACAGGCTAAGTGTTTGCTCTGTTCAGGTCTGTGAAGGTGCTGGTGGGCCAAGAAGATCATTGCACCATGTAAATAATTCATAACAGTGGAAAGGTTTTTGTTTTCGCTGCCACCACAGATTGTTGCACACACCTGTGAACACTGAGCAATGTTTAGTGTCGAAACTCAAGTTTGTCACCAAACTCGTACTGCTGTTATATTTCCAACATTCACATGATGAGACCTATTGTGGTGGTTTTGAACCTTATTCTCTGTAGTTCTAGAAATCATAAACATTTTGTATAAGGTAAGTGGTGGGTTTTGGAGAAGTCTCAAAACTTTTAATAGTCAAGCAGAGATAAAGTAGATGGGTTGAGGGAAGACATCCATTTTCAGAAAGCCAGATGAATGCCAAGTCCTCTGTGACACTGGCTTTCTGAAATGCATGGCTGCCCCAGATTCAGCATGAAAAGGATGAGTATGTCCAACTGCAGCTTGCCAGTCACACCATGTGTGCATATTTAGCCAAAAAGAAACTGTCTAGTCTCGTTTATTAGTAGTCTTTCAAAGGGAGAAATCGTTGTTTTTCTTAAAAGTGATTTAGCACTTAAGTTAGCTTCACAGAAGTTTTTAATATAAGCAAACAATTTACATAGAATCAATTTTCCTAAATCTTAGTTTGTTTGCTATCTTCAGTGTCTCTTTCTGACTTGGATATTAAGGTTTATGTTTTCTTGTATATTTAATCCAGCCTAGGAATTTCTCACAAGAAATGGCTGTTCAGCCATCCAAAATTGCCATTTCTCTGTGACTGCTGGCATGAACGACCTAGCGAGTCTCAGATCAGCCACGTTCTTAAAGGGCATGTTCATCTCATTGGCCTCAATGAGCTCTAAGCACGTGTCTAAATGCTTTGCTTAAGTTATTATTGGGTTTATGCTCCTTTGGATGTGCTAGCCAGCACATGACAGGTACCTGGAGCCAACGATGCCTCTTGTCACAGAGCTTTGAAGAGGAGTGAGGCATAATGCGCAGCTCCCTTACAATTGTGTACCCAGCCTAATGTTGCCTGTGAAGAGGAGGAGGGAAGACTTGTTAATCCATTGCTCCAGCAGTGAGGAGTCCATGCTGCTGGCCAGTCCAGGAGAAGATAGCGTTTGTATGTCAGCATTGAAAATGTGTCTAACCAAACATGAAATCTCAATGGTGCATTTTCACAATGATCAGAAAATATGGAAGAGGGACAGAAAAACATCTCTGTCTGGGGCAGGAAGTGCCATGTTCTTATTTAAAAGTGATGCAATAGATTGTAAAACCATAAGTAAGGGCAGAACTTTTCTCCACAGGATCATCTTAAAAATGGATAAAGTCAACTGTACGCTTCACTTAACTACAAAAAGGTGGAACTTACCTTAGAGAAACAAAGGGCCATTGACCAGTGTCCGTGTCTGTAAATTCTGCAGGCTTTGTGGGGATGATCAGTGGTATTGTAATTAAATCACACAGGTGGTTGAATGTTAAAATTAGCTAGGTCCTGATATTATTTTACCATCTATTATAATTTATTCTTTATGTGGAAGGGTGTGTGTAGTTAGATCAGTCAACAGTTTGATAACCTTATTGGTGCCAAAGGAGGTTTCTTGCCATCCATTTTGAGTAACTATGCACTGTGCTAATAAAGCAAAGTTGGTTTACTGTAGTTAACTTACTTCACAGATGTACAAGAATTGGACCAAGGAAGTACTTGTGCAATTATTTTTTTTGTGAAGAAAAAATATACGATTACTTTCATTACAAGTTTTAATGATTGCCAATATACAATCTGTAGCAGTGAGATGACAATGCAATTTTTTTTTTGCCTAATGCAATTATTAACAATGCTTGCAGGAAGCACAGGAGCTACCTGCTGTTCTAGCCAGGATGTTGACTTACCTGTGCCTTCAGCATTGCCTCTGTGGCAGCACAGGTAGCTGCGATCTGCAGAGCTCCTCCGTCTCGTGTTTATGCAATATAAGAAGAAATCAGTAAAGGGTTTTTTTGTTTTGTGTAGCATGGAAATTTCAGAATGGCCAGAAATATCTGATTAGATTTTGATGTGGTTCTCGGAAACACCAAAAAAACTTGAGTAGGAGACTTTCCAACTCTTAACTGGGGATTGAGAACAGCCAACTGAACATGAGCCAGCAGTGTGCCCAGGTGGCCAAGAAGGCCAATGGCATCCTGGCTTGTATCAGAAACGGTGTGACCAGCAGGTCCAGGGAGGTTCTTCTCCCTCTGTACTTGGCACTGGTGAGACCGCACCTCGAGTTCTGTGTTCATTTCTGGGCCCCTCACCACAAGAAGGATGTTGAGGCTCTGGAGTGAGTCCAGAGAAGAGCAACGAAGCCGGTGAAGGGGCTGGAGAACAGGCCTTATGAGGAGCGGCTGAGAGAGCTGGGGTTGTTCAGCCTTGAGAAGAGGAGGCTGAGGGGAGACCTTATTGCTCTCTACAAATACCTGAAGGGAGGTTGTGGAGAGGAGGGTGCTGGCCTCTTCTCCCAAGTGACAGGGGACAGGACAAGAGGGAATGGCCTCAAGCTCCGCCAGGGGAGATTTAGGCTGGACATCAGGAAAAGATTCTTCACGGAAAGGGTGTTTAGGCAATGGAACAGTCTGCCCAGGGAGGTGGTTGAGTCACCGTCCCTGGAGGTGTTTAAGGTGAGGGTGGATGAGGTACTGAGGGGCATGGTTTAGGGATTGGTGGGAATGGTTGGACTCGATGATCCAGTGGGTCTCTTCCAACCTGGTTATTCTGTGATTCTGTGATTCTGTGTCATAACAAAGCAGTCCAAGGAGAACATACTTGTTGCCTTTTTGTGTGATATGAATGTACACAAGAACAAATCACTACTTTCATCTTCTATCCTTTCTCCACAAACACACATACATACGTTTCACTAGTCTGGATATCTGCTTTTGAGTCAATTGTAGATCTGCAAGGCAAGTCCTGAATTTATAAAGTGAAGATGTATAGGGATACAAGAGCAGCATCTCAAAGGATCAAATTCTAAGAAAAATGCCAAGGTTAGACTGCCCCTATCTGAGCCGTGCTGAAATATATGATGTAGGAGTAATTAATGTACTAATTACATGGGGTTGAGCTAGGTCATTTATCTGGGGCACCAGGCAACTTTTGCTGTCAGCCAGGCGTCTGTGCTGATCACAAGGATCCCTATCACCTGTAAACTTTCATTTCCCCTCCCCAGACTTAAAAAGCACCTTAACTGTGGTGTTACGTGTTTCCTTACATACTTTCAACACTGAAAGCAGGTATCTGGACCACCCACTGCAGGTCTGCTGCAGCGTAGCTCTCGGGCAACCCCCCCAGTGTCCTGGGCTCCTCCAGGTTGAAGCAAGCCCTAGATAGTGGTGGAAAAATGTGATGGCCATATGCATTTGTGGTGCAAGATGGTCGGGTGTGTTGGCTGCTTTGAACGATGCAGGATCCCTGGGGAGGCGGGTGGCAGGGATGCTCTGGGAGGGCTGGGTCCCAGCACTCATGCAGGCAGCAGCCTGGAGGCAGGACCCTGCTGTGAATGGAGCCCTGTGCCTGCGCCGGGATGGGAATAATCTGCCCTTTCAGTGCTGCCCGACCTCTGGTGTCCTAGCAACCTAAAGCTGTTCAGCTGAATATTTTGTGGCGTTCCTCATTTACACATATCAGATATTGGCTGTGATATAAGCCTGTCTGATTTCCCATTACCACTTTTGAACAAAAGACTTGATATGGGAAGGAGAAGAGAAAGGGCTCCTTAAGAGATAATTTTATAAAACCATATATTTTTTTCCAGCATAGGAATTGCACTACAATGTTTCCTTGCTTGAGAAAGCACCAAGCAGCAAGTCTGCACATTACGTCAGCCTGGAGCTTTGTAGGCATCTTTTGTGGGGCACTGAGGGAAAGAACTGTGTGCCGGGGCAAAATGCGTTGGAGAAGGCCACAATGCTTATGGTCTCAGTATTGAAAGAGGAATGCGATCAAGTGCTAACTTTTTAATGTTACTTGAATCTGATTTTAACTTCTAGCTGTGAAGCTGCTGGCCCTCATGGCCATTCAACAAACATGTACGCTCCACTCTAAAATCAAAGACAACTCAAACTTAATAATTTAAAACTTATAGTTTGCAGAGGTGTGATTTGTTATAGTTTCCAGGCTTTTCCCATTTTTAAGAATTGGAGCTGATAATATGGAGTATATTTTATTATTTCACAGTGAATGTGTGAAGGCTTTGCAATGACTTAACCTATGCTGTTCCACAGCACTGTAGCCTGTGTCTTCATAGACAGTTGGCCACAGTAAAATCTCAGCCAAATTTCCCTTGCTGGGCCATCAAATGAACTTTTTTCCTGCCAAAGCGAAGCTTGCATGTAGCAAGCACACTTCTAGATTGCACCATGCACTCCAGGCCAGTAGCTCTGTGTCTTTTTCCTCTCTTTGGTGTAGAGCTGGTCTTTGGGAGTCCCAGTACCAAAGGTTACAGAAGTGAATGCTAAGGTTCTTCAAATAAATGAAAGTAGTATTTTTTCCACAACTGGAGTGCTGAAGAGGGACTAATCAGATCTTTTTGTCTAACATACTGCATGGCAAACTGAGAGAAAACCATAAATGCAAAACATGGGACATTCTATGTTTTCTTTGAGGTGTCTGATGGCTTTAGACAATCCTACCACCATGGGTGAGCTCTTCCAATGAATGCATTCAGTGAGACATTGATGTGCCTTCTGGTTTAGAGATCTCTTTGGTTTTCATGCTTTTTATGTTTTTATCTGCTATGTATTAGAAATTGTTGCTGCATGTAATCTCTTGGTATAGCTGCTCACAGGTTACTACCAAGGACTCTCAGCTTTCTTATTGTTGAGCTCCTTAAGACTTTACTGAAGTCTCTCACTGCTTGTTTTATTCACATCTGTATTCCCATGGCTCTTATCTAAATGGTTTCCCCTGTAGTAGTCTCCTTCATTGTGCTTCAATACAACATTTCAGCAGCAGTCACATGGTTCAGGAGCACAGGTTAGCCCACAGATCACTAAAATGTCTTCTGAAATATCAGAGATTTTTTACTATTCTCTTTAAAGCAATGCCCCAAAATAGGAGAGTCTCAAGACATAAATGGTATATGCAGGCATGTGGTCCTGAAGGAACAGAGTGTGACCAGATCTAGAGAAGCAGCAGGTAGGTGCCCAGGACTTGAGCAGAGAATAAAGTGAGATTTGGATTTAGAGTCCTTTTCTGCTCTCCTAGTGCTCTGTGAGTCAATGTCTCTTGTCCCTCTGTAGAGTGCAATGCTAGCTCCCTCCACCTATGCATCATGAGCTCCTGTGGCTGGAAGTGAGGTTATTCCACCTCCTCCTTTCTGCTTGCTGGCAATACAGAGGGGGAGGCAATATCCTTGTATCCTCTGCCCTGTGTGAAGCTGCAGCTTGAAAAAAAGGCTGCCAGTTTTGTGTCACCAGGGAGAGCAAGGACAGCTGTGATAACATGGATCAAAGTTATCTACGATACTATTTCAGGATGTACAGCTGAAGTGATACTGTGTTAGCATTTGAGTGAGAACTAGCTACATGAGGGGTTTCACATATTCAAGTGTGAGAATACTTGTAGGAACACTACACTTGGTATTAGAGGTACACAGGATTAAGTTCTTACACGGATTGTTACAAGAAATGTTTTATGGCTATGTCAGATGTTGGCCATGCAAAATGACATTCATCTTAAACAGGTTCTCTCAAGTATTTTCATTCTCATTTGGTACACCCAATGAAACTTAATATCTTTCAGGAATAAACATCTGATACTGAACACCATTATCTGAAGAAATCATGTAACAGGAAGCATTCTAAAACATGATTTGCTGGTTTTAAGTATAGAAATGGACTTGTATGCCCAGCTTGCCAACATACTGTTGAATAACAAAAAAATTTGCCATGTGTGGATGAGAAATTGTAGAGGAGTGAAAGTACAATGGAAAAAAATTAAAAAAGAAAGAAACATAATGGTGAGGTCTCAGTCCTTGTAAGTTATTTGGTGTCATCGCTGATGTGGAGGGTCAGGGTTTTGCCATCTGCAACTGTTCTGTATGCAGCCTCAGCAGGCATGGAGCAGTGTGTGCAGTTTTTGTTTGACCATTGTAATGAAGAGTGGTAATGTTGGTGTTGACTGTCTTGACATGGGGTTGGTAAGGAGGGACAGCTGTCCTTGCAATTAGTACTTCACAGCATGTTTCTTCATGGTATGTCTGTGGCTATCATGCACCCTGATTGATTTTCTTCAGGAGGAGCCCGCTGACTGGTCACAATGCGGGGAGAATGAGGCCAGATTGGGGTTTATTCTTCAGGAGGATTTAGTGAGGATAACCTATGATGAAATGACAATAGATCACTCACAGGTGGAGAAGGAGGGTCGATGAAAAGTTCCAGCTGGGGTCCATGCTGTGAATCACACCTTCTGTCAGTGTGCTGATGCCCTGACAGAGCAGTTTCAAACTTTAAATCCTTCTTTTCCCAAATGCTCTTAATTGTCTGTCTCACATGAGTGGTCCTGCAGTTATTCTGGGACAAACAGCCTATGAGGTTTGCTGTGCATTTCAGTGGCTCCCTGAATAATATATTCCAGTAATAAGGGCTCACTTCAGCTGAAAACTTAGGCAATCACACAGCTCTAAACATGCACTTAGAAAACTTCACACAGCTCTAAACATGCACTTAGAAAACTTAAATTTCTCTGGTGTTCAAGCCTGTTGCCTTCAATGATCCATTCCTATTCCATGAGGTTTTAACCACTGCGTAAGAGGTAGAACTGTCATTCTAAGGAGGTAGCATTACTCTGGGCTAATATGAGAGAGGTAAACAAGTTCCATCTTCCTTTAGAAGACATACTGTATACCTTTAGAAAGCTATGTTCATAAAGAGGCTGTTGTGTGTTCAGTTTAGTCCATGCAAAGCAAACAAAAAGAAGATTACTGTGAAATGCAAGAGGACAATGACAGTGACTAATAAAAAGTAAATGAAATAACTCCAGAATTGAATTTCTTAGTCATTGTTGACGAAAGCATGAAATGGCAGCAAGCTAGTCAAAATCATTTCAGCGTCTTTTCTCCACCAATGAAGCTAGCTCGAGCTCTTATCTCTGCTAAATATAGACAAGCAGGAACTGAAATATGACTACAGCATCTTCATAGATGGATCTAATTCAACAGTGTCTTGACCTAGTTGAAATCTTTATACACTGGTGCAAATGGTCAGTGTGGTGATGTACTGCTTCATAGCTCTTAAATGGGCTGCTGTCTTAAAAATATCCATGAGATGCCCTTGCTGTAAAGTAAGCTGGGTGGCAGGCTGAATATAAATACAAAAGCATTTTCACATTTGTTTATTAAATCTCTTCCTTTGACTGTTATAGTACAGTAGAAGAACTCTAAAATTACAGTATTATTTTTAGCACAGACAACTCTAACCTGTGACATGGCAGCGGCTAATTCTAAAGTCTGTCTCTTATCTGAAATACTGAGGGCTGGAAGATGACTCATGCAGGTCACATCCAGTAGCTGGAGTTGAAGAGGAGATCAGCTAATTGTGTAAACGCTTGCTGTTGGTAAATGCAGTACTTTCACGTTCAGACCTGTAGAGATTGTATGAGCCAGTATATCTTTGCTGAATTTGCAGTGAAATCTGGCCTGGAGTTTGCAGCAGAATTTTTTGAGCCATAAATATTGTTGCAGCATACCCATGTTCTTCTTCTACCAAGTTGCCACCAGCAGTGTTAGTAAATTTTGAAGGCTTTTTATGGGGTTTTGGCATGGGTGTGTGGATGAAGGTTAGGAGAACTATGGACATGCAAAACACTTACTATGGTTTCCAGGTTTATCCAAATACTCCTTGACTTTCCAGTGCCATACAGCAGAAATACCAAATAAAATTTTTTAGCTCTGGGATGCTCTTTTTTTTCTGTTCTCCTGTACTCTTATCATGTTCATTTATGGACACAAATACTCTGAGGCAGTAAGTGAACATCTTCAAAAACAAAGCAGGCATCAAATTTGTCTATATTTTGACCTAAGCCTGTTACAGTTACAGCTAGATGTGTGCTGGAGAGGACCATAGAGGTTTTCTTTCCTTGAAATTCATGTGCTTTTATATCAGTGCGTCTGATGCTCCAGGTCCTTGGGCAGGAAACGCACAGGTTTTAATGCCTCTTGTACAGGAAGCACAGCAATTCTGAGGTTGAAATTGTCGAATAAGCCGATGCCATCAAAGTTCACAATGCAAGAGACTGAAAACAGGATGACTAGAAGGGCAGGGGTTGGAGTGGTTTGTTGAAGATAGGAGGGTGACCAACATGGCAGAGCAGCTGAAGCCTCTGGATTTGGGAAGGAGGGTGCCCTAGCCTCCCCCATCCTGGCTTGTAAAGAAATGAAACATTTGCACCTGCAATAAGTGCAAGTGTTTCATTTCTTTCAGGTTACTGGATTGAATCCTCAGGATGAATAAAGGCTGCCTATTAGTATGTGTAGATAAGAATCACAGAGTGTGATGCAGTTTACAAAGAAAAACAATGGGCATGCAGAAATTTTCATATCAGTTCAACTGTATTATATGTTAGAAACTAACTTATTTGCACTTTTCATATCTATCTGGGAGAAAAGCCTGACATTGGTTTTGACTCCTGGAGCTGTTGACTCTACTTCTGTTGGTCAGAAGACCATGGGAACTGTTTCAGAAAGATCTGGCATAAGAAGTCCCCCTGTTTTTGAAGAAATATCAGTGCACCTTTGGATGTCAAAACCTGCTATAAGACAGGGAAAGACTTACGCTGGTTATCGCCAGAGTAAAATTGCCAAGGCTTCCTTTTAGGAGTACAAGAGCAGACTTATAAAATGAAGAAATTGAGGAAAGTTACTGTTTTTTAAATAAAATAATTACTTCTTCAGATCCCTTTACCTGGTTTTCATCTTTTATTTCTTTGTATCTGTCTTCCATAAAACACTTTCCTAAGCCAGGAAAATCAACACTTTTAAGATGCAGTAGCAAAGCTGAAATAGTCCTACTCAAGTTCTCACAGAAAGATCTAGAAACAGCGGACTGTTTTGGTTTTGGTTTGGTTTTTTTTTCCTTTCTATCCCCCCCCCCCCCCAGATCTCTTTGTGAAATTTCTTCTGCCTAAATAGAATCCATGAGGCTGCTGTAATCCATCATTATTGTTCCTGTACTCGTCTGAGGCAGCAAGTAGTTCAGGGAGGAAGCATTTCTGTGCAGGAGTGTCACGTATCCTCTGTGTTTGAAAGGAGGAAATGATACACAGAATAAAAAAAAGTTGTGTTCTCTGTGTCTATTATTCAGTTTCTCTTGGTCTCCACCAAGGATGCTGTCCAGGGAAAAGGGATTGTGTTTTTTCAAGCCTCAGTCAGACTGTAATCCAAGAAACTACTTTATCATTAAGATTATACATAGGTGTTAGATGGCTATTGTAAGGGCTGCTTCTAATTGTAATTTCACGGAGAAGTTTTGCCGTTTAGGAGGCTCACATGAGATCAGAGCAAGCATTTAGCAGCTTATGGAGCCAGAGTCTCGCCAGCAGAAACTCCAGGTTGCAATAAAGCCTTGGCTTGGGTGCTGTCTGGCACAAATTCAGTAGAGACTTTTGGATTCAGGAAATGATAAATTACAAGTTGTGCTATGAAAGAGTGTACCCAACCCCCACCTTTATCAAGTAAAACAGACCTGACTTGTATGTCTTAATTTCACGTACATCTTGCTCAGTGTCCTAATGCAGCTGTGACTCATGTGAGTCTAGCTGTTGTCTGGTGATTTGTGTGTCAGAGTGGTTTGGTGCTGCTTTTACTTGATAAAAAGTGAAATATCTATTGAAAATTGAGTTGATTACATGTCTCAGACAATTTTGGAAGCTATAATTTGACTTCTTTTTCCATTGCCTTCTCTTTTATAAATCTGATCTTACCTTGCCAGGAGTCTTTTAGTGATTAAAAAAAGTGATTAGTGTATTGCCAGGTCATAAGATGGCTATGTTGGATGCTGTGGTGTTGTGCACAGGGCTGCATTTGTTGCTTCTTCTGACTGTTTTTCATTAGAAAGAGGAAACCCTGGGTACATTTTAGTGTTTAGGGTTTCAGCTGCCTCTCTGACTGGCTACAGTCCTCTTCATTGGTAAGGACCAGGTAGTTGCTGTGGTGGCTCACTCAAAACACCGCAGGTGATGGGGAGTATCCTCTGGTGCTCTGTATTCAAAGTGTAAAATAGGAGTCCGACACATCTCTTACCACCATCCCCAGTTTACTTATAGCAACCAGATTAGTTGCAGATGTAATTCCAGTGATACACCAGGACAGGATTTGACCCTCTAATTTAACAGCCTGATGTGTCTATGAGTAGTTAAACATAACTAGTAATGTAAAGGGAAGGAGTTTGTGCCTATATAATTAAAATTGCAATGGTCTTTATGTTGCCCTGCTGTGATACTGTGTTATCATCCCTTGCAGTGTTTTGTGCTTTGCTTTAAAGTGCAGAATTCTGAAGTTAGGTGACAGTCCCAGCTCCTGGTGACAGAGCAGGGCTTTTTCTAACTTATGTAGTTGCTGGAAAAATGTCATGAAAATGTTGCTTCTTCAGCTGTGACTCAAAGCAGGGATGGAAAGAGAAAATTTTCTTTTTAAAAGTAACATGAGCTTTCCAGCGAGCCTTGTGGCTGGCAATAAAAGGATTAGATGGTGCAGCAGCCATCTGGCTCTCAAATGAGGAGGTGCTCGCTTGCAGATTGAGAGGTTGCCTTGTGAGAAAGTCGTCTATAATATCACCAAAATTTTACCTGTCTTTGGTATGTCCCCACTTACTTCCATGCATCTGCTTCCTGGCCTCACTGCCCTGAAAATACTTTCTTGTTTGCAAGTCTTGTGAAGAACGTCACCTTTTGAGCCAACATGTGGATATGGGGTTAAAAGTACTGAAAACATGTGTAGAGTCAGAGGAAAAAAGATGTATGCACGTGAGTGGATTCATGGCATCAATCAGCCTTGGGTTACACGAGGCAAAAAGTGTATGTGTTTTTCCTCATCATTTGTGCATGTGGCTGTGTTCAGTCATTCCCTGTCCTGTTGGCACCATCCGCCACCTGTGCAGAAACAGGTAGGCAGGTGTGTGCACAGACAGTCAAAGGGTGGCTTTGTCAGGCTAGTTCCCTGACACTGCCATAGGGTGGGCACATATGGAAAACAATGTTGTCAATATGACTTTTGATACCTTTATCATAAGCCTTCATACTCTGTTCGGCAAAATACAAAGATCTCACTTGTGATGACTTTTATCAGTCGTGGCAAACGCCAAATTAAACACATCAGAGAGAAAGAAGAGTGTGTTTGCATCATTTACAAAGGTATTTTTCCCCCTCTGGGACATTGATTTTCATATGTGCAGCTATGGAAATAAAATGTTAAATCACATTTGTAAGAGAGCCATGAATGTAACAGTGGCCGGAGTGGGACAGAGCGGATGTAGCTCCTGAGTCGCCCTGGCATGCAAAGCACCCATCTCAGGGGGAGGCAAAAGCAGCTGCTGATAGTGGTGACTGAATTTCTTTGTAGCCCTCATCCAGCTTTACGGGCTGTATGAGGACCTGCCAGCCATGCAGCATTAATTGCCACAGGCAGGGCAGGGCTCACCATGGTGACCAGCCACTTTTTAAAACACAAATTGTTTTCAGTTTTGTTCAGTGCTATTGAATGTGGAGCCAGGGTCAGGCTGTGTTGGTTTTGTATATGCTCCTGCACCAAAGGAAGGGTTTGGAAAGTCTTTCGCTGTCAGAGGAACTAACCATTGTTCTGGGGAAGTGTTTACCCATGCAGTAGCACCACCTTGAATGTTTCCAGGGACTGGAGCATCTACAACTTCTCTTTCAGCTATCCTGAGCAGCTTTGTGTGGCTGTGCCTGGTTTATAATACCTCAAAGTGTAGTGAAAGCACGGGTGACTCGGGATTCTGAGACACGATGAGAGGATTCCCAAGGCTCCAATGGGCAGTAACATACTTACCAGTATTTACAGGTTTTCAGGACTGAGGGACTATGGTTATCTGTTTTCTAAATGAAAATTTATGTCAAAAGAGCTGCGTGCAAACTAAGGGAAACAGTTTAGATAAGCAGAATTTTTTTCTTTGTGTTTACAAGTGAAAATATTTCTGCTGTTCAGAATAACGCAAACAAAATCTCTTTGAAATACAGCTTCTTTTAGATTTGAGGTTCCATCGGCAGCCTTCTATCCCTGTCCAAAAGAGGTGAATTTTCACTACACCAAAAATTAAATCTTCTGCCTTTGGTTTTCTTTCAAAGCCATATCACACCACTGTTTGTCTATCTTCAACATTTGGGATTATCTACTGCAACTGAAATTCAGTTTCTAAAAAAAGAATAATAGTCAACCTTGTAGCTGCTGACCTTTTAGCTCCCTGTGCTTCTTTCCATCATTTCTTCGTGTACAGCAATGGCCTGCAAATATACAAGGAATGGAAAAAGAGATCTGATTGGATTAAATGGCAGTAGATGTTGTGTTTATAGAAATTATATTGTGTAATTATCCCTTTATTTCCATCCTGCAGATATATTTTTATATGTTCTGAACTTCTAATGGCCTTCAAGACATTGCAAAGCCAGTTTTTAGCCTTTGTGCATTGCTGATTCCTATAATTTGCCCTTCATTTATTTCCCCCAACATCTCTAACCATTGCTGTTAAAATCCTTGTTCTGAACCTGCTCATTTCAGATGCCAGACCAGTTTGATCAGACAGTAGTGCTTAACCAGCTGCGCTATTCTGGGATGTTGGAGACGGTGAGGATTCGAAGGGCTGGCTTCCCGGTCCGGAGGCCCTTTCAAGACTTTTATAAAAGGTAAACATGCTGACTTGTGCACTTCAGATGTGAGTAGCTGGTGCCAAATCAACGTTTCCATGTTGAGGAATAAAGTGAATTTCTAGCAACAAAAAAAGAATATGGGAAAACCAGAACTTCTCTCTTAAATGAAGTAATAAACACTTTTTTGTTGCCAGGTATAAAGTCCTCATGAGAAACTTAACTCTGCCTGAAGATTTAAATGAGAAATGTGCCGTCCTACTTCGTCTCTATGACAACACGAGCACTGAATGGCAGCTTGGAAAAAATAAGGTAAAATTGTGTGGCTGCTGGGGGGACAAGGTTTAGGCTTCACAACTCTAGAGATGTAGTTGTAATGGTAATTACTTCTGGCCTTAAAAGAAGCTGCGCATGCCTGTTGGTGCTCTTGAAACCCTTATAGAAATAATTAATGCTTGTGCTGAGGGATTTGTTAGGGCACTTAGACGCTGACTGGTTATTTCTCTCAGGGAGAAAGAGTTCACTTGAATTTTCTGCCACTGATTACAAGTGATGGTGGTGGTGAAGATCAGAACTTTAGATGTGGTAGCTGGATTTTATCTTTTTTTAAAGTATCGAGCATTATGAGGTAACGCTTGTTCTGCGGGGAGCTCCATTCATGCTAGTAAACCTGCCTGCATGACACATGCTCAGTGGCTGAAACTAGAGGGAGAAATTTTCACCATCCTAGTCTGAGAGTCTTTTTCAGAGGTACATTAGACATTGATATTTGTCTGACCAAACAACCTGAACTTTGTCTGCAACTGTTTTTTTTTCTTCAAGAAACAAATTATTTTCAAATTATTTTCACTAAAACAATGGAATTTTGAGAAATGAAGTAATACAGGTGGTTTTGCCTGCTCATTTTGCAAGTTTGATTTTGGACAGCATCTATGTGCACAGCTCCCCTCTACAAAATTTGTACTCTTGGACTTTACAAATGATGTGAAAACATTGCATATGCAGGAGAAGTTTCCCCACTGCAGGGTTTTAGATTTCCTAAATATTAAAAGCACCTGGTGCAAAGGACTTGAGAGGAAATTACAAACATCAAACCATCACTTCCAAGGGTCATCCCCCAGGCATCTGCAGATGGCTTTCTCTTCCTTTTTCTCTGGGTAACTGTCATTGGCACTCCCAAGGCTTCCATAGTAGAGAGAGAACTAAAAACAGATCCAGAAGTAGTTTGCTGAATTATGTGTTATATTTGCAGTTTTGATGTCAATTGTTACAATCATGAAGAAACTTCTCATTATGATAAGGTAGCAAAAATGATTTTTAAAATCTGGTTGATTTCTGTGTGAAATACTCTTCCTCCTCGTGTTTTCCCCACAACTGCCAAGTTTTGAAGGGTTTCCTCCATTCCTCTGCAGGTTTAATGAAACTCAGATATGCTATTGGGAAAGTTAATTTAATCATTTTACAATTATTGTAAGAGATAGAATCTGAAGTATTCTGATGGCAATTGAAGTAATCTTGTATCTCATTTTTGTAGACGATGGCTTGCAATTAATGGATTGATAATGTTTGGTCGTAGAGCTAGGCTGTGGTGCCCATTATATTTTCAGTTGTAGTATATTGACATTAATTATGCACAGACCCTGGACAGTGCATTGGCATCTTAGGGAGATATATTTGTAAGAACCCGAAAAGTTTTTTTTTTAACCAGCTGCTCATCAGGACCTCGACAAGAGCCAGAGCTTTATAGTAACTTCCCTTACTGTGGCTGGGGCACATCTTCCCCTGGAGCTGCCTGCACATTTCTAAGAGTCTTCATAAACAGCTTATTGTAGAAGAGAAAAACAAGGCATTGATTTCAGACTGAACACGGGATGGGGCATTATCCTGCCTACACTATTTAAAAGGAGTAATAACAACATTGCAATCATTCAGCTTCAGTGTGAATTTTACTTGCCTCTTACATCTCAAACTGCCATGCACCTGCTCAGGAAAAGGCATTTGTCTGGGCTTAATTTGTGCTTGACATCCATTTTGGTTCACGAAGTTGCTGAATGCCTTTCTGAAGCAAATTTTTGTGATGTTTTTAAAGCCCTGTGTATAGAGCAAAGAAAGATTGACCACTCAGTGAAAGAAAAGGCTTTTACCATGAGTAAAAACTTGATATAGAAAGAACTTCCCAATACAACTCAGATACCAGAACTTTGAGACTTTCTGTGCAGCTTTTTATGTTCTTTACTGTTTTGTGATTTGTATTAAAATATAATCCCTTTCTAGCTACAATCAAAACTAAAAACTGTGCCTCGCCTTGGGAGTGTTACTGCTTTTGCTTTGATGATAGGCTTTTTCCCCCTAAACACAGAGTGAAAAACTACCATTTTTCTACTTGAACATGCCCTAAAGTCTGTATTTTTCTCTTTTTTTTTTTTTTCCATAGCAAGTAAAAACACAAAACACTTCAAGGAAATCTTCCTGCTTTTAGATATCTTTGCAGCCATCCTCCGTAGCAGAGCCTAATGCTGTCCATACACTTTCCTCATCACAATGTTGCAATGTACAGCCTGGCTCTCATCCCAAATAATCAAAGTGTCACTGAACTGAGTATTTACTGCTGCCCATCTCCTAGGCAGCAGCATGCCAGGCTGTTGCCAGCTATAGCTGATACCTGCAGACTTAGCTTTCAAAAAGTAGAAGCTGGGAAAAGTGCTGGCAGCATATAGCTCACCATTTCGGGAGCGTGAAGGAAAGGGTAGATGTCAAGGCAGGTAGAAGAAGGAATCTGCATCCCCCGCCTCTGCTTAGCTGGTAAAGCAGCTTCATTCATTTAAGGCAAAATAAATTGTGTTAGCTCAATAAATGTCAATGCTGTGTCTTAAGCTGCTTATAAGAGCTACTGGGCAGCCTGGACGGGTGATCCAGGTTAGTGTGGGGATGAGAGCCTGTAGAGGGGTCTGTTTGCTGGAGGGTGGATGGCTGTGGTGGGGTGTGGCCCTGGCAGCTGTAGGGACAGAAAAATGCTGTCAATACAACCCAAATATGAATCTACTCTCATTTCTGCGTACTTCTGCAGGCTTATAGCAATATCATTTGAAGCAACGAGATTGTGGGCGTTGATGTCACTGGGAAACAGCTAAATTATTGGGATGGTATTTCTGACCCTCAAATCACGAAATTTATGCTAAGCACTACATCTTCTTTGGGCTGTGTTTCTCCTTGGTGGGAAAGGCTGTTGAATGACTCTAGTAATAATGTTGCTTTTGGAAAAGTCCTGCTCCTAATTGAAATTCCCATTACTGTAATTAGAATTTTCTTCGTGAAATCCAAAGCTAGAGGACCATATACAGTTACTTTATTTTAAAGACGATATGTTTAGTTTTTTTCTGTTCTGTTGAGGAAATGATGTGTTTGTCTCTGAATTCAAAGCTGAGGCTTGCGGCACCCTGACTGTCCTCTATATGTGATGCTCCCTGCAAGCTGTTAAGCCAGAAGTTTTCTCGTGTAGGTGTTTCTCCGGGAGTCCTTGGAACACAAGTTGGAGAAGCAGCGAGAAATGGAAGTCACCAAGGCAGCAATGATTATCCGAGCACACATTTTGGGTTATGCAGCCCGGTAAGTGACTAGATGAGAATATGAAAAGATGGGAAGGATATGGAACTGTTGGAACTTGTCCATAGAAGAGCCACAAAGATGATCAGAGAGCTGGAGCACCTCTGCTGTAAGGACAGACTGAGAGAGTTGGGGTTGTTGAGCCTGGAGAAGAGAAGGCTCTGGGGATGCCTTAGAGCAGCCTTCCAGTACCTGAAGGAGGGTACAAGAAAGTTGAGGAGGGACTTTTTACAAGGGCATGGAGTGATAGGACGAGGGGGAGTGGATTTAAATTGGAGGGGAGAAGGTTCAGATTGGACATTAGGAAGAAATTCTTCATGATGAGGGTGGTGACACAAAGGCTTAGGTTGCCCGGGAAGTTGTGGCTGCCCCATTCCTGGAAGTGTTCAGGGCCAGGTTGGATGGGGCCTTGGGCAGCTTCCTCTAGTGGGAGGTGTCCCTGCCCATGGCAGGGGTGTTGGAACTGGATGATCTTTAAGGTCCCTTCCTACCCAACCCATTCTATGATCCTATGATTCTATGATTAATAATCAAGCTTTGTAATAAATGGGTGAGTTGTCTTGGAGTTAATTCCTTATGGCACAATTCTCAACTTTTCCTAGGGACCAGGCATCCTTATCCTGTTATGTGGCTTTTGAAAATGCCAGCTGGTGTCTTTGCCAGACCCATGAATAAAACAAAATGGAGCTTGAATGGCTTTAATATAATGAATAGGACAGTACAGAAGTTTGGAGGTCAGCCAGTATCCATATAATTGTGTCGTGATGTTAAATCCATGGTATGAACTCGAATGACACCTGATGGGGCTGCCCCAAGTTACTAGTTGAGATTCATCTTTACATTGTTAAGAAAAGAGAAGGCAAATAAAATTAATCAGTTTGGTTCTTAAAGAACCATGACAGTAAGTAACTGATTAATGTTTCAGTTGTTTACTTGGCTTCATGGATTATACATTAGGTGGAGTTGCTCATCCCATCTGCTTATTTCTTTGCTTTTTTCTACAAATCAGTTGAGGAAAGTTTAAGGAAATTTGTTTGCATAATGAGGTAATTTATCTTCATGTGTATATTAGTCTTGTCCTTATATTCTAATCAGTATTGTACTTAAAAACTATATTCCAATTTTAATGACAGAGTTATCCTGCTGTTCATGATCTTCTTTTTTCGAGTTGTGGGATGACTGTATATATTCTTTCTCCACATATGTGCACACACAGAGCATGACAGAGTTATCCTGCTGTTCATGATCTTCTTTTTTCGAGTTGTGGGATGACTGTGTATATTCTTTCTCCACATATGTGCACACACAGAGCTG
This sequence comes from Clamator glandarius, assembly GCA_033459285.1. NCBI lineage: Eukaryota > Metazoa > Chordata > Aves > Cuculiformes > Cuculidae > Clamator > Clamator glandarius. Next base: position 2,798,539 of record JAUNZM010000176.1, on the reverse strand, counting down.
TCGTTTCAACATCTTGTCAGAGGCATGAGCATGTGTAGGACCACTGATGTGTATTTCCTTAATCAAAACACAGACAGTACTATCATAGAAATGAGAGAATTTCTTTCCTCTCCTAGGGAGGGGAGCATAAATGAGAATGGGGAAGCAGTCACAGAGATAGAAATAATAAATTGGTTTATTTCTGTGGATTCATTATTGCAGGTCACCAAGGCGAGACCTCTTGCAAGTGCTTGTTAGTTCCTTGATCCTTAGAAATTTTCTTTTTTTTTACTTCCTAGAAAACGATATAGAAAAGTTCTCTACTATGTGGTTGTGATACAGAAGAACTACAGAGCATTTTCTAGTAGGAAAAAGTTCCTGTGTCTGAAGAAAGCAGCCATAATCCTTCAGAAGCAGCGGCGAGGCCAGCTTGCACGACGTATTTTCAGGGAGCATCTAGAGGAGAAGCGAAAACAAGAGGAGGAAAGAAGAAAAGAGGAGGAAGAAAGGTGCAGTATGCTGCTTACATCACTCTCCTGTCTGTCCCATATTAGGTTTTGCTCTGTATCGCCTTTGTTTCAGGCTGTTCTTGAGCAAGTGATTTTGGAAACCTTTTCTTCTTTAACTAAAAGATGCGTGTAGCTGTTATGGTAGTTTCATATTCACAAACTTATCCTCGGTGGCCTTATTTTTGGCTGTCTTTTCCACGTAGCAGATGATCTCTGTAAGCTGGACTATTGCTCTAGCAAAGGTGTATGATGAGATCATGTTGAGCTTGATTTACTAACTTCTTTTCTTCCCTCACTTTTAGGGAAAGACAAAGGCAAGAAGCCGAGCGTCTTGCCCAGCAGGTAAGCGATATTCTTAATGCTTTCAGCCATCCTGTTTATTTGAGTATCTCAACCCAGCCATTAGAAAAAATAAAAGGCATCTGTGGCATTTAAACTAAACTTATTACAGGAGTTGGCAGATAAAGCCAAAGGAAACTTGATACAGTTGTTTGCATGGAAATTTCTTTCACCTCGTGCTTCATTTATTTTTTGGCAAAGACTGAACTTTCTGCACACCCTTGTGCTTTCCAGTATCTGTGAGCAATGTAATAATGCTTTTAGGTTTTTTATTTTTCTGACCTTTTCTTTCTGATGTAGAGATAGGGGTCCTTTTTAAAACAACACCATGGTGGGAACATAGTGCTTTAGAATAAATAAATTTTAAAAAGGAATCTTGCACTGGGGGGCTTTATTTTATTTTTATTTTTATTTTAATACAGGCTGAAGAAGAAAGAAAGAAACAGGAATTGGCCGCCTTTCAGGAAGCCCAGAAGGAAGCAGAGCTAAAGCAAGAAGTCGAGAAGCAGAAAGAAAGGAGGCAGGTGGAAGAAATCCTGCGTCTAGAAAAAGAAATTGAAGACCTGCAGCGCGTGAAGAAGCAGCAGGAGCTGTCTTTGACAGAAGCTTCATTACAGAGGCTGCAGCAGCTTCGAGATGAGGAACTCCGTCGGCTTGAGGATGAAGCATGTAGAGCAGCCCAGGAGTTCCTGGAATCTCTGAACTTTGATGAGATTGATGAATGTGTCCGAAACATTGAGGAGTCACTTTCTGTGGGCAATGGGTATCCTGCTGAGCTGACTGAACAGACTGGAAATGCCTGCAGTGAAAAGCCCAATTTTAACTTCAGCCAGCCATATCCTGAGGAGGAGGTAGATGAAGGCTTTGAAGCTGATGATGATGCATTTAAGGATTCACCCAACCCAAGTGAGCATGGCCATTCTGATCAAAGGACCAGTGGCATCAGAACAAGCGATGATTCCTCAGAAGAGGATCCCTATATGAATGATACAGTGGTGCCAACAATTCCTGCTGCTAGCAACACCATGCTTATACCTCCTACCCATGATGCAGTCAGTCTCCACAACTCTTCAAGTGGTGAATCCACGTACTGCATGCCAGAAAATGTATCATGTAGACCCCCAAATTCCGTGGAACTTATTTCTCCTGATGGAGACTATGATTACGACCAAGATGATTATGAAGATGGTGCTATTACTTCTGGTAGCAGTGTGACCTTCTCTAATTCACACAGTAGCCAGTGGTCACCAGACTACCGATGCTCAGTGGGGACATACAATAGCTCTGGAGCATACCGGTTCAGCTCTGAAGGAGCTCAGTCTTCTGTAAGTATCATTGTTTTTATTATCTAATAATTGGTATTATTTTTTTTTCCACTCTGTAGCTGTTCTTGTGAATGTCTGTGTTGCGTAGTTTGAGTTGCTTAGGTTATGTATGGACATAGTTGTCTGTTGCCATCTAGATGCCACTAGGATCAGTGCATCAGAGTTAAGGGGCAGCTCAAATGCTGCTTGCAGTCCTAAGCTTATGCAAGGATATGGTTTCATCTGTTTTAATGCACATTATTTGGTGAGGAGCTCAGTATATGGCACTGGATGCAATTCATAAGCAAAAGTCTTCTCTGTGCATGTGTTTTGGGGAGGAGGGGTGGGCACGACTATATAGTGTGATAACGAATTGATTTCAGAAAAAACGGATTCAGTAACATGTGCAAGTAGCAACAGTATGGAACAAGCTACTTGCAGAAGTCCCTGAAATGCCAGGTGTATTTAGAGATGACTTGGAGAATAAATTTCAGATGATGGCAAATACTTGAATTAGCAAGGCAGACACTCATACTAAAGAGCTCTTTTGCAATGGGTTTCACTCTGACAAATATTTTTGGAAACATACGATTTCCTCTGTCACTCGTAGAATACTTCTGTGAGACCCCATGGCCGAGAAAGTGAAAAAGTGTTTCAGCAACGCTGACTCACTTGGAAGGAAAATGTTAGCACTAAAATATCTATTACGCTTGAGGTAATGGGAACCAGTCAAAGAGCCATCACGGTTGTTGGGATAAGTAGACTGTTTTTGCCAAAGAGAACGCTTTTACCTGTCTCTGTTGAGGACTCCTTCCTATCGCACAACAGTGGATGTGTGTTAGATACAGAAAAGAATTTCTGATTATTTGGAGTGAGGGTGGAAGAAAGCTATTGCCACAGCTTGTGGAATATGTTTCTTTACCAAGACTTCTCTAAACTGTTACCCACAGCACTTCAGTGAGGGAGGGAGGTAGCACAAGGTGACATACCCTGGTCACACTCTTGCATAGGACTAACTTTCCCAAGCAACTACAAAGCTGATTCATACATTTCTTAGATGACATGTGGGCTTGGGTTGTAATCAAACAGTTCAAGCTGCAACTTATTATGATATACCCCTTCCTTTGTCAGCTGGACGAGAACCAGCAATGAATCTTGATTTTGCAACACATCAACATTTTCTTTGCTTGAATACTTCTAAACTAATTTTATCTCTTTCTGGAGAGAGATCATTTCACGTTTATTTCCTTTCTTCTGTAGTTTGAAGACAGTGAAGAAGATTTTGACTCCAGGTTTGATACAGATGATGAACTTTCCTACCGGAGGGATTCAGTCTATAGCTGTGTCAGCCTGCCTTACTTTCACAGCTTTCTGTACATGAAAGGTACTGGGTGATTCAGAATTCGCTAAATATACTAAATAACCAGAAATATTTATTATACCTTGCACTCCAATTCCTGTAAAGTTAAGCTATTTTCTTTTTTTTTGATGAGTGACTTGCAGTGGCTTACATCTAGCAGTCTTTTCCCCTCTGCAAAGGAAATCAACAATTTGGGCTGCCACTGTTTCATTTTACGTCTTGTAAACAATGCAATGTCCACTATAAATCTAGTAAAATAACTCACAAAGTTAAATTGTTTCCTGCTCTCAAAACCTTGTAATACAGAGGGCATTGTACATTGCAGACCAGTTTTGCCTAAATCGGTTTACCTTCATTTTGGGTCTGAAAGACACAAAGAAAGATACGTGTAGCAAAGTGGCATAGAATCATGGAATTATAGAATCATGGAGTCATAGAATCATAGAATAGTTAGGGTTAGAAGGAACCTTAATGATCATCTAGTTCCAACCCCCCTGCCATGGGCAGGGGCATGAGAAACTCTGAAAGAATATACACAGGAGTTCTCTGGTTAAGATTCTTGGGTTTATTTTCTGATGACTAATAGTAAATTATAATCTAGATGAATCCTTGTATCATACATATCACTTTAGCATCATTTATTTTCCTAGAACAGGAACGGTGATGAATGTGCACACGGCTATGTTGGTGTGAAAAATGATTCTGTCATCATTAGCATGGCTTTTACTTTTTGACACAGTTAGCAGTAACTTTTCATAGGATGACAGGAGTATATTCGTTTGGTTCAGGTTTTTGTGACTGTAATGTAACTGCAGTGCAAGGGCTATTGTCTACTGTAAAAAAACTCACAATGAAGTTTAGACAGTGTAGTCACGCTTTGGTGTGACTGGGCTCACACTGGTGCATATCCTACTCGAAGAATAGCTTTTCCAGGTTCTGTGGTTTTGAGTTGAGCATTGTTACCTCCTAACAACCTGGAGAGAGGAAGGAGTTTAACACCAAAGTTTTCTTAGATTATCATTGAGATACAGTGAAAACAGTGTTAAAGATTCAATTCTTGCATGCAATCAGTCTTCTAAATAATTTATTTTGTATATGTTATATATAAGCATGTGTAATTATATGTTACATCTGTATTTCTGTTACAGTGTAAGGGTCTTTAGATTGCCAATAACATCAATGGTCTTAAGGATATGCAAAAGTGAGATCTTTGGTTTCATGGCTTATAGCAGAGACATGGTTTAAGTACAGCATTGTTGGTCAGCGTCTCCCAGCGCTGATTTGGTCACAACTTCTGTTTTATAATATAATTGTTTTTCTTAACTATGTATAAACCCACATCTGTCTCTCTTTCCAGGTGGCTTAATAAATACATGGAAACGACGCTGGTGTGTCCTGAAAGATGAGACCTTCCTGTGGTTTCGTTCCAAGCAGGAAGCACTTAAGCAAGGTTGGCTTCACAAAAAGGGAGGTGGATCATCTACGCTTTCCAGAAGGAACTGGAAGAAACGGTGGTTTGTTCTCAGACAGTCCAGGTTGATGTACTTTGAAAATGACAGTGAAGAAAAGCTAAAGGGTGCCATTGATGTCCGAACAGCCAAGTAGGTTTATAAGTGTTTACATGTTAGCCATAGTTCCTCCTAAATACTTCTTCGGGCTTATTCTGGGAAAATGACGAGTGCCCTGCATTCAAATTGTGTGAATGCAAGCATGAGTGTGTGATGAAGTTACTGAAAGTAAGTGTTGTGTCCTTACTTGGCTCCCCCTTAAGTGTATGGAGTTGCTCCAGAGCTAAGCCAGTACCGAATACTTCAGAAAACTGCTGCTATAATGAACCCGTCTATGGTTTCTCCCAGACTAGAGGCCCTGCTTAGTCTGTAATGGTTCCCAAGGCAATCTAGGATATGTTGCCAAGTCTATAGCTGCAGGCAAACCTAGAATGGTGGGGGTGGAATTGATATGCCCTGAATACATTAAGTTAGCATGGGTCAAAGCTGTATCTCCTGTATGCATTTGTGATTTTTTTTCATGTTTGAAATAATTGTGGTAGTGGTATGAAGATCTTTAAAATGTCTGCATTCATTTAAAGAAAAATAGAAATACTAAAGCTAACTTAACAACTTGTGTCTTCTAATTAAAGTTCCTTATGCCTTAAAACTCTATACTTTCTGAAGCATGCATTGAAAAAGTTTTCTAAGGGATGCTATTTTGCCTTCGAAACAGTCAGTATGCTTCATGAGTGTAGAGTGTGCTGACATTGGCAGTCTCATTTCTGTATAAAAGTGTACCTAAGCTTTCTTCCAAGGTAGATAAAAATATAAATAGCCAAAACACTTGATTCTACTCTGCTCCTTGTAATCTGCAGCTATTCATTTTATTTTGTTAATTTGACATTTACTTAAAGTAAATTGAAAGCTTAGATTAATCTTTTCTTTGGAAGTCCAGACTTGAGCCTGATTTCAAGCAGGACGAAGTAAATTATTTCAGTGAGCATCCTGACTTGCTCTTCTAAAACCAGCGAGCTCTTGGCTGTCACATAGATTTCTGAATAGAAATTGAAGTTGCTACCACATTTTTTTGTTGTCCAAACTGAATTTGACTCTGTCTCATGTAACACAGCATGCATTTAGCATCTTTTTCTAATATGTTTAAACCTTCTTTTTTTGTTGTCGCCACATTGTTTCTGACTGTGCTCTATAGATGTTTTTTGCAGAACATCCCTATAAAATTGTCAGGTAAAGGTTGTTGAACCTAACTTGAACTGTATGTTCAGTCAGTAACTATTTGTGTATAATACAGCTAAAAGAAATGGTACTTGTACTTAAAGAGCTGTATGTCATGAGAAATAAGCAATAGCTTTTCTAGATAACTTCAATATTCACTGAGTGCATTTTTAACACATTGTGCGACCTACATATTTCACCACGCCATGTTAGGATTCTGTTCAAATAAATAAATCAATCTTAGGCTGATTCACTTAAATTTTGTTGGACACTGTTATTGGAAGGGACGGAAGCCAAATGAAAGAAAATAGTATGGAATTATAACTTTTTGTTTTAATAGCAGATTAATTGTCCTCCTGAGTCTGATAAGCAGAGCTCACATATATTGTTTATAGGATAAAGATTTATGAGAATGGTGTAGCTGGTAGGCAAGTATAGCTAGTTAAGGAAATAATAAGCTTCAGACAAATACATTAAAACAGCAAAAAGGAAATTGAGATTTCTTAAGCTTCAGGAAAAACTTATGTAATACTTAAATTATTCCTTAAGAGTCTTGTGCTTATGGCTCAAGTTTAGTATATTGTTATTATATATATAGTATATTGCTTAGTATATTGATACTTAAATGTCCGAACTACAAATTAGAAAGATATAACCTTTCAGCAGATGAGTGCTCAGCTTTTTTTTGGAAGTCGCATTTGGAATTGTCTTTATGCTGACTCACAACCACACAGAATCACTAATCCAGGTTTTGTTTGCTTTTTGTTTTAATCTTCAACAGCATTCTTTTTACTGCACCAAAAATCACTTGGGTATGCAATCAGTTTAGAAATGTACCCATTTCTCGACTCACTTATCCTTGCCTGTCTCCAGGTCTGATAATGCTTTTTTCTTTATTTCTTGTTAAAACAATAACAGAATAGTCAACTTGATATAGTGACACTCATAATAGTTTGAACATTTGTACTGCATAGGCAGAAAACACAACAACTATAGTTTGGTGAATTAGTACTGTTTGATATATCTGATATATTGTGAATCTTGCAAATGAGCCTGACTGAAGCTGACTGCTGTTATTTTAAGTATCAGTAGTTTATGAGCCTCTGTGCAGAACAGAATTTTAAATATGTTGACAATCACTAATGCTTAATCGTGGCATTTTCTTCTTTTCAGAGAGATTGTGGATAATACAGGCAAAGAAAATGGTATTGATCTAGTAATGGGTGATAGGACCTACCACTTAATTGCTGAGTCTCCTGAGGATGCAAGGTATGAAAATCATCAGGCCTTTTTCTTTTGTGCTTTTTTTTTTTCCTTCCCTTTTTGACGTCTGTGCCATTCTGACTTGTACTTGCAATTAATTTGTTTGACTACTGTCACAACATATTCAGGCCATGTTAAACATGTTGAATTTAACACTTTTTTGAAAGGCTGGCTGTGGAGAAAATCTTGTGGCAGAACGTCACTGGGAAGAATTAGACTGCTAATTAAAATTTGCCTAGAACTTGGCTATTACCCCTTTACTTTCTGAAATACAGTATGTCTGTAGAGAGACAGTCATCAGCTATTGATGCTTGCCTTGTACATACTCTGCTATGCTTAGCTGCCTAGATTAAATCAATATTTAAGACCTTGTAATCTGTGTGAAATAAAGTACTGTTGTTTAGGGATGGGATCTAATTGCCTAAACATTTTTTTCACATAAAAGTTGTAACATGGTCACTGGATTTTAGGGTGAAAGCATGTTGATGAATAAGAAGAGCATGCAGTGGAGTGTTTCCCTTTCTGCTGATTTAAAAAGAGTCTTGATTTTGTTGCTAAAGAATCTATATCAAACTGTAGGGGAAGGCTGTTAGGTGAGGAGCAAGCTTGACTTGTCAGATCAGTTGTAGTGCATTTAAAAGAAAAAAATCCCTACACTAGAGTTCATGAAAGATAATAATATGCTTGCCCATAAAAATCAAGCATTTAAATAAAGTGAACTTAGTAATCAAAGCTTATTACCCACTGCCTTGCTGCCCCCAGGTCAGAATACAGGGTGCTGATGTCAACATCACTTGAGCTAGTTTTGCTATGAAGCCTTGAAAGTTGCTTCGTACCCTTTTCTTTTTAAAGGTATAAGACCTTCCTCTATCACAGGACCATAAGAATAAATTTAGCAATGCTTACAATGCAGAATAATTCATTTTTTTAGGCTTCCTTAAAATTACCTTTGAAATAAGTTATGAGCTTTCCAGCAGTTATTGGTAAGATTCTTGTGTGATATGAGTATATTTTAAAATGAAGACTTGGCTAAAGTCTCTCCTATTAGACTTGTGTACGTGCTCCAGGGACCAACAAGAAATTATCAACATAAAGACTTGTCTGTCATCATGTGTCTCTCATTTTTTTCCTAAACATGGAGGAGGAGACACTATATGCTGTTGTTGTATATAGTACACACAACACATCATCCAGATTAAATTTCTTTCTACCATTGTATTTCATGTTTCAGTCATCCTAGAAGACTTTATGAGGAACATGTGCAAGGATTTGCGGATAGGCTTAAATCAAAGCCCTGTTAATGTTTGGCATTGTTAAAAGTGAAGTACAGAACATTGGACTGTGTTGGTTCTGGATCTTTTGTTGAAAAAAAAAAATGTGTACATGGGCTAGATCATGATCTGAGAATGCTTTTGTTCAAATAATGGGGAAAAAAACCAACAAGAGAAACCTGACATCTCACCCCCAAAGCAGAGTTATGATTTTGATCATGGAAATGTATTTGAGGAAGGAAGTAATGCCACAGTGGGCAGCTGTTGCTGAGGATTTATTCCTTTTGAAGCCCTAGTCTGTCTTTTTTCCCTGTTTCTGGCTTCTAGGGCTCAGCAAAAACCGGAGGAGGTCTTGAGAGGGAAGAAAGCAAAAGGAGAATAAAATCTGCCTTTGTCTTTTGCAAAGTGCTACGATTAATTTATTTTTATACAAAGATTACATGAAATTCTGAAAACCCTGAACTGCTCTTTAAAATTCTATAATAAATTATTATTACTAGCTGTGCATATAGTACTATGAAATCTTTTCTTGTTTTTAAATGCAAGATTGACATTTAAATTCTTCCGCAATTCCTGACCCCAAAGAAGGAAAGCTGAATTTTATTTGTGGGAATCTTCCGGTGGATGAGGTTGAGTTTTCTTCAGCTGATGATGCTTCTCTCTCAATGACCCTCCCCTTGTTTTGAGGTGGTTGCGATGACATAGTGTTACATCCAGGAAAGCAAGTGTTAAGTGTAGCCTTTCTTTGGGCATCTCTGAGTCTTAACAAAAGAATCACAACTAAATATGTTCTCATCTTCTCCATTGCCAGGCAGTTTAAATCTTTGTTTACTTCATGCCTTGCATTGTTTCTAATGAAAGGAGAGGCTGTTAGAAAGGACCTAGGGTATGGCAGTGATGGCACTGTTTGACAGACTACACAGGTTTTCTCAAGCTATTTATTTTGGCAGTTTGGTTTTCAGATAGCTTCATTATGAGGAATAGCCATAAATTCTGTGGTTGTAAGCAGTTGCAGGAAAGATAACTTGATATTTAAAACCAGTACTTCTGCATTGGTTTCCTCAACTTGGTGGTGGCGGAGAAGCCCCTGCAGTAAAGTGAGGAGTCTATGTTAAAGGCTGGGCTTTCGAGTCCTTTGAAAACTTGGCCCCAGGAGGTTTTTCATTAGAATGGCAAATTCATATCTCAAAGAATGGCATTGAGGAACCTGCTGAACAGGCCAAGCTCTGCCCTCAGATTTCAGTGGGATTGCTTAGAGCTGTTGAGCTTCATCATATGCAAGTGCCAGGAGGGTAGAGATTTCCCAGAAACAGGAGGCGTGGTTGGAATTAAATCCTTCTGCAACTGCTGCTCAGCACTAGGGGCCAAAGTACTAGAAACTTCTCTGCCAGTTTTCTTGTTGTGGATATATGTATAAGGCCACTGGAATGGCACAAATTGGCTCTGGTTCAACTTCACTAGTCCTTTCAGCAGATGGATTTTCCAGTGCTCCATAGGGAACAAAACATGTAGGTATCTGCATGGGGATTTTATTATTCTTCCCCCCTCAGATATGCTTCTACAGAGGACTTTATGGACTTTGTAGTCTTTGTAGAAGTGTCCTTGTGAGAAACTGTTACTGGTCACGCTATCAGTGTAACAGAATTTCTAATCCGAAGGCTGGGTTTCCCATTAAAGACTGTGTGTTGCCAGTAATGTGTTTTTTTTCTGGATGAAATGTGTTCAATGTATTACAAATATTCTCTAAGAACTCAGATGTTTTCAGTGTGCTTATTGCCAGTTCTTCAGAGATGCTACTTTTTTTACAAGATCTTTGTCTTTAGGAAAAAGAGTATGACATGAGCTTGAATAGGATATCTGGAGCAGCTCCTTTGTACCCAATATTGCTTTGCTACTTTTATGCATGTCAACAAAAGGAATCTTAAGCAACTTCAAAAACCTGCAGAACCTGCTAGATCTCTGCAGAACAAAGGTGACAGAAGGCTTCTGTAGAAGCAACATTTTACTTACACTGCTGCCTTTCTCTCCACAGCCAGTGGTTTAGTGTGCTGAGTCAAGTCCATGTGTCCACAGAGCAAGAAATCCGAGAGATGCACGATGAACAGGCAAATCCACAGAATGCTGTGGTAAGTCTAAATTTGAAGAACTTTTCAAAGTAAATACTTCTAGAAAGCAGAGGGTGCTCTGGTGGCCACAGCTTCTGAAAGTCAATATCTACATTTCCTTAAATGCGGTGTTAGCTGTGACACTGCTCAGAGGCTCCATGTCCTTGGCCCTGTGGCTGCACAAGAGGAGAGTCTGACTTCTGATTCCTCTCCCATCATTCACCTTGATGAAAAATGTGTTGATTTTTGAGGTATTTTCTTCTGGTCCAGTTTCCTATCACACCACAGTGTATGCTTCAGTTTAAAGTTTCACAAACACACAATTAATGGGTAAATTAAGAACCCAAGAGTTGAAAATTTGAGATTTCTTCGGTCCTGTATTTATCATTCTTACAACATACACTCAGAGTGAGCAGGATACATTTGGAACCAAATATCAAGCAAAGGGAAATATAAACTGCTTAATAACTTCAGAAGTTTTTTCTGAGAGGATGCCATTTATATTGGGATGGCACTTCTAGGTGAAAAATTCAAGCAGTTTGGGAGCACAGAAAAATAAGAGCAGTTTTTGAGCTGCCTCCAGCTTAACTAGAGATAAACTGTTACTGGATCTGTTTATCTGAGGCTCTTAGTTTTCTCCTCAACAGTTTTAATGGTTAAGAGGAATTGATGCCCAAATCTCAGCTCATTTTGCTTAATCAAAGCTGCTGCTCCTTTCTCCTGTCTCAGAGAAGAGTTCAGTAATGTAACAGTCAATTTCTTCCTCTTTTTCTGGTTGGATATTTGTTTACAGGGTACACTCGATGTAGGACTAATTGATTCTGTCTGTGCTGCTGACAATCCAGATAGGTAAGTCAGAAACATGCCTGGTGACTTTTGTTCTTTCCTTTCTCTAGCCAAAACTGGTTGCTTGATACTTTACTCTCTACATTCTACTGACTAACCATGCATTGATTTGTTATTGCCTCTCTTTCCATAGTACTGAACACCACTGTTAAAACCCTAGCACTGCTTCATATATGAACTGCACAGCTACTTAAGTGATCCCAAAGTAGAAGATTAAATATTTATTTCATTTATAAAGTAATTCTCCTGGGAAAAGGCAGCTTTTTTTTGAGTCCTTAAGCAGTATAGTTAGCAGAAAAATTCATTTTAACATTTTTCTGTTCAGCTTCTCATTCAAGAGTGTTGTGTTCTCTACACAGCTAAGACTTATTTCCCAGGATAAAAATGTCTTGTAACAAAGAAAACAATGCAGCATAAAAAATAACTATCCAGATATTCTTAGTTCTTGAACTTGTAACAGTGTTTTGGGGGATAGAAATTAATCTGGGTTCAGGCTGTGACTCTGGTTATAAGGTTACTGTCTGTGAGGTGTTATTTGTTCTGTAGGAGTTCATTCCAGTTTCCTCACTGCACACGTATCAAACAACTGGTTTAAATTACCGATTTGTCCTTGGCCTGCCACCTGCCAATACACTTACACCACAAGTAACTGTGATTATAAGCCTAGGTTTCCTAAACAAGACAAAATAAATGTCAAAAACTTTCAAATTTTTAAGTTAGAAAGTGTTTCTTCTGCAAGCATTTTTCACACAGATGTTTTTCCTTCCTTTGTTTGTTGTTTTTGTTTTTTTCTTTTTAGCTCTTTGAGTCTAAATCAGTTATGGGTGGTTTCTCTATTAGGAAATGAATTTGACTAACACAGTCGATAGATTATTTTTGTCTTGACATATACGAACCCACTACTGCAAGCTCAAAAGAGAGAAGCTGGGCAGAGAACCCTTTGAATCTGCATTCAAAAAGAACATGAACATGGCTTCTATTATTTTCCTAAATGGGGGTAGAAGAGAAGAGCCTGGAAGGCTGGCTACTGTTGCTCATAACCCCTGGCTTGGTAGCTTGATCCACCTCAGTTTATACCTTAGCACTGTCGTTTTTCAGTTCTCTTGCTGCAGCCCATCTGTAGCTCCTGTCCTAATAGGACATTATCCAGCTTTCTAGAGTCTGCTTCATGTAGATCAATTTAAAGCTGCTTTGTCTTGCCACACATTTCAAAACATGGTCAGCAAAATTCTTCTGTTCAGTTCACATGCCGCTTGTTAGCCCCTCTACCTCACTTCCTGACTAGGGTAGCGCTTTGGCACCATAGTGAGTGTGACCAAAACATTGGATTCTAATCACATATCACCCCCTTCTGTGACACTGGTGAGCACTAGCTATAGAAAACTTAACCACTTCTCATGATACTTGATTTACTGTAACCTCTCTTCACAGAGTTTCCAGATTTTTCTTCCTAATAGTGTTATTTACGATTTCCTTTATCCTGTCATCCATCTAGCTTTTACAGGGCACACACTGTTCTTGGAGAATGGTATCATATTAGGGTGAACCTCTCCATCCCCAGAAACAGTTTGTTTGATTGATTGCAATTTCTACCTAGTTACCTTCTCGCAAGAACCGTGAAAGGAAAGCCCATGAGCTTTTGTGCATGGAGTGGTCCAGACTACATCATTCCCATTTTCTACATCTGATACAATTATTAAAAAAGTGCATATGTTCCAGGATGAAAAATAGGATTAAATCAAGTGTTTGTAGGCTGAAAAACCTGCCTCTAATCCAGAGAGCCATCGGCACAGTTCACTTGGGCTAGTTCTTCATGCTTCTGTGAATCCTGGTGTAGGATTAGGTAAAAGCCAGACTCTCATTAAAAATAGATCGTAGTCACTGCAAATTGCATTGCATTAAAAATAAAAGATTCTGTGTTCAGATGGTGCTTCACTGTAGGCCTTTGTAAAATGTAGTTGGTTTTAGTTAATGTAACTACTGAAGCAGGCACTCTAAATAGATCTGACCCTGAAATAGAGTTCTGGTTTACATCCAAAGCTGATTAAAGACTGGAGTGTTTTTTCACTGCAGATTTATTTTAGGGTAGGACAAGTTGCAATTTAATGTAAACATTCGGAGCCCTAGCATTCTGGTGTGAATCCAACATTATTGAGTCTTTTCAAATGCTTTTTTTTTTTTTTTTTTGCATCTGTTGGTGTTGAAATAAATGTTTTAGAGGTGGGAAGTAGTTATCTGAATAGAAAATACAAACAATGGATAGTGTTTATGTTTATGGTGAGTGAGATGCCAGTAGGTAAGTTGGTAAGGCTTTTTCAATCTTTATTCATTTTCATAGACCCAATTCGTTTGTGATCATCACTGCTAATCGTGTTCTTCACTGTAATGCTGACACTCCTGAAGAGATGCATCACTGGATAACCCTGCTCCAAAGGTCAAAGGGGGACACTAGAGTGGAGGGACAAGAATTCATTGTGAGGGGTAAGAACTGAGTGCAGTAGTAACAAAGTAGATAACATCCATTAACCTTCAAAGAGATTGTTCCCACAATACAGTCAGGGTAATGTGCCAGTTTGGTAGTGTTAGCCTCATCTTTGTACGGTGACACATACTCACAGCTGAAATTATATTCCTGCTGTGCCATGTAAGTAAATACTACAGTGATGACAAAAGCACTTTTGTAAGTAGACAAAGGAATTTTTTCTAGGCGAACACCAAAGCTGAAAAGTATTCATATTAATTTTATTATATCTTAATAATTTAATTGTTGGAGAATTTGACTTAAAGTTTTTAGTATGTGGGCTAAACAATTCACATCGTATTTTTGTTCTTGTTGGAAGTATACAACTAACTTCTAGGAACCTAATTTTACCAACTCTGTTTGAAAAAAAAAGTGTGATTCAAATTGTATCTTTAACAGGATGGCTACACAAGGAAGTAAAGAACAACCCGAAAATGTCTTCATTAAAACTAAAGAAGCGTTGGTTTGTTTTGACGCACAATTCTTTGGATTATTACAAGAGTTCGGAGAAAAATGCTTTGAAATTGGGTACTCTTGTCCTGAACAGCCTCTGCTCAGTGGTCCCACCTGATGAAAAAATCTTCAAAGAGACAGGTAATTGCTTGCTCTTATTCAAATATGCTTTCACTTACCTTCTGTCCTGCTACCTAGTAATGCAACAAACAGTGCATAAGAATATTTAAAATGGATTATTACGTTTGCAGAACAAATCAGGTTCCTAAGTCACTTGAGGCATTTTACAGGAAATTGCTGGGTAAAGAACAGAAGTAATAAAGTATATAGGAGTAAAATTTCTTACCAGCATTCAAATTGTCTTAGACTGACACTGCTGCTAAGTTAGTATGAACACTTAATGCTTACACATTGAAGACCTGGGGAAACACATGGGTAGCCCTTTCCTCATACATCATTTTATGTGCTGAGGAGCTATGAGAACTCATGTTGGTGGAGCAAGTATAGGGAGATCTAGAGTAAGAGGCCAGTTTGTGCTAACCTACATACTATACCTGAGTCAGCTCCCCTGTGCGTTTCCAAAACTGATTTTAAACTCGGAAGCGGCTGTTTGCAAATGAGAAGCAGGTGTTGATGGTCCTGTATAAACTTACTGGGGTCACTGGCACTTCAAAGAGGCTTTCGCTAGTGAAAGATGAAATAGGTTTTGTTTAATTGAATGTGCTTTATAACAAGCCTATACAGTGATGCAGAGAGAGAATTTGAACTGAAACGCTCTTCCTGTCTTAGTTGCCACTTGAGTGTGTGAAATTAATGACTTTTTTTACAGAAGAGGTAGTTCATGCGTTATATGTGTTTGTATGCAATGCCATAGACGATGAAAGACTCTCACATACAAAGCAAGACTGTCTGATATTTTCCTGTTATAGACAGGACTGGAGAAGTAGGGCCCACAAGTAGCAAACAGTATTCCACAATATTGTCTTATGGTCACTTTTACTAAGATAACTGGATAAATTTGGAGGCTGCATCATGGTGGTTGAACTCTGAGACTGTTCCCAGGCTTTTATAAAGGAGTCTCCTCAGTGTCTGTACTGGGAGACTTAAATTACTTGCACAAAACTGCATCATCCAGAATGTAGCACTTGGGGTCAGATGGGACTACAGCTGTTTTCAGATAGGAGTTGGAGGATTTTTATAGATGAGTTTCTCTGAGTAATTTTTACTTTTGTGCTAGGTTATTGGAATGTAACCGTATATGGACGCAAACATTGTTACCGTCTCTATACAAAATTGCTTAATGAGGCGACCCGCTGGTCAAGTGCCATCCAGAATGTGATTGACACAAAAGCACCAATAGATACACCAACTCAGCAACTTATTCAGGATATTAAGGTATGCACAAACAGGAGGGGGTGGGGTCGGAAAGAATGTTTCCTTAAATCTTTTTTATGTTTGCTTTGTCATATTGGGTAATAAAGCAGAAAACTGAGTTTTAATCATCCACTGACATGGACTGAAATTGTGGAACCTGAATGTATTTGCTGACCTGATAAAGGAATTTCTGTCTAAACGGTAAAAGAGGAAAGTATGAAGTGCAATTGGGAGGGTAAGAGGAGTAGCTTTTTTTTTTCCATGAAAACAGTAACGAGTTTTACTGGTTTGTAAACTTGATAGACGTTGCTATACCAGGCAGTGGATCTCAGTGTGCAGGTTCATAAGCTATCAGACCTGTTGGACTATGTCCACTGTGAGCAGCACACCAGGACATGGACCAGACAGCTCTTGTGATTTTTTTTCATTATAGTTCTTTTCTTGTTTTGTGATAGCATGGGGTAAGCATCTCATGTCTCTGTATGATGAGAAACATATTCATAGAATCACCAGGTTGGAAGAGACCCACCGGATCATCGAGTCCAACCATTCCCACCAATCTCTAAACCATGCCTCTCAGTACCTCATCCACCTGCACCTTAAACACCTCCAGGGAAGGCGAGTCAACCCCTCCTTGGGCAGACCGTTCCATTGCCTAATGACCCTTTCAGTGAAGAATTTTTTCCTTATGTCGAGCCTGAAGCTCCCCTGGCAGAGATTCAATCAATATTTACTGCTTTATAGGCCTGTTGGAAACACATGTATAGCCAGAGAATGTCCTGGAGATTTTTGCTCATGTGCTTCTGGGAGAGGGGATGATTCTCAGAGGAGACAAAAAAAATAAGCAAGGGGGGATGACTACTACTAATATTTTCCCTTAGAGGGTGCCACCTCTTCTCTCATGGAAAAGAAGTATCAGGTCCTGAATTCTAAGACTATGAATGTGGTTCTTCAGAGAAGAAGACAAATGTAGAAGTTCAGGAGTGACAGAAGAGAGTGGTCACACGTCTGTCAAAAATGGCCTAAGGAAGAATAGTATTTAGATGTCAGAGTGCGTGTATCAGGTTTACAGTGGCATTTTTTCTGGACTTTTGCTGCGGTAGTTCCTGTAGATTCTAACTGAAGACGCCAATTAGTTATGCTGGAGAAATGTTTTAAAATAAAACTTGAATACAGATGTCAGTTCCAGTTGTGAAATACCAGAGTAAAATGATTGTAAAAACACACTTCAAAAAAATTCATGAAGCTTCATTTCTGTCTTCTGCAGCTCTGCTGTGGTTTGGATTTTACTGCACTGATAAACTAAGCTTATGCAAGGCCTGAGGTTACCAGATGCTGAGCATTCATAGCCTGCAGAATACCACAGCAGCCATAGTTCCCACAACTGGATTTAACTCCATATAGTGTTGCTACCACTGATGACTAATTTTTTTCACAGACAACCCAAGGGTACAAAGCATTGCATTATTGTTAATGCTGGATGCCAAATCCTGCTTTTTTCTTACCTCAATAGGAAAACTGTCTGAACGCTGATGTGGTTGAACAGATTTATAAGAGAAACCCTATTCTCCGTTACACTCATCATCCGTTGCACTCACCATTACTGCCACTGCCATATGGGGACATCAATCTAAACTGTAAGTTTTTCAATCATAGAAATACTTTTCTTTATGAAATAAAATTGAACTGGAGGATGGAAGATTTTAGTCTATGGGCTATAGTGAAGTAATGGTAAACAAAATATCTTTTTGTAAAACAAATAGACAAATTTCTCTGTTCTCCTCCAGGAGGCAGAGAGTAGCAGTTTGTCTAGCACAGAGACATGGGATTGTGGTTCTCCTGCATGGGTGTTACAGAGGGAAGATTGCTATTGCTGCTATAATAGGAATTTATTACCCTCAGCAGCACAGCTAAGAGGACCAAGCACTGAAACAAGGAACTAAACTCAATTCATTCAGTGTTCTTGAATCATATTCTTCTCAAATCATTGTTGATTCCTACCCCATGTAGGGACCTGCAGCATCCACAGCTTCCAATTAATAAGTGTTAAGTTTCATCAGTTATGGTGGGAAGCATCATTTATGAGAAACATGAGTGAACATAATTTTAAAAAGTAATGTGAATCTACTCCTCAAGCAGGCGTGATCATGTCTTTTAATATTCTTGGCTCAGTCAGTAACTTAGAAGTCTGTTCTGAATGAATGGTTCAGAGCTATTGATGGTTGTGAATTTGCTGACCTTCAGTGGATTTGCTTGTCTTATTTTGCAACTGCATATGGAACAAGATATGACTTAAATCAGAAGTTTCATCCTTAGGAGGATGGTGGGAGGTCACAGTTGATTAAAAGCTAAGGTATTTCAGGTAAGAATTCCTGATAACTCAAGTGATCTCCTTTTGCTCAAATGACAAGGAAGAGGAAAATTCTAGGAGAAACCTTTTCCCTTCTCTTCCCCCTCCTTATCCTCCTCTTGATCTTCTCAGCACTTGCGCTGGTTGTCCCTTGCAGGAATGCAGCATGGTTGCTCTCTATTCCCCATGGACAGGATCGGCCAGCTTCCTCTGAGACAGAAGGCTTGCCAAAGTTTTCCCATACTAAGTATAGCTCCGCAGATGGACTCAGTTATTGCCTTGAATCGTATATGAGTTCTAGTTATTTTCGGTCACAGTATAATATCAGGTTAGAAACTTCATAACATATGTCTGTACTATTTATGCTTTGATGGTTAGTAGGCCTAACTGGTTCAGACATCAGAGCAATCTCTTCTTTCTCTTAAACCCAAGTACAGCATGGTACTTTTAAGTAGATTGGAAAAGTTGCTAGCCCACACTGACTAACCTGTTGTACGCAAGCCATCATCACCTTTTCCAGTAAAAAACAATCATCACCTTTTCCAGCACTCAAAAAGCAAGCTGCAGTATCATGACAATGATTTACTTTAGCAGTATTGTTTGGGTTCTATTGAAATGCTCCTGCTGTAGACAGAAGCAATGTTATGTATCTTTGTCGCTTTCCATAACACAGTCATGCTTTACCGCACAATCTGATTGCATTTTCACTTTCTTGCAACAGCAAAAAAAGTGATACACACTTCAGCAGTGTGGACTGCTCTGGAAGGAAGATTCTGCATCAAAAAACCTCTAATCAAGCAAGATACACCTTTTAAGTTATGGTCAGAAAATATAAAAATGGGATTTCATTGAATTTGGATCAAATCTCAACAGCTCATAAAATGAGATTGCATCATACATTTGAAATGGAAAAGATCCACTCTAATATCCTGCATAGTAAGGGTCACAGAATAGCATTAAGCAATTCTTATGCTAAGCCTGACTGCTTTCTCTTTCATATCTCAGTCTAAGTACCTTTCTCCCTAATTTTCTTTTGTAGTGCTGAAAGACAAAGGCTACACAACTCTGCAGGATGAAGCCATCAAGATATTTAATTCCTTGCAGCAGCTGGAGTCTATGTCTGATCCCATCCCTATAATCCAAGGTATTCTCCAAACAGGACATGACTTACGACCGCTTCGAGATGAGCTCTACTGTCAGCTCATCAAGCAGACCAATAAAGTGCCTAACCCTGGGAGCGTGGGGAACCTCTATAGTTGGCAAATACTCACCTGCATGAGTTGTACGTTTCTGCCGAGTCGCAGCATCCTCAAATATCTCAAGTTCCATCTGAAGAGGTGAGAAGCTCTGAACTACTGGAGCAAGAAAATAAATTTATGCCCTCACTGTCTTCTTCCCCACAACTTGTGACAGTGTTTAAACATCCTGAAGATGCATTCATTTAGTGAACTGGTTATGCTAAACAATGAACCTAAAAAAATGATGCTAGAAAAGTGAGTATGGGTTGATCTGGGTAGAGTTATTCTTATTTGAAGATTCAAGCAAAATTCCACTAAGCTGAATGCATAATTTATTGACGTTGACTAAAGGAGGGAGAACTTATATAATTTTTTTAAGTTGCTTGAATGATTTCCAGCCAGTACCTCCTGGTCCCATTCTCAGCTGTTCAAAAGTTTTCATCCTGCTTACCTTAGTTTTGTGAGGTATCCATCATGCACATAAAAAAACATTAGAATGTTTAAAGATTTCAGGTAAAAATGTCTGTTTGCAAATCAAATTTTAACACATTACTGACCATTAAAGAAAAGACAAAAAAACCCCCAGTTCAGCACTAGCCAGAATGTGGAGTTCCTCTTGCTGTGATGCAGCAGAAGAACGCAAAGAGTGTGTTATTTGGAAAGTTAGTCCACTAACAACAAGCTGTTGTCATGTCTGTGTTTGTCCTAGAGCATGTAAATCACTTTGCTCAATGTAATTATTTTATAAATATTTGTAAAATGCTTCTATTGAAGATAGACCTTTCAACCAAAGTAAGATTAGTGAAGAACATCAATCGCTTTATATAACTGTTAAAATTAATAAATCTAACATTGATTTACTTTCTTAATTCAACTCAGTTCATAAACTGCTCTCCCAGTTAAAGTAATTGCAGCTAATGCAACATTTACAGGTTGCTTCCAATATTACAGACACATATCCATTTTACAGCATTTCTGTAATCCTGCAAAAATTTTTTTTATGCCTTGTAGATCACAAACCACTGTATTTCACATAAATCACACCTCAGTAGCTCTAAGAAGCTGTTACTTTATCACTAGAAATATTATAGAAGCAATCTGTGCTGAGAGCTACCTGAATTCAGCAGTTCTCCATAATTAAGAGTTGAGTTCATTGAAGTTGTTAGTGAATATACGCATTACTAACTGGTGAACAATAAGGTCTAGACAGAATATTAAAAAAAAATCAGGGATAGAAGTTATGTATCCTAAGTGACACTACCACAAAACTGAGCAGTCAAAAATATGTTTTATTGCCTTTTTACTAAAGTACCTTAGTGCGGTTTTGTCTTCATTCACCAACTGTTATTGACAAAAAGGAGGGCTAATTACAAGAAGATTTTTATAGTTATCTTACTGTTGAATCTGAGATATTACAAGGTTCTGGTAATTAATGCTGTAAAGGTAGTTCAGTTCTTGCCTTCCATTAGGTTTGTAGGACAAAACAATGACTGCATGTAAGTTGCCCCACAGTAAATCACAAGTTAGAATGCTTCCTTGACAGTGAAGATAAACCTTGGAGTGTGTCAGTTAAATAGATTATTGAATATATATGTAATTTCAGTAAAAAAAAAATCTGTTCACAAATAAGGAAACTTTAAATGTCGTAGACTGGCAGCTTGAAGTAGTAATATTTGTTTCACAGGGTTCGGGACCAGTTTCCAGGGACTGAAATGGAGAAATACGCACTGTTTACTTATGAATCTCTGAAGAAAACCAAATGCAGAGAGTTTGTGCCATCGCGGGATGAAATAGAAGCTCTGATTGGCAGGCAGGAAATGACATCCACTGTTTATTGCCATGGTGGGGGCTCCTGTAAGATCACAATCAACTCCCACACTACAGCTGGAGAGGTGAGAAGTGGTGACAGAACAGCTTTCACAGAAAATTAGTGTGTCGCTTTATGTGCCAGTTCCAGCCAGTAGTAGCATGAAGCTTTGGAAGCACCGGGGGTTTCTCTACTGGTCTTTGCTTTCAGGGGAGGGAAGGCTTACAGATCTCCAGTCCCACAGTATGGTCTGAAGAAACTCCTGCTATAAAAACTGTTCTTGTTCTGCAGAGGATTACTCAATTATAGTTAGCTCTTATGAGAAAAATTACAGGAAAGACTAAGCAATTCAGTAGAGGCATTACTGGAATAACTTCAATAGATATTGGTGTGTGTATACCTGGAAGACTCTTGCTGAGTTGGTGAAATACAGGGGTTATATCTGGCCTGGTGATAGCACACATATATTTTAAAAGAATCAGCATAATTTAGGATAAAAAATAAAGTAGAATTTGACAACAGTCGATCCTGCTGATGAGAACACATTAGAAACATTTTTAGCCTAATGTAAAACCTAGCTCTGAATTTTTTTCTCATTATTTATCTTATTCTGCAGTGCTGTTTTTCCATGCTATGTTTTTTTTACATGCTGTTTTTCATTAGGTGGTTGAAAAGTTAATTCGTGGATTGGCCATGGAGGATAGCAGAAATATGTTTGCTTTGTTTGAATATAATGGAATTACTGATAAAGCGATTGAAAGCAGAACCATTGTGGCCGATGTCTTGGCAAAGTTTGAAAAGTGAGTGTGCCTCTCCTTCTCTCTCTCACTACTCTAATAAATTGCAATTAAATAAATTTACAATGTCAATAATGCTGAGTTTTCTCTTGCTCTTGCTTGTTTGTGATGACACAGCTAAATTACACACATGACCATTTCTGGAACAAGAGCATCTTCATCTTTTTTCTGAAAGGAATTAATGAGCTACCTATTTACTTCCCTGTAGTTTTCCTCTATTTTGACACTAGCAGAGTAATGTTTCTCATCACTATTCACACATTTGCCTTTCCACTACTATGTTTTTGTTCTAGTGTCACTGTGGCCGCCCCAGTACTGGGAGAACTGAACCCCCAGCAGTCATTGGTATTCTACCTACCCATTGCCTGATGCTGCTTTTATCAGTACCTGACTGAGCCACAAATAGAAGTTTATTAAGATAATTTGGTTTGAAACGGTTGACTGAGAACCAAGTAATGTAAAAACACACATGAACACACCCCTCCCTCTCTATAAATGTATCTCCAAATGGCATCAGTCAGGTATACTGGGGAAAAAAATTAGCTCCTGTCAACAATACCAGATTGATAGCAGGTGTAACAAAGCAAAATTCAGCTAATGCCTTGCTTAGATTCTTCAGGTGTCAATTTAGAAACTGTAATTTCACAGATCTGATCTTTCTCTCTCTCTCCATCCACCTGTACAGGCTTGCTGCCACTGCTGAAGCTGGGGACATGCACTGGAAGTTCTACTTCAAGCTTTATTGCTTCCTGGACACAGAAAATGTCCCAAAAGATAGCGTGGAATTTGCCTTTATGTTTGAGCAGGTAAAGAATAAAGATTCTATTTTGAGGCACTCATAAGAGGAGGAAAAGAGATCTAGGCTGCACAGAGAGAGTTTTGATTATGCTTCTGTTTAACTAAAAGCACTACAACTCAAGCATCAAATGCAAAGAAGGCAGTTCAGTGGTCAAAATCAGTGTATCCTGAGTGAAGCACGTATGATTTTCCTAGTATTACGACTTTTCTTACTTGAATGTTATTTGAAACTTGCCTTAAGTATGGTGGTAAAAAATAGGCTAACGGTCTAAGCTGTGTAAGAAGGAAAAGAAGAATACTTGCTTTTAGTTTTGCCCTTATGAAACCATTTTCTTAAGAAAGTACAGAAAATAAAGTGAAAACTTTGTAATTGGCAAGCAAATGAATTATTAGAAATCCATGTTGGCAACTGGACAGAACTAATCAAACAGTAGCTTTTTCTCTTTTCAAAAACTAATTTGTATTTAATGAACACTATAGTAAAACTGATCAGTTTAGTCTTAGCAGTAACTGTTAGACAGCTGTGATGAGCAGAAATCCACTTAGTGAATGTGCTGAACTCAGAATGAGGCCATATTGCAAAACGTAATTGAAATTAATTTGTAATGAAAAATAAATGCATCAGCAGTTGGATTTCTATTTTATGAAGTCCTATTGTTGCTCAGGAACTCTCACCAATGGCATTTTTTATTGTTAATTGACCTTTTCCATTTCTGCGATATTGTAAATGGCTAAAAATTTAAGTAGGCACTATAGACAGATAAAGATTTCTGTGTAAGGCTGTTTGCAATACCAAGACACTGACATTCTGTTGGCAAGCAAGCCTGATATGATCAAGAACTGCCATATTTCAGTTTTCACAGATACAAGGCCTTTTTCCCTATGTTCCACAGGATCAGAAACATCTTCACTCTAATAGAGTATTTCTTCCTTGTTCACAGTCTAGGTTTTAAGGCACCATATTACATCGTGAGTCTACCAGAAGTCTCCTTCCAGAGCATATGACTGAAGCTCGATCCAGAAATGCTTATTGCTGCCTGAAGGATCTGAGCAATAGATTGCTTTAGTTGGGCTTAGAAACGTTGCCATTCTACCTGTCCTTCTAGTTTTACACGTAGAGGAATTGGACAGTTAAAGCCTCTGGTTCGTGATGAAGTTAAAACAGTAAGAAGAAAATCTGTGAGAGCTCTGCATCATATATTTTACATAACCTTATTGGTTTAAGAGGCAGATTTAGAGTTTTTCACATATAAACAACTAAAAGAATCACATTTGCCTGAAGCAGATGGTTTTCATGCAGCATTCTGTGCTGACTGGTGTTTAACCAAATATTTGGTGTCTTGTCAAGACCAATGGTATTTCAGTTATAATGCATGGCACATTCAATCCCTATGATTAATATTACAGCAATACCTTAAAGAGGTGACTTGTTGCATTCTAACATCATTTCTGCTCTCTTTTTTTCTACTGGTTTTCATCATTTCTTTTTATGTCAGTCTTTGTTTTCAGCCTATTAAGAAAGTTCCCTTTTGTCATCAGTTTTAGTTCTGTAACCTTCATTACTTTAAAGACTGAATCCTTTACTTCTTTAGGTGCTAAAGAAAAGCTTTTTGGTTCTCCTTTCCATTAAAATACTTATTTCCATTTCCACAATACAACTCTTTCTTCTGCATGTGTACAATCTCAGGTAAACCATCCTGCATGTTTAAAGGCACACTGTGTCTCCATCTGACATGTACTGCTGAATGAACTAGCTCTTACTTGAATGCGAATTATCTCTGTGCATTTACTAAACTGCTTGCAATTCCTGCATCTCCAGACATGAGGTGTGTTTGTTTCCTGTGCCATAGAAAAATTGTTGCTGCTGCACATTTCCAGAGGTTTGAATGGGTGTACAAAGAGCTAGGATTTGAAAGAGTTGTCTTGGTTCGAAATCTTAGCCCTGGTGCTGTAGATCAGTATAAAATATAAATGTTTTACTAGCATTTGTCTGGGATCTGTTGACAATTTACTGTTATTACCCGAGTTTATTACAAAGCTGTTCTAGGGCTTTCCTTGTTTGGCTAGAAATGTCAGTTTTCACAGCCAGATTATTTATAGCAGTAAGCAAATACCCATTTCTTCTTAATGCCTTTTAACCTTGATTGCTTCCTCCCAATCATAGAATAATAGAATCACCAGGTTGGAAGAGACCCACCAGATCATCGAGTCCAACCGTTCCTATCAAACACTAAACCATGCCCCTTAGCACCTCGTCCACTCGTGCATTAAACACCTCCAGGGAAGGTGACTCAACCACCTCCCTGGGCAGCCTGTTCCAGTGCCCAATGACCCTTTCTGTGAAAATTTTTTTTCCTAATGTTCAGCCTAAATCTCCCCTGGCGGAGCTTGTGGCCATTCCCTCTCGTTCTGTCCCCTGTCACTTCGGAGAAGAGGCCAGCTCCCTCCTCTCCACAACCTCCTTTCAGGCAGTTATAGAGAGCAATGAGGTCTCCTCTCAGCCTCCTCTTCTCCAGGCTAAACAACCCCAGCTCTCTCAGCCGTTCCTCATAAAGCCTCTTTTAGTGTAAAGGTGTTTAGATCCTATTTTTTCTCCCCTTTACATTTTATTTTCCTTTTTAGTAATTCAGTTGCACTTATGTATGTGTGTTCACTATGAATTGCACTGGTATCAGTAAATTCTCATTTAGCAAGTTCCTCAATTGCCTTTAGTTCTAATGGAAAGCACTGTCTTAGCCAGTTTAACAAATTTGCCAAGAGATTTACCACATTTGATTTATTAAATGGATTGTCTGTTTCAGATCATGGGTTTGTCTGGCAGTAAATCTACTTCCCATTTCTCTTAGTCTTTTCAAAGACTGGTTTGTACATAACAAACTACTTTTTTCTCCTTGATAGGCTCATGAAGCAGTGATTAGAGGACACTATCCTGCTCCTGAAGAAACCCTCCAGGTCCTTGCAGCTTTGCGTCTTCAATACCTTCAAGGAGATTACACTCTGCATACCACCATACCAGAAATGGAGGAAGTCTACCCCTTGCAAAAGCTGAAGTCTCGAATTACACAGTCTACCAAAACGTTTACCGCAGCAGAAAAGGCTGAGAAGAAACGAGCCAGCTTTCTTGAAGGAACATTGCGGAGGAGTTTTCGCAGTGGCTCTGTCAGCAAACAGAAGGTTGAGGAGGATCAGATGTTAGACATGTGGGTCAAAGAGGAAATCTCAGCTTCCAGGACTAGTATTATTGACAAATGGAAAAAACTCCAGAGGATGAACCAGGAGCAGGCTATGGCAAAGTATATGGCTTTGATTAAGGAGTGGCCTGGCTATGGCTCAACACTGTTTGACGTAGAGGTGAGTAAGACCTGATATAGATCATGATTTCATTACAGAGTAGTGAAACTGTTAGTATGATATTACAATGGCCAGACAGCTGAGGTAATAAAATGTTAGATATTAAAAGCATACTCCTGTTAGCAAGCATTGTAGCTATTTAAATCCACTAGTTAACCATAAAATACAGAGGGACATGATAGCCTAATGAGTTCCAAACAAGTTTGAGAAATGTGAAAGGCTGTGCTCAAAGAGGGACAAGCAATATGCACTTTTTAAGAAATGGTAAAAGGCAAGATACTCAACAGTAAGGGTTGTGTGGCTCCTTCTGTTCCCTTTGCTGCTAATTTACATGTTTTCCTCTAGTGTAAAGAAGGGGGATTCCCACAAGAGTTGTGGCTTGGAGTCAGTGCTGATGCAGTTTCTGTCTACAAGCGTGGGGAAGGAAGGCCTCTGGAGGTGTTTCAGTATGAACATATCTTGTCATTTGGTGCACCGTTTGCCAACACCTATAAGATCGTGGTGGATGAGAGAGAACTGCTTTTTGAAACTAGTGAGGTAAGAACAAGAAGGAATTTTGTTACTGTGGTCTTCCTGTTCTGATAGCCGGGCTCCTTAGCAATTTAAGTAACAGCTGCAAATGCTACGGGTTTATCCAAGATCCCTGTAAAGCTGAAGGAAAGACATAATGAGGTGGATTAAAGTGCTGAGTATTTTTATTTGTTTAGCTGCAACAGGGTTTTGACAGAAGCCCAACAGCTTTCTATTGTTAGCGTCTAAAGAAATTCATTCACATACTGTTACCTTCCTAAGAACTTTGTCCTTCATACTCTTTTGGCAGGTGGTTGACATTGCAAAGCTGATGAAAGCCTACATCAGTATGATCGTGAAAAAACGCTACAGCACCTCTCGATCAGTGAGCAGTCATGGCAGTCAGGGCAGCTGCAGGTGAAAACAAAACCAGTTCTACTGTGCTCAAAAAGAACATACCACTGCTTGGCCTCAAAACAACCTGATGACACTGATCACATCTGTTGACAAGCTAACCAGGAACCGGAGTTTCCATGGAAAATACCTTCAAACATTGTTTTAGAAAGACTACAGGGTGGGGAGGGGAAAATCAGCTGAAATAGTCACATACTAGAACTGCTGGCTCCTTCAAAACTTTCCAAAGCATTATTATCTTCAGTTGATGTAATAAATGCCTTAAGACTTGATCCACTGCAATGCAAGCAGTAATAAGTGCCTTACAATATTAAACCCAACTTGTATTGACACAAAATTGCTGATAAAAGTCAGGAATAATTTTTTCTTTTGTCCTTTCAGAACACTGAAAACAAAGTTATATTCATCCATTCTGCACTAATCTACTGGCCTGTATACATGTGGGAAAGGGGAGGGAAGGAAGAGCAAGGTATATTTTTTGGAGAGCTGCTGGCAGCCTTCTTGATGGATGCCAACATTTTCTTTCCCCTTGCTTCCACGGATGTGCACATTGTGCATGCGTATTTGAGCTGTCAGTAAAATTTTACTAATTTTATTCTGTATTTCACGAGTCTTTTGAAGCAAAGGGAATAAGTATGTGCAATGGTGTAAACAGTCTTTCTGTACATTTTAATAGTTCAGAGTTATAGTTGTGATACAATTGTATGGCTACTTTGTAAGCAGTTTTATTAACACGTAAATTCCAAAATTTACATATATGGATTTAACTATTGCAAATATGTATTACCACGTAAGGAGCAGAAGTCTGCATTCTGTATCTTCTGTATTATAAAAAGAGATGTAGCTGAGAATATTTATAGACTACCCTAATATGGAAATACAATTATCCATAATGTCAGCTTAAGTTTTTAATATTAATTTTTTTCTTTTAAAAAAAGACTAGACTCTCCAACCCAGACTCACTTCCAAAGGTCAGGGCCCTTCCGAGTTAACTGGAGAATGCAAAGTTATACAATGCAACTGCTTTAATACAATTTTTTCTATTTTACCTGGTTGCCTGATGAAGGTTCTTGACAGTACCCTGTAAATAAATTTGGGAATATCAGCTAATATAAAGCTGATTTTGGACTTTTATTTTTGTACAGAAATACTGTAATATAAGGCAGAACTTTGATCAAAGTTATCCTTTTGTCCACAGCAAAAAAATAAACCTGAAAAACCTTACTGTTATTAAAAACCTCAGCCTTTAAGGAATCATGCCTACTTACTGGAAAAAAAAAAGTCCAGCAATAAAGAAAATCTATGTTATGTGCTTTGTTTCCACTTCATACTGAGTTGGACTTGTGTGAAAGCCCTAATTTCACCCATCTTCTCAGGAGCCAAGCCAGGAACACGGTGTAGGGTGTACATATAGGGTTTTGCTTGGAAAGGTGCACATGCTTTGTGTTGTAATCGAAGTGGTTTCCCTCTGTAATCACAACTACCTCCGTGATCATGTGATGTGTGTCAGCTACACCAGCAGGGTCCAGGGGAAGGACTGCTGAGCAATTCCACTCCACAAGGAATGTGCAAGTAAAGCTTCTGCTATTTGTGTTGCATTGATGTAAGATGGCTTGGTTTTACTAGCCAGCCACAGCACAGTAGTGCAGCATGTGCTGCCCTTGGGAGTGTATGTAGCCTTTGCAAAGGTTTGCTCCATCATCTCTGATTTTTTCCATATGCAAGTTGTTTAGAAGGAGATAGTTGCTCTCAGCAAGGCATCCTTGGAATGACACAAGTTACACATCTTAGCCAGCACAGCACAGAAGGAATGTTCAGTTTTGTCTACAGGCTGTTTGTAAGCATGCTCAGAAAACTCCCAGACACATCTTCCTGATTATTTGGTAAAAAAAAAAAAAACAAAACCAAACAGAAATATACAAGGTGACAATTTTCTTCAGGGTCAGTCTCAAGAAGCTGACACCACTTACCCAGTCATTTACCACCAAACTGACTTCTGGATGCTATCGACCATTAGGAGGGATGTTTGCTTATAGTCAATATACAGAAGTGCCTGTTACAACACCCAAGAGCCTCTCCTCCTGTGCGCCAATTCTGCCAACCTGCCACGCAAATCTTACTTCAGTTGCCGCTGTTGAGACAAATAAAAGCTTTCATAATGGTAGATATGAGTGTACAGTTCACGAAAATGAACACTGTGTAAATACTTTCAAACCTGAGTTTGGAAGCAAGAACAGTGTTCCTTAAATTATAAATATTTACAAGGTGATTGAGAAAATTATCTGTTCTTACAAATTATTTTGCTTCAGTAAAAGTTTATTCCAATAATACATGAAATTTCTTGCTAGAGCCAGAAATTCTCTACTGCCTATGATCACTTCTGTTACAGTAACAGTCGAGTATATCTGTGGAGAGGATGGAAACTTTCATCACAAATGAGAATACCTTTTTACTTTTATCCTTGTTTTGAAGTAAAAGTTTATGTTTGCAAAAGAACGAACATTGTAGAAGATTACCACTACCTATAAAAGAAAGAATAGATCTGTAATTTTGGACAAGTCGTTATATTGCAACTGCTATACTCTGTAGGTTCAGTGCATCAGAAATCACAAAGAACTCAATGTTAGAAGTTAAAGGATTCCAGGAGAAACACCATGCCTTGTCCAGTCCCTCTAGAGAAAAGGGGGATTTCACTCTACAGGTTGTGGTCTTCAGGATTTAAAAGTACAATATATTTTCTGAGATATTAAGACCAGCTATTCCTCCTCTGCTGCCACTCTCCCGCTGCCAGGGTGCTCGGTTTACACGGCCTTAGCACCTAGCAGTTGTGGAGCTACCTGCTCAGGACTGAGGTGGCCTGATCACAGCGCTGCCACTCGCTCTGCAGTGGGATGCCTTGGGAGATCAGCAAGTAGAGGGCCATGGGCCCTGTAGTTACACTGACCCCAGCAAAAACCTTCTGGGGGAGCACAGTAGGTTCCGTGCCCTCTGACTGTGCCTGGTCAAATACAGCCACAGCAAGAAAAGCCCCGGGACCTCATCTGCCAGACATGCCATGAGAGCGCAGGCTGGGCAGAAACCAGGCAATCTGTCCTTGGACTAGAGTGGCAGCTGCAAATTCATTATCTTCTTAAAGCATTAAAGCTCACCATGCCTCAATTCCACCTATGTCCTCAAGCTTCAGTCTAACGCTTTCCCCATGCCTCATATACACATACACCCATTTGTAAGGATGCCAGGATTCTTAATAAACTTAATTACACAAGCTATGTAGAGGAAATGGCTTCATCCAAAAGGTGTTGCATCAGAAACCTACGTTTCAAGCCCTGTGTTTCTTGAGGCATGTGGCTGTAACAAGCATACACAGGCTTGCACCAGTACAAGCAGCTAACACAGACATAGGATCATAGAATCACCAGGTTGGAAAAGACTTCTTGGATCATCGAGTCCAACCATTCCTATCTGCCACTAAACCATCTCCCTGAGCACCTTGCCTACCCGTCTTTTAAACACCTTCAGGGATGGGGACTCAACCACCTCCCTGGACAGCCTGTGCCAGTGCCTGATGACCCTTTCTGTGATTTTGGTTTTTTCTGATACCCAGTCTGAACCTTCCCAGGCACAGCTTGAGGCCATTCCACCTTGTCCTGTCCCCTGTCACTTGGGAGAAGAGGTCAGCACCCTCCTCTCTACAACCTCCTTTCAGGAGGCAGAGAGCAATAAGGTCTCCCACCAGTCTCCTCTTCTCCAGGCTGACCAACCCCAGTTCCCTCAGCCATGTTACATGTTACAGAACTGCAAGTCAAAGTCCTGCTGGCATAAATCCATTTTACAGCAATTTGGGCACAACAGTGGCAGCTTCTTCAACACTATTTCTTGCAGCACATGCACTCCAGATGACTTACAGCTCTGTAAAGTAAATACAGAAGGACACCAACCAAAAAATACCAGCACTGTCCTGAGTATAACTAATTGTGCATAGTGCCCAGCCCTAGAAACCCACTGCATTTCACTCCATCAGATACAGGTGTGCATCTTCCAGCTGTGCCATGGTGTATGTGTGATTGTGGGGTTCATGCGACTTTACAGCTACCCCTATCTCTTTTAAACTACTGAGCTATTGATGCCAGTTAAATGCTCAACACAAGAAAACATCTAATAAAGTTTAGTCTTGAAGGCAGCTGCTCAGATTTATTTTCCACAACACATCACAACAGACACAAGGCTTTTGGTGTAACCCATAAAGAACTACACATGCTACAACAGTCATGGGAAGCAAGCAGAAGAGGGCAGCAGCGATCCAAAGAAGGGAGCCGTATGGAGACTGGTTCCATCTCTACTATGCTTTTACCTGGTCTTTATCAAAAGACGACAGGCTAGGGGAGGGGAAAGGAGATGGAGTCCTCTTGTAATTCTTGCTGTCCACTAGATGTGACAAGCAAGAGCTACTCAGGCTGCTTCTCTGACATGCCAATACCCCCGGCCATATGTAGCTGGGAGCAATCATAAAATTAAAATTACATTAATAATCAGAAGGCCTGGAGAAAAGGGACACCAACAAGGCAAAGACTGAAATTTCAAAGGCCCAAAAGGCAAGTTTCTAACTGAGCAGTCACTCCTTTGTGTTGATACAGGGGAAGAGAGGGGGACATGACTGCTTTCATTCCACTTACTTGCTCACATTACCCTGTTTAGGATGCTGTTTCTGAATTTCTCTGTAAATATTTTTCAAAAAATTCTTGCCTGAAGTTGGTTCATGAGCAAATCGTTTTTTTTCCTGTTCCAGCAAAATCTTTTAATTACAATAACTTTTCCACCATGTATATATTTTTGCCCACTCCTCCATTCCGATGTATTTTAAAAGGAGTAGTTGCATCACCTTCCAACCTTCATCTTGCATGAGTACTCAAGCTAAAACTTTTTTCTTAAATAAACTTCTGTCAAAATCAAGTTTTCTATTCTCCCTTATCAGCCTTACAGCACATTTCAGCATTTGTTGCAGTTTAAGTTCTTTAAAAGCAAAGGAGGTGGGAACAGTACAGTGTTCTAAACATCCTACTGTTATTTTATAACAACAGTACTAACACTTTTCATCTACTTGAAGTACTTTACCCATAGCTCACAAGCTCACTTGTCCCATTTATAGGAAACCCAAATGTTAACATTTCTGGATGAGACACAGCGTCAACATTAATATAATTTTCTCATTCTTTCTTTCATTTTTTTTTTTCTTCTTGTACCACCTGGTAGTTTTAGCTTACAAGGACCAAAGGTCCCAAAATTCCAGCTGCCCAACAGATAAACATTTCAGTGTAACTTATGAACATTTTGAAAAGCCTGAACTGGGAAAGTTTAATTTTGCTTAGCATGCTGTGCTCATTCACGTAATTTTCCTCTAAATATACATTTTTTTGCAGACCTAGTGTTAAAAGCACCAGGTTTTAATTTTGTCCTGCCAACTGATATTGTCTACCACAACCCAACATAATTATGTATATGCTAAGTAATCTCATAACCTCAGGCAACTAAGTAAGATCAGTTACGAGCTTTTGCAAGCACAGTCCTAAAGATTTGTTTTACAAATTAACCACGATTTGGTTTGTAAATTAGAAGGTTTCATGGGTTTTTTCATTATTTTTATTGGGAAAGTACCCAGGAGTTCTGTTTGAGATTGCACCCTGCTTGGGTTTGGCATTGCACAAACACAGATCATCCCCATCTGTAAAGACTTTAATCAAACGGAGAAGACAAAGAGTGGCTCAGGAAGATACAAGTATTAGGTGTATTAATCAGATACAAGCAGTCTTCCCCTTCTCATAGAGCAGGACAGTGGGAATGCAGGCTTAGGATGAGTGAGATCAGTTTTAAGCTGAAAGAGGGGACATTTAGATTAGGTATTGGGAAGAATTTTTTTCCTGTGAGGATGGTGAGGCACTGGGACAGATTTCCCAGAGAAGCTGTGAATGCTCCATCCCTGGAGGTGTCCAAGGCCAGCCTGGGGCTTTGAGCAAGGACACAGTGGGAGGTGTCGCTGCCCATGGCAGGAAGGTGGAACTGGGTGATCTTTAATGTCCATTCGACCCAACTCACTCAATGATTCTGTGATTTTTCTTTTATTTTATATGGGGTTTTTTTGAGCATTTTGGAGACTGCAGCTCTGCTGTAGGTTGGACCCACAGAGGCGATGACGGAGGGAGCCACAGCAACAAAACCTTCTGGTAAGTTTCACCCCATAGCCTTTCCCAAACTAAGAAGGTAGCACCAGACCACGCCCCCTACAGGCCACGCCCCATACAGGCCACGCCCCAGAACATACCACGCCCCCGTTTTGATCACGCCCCCTCGCCAGGCCCCGCCCCCGGCCACGCGCATTCGCAGCGCGTACTGACACCCTCCAGCAACCGCAGTTCCGCGCCCCGCCCCGACGTGTTTACTGTGTGATGTCACCGGTAGAGGCGGGGGAAGCATCGCTCCAGGCCCCCCGGCGGCGCGCACACGCAGTCGTGGGGTCATGGAATCGTCAGAAAAGACCTCTTGGCTCATCGAGTCTAACCGTTCCCATCTGCCACTAAAACATAAGCTCATGGAATCACAGAATCATAGGATAACTGAAAAGTTTGGGTTGGAAGGGACCTTAAGGATCATCCAGTTCCAACCCCCTGCCATGGGCAGGAACACCTCCCATTGGATCAGGCTGCCCAAGGCCCCATCCAGCCTGGCCTTGAACACCTCCAGGGATGGAGTATCCACAACGTCTCAGCCCAAGCTATGCCAGTGCCTCACCATCCTCATGCTGAAAAAATTCTTCCTTATATCAAGCGTAAATCTGCCCCTCTCCAGTTTATACCCGTTCCCACAAGCCCTTATGAATCTGCCCCTCTCCAGCTTTCTTGTAGCCCCTTTCAGGTACTGGAAGGTCGCTATAAGATCTCCTTGGAGCCTACTCCAGGCTGAACAAGCCCAACTCTCTGAGCTTGTCCTTGCAGGGGAGGTGCTCCAGCCCTCTGATCATCTTTGTAGCCCTCCTCTGGACCCATTCTTACAGCTCCATATCCTTCTTATGTTGAGGATTCCAGAACCGGACACAGTGCTCCAGATGAGGTCTCACAAGAGAGGAATAGAGGGGCAGAATCACCTCCCTCACCCTGCTGGCCACACTCCTTTTGATGGATTCCAGGACAGGGTTGGCCTTCTGGGCTGTGAGTGCACACTGCCGGCTCCTGTCAAGCTCCTCATCAACCAGCACTCCCAAGTCCTTGTCTGCAGGGTAGCTCTCAGTCACATCATCTCCCATCCTGTACTGAAAACAGGGATTGCCCTGACCCAGGTCTAAGACCTTGCACTTGGCCTTGTTGACCCTCATGAGGTTCTCAAAGCCCTACTTCTCCAGCCTGTTCAGGTCCCTCTGGATGACATCCCGTCCTTCTGGTGTGACAACTACACCACCCAGCTTGGTGTCATCGGAAGCTTGCTGAGGGTGTACTCAGTCTCACCGTCAATATAATTGATGAAGATATTAAACAGCATCGGTCCCAGTACGGATCCCTGAGGGATGCCACTTGTCACAGATCTCCATCTGGGCTTCAAGCCATTGACCACTATTCTTTGAGTATGACCATCCAACCAGTTTCTTATCCACTGTACCATCGACCCATCAAATCCATCTCTCCAATTTAGAGAGAAGTGTGTTGTGGGGGACTGTGTCAAAGGCTTTACAGAAGTCTAGACAGATGACATCTGTCAGT
The DNA here is from genome assembly GCA_033459285.1 of Clamator glandarius. Taxonomy (NCBI): domain Eukaryota; kingdom Metazoa; phylum Chordata; class Aves; order Cuculiformes; family Cuculidae; genus Clamator; species Clamator glandarius. The sequence continues at coordinate 2,763,482 of JAUNZM010000176.1, read as the reverse complement.
TTACCTACGTCCACTGCTGTGGTTACCCCATCATAGAAAGCCACTAAGTTAGTCATACAGGATTTGCCCCTGGTGAAGCCATGTTGACTGCCATTAGTCACCTCCATGTCCTCCGTGTACTTTAGCATAACTTCTAGGAGGATCTGTTCCATGGTCTTCCAAGGCACAGAGGTGAGGCTGACAGTCCAGTAGTTCTCAGGGTCATCTTTTCTGCCCTTTTTAAAAACGGGCACAATGTTATCCTCATTCCAGTCACCAGGGACCTCTCCTTATTGCCATGACTTTTCAAATACCATGGAGAGTGACTTAGCAACCACATCAGCCAATTCCCTCAGGATTATGGGATGCATGTCATCAGGTCCCATAGATTTATATGTGTTCAGGTTCCTCAGGTGGTAATGAACCTGATCCTCCTCTACAGTGGGAGGGCGTTTACCCCCCAAGTCACCGTATTGCTGTCCCATGACCCAGGATGGCTGAGGAGAGCAGTTATCGGTGAAGACTGAGACAAAAAAGTTGTTAAGTACCTCAGCCTTCTCCTTGTCTGTTGATACGTGATCACCAGTGCCAACCATCAGTGGGGTTATGTTCTCTTTGACCATCCTCTTTTGATTGACATACCTGTAGAAGTCCTTCTTGTTATTCTTTACTTCCCTTGCCAAATTCAGCTACAGCTGTGCCTTGGCCTTCCTGGCCTCATCCCTACAAAACTGGGCAGCGTCTCTATACACATCCCAGGTTCCCTGTCCCTGCTTGCACTGCCTGTGCAGTTCCCTCTTCTCGGATTAGTCACGCTGGTCTCTTCCCTTCCCTGCCTGATTTTCTACATACAAGGACTGAGTGCTCATGCACTTTATGAAAAGCATCCTTGAATATTTTCAAGCTCTGTTCCACTCCCTTCCCTTGTCTTGGAGGACCATATCCCAGGGTATCCTACTGAGTAATTCCTTGAAGAGCTGAAGTCTGCTTTCCTGAAAATTTAGGGTTCTGACTATAACCCTCACCTGTCCCATATCCATCTGGACCTTGAACTCCAGCAGCATGCTCACTGCAGCCTAGGCTGCCTCCAGTCTTAATGTCACTGATGAGTTCGCTTTTTCGGTGACCATCAGGACCAGTATTGCATCTCCTTGTGTGGGGGTCTCTAACAGCCGGACTAAGACATTATCTTCAATGCACTCCAGGAATCTCCTGGATTACCTACAGCTTGCCATGCTACTTTTCCAGTGTATGACGGTGTGGTTGAAGTCCTCGAGTAGGATGAGAGCTTTTAAGCATGAAGGCTCCTGTAGCTGGAGGAAGAAGACTTCATCGGCTGGCTCTCCTTGATTGGGTTGCTTGTAGTATACACCAACCACAAGGCTCCCATTGGTTCTTCTGTCCTTAATTTTGACCCACAAGTTCTCAACCTGTTCGTGGCCACTCTTCAACAACAGCTCTTCCAATTTTATAACTTTCTTGAGACAGAGGGTGACATGTCCAACCCTTCTTCCTGGTCTGTCCCTTCTGAACAGCCTGTAGCTGCTGATAGCCACACTCCAGTCATGGGATTTGTCCCACCACGTTTCCATGATGGCAACTAGGTCATAGCATTCCTGTAGCACAGTAGCTTCCATGTCCCTGAGCACCTTGTCTAATTGTCTTTTAAATACCTCCAGGGATGGTGACTCAACCACCTTCCTGGACAGCCTGTGCCAGTGCCTGATGACCCTTTCCATGAAAACTTTTTTTCTGATATCCAGTCTGAACTTCCCCTGGTGCAGCTTGATGCCATTCCCTCTTATAACCTGTCACTTGAGAAAAAAGGCCAGCACCCTACAACCTCCTTTTAGGTAGAGAAAAATAAGGTCTTCCCTCAGCCTCCTTTTTTCCAGGCTAAACAACCCCAGCTCTCTCAGCCGCTCCTCGTAAGACTTGTTCTCCAGCCCCTTCACCAGCTTCATTGCTCTTCTCTGGACTCGCTCCAGAGCCTCAACATCCTTCTTGTGGTGAGGGGCCCAGAACTGAACACAGTACTCGAGGTGCGGTCTCACCAGTGCCGAGTACAGAGGGAGAATAACCTCCCTGGACCTGCTGGTCACGCCATTTCTGATACCAACCAGGATGCCACTGGCCTTCTCGGCCACCTGGGCACACTGCTGGCTCATGTTCAGTCACTGTCAACCAACACCCCCAAGTCCTCCTCCTGGCAGCTTTCCAGCCAGGCTTCTCCTAGTCTGTAGCACTGCACAGGGTTGTTGTGCCCCAAGTGCGGGACCCGGCATTTGGCCTCGTTAAACCTCATGCTCTTGGTCTCAGCCCAGCTGTCCAGCCTATTCAGGTCCCTTTGCAGACCCCCCCTGCCCTTGCGACAGGTCCCCGTAGGGGCGGAACTCTGAGCGCCTCTCTCTGTGCCCCGCCCCTTCCCGCCCCTATCGGGCCTGGCCCCGCCCCCATGGCCCCCGCCCCCGGCACCTGTCGCGGTGACGTCACCCCCTGTGCTCCGGGGAGGGCTCCGCGGCCCCGCCCCTCCCGCTCGCAGCCCGGCGGCCGCCCCCGAGCCATGGCGAGCGCGGAGCCCCGCGCGGCGGGGTCGGGCGGGGAGGGCGGCGGGCGGGAGCGCCCCGGGGCGGCCGAGGAGGAGCGAGGCGCGGCGGCCGCGGGGCCGGCGCTGCTCGGAGAGACCGGGCTGGCGCTGGGCTGCTGCGTCGCGGCGGCGCTGAGCTGGGAGCGGCCCCTGCGCAGCCTGGGCGGCTTCGTGTGCGCCAACCTGCTGTTCTGGTGAGCCGCGGCGGAGCCCGGCGGAGCGGGGCCGGGGCATGGCGGGCCGGGGCTGCGCGCCGTGTGCCGGCGGGAGCGCTCCCGCAGCGGCACCTGCGCCCTCGGGCCGAGCCGCTTCTCCGCGGGATCCGTGCTGTTGCGTAGAGCCCAGAAATTAGCGCAGGGAGCTGGTGGCTGTCGCGTTGGTAGCAGCTCTTCGGTTTGTTTCTGTAGGAAGGAACTTGTCGTTCTGTGTGAAACTTACTCAGGGGTTTCCCCCGATCTTAAGTTTTGGCAATGCCGTAGGATCCTTTGGTTTTCTGATCTCTTGAAACGTTGCCGTCTGCCTGCTTGCTCGTGTACCATGATTTATGTATGATATATGTGTTTCATAGGATCATAGAATCACAGAATAGGTTGGGTTGGAAGGGACCTTAAAGATCATCCAGTTGTAACCTGCCTGCGATGGGCAGGGACACCTCCCACCGGATCAGGCCGCCCGAGGCCCCATCCAACCTGGCCTTGAACACCTCCAGGGGTGGGGCAGCCACAGCTGCCCTGGGCAACCTGTGCCACAAGTGAGCAAGTTCCTCCTTCTGTCTCGTCTTAATCTGCCCCTCTCCAGTTCATACCCATTGCCCCTCTTCCTATCATCACGTGCCCTTGTAAAAATCCCTCCACACCTTTCTTGTAAGCCCGCTTTAGGTACTGGAATAATACTGTTGAGATGCAGACTGAGTTGTGTTTCCCCTCCTGTGGGTGCATCTGCCACCTTTCCTCTCATATAAATGAGAGGCAAACGAGCAAAGAGATGGATTGGTTGCAAGCTCAACTTAGTTCTCTATAGCCTTTACAGTGTCAAGTTTAAACATGAGATCCCAGTCGTGGAAGGAGAGCTTCCTGAAGCTTTGTGTTGCACAAGGAAATCTCTCAGTGCAAGTATTTAAAAATAATTTTATCCTTTTTCATCCCAGGGCTAGTGTGTGTGATGTCTAATTTAGGTTGATTTTTTATTATACATCTTGTTCTCAGGTGTCTGTGTTAAATCCTTTCATTGAGGAAGTTTTGTGGGTTTGGTCTCAAATTTTCTACATCCTTGAGAGATCATCCATTCTTTCAACTATTTGGAAGGCTCATAATGCTTTATGTTTCTTTGCAGTCAGGCTCTGATAAAATTTCCAAGGATACGTTTTTGTATATGGGGGAATAGTAGTTGCTGGGCAACCTGTTTGCTATTCTTTTGTCCAACTTTCATCATAGATGAGGTACGTCATGTCATGCCTATAGAAAAAAATCCTTTGGAAGTCTTACTGGCAACTTGTATGTGGCCAGTATTTGAAGTTAGTTTGTCAAAAGTTATAGTTTGCTCTACTTTCTTACTGCTTAGGTGAGTCAGAGCGGCAATAGTCAGGGCTAGGACTGTTTGTATTTTGGTGGTATTGTGCCTCAGCAGGAGATTGGCTCAGATCTCCTAGTGCCAGGGAGATTTGAGAGGTGGAAACAAACTAGGAAATATGTAGGAGTGGGTATGGCGGCCAGTAAACTTACGTGATTTGAGACTGAAGAACAACAGGAAAGATCTTTTTAGCCAGCCTGTGAAATCTGACACTTTGAAAATGAAACAGTCGTTTAAATCTAGTATCAGGTGCTTTGGTGTGGGCATTGTGAGTGTTCGGAGTACAATGTGTTTGCTGTTTCTTCTGTTTTCATTTGAGATCTAGCTGGTCAGCCTGGTTTGTAGGGAGCCAGCCAGTTGCTGCTGATTCAGAACTGGGAATACGACTGGGAATGCGAGTGCTGGTTGGAGCTAACCACACTTTGTGCTGGCTGGAGCCTAGGTTGAAGAAACTTTGCCCAGTTGCTGTTTCATGTGCCTCATCTTCTTTTTGTCATATTCCTGCAAGCTTCCCTATCCCCACTGCAGAGGCAGTTGCACTCCCAGTGTGTAGGGCCTCTAATATCAGTATCCCTCAAAGTCAAGAAATCTGTGTTGCTGGGTGGGAGGCTTCTCTCAACTGTATCAGCAGTAGTGTTGGTGAAAGAGGGATGAAGGAGAGGTGAAGTTTAATTTTACGGCTTTCCAGGTGTCGGAAAAGTAGGGATATTTCCATTTTCCCATCCCTCTCATTTTGGTGAGACCATGTTTTCCCTCACAGTCAGTTTAGTTCTTTTATGTATGCCATTCAAAACACCTCATGTGTAAACTGTTAACAGTAGGAGATGCTGAGGGTCAGCTATTTCTCCGATATTTACATATCTACATCTATTTGATTGTAATCTTCTCTTAAAAGTTTTTTTAACTGTAGTAGGATATATAAATGCATTTTTCATGTTTACTAACAAAATAATTGTGTTGTAGGTGCAAGAAATTTGCTAATATGATTTCATTCTCTTTTCCTTCTTTTTTTTTTTTTGAGTATTCCTAACAAATGACCACGGAGTCTTTAACAAGGCTTAAAGCAACTAATTCTTGATCTTGACTTCAGGATGTCACTCGACTAGGCAGTACTGTACTCCACTATATTTCAGTTTCCTTGGATTTCTGACGTAGGGCTGCAGTAAAGTTCAAAACCTGCAAAAGCTGACACAATATACTTTAATATTTTGAATAAATGTGTCAAAGATTCATTATAATAAAATCTAAATTTTATAGATACTGACATATTTAGGGAACTAACATTTAATAAAATTTTCTCAAAAATGAATGAAATTAGGCTGAAAATTAAAGTAAGAAGTAATCTGGTTATTGAAAAAGCATCCATCACTTAAAAGTTCCATTATTTGTTCATGATGAATAACTTTAAGCCTCTACCCCAAATGACCTCAGTTGAAAATCTTTCAAATGAACAAGGGTTAAATAAATATTGTTTGGCACCTAACCGTGTGAAATGTGGATTCCACTTTTCTGCTTTAGATAGTTTACAAACTGAAGTCAAAATACCACATGAGAAAAGAGGACCCCCCCATTTTACATGCACCGTACTGAGAAAGTGAGTAATTTGCCCGAGAACAGAGAAACTCTGTGCTGGTGCCAGGAGTTTAGTTCAAGTATTTTTTCTAAGTGCTAGGCTGTGGGCTAAGAACTTTCAATCTTAGGTTTAGTTTTAGACAAATATTAACAGTCAATACTAGATTTTAAGCTAGTACTCTAGCCGAATTATTACTATGGGTATGGGTAAGGCAGTTGGGGGTGGCAGCTTTTAATTTTTGTTTCCTAATCTGTCATCCTGAATATTTCTGTGAAACCAGGGGACAAGTTCATTTTTAGTAATTCTGTGCCGTTATACATGTTTTGCAGTTTGCAGATATTTATTTCAAATGTACATTTTATAGTTGCAGATGTACGTTTCAGACGTGATTGTGCTGGTTTTGGCTGGGATAGAGTTAATTTTCTCCACTGTAGCTGGTATGATGCTATGTTTTGGATTTGTACTGCGTCAAACACTGGTGATAACAAAGGGATGTTTTAGCTGCTGATGAGCAGTGCTTACAGAGAGCCCAGCCTAGGTCTTTTCTGCCTCTTACCCCACCAGTGAGTGGGCTGGGGTGCACAACAAATTGGGAGGGGACACAGCTAGGATGGCTGATCCCAACTGATGAAAGGGGTATTTCATACAATATGATGTCAGTCTGAACAATATAAAGCTGGATGGGTGAAGGAGGAAAGGGAGGGGCTGTCTTTGGAGTTACGGTGTTCATAATCCCAAGTAACCATTACACATAATGAAGCCCTGATCTCCCGGAGGTGGCTGAATACCTGCCTGCTGATGTGAAGTAGTCAATGAATTCCTTGTTTTGCATTGCTTGCATTTGCAGCTTTTGCTTTACCTATTTATCTTAACCCAGAAGTTTTCTCACCTTTACGCTTCTGATTCTCTCCCCCATCCCACTGCGAGGGGAGAGGGCTGGTGAGCAAGCGGCTGTGTGTGCTTGGCTGCCAGTGGGGTTAAACTGTGACAATAATACTTTAATGTGTGCAAGGTTATCCTTAGATGCACCAGTTTCACCTATTCGCCACTGGCCCAAATGACTGATTTCTGTAGGGTTTCTTTGGAAGAGAGGCAGTGGAAATACTAACGTGTCATAGATGTTTTCTCCATTTCTGTCTCCTTGTGAAATTAATTTATTGTGTTGCCCCATTTACTGTTCTCAGTGGTAGCCCAAACCAGAGTTTTTCTTTGATGATTTTTTATATGTTTTCTAATATACAATTCATACGTTACTGCAGGTGTGTAAATAGCATTATATGATGTTATTGTACTGGATAAACAAATTAACTGACCAACTATGTAAGAATAGTATCATGCCTTGATTTAGACAAGTATGCTGGCCAAACTTGCCATTGAAAATAGTGTCTTTTGTCACCATCCATACTCAGATTTGTTTTGTTTGACGTCACTACTAATGGATTTTTTTTTATATGGGAGAATTAATTACTCAAAAGAGGAAACAATGTTTGTTTTTTATGAACTGGCCATGTGCATTTCGTCAGGTAAAAACTATGGTAGGAAGTTTATTCTATATATAGAACCTATTTGCCATTTAAATGTTAGTAGCAAAACCACATTCATAGTTTAGAAATTTGGTGTGTTTTAAGTATCCAGTTTGCTTTAAGATTTGTTATCAAAGTGTTTCTTACTTGAAGTCTTTGCTTGGCAGTGAAAATGCTTACCGTGGAGAGATCTCAAAGTACTTTTCATTCATTAATTTATTCTTTTGATGTAAGAAAATAGTATTGGGCTAAGCATTTCTTTCAGATGTTTGCATGCAAACTGTAAATGGTGTCACTACTACAGGTGAGGTTTCTGCACATTTAGAGCAGTGTGCATACACTTTCTATTGCTTGTTATGAGAACGAAGCTGACATATTAGACATGGGGCAGGCACATTGGCGTAACTTTTTACAACTCTATATGTTTGGTATGGTTGTGTCATTATGTTCCATTTTCAGCATTTGTTAAAGGGGACTTGATATTTCTGCTTGCTATCAATATTGACCGTGGATGCCACTGGAAATTTAGTCCTCAGGGATCTACTCAGTCATACAGGACGCGTTAGCGGACTTGGCATCCTGAACCTTATGAAGTTCAATGCTTAGAAAATGTTACTTTCTTCTTGGTCTCGTCTGTATTAGGCAGCCTCATTCCTAGAAGGCTGCTGTGGTCATCATTAGTGTTTTTCAGTCAGTGTAGCAGTACTGCCTGGGCTTTGTGAGGTTGGTAGTTGTTCTTCCCAAACAGTTTGTGTTGTCCCTCCAGTAAGGATGACTTGGTCTTTGTAGAAGGATCATGTGGCTTTTATCCATACAAACCAGTCATATCCAGCATGCTACCAGGTGTCATTACGAAGAAATTCACTGAACCTCTGTATCGATTGACTTTCTAAATTCAGCTTTTAGTTCTCCTTAACCAATTCAAGATTTTTGAGGAGTCCAGTTGCTGAAATTGCAAATTGCAGATCCTAAATCATAGAATCATAGATCACTAGGTTGGAAAAGACCTTTGAGATCATCTGACCGCTGCTAAACGATATCTCTAAGCACTTCATCTACCTATCTTTTAAATACCTCCAGGGATGGTGACTCAACCACCTCCCTGGGTAGCCTGTGTCAGTGCTTGATAACCCTTTTGGTGAACTAATTTTTCTTAATGTCCAATCTGAACCTCCCGTGGTGGGAGTGAAATATTTCCCTCCCTAGTGCTTTAATCCATTTTACAGAGTGATTCAGAATCCTTTCCCCCCTGGCCCTGACTTAAACTTTCCCAAAACCACACACAAATCTGAGAGCATATCAACCAAAATTAATACAGAAAGTATTAATTTTGCCCAAATTTAAGTCCTAATGAAGAAATTATTTGGTCACAAGTACTTACTTTCATTTAGAACATTAGTAGGAAATTAATCAGTGACAGTCAACAGGAGAGAGACTGCCAAACTGAATTGAGATTTGGAATAAGAGAAATCTATGAAATCAAAAACTGAAGGACAACGCATGAAAATTAAGTGAATTGAAGTAAGAAGGAATGTTGGCGTTGTGAGCCCAGTTTGTGTTATATTGGCCGTCAGTTCACTATCTTCGTTGTGAGCCCAGTTTGTGTTATATTGGCCGTCAGTTCACTATCTTAAATGTGCAATATCTCCTAAGTCAGGAAAATGCATCTATAAATTTCTATGACAAAGTGCTTTTCTTATAGCAGCCAGACCCTGAATGTGGTTTTGAATTTGGGAAAATTGAGTCTTCAGCTGTCTTTGTTATAGTAAATCTGAGAGCCATCTTTTTAGTTGTTTTGGGATTACTTTCCCAAAATCCAGTGTATCAGGATAGCACACGAGTGAGTAGTTTAAAGTAAACTGTAATTCTGCATCAAACCCTGAGTTTCTATCTCTTGTTCCTCAAATAACAGCAGTGGAATAGGTTATGTATTGATGCGTTTATTTTGTAGTTATTACATGCTTGTTCTTAGAAAAGAGAAGAGAAAAAAATCTGGCATAGAAAGTTGTGAAATCAGCATGCATCCACGTCTGTGGGTGCCTTACATGGTTGCTAGTTTGTCTTCTAGTCTGATGGTCTTAATTTTTTTTTTGCTCCTTTTACCAGCCTTTTCTAGCATATTGGTATTGTGATTATTTTATTATACGCAGCTACGGTGCAGTAATTTGCTATTTGTTCTGCTAGCATTAAAAAAAATATTTTAGTTCAGTTTTTTTTACTAGAAGGTGATATTTTTTTTCATAGAAGATACAGGTTAATTAGACCACACCTCGAATCCTGTGTTCAGTTCTGGGCCCCTCACCACAAGAAGGATGTTGAGGTTCTGGAGCGAGTCCAGAGAAGAGCAACAAAGCTGGTGAAGGGGCTGGAGAACAGGCCTTATGAGGAGTGACTGAGGGAACTAGGGTTGTTTAGCCTGGAGAAGAGGAGAGTGAGGAGTGACCTTATTGCTCTCTACAACTATCTGAAAGGAGGTTGTAGAGAGAGGGAGCTGGCCTCTTGTCCCATGTGACAGGGGACAGGACAAGAGGGAATGGCCTCAAGCTCTGCCAGGGGAGGTTCAGACTAGATATCAGAAAGAAATTTTTTATGGAAAGGGTCATTTGTCACTGGAACAGGCTGTCCAGGGATGTGGTTGAGTCACCATGCTTGGAGGTGTTTAAAAGACGGGTAGACGAGGTGTTCAGGACTATGGTTTAGTGGCAGATAGGACTGGTTGGACGCAGTGATCCAAGAGGTCTTTTCAAACCTCATGATTCTATGATTCTGTATTCCAAAATATGCTTTTTCAGGTAAAGCTAGAGTTCCTTTGTGAACACAAGTTGTAATATAATTTTAAGTTCTACTTGTTTTCACTCGGGGAGTTTTAAGTTCATGCTGACTTTTCCAATATGAATTGCTAAAACATTTGAAGGTTGCAGAGGCATGGAAGTGGAACAGAAAGTTAAATTAATTTAGTTTACTTAGTAAAAAAAATGTATATCAACAGTTTTTTAGTGATTGCATAGTTTTGGCTGAGAGGTTGGTTTACAGGAATGAAAATTGACATTGTTTAAGAGCCAGACAGTGTTATATAAAAACCTGGACAGTTTACAGCTTTCTTCAGCCAGTAAGATGAAAACGGGATCAGTCAGGAAAGAAATCAAATGGATAATTGAGGAACTGAGGGAAAGCAAGCATTACTGAACAATTTAGAACCAAATCCAGGATGGGGACTTTGTGAAAGATGGAAATCCTGAACAAAGGAGAATAGAAGAAATGCAGCATAGCTTGGGTTTATTCTGTCGTCCTAACACTTGTAAATTCCATGTCTAAAGCAGTTGTCCTAAGATACAAACAATAGTTTCTTCATGTATTAACTCAAAATAATGATACTTCTCAAATAGTACCTAGAACTTTGAGAACAGTGTAAATTTTAGGGGGCTATGCTACACTCCATGGTAGATGTTACAGGATTAATTGAGAGTATTAAAGAAAAGGAGCTTTAGGGCACCATGGTAGAGGTGGATTGTTTAATATCAAACTGCTGCTACTGTATGAGAAAATGAGATTAAGATTTCTGCTCTACTTTGCCAGAGTACAGGTTAATTAAGGTCATCTGGGCATGTTTCTGCAAAAATAGAGGAAGCCTGGTTATTTGATGTTGTGTGTTTAATTCAAAATAATTTTTATTTCTGTGGAGATACCATGCCCTGTTGTCACTGATGTAACAGTAGCATTTGATGTCATGGTAGATTTGGAGGGTGTGTTATTTAGGTCATTTAAACTTCCTCATTCTCAATTTTTACTTGTTTTTCTGAATACAATCAGTTACAGTAAATCTGATCCACAAGCCACAAATATTGAAACATGATTCCAACTACCGTATTCCACAGTGTGAGATAATTTTGCAATGCAGCGTTTTATTATTGACTTGATCCTCTTTCCTGGACCGCTATACACTTCCATGTTTACCAACTTATAAGCAAATTTCTCTTTGATGATTAAATGCAAGGTATTTTAAAGATTTTTCTAATGTTTTTGCTTAGAGAATTGTACTATTTTCATTTTTACTTAGACTGTATTTTAGACTTATTTATTAGTTCAAAATATTGTTTCGTGTAGCTGGGGTAGAGACAATATGCAGTTTGAATTCTTTTCCCGTGCGTTACTAACTTTAGTTAAAATTGTCCAACAATCTTTGCCTTTTGCCCTTCAGCCTGTGCACAGACCTCCAGGACAACTAGCACTTCTACAAGTGGCTTTCAATGTAGTAATAATTTAAGTCTGTTTCTTATGACAAGAGATTTATTTGTTATTCCAAAAATCTTTATTCCTAATAGGTTCTAGAAGCTTTTCTAAAAATCAGCTGTCCAGGTTTGATTTGATCTGTGCTTCCTGGCTGAACAAATATGATCCTAATCTTTTGAATAAAACCTGACAAATAAGCCTCTTGAATAAAATATTGATGACTCAATTGTCTTTGTCTTAACAAATAAAGAATTAAAGAAAATGTTGCAAGTTTTAGAATAATAACTATGCCTCTTCTTTTTTTTTTTACGATATTTTTATGTACTTAATGATAATTTTTTTAGTCTTCTAGGCACTATACAACGGAAAACTCATTGCTGGTTGGCACATAAGTCACAAATCAATTTCTTTTAATTTCTTCATTCTGTTCCAGTGGAAATATTTTGTTAAAAATCTTGGATGTAAGAATTCTTGTATGGCATTCTTACTTAGGAAGAGCTTTAAGTGAAGAAGGTTTTTCTTCCTAATTTATGTTGGTACAGAAGCTTAAATTTTTCTCCACTAAATTAAAAGTAATTTTTTAGCTAAACAGATAGACAGCAATTTGAGTGCAAGCTGCCAGGTACCCAGTGTGGCAATGTCCATATTTAAAATTTACATAAGATGTAGAGAAAATGGGTTTTTAAATGGTTTTATTCAATGAATTGTGCTTTTGGGGGGAAGGACGGTGTGCAGAGGGGAAGGTTTGTTACCAGCTGTTACATGGGTATAGAAAATGGGCGTCAGACACTTTTCCAGGCCCGTTGTCCCGCGTTTCTTTGTGGATGAAGTAAGCTCAGTATCGCATGTTAGCAGGTCTAGCTTTCCAGAGTTAGAGCAAAACCACAAGGACAGGTGCCACTCAGGCTGTCCTGACCCCTGCCCCAAGGAACGCATACTTCTTAGTGCTACAGGGGTCCCCAGGTAGTGCTTTTTTGAGCTTCTTAGTGCTACAGGGGTCCCCAGGTAGTGCTTTTTTGAGCTTCTTAGTGCTACAGGGGTCCCCAGGTAGTGCTTTTATGAGCTTCTTAGTGCTACAGGGGTCCCCAGGTAGTGCTTTTTTGAGCTTCTTAGTGCTACAGGGGTCCCCAGGTAGTGCTTTTTTGAGCTTCTTAGTGCTACAGGGGTCCCCAGGTAGTGCTTTTATGAGCTTCTTAGTGCTACAGGGGTCCCCAGGTAGTGCTTTTATGAGCTTCTTAGTGCTACAGGGGTCCCCAGGTAGTGCTTTTATGAGCTTCTTAGTGCTACAGGGGTCCCCAGGTAGTGCTTTTTTGAGCCTACTAAGACACAAAGGCTGAACTAAAGACCCAAGGAGTTAACCCTGATTTGGGCTTATGTCACTTTAACCTCCCATCTGATTTCTTAAGGGGAAATAAACTGCATGCACCTCAAGGCAGAGCATGGCTGGGGTGTGAAGAGGAAGGTTGCAGTGACAACCATCCCTGGTTTCCACCTCCCTGCAGAGGAGAGAATGACCACATTTTCCCTTATCGCTGTAGACATCTGTCTGAAACAGTATTGGACAGTTCCCCGTAAGAGCAGGAGTAGATATACCTTTAAAATTAGCAGGTAGAAAAAGTAGAATATCCCTTGTTGGCAGTTGAACATTCTCAAAGTGCTCTAGAAATACTTGATCTTTACAGATGAGAGCCATTCTCTTAGCTGGTTTATGTCATAGCACACCCTTGCATACAGGTACGTCATTTGGAGCTTTGGAACAGTTCTCACTTTATTCAGTGGTGCATCATAGCCATGTCTTTTGGAACAAGAGTGATTCTATGGAAAAGTGATTCTATGGAAAAGCTGGAAGGTGTTTAGTGGATTTTTACCTTTAGTGTTTAATGATGAAACAAGTATATGCTAACCTATGCTATTTAAAAGCCACAAAACTACTCAGAAGAGTTGAGCTGCTTTTAAGACCTAAGTGTGTGTTACCAGCTATGCAGCCCATAGATGCATTATTGTAGCTGATGATGAAGCACAGCTCCATGTTCATGTCTGCTATTCACTGCTTTTTTGTATTTGTGTGGTTATTTCTGGAATTCATGCAATGGAAGATGGTTATTACGAGTTACCTACTAAGACTTTCCCAAAACAACTAGCTCTGGCTACAGCTCGTCAAAGTTGTTTAGTTCTCGGTGAAATATTTCCTTATGGTTTGTATTTGCGAAGTGCAAGTCATTTATAATTCTAGAATTTGGTATTAAATATATACCTTCATAACCAAAATGAGGCTTTTATTGTGAAGTTGATAAATTTAATTTCTAAAGCAATTTAGTAGGTCCATGCCTTCCCTGTATCTGACAAGTACAAGTAAAAATAGCTTTTGACGTGCTCTCTAAGAGTTCATTATGTTCACAGACTATGCAGTATTGTGTGACAATATTTGCCTCTGAAATTTCTTAGCTGATTTGTGCCACTTGAATAACTCTTCTGTGATCAGGTTTGTGCAGTTAATTGTTTCAGGGGCTCTGTAACTGGGAGGTGGCTACTTGATAAAACAGATCTAATGGATGGTTTGTTGTGTTAACCATATCTTGCTGATATTGACATATGACCAACCTATACTAGAAAGAGTTGGAGAAAAGACAAGAAAAGAACAAGATATCTTAGTGTACTTTTCTGTCTTTAGGTGATATGATATTAGGTAATATCACCTGCTGGAGCAAGTAAAATAGTGCTTTAACCAGATTAGGCCTCGTCATTAGTTTTAATTTGTTGCTCTTCTGCTATGTACAGTCTGGCTTTTACCACTGGGATTTCAGCTGCATTTGTCCCATCTTTTCTTTCCATCTGACCTTCATGGCTATGGGAAGTTTCTCAAAAGGATATTCTTTTTTTATTCTTTTTTTATTTTTACTCAGAACACTATTTTTGAATTTATAATTGGTTTAGCAAAATACAGAAGTTGCCAAAATAGTGACAAAGTTACATTTGAATTTAGCAACTTCTCAATAAGCAGTAGAGATTAATAGCAATGCATATTTATTTGTGTGACACTAAAAGAAGTGTAACTTACTGAGAAAAGTTGCACTATGGGATTTAAGAAGATCCTTTTGTACTCTGTAATTGTAGGTAAGAAGAAGTTAAGGTGATAGAAATGAAGAGCAGAATCTCAGTAGGGTTTGAGAATAGTGTATTCCTTTTTTTTCAGTAAATCTCACATTTTTATTTTGTATTGTATATATGTATTATTTTTAAATTGCAGTAGACTTTACCATTATACATTGGAGAACTTTTAATTGTGGATGTTGTCAAGTTTTGACTCTTAACTGTGCAGTTCAGATTCATTTCAGACCAGCTGCAGTACAAGCAGGCCAGGAAATAGAAACTGCTAAAGCCTTGGAGTTTTAAGTTCAGCATCTTGGAGAAAAGGATTTGCCTGCTACTTTGAGTAGACATAGAATGAAAATTTTAAAGGCTTGTAAGGGACCTCAGAAGGTCTTCAGTTCAACCTCCAGCTCAGAAAAGTTCAGTGCTTAATTCAGAACAGATTGCTCAGGGTTTTGTCTGCCATCTG
The DNA here is from genome assembly GCA_033459285.1 of Clamator glandarius. NCBI lineage: Eukaryota > Metazoa > Chordata > Aves > Cuculiformes > Cuculidae > Clamator > Clamator glandarius. The sequence goes on along the minus strand of JAUNZM010000176.1, from coordinate 2,748,462 downwards.
CTTACTGCCTCCCGTAGCTCTTCCACTTGACTGCTTTAGATATTGACCAGAGGCCACTGTTGCCATCAGCCCAGGGGAGAGGCATTTCTTGCAGCCGTCAAAGCAGATCGCTATATCCTAGCTCTGGAGCTGCATCTGAGCACAGGCCTCTCGTGCGCTGGGGATTCCTATTTCAGACAGTGCTGGGGACCAAGTCCTGTGGCACCTCATGACCATTTTTGTGCAGTTCTACACTGTCTACAGCAGACTTTCTTGCCCCCTTGTCATGCAAGCTGCCCTGTTAACTGCTGAAGCAATTAATGTAAGATGCGTAATTCTTTCAGTTGTTTTAACCTTTGCTTTCTGAAAAAAGCCCCTGTATCTCTCAACATAGGTCAGACAAATGGGGGGACAAATATTGTTTATGTCTCTAGTAATGGCTTTTACTTCCATACCAGTTGTAGAAGAAATTAAATTAGAGTTTGAATTGAGTCTGTTCTGTTTATTGCTTAAAAAGAGATCATAAAACTTTGTTACATAAGTATGGGTGTTGGTCTTCTACTAAACAGAAATATTTTTGTGTGGTATATAGTGGTGTCATTCTGGAGCCTTTCAGTTTTATCAGAGGTGTGTGTATATGTGTTAGAAATATTGAAGTAAACTCTTTTCCCTAAAAAAGGATGGAAAGAGCCCTAAATCATAGTAATAAGCAGAAGTATTTCTGAAACTTTTGGTTAGTATGCGTCATGATGATAATTCCTATGAGAATTTTGATTCTTGGTACTGTTAGCATAATAAGTCACTTTTAGATCCCAGCATGTCAGACTAACCTTTTGATAAGCTTATGACCGACATATGCCAAAAAAACTGCAAGGGAACCTTATCAGCTTTTGACCAGCAAGGGCTGCAAGGACACACACGAGTATGTCTGACATATGGCTTGCAAACAGTTTTTCTAATCCGTGTTGCTGGAGCACCTGAGCGCTGACACACACTGGCTGTCAGTGAATCCAGAAGAGACGGTGTTTCTTTCAAACAGCACAGCGTAAATAAACAGTATTCAAGCAGGGGAGGAAGAAATGTTACAGTTCAAAATGTTAGCACATGGAAAGTACATTTAGAACAATTCAGAGCTCACAAAAGTTTAGAGCCCTTGTTTGGCTACTGTAATACGTTAGCTGCTCCAGCTAGATAACAGTTTTTTCCCCAAAGCTGTGGAGCAAAAAGACTGCAGTACTGAGTATTGGCTTGGAAGCATCCTTCAGAGAGGATGCTACCTTGTTAATCCTTGTTTGCTAATCCTAGTCTGCATTAGTGCGATTGTTTTTAACAGCAGGTGACAGCTGTGATTGCAGTGAAACCAGGAATATGGTTTATTTGTGAGCGAAAAGTAGGTCAAACATGTTCTGTAAAATCTTTGAAATACCAACTAAACCATCTGACCTTACCTTTAACAACTAGTATAATACTATGATACGTGTGTGTGTGTATGCACACACCTTCACATGCTCATACATAGATTTCATTATTGGTATATTTCTTTAAACCACTGAGGACTGTCTAGTGCTCACTGTCAAGGCATATTGTTTAATTCTATAAAACACTAATGCACAAGCATCATGAAGAACCTATAGAATAGGCATGGCATCAAGCCCACGTTACTTATAAGTCTGTATTTGTTGCAAACTTCTAATGCCTTGAAGTTGTATAAAAGTCTTCATTTGATGGGGATGTTTGTCTCCTTACGGTATCTGATCTTCCCATCTCCTCTATTGCCTGAGTTGAATATGTAGATTAAGCAAAGTTTTTTCATTGCAGCTAAACTTGATCCTTAAACAAAATCATGGATTTAAAGATAAAAATTATCACGATGAAAAATAGCAGGACAACAGGGCACAAAGCTTTTAGGAGTTTCGGTTTAATGAGCTATGCTTGGGCAGCTTTGAAAGTGCATACCTTTGTCTAAACAGCTCTATTGCATTTCTTGAGATGGCTGAAATTATACGGAAGTACTGATTGCATACTTGGCTTTTTTGGGTGGGGTGGTGGCCTTACAATTTGAACTCTGCACAGATGGAGAAGCCCTTCATACTGAAAAAAGCTGTCGGTGTGAGCTTATCTGTTCATATTGGGAGTCATATCCAGGTCTCCTCAGGGTAACTGGGCATTATGAGTTTCTGTTAAATGTGAAAATTACTGGCATGGACATTTTCTTTGATGTAATCCTGGACTTTGAGGATTGCAAGGAATACTGGAATGGTTTTCCAATACCGCATTTTGTCCCGAGCTTGTTAGAAACACCTAGAATTCAGTTGCCTTTTTAAAAGTGTGCTCAAACAGTGTCTTTTGGCTTCCTCCAGAGGCTGTGCTTACTATTTCCCTTCCCTCTCTTTCATGCAGAAACACTCTGCAGTAACAACTGGTTAGGTGACCAATTGCCCTATTTTCAAATTTGAGAGGTTTCTTGGAAACCTCAGTTTTTTATGATTTTGTTTCTATTGGTATTCTCATTTGATCCACTGCCTTGGACAGTGGCTGCTTAATGGTTTTGGTTAGCCTCAGCTGTGTGGGGTTTTTTTAAGCTAATTGTTTTTGCTTTTGCCCAGAAAAAAGATATTAATGTGCTTATAATCCACATTCAGATCTTTGTCTTAATATGCTTGAAACAATCTATTAAAATACATCAAGTTTTTTTTAATTATTTAATTGAATTTTAATTTTTATATGCTTCAGATCCCTTTTTTACGAGTTAAGGTATTTGTCGGTGCAACAGATTGCTGAGCTAATCTCCAAACACACCTGGATAGCAAAGTCAGCAGTGCGTGAGATTATAAGTTGTACATTCTGAATCTAGGGCCATTTGACTTGTTTAGACATGTTCAAAGATTTTATGTGATGAAAAACAGCATTCACAGAAGCTCATTATGAAGACAAGTTTGAGTATTATACTGAGCAATATGGTTTTACCTCATTTTTGCATTTGAAAGTTTTTATATAAAAATCTTGTGTGAACATAGGTCTTACAGGAAACACATTTTTTGTAACATTTTTTGTAAGTGAAAAAAAAAGGAAATGGTGCCAAGGCAATTTATGTTAATAAAACCATAATAACTGCCAAAGTAATATATCCTACGCAAGAATTAAAATATTTTGTTTTCTATGCTTTCTCTGTGCTTTCATAAAAGCCTGGACCAAAATGTGCTGTGAATTCAACGTATGTTTAGCAGTTGCAGCTTTAAATGAGACTATTGTACTTGGAGCTCTCAATGTTTGCTTCCCATGAAAAGATTGTGGGGAAGAACTTTTTTCTCTTTATTTTCAGTACTGATAGCAGCTATCAGTTTACATATACTTCCAATAAGTTTAAAAGTATTCAACAATTATTTCTTCTTGACATTCTAGGTTTGTTGCACTGACCTCTTGGAGAGTGTATCATCTGACTTCTCTCATAATACTCGGAATACTGGTTCTTCAGATAATAAATGATTTGGTATTCTCAAGGATAAAAGGTAAGGCAGTGTATTGATATACACACCTGCAGCTCAGAGCATGTTAGTTCATCACTAAATCCATTTTGATGTTCTGATTTATAAAGTAACAGATAATTTCAGAGAGAAATAATGTCTATGATTGATCACCATTTTCAGTGAAGTTTAGCTGTATTTTATAGAAAAGGCATTAGGAGATCTGATTTAGCATGAGTATAATTTGAATCAGTGAAAAATCATCTTTGTTTCTTTACTGCAAGGTCTGAAAATGCATTATTTTCTAAAATACAAAGTTTTGTTAAACATTTTTACTACTTCTGACATTAGTCTAATCACGTCATTGTTTGGATGATCAGATATAAATTGGTCAACTTCATAAATAGATTGAGAAATGACCTATCTTAGCACAGCTGAAATAAGAAACTAGTAGTACTTTTTCCCTAGTTTCTGAAATGTTGTATTTCTAGTATGTGTAAAGTCTGATGAGAATAGAAACAAGTTTGTAAAGGATTTTAAGTTCATTGGCTGGACTGCTGTTTGGCTTTTTTTAAACTCCTGTCCTATACTTCATTACCATCTTAGAAATTCTTTAGCAACATGCTTATCATCAGTCTGTAATTTCCAGTGTCTTATTCTGCCTTTTCTTTGGTGTTGAATCCTCATGCAAAGTGTTTGAAAGGTCACTTGCACATAGTAGCAAAAAAAGAAATGGGTGTCAAAGAAGCATGGTATTCTTCTTTCATGTATATCACTCCTGACTGCCAAAGCCTTTTGTTCCCTGCTAACTTATGGCAGTTATTTGCAACCTTTTTGGAAGTGTGGCTTCTCCAGCAGCCAACTTAAAAAGCTTAGCAGAATTTGATTTTTAGGCTCTTTTTTACATAAATAGCCACTAATGTTTATACCTTACCAGGTGAAAGGTAGTGGTTTATTTAAGTTCTCTCTTAGCTGCAATTATTAATATTTTGATATTAACAAAATCCAGGATGTACCAATATTGACCAAGCTAAGGGAGTAAGAATACCATTCTATTTTTGTTTCTGTTTTATTCCTGTTTCTGTGTGATTATTTAAGGATTCATCATAGAGATGCAGCTCAGAAGATATTTGTTTCCCAGCTAACAGAATGATTGTTTTTATATATCTATAGTTACATTTTTAAATTTTACTAGTGCCTTTGAAGGCACTGCACACAGAGTTCAAGAACAATCAGGTTCTTGAAGTAATACTGTAGAAATCTTGTGGTAATGACTTGAAATCAATGAAGTGCCACTCCAAAAAGCAGCAAAAAATTCTTCCTGGTATAGCACTTCTATGTAATTACTTCACACTTCCAGCCAGCCACTAGATGGCAAGATTATTACAGATTCATAAGGAATGTAGAAAGTGGTTGTCAGTTTGTAGATGTAAGGTGTAAATTATGATGGTTATCTTTCCCTTCCGTGTGAAAAGTATAAGATACTGACTGCAATATAAGATACTGACATTTTCCAGTTATGTTTTTAACCACTATGTTAAATTTATAGAAAACAATCAAGAACTGCTGCTCTAATATAATATACCCTTCCTGTTTTAACTGTTACAGAGACTACCTTAGTCATTTTGTTCTAAATTCGAACATTCCTTATGAATAAAGAAAAACCTAATACCGTTTCTCTTGTAATGCATTGTGTTTCATGTTACATTTCCACAACTGCAGGTGCACGGCTTTGGAGGACCATTGCTGGCAAGTAGGTATATTATTTTTAATATATTGGTTATTTAATATCTTCTTTTTTATAGTTCATCTAGAATTTTAAAAAGTCTTTTTTAATAATAGAATTGAATTATTTTGATCTTACCATCTTTTCTAAGTTTATTGCTGCTTGTTTATAAGTTTTAATTTTTAATAACTTTGTAGAAAGTGTATTTTTTCTGATTCAAGTACAAGTTTACAGTAGCATATCAAATACTTCTAGAAATGCTTTTTCTTACAGTGGGACTATGTTTTGTATTTTCTGGAAGCTGTTGGTTTTTTTGAAGTTGGTTATTAAGGAAAAATACTGTGTTGGTTAAAGAGATAATTATCTTTTAGAACATCATTATACCAATGCTGTCTAGAAGTCAGTGAGCTTGCTGGGCTTTGCCTTTGTCTCTGGTAGGCAACACAAGTGATTGATCATTATAATTTCAAATAAATATTAGTTGATATCCAAAGGAATAAAAATTAATAATTGTGAAGTTGGTTGACTTGCCATGGGGATGACTCAGTCCATGTTTGTATCCTGTTGTTGTTATAGAGTGTATTATTAATTTAATTTCTCTGCAATACAAGCAATGTCTCAAAACGGTTTAAAGACTATCCATTTTCAGAATACAAGCTTGTATATTGAAGGCATTATTCTTCTAAACAGACTACCAGGAATTATTGTGAATCTGACATCATTAGAAAGCAACTATCTGCATTGCAAACGTCCATTAGTACACACTGTATTACACCCTGACACTGAAGAAACAGTAACTTGAGATTGCGAAGGGATAATATGAGTTTCTGTTTTCTGTGTAGAGATAGATACCAGTATCGTGGCAATTACAGAAAGCAGTTCAGATGTGTAGTCATTCCTAAACTTATAAAAATATGAACCATCTTCAGACTTTCCTATAAACCTGCCGTGGAACCATCCGGAACTGATAAGAGGCTGGGTCATGGACTGAACAGCGTTGTTCTGCTGCCACTCAGTGTATCTCTGTAGCCCAGTGATGCTTCAAAGCTTTTAATGGAAGAACCATTGGTGTAATTGATGCTCTTTCATTGTGTTTCTTGTGAGGGAAATTTATGTAAAACTTACTATGGTTTTGAGTGTTTACATCTGCATTTATTTGTTGTTTACATTAGAGAAGAGGAAGGCAAAGAAACCCAAGCCAAATTGCTCATGGAATGGAAGAGAGCATGGGTTTTCAAACTGTTCTTTGTTACCACGAAAAAGAATTCTGCAGTCTGGGACAATTATTTTCTTTCACTCCCCAGTTCATTGGGTCCCAAAACCAGAACAATTGATCTTGAAGAGACTATAAATAGTACTTACGTACTTGGATTCAGGTTTTCAGGTGTCCAGAATCTTCGAGTTGACTTACTATTCTGTGGGAATGCGTATGCTATTAGGTCATATAATACAAGCAATAAATGTCTCTGTAAAATAATCTGCTCTCTGAAGGTGGACAGCCAGGAGAAACATGGCCTCAGCGTATAGAAGCGGGACAAGCTTGCAAGGTACTTCTGGTGTACTTTCCCAGCCACTAGCAGCTTCCAGTTAAAGGACATTTAGGTATCAGAAGTGGTGTAGTGGTGTCCTTCCTCTTTCCCCCTGCCACCAAGCTGTTTTAGGTGGACCTTCTATGAATTTGTCCCATTGCTTTTGTCCTTACAAACTCTAATATTTGCAACATCCTGTAGAACAGATATCTGCAGCTTGAACAGTGTGTTTTGTGAAAACAGCCTTGTGTGCTGTATAATAGTTTCTTAAAACCTTTCTACTTTCGTTATGTTGGAAGAAATATTCTCCAGCAGGCTCTGACCTTATAAACCTCTGTCTTGTCCTGTTCAGTCAATGACTACTTAATTGTTCCTAACATAATTCTCTCTATCTTTATCTTCTTTGTGTTTTCTGCACTTTTCTTCCATTTCCATTATCCTTTTTGTTAGGATGGAGCATCAGAATTAGAAATAGCTCTCAGTGTTCAGGGTGACCTTGGACTATAAATTGGCACAGGACTGTATATTGTCATAAAAATGCCCTCTCTTCTTTTCAACCTAAAGCCCAGTGCTTGATTGTTTTTCTTACCTTCTGCTGAGCTCTGAATTGAAGTTATCATGGATGTTTAATCATCTCAGGGCTATGTTCCTGAGTATTAGAGCCCATGTGAATTTAAGACTTTTTTTCCAATGTGAATCTCTTCACGTTTTGTTTGCCTTTTGGTGAGTAAATCACCTGATAGTTGGTTAAATTTATGCAATTCCTTGTAGCTGGTCTCCATCTTTACCAGATTAATTCCTCTAATATCCTATGTCCTCTTAGTCTTCTTAAGAACATTTGATGGGAGACCTTGTTGAAAGCCTGCTATGGATGTCAGAATTCATCTGGAAGCTGGTTGACTCTTTGAAAGCACAGAAGGTTTGTGATGTGACATCCTTTACAGCATACCATCGGATAGGCATGTGTGTCCTTCATTAGATTTCCTGATAGTTCTCACAGTGCAGAACAGAGATGAGTCTTTACTGGTTTGCTGTTCTCCGGCTCTTGCATACCTTGTCTGAAAACAGGTGTTGCTTTAGGGATTTCACAGTCATCTGGTGTTAAAGCGGCTTTAAGAGAGATTGTTTAACATAAGTGAAATTTCAGGTGTTGCACAGTAGCTTTCGTTTAGAACTTCTGTAAGTTCAGATAAAGACTCTGTATTTGTTTGCACTTTGTGTGGATGTGGGGTTTTCTTTTTTAATTTTGCTCTGTCTGAATACTAACATATGAAGATGTCTGATTTTTTGGGTTGAAATTGGAGGAAGTGCTGTAGGACGTTGAGGCTGGGTGTGTGGTTGGTTTTCGTTTTACTCAAGATTGTATATGAAGATCTTTACATGCAACCTTATGTAAGCAACCTGTGTCAAATGTATCCCCATGCTGTCTGTTTACAAAAGCCACTACCCAGCAGAGAATCGCATACTTGACATATAGAGAAGAAATTTAGTACATCTGTGGTGCTTTGGATGAGAGGCAATTCCTAGCCTAATAAATTGTGTTTGTGACCATTCTCTGGCATCAAGGTCCACAGGCACAAACCAACTCTTTCTGTAGCATTTAACTGCCTTGTAGTCCACGCAGAATGACCGTTTGCAGGCAGAAAGGATTCCTGGTCTGTGCCAACTTTGAAACTACCTTGGGTTGTTTGGGAAAGTGCTAGCTGGCATATGTCAAAAGTGCCATGAGTTATTTTAATGCTATAACTGCATAAATTAAAAAAAAAAAAAGCTAGTGCCCACAGTGTTGCCACACACAATTTATCAGAAAGATAAAGTCAGTAAGTAAAATGTGATCTGAAGAGATCAGTTTCCTGCCTTACCTTTTTGTTAGGCAATTCTGGTTTTGAAAATTAATATCAATCAGTTGCTATAATGTTTTAGAAATGGTGGTACAGCTTTATGGTGATTTTATGATGCTATGCTTTCTACATTCTTTTTCCTGACAGTTAAAGCTTGTGGTAGTTGGAAGGTGGATGACTCATTATGACTGTTTTAAAAATTACTTTTTTTCAGTATTTGTTTACATTGTGCATCCCTTCTGCTGTACATACAGTTCAAGCATCCAAGTCCTTCAATTAAGATACTGTCAATCTGTTTCACTCACTTTTGGTCCTCCTTTATCTTTGTTGAGCACCACCAACTAGTTAAACCAAGAGTAGCCTCTCTTCTTTTTCATTCCTGTAACTCAAATGGACAGTGCTAGTTGTCTCCCATTTAACATGTGCCTATGTAAGAAGACCCGGGCTTTTATTTCTAATGAAGTAATTCAGTACTATTTTAAATTTAAAAATTTCAAGCTGAAGCAAGATGAGATCTCATCCTGAACCTTTCTCAGTGAAGTAGCTTCTTGTATCACTTTGTTTCTGAAACTGCTCCTATTTTCTAAGAACTTCTCTACTGATACCTTGCCTTGTTTAAAAATGGGTTAACAGCTGTTAAAAGAGCACTGGAGGAAGTCACTTGTTCAATTACTTCTACTTTATAAAGCTGTTTCATTTCCTCCTATCCTAGCAAGATTTCTTTGAAACCCAATGCTAATAGATGTATTAGAATATGCACAGGAATTGTGGCACACCTGTATTTCTTGAGTGGTCAGACTTAAAGGCATCAAACTAATATGGCATGATTCATCTTGTCCATAATGAAATATCTGTAGGCTAGTCAGGTATATTGCACCTTAATGGTGACTTTTGTTCCCCTTGAGTGTATACAGTAAGCCTAGGGTGATGAGATGGGTCACAGGTTTATAACCCTTGTGTCATCATTCCCTGTTGGTCTGAAGGCCTGTCTGTCTTAAGGATGCCATTGACTGGTGCTTGTAGTTACAAAAAGGAGCTGACTCTTGCAGCAATATGCTGGAATACCTTTCCCCAGCAATAACAATTGTGGCCCTTGGCAAACAAGCATAGGTACTAGGTTTACTTCTGTCTCTTTGTACATGCAAGCAGTTTCTCTGAAGTGAATCTTAGGCACAGTATGATTGTGTGTTCAGATCACTCTTGAAAACTTGAAGATACGCTACTTAACTGTATCTCAAAAAAAATGTTTTGTTCTTGAAGGTGTTGCAAAAAGAGCTCTTTGGACATGAGTGGATTAGGAAATAGATCTTGTTCCATTAGGAAATCTAAATAGAATCAAGGTTGTAACGGAACTGATTCTGGTTTATGTTTGTTAATCCATTTCCTTGATGTTGTAGATAGGAACAAAGCTAATGTAAGTCAGGGCAAGTCAATACCGAAACATGGGACTATCGGTATCGGTTTCTGTTGCACAGTCAGGCCCATAGTCTTGGTTTGGTCATATAGATGAGATCCATTCTTCACATGGCTGTTCTTCACATGTGACCTGAAAAAATACTTTCTGTGACTGAAAAAATACTTCCTGTGGACCTACAAGAAGACAGAAAGCAGAATATAGTCTAGTAGATAAACAGATATAAAAAAATAGGGAGTTTGTGGAGACTCCTCCTCTCAAGAGATTCAAAACACACTTGGACAGTTTCCTGTGCAACCTGCTTTAGGTGAACCTGCTTTAGCAGGGGGGCTGGACTAGATGATCTCCAGATGCCCCTACCAGCCCTGATCATTACGTGATTGTCTGCTGTTCTGTTCATTTTGGTTCATATATTCATATGAGTTTGTACTGGAATGTATATATGCTTGGATAAAAGCAAGACAACATACTACAAATAATTCTGTTTACAAATATGATTCTCCTAAATGTGCTTAATATAAAAAAATGCTTGCATACTTGTGGAACTATTCTCTTAGCAATTGGAAACTGAGTTTTATTTGCCGTTTAAACTTGTATTTTATTTATTCAGTAGCCACTGTACTGTTCAAACATTAATTTGTAATTATCCTTTGTTTTATATAATGCATTTTTCCGAATCACAAAGGCACATTAGATGGCCAAAACTCCTGCAGGTTGCAAAAAGAATTGTCTGCATTACCAAAGCTTCTTGACACTGTTGTTTTTGGGGGTTTTTAGTGCTGTATGGCTTTATTCCTGCTTTCTAGTATGTAGCGTTTTGACAGTTTGCCTTCATGCTGGAAAATAGGTCATCTGGGCTCTAGCACAGTGAGATGTGTATCTTTACTATGCTTAAATAAATGAGATCTGAAATACTTTTTCAAGTGAAGTCACTGCATTAATGATTAAATGTGTGAAATAAATAGCTGACACAAGTGCAGTCTTTGCAAACCGCAGGGTACACTGCATCCTATGCAAAACTGACTCAGGAATTAATTTCCTTTGTTAGTCATTGGTAAAAATGAACTATTACATTCAGTTGAAAAATGCTAGGTCTGTAATGATGGGAAAATGAAAAATACTGCCTTTGTTTGTCTTTTTTTTTTTTTTTAAACAGAGGGCAGTTCTTATTCAGCAATTTTCAACCTAGAGTAAAGCCATCTCTATCCTGTGTTTAATCTCAAAGTATGGAGCTGCAGTCACCATTCAGTTATTCTTGGGAGTTTTGCTTCTGGATCCACTGTGCCAAAAATTTTCTGTTCTGTTTAAGGTGTCTATAAATGCAGCCAGGTGGATTTGTATGTAGTGAACAATGTAAGAAGTGAGACCAGTGCCATGAGGTTTAACAAGGCCAAATGCTGGGTCCTGCACTTTGGGGCACAACAACCCTGTGCAGCTACAGACTAGGAGAAGCCTGTCTAGAAAGCTGCCTGGAGGAGAAGGACCTGGGGCTGTTGGTTGACAGCGACTGAACGTGAGCCAGCAGTGTGCCCAGGTGGCCAAGAAGGCCAGTGGCATCCTGGTTTGTATCAGAAATGGCGTGACCAGCAGGTCCAGGGAGGTTATTCTCCCTCGGTACTTGGTACTGGTGAGACCGCACCTCGAGTACTGTGTTCAGTTCAGTACTGTTCAGATGTTGAGGCTCTGGAGCGAGTCCAGAGAAGAGCAACAAAGCTGGTGAAGGGGCTGGAGAACAGGCCTTATGAGGAGCGGCTGAGAGAGCTGGGGTTGTTTAGGATGGAGAAGAGGAGGCTGAGGGGAGACCTTATTGCTCTCTACAGCTACCTGGAAGGAGGTTGTGGAGAGGAGGGTGCTGGCCTCTTCTGCCAAGTGATAGGGGACAGGACGAGAGGTCATTGGGCACTGGCAGTGGCTGCCCAGGGAGGTGGTTGAATCGCCTTCCCTGGAGGTGTTTAAAAGATGGCTGGATGAGGTGCTGAGGTGCATGGTTTAGTGATTGATAGGAATGGTTGGACTCGATGATCCTGTGGGTCTTTTCCAACCTAGTGATTCTGTGAACTGCTAATTCTGAGCTGACCTAGTTCTGATAGCTCTGTCGTGCTCACTGGCATGTCACGTAATACCCATATTATCATCATGGGGAAAAAAAATGCAGCCTCTCTACTGCTGCCTGCTGTCATCTAGGCTGTCTCACATCTTTTTTTATCGGTATGTTTATTTTAATGATAAATGTTTTCTTTTGATCACAGTATTAAGTAAACATTAAGTACAAGATATGTAGAATTGCAGGTGGTTTTTTTTATTTTTTTTTAGTTCAGTTTGTTTCTAGCACTAACAAAACAAAACAACTCCTGGAACCTTATTGAAGTTAAAAGGAAAGTGATAATGCGAATACAGAAAATTCCATTGAGGAGGTGAGGTGGATGAAGAAACAAGCCAGACATTGAGAAAGAGAAAATTGCCAGAATGGTTAGTGTTACTCTGGCACTGTGCCTTGCTGCTTGCCCCTTTCTAAACTTTGCACTTAATAACAGCCACTTAGATCTACTCTTCCATCTTAAACACAAGAAAGTTTGAGTTTGCATTTGAGTTTGGTTTGTACAATGCAAATGCTTGCTGTTTGCCACATATTCCAGCTTTCAGAAGGGGAGTTTAGAGGTGCCCTTCACTTTTTAGTATTTTTATGTTTCCTACTAATAAAACCATATTGGCACCAGAATTTTTCAGTATCAGAGATCAAGCTTTAGAAGTCTAATTACAGGTAAAACAAAACATGTTTTCTTCTTTGTTGAGTTGTGGGATACACTTTGGATATACAATGAAAGCTACAAGCTTTTCTTAAAGAGTTTTTGGCCCGTCTTTGTGGTTTGATTTTTTTAAGCCTGTGAATACATCTATAGAAAAACTATATCTGAAAAACTGCAAAGGAATTGTGCTGGTATCATCCCTCTGGGGTCCCTTTTTCTGTCTCTGTCTTCAGGGATCACTCTGGAAACAATTAATTAATCTTTGCTTGTTGTGAGGTGCAAGACCCTTCACATAGCGTATCAAATTAATTAAAAGTGCAGTATTTGGATATCTCCTAAATCTAAGAAAATGTTATTCTCTGACCGTTTTTTTAGCAGGTCAGCTTTTTCAGAAGTACCCAGAAATACTGAATTCTGTTTGCCAACCATAGCATCTCATATTCTTTCCCTTTTTAATTTTCAGACTTGCTTGGAAATTGTCAGCTACTGGCAGGCAATCTTTATATATTGCTATCAATTCTGAGTATTATTGCATTTGCAGTATAGAGCCCCTGCCTTGTTTCTTTTTTTGACTTATTATAAATAGTAGGCTTCAGAGGCAGGACGTAGAAGGGTACATCTCATTTTGGCTGCTGGCCTAAATAGTTTTATAAGTAGGCATGTCCAGGGTGTGATTTGCAGGTATTTCCTCAATAAAAAGCGAAACTTGGAATAAAGTGTATGTGAGGGAAAGGGACAAAGACCCCTCACCTCACTTCCTAGATAGAGATCCTTCCAGTTGAAGGAACCTAATGGTTTGGTTATACTGTTATAAAATGTCGGCCAAAAAGTAACATTTGTCCTTACACAGGTGTACTTCAGCTATCCTGTTGAATGTATTCTCAGGTTATGAACTGCATCTTGAAGTGTAGGAAAAGACTTCTTAACCTAGCTCAGAGAGGGAAAGGAGAAGACTTGGATGCAATTACCTCATTCTGAACAAAACAGCTGGTCATTCCCTGCCTCTGTCAGCCCTAACCCTGTATATTTATCCCTAATGCATGAAGACTTTAGTACAAGCATTTGGAAGTCTGGGTTTCCTAACTTATAATGGAAATCCATGTCAAATGTCTTAAAATTTGTAGCTGTAACTATGCAGAAGTAGCTGCATATTGGTGCACTAAAACCAAAACTAGTTTACTGGTTCAAGTGTAATCTTAAATTCCTTATTTTCGAGTTGAGGTACTGTATTTCTATGCTTTGCAGAGAGCACAAATTGGAAAAGAATATCTTTTTTCTTAAAGCAACTCTCAGTTAGCAAGGTTATCTTCTAGTTAAAAGATTTCAAAGAGCTTAGGCAGACTTAGTAAAATGTCTAGATAGGTAGGCCTTAGCTGCATATTGTTATAACTCTGAATTGGTTAACTTGGTAGGTCGCATCAAATTACTATTAATTACTAAAGCAGTGGAATATTGTTACAAATGTCGGACAGATCACGAATAGAGGAAGACTGGATTTCTGATCAGTGTGGAGCTTTAAACAGAATGACAGACCTCAGATTGCTCATCAGGACAGAAGGTCACAAAACTGACCTTTTTAAAGGGTAGAGGATAAATTTAAGTGGAAAGAATAATGTTAAAATGTTCATGTGTTCTATTCCCTATGTTTATTCCATTGCACATGTAACATTTTCACCATGAGTATTTTTATTCTATTCTTACCGCTTTCCATTTTAACAGTTGAACAACTGTGAGAGATAATTTACAATCCTGAAGTCATTTGACTTGTCATCTTAAAGGATATTTATAAACTATAGCATTCAGGGAGCCCCCAGTGTTGCTTTAAATAGAGATACTGCTTTTAGAGTGAAGAAAAAAAATGGACTGATTAATTTTGGAATTGCTTTTCTTAAACACAAGTCAAATTAAATTTGACAAAAATTCCATAAAAATAGGTAGCAAACTTAATAGTATTCTGTATTTTCATACAATCAGTGAAGACTCCAAGAAAAGCAAATGGAGTGGCTTAGGCCAAATACAGAAATGGTCAAAAGACTTTTTTCTCCTGCAAGTACCTGTATGCTTTTTTACTCCTTTTAATATTGGCGTATATTACTCATTTCCTGTAGGCAAATTGCTGGTTTTGTTACTGTATTATTTTGAAGTGAAGAATAGGACTTGTTCCACACAAAAATGTTACTGAAGCAAACACCCAAACCTGCCATAGGTATATATATCAGAGGCATCTGTCTCCCAGTTGCAGTGATCACTTGTCACAGTTGTTGCCTGTCACAGGTTTCTTCGTTTGCCACACAAATCAGCATCAATCTGACTATGAGGTTATATACACATGATGTACAGAAATGGTTCTGGGGCAAGTTGTCCCTAAGCGTTGATTTCAGCATCATGACACCAGCCTTTGGGTCATTCTGCAGACAATGCAAAGATTTCTAGAACCCGAAACCCAAGTCGTTGAATTGCTGTCTGTTTTCTCTGCATAGGAAGCTTGCTTTTGTGTACTCTTGTACGTGGTTTAAGCAACTAAATTACTTAAATACCTTGTATCTCAACAACAAGGACAAAAATTGTAATTTCCAGAGTTCTGCATGGATTTCCATAAGTAATATGCCCCTTATATGCAAGAATATAGAAATTACATTTTCAGTTTTGTAAAAATGCTGTTTTTTCACAAGTAGAAAATACGTGCAGGTCTCCTAGCAGCCTGTTTTGTTAACATCTGCCAAGTTTTCAAGTTCTAAACAATTCATTGGGCACACTGGCTATTTAAGGGTAATAAGAAGAAAAAAGAGACAGGTAATTTCTGGTAATTTGAGAACTTAATAAAAGAAGCAAGAAACATTAATAAAACAAGGTATTTATAAATATACTCTAGTTATTGCCACAGAAGGAAGAGGGTGTCATTGCTTAAGTCTTTAGAATGGTGACAGTCAGGAGGAAGATCATAGTAAGCAAAGTTGCGTTTATATAGTAGTTGGGTTTTGACCTTTAATTGCATCTGATTTGCCAAACAGAAGCATTAGATTACAAAACGCACGAAGGAAATTATTTACAGGGTGTATGAGAACCTATAGTTGTCCTTTTTTTTTTTTTTTATGTTGCAGGCGCCTGGGTTGTTGTAACACGTGAGGGTGTGTTTCCCAGCACAGCATCTGATTAGTCGCTAAATTAGTAAGGAATGTCCTGGCACACAGTTTTGTTGAACCATGTGAGCCTATCAACAGAATAACATATTATATTCTATTAGGTGTTTCAACATACAGTTGAGTAAAACAGCTCAGCTTTTTTGAAACAGCCGTTATGATATTCTATTCCCAAGTCTCCTGGTTTTGTTTGGGTTTTGTTTTTCTTACTGGCAGAAGAGATGTTGCATGTTTACTGATTGAAATATGTCTCATGCCATAATTCTTTTATTTGTTTATATTCCAAGGTGTTTTAGAGTCTAAATAACAGTGTAAATCAGCTCTATAAAGCCTGATGTTGTTTATTTTTACACTGAGGAAAATAGAGGGTAGCATATTCTCATTATGTTTTCCATGCTCTCCAAGTTACCCCACTCCTTGAATACAGATGATTCAGCATATTGAGGAGACCAGTTTAATAAAAATTTTCAGAGATAAATATTTATTTGTAGCACGAAACCATGAAAGTTCTCTCAAGTCCACCTGAATGTTATGGTCACAGCACCCTGTAAGACGCATTTCATTTTCCTAGGTTAGATCTGATACAATGAGAATCAATACTCTTTCAGAAGTTCAGCCTCTTTGTACCAATTGCTTGGTAAAAATAGTTAATAGATCACAGACATAGCTGTGGCCATTGGTGTTACTATAGGTCACGTCGCAGTGTGAGGCAATGCTTAAGAGGATTTCACTGTGAGTATAGAAATATGCAATATGAAACCAGTAGAAATATTTTTAAACGCTTATTCAAGGAAGTGAAGATAAGGACCAACTGTAAAGAATTTCAGAAGTTCCTTACAGGATTTTCTCACAGTAAAACAGCATATGAAATTCAGTGTAGGTAACTGTAAAGTAATGCAGGAATAGTACTCCTAAATTCACATATAAAATAATAATGTCTGAAGGTGACTGTAGTGATTCATGGTCTCACAAAATTAGCATTGATCAATAGACTAGATCTACTGTTATGTATCATTAAAAAAAGGTATACAGGACAAAAGTAAGCATAGCCATGTGCCACTTGTATAAATTTGTTACTCCACACCCTGAATACTCTGTATGGTTCTGATCTGCTACCTCCCAGAAAAAGTTACAGGAGGGAAAAATGTCCAGAGCAGAACAACAAGGTAGACCAAATATATGGAACTCTTTCCATATAAAGAACAAGTAAATGAAATACAACTTTTCAAAGGGGAAAAAGAATAATTAAGAGGAAATGTAATAAGGGTCTATAAGATACCATAAGGAACGTGCCTTCTCTCTCTTGCTGTTGGAATGAGGAGGCACCGAAAGTACAGGCAAGAGGCTGAGGAAAAATAAAAAGATGTAATTAGGCTTTGGAAATCCATGACACAGGATTGCTGTGAACATTAGAACTGTATGTAGATTAAGAATATAAATTACATGACAGATCTTTGAAGAAAATTAACTGAAAGCTATTAAAAAAAAATCTCCATCTCTGGCTTTGAAAGGCCCTGAGCTGCAGATTGTTTGAGGCTATATGGTATTTTATGGAGGTGTCATAATGTATTTTCCTGTGTTGTTATACTGTTGCTTAGGTATCCCCGGTATTCAGTTCTGACAACTGTTGAAGACAGTGCACAGGGTTATTTGGACCTTTGGCTGACTCAGGGTAACTCTTCTTCTTAGAAGCATTCCAAGCATTGACTTTTTATTCAGTCAAGTGTCATACTGAGACTAAAATAAGTGCATCTCTGTATTTCTGCATTTCTATATTTTGTTAATACTTATATATAACTGTTAAAGTCTGAGAAGTCCCTGGGGAGCACGTGAGATAGCTGTTACACAATTTTAGACTGTCTTGCTGCCACCACATTCCGTGGAAGTTACAAGGTCAGTGTGTACCTTAAGAACTTGCTTTTAGGCATGAGATCAGAG
Source organism: Clamator glandarius (assembly GCA_033459285.1). Taxonomy (NCBI): domain Eukaryota; kingdom Metazoa; phylum Chordata; class Aves; order Cuculiformes; family Cuculidae; genus Clamator; species Clamator glandarius. The sequence continues at coordinate 2,730,684 of JAUNZM010000176.1, read as the reverse complement.
TAACAAAATCAATCAGAGCAGTATATCTGATGTTTGCACATCTAATCTTTAAAGAAATATTGTTCTAAATATTTTTTAAATCTCTTACCTGAACGCATGCATCTCTTTTCCTAGAACACAAACTGAGAGAAAAGCAATCAAGACCATTCTCTTGCATATTGGTAGAAGAGGCTCCAAGTGTGTCTAAACAATTGTTATATGATGTTCTTACATCATGTCAGGGCTATAAAGGAACACAACTGTGAACTCACCATAAGCAATTTTCCTGGGTTGCATAGTTTAGCAACTTCAATCCTAACTTGTCAGCTAAATTATGTTTGGTTTTTTTATTATAATCAAAGTCTCAAAACATTTGAGCTGAAAACTCCTTAATCTGATGATAAATATAAATATAATTCTGAAAAGGACACATAACCTGATTTTTTTGTGAGTTTCAAGTATGTTGCTCAAAACCCTTGCAGATGTAACTTGGAAAATATTTATTTCATCAAACACAAAAATTACTAAAGAGGCTGTTTTTATAAACAAATAACTTTAGCATACGGAAATCAGCCTTTTGGAGCTTTCTTGATCAGTCACTAAAATGAGGAGGAGATAAATACAGGGTACCTGCTGAAAAGTAATTAAAAATATTTGAAGTGCTTTGACTATTTCCCACATAAAGTCTTTTTATTTTTTTTCTTTTATAAAAGAAAAATTCACCTTACTAGTCTTTAAAGTAGAAGTCCTGAGTAGGGTGTTACTTTTTCACCCTTTTACTTCCCTCCTCTATAGGAGCATCTATGGCAACATCCAGGGAGTTGGACTCAGTGATCCAACTTGAGATATTCTATGATCTGCATATCATCAGAGGAGGTTTTTCAGAGGAAAAGAAGCTTTCTTGTAGGTATCTTGAAGATCAAGAATTTTAAGGAAACGGCAAAAGCTATGACAAAACATTATGCATTTTACAGATGTATATTGATAAAATACATATATGAATAAGTAACTTCTAAAGTTTTTTTTTTCAGTCTTCTGGAAGCAGAACATACTATTGAAATGTATTTCCTTCAGCTTAACAGAAGGATTTCTTTAGCAATCTTTAGATGTCTGTGAAAAATGAGGGAAAAGGAAGTTTTAATGGAGTCACTATTGTGCTGTGTAAAAAGTGGTATTTTATACATATGTTCTAAACCACCTCATGAAACTGATTGAATTTAAATAAAAATTAATAGCAAAGGAATAGGGAAAAGAAAATTTGTCTTTTATACTTTGAGACAAAAGACTAGATAACTGGAGTTAATTTGGCTACCCAGAAGTGCTGTCAGCCTCTCAGCAAAATGTCATGCACATTATCATCTTCTCAAGACTGGATGAAGGTTATCGGGTACTCAGCACTTCTGGCTGAGTGTTCTGGCAGCACTCTCTGGCAGCGCTCGCCCAACCAGTTCAGGGGATTCCTCTAAACCACAAATCTGTCTGTGCCCTTTATGATAAATGGGTTAAGCTGCAGGTCTTCACTGATCATCATTCCTGGTATGAACCTTTCTTGACTTGTATGAGCTCAAGAGCCATTCAACTCAGGGAAGCAGGGCAGTGCGGGACAGCACTGGGGAATGATAGGTATGATTATGGGGGGTTGCGTTCTCTTTTGCAGTCTTGGCTACCATCTTGCCTTTTCTGTGGTGCAGTGTGGTGTTTCATTGGTCTCCGTACTTTTAAATTTACAGTAGTTTTACAGAGGGTCAAATGTTGAAAGAGCAGAATGATTGTGTTTTGACATGTATTTACTTCAGGAAAACTCTGGTGAGAAATAGGACATTCCAGTCACACCAGGATAAAATTAGTTACGTTTTCATCAATGCATCTCAGAATTAACCATCCTATCCAATCTGCAGTTGTGAACATGTGTGAATTGTCATTGTGGGGAGTATATCATTGCATTATATTATGTATTTCTTCCTCCTATTTCTCGCTATTGCCCATCTTACCCTTGAACGTTGTTGCTTGGGATATTATGCAGCAATATTTTATTTACCTTTTCTGTTAGCATTTTGCAAGGTTTTGTGTCTGGTTTCCCTTTCCAGCTGGTAGAGCTATAACTTGAGATTGACCGGTAACTCTATTTTCATGCTTTTTTTTTTTTTTTTTTCATTTTGTCAGGCAAGCTGGTTGATCTGCATACACAAGTATGTGACTTCTAAAATAGCATGGACTCTGATGTTATTTTTTCTGATCTGTTTTAGTTTGTGAACGCTTTAATCTTCGCTTATGTAAACTTACATTTCATTGCTTTCATTACAATATATCAGATTTGCTAATGTGCTGTTACATGTGTTGAAATTACCAGTTGCTCCATTAGATAAAAATATTGCTTTACAATCTAATTAGTGACAATCTAATATATTTTTGTCACAGTTGCACAGATCTAGCACAGTGATACTATTAGAGATAATAATAAAAAAGGCTTCTGTTAAAGGAACAGAATATTATTGAAATTTTACAGTCAGGCACATTAAACACTACAGATTTTATCTCTTGTCACACAGTAAACCAACAGGTAGATAGTTGACGAGAAAAGTTAACAGTATAATTTGGCAGTCTCTTTCATTATGTAGGTATTGAAAAAGGCCATGGTCCTAAAGGAATCTAGGTGAAGTTATATTTAATATGAAAATGTTTGCCTAGCAATTCTGAATATTAATCAAGAACTTTGGCTCTTTAAGCTGGGACACAAGAATAGGGTTGATGTCAATGAAAATTATTACTAACTGACAAGTACATGCTGTGCTTCTAGTATAATGTACTTGGTCCTGCAGTTATTTGTCCTTAAGCTTGCAAGGTCTAGTTCAGAACTGGTGACCTGGGCTTCAGTTTAGTTGTGGCTTGCCATTACACTAACCACTTTCTGGTGAGATTTTCTTATGTTGCACCAAAGAATAAATTATATAATTGGGTGGAAAACTGGCTCCTACCCTCTTCTTCACAGGATGATAGCAGCGTCAAAGTGATGGTGGGTTCTCTTAGGAAACTGTGAGCATACCAGTAAAATGTTTTAGATATAGCATTGTTATTATATGGCTCTGAGTGTTCCAATAATCTTAGAGAGTCTGTGTGACTGAGTGATTTCTTACTTTCTGAAATGAATTACATACAGAATTGTCTTCTAAATATTCTCTCTGACAGTCTGTTTTTCTTCCATTATTTTGTGCTGTGTTTAATATTTACATTAGATGACACAACAAACTCTTTGTGTCAACAGTTCTGAAAAATATGTTCAGTTCTTCATGCTTTATAGCTATTTTTAATCTTTTGATCAATCTGTTCAGTGCAAGCTGATTCCGTTGTGTAGATAACTTGCTGTTTGGTTTCCCTTACACATAGTTCATTTCTTTTCAATGTGGGAAACCAGTTGGTGAGAAGAAACAGATTCAGCTCACAACAAACTGAGCTTCAGGTGGAGGGCAGGTTTCAAATCTAGATAGCATGTGTGCCTAGGAAAAAAAAATTGCATATTATTGTGAATTTACTGAATCATAGTTCATTATTATAGATGAACTAGTACATAATTTTGTAGGTCTTAAGGTAAACAGAAAAAGTGATGCAGTAAACAAAATAACAATTGCATTGAACAGTATATGAAGAGTCATTTGAAAATTTGGAAGAATACTGAGCTTTTTAGAAAATACTCAGATCATTGCTAGATGACATGTTACACTGTTTTTTTTTCCTCCAAAAGCGGTTTCTTTTATAGCCATTTAACAAGATCTCATGGACAAAATGTCCCAGAGTATTTTCACCCTTAGTGGTAAGATCTTCTACAGCCCTGTCTCCAGCTCTCTCTTGCTTGTCACACAAATCCAGCATGATTTGTATCTGTACTAGATGAAGAGTTGTTGTCTTCATGTGACTAAAACACGGTTATTTGTTTTATAAATTGCACTTGAAGTGTTTCTTACTTTAACTCTTCTTTCTTTAACTCTTCTTTTTCTTGGAAATATTCTCTTGCACTGTGGCACATGATAATTTGTGCTTTATGATAAAACACTAACACCTCACAGTGACAATTCATTGTTGCTGATAAAAACTAGTAACTATGACTTGCATGTGACATCTTGTTTAGTTTTTGAATGTCATGTATCTTTTTTTTCTGTCAATCCTGAATACTGGTGTTTTTTTCCTGTATTTGCAGCTTATGATTTAAAAAATGTTTTACCAATTAGTGATTTCATCCAAGTAAGGACTCCTGCATTATATACAGAATTCCATGAAGACAGGAGAATTTTCCTGAGTGCTCACTTTGTTTGGTTTTGTTCATCTTCAACTGTTGAAAGATGTTATTTATTTATTTATTTATTTGGCCATTACCTACAGATAAATACAAACTGGTTTGTGTGTAATAAGGGTCCTAAGATTTTTTTAACATACTGCTCACCAGGTCGAGGTTATACCTTGTATAATACTCCAGCAAAGAACTAAGGTTCAGGTCTACCTAGATGATTCTTCATTAATATTTGTATGAAAGGCTTGCTTTCTTCTAAAACAAGCATCCTATGTACATCCTATAGTGTATGAAGAGGTCTCAAAGTTAAGTGTATATAATGAGCACATACAAATCGAAGTCAGCTTTAGGTAGTCAGAAAGAATTGGGACAGGTATCATTGAACAAATTTGGATGTTAAAAATAAGGGAAAATTGTGTATGCATTTCAAATTGACGAAATACATTAAAACGTATACTTTTGTGTGTGTGCTTGTAAATACATAAATATACACATGTGCGTGCACACACACAAATGTGACCAGTATATTTGCTTTCCTACACTGAAAAGGGGGGAGAGGAAATTCCATTTTGGGGAACTTCGTGTATGTTATTAATATGAAATTTTTCAGTATCGAAATGTGCATTTCAAATTAGCTTTAATCCTAAACATTCTTTTGACAATGATGGTAATGTTTAAACATAGACTTACACTGAAAAACTGTATCAGTATAAACTGCCTACAAAAAAAAAGAAAAAGCTATACTTTCCATTCCTTCTGGAAATGTGAACTAAACTAGATATTCTTTTTTAGTATGAGTTAGTTGAGATTTTTAGGAGGACTTTAAGAGTATGGTACGGTGCTCATCCTAGTCATATAATTAAGAGAGAGAGTAATATATTGCAAGCATAGTCTTACTCTCCTTTTAGGTGGGGAGAGGTGTAGAAAGAAGCAATGATTGTGACTGTTGTGACTAGTTCTGGAGGTGGTCAACTAGCTAAATTAGTTGAAGCTGGAAGCAGCTATTTCAGAGCAAACAAATTTGGGTAGGGTAAGGAAATCCACTTGGAGCTAAAAATACAGACATTGCAACTGGTTCAGGAAACCCATGAGCCACAAGCTGGAGTCTGGAAGACTATTTGGAGAAGGCAGCAATGTATTTTGCTTTTGGATGCAGTTGGAGGTGCCAGAAGCCCTTTGGCCTGATTCAGTACAGTACTTTTGTTCACCTGCTGCTGTTGCACCCAAACATACTTGAAGAGGTTATTCCATCTCATGTGGCTGGGAGATAGTCTGGAGCCAGATCTACAGGAAACCTCCAGATGGGCCACTACAAGCTCTAACTTTTAAGGAGCGTGGAGAATTCAGATGATAAAAAAAAAAAAAAACACAACCAAAACCTGATTAAAAACAGATTAATTTTCTAGATAGTTGTATAGTTGTGATATTGAGCAAAATACTTCAGTGTGATTATAGTACTGCTAATTATGTGCTCATGCTGTTCTGAAGTTTGATTTGCAAAAATCATGAGCGCTGATATCAGTAGAAACTAGTCTTTGAGTACTGAAGTGTTTTATAAATGTTCTACTTTAAAAGAAACAGGTCCTCAATATTTCAGTTACTACTGAAATGTCTCATTTAGTAGACACTCTTGAACCTAATTCTTCCAGGGCTTGCTTATCAACAAGTAAATAAGGTGATAGTATCCTCCTTACTTCACTGAGCGCTGAGGAAGAGTTCTAAGGAATTGTAAAAGTAAACAGTGAAGCATTTTTTCTGCTGTAGTATTGAGCACTGCATACAGAGTGTGACAAAGTCACACTCTGAACAGTTCAAAGTACTACTTGAAGAGTTTGGAATACATCAAGTTCCAAGACTTAAACACAGGGATAGACACAAAGCTCCCCAGTGTGATATTACACACACTGAAAAGCAATATTTTGTAAAAAGACGTTTTGCATAGTAAATGCATGTGGGTATGTAAGACTGTTTTGCAATGTATGTAAACAAACAAGCTAAAGATGTGTAAGGGCTTTATATTTGCTGGATTTCAGTTTTGATGCTCCATTTACATTTTGAACAATGCATTTGTGTATTTTCATATTTCAGTTACTTCTTTTGATTCTTTTCCTAATTATATGACTTCAGAATTTTAATCTGAAAATTAAGCTGTCAAACATAACCATTATATTTATTAAGATTTTATTTGATCTAGAATCTCTGCTTTTTTTAGAATAAGCTTGAAGGAAATTCAGCTCTAATTATTTCAGCTGTAAGTATCAGAAGTAGGAAAAGAAAAGAGGAGAGGATCATATTGGAATATGCTGGTGTAGGTGACCATAGGGCGCCTCTGTTGAGTAAGGCAGCACGTTTATCAATATATATTTATATATTGCCTTGCATAATTTAGACATAGGACTATATTCCTGTTTTTCTTCTCCCTCCTTTCTTTTAAAAGTCCAGTATGAGTAAACTGCCTCAGGAAGAACACATCTTGTGAAAGACTGAGGGAAGGTATGAATATGGAAGATTGGATGAGATTAGGAAAGAGAAAAAGGAACTAGCTGGAATGTCAGGAGGAGAGTTAAGGAAGTTGTCATTCACAGATAAGCAGCATAGCTATTTCTTTGTTTATTTCACCGTCTCCTGAGATTATTCCATTAATTTGCATAGTAAATATAAATCATGTGATTTAAGGTAATAGATCTATAATTATATGGTTTGGGGAATTTTTGCAATTTTTATCTCGATCTTGCTAGTAATTTTGAACCATTTCATATTAAAATAAGAAGAAAGGATAGAATCCTTCATAGTTTTGAAAGTTAAGCGTTTTCCCAGTAAGTGATGCATTACCCACAGTGCACCAAATGCAGGTTACCAAAGTTATGGGGTTACAGTGTGTGGGGTGGTTTTTTTAATGTGACATACCTTGTGTTCCAGATTTGCTGTCTCGTGCAGGAGAGGTAGGTCTGAATCTTGCTGGGTTCTTTCCTAGGGGAACCCAGGAAAAAAGATTTCTCTGATAAGATCTCTGAATGTAATATTTTGAAAATATATTAACAGCAATAGGTCACACAGTTTAACAGAAGAAGGAAGCCACATAAAGAAGCAGTGCTGAGCAAGTGCTGAGCAACCTACATACGTGATCGTTGGAGTCTCAGGCACACTACAAAGCTTCATCAGCACAGATAAGGTTTCTGGGGTGTTGAAAATTAATAGAGACATAGCTGGTGTAGCTGGAGTGACAGAATCCCTGTCGTGCACACAGCAAAAAGCAATATGGGGAAAGTGAATTTGTCAATTCCCTTTATGCTGTTTATAGAAGCAATAGGAGTATTTTGGCAGAAAACCTCCTCTTGTCCGCATACTTTATTTAGAGTACTTTTCAAGTACAGTTTACTGGTATCCCTACGACAGTTGAGGCTGCTTGTGGCAGACAAGCTTGGAATTGGAACTTAAAAACAATGCATTAATCTTTATTGAAAATCTGTTTTCTTACTCCTTATTTTAAAAGAATTGCTGAGTTTTTATTTCTTCTGTGAATTTAGCTAATGGAGAAAAATTTTGATTTTCTGGCAGCTTGTGACTAACACTATGTGAGGAGGAAGGAAAGGAATATTTTTACAGTTGCAGTAAGGTCTTTGCTCTTATATTTTTAATCATTACTTTGATGTTTGTGTCATTTAGCTTCTTAACATTTTGGTTGCTGCTCACTTACCCCTGAAAAAAAGGGAAGACATTGAGGAGGTTTCCAGGGGAAGCAAAAAAATAAAATGTACTGGATGGTGATTCTCCCTCACATGATTAAAGGAAAAAAAAAAAACTGTTTTGCTCTTGGCTGTGCTTGCTACTGAACACCCTGTCATAGTGTGTGAGGTGAGTCATGACTTGTTTATTTTTAGCCTTGGCCAATCAAAGCCAAACGTTCTGAACTTCATTCAAGAGCAGCAGGCACTTAGGATGTCTTGTAAACATTTGCTCTCTGAGCAAGGAGCACTCCTCTCCGCGGCAAACGGGGCAGGTGCCTGGGTTGTTACTTCTAAAACACAAACCAGACTAGAAGCTCGTTGCCTGGATTATCTAGATTGGGAGAGAGAGAGAATTCCTTTACATCTGAAATGCCAGACAGTGAGGATCTGGGACAAGATGAAAGGTACTGTACATTAATTCTGATGGCCACCTCATGCAGCATGGACCAAGGCTTTGTGTTTTAATCTGTGAGTGCTCCTGAGTTCTCAACCTAATATCCATTTGCTCTGTGTTCTAACAAATCATCTAATTCCTGAGGGGTTTGCCTCTAATGCTAACTTACTGCTTTTTAGGAGAGAAGTGTTAAATCTTAATATCTGCTCAGAGGTTAAATTGTACACCTTTTAGATATTTCCTAAGATAAAGCTGAAGGGAAAAAAATACGGGGTGTTTTTTACCTAGTCACTTTTCCTAACCATGGGACAACTTAGAAGCCTCAAAATGTCAGAGAGAAATAGTTAATTTGGAGCCACATTACTGACTAACTATAACTCATTACTGTAAGGCAGGGCACTGTGTACCTTGGAGATATGTCTGTCTTTCTAAAGTTAAACTTTTATCTTAATTAGCTTATAAAACCAGCGGTCCAGACAAAAAGAAAGCAGTTGGATCCAAAACTTGATAACAGTTTTACAAATACTTTTTCTCAAATGTGATCTGGCACATTTCAGTGGAAATAAATGATCTAAATAAATCTAGATAAGTAGACAGATTTTAATATATTCTAAAAGTAGACACTGTTGATACCTGGCTATGACAGAGTTTACAAACTAGGATTATTAAAGTGCAAGTGGTCTTACTATAGTCACAATTTCCACTCTCTTGATGGTAACAACAATGTTTGTTCTAAAGCAGTGTTAATGAAATACTTGATATTGAAAAAAAATTGTCATGTATGTAGAAACAGACATTCTTTTTAAAGGTTAGTTAACAGAATGCCAGTATATAGAGGTAAGTTCAAGAAATTAAAAGAATTGGAAGCAAGCAATTTTGTATGACTTGGATTTTGATTTCTTCTAGTCATATTTAAATTTAAACATTGCAGCTGTTTTCCCATACATATGTCAATGTATTGTGGTAAGATAGGTGAAATACAGAAGATATTTCAGGTTGTCTGTTGTAGATGAGTAAGTGCAGGCATGGTCACCTAATTGGATGAGTGTGAGTGAATGGATCCCCAATGGCCTAATTTTGTCTCTGCAAGGGTGGGGTCACCTGTGCGTTCCATTTGCAGAGATCTAAGTTGTGCCCTAAATATGACATAGAATAAAAGTAGTTGTAGTAGTAGGTAGCATGATCTTCTTTTCTTTTAAGGAAAAAAAAAAAGCTTAGCTGGATCTCCAGTTTTTTAAATTGTTTCTTTTTCAATACAGGAAACCAATATGCGTGACACATTAGAAAAAAAAGAGGTTTCAGATCATAATAACTTTTTTTTTTTTCTTTTGGATCCATTCTGTAAAGGCCTTCCTTGAAAATCCTTATCATGTCCTTCCTTGAAAATGTGTTGTTGGCTTTTTCTTAAGTCAAGATGGGAGAAAATCTTACCAGCCTAGAAGAAAAAACTATCATGAAAAAATAAATAATTTCAAAACCAACCGGTATGCAACACACAAATGTTGTAATATCTTACTTCCTTTGTTCATGGTTCTTTCTCTATAAAAGCTTGTAGCAAGCTCTGTCAGTTAAATAGAAGGCCTAATTTTTACTAGGCCAGAACCTTTAAGGCTTTGATTTTCATGGCTCAAAGTTGTTTGGCCTTTTTAAAAAAAGGAAAAGCATGAACATTTCTAAAGCAGTAACCTTCAAAAGCGTAGCTATTGGGCCTGCTTTCCCCATTTGTCATTTCTGGAACTACTCTTAAATTATTGGCTCTGATCCCAGTCCCTCATCCTTGTGTTTCTTTGCCATTGAACAAAAAGGTTTGAGAAAATAGTTTAATCAAAAGGTTCTGGGTTTTTTTATGGAATTAATTTGCCTTTTTGTCTTAGTGGTACAAGTAGGATATAGATGGAGAACATTCCTGCAGAAGTGCTAATGAGATTTAGTGGAGGTCAGAATATTTTGTTCCAAGTTCAACAGACGTTCTGGAATAGAAGGAGGAGCTATAGGAAGTGTACTGGAGCAATATGGGAAATATACTGTAGCAATTCATTTTAGATTCGCAAAAGAAGAGATGGTAATGTAAGTACACACATAATGGGTTGTTTTTGAGGGCACACTGAGTCAAAACTATTGCTTTATATATTAAAAAAGGAGGGCAGCAGTATTTTGTGGAAGCTGTAAAGTGGTCCTTTTTCACTGATCCGTTTCAGTGCATTGCACTTCTTGTAGCTGCTTCTCGGATGCAAACGAATACTTCTTACATCCTCTCCCCTCTTGAATTCATGTCCCACTTCAGAAAATATGTAATATTGCATCACAAGTGTATTTAATGAACACTGTAGCATCATAGTTAAATATATAGCATTAGCCAATAACCTGTTAGTCATACCATGAATTTAGATGTCTAATAAGCAGAGGAATATATAGACAAGTACTTCTTAGGGAGGGTAGTAAAAGAAGCTAAGAGTTGTGAAGATCAAGTACCTACTCACATCTTGTGTTTTGTTTTGTCACATGATCCTGAGCAGTAGCAGATCAAGAACAGTGAGGAAAGAGGTGGTCGAAGGTAAAGGATTGAAAACAGTTTAGCATGAGGACAGTATTTTCCCTCAGTATTTCTTTATCATCAGATCCTCTATAGTTTTGGTGTAAGGTGGTATCACTGATTTAAAAAAAAAACCAAAAACAATACAACTCATGAAGAATCTAGTGATGGCCAAGAATATATAAAAGGTACTGTGAATAATCAGTCCTGAAGTGGTGGAAGGACTTGGCTATAGGTGCTTCACAGAGATACTGACATGTAACTTCCTCTGTGAGAACGACGTTTGTGTTTTTACTGTAACCTGACTGCTATGGGAAAGGATGGTGCACTAAACTGTTAGCCAGGAGCCTTTTTATAACTTGAATAAAAACGAGAGACGAAGCTACATTACTTTGAACCAGTTGATTTTGAACTACATAATATGTAGTTCATAATGCATGACCTCTCTCGGTATGTATTTGGACTTAGAAAAATGGAGATCCATTTTTAAGTAAAATCTGCATGTTATTTAATTACTCTAGACATGTTAATTTGTAATTATACAACATTTGTTTCTTCTGCTAGTATTGGTTAATAAAGTTGAAAGTATTTGATTTCCTTTTATGATTTAATTCAGTGCGCAAATGTAGGCAACAAGTGGTTAGCTCATGCCAGAAACTCTCAGTAATGCAGTAACACATCAAAGTGAATTATCATCTGCTCATACAAAATGTATTAAAACCCATTGAAAAGAGTCAGAATGAAGTTCCACATAAAGTGGCCTTGTAATATTATACAAAAAGTTACTTCTATGTTTTTGCAGGTTAAAAATATTCTTTATCTGGCACTTGAAAATCCAGTTTCTCTTTTTTGTTCATCTGCTTTGAAACTCATGGAGTGCTCAGATCATCTTTCCCTTGGCCTTGAACTAGGAGTACCCCAGCTGAAGCAGGTGGAAGCTGAAGGAAGAAAAAATGAACTGAGTTTGTGAAAAAGGTTAAAAGAGTTGTCTTTGCAGAAGAAAACTAAATGTCAAAAAAACACTTCTAACAGTAAGGGCTGTTTAAACTTCTGCAAACAAACCTCTATGCTCCTGTTGACAGAAATTATTTCCGTTTCTAAACAAAAGTAGTAAAATAAAAACGTCTCTTTTGCATCACTAGTTCCTGTTACAAATCGAAAGCTGACCTGGAAGATCACACTGTCTTGGTAAGAAGACAAAAACACATAGTGATAGCATTATAGCCTCTGCTAAATGGAAAACAAGTTTATAATAGTATTTATTCAATTTTTACGCAAAGAGATGTTTAAAAAAAATCTACACTTGTTGACTAAGTCATTACTTTGGACCTAATAGCACTTGACTATCAGATCACATTTCATGTTTTGAATGACCTCGAAATGGAGTAGCTGATATTCCTCTCAGGAGAGCTGGACAAAAGAAATACAGGTTAAAATAAGGGTTTCCTGTGAGACCTGATCTGTCAGTTTTCTTAGAGGCTCTGTAGAGGAGCGGGACAATGAAATGCCTAAAATTTAGTTGGTTTATATTCTGTTTATCTTATTGGGACATTCAGCAAGCAGCAGTGACATTTAGTACAGTCTGCTGTGTTGAGGAACTTGAGTACCTTCAGAACAGTTGAAGTTAACCACAGAAAGACAATACAGCTCCTTATTAAGAATTTGAGACAACTGATGTTATACTTCAGTGGAAGAGAAGAATACATCTTTTCCAAAATAAAATCCTGGTAGTAATGGGTCATTTTGTTTTCCTTTTTTTAAGCAACCCCTAGGACAAGATGAGTTTCCCTATCGCACACCTTCCCTTGGGGGGTGGGGGCGGGGAGGGGAACCAAACAAAAAAACCCAGTAACAGCAAATTGGAACTGACTCATTGTTAATAAAAAGCACAAAATTGAAGTGTCAGATGAAGATAGATGAGGTCAGAAATCAAAACACCTTAAAGCCTGAGAAGCAACGTTGCTTTATACTAACAGAATTAATTTATTTATTAGAAATTAGGTATTTGAACTACAGGAGACATAATAATTAAAGGAGATTTTTGGACTGGATAATGTTGTTAGTTACCCTTTAAGGTTGATAACTACATTCTTCAGCTTTTACTTGAAAACAAACTCCATCTAATTATAAATCTTAGATATTCCAAGTGTACCCAACCCTTACTATTGAAGGGATGTCAAATGTGCTCAGTTAAAGCATGTTTGCTGGACTACTACACACTGGTAAATGCCGAAGACTGTGCAGCACCTATAGATTAACAATGGGAGATGAAGTTCATATGGATATCAACAAGCTGGAGGTTTTCTATTGTGAAAGCTCTGCAGAATTCATAGGGGAAAAGGCTGTAGGTGAAGATTCTCCCTAAAGTCTGAGAACAGAGAGTGTCTGTGGATGTTTCCTATGTTCCTTGTTCTTTCAGTGATGCAGCATCCTTTCATGGTGCTCTTTGAAGCAAGCAGGATTTTACATCGTGGCCTGGTGATTCATTTAAATTGCAAGTTTTGTTGATTTGGTCATAGCCACATGATACAAATAAAATTATTTTGGTATACTTAACGATTGCATAGGATCCAAATGCAGCACAGGATAAAGCACAATTCTACATAATAGTGTTTTAAATTAGCCATGTAGGTCATCCAGATGCTGTGCTGTGAGTTCAGTGGTGTTTGCTATGGCTTTCTGCGTACCATGCATAACATACACAGATTTGTTGCATTGTGTTGCAATAAGGCTAATCAATATTCCATTGGTTTCTTCCACTCAGTTCAATAGTAGAACTTGAAGGTTTTGTCATTAGTACTTTAATACACTTACATGCTTTTTACACTATATTGTATTGAAAGAGAGGAATGGTTATTTTGACTGTGTGGTCACCTGAAATTTAAATGTAAAAAAAACATTTAAAATGTTTTTCACAAACTTTTTTTTTTTTTAATTTAGAAGACAAATTTTAACGTATATTTTTGGCTTATCTCTTCAGGTATAAAATGTTTGTTTCAGAGAATGGTGACTGCATCATTATAATCACTCCTTTCTGCACTGTGGTGATTCCTTTCCTCACAGGAGAGCTCTGAAAATGCAAATCTGCTTGGTTGGGTTTTGTTAACAGTTTACATACTTGATTTCATTTGGTCAAGTTTTGTACTTAACTCCTGGTTTCCTATGATGTTTCTCCTTAGATAGCCACATCCCTTATAGATGCAGCAATCTATATGTGCTAGACATTTCTTTTTAAAAGACTACAAAATAGCCACATTACCTGTATTTTGTTTTGTATATCTTTGGGAATGTAACTTTCAGCTCTTCCACCTTGACTAATAAATTCTAAGTTACTTTTAAAATTATAGAGTCTGCACAGGATTCAAGCGTGTGTGGTTATAGTTGAGAACTCAAGAAGGTTTAGAAGCTCTTTAATTGCCAGTTCATTGTTTGTTTATGTAGATGCAGTCTTTCAGATTCACCACATCATTGTTTACTTTGTCACTGCTGCAGTTCCGAGTAGCATGTCTTTGTGAAGCTACATATAAAACTGTGTACACATAACTTAGCAAAATCCAGCACATCACGAAGAGCTCTTTAAACCCGTAACATGATAGCTACTGACCTTTCTGAGAGAAATGTGATGGGGCTTTGCTTGAACAGATGTCTAGATACAAAATGAGAGCATGACACCATCAGTCATTTTTAGAGAATGCAATGCCACTGACTCTTCTGGCCAGAAATTGTGACTGTGATGGGCGGAAGCATCTGGGATGGGAGGGTGTTGGGTTGTTTTTGGTTTTGGTTTTTTGTTTTTTTTTTTTTTGCAGCTACTAGGTAACAGTTTATGCGTTTGCTCAGTTTTAGAAATTACACAATAGATAGTCAGAAGTATATGAGTAATTTTACCTGTAAACATTTTCAATCTTATTGACAGTAGTTTTAGAATAAAAGTGTAGTACTACTTTGTATATCAAACTCAGGATAAGTGATGAGAGCATAAAATTTTGTTCTTTCTAAATCATGTAACGAAAACCTTTGAAATTGTCCTGGAAGAGAGGCCTGCTCCGGTCATCAAAGGAGCACCTTGACAGGAGTCCAAAAAGTTGTTTTGGCAGGAAGTATAGGGTTCACATTTAAGCCATTTATTAGGATACTCTACGTAACTCCACTAATATTAAGCTGAAGTAGTTTTTTATGTTCTTGGTTGACTTATGCCATAGTCTTGCACTCCACGTCCATCATCTGTATCACTTTATATTCTTTTATTCTTTTAGTCTTTAAATCATTGAAAAATCAATTTGTCTGGAGTATGCATTTTAATGCAATATATTGCATTAGAACAGAAGGTGACTGACAGGTTTCATTCTAATGAAAGTTTATCTGTTTCTACAAAGGTGTGACATAAAGTCTCCATTTCTGCATACATACAACTATATGTTAGACACCCTTCCTTCTTTCTTTCTAGCCCCCCTCCTCACCAGGATCTCTTGTTCCAGCCCTCTGGCCTCTGGGTAACACTGCTGTTCAAGTGGGCTCTGGGGAGGAGGAACAGGAGGGACAGATGCCACCAGGGCTGGTAGTTGTTGGAAGGTATGAACAAGAAGAAGCAGCATGTGCATCTGTTGTTGTACTGAAGTTCAGCAAGCTAACTTTCTTACAATTCTAGTTGCCTAAGATGAGAATAAGACCTCAAAACAGTCCCTGGTTTTCTTTGTAAAATAGAAAAATATAGAACTAGTGGAACCAACAAAGATGTTTTATGATTTCTTATGGCTTAGTGCTACAAGAAAACACCAAGTATTCTCTTGCAGAGCAAGTTTAATAGAGGTTTTGTAATATTTTGAAGCAAACTTCACTGATGCCATCCACTTGTCTTGCTTGGTTTCTTCTTTATCAATGCATCACATGCAGACCAAGGGACCAACCCATGAAGCAATACATTTTATTTGCATTGCAGCTCATACTTTCAACATCTTTTAAACTTAGCAAAAGAAAGCACTAATAACAATGAAGAGAAGCAAATCCAAAAAAATTCCCCTGCAAATGTGCTAGTTTTCTGCATAATTTGCATCCTTTGTATTTCAAAGCTCTGCTTTGATGATAGACATCTGGCCTATCTGTTTTCTGTCTTTGTGGATCCACTAAGTTCCACTTTGATTATGCACATGTTTAAGGAAAGGAGTAAATTCTGAAACATGATTTTGTAATTCAGAATACTGCCATAGTAGTAGTTTTCAACACTAGGATAAACAGGCAAATTTTACAATACATTTTACTAATGCTTCAGAATGGTTTACAAAAGCTGGAAGGAAGGTGTCTTTAAGGACAGTAGCCTACCCATGAAAATTACAGTGGTCATAAGAAAAAACTTTTGTATACCACTTTCTCTGACAGTTAGTGGCTTGAGAAGATGGAAATTGAAATCACTATTGTGACTGGGAAGTGGACAAAAAGTTCTGTGTAATGTTGTTAATTCCTCTCCCTCCGGGTTTTTCATGTGTTATTTAATGGGTTTATTTACATCCTCTGTCAGAGAAAAATACCTGCAATGCAGTGCCATGCATTCCTGTAAAACATTGCATTTTGTGTATCTTACAAAGGTCGCCCAGTCCAAGACATGAGACTCTCATTCTATGAATTTCAGGTTCGTTATTTTAAATTGTCTATATTTTTTTCCTAGCGTGGGGTGGAGAAACCTCTCACGCTGAATATTTTGTAACGTAAGAGGAAATCACACTACTGCAATACTATAAATGCTGTGCTATAATAAAGTCAGGAATAGCGCAACAGTTTGGGTTTTGAACTTTAATCCATTTTACACCATGGTTGAAATACTAGTTTTTCTTTAAGTTACATTCTGCACCCGCCATGTGCATGATATTTGAATATGAATTGCTCGTGTCTGATATTTAGGTTCTGGAAATGTCTCCCAAACCTTGCTCTAATACTGACGTTGCTGTGTCTCCACCTCCTGGCAAACTTGCTGTACAGTAGTTCAGACATACTGAAAGAAGAAGTTTCTCCACGTGTGTTTAACTCGTTATTTTTGACCTAAGTTATTTCTTACTTTTTTACAAAAATGGAGCTACTCAGACTGCGTGTCTGAAAAGAGGAGGTGGTGGTTAACCTCCGTTATGTTAGGAAAGCTACTTCCAAGTAATCAGTATGTCTGCGGTGTCGTAGAAAAGAAGTTATGCAACATTCCCATGTAGAATAATGGATATCATGTATGTGGGAGAAGAAGACTTATTACTGGCTTAGAAAGAAGTATATAAAAATTCACAAATGTGGGCAGCAGTTGGACCAAAGTGTACGATTCACTGTAAGCCCCAAATCCTCTTGTCCTGAGTGTTTAGAAGAAATGAGAGGAAGAATTTATCATTGTAAGAAAAAGTAGCTTTAGACCTTGCTGACTTGCATGTCAGACATGAGGTTGTCTGGGGTTAGTTAAAGATTTTAAGGAGAGCTTAAGTTATGTGTTCTTTTTCCTGAAATTTTAGATTTGAAATTCAGAGTTCACTTTCTCTGTATTTTTGGTTGTATGACTGAGAATTTATGTATAGATTTTTTTTTTTTAATTTAGAAAATAAAGTGAAATAGACATTTATACATATAGTTACCTGTGATTTGCCTAGTGTTTTATTATTAATCTGTGATCAGAAATCTGAGGTTACATGGTAATCCCAAACTTTTCTTTTTTGTTTGATGTTCTAGTGTAACAAACAATGTGGAATGTATTATTTTACTTGCTATTCTGATTAATTAATCAAAGCTTCTATCTTGTTTAGGCGATCTGACCCTTTAAAAACCATCCCTTCAATGCTGTGTTAGTATGTCTATCTTGCTGCCACGTGAGAGATCACTTCCCTCTCAGTATCAGCATATAACCCTAGCTCTGCAAAGAGAAGCAATTCAGAAGCCTTTCTTTTTCAGAAAAATCACTATCTCCCTCGTAGTCCAGTGCAATTATATGTGTAACTTTCAAGTTAAGAATTTAAAGGATTCAAATCCATTTTCCTTCAACCATTATATCCTCAGGCTGTGTAAGTAAACCAGTTGCTCTTGCTAGCAAGATCTGTATTTTCAGTTGTGGTGCAGGTAAGGTATGAACTCTTGTCCCTATAAAAACATTATTGTATGCTTTTGCTTTGTAGACTGGAAAAGTAAAAATAATATGAGGGAGCAACTTCTTTTAAAGCAAATTTGAAGAAGACGACTTTTGGTTTGTCAGTTCTTGTAAGTTTGTGAACTAATTCTAAGGATCTGGAAAATACTTATGAAATAAAAATAAGCTTGTTTTGGTACGGTTACATTTGCTGTATAGGGATCCGCATCTGGTTTGAGAAATGTTAGGTCTTAAGCAAATTAAAAAGCAGCACTGTCATTTTAAATATGCACCACCTTGTCTGACACTTACGGGAACAAAGCTCCAAGGTGGAGTCTGGATATACCCTGTGGACTCTAGGACTGTTGTACATGTGCATCGATATTGCCAAAGACTCGCAAAAACATAGTACAAATATATGTCGTGGATTTCCTTATATCAGGAAATGAGACATTAATGTGCTCATATCTTAAATATAGAGGTGCCTTATTAGTAAGAATGATCATTAAATCATAGCTAGTAAAGTACAATAAAGCAAAGGCAGGTTATGCATGTGTTCTCAGTAGGAAGGTAGATAAAAGCAACCGACTAAACAGCTTTCAACTGAGAAAAGGCCAAATGCTCATGATGGCCTTTAACTTTAGCACTGTGTGCCAAGAAAAATGACTAAGCAATCCGTTGTTGTACAAGACTAATATTAATGTGGAAGCTTTTAATCACTAAAGGTGCAGCGTCGGTACTGAGTAGTGAACTACACAAAAAATGACTTCGTTAATCTGGCGCAGAATTTACTTCAGATTCACAATATTTGCATGGTGGTACTTTCATACTTTGTACCAGTTTGATTTGACATTGACTGGCCTCTGTACATTTCTTCTTTTATTTGTTTCATAAAACACCTTTGTTGTAGATGTTTTATCTACTCCAAAAAGTTTTACCATGTGTTCATTTAAAGTGAATATTGCTTTAACTGATCAGCCACAATTAGATAACCTATGTTTTCTCACGTCTTTCAGCAAATTCTTCTGTGTAGATCTTTTTAATTTATTTTCTTAAAAAGGACTGAACAGCTAAGCTTCAGAAACAGTCCTTTCCATAAAATAGAAAACAGAAAATTCAGTGAGGAAATGAATGTAACCATCAGAACTTCAAGAACAATTTATTTTTTTCTAAGTTGGGTAAATTTTGGATCATCATAGTTTGTAGAGCAAAAAGAAATATAGAAAAGAAAAAGCACAAGGATTATGTGCATGAAATTAAATGTATTAGTGTCTGTGGCCCTTCTGTGGCAAAGAAAAGTACTGTGATATATATTTTTTATTAAAAAATGATATTAAGAAATAAATTTGGGGTTCAGTTGCTTAATTTAGATGACAACTGTGCCTTAAATCCAATGTTTTCATATGGCCAGAATGAATAAGCAGTAATTTCTTCAGTAATTGCTTGTATGGACTGAGAATTGCTACAACAGAGCAGATTTTTTTTTTTTTTTAAAAGATCAAATTAGCCCAATATAAGATCGGTGGAAAAGAAGCACGTATTGCTGTAGCATAGCAGCAGCCACTGGATCGCAGGAGACTATAGCTTTACAACATGATGTTTTCAAACAGTTTCAACTTTTGTACGAGCTATAACTGAAGTTCTTTGATATTTTTGTTTGCTTCACTCAGCTGGAGTATCATCAATTCCAGGCAAGACTACAGACCCAGAATAAATCAGTGCGTTTCAGAAACACTGATGAATTTACTTGTATTTTTTCAAGAAATGTCCCACTTCAAGGAACAAAACCCTGGCAAGGTAAGTTCTATATTGTTTAGTAAGAAGACAAGATAGAATTTTTAAAAACAAGCAAGGAGAAGAAAAAAAAAGAAAAATACACATTGTATTGAGTTTCTGCTAACTTTCTCCTGTGCAGGAAAAAGCTGGAAAAGTTCCTAAATGTACATGTTTTTCCCAAGTAACTGTAGCTTTCAGAAATAGCTGCACCAGCATTATCTGATAGCACAGGATCATTCATATTTTGTTGGAATAATTTTTCTTCTATACCAGTATAGTTTGGGCTTTTTTACTGAAAGACTGAGCTGGAGAACCCAGTTGATGGAAAGGCCAGCAAGAGTAACATTTCTTCTTTCCTAATAGAAAGATTATTATGAATAATAGTTCTAGCCAAAAGTGAAGCAGCTTCCTTTTCCAAATAAAACTATATCTAGTGTAGATCATGGCAGTAGTAAATTTCATTTTTTATATATGTTAATATATATATTGCTAGATAAAAAAATTAGAAGGAACTTAAGAGGGAGGTTTCCTCTCTTTTCATCTTAGTTCACTTTGCCACAAAATCTTTCATGAAAACAGGACCTTCAGACTTAACAGATTGGAAGTACATGGTGCCACGCTCAACTGTTAAGGCGTTTAGGCTGAAAATACTGATGAGAAACAGGATGAAACACATTGCAGAGATGAATAGATTATGCAAAAAGAAGTTATATTTAGGATAACAAAGTTATGTCTAAAAGAAGTAGAATACAGGTGTATATTGAGGCAAGGAAGTGTGGTATCAGTATACCCAGTAACATGGCACAATAATTGTATGTTAAGATATATCTAATCCTGATTTAGAAAAGTTAATTTTGAGAGTGTGCTTTCCTTTATTTTTCCTGACCTCATTCATTAAGCCATTTTTTTTTACTGCTGTAATTACAAGAAAATTAGGAATTGATGCTTTGTGCAAAATTTCTTTGAATTAATCATTTTATTGCAATTAAACTCCAAAAGCAAGTAGATTATTTCTTTAAACTCTCAAGCTTTCAGATCAGTTCTATACCCAGCATTGTGCAGTTGTGAAAGATGCACTATATGTCTCAGTCACAGCAGAGACCAAAACTCAAGTTTTATATTGAAAAATCAGCTCAGTCTTGTTGTTAGCAGTTGCTAGAGAAGCTAACAAGCATCAAGAGAATACTTGCCAGCATATGACAGAAAACAGTTTCACAAAGCAACACAAAAGGGGAGAGAAATGTACTAGTGGGAAAGATTTTTTGCTTTTGTAAGCATGCAGCAAGTATGCATTGTAATATTTCAGTTAGTAATTTGGGATTTTTTTCCTGCTTATCAACTGTTTAGTGTTCTCCTGTGTTTTCCTGTGTAATGAAGGTGAAGTAACTTCTAGTAATTTTGCCAATAACAATGTATTTATTAAACCTTTATATTAAATACATAGAAAATAGATGAGGGGCTAAATCCTAATTAGTCATAATGGACTGTTTGATGCTTATTTGCACAAGAAGCGTTAAAAGTATTGCCTAATTTTAAAAACAAACAAGCATAATAAAATTCTATTTTCCACTGCACTTTAGATTTCAGTTAGCATGCAACATTTTTCTATTACAAAATGTTCTAAGTATTTAAACATTGGAAGTGTTAATAGCCAGTTTTATTGTTTCTGCCAGTTTTGCCTACTAGTCTGCAGTGTGTGTACGTTTTTCACTGTCTTGGGAAGTTACATTCCTGGAGTTGTCCTCTCCTATGTCTTGCGTAAGTATAGTCTCTTTTACAATCATGATTTTTGTACATGGTTTGTTTATTATTTGGTCTCTTTACAGAGATGTTCTGTTTATGTATTGTTGATTCTCACACGATATTGCATAGTTGTGTTTCACAGGTAGAGGTATCAAAATCAGACTAAAATAAAATTAATGAGAAATGCTGTAATCATCATAAATTATGCCTTACTTGAAGTAAAAAAGGTGTCAGTTGATATGAATACAACAGTATTTTCTGTGACAAGCAGGAATGGCTCCTAGAAACTGGGTTTGACATTAACAGTGTTTCTAGCATGGACATTTCACAGTGCCTTTTTATGTAAAATTTATTGCGTTATGTAAATTTAGTAGTTATCCTAGTACATGTATTGTTTAATTTTTATTGGGTAACTAATTATAAAGCAATATTTCAATACATTTTTTCTCTGTGTTCATTTTTATCACAGTATTGTGTGCCTTTTTATGTCCCTTCCTTAAGTGCAATGAATTTGGACAGAAAGTGTGCAACAAAATTAAGACTGTTCTGATGAAACTAGATTTTGGAATAGTGGGATACATCAACCAGAAGAAAAGAGAGAGATCTGGTGAGTAATTACGTATAGCCCCAAATAATGTATTCCTGTATGCAGAGAAAAATTTATTCACTTTGTAGATGGTTTGGTTTGTCCTATGCAGTCAATTGTAAAGGTATTACTTGATCTGAACCAGCAACAAGAATTTGTTTTCTTCCCCAAGTACTCATAAGTATTTAAGAATTGCAGTAGGATAGGAGCTACAAATTAATCAAACTTTTTAGTCAGAAAGGGGAGAAATCAGTTTAAAACAGAATCTTGCCTGTCTCATCTGAAATCCTTATAATACCGGAAACTTCTAGATTTTAAGAAATAAAGCTATTTCAAGAAAAATGTTTATGTGAATAATGTTATCCTTAGTTTAATTCTTGTGTGTGCTACAGTTTTGATAATTAAACCTTTGTAATACATTACTTGCAGGTTTCCCACCCTTTTCAGTTAGCATTACATCAGCAGAGTTGATATCTGCTTTAAAAAGGTGTATTTTTTGTAACCAGTCATCATACCATGTGCTGTTCCTAGACAAAACAAGAGGAACCGTCTGCCTTTTCCCCTTCTCTTATATATAATGCAGTAGTTGTTGGAAATAAGAAGTAATGCTTTGAAAGTTTTCTTTCATGTATTATTTCACCTTGTTCTACTTTTAGGTAAAACTGGCAGAGAGAAAGATTGTTTAATACATTTCATAAGCCAGCACTAGAAAAATGGTTGAGGTTAGATTAATTCTTTCTTGCCTCTCACCCTAAAGCTTAATTTAACAATTTCCCTACCTTGCTTTGCCACTTGGATTCACCACATGGGTTCACAAACCCTTTTACTGACCCGAGAGAGGAAATAGCAATTTACAAAACTAGGCAAACCAAGAATAATGTGACTGTGGTTTTCAGCTTATACTGGCTTAAAATATTCATGAGACAGTTCTCTGACAGAAAGAGGAGGCAAAATTTGTGTCTCTGTTCATCTTCAAGGGGCATCATTCTCTCAGACTTCAGAGGATGCTTTGCATGTATAGTTGCAGAAAAATGTTGCGAACGCAGGGGAACTAGATGCGAAGAAGAAAAAAAAGTTTTGTGAATTAAAGTTACATGCAATTATACAGAAAATTGCATGTTCATATGTAAAAGTAATATACTGGGATAACGACATTGCCTGTTTAAGTAGTATGTTACAACTGTGGATGTACCAACAGCATAGTTTAAAAGATAGATATATTGCTAGGGAGCACTGATTTGTGGTGAGCAACAGAGACATCTGAAACTAAGTGTGTTTCAGAACAACAGGCTCTTGCCCACTCTGACTGCTGTGTGATATGTTTTGATAAATATCTAGCCTCTCAATCAACATTTTCTCCTCACCTTAGTAGCGTATTATGTAAATGATGCACTGTGTCAACAGGTGAAAGTTTGCTGCACTACTGCAAGCTGTGTGACAAGAGAACACACACTGAACTTCACAGTCTGTTGTCATGAGTAGGATAAAAAGTATTTTTTTTCTTGCAGAAACAGGAAAAACAAAACCCACAGAAGATGACAGTGAATTAGACATATCAGCCCTGTGTCCGAAGGTGACTTTTTTTCAGTCAGCCCTATCTTGCTTTTAAAGTCTATATAGAATATTTTAGACTACTGTCTCTGTTTTCTGTGGAAGACTAAAACCTGCCCAGAAGACTGTGTTCCTAAACTGAACAGTGTGCTTTAAAAGTGATTTATAGTCCCTTTATAGGCTTATAAGAATTAACTTAATGCACTTGTGACTTCTGGCCCTCAAGGTAGAGGGTTTTTTTGGCTTCCTAAACTAAGAATTTTTTTATTTTCTATTGGCTGTAGAAAAAACAAACTAGAATTTAATAGCAAAGGCAGCTATTTATTTGCAACAGTGAAATTGCAGTTGTTTTTATCAAATTAAAATATAAAAGGGAATTGTTCATAGAAAACCTACATAATTTGTCAGATAATTTTGTAATCAATTGTGTGATCATTTTCAGTAATAGTGTAAATAAATATATTATTTAATAAATATCCTTCTAGACATCTGTAAGAATACTTATAATAATTCCTTTCTCTCTTAATATTCTGTATAACTGTATGGCAAAGGATCTTCCATTATAATCAACACTGGTTGATATATAAAAAAAATCCATTTGGTAGGAATTCTTATGCAGTATTTCATCAGTAGTGAATAGGGCCTGTCTTTGGCAGTGATCGCTTTGAAGCTGGTTTTGTATTGTGAAAAAGAATTATATCCCATGAGATAAAAATTTTTCGCTGACATAGTTGAATATTGTTGGATAAATTTATAAAGGATCATGATGTTTTTTCTTTAGCTATTTCTTTGCTGTCTTATAGATAAATTTATGCATTTCTTTACATTTATGCATATTTGATATTTGATATTTGCAGGCTCATTCTGCTTCCCTTACAGTAGGATATTACTTTCAGAATGAATAATTAGAATTTTCTATGCTGCTTTAGTGTAATGCAGCTTTCAATTATTCCAAAGAGGGATGTTTCACTTCTATTGTGTACTCCTTTATTTTTACATTTCTGCAATTAAAACTTAAATAGGAGGCAATTTATATTGGTAGAACGTGCAAGATGCTTCTTTTTCAGTTTCTAAGATTTGCATGTGTTTTTTGAGTATAAGAATACACATATGGGACTTTTTTATGTTTAGGTTAGTCCTGCAGTTGTTGCCAAAGAGCTGTCAGTGTCTGACACAGACATATCAGAAGTATCTTGGACCGATAATGGGACCTTTAACTTATCCGAAGGGTATTCACCACAGACAGATACATCTGATGGTATGTAATGGCTTCATCTGTTTCATTGACGAATTGCAGCCATGTCAGTTACCTGAAAATAATTAGAGAATTTGAGGACAAAAGTTTTTTGGGTTGTTTTTTTTCTCTACAATTTAAAATTAATTCCAATTTAAAATTAATTTTGCATACATCTTGTGTATGAGCTGTCTTTATCTTTAAAATAATAAAGTACCTCAGTAAGCGAATAAATAAATAAGTAGTCATGGGTAAGAACAACACAGTCAATAAGTGCCAGGTTTAGTGCTCTCTTCCACCAAACATTGTCAGCAAGTAAACTTTTTAAGGTAGTTCCAACACTTTTGTGGATAAGCTATGCAAATAAAAGCTGATAAAGAAAAACTTAATACTTTCAACTGCTAAATAGCCAATTGAAGAAAATATTAGGTTTTGGTTACTAGAATGCTGATGAAGACATCCAGCAATAAACCTCAAGGAGACATGAAGACTAAAAGGAGGAAAATATTCTCAAGCATTTGTCTCGATTTTAATCAAATCTTTATGTTCTTACTTGTTTACAGACCAAGCTTTCACATAGCACTTTGCCTGCATAAAGACTAAGGACTTCAGTAGACGACAGCAGTTTAGTGTAATCTATTAGCTGTGGATTTGTTGCTCTGCTCTTCTTCCATTTCTCTTCTTCTAGAAAAAGACCACTGTAAATGACAAGTAGGGTGATATTACTTAATGGCATTACACGAGGCAAATTAACAATTTCAATTATTTGGTTCCTATTTCAAGTTGTAAATAGACAGCATTTTATGATCATGGGATCGTAAGTTGGAATGAGCTATTGTTCAACTTGATCAAGTTGCTCGAGGCTGTGATCAGTAGAATTCTGAGCATCTCCAGTGGCAGAAATTCAGCAGCCTCACTGGACAGCTTTTTTCAGTGTTCACCCTCATAATGAAAAAGGGGTTTTGTTATAGTGAGTCAAAATCTCCCATGTTCCAGCTTGTGTCAGTTTACTCCCATCTTTCCTCTGTGCACCTTTAAGAAGAGTCAGGTCCCACCTTCTCCATAACTTCCTTTTAAGTAGTTAAAGACAACTGTGCTCCCCCTTTGCCATAAAGCACATTCATAGACTCATGGAATCATTTGATTGGAAAAAACCTCATTGAGTACGACCGTACCTGTCCACTACTAAACCATATCCCTGAGCACCTAGTCTACTTGTCTTTTAAATACCTCCAGGGATGGGGACTCAACCACCTCCCTGGGCAGTCTCTGCCAGTGCCTGAGAACCCCTTCAGCGAAGAAGGTTTTCCTGATGTCCAATCTGAACCTCTCCTGGTGCAACTTGAGGCCATTTCCTCTCATCCTATTACCTGTCACTTGGGAGAAGAGACCAACACCCACCTTGCTATAACCTCCTTTCAGGCAGTTATAGACAGTGATAAGGTCTCCACTCAGCCTCCTTTTCTTCAGGCTAAACAACACCATTTTCCTCGGCCACCTCTCATAAGGCTTGTTCTCCAGCCACTTCTCCAGTGTCATTGCCCTTCTCTCAACATCTCGTCACATGTCCTGTTCTCCAGCCCCTTAATAATTATGCTGGCCCTACAGGGGACTCACTCCAGTCTTTTCACTGTCTCTCTTGTACTGGAGAGGTCACAACTGGACAAAGTAATCCAAACGTGCACTCTAAGGTGATGAATATGGGGAGGAAATCCCTTCCATTGACCTTCTGATTTATTTTTTTTAGTTTGCTAGTATAGCTCAGTGTTTGTTTGTCCTTTCTTGCTGCAAGGACATAGCACTGACTGGCTATCCACAGGTCTTGTTCTGGAAAGCTGCATTCTATCCTGTTGCCCCCAACCTGTACTGCTGCGCAGGTATTCCATTCCAGATGAGGGACTTTCCGTTTGCTTTTGCTGATTTTTCACGATGTTCCTTTTCAGTCTGTTCATTTCTCCAGCCTGCTGAGGTCTCTGTAAGGGCTGTGCCCTCCAGAATGTCAAATTCACCTCCCCTAGAGCAATTTCTGCCCGTGAACTTGATGAGACTGCATTCCGTCCAGTCGTCTGTCTTTAATAAAAGCATTGAAGAGTGTTGGCTTCAGTACCTTTGAGAGACCACTAATGACGAGCCTCCATTTGGAGTTTCTATCACTGATCACAGGCCTTTGGCTCTGACAATATGGAAAATTTCCCCCCCACCTTACAGTTCACTTACTCAGTTCATTCACCAGTTTGGCTGTACAGATAATGTGGGAAGCTGCGTAAGAAGGCCTTGCTAAGTGAAAATTAAACAACATCCACTCTTCTCCTTTATGGAGTATTTCAGCACATGGGACATACACACAAGTGCAAGTGCATCTGAGCATTGGCTCATCTCATCTCAAAGTTCTGTGCATTTGAGCCACCACTCTGCAGACAGCGCAACCCTTCCTCCTTGCCTTCCCTTTTTCACTTTTTCCCAAAGAAAACGGAGAAAATGACATATGAGACAATTTAGGATTCATTTGCTTAGCCCTTATGAATGCTCCGATTGCTTCTTTTCATAGAAAGTAAGTTCAAACTGATTATGTTTTTTATCTCCTCATTCAAATACTAGATCAAAATATTCCCTTATGCTCATTTAGGCCTCTTCCACAAGCCACGTACTGCACAGTAGGTTTTACACATTTCTAGTAGCAAATATTGTGCCATTAATGCAGCCATTAAAATATAAATTTTTATTTGCTTGCAGTCTGCTTTTTATCCTCTTGACAAAAATGAAACAATCGTGGTCAGCTGTAGAATATCAATTTTCTGTTTCCTAATTAATACAAGCATTAGCCAAGAAAGGAAAAAGTTACAGATTAAGAATTTATGTTTGACTTGTATCTTTATTTAAAAACATAAATATTCCTTTTTTATTCTACAAGTGTATCAAAAGCTTGTAATATATTCTTACATATTTGTACTTCATATATATTGTGAAGAGAAAGAGTTTAGAGACCTGTCGTCATATTATAAATTTTAGGGCTTCATGTTGCTGGTGTATTTAGAACTAGCTCTGCGAATTATCTGCAAGGGTTCTTTCATGTATTGATACATACCATTTCTAAGAAGGTACTTTCCTCAAATAACTTTGAGTGAAGTTGATACCAGGTTGTTTTATTACACTACTCAAAAACATTTTATTTTAGATGTCACACAAAGCTCCTCTGCATTGAGACTATGGAAGACTACTAGACTATCAATTAGTAAATGTGTTCAAAGAAACACTTACTAATTACATTTTCATGTGTTTCGGGGGGAAGTCTTTCGTGTTTGCTAACACTGTTTTCTTCTGTTAAAACTGTAATAGATTTTGACCGACCTAGTGATCATGAAGAAGCTTTTGCTAGAGATCTTTCAGAATTTCCTTCTTTAGAAAATGGTGCCGGAACAAATGATGACGATGACTCGAGCATTGGTATGCCCGTCCAGCAAAAACAAAAAAAAGAACAAACATGTTTCAAGGCAGATCATGCTTCCAGACAAAGTAAAGAGAGACCATCCACTGCAGGGCTCTCCTTGCCTTTGACCAGTGACCAAACCTTTAACTTAATGAGTGGAATTGCTGGGGATGTCATCGCAGCTGCAGTGTCTGCTGCCATCAAAGACCAGCTGCAGTCTGCACAGCAAGCTCCTTCGCATGCAGCGCCCAGTTTGAGTGAGGAGACAGACACAGAGGAAGCTGATGATTTTGAACTGCTTGACCAGTCTGAGCTTGAGCAGATTGAGAAAGAATTGGGACTTTCACAAGGCCAAGAAGCAGAATCCCAGGAAAAGAAAAAATCTTCAGGCTTCCTTTCAAATCTGCTTGGAAGTCATTAACTGGAAATTGCAGCTGGTAACATAGAAATTAAAAATAAAACATACACAAAAAAAATCAAATGCAAAAAAAGGAAAATTCTGAGCTGTAAGCTTTAACTATCACTTTAGATGTGTTGTAATAATTTCCTTTACGCAGAGTGAATTAACTGGATAAATATCAGCTGATACTGATAGTTTAATGTTTCTGGTAGTTATACCTCAATGTAATAGCATGGAAATGAATTATCTATCCACAGGTTGGTTGCAGGTGAGCGTTGGAGGTCAGTTGTTCAAAAGAGTTCAGGGAGAGTGTTTTTTTTAATCTTCTTACCAACCATCTATTATGGAGTCCTGAGCCAAATTTTCAACATTGGTTGTTTAATTACTCTTGGTTGCCAACCATGTAATGCAATTAATGATTCACATAATAAGGGCGAGTTATCAGAGGATTGCAATGAGATTAACTGAATCTCACCTCCTTCAATCATACCAAAAAGTATGAATCCCTGCACTTAGCATTATGTGTGGTGCATCTACTGTATATGAAATACATTAACCAGCACATCTCTAGTTTAAATGTGTGCAACACTATTAAAGAACTTGATTTCATACTTAAAACCTTTGAATTATTTTGGATATGGTGATGCATTTCCAAGTTTTTTGCTGTTTTAGGCTTGTAGAGTTGTAAAGTGGCATGCCTGCTGTGTTCCTTGATGGAGTCTGGTCTTTGGCAGTATTGCCCATGTGAAGTCAGCCAACACAATTTTATACTTAACAGTTAATATCGCATAAACAGAACAACCTTTCTGGGAGCAGGTAAGGGGTAGTCATTATTTGAAATAGAGCTTAGAGATTAAAATAAAGAAGAGAAGTCTTCTTTAGGTGCCGCTTCCTTAATTCAGGATTCTGTGGGGTTAATTTTTTTCCACCCAAGACAGCTACCATCTCTTGCAACAGAATTTCTCTTGCAAGCTGAATCTTTTAAGGTACTTAAAAGTATTCAGTGAGGTCATTTGCTGTAGAGGACACTCTTCTTCTTGGCATGTAATTTAAAACAAACTAAAAAGAACTTGTATTATTTGCCAATTTAAAACTCCACACATGCTTAGTGAGTGGCAAGGGATCTTAAGCACGTAACTTACTTAACTTTTTCTAGGGCTTTTTTGTTCACCTATGACAAAGTTGAATTGTAATACCAAGCAATAGTAATCAAAGAAGTAGGAAGAAATAAAGCTAGTTTTTATAATGTGATGTAAACTGTTAGCAGTGTTGAGGGACCATGTCAGCTGCTACTACTACTCAAGTGATTTTTCCATTTGCTGGCATTTGAAGAGGTGAATTCTGTCATCTGGGACCCTCAAAAAGTACAGCAACAGATCATAGGAATCTTCCACTAACATGTATGTGTAGGTAAACCTGTGTTTGAAGTTAACTCCATTTTAATTTGTTTTTCTTTCTGAGGTGAAAAAAATAGGCAGAAGGCCAAAAAGATTGTAGTGAAAGGAAAGATGTTGACAATTTTTGACACTAGCTTTATTGTTGCTTGTGCTTTTGTGTCAGTAATGCATATTGACTGTATTTGCTGTCCTTTACCAGTAAAAAAGTGAGCCTGTGCCTTCATTATCAAATCCATTACAAACTAAGTGGATGCTGGATATAGATTCCACAAGATGCAGATTTTGAAATTACAACAGCTTAATGTGAAAAGCAAGTTTCTGGAAATGGCCAAATCACTTCCACAGCATTGGTTGTTAAGTTTCCGTTTGAGCTTCCCCTAGCCTGTCCTTCTCATTTGGAAAAAAAAAAACCCAAACAAGTAAATAAAAGAAGCTTTTGCTGGAAACCAGTAAGTTTAAAGGCCATTTAAATTTCTCAGATGAGTTAAAAGCCTCGTTCCCTTGCTGCATGTTTAGGACAATCTATAAAGACAGAAGAGTACAACTTCCAAGTTGCTGATAAAACGTTGTAGGACACCGAAACAACCTGTGTGCTTCCTTATACAGGAGTACTGGTGCCAGGAGAGGAAACTGGCTGTGGGACAGGCAGGGGCAGGAGGGAGCAGTCTGTCACAGGCTTTTCTGGAGAGGATTGATGGGCCGGACTAGCTGGCTGTCAAAGGTGACATTACAACAGCGTGCACTTTATTGTTGTTTTAGGAAGAATACTTGTGATTATAAAAGTATGTAACACAGGGGCACTCTTCTAGAATAATAGATAAGATCAAGAAGGAAAAGCAGTTGGAGGATTTTCTCAGACTTTTTGTCAATGATCCATTTTCTGGTTTCAAGATAGAAAAACAGACTGATTCTTCTTCAGTCTGTTCTCCAGTTTCTTCTTCCAGAATGAAAAACAAAGCAGAACTTGAACAAGGAAATCATTAAAGTTTAGGAATATAATTGCTTATTTAGGTGTCTTTAGAATTTTATTTTTCTGTTCTTATGGTAGTCAGTTACATTCAAGCCCCTAAGTACTGTGTAATGAGAAGGAGATCATTCTTTAACATTTAATATTTCTTATTAGGTAGTGGAAAGATGCTCGGGTTTTCTGCAGAGAATTACATTTTCCCTCCCAAACAACCGCATGTAAGAAACACTTTGCTTGGACACAGTACATTCCACTGCCAGCAGTTTGACAGCAGAAAAAAGAGTACATTTCTGTCCTTGATAAGACCCCTTCCATGCTGCCTTCAGCTGGAAATCCCTCAAGAAACCTTCACTTTGCTATACTCTAGCAGCAGCCATGAAAGAGCAGCTTCTTCAAAATTCCCATCACAGTGGCCCATAATGTCTTTCCTACTAAGCATTGGTCATCTCCTTCCCATCTTCCAAAACTGAATACGTGGACAGGAAGAAAGGCAAGCAAATACGAGGTAGCACGTAGTGTTGAGATGTGCATTTGCTCCATGGAAAGCCTGCTTGCGTGCAATTTCCAGTCAAATGTACAGTCAGCATAGAGCACAAGATCACCAAGTGTGGACATGTGAGGTGACCAGTGCCATGGGTAACACAGAGAATGATCTTGCCATAGGATCATTTCTGTGTGCACGATCTTGTGTGCTCTTACCTGGTACTAAATGGAAGGTGCTGTGTACTTTTGCAGTAGTGTGGTTAAAGTGCTCACCCTCCCTTGCCTTGCACGGGCTTCTTCACACATCCCTGCTGGAAGGAAATGTGCCAGGACTGGGTCAGTGGGGTGCACTTCAGCAATTCATACTTGGAAAATTTCCTCTTGCATTAGTACATCCAAGTGGCAAGTGGAGCGCTCTTCATTTGGTGGCCTTAGGTGTGTGAAATCCAGCCTAAAAGCACTTATGTCCAGCACACAAGGGCTTTCCATGGGTATGTGCTGCACACCCACTTATCATTCTTCAGGTTGTTCATAAAAACAAACACTCTGTGCAGAGGAGGGGAATTAATTTTCACCCACAGTAACAGGATCTGGGGTTAGACTCATTTTACTTGGTTTTTGTTCGTTTTGCACTTTTTTCCAGACTGTTTGAGCCTTCTGAACGAGCTCCTAGTAGTTTCCGTGTCTGTTCCCAGCACATGAGCAGCATAACAGTCTAAACAGCTCTGATCCGGGTAACCAGAAACTGGAAAATTACAAAATGTCTTTATTTAAAGTATTTCACAGCACTTTACCTAGCCTGATTACTATTTTGTAAACACAGAATTATTCTATTGATTGTTTGTAAAACCATTTAATAAATGTGTTAGTTTTTATCTTTCATCATATCCAGTTGTATGTTTGTTCCCAAAACAGGGAAAAAATCAGTGACTTAGATGATGGGATCAAGTGCACCTCAGCAAGGTTGTGGACGACACCAAGCTGAGCGGTGAGGTTCACAACCTTGAGGGATGGGGACATCATCTAGAGAGACCCTGATGAGCTGCGTAAGTGGGCTTGTGAAAAACCTCGTGTGGTTCAACAAAGATGCAAGACCTTGCACTTCTCTGGGTTGGGGCAACTCTCAGTATTGATACAGGCTGGGGGATAAAGAGCCTGAGAGCAGCTTGCGGATTATGACCAGGGGGTCCTGGTGGATGAGAGGCTTGATGTGTGCTGGCAATGTGAGCTCAAAGCCCAAAAAGCCAACCCTATCCTGGGCAGCATCAAAATAAGTGTGGTCAGTATGTCGAGGGAGGTGATTCTGCCCCTCTGCTCTGCCCTGGTGAGACCCAGCCTGGAGTTTTGCATCCAGATCTGGAGCCCCCAGCACAGAAAGGACATAGATCTCTTGGAGCAGATTCAGAAGAGGGACACAAAAAATGATCAAAGACCTGGAGCACTTCCCATAGGACAGGCTGAAAGAGTTGGGATTGTTCAGCCAGGAGAAGATGCTGGGGAGACTTTACAGCAATCTTCCAGTATGTGAAGGGGCTACAGGAAAGCTGGGGAGGGCTCTTTGTCAGGAAGTGCAGGGATAGGACAAGGGGGAAATGGTTTCAAACAAAAAAGAGAAGTTTAGACTAGATACTAGGAAAAAAAATTTCACGACAAGTGCAGTGAAGTGCTAGCCCAGGCTGCCCAGAGCAGTGGCAAATGCCCCATCCCTAGAAACATCCTCTACCATAGCCCAGGCAAAGTCAGGGCTGAGCTTGAATAGAGTCCCTGGGCCCACGGGTGTGGAGCAGCCTCAGGTGAGGCTGGTCATAGCAATTTAAGGGGCATTAGTGCATTCCGGGTTTTAACAGGTTATCTGTCAGCAGGCTGCAACACCTCTGCTATGATGACAAGCTGAGAGAGTTGGGCTTGCTCAGCTTGGAGAAGGCTCAGAGATCTTATAGCAACCTTCCAATACCTGAAAGGGGCTACAGGAAAGCTGGAGAGGGACTATTCATAAAGGCTTATGGTGACAGGACGAGGGTAACAGGTATAAACTGGAGGTCTTGGACAGCCTGGTCCGGTGGGAGGTGTCCTTGCCCATGGTGGGGGCGTTGGAACAAGATGATCTTTAAGGTCTCTTCCAACTCTAACTATACTATGATTCTATAAAGATGATTCTATAAAGACGTTCCTGATCCTGCGGGGTTGGGAACGCGTGACTCCACGGCTCCATCCAGCCCCAACCAGCCCACCGTTCTGTGGCTCCAAGCGACGACAAAGCGGGAAACCTGCTCACTCCTCGCTTATTCCCTCCCTTCTGACCTGCCAGGACGTTCCCCTACACCCCTTCAACCCAGCCCGCTCTGCGCCCGGAAGTGGCCGTGCCCTTCCGGCTCGCGGGTCGCGTCCTTCCGGCTCTTGGCCGCGCACTTCCGCCTCGCGTCCTTCCGTCTCTCGGGCCGCCGAGGGAGCGGGTCGCGGCGCGCAGGTGTGCGGGGGCTGCGGCGGGAGCGGGGTCGCGGTCGCGGTCGCTACCCGGCAGCCCGTGCTGGAGCCGCCCGGCCAGGCCCAGCGCTGCTCTGCCTCCGTTTGGTTTCGGTTTCTTTTTTCCTTTCCGCCTCCCCCCTCCCGCGCCGGGTTGGGGCGGTGCTGACGTCCGCGCGGCGTGCTTGGGGGCTCACGGGTACGGGGTGGGTTGAGGCGAAGGGACCTTAAAGATCATCCAGTTCCAACCCCCCTGCCGTGGGCGGGGACACTTCCCACTAGTCCACTCTGATCAAGGCCCCATCCAGCCTGGCCCTGAACACCTCCAGGGATGGGGCATCCACAGCTTCCCGAGGCAGCCTCTGCCAGTGCTTCACCACCCTCATTGTGAAGAAATTACTCCTTATGTCTAGACTAAATGTAAATATTGGGAAGAAACTGGCACAAGGTTGCCCAAGGAAGTTGGGGATGCCCCATGCCTGGAGGTGTTCAAGGTCGGGTTGGGTGGGGTCTTAGGCAGCCTGATCTAGTGGGATGTGTACCTGCCCATGGCAGGGAGGTGGAACTGGGTAATCTTTAAGGTCCCTTCCAACCCAGATTAGTCTATGATTCTATGAATACCTGATATAAATCTCCCCTCTTTTCACTTAAAAACATTCCTCCTTGTCCTATCCCTGCATTCCCTGATAAGGAGCCCACCCCTAGCTTCCCTGTACCTCCCTTTAAGCACTGGAAGGTCGCTATACGGTCTCCTCAGAGTTTTCTCCAGGCTAAACACTCCCAACTCTGTCAGCCTCTCTTCACAGCGGAGATGCTCCAGCCCCTTTTGTGTCCCTCCTCTCGACCTGTTCCAATAGGTCTATGTCTTTCCTGTGCTGAGGACTCCAGAGCTGGATGCAGCATTTCAGGTGTGGTCTCACGAGAGCAGAGTAGAGGGGCAGATCCACGTCAGCCATAATAAAGACCCTGTGGGGAGACATAAATTTGTCTCAAAAGGCTTGGCTGAGCCTTGGAGTGAAGGCTTGTAAGCCTTCCAGTTTTGTTTTCCTGAGCCCCATGCAGGGGAAGATTCTATGCTCTGTCTTTGTGGGTTAAAATGGTGAGTAGAAATGCCTGGCGATGATGGGAACAGGTGGCATAACTGCACAGGGTTCTGCAGGTGCTTTATCTACTTTGTACGGCTTGAATTGTAACTATTATTGCTCAATTCCGTAGTGTGATGTGAAGACTTATCAGCTTTAGATCCTCTCAGTTATATACCTGTTCTTCTGATCTGTTTAGGGTTTGGTTTTTTAATCACCCCCAGGGTGACCTAGTATGTAGCTACTGTCCACCTAGGCTGCATCAAAATAAGCATGGCCAGCAGGTTGAGGGAGGTGATGCCGCCACACTCGAATCTGGTGAGACCTCAGTTGGAGTACTGTGTCCAGCTCTGGGGCCTTTAGTACAGGAAGGACGTGGAGCTCTTGGAACAAGTCTAACGTAAGGCCATGAAGATGATCAGAGGGCTGGAGCACCTCCCATACACGGACAAGCTGAGATAGTGGAGTTGTTCAGCCCAGAGAAGAAGAGGTTTTGAAGGAGACCTTATAGCAGCCTTCCAGTACTTCAAGGGGACTAGAGAAAAAGATGGGGAGAGACTTTTTAGTGAGGCCTGATGTGACAGGGCAAGGAGTAATTGTTTTAAATGAAGGAGGGATACAATTAGACTGGACATAAGAAAGGAATTTTTTACAATGAGGGTAGTGAAATACTGAACGAGTTGCCTGGGGAAATAGTGGAGGCTCAATCCCTGGAAGCATTGGAGGTCAGGTTGGCTGGGGCTCTGAGCAACCTGATCTGTTTAAAAGTGTCCCTTTTCCTGCAGGGGGGTTGGACTAGATGACCCGTAAAGGTTTCTTGCAGCCCAAAGCATTCTGTGATTCTTTGATCCCACCTGTAGTGGACTGGATCAGACTGTTCTGACCCTGAGGTTTCTGCTAGGAGTTTGCGATTAACAGCAAACGTGATTCTGCATCAGTTGGTTTATGGCAGCAAAATACCTACTTGATCTAGGGAAGTGATAGGGAGCTCTGCACGTGGGAGGTGTGG
This sequence comes from Clamator glandarius, assembly GCA_033459285.1. NCBI lineage: Eukaryota > Metazoa > Chordata > Aves > Cuculiformes > Cuculidae > Clamator > Clamator glandarius. The sequence continues at coordinate 2,694,563 of JAUNZM010000176.1, read as the reverse complement.
CTGTTACTTGTCTTTGTTAGCATGTTTGTTATTTTTTCCCCACATTCTAGAAATGGCAACCTACACTTGCATCACTTGTCGCGTGGCTTTCAAGGATGCTGACATTCAGCGTGCCCATTACAAAACCGACTGGCATAGGTACAACCTGAAGCGTAAAGTTGCTGACATGCCTCCTGTCACTGCTGAGAATTTCCAAGAGAGAGTCCTAGCCCAGAGGGCGGTAGCAGAGGAGCAGAACAAAGTCACTGCCACTTACTGCACAGTTTGCAGCAAGAGATTCTCCACTTTCAATGCCTATGAGAATCACTTGAAGTCCAAGAAGCACCTGGAGTTGGAGAAGGCGGCTGTTCAAGCTGTCAGCAAGAAGGTGAAAATATTAAATGAAAAGAACCTGGAAAAGGGGCTGGCCCCAGAGAGTGTAAACAAAGATGAAATGAATGCAGCTATTCAGCTGGCCATCAGAGCTCAGCCGTCTTCGTCTCCAAAGAAGACACCTTTACCTCCTAGTAGTGCAAGCAGCAATCCTGTTTCTAAGGGAAGTGCCAGTGTACCACGGAGTAAAGAACGATCAGAAAAACCTCCACGGCTACAGTGGTTTGAGCAGCAAGCAAAGAAGCTGGCGAAACAGCAACCAGAGGAAGAAGAGGATGAGGAAGAAGGTAAGGCAATAAACATACTGATAAGAGATGGCTTGGTGTAAGCTATGAAGTTGTTAATTTTGTGTAGAAGCCTTGTTCTGTTTCTGTAGCAGTACAGCGTTTTCCACCAGAAAACATTTCCTGTTAATTAAAGTCTCGGCTTAACAAAGGATTTAAGGTTGGCCTGTGCTTGTAGTCATGGACTTTCTGGTGGTGTCTGAACTGCGAGCTGTGCAAGATACTAATGAGCTGAATATAAATATTTTTAAATATGAGCACTATTTCGCAGGTAAAATTCAGGGGAAGTTTCTTTTAAGGAAGACTAACAAAAAAGCTTACCCTAAAACTACTTCTGTAAAAAGTAGATGCACAGAAAATCCAGTCCTGATCATTTGCTGTTGTCTCATCAATCAATTTACTGATCTGTTGAAGGAGGGTGGGAGTGGGGATGTTTTCATTTTTCTCTGCCCATTAATACCAGAGGAGAAAGTTTGTTCCTTAGCCTTTCACTATGGCACAGCTTCTGGCATCTATATTGAAATCAGTTTAGGAGTTGCCTCCTCAGCTGCCTGTTGTTGCTGCTTCACCCTTGCTGCTTGTGTGGCTACAGCTATTTGTTGAAGGTCAGCCTGGAAAGTGAACAATTGAAAAGATCAGAGCTTCAGAATTCCCAGAAAAGGGTTATTTTCAACCTGGATGCTTTCAGTGCTGTAGTTTACAGTGCAGCTCCAGATGCACCTATTGGAGCAGTTGCATGGAGTGGTTAAACTGCAACAAGGGGATGGGTATCAAGTGGGACCATACTATGCCACCTTCACTACTGAAGCCGTTGTGTCATGTTATTACACCTGTTATAGCAGTTTTACGCTGGTAAAATTTCAGTTTCAATTCAGGGAATATGTTCTACAGTAGAAGAAATGTCTACCTCTTAGAGTACAACTTAACATCTAAAGAGGGAGCCAGCTTACACCTGCTTTGTATTAATGTGTTAATCATAAATTGTAATGGTAAAATTAAAATCTCAGTAGGTTTCTGATTGTTAATTTTCCTTTTAAGTATTTGTGCGGTAATGTTTCCTACAAGTCCTGTTAATTCAGTGCCAAGCTTTTAAAACTACTAAGCTATATCCTATGGCAAAGATTGCTAACTAGCAGCCTGCAGCACTAGGGAGTACTGTGTTCCCTGTTCTCAAACACTCTGTGCACATAGCACAGAAGGGGACCAGTAGGAATAGAGTACTGGGAAATGCTCACTGTCCTAGATCTGAACTTAAAAACGATTTCTAGACCTCTAGCAGTATAATCAAGTTGTTGGTTTGTGTATCCTCTAATGAGCTCTGCAGTAATCTTGGAAATGTGTAAAATGTGTATAATCTTGATATATAGTGACATATAACATAGTGTATCCATGACAACTGGCTTTATTCTTCTCTGTTGTTAATGATGTGCGTGTGAACAGGAGCCTGTTTTCCATCACTGCTGGAAGTGTGTATTTTCATGATCCTGACAGAGTTGTGTTGCTTTTAATGAGCCGTGCATACATTCTAGTGGTCTGGTAAATTAAATTTAAGGCTTTGGAACAACAATAAAGTGTTAATAGCTGAGAAAATGGAGGGGAAAAAATATCAGATCTTTCAACTTTTTTAAGAGCAGACTTGAGCATTGCTGTGTGTCTTACAAAGAAATGTGTTTTACTGGCGGTAAGTTATTCTTGCACCTGGAAGTGACTGTGTGGCACTATGCCTTAATACCAGTTTTCTGTGGTAAACTTTTCTATGGTAAACTTTTCTAACTTAATTCTTGTTTTGCTTAATCATATAAATAAATATTTTTTTAAACTTCCTTTAAAAGATTGGGAAGATGTGGACTCTGATGAAGACATCGGGTCTGAAGAAGAGATGGAAAGTGTGGGAGAAGAAAAGGAGGAGCAGGCAGAAGCTGATAGCAACTCTGCTGTTGGGGCCATACCAGTCACTGACTGCTTGTTCTGTCCTCACCATTCAAGATCTCTTATGAAAAACGTGGCCCATATGACAAAAGTTCACAGTTTCTTCATTCCAGACATAGAGTACCTTGTGGATCTCAGAGGACTAATTAAGTACCTGGGTATGCCTGTGAATGTTTCTCTTGATTTTAGATAATTACATACTGTTGATGTTATTAATTTTCACTTGGATATGACTTAAAACGTTTTTGGAGGGGTGGGTATAAAACCTGAGTGGTGCCTATTTGAGCATTTTGACCATGAACAGGAATGCAGGTTTTTTGGGGGGGAGTGAGAGAAAACCCCTTTGAGTAAATATGGTCATGTGCCCCGTACATATCATGTGGTTTTCTAATGTTGAGAAAGTTGTCTGGCTTAATGGCTTTAAATTGGAGGGGGGAGGATTTAGACTAGACATTAGGAAGAAATTCTTCATGATGAGGGTGGTGAGGCACTGGCACAGGTTTCTCAGGGAAGCTGTGGATGCTCCATTTCTGGAGGCGTTCAAGGCCAGGTTGAGTGGGGCCTTGGGCAACCTGGTCTAGTGGGACGTATCCCTGCCCATGGCAGGGGGTTTGGAACCAGATGATCTTTAAGGTGTCTTCCAACCCAAACTATTCTATGATTCTATGAATGTGAAGTTTAAGACTTTAGCAAAAGTTTGTGTATGAACAGTGTTAGTCTAGTAATGAGTTGCAAGTAGTTGCCTCATTGGTTTACAATACTTGTGAGAGAGCTGAAACCTAGGAAAAAGTATCTTCCTAGAAGTCTACAAATAATGCTGAGAATAATTCTGGAGTATGCAATAGAAAACTGTATTTGAAGTATGGAATTTTTTACTGAGAATACGTAATAATCCATACCTTGCCATATGAAATCTCCAAGTGCTCCACCAGTCCCTGATGGAATCATGTGGTCAAGGCATAGGAACAGCAGGGCTTTTCCTCAGTCCCTACCTGTAAGCTGGAAGGATGCATTGCAGAAATGCTAATTGTTGACTTGGGAGGCTCTATTCAAACCAACAGAAGTGTCAATATTTTCTGCAGGAGAGAAAGTTGGCGTTGGGAAAATCTGCATCTGGTGCAATGAAAAAGGGAAATCCTTCTACTCTACAGAAGCAGTACAGGCTCACATGAATGATAAAAGCCACTGCAAACTCTTCACAGATGGAGATGCTGCCTTGGAATTTGCTGACTTCTATGATTTTAGGTGAGGATGCTTTTCTTTGAGGGGAGTACAGATGGGGACAGACAAAAGGACAGTCGAGTATTACATCAGATATTATGATTCATTCTTTTTCTCATTAATTTAATTAATTTAGTCCAGTTTCTGATTCTGATGCTTATTTTGTCCAGCTAGTTCACCTTTCTACGTAAGCGTAACAACAGCTCCGCTCCTGTGACCACTTACTTATACCAGTCCTACGTGAAACTAGATTTTGAATTCTGTTTTGTATGTTTGTTGTTACTGAATTAGATTTCATTGCACCAACAGAAGTGGTCAGAAATAACTCCTATTGTGGTGACGTGTGCATTTAGTGGGGTTTCTTGGAGCTCTCATTCAGGAGCTTTGCAGAGCTGGTGGGCTGCACCATGGTGGCTTTTCACCGTAAGTCAGTGTTAAGTGTGCAGCAGCAGAACCATTCTGAGTTTTATAGACTCAGGTAGAAGAAGGGTGGTCCTTGTCTTCAGCCTGCGAAAGGTGCTACTGGGAAGAACTCCGACCAGGTCAGGTGAAACATGACAATGTTTGTGACTTGCCATAGCTAGGCATAGCAGTTTGTATAATGGGTCGGGATAGCTGTGGCTGGTCACCGTGTATAAACCATGTACCACTACTCTTCCACAGGAGCAGCTACCCTGATCACGAGGATGGGGAAGATGCACAGGTGCCTGGAGAGCGTCCAGCAGTGAGAGAGTTGGATTATGATGATGACACCATGGAACTGATCCTTCCTTCAGGTAGACATAGGGTTTGTGTTACAATGTGCTTTCTCCATGTTTCTCATGGCTGCAGCTGTTGCCTGCAGTGTAGGTCATTGTTGTAAGTGTTTTCCTTTGGCAAGGGAGATTTTGCATCTACCTGTCTTTGGGGTTTTAGTCTCATTTCTCATTACTTTCACTTCCAAGTAATTTGGCTTCTTCAGCGTTAATGTGTGCGGACTGGGGCAGGGGCTTCCTTTGCTCACTTTACCTTTTCATTAACGTGTGACTCTCATGATATACTCCAAGAGTTTCCATATCTTGTTTTAGTGCACATTGGAGAAGCTATAACTTAGGTTATCTAGTGTAGTATTTTTACAGAGAGGTACCTGGTAACTAACTTAGTAAACGAGTTCAGTAAAATGAATTTATTTAAACAACCCCAACTCTTGCCTTGTGTAGCATTTGGCACTCTTGATTACACTTTTTTTGTTTTGATGGTTTTTGTATGAGGGGACTTCAGCCCTTTTATTCTGAGAAGTGCTGTCAGCTACACAGTTATGGATTTCCTGAATGTCAGCAAGTTACTTCCCTAGTTATTTGAAACAGCAGTGCCTCTGCTCATTCCCCTAATTAGGATTTTCTGATAACTGCCTGTTTGTTACCTGAGCTAAGGCCCTCTCAAACAATAGCACTCTGTTGTTTGCTTTCTTTTTTGCTTCAAGTTAGAGTGCAGTGCAACAGTTCTTACAATAACTACACAGAGTTTCTGGTAGTCCTAAAGTTTTAAGGTTCTGGGCCTTTTAAAAGAAGCATTTCTCAGCATAGGGATTTCCCACAGTTTTCACAATATGCTTGAATAGTGCATTTCAGAAACTGCTTCATTATGAGTAGTAACATCTCCCCTACTTTGAACAGGGGCAAGAGTTGGTCATCGTTCTTTAATGATATACTACAAGCAGCGATTTGGTCTGTCAAGAACAGTGGCTGTTGCAAGAAATAAGAAAGCAGTGGGTCGGGTGTTGCAGCAGTACAGAGCTTTGGGCTGGACAAGCCAGACAGGTAAGTGACAATGTGAGATTTTTGCAGAGGAAGAGGCTCTAGGATGTCATCTTTCTACATTCAAATAGATCGAGCTTGTTTCACATTTGTGGGGTTTTATGCAGTAGTTTGTTTTCCACTCAGTTCCCTTTCGTTCTAGACATCCAGGCAGAATGAGTTATAGGAAGTTGTTGGTGTCTAAAATCTGTTGCATCTTCTGTGCAAACCTTTCAGTTCATTAACGTGCACATTTGTGATATTCTGTGACTTCCCAAGATTCACTGGTTTCTGCCAGTCAAAACCACTACTCCTGCTAGTTTAATAATGTGACATAAATCATCCATTGATAGTTAGAGTAGTTTTCCAGTTGGGGAGCAATGATGTGATCTATATCCACTTTTGAAATACAAGAATCGCACATTGGAAAGCAGAACAACCTTTTCACTTAATCACTGTCATGGATATTCATAGAGGGAACTGGCCATTCCCAAGACAAAAGTGAAGATAAGTGTGCCAGTATGGGATTCCTTCCCAACACAGCTAACAGCTGATGTAAATGAAAGATGAGCTGGTTTGCATATAAGTAATAAGTAGGCTTCCAGGCATTTATTCCTTGTTCTCTTCCTCCTCTCTCCCTGAAGGGGCAGCCTTTGCTCAGCGGCGTGATATGCAGTACCTGCAGAGAATGAAGTCAAAGTGGATGCTCAAGACAGGAATGAAAAACAATGCTACAAAGCAGATGCATTTCCGCATGCAAGTCAGATTCTGAGTTCCCAAGAGAGCTGCATGCAACTGGTTTTGGGCAGGGGGAATTAATGGTTTCTGGGTCGAGGATTCTGTTCTTAAAATTGACTTGGTGCCTGTCACGTGAGGATGCATAGGCTGACATGCCTGCCTGTCTGTGAGAAAAAGAGCGGGGAGCTTGTCTCTTCCAGTGAAATGATGATTGGCCTAACTTAAAAAATAAAATATCTTAAATGGAATATGTAGTAAAGTAGTCACTGCTATGAATAAAGATGAATGCATACCCTTGCAGCCTATCTTCGTGCAGTCCTTTCTGTGGGACAGTTGGCATTGTGATTTCACTAAGTTTGTTCGATTCCCAATTCTGCAAAATGGTTGAGGTCCTAGGGAGAGAAGGTCCTGTGTCTAGGAGCCTGCAGAGGACAGCCTGGGATGGGAATGTATTGGGGGTTTTCACTTGCGGTGCCAGACATAAGTTAGCTGAGTGGTTTGGACTACTAGTTGGCACTGTTGAGGAGAAAATTGGAGAACAGAAATTCTGGGAAGGTTAAGTGATAATTGTTTAAAGAAATGCACTGATGGAAAACAACTCCAGGATTAATCTTGACTGTATGTGCTTAAAGCTCCAGTTCAGTGCGGGATTAGTAATTTACAATGCATTTGGTTTATGTTGAATTGAATGAATTTTCATTACTTAAAACCTGCTCAAAATTAAACCTAATATTTAAAAGATTTCCTGATGAAAATTTTAAAGTTACTATTGATGGCAGCTTTTGTTGTGCCCATTGCATACTGGTGTTCCATGTGATCTCCTGAAGCAAAGTGACATGTTGGCTAGAAAAGAGGCTGGCTCTCCCACTGAAGCAGGTGAAGAGTTATAGGCAGATGTAGAGAAAACTTGCTTGCTAAAGAGCTGAGGCAGCAGCACTAGTGTCAGTCCTGATGTGTTGTAGAAGTTAAAAGCTTCCATGACCTTACCAGGAGGTGGGCACTTAAACACAAAGGTGTAGACTCACTCATGAAGCTGAGATGCTCTGTGCTGAGCACTGTGAGTGTGCGCCACAGGAAAACTGCTTGTTTATGTGTTCATT